>BSYR01000008.1:46927500-48177500 GCA_030270665.1 Hibiscus trionum | reverse complement strand
GTTCTGGTTAAGGGAGGTGGTGTTTCTTGGGCATGTGGTCTCAGCTGAGGGGATTCGTGTTGATCCTCAGAAGATTGAGGCGGTGATGAATTGGAAAGTTCCTAAGTCTGTTCATGAGGTCCGTAGTTTCCTTGGTTTGGCGGGATACTACCGAAGGTTTGTGGATGGTTTTTCCAAGATTGATGCTCCTTTGACGAAGCTGTTGCAAAAGGATGTTAAGTATGAGTGGACGGAAGCGAGACAGCAGGCTTTTGAGAAGCTTAAGGCGGCTTTGACGCAAGCTCCTATCTTGATTCAGCCTGAATCAGGGAAAGAGTTTGTGGTTTACAGTGATGCATCCTATGATGGGTTGGGGTGTGTGCTGATGCAGGAGGGTAAGGTGGT
Organism: Hibiscus trionum; assembly: GCA_030270665.1. Classification (NCBI taxonomy): domain Eukaryota; kingdom Viridiplantae; phylum Streptophyta; class Magnoliopsida; order Malvales; family Malvaceae; genus Hibiscus; species Hibiscus trionum. Next base: position 48,177,116 of record BSYR01000008.1, on the reverse strand, counting down.
GGCTTATGCATCGCGGCAGTTGAAAGTGCATGAGCGCAATTACCCTACGCATGATATTGAGCTGGCTGCAGTGGTTTTTGCTCTGAAGATCTGGAGACATTATCTGTATGGTGAGAAGTGTACTGTGTACACAGATCACAAGAGTTTGAGGTATCTGATGTCTCAGAAGGAGTTGAATCTTAGGCAACGGCGTTGGTTGGAGTTGCTCAAGGATTATGATCTGACGATTGAGTATCATCCTGGAAAAGCTAATGTTGTTGCGGATGCCTTGAGTAGGAAAGTAGCTGTTGAGCTGAGGGCTATGTTTGCTAGCTTGAGCATATCGCAAGATGGTGGTCTCGTTGCTGAGTTGCAAGTGAAACCCTCTTTGGTTCAGTTGATCAAGGATAAGCAGTTGCTGGATGATTCCTTGGTGTCGCATGTTCAGGATATCGCGGAGGGTAGACCTTCGGATTTCCGTTTTAATGATGATGGTGTGTTGTGTTTTGGGAGTCGGATAGTAGTTCCTGCTGATGCTGAGTTGAGGCGTGCTATTCTGACTGAAGGTCAAAGTAGTCCTTTTGCTATGCACCCTGGTAGTACTAAGATGTACCGTGATCTTCGTGATGAGTACTATTGGGTGGGTTTGAAGAAAGATGTTGCGGAGTTTGTTAGCAAGTGTTTGGTATGTCAGCGAGTTAAGGCTGAGCATCAGTTTCCTTCAGGGTTGTTGCAACCGTTGAAAATCCCTGAGTGGAAGTGGGAAAGGGTTACCATGGATTTTGTATCTGGTTTACCTTTGTCTCCCTCGAAGAAGAATTTGGTGTGGGTGATTGTGGATCGCCTAACGAAGTGTGCGCATTTCTTGCCTGTGCATACCATGTTTTCTTTGGATAAGTTGGCAGAGCTGTACATTGCTGAGATTGTGCGGCTGCATGGTGTGCCTAAGTCGATTGTGTCGGATAGGGATCTGAGGTTCACATCGCGGTTCTGGCAGTGTTTGCATCAAGCTCTGGGTACAAGGTTGCATTTCAGTACATCCTATCATCCTCAGTCGGATGGTCAGTCTGAGCGAGTTATCCAGATTTTGGAGGATATGTTGAGGTGCTGCGTGATTGAGTTCCAAGGTTCTTGGGAGAAGCATCTGCCTTTGGTTGAGTTTGCTTATAACAATAGTTATCAGGCAAGTATACAGATGGCACCTTATGAGGCTTTGTACGGGAGGAAGTGTAGGACTCCTCTTTGTTGGGCTGAAACTGGTCAAAAGTTGGTTTCGATGCCGGCTTTGTTGAAAGGGACCACAGAGAAGGTAAAGCTCATTTGTGAGCGGTTGAAGGCTGCTTCTGATCGGCAGAAGTCTTACGCGGATTTGAAGCGTAAGGAGATAGAGTATGCGGTGGGTGACCGTGTGTTCTTGAAGGTTTCGCCTTGGAAGAAGGTGATGAGGTTTGGCCGGAAGGGCAAGTTGAGCCCTAGGTACATTGGACCATATGAGGTGGTTGAGCGTGTGGGTGCTGTTGCGTATCGGTTGAGGTTACCTCAGGAGTTGGAGAAGATTCATGATGTGTTCCATGTCTCTATGCTCCGGAGGTATAGATCTGATCCTTCGCATGTGATGCCTGTGGAGGAAGTGGTTTTGAATCTCGATTTGACCTATGATGAGGAACCGGTGAAGGTTCTGGATTCGGATAGCAAGGTTCTTCGTGGCAAGACCATTGAGTTGGTGAAGGTGCTGTGGAAGAATCGATGTGTTGAGGAAGCCACGTGGGAGCGGAAGGAAGACATGCTGAAGCAGTTTCCTTATCTCTTTCCTTCAGGTAAATTTCGGGGACGAAATTTCTTAAGGGGGGGAGAGTTGTAACGCCCCGGTTTTGGGCTTAGAAGTTTTGGGCGTTGACCGGTTTGGTCAAAGTGCTGTTCGAATCTAAGAGAGTGAATTTAGGAAAGCTTAGCTCGGGTTGCATTAAAAATATGGAAAAATGTTCTAAAATCATCTTTTAATATATTTAAGTGAACTGTGAAATCAATTTTGGAAAATGAGTTTCGGAAGGGTGACATTTTGGCTAGTGACCAAAATGTAATTTTTGAAAGTTTTGTGACTGTTTTAGAAAGGATTGAAACTTTGAATCTTTAAGGAGCTATTTTACCCAAAGGGAGTTTCTCCAGATTTTCTAGAATATTAAATGATTTAATAATGGTTTTAAATAAAAGTAAAAGGAGGGAAAGATATTTTAGTCATTTTTAACTAACTTTCTAAATTTTCCATTTCCCATTTTCTCTCATCTTTTCTCTCAAACCAAACACATTCTCTCCAGATCTTTTCCTCTGATTTTTATCACCTAAATACTTCTTTTCAATCCTCTTTTGATTCCTAATCATCTCATCATCAAAACCTTTGTAATTGCTACTTGATCCATCAAGCTTTTTGGTTCCAAAAGAGGAGAAATTCAAGTTTGGAGGTAAGAACGTCCTTCTCCTCTGAACTTCAAGTTCTTTAATGAAATTCCTAAGTTCTCAATCCTTAATTGATGTTTTATAAATGGCTTTTAAGATTGGTTAATGGATCTTGGCTTAAAATGCAAGATTTGGTGTGTTTTTGATGAAATTTCGTTGGATCTGTTTAAGCAGTGTTTTAAGGTGTTAAAATGATGATTAATGAATGTTAATTTGATAAGGAATTGAGTTTTGATTAATGCAATCCCGGATAGGTTGAATTTCCTAAGTTTAGCTTATGTTTCTTGGTTGTTTTTGAGGTGATCTTGTGGATCTGGTGTTGCTGGAGGTATAAGGATGTTGTTAGGTTATTTTTTAGATGTTAAAGGATGTTAGGTTTTGATGGTTAATGGCTGGGCTTAGTTGAGAAGTGGTTTGGATGCATTTTCGGTTGTGTTTAGTGGCCAAAAATGGAGTGTGGATGAGAGCAGCGAGTTTAGGTGCTTTCATTGAAGTTATTAATGCATGATGATGCATTAATCTACTGTTTTAATGTGTTAAAACAGGGGAGTCATCTTTGGATCCAAGTGGTGGTGATCCGGAGGCTTGATTTGGTACTTCGGCAAGAGGCGAAGTGGAATCGGTGAGTGAAATTGGGTTTTCGGCTTTGAAACCAATGTCTTGGGAGCTTAGTTTAAGTCTAAACAACTTTGCTAAGCTCAAGTGTAAGTTTTCGGAAATACTCTCTAGTGGTGGCCATGATTTGATTGTTGTGCAATGTGGTTTATTGCATGTTTTAAATTCTGTTTTGAAAGCATGATTTAGCATGGTTAATGTTGTTTTTGTAAGCCATATGTTGAAGGAAGCTCAAGGTAAGAGTTCCTTGTTTTTGAACATTGATCAAATGTGGTTGATGCTTTTAAATGCATGATGAATATGGCTTGGTTTAATGCTTTAGAACAGTGGATAATTTGATGATAATGATGTATATTGGCAAGTGATGTTTTAAAAAGGTTGAGGTCACTAAGGTGGTTAAAAGTCCTTGAGTGAGCCTTGTTACTTAAGAACATCAAGGTGGTTAAAAGTCCTTGGATGATTCTTGTTACGGACACAAAGGTGTTTAAAAGTCCTTGTGTGGTCCTTTCTATGGTGTTTAAAAGTCCATAGGCCAAGGTGTTTAAAAGTCCTTGGGGTCAAGGTGTTTAAAAGTCCTTGAGGTGATTTAATTCATGGTGTTTAAAAGTCCATGGCCAAGGTGTTTAAAAGTCCTTGGGGTCAAGGTGTTTAAAAGTCCTTGAGGTAATTTATATCATGGTGTTTAAAAGTCCATGGCCAAGGTGTTTAAAAGTCCTTGGGGTCCAAGGTGTTTAAAAGTCCTTGGGGTGAATGTTGATGAACTTGTTTTCAAAGAAATGAAATGTATCACTTGTGGCCAATATGACATGTAATGATATGAAGCATGAGATGCTTGTTTAAAGATGCTTTTGAGCATGTGTAAATGATGATTTGAAGCATGATTTATAAAGTGTTTTATAAATGCATTATTGGATGGTTTTATTGAGCATTCCTCACTAAGCTTTTGCTTACACTCTCTTTGTTTTCTCAAACCAATATTGCAGAGCATTAAAGTACTTTGAGGGCAGGAAGGAAGGCAAGCATTCAAGTCGTAGTAAAGCTCAAAGTATGGAAGGTTTTCTTAAGTACACTTAGCTTTTGGTAATTTGGCAATGGGGGACCTATGTGTATGTTTTGGGAGATGTTTTGAACTCCCTAAGTATGTTGAATGTTGTTGAGAATGCTGGTTTGTGTGGTTGGCCTTTATATGCTTGAATTTGGAAGTTTATGCTTGAATGGTTGCTTGTGTAGGAAGCATGCCTATAGATTTGGGGCTTTTCATATATGCGGATGTTTTGATGAATTGTTGATGCAAGTATGTCTCATATATGTTGAATTGCGTGTTGGCAAAGTTTGGTGGCATTTGGAGCATGATTGGTTGGTCAATTGCATGTTTAAGTATGCATTTTTGGGCAATCTGTGCAGGGTGTTTCGGAACAGCACCTACCGTTTCGGAACGGGTGCCTTAAACAAGCCCAGGCGTCCGAAACGGGAGGGACCGTTCCGAAACGGAAAGGCTACTGCCCGACCCCCGTTTCGGTACGCATTGCGGAACGGCCCCGTGTTTCGAAACGGGCTGTCTCCCGTTTCGGAACGGGTGACCGTTGGGGGCTGACATTGGCAGTTAAATGTTTTGAAATGTTTGCATTTTGATCCTGAATCTTGTTTGTGCAATTGTATGAGTTTGGGAAGTCCTTTTGAGCTGAAATTTCACAGAGAAGCATGAAACATGATTAATTTCATGTTGGTAACTTCAATTTGGGTTAAGTCCTTATAATTATCAGAATTTACAATTTGGTCCCTAAAGTTGTAAATTGTTCAATTGGGTCCCTGTTTGATCTCTGATGTTTATGATCTTTGAGTATGCTGTTGTATGATCATATCTAAGGCTTAATATGCATCTAAACAAGTTTTAAAAGAAAAAAAAGGGTCGTTAATCAAGGTTGACTTTCGGGTTGACTTTGGTTTTCCCCGTGTGACTTTCTTAATTCGGGTCAACCGTCTAGGCCGGGTTAAGGGGGTTACAGAGAAGCTGAAGGAAGCTTTGACACAAGCTCTTGTTCTAATTCAGTATGAGTCTGATAAGGAGTTTGTGGTCTATAGTGAGGCGTTGTTGGAGGCTCCGAAAGAGTTATTTTCGTGTCGTCGAGCAAGGCTTCGCGTATCGGTGAGTGGAAATGGATTTTCCAGCTTTATAACGCTTTGAGTGTGGTCTTGGGAGCTTAGTGTAAGTTTGAAACAATTAGCTATGCTCAAGAGTAAGTGATTTGGACGTCTCTCTCGGAATTGTGCTATGTTTTGATGAAAATGCACTTGAGTTAATTATGGTTTTGATTACTGTTTTAAAGCATGTTAGAAGCATGAGTAATGCTGGATTTTAATGCCATTGTGTTAAGGATGCACTAGGTAAGTGATCATTGGTTTTATGTGATTAATGCATATGATGTTAAGCACGGTTATGCTTGTGGTAATGGCATTGTATTTATGCTTGTAAACTAGTGGATTATTGATGTTAAATGATTATATTGGCAAGTGATAAAAGTGGTTTTGGTTATTGTAATCGGATATAGTTAGTCGGCTATAGGATTGGGTGCACCGTGAATAAACTCGCCTTGGATGTTGAGGGGTTGTGATTGTGCCGTAATCTCCATCCATGTACCCTAACGATTGAGGCTAAGATCCCAACGGTGGATGGTTTAATCCCATGTGTGAATCTTGTGGTTGTGTCCCTTACACTCGTTAGTGGAATTATACAACTACCGAGGAGTGATGTGAGGGGTTGTGATTGTGCCATTGATCTCCATCACGGGTGTTGAGGGGTTGTGATTGTGCCATGTAACTCCACCTTGTGTAGTCTGGTAGTATGTATGAAGCGTGTGGGAAAACGTTTGTAATCCGCGTATCCGATTGTGTCTTTGAGTTGGTTTTGATATGGTTTGATAAATGATCACTTGTAAGCCAATACAATGATGATGACTAATGTTTTAAGCATGAGATGCTTGTGATTTATGCTAGAATGCATATGATGCTTGGTAAAGCATGGGCAAAGGTTTATTTGTTGTTTTTAAGTGATGCATACGAGCATGTGTTTTAAAAAGTGCATTGATGCCTTGAGAGGGCATGATTTAAGTAAAGACATGTGTTGAAAAATGATGCTTTGTCGGTTATGTGTAATGTATTGATGAATGTTGTTTTAGTGAACCTCACTAAGCTTTCTGCTTACGCTCATTTGTTTCGTCAATGCAGAAAATTAGGTATTTGAGGCAGCGAGTTATCAAGGGGAATCCAAGCACTTTGGTCTAGCAAAGTTTGTGGTTTTACTTTGGTGTAATAAGAGGCAATGGGTGGGATTTGTACTTTTGGATGTTTGAAAATGTTGTTAATTACCTCGAGTGTAACCCCCTTAGCCCTGTCTAGATGGTTGACCCGAACAAAGGTGATTACACGTGGAAAACCGAAGCCAACTCGTTAAAGTTAACTTCGATTGACTACCCGTTCTTTTCTTTTATCTTTTCGAAATGCAATATTAATCCTATGTTATCACCCAAGATCATAGGAAGAAAAGGAACAGTGATCGAAAAACAATTAGGGGTTTAACTACACAAATTAGACTTTTGGGACCAAAATGTAAATTTCATAAATTACAAGGACCTCGCAGATTTTAAGGTTACCAATATTCAATGAGTCCTTTTTCAAGCCACACTGTCAAACATCAGCCTAATCGGACATTTCAAACTCATTTGATTGCATACATAAATATCAGGGACTAAAATGTAAGAAACAAAGACCTGAAACAGTTCAAAATCCAGACCAACGGTTGGGTGTTTCGAAATGCTGAGTCCTATATCGAAACGGCCGTATCAAAACCGAGTTGACCGTTTCGGTACTCGGGTGCGTTCCGAGACCCGTATCGAAACATGGCTTTCCATTAGCCAAAGCGTTCCAAAATGTTCTTACCCGTTCCGAAACCTGATGACCATCTCGGGCCACCGTTTCGAAACCGATAAGAGCGTTTCGATACGCCCAGCCCTGCAACTACATATATTGCTAGTTTTTCACACCCAAACACATTCGGAAATGTTCCAAATCATACCACAACATACTAACAACATGTTTAAGCATCAATGACAGATATTACGAGGTAAGAACCAAAACGTAGAACCAAACATCCATGCCTGAGTTCTAAAGACATGCTCCCTAGCCATGAAAATCATACGAAGGCCACTAACCAAAAACCAAACCGTAAAGGGCATTTACAAACCACATATACCATAATAAACTTGCAACAACCACAAGGAGTTCTAAATTACATCTCCCAAACTAACCATAGATCCCCATTGCCAATTATCATTACTAAAGAATACGTAAACGTCACCATACTTGAGCTTTTCAATTCCTTGGATATCCTTAGCCTCCTTGCTGCCCGAAAGTGTCTCAATTATTTGCATTGTTGGTAAAGAAAGCGTAAGCACGTTTGCTTAGTGAGGCAAGCTCTAAGAAAAACCAACACAACAATGCAACTTTAAAACTCTATCTCAAAAACAATTTTCCACAACATGCTCTTTCTATCTCATGCTTGAAACCATTTCAAAGCAATTCTCCATTTGAAAATCACATGTACCTTCAATCTAACTCATGCATTTAATCGATACAAATCTCATGGCAAAGCCATACTCATGCTTAATGAAAACAAAAGCATTTCATAAACCACAAATCTCATATGCATTTCTCATAGCATAAAACATCTCAACATTTGGTACATGTGAATCAAATACAATCTCATATATTGGCATTTCAGATTACATATTTACTCGGATATGCAGATTAGCTTGACATAAAGCCAAGTCCTACCCCGGTGGAATCTCACATCACCGGACTCTTATGGCGGTATCTCTCTTCGCCACAAAGCTTGGGTGTTTCACCAAGACCTACCCCGATGGTATCTCTCATCATCGGATTCTCACTTTGGATCGGGATGGCACTACCCCCATTGCCCGACTCCAAAGAGTACGTACGAATTTTTAGTTTATAGTGCACTTTCATCCTATTGGTCGACCAATTATATCCGGTAATAATCTCATCATTTATGCCAATATATTATATTAAAAACATCATCTCACCTACTGATTTGATGCAACATTTCTCAAATCATTCTCATCCCATTTCAAAACCAGAATTCATGCATTTCATGTAGTCAAAATCTCAAAACTCTTTTCATAGACATGTTATCACATGAGATCAACACATAACATCTTTCCATGTTATAAATCATGCAAAAAACAGTAGGATTTTTTCTAACACAATCAAGAGCATCTTAAAAGCATTTAGGGGCATCAACCACATATCGAGAGCAAATCTAGCCATACTTACTTCCGGACATAGGATGGTGTTTCAAACCAAACCTAAATCCCCAAAGCTTGTTTCCTTGTCCATCAAGGACTTTTAAAACCATTCGCACTCACCGATTACATTTTGCTTGCTTGTCGAAACGATTCCTAGGCTTCTGACAGTTCCGAATCAACACCAAAAGCGTCCCAAGATGTCTCCCCTGTTCATTACACATAAGAGCAGAGTATTATTGCATCATCATGCATTGAAATCACCATCAACTCATTCAAACTCGCTACACTACACAAAAACACCATTTTGGCAATCCGAAATCACCTCCAAACTTTCCCAAATCAAAGCCCAGCCAAGATCTATATATTCTAATCATTTCTAAACCTCAATCAACACCAAAAATCATCACAAACACGTCCTTATATCTCCAGCATTAATAGATCACCAAAACCACCCCAAAAACCACAAATCTAACATGTAAAACTTAGGAATCCAAACCTATTCGGGATTTATTTGATAAAAACTCATTTTCAGCATCACATATCATCAAAAATACATTAGAAATCAGCCTTAAAACAGAGCTTAAAATAGGAATACAAAAATCACCAAGATCTCATCAAGACTCTTGAAATTAACAATCATTTCACATTGATAACATAAAAACAACTTAAAAACCATCAACAAAGGATTGATAACTTGGGAATTTCAGTAAAGAACTGATCATTAGAGGAGAAGGACGAAGCTTACCTCTAATGGATGATTTCTCCTCAATTTGGGCAAGATTTCTTGAAAATCCAAGGTGGAAACAAAAGGTTTTAGTGAAGTAAAGATTGAAAATCCTTAGGAGAATGAAAACTCAGCAAATGAGATGAAAATCAAAGATTATTTGATGAGAGAAATGTGTTTGGCTGAGTGGAAGTTGAGAGAAAATGAAAATAGGGAAAAGGTATCGTAAAGTAGTTATGAAAAGTCACAATATAATTTCTCTCTTAATTCCTTTATTTAAATCATTATTAAAACTCTCAAATTAAAGAGAAATCTGATGAAAAAAAATGGTCAAATTAGCTCCTTAAAGATTCAAAGTTTCAATCCTTTACAAAACAGCCACTAGTCAACTTTTCCAAAAACTGAAATTTGGTCACTACACCAAAATGTAATATTTCCAAATCACATTTTGTAAAATTGCTTTCACCATAACCATTTATATAATAAATGAGGATTTTTAGATATTTTTCTATATTTTAAAGCCTCCCGAAGTAGGTGTTCCCTAAACCTACCTTAAATATTCGAACCGTTCTCGACCGGCCCATTCAACCTCTAAAAATCTAGGCCCAAAACCAGTGCATTACAACTCTCCCCCACTTATGAAATTTCGTCCTCGAAATTTACCTGCTGGAAAAAGGTAAGGAAATTGCTTCTTCATGTCATCCTTCCTTTCCCAGGTGGCTTCCTAAACGCCACGATGTCTCCATAAGACCTTGACATGCTTGATAGTCTTACCCCGGAGAACCTTATTATCCGAATCCAAAATCTCAACAGGCTCCTCATCATATATCAATTCTGGGTTCAGCTCAACTTCTTCCACAGGCATAACATGCGACCGATCCGATCTATATCTTCGAAGCATGGATACGTGAAACACATTATGTATCTTTTCCAACTCTATAGGTAGTCTCAGCTTGTAAGCAACAAGACCCACACGTTCTACCACCTTATATGGTTCAATGAACCTTGGACTAAGTTTTCCCTTCCGGCCAAACCTCATCAACTTCTTCCAAGGTGAAACTTTCAAAAACACACGTTCGCCTACTGCGAACTCTATCTCCTTACGCTTCAAATCCGTGAAAGACTTTTGTCAGTCTGATGCTGCCTTCAAACGCTCACAAATGAGCTTCACCTTCTCAGTGGTTCCTTTTTTCAACAGAGCTGGCATCGATGCCAACTTTTCTCCCTTTTCAGCCCAACAAAAGGGAGTTCTACACTTCTGTCCGTATAAAGCCTCATAAGGTGCCATTTGAATGCTTGCCTGGTAACTATTATTATAAGCAAACTCAACCAAAGGCAAGTGCTTCTCCGAAGAGCCTTGAAACTCAATAACACAACACCTCAACATATCCTTAAGCACTTGGATAACACTCTCCGACAGTCCATCCATTTGCGGATGATAGGAAGTACTGAAATTCAGCCGCGTACCCAAAGCTTGACGTAAACATTCCCAAAACCTTGCTGTGAACCTCGGATCTCTATCCGACACTATAGATTTTGGTACCCCATGCAAACACACAATCTCAGCAATGTACAGCTCAGCAAGTCTATCCAAGGTATACGCAACATGCACAAGCAAGAAATGTGCACACTTCGTAAGGCGATCCACAATCTCCCATTTCCATTCTGGGATTCACAACGGCTGCTTAAACCCAGAAGGAACTTGATGTTCATCCTTAACCCGCTGACAAACCATACATTTGCTAACAAACTCAGCGACATCTTTCTTCAATCCCAGCCAATAGTACTCATCTCTCAAATCACGATACATCTTTGTACTACCAGGGTGCATAGCGAAAGGACTACTATGAGCTTCAGTTAGAATAGTGCGCCTTAACTCAACATCATCTGGCACCACTATCCGACTCCCAAAACATAAAACTCCGTCATCATTGAAACAGAAATTTGAAGGCCATCCTTCTGCGATGTCTCAAACATGTGGTACTAGAGAATCATCCAGCAATTGTTCATCCTTTATCAACTGAACAAAAGATGGTTTCACTTGCAACTCAGCAAAAAGACCACCATCTTGTGATATGCTCAAGCTAGCAAACATCACCCTAAATTCTACCGCCATTTTTCTACTCAAAGCATCAGCCACAACATTGGCCTTCCCCAGATGATACTCGATCGTTAGATCATAATCCTTAAGCAACTCCACCCAGCGTCGTTGCCTAAGATTCAAATCCTTCTGAGACATAAGGTACTTCAAACTCTTATGGTCCGTGTACACAATACACTTCCCACCATACAGATAATGTCTCCAAATCTTTAAAGCAAAAACCACTACCGCCAACTCAATGTCATGCGTAGGGTAATTAAGCTCATGCACTTTCAACTGTCGCGATGCATAAGCCACTACCCTACCCTCTTGCATCAGCACACACCTCAAACCAACATAGGATGTGTCACTATACACCACAAACTCTTTTCCTGACTCAGGTTGAACCAAGTTAGGAGCTTGCGTCAAAACTTCCTTTAGCTTCTCAAAAGCTTGTTGTCTCTATTCCGTCCACTCAAACTTAACATCCTTTTGTAATAACTTCGTCAAAGGGGCAACAATCTTAGAGAATCCATCCACGAACCTTCGGTAGTAACCTGCCAACCCAAGAAAACTACGAACATCATGAACTGACCTATGAGGCTTCCAATTTACCACCGCCTCAATCTTCTGAGGATCAACACGAATCCCTTCAGCCGAAACCACATGGCCAAGTAAAACAACATCCTTTAGCCAAAACTCACATTTACTCAGCTTAGCATAAAGCTGATTCTCTAACAGCACTTGTAAAACGAACCTCAAATGTTCCTCATGCTCCTCCTCGGTACGAGAGTACACAAGGATATCATCAATGAACACCACAACGAACTTATCCAAGAATTCATGAAACACCTTGTTCATCATATCCATGAAAGCATCTAGAGCTTTCGTCAATCCGAACGACATTACTAGAAATTCATAATGTCCATATCTCGTTCGGAAAGCTGTCTTCGGCACATCCACATCCTTAACCTTCAACTGATAATAACCTGACCGCAGATCTATCATTGAGAACACCACCGCTCCTCGAAACTGATCGAAAATATCATCAATCCTTGGTAATGGATACTTATTCTTGATAGTCGACTTATTCAGCTGACGGTAATCAATGCACATTCTCATAGTTCCATCATTCTTCTTAACAAACAAGACCAGTGCACCCCAAGGTGACACAATAGGCCGAATAAATCCTCGGTCGATCAACTCTTGAAGTTCCGTCTTCAACTCCTTGGGTGCCATGCGATAGGGAGCAATGGACACTGGAGTTGTGTTCTCATACAACTCAATTCTGAACTCAACCTCCCGAATAGGCGGCAATCCAGGTAGTTCCTCCGAAAACACCCCATGGAATTCACGCACAATCCTTATATCATGTACAAGAACCTCCTTTGTACTAGGATTCATAACAAAGGCCAGATAAGCCTCGCATCCCTGATGCAACATCCGGCTTGCTTCAAGCGTCGACACCATATTAGACATGAATTTCACATTCTCTCTTCCACCACCACAACCTCATAATCATCCGCAAGTTTCAGCGAAACTCGCTTATTTTCAAAATTCACAACGGCCCTATGCTCAACAAGCCAATCCATACCAAGGATTACATCGAATTCATAGAATGGCAATTCCATAAGATCAACTAAAAACACATGCTCTTGCACCTTTAAGAGACATCTCCTATACAATCTCCTTGTTACAAGAGTCTCACCAAAAGAACTAGTCACATGCATACCCACATCCAAAGACTCAACAGGCAAACCAAGCATTTGGGCATGTTCACGCAATATGTACGAGTGTGTAGATCCAGAAATCAATCAAAGAGAGTAATGACAAAGACTGCAAAGTAAAGGTACATGCGATCACGTCCGTGTCATTCCTCCCTTCTCGATGGGCATACACTCTGGCCTGGCCACCTCCTTCAGGCTGAACAGCCACTACATGTGCTACATTTCTCGCACCTTCGTCTCTGCACTGAAAGTTGCCACGGCCGCGCCCACGGCCTCTCTGTGGCTCAGCTGCTCTCACCGGAGCCTAACTCTCTCTCATCAGCTACGGACAATCCCTTTTCATATGCCCACGATTACCGCAATTCCAGCACGTACCAAGGTTGCCCCAGCACTCACCAGTGTGCCTCCTACCACACCGATTACACTCAGGTGTCTGTATGAAAGCATTCGGCCGTTGCTGACCTCTTCCAGGGTTACCAACCCCACGTCTCACATCCGTGTGAGACCTTCTAACCTTAGGTCTCTTGAGCCGATCTCTTCCAAGATCACGATCAGCAGGTCGATTCCTTGAGCTAGACCCTCCCATTCGACTTGCCAAACCAAGATTCAGCTCAATATCCTTGGCTCGAGTAACGAGGACATCAAAATCAATATATTCTGCTGCGAGCATATAGGTTTTTCCATCAGCCACTCTTGGGCTCCTTTACTTTTTGTTTATACTCGATTCTCTTTTCTTAGTTTAAGTTTGACTAGAGCCGGTTTCGGGCACCTCTAGCTAACTTCCTAGAGCCGGTTTCGGGCACCTCTAGGTGTATTGAGTCTACTTTTCCTTAACTTCTTTTCCTAGAGCCAGTGTTAGGCACCTCTAGGGGCTACTCAAGTGTTAAGCTTTTCCCTATTCTAGTTTACCAGTAGAGTTCTAGACAGTATAAAAGTCACAAAGGATGTTTGAGAATCAGAACTATAGTAATGTTCTAAACTGCTCCTAAAACTATCCTAAAGGCCCTGCCACGACAGAAACTGTCACGGCAGGTAAGTTCAGTTCAAAGACTTAAGCCAAAATTTTCAATTTTCCCCATTTTTTAAAGCAAAATAAACTAACATTTAGACATAATAGACACAAAATAGACGCTTCATTAATGGAGGGATGCCACCCACAAACTCAAGGGTTGCATTGCCCTCAATGCAAATGACAGAATGATAAAGAGAAAATAAAAAGGAGATCACAATTATAACAAAATAGCAGACCGTAAATATAAGAACAGAAACTTAAATTTAAGCGTTGTCGTCGCTCCTACTGCTGCTGTTGCTGATCCGAATCTGCCGGCGGGCAGTGACTTTCCTTGTAGGTGCCGGCAGATGGCTGGGAGAGGCAAAGGTAGTCTTTTTCTTGGCTTCCCTCGGAGGCTGGATGCGGGTTGGTGAGGGTAGTTTTTCCAACACCTGAACCTCATCGGAGGAGCTGCTGCTGTTGCTGTCGCTATTGTTGCTGCTACCGGATTTCCCTTGGCCGGATGGTCCATCACCGTTGTTGGGTTTCTGCCGTTTCACTGGGGTGAATTCCTTGGACAGGCTCCTCTTGACCGAGGGCTCGTCATCGGATTCCCCCCAAATAGAGGAGGATGAGAAGCCAGTTATATACCTGTCGAGGGCGGACATGGGCTCTTTTCTCTTCTCTCCCCTGGCAGAAGCTGTGGCAGTGTGGTTGCCGCCTGCAGCTGTTGTGGCCGGGGTCGGGGTAGACGCGGAAGATGGTGTTCTCGGTGTGGCAGCAGGGGTAGGGGTATGGGCAGGTGTGAGGTCAGCAAAATAATGGTTGGGGAAGGCATGAAACAGTACATCATGAAACAGTACATCAGGCCCAGCTGCCGTTCCTCCATTTTCTATAAGGCAGCAAGGATTTGGGTTGAGGAGTCTGCTGGGGGAGCTGCTGCAGTGGGCTGCCTTTGTTCTGTGGCGACAGGCTCTGTGTGGGTGGGCTCTGTCGTCTAACCTGCCGCGGATGTGGGGTCGAAGGATGACAGGGGTTTGGCAGCTTTCTGCTCCATTAAGCTGAAGACGTTTCTTTCCGTCTATCCTTTTCCTCGGACTCTCAAATCCTCGGCAGCCTCAGGTACGTTGTGGCCACGACAGAGGGTTGTTATGAGGTAAGGGAAAACGAGTGATCCCGATGGCCGGTACGCGTAATCCAAAATTCCCTCCCGAGCATATCTACCCACATTAATGGGCCTCTCATTTAGAATTGAATGGATGAGGGCTAACCTTGGTTGGTCTACCGTGCTGTTGTGCGAAGAGGGCATAATCCTCTTTTTAACAAATGCGTTCCACAGCTTGGCTTCGGGGGTTAGTTGAACTCGTTTCACCATCCTTGGGTTTTTGGGGTCTGTATTCCACTGGGTTCCTTCGTCGGTGAGTTCTGCCATGATAGCATCATAGTCTGCCAGCTCCAAGCTCTCCACAAACCTCTGATGGCCGTCTTCCCTTCTGCCAACATAGAACCCGTAAAGGGTGTTGATGTATTCTGGCTCAAAGGGTACCTCCTTCCCGCGACTGTTACTGCTGTCGCCTCCCTGCTGTCGATGGCAGCATAAAATTCTCGGACTAAAGTGATGTTCATCTCTTCTGGCTGGTCGGCAAACATCTGCCACTGCAGGGCTTTGATCTTACAGGCTATAAAAGGTTTTAGCCCAAGGTTCTCCGTTTGTGTGGTATAGATGAAGCCTTTCTCCTCCCACATATCTCTGATCTGGAAGGAGCTGGGAGTGGCAGCTGCTGGGGCAGATCCTGAGGCAGCGCTGGGGCAGGTGTTTCTGGTACTCTTGGTTGCAAGGACTATAGAAAAAAAAAGAAATGAAAGCAAATGAAATTCTAGAGGGGAAATAAGTAGAGAGAGTAAAAGTGAGTGAAAAATGAATAGTAAAACATGGTTTATATAGATGAGGAGTTTGCTGCCCGTTGGAGCTGGAACGGCAGGCGTGAATAACGAGGCCAACTGTTATGCGGTTTCTGACGCGTCTGTCACGCGTTTCCGTGTCTACTGCCCGTCATTTACGCGTTTGCGTGTCTGTCACGACAGCGTGTTGACGGGCTTGATTTTCTGCGTTTGTCGCGGTAGCTGTAACGGCAGGCTCCTATTTTGGGCTTTTTTGGGCTGATGGTGGGATGGTGGGCTGAGTTCACTTCTCCTCTTCTTATTGTCTCCTTTATCTTCTAAAAGTAAAATAAATACTTTGTTCCTAAAATAAAATAATTCTAATTACCTAATAAGTCCCCCGATAATACTTCAATCACTGTCCGTTGAGTTTAAATTGGTGCCCGTCTTTTAAGGATTTGATCGTGATGGCACCATGGGGAAAAACTTGTACCACTTGAAACGGGCCAGACCATCTAGATTTCAAGTTCCCTGGTAAGAGGGTCAACCTAGAGTTGAATAACAACCCAAGTTGCCGTAGGCAGAACTGTCGTGGCAACAGTATCTTGTCATGCCACTTCTTCGTCTTTTCTTTGTAAATCCTTGTGTTGTCATAGGCCATTGCTCGAATTTCTTCAATCTCATTCAAAACACGTAGCCTTTTCTGTCCTGCCTTTTCCAAGTCCATATTCACTGCCTTGATGGCCCAGTATGCTCTGTGCTCTATGTCAACAGGTAGATGGCATGTTTTTCCATAAATCAGCCGATAGGGTGACATTCCCAATGGAGTTTTAAATGATGTTCTGTAGGCCCAGAGTGCATCATTGAGGTGCAGAGACCAGTCCTTTCGAGTTGACTTCACCATCTTCTCAAGAATGTTCTTTACCTCTCTATTGGACATTTCAGCTTGTCCATTGGTTTGAGGGTGATAAGCTGTTGCGATTCGATGCTTGACACCATATTTCTTTAAGGCAGCAGCTATAACCCTATTATCAAAATGCCTCCCTTTATCACTGTTGATCGCCTTGGGGATGCCAAATCTGGAAAATATATTCTTGTGCAAAAACCTCTAAACAGTCTTGGCATCGTTTTTCTGTGTAACGATCCCTTCAACCCATTTGGACACGTAATCCACTGCCAGGATGATATAAAAGTTCCCACATGATGTTGGAAAGGGTCCCATAAAATCAATCCCCCAAACGTGGAAGATTTCAACTTCAAGAATGTTTTGCAGCGGCATCTCATGTCTCCCTGAGATGTTTCCTGTCCGTTGACATTTATCACAGCTTTTGTAGAATGCCTGGGCATCCTTGAACAGTGAAGGCCAATAAAAACCAGACTGCAAAACCTTGGCACCAGTTTTGTTACCATCTAAGTGTCCTCCATATTGTGAAGCATGGCAGTGATAAAGCACAGCTTCCTGCACATCCTGTGGTACACACCTCTTGATGATCTGATCTGCACATAGTTTGAAAAGAAGAGGTTTGTCCCAATAATATTGCTTAACATCATTTTGGAACCTCTTCCTAGCTTGATAGTTAAGGTCAGGAGGAATTATTCCGCTAACTAAATAATTAACGAAATCAACATACCAGGGGAGTTCAGAAAACTTACCTGCCGTCGTGGCTGTCGCGGTAGTGCTTATGGCAGCGAACAACTGCTCGTCAGGGAAGGTCTCCAGTATGTGTGTCTCGTTCGGTGGGAAACTCTTTCCCTTCTCTAATCTTGACAAGTGATATGCAACTTGTTTCTCTGTCCCCTTTTATCCTTGATCTCAAGGTCGAACTCTTGCAGTAGCAGAATCCAACGTATCAGTCTAAGCTTTGCATCCTTTTTGGCGAACATATACTTAAGTGGAGAGTGGTATGTGTGGACTATGACCTTTGTTCCAAGTATATATGAATGAAACTTATCAATCGAGAACACCACAGCTAACAGTTCCTTCTCAGTTGTGGTGTAGTTTACTTGGGCATTGTTCAGTGTTTTGCTGGCATAGTATATAACACGGAAGAGCTTGTCCTTCCTCTGCCCAAGTGCTGCCCCAACAGCATAGTCACTAGCATCACACATGATCTCAAATGGTAGTTTCCAATCCGGTGGCTGTACTATCGGGGCTGTTACCAGCTTTTCTTTTAGAACTCTGAATGCCTCAGTACATTCAGTATTGAAGTCGAAGGGACGGTTCTACTCCAGCAGGTGGTATAATGGCTTGGTGATCTTCGAAAAATTGGATACAAATCTTCGATAGAAACCGGCATGCCCTAAAAATCTTTGAATTCCCTTGACTGTGGTGGGTGGTGGTAACTTTTCAATTACCTCAATTTTTGCCATGTCGACTTCTATGACGCGGCAGCTTACTTTATGGCCTAGGACTATCCCTTCATCCACCATGAAGTGACATTTCTCCCAGTTTAATACCAAGTTTGCTTTCTCGCATCTCGCTAGCACTTTTTGTAGGTTGCCTAGGCAGCTTTCAAAATTGTCTCCAAAGATAGAGAAATCATCCATGAATATCTCCAGGAAATCCTCCACCATGTGAGAGAATATAGCCATCATACACCTCTGAAAAGTAGCTGGTGCGTTGCAAAGTCCAAATGGCATCCTCCGAAAAGCGTAAGTACCATATGGGCAAGTGAAGGTCGTTTTCTCTTGATCCTCCGGTGCAATGGCTATCTGATTGTAACCTGAATAACAATCAAGAAAACAGTAGCAAGCCTTTCCCGCTAATCAATCAAGCATTTGATTAATAAAAGGCAGGGGAAAGTGGTCCTTCCGGGTAGCTTAGTTAAGCTTCCGGTAGTCCATACAAACCCTCCAACCGGTCACAGTCTTGGATGGGATTAGCTCGATTTCTTCGTTGGTCACCACGGTTATTCCACCTTTCTTAGGAACGCACTGCACTGGGCTCACCCACTTACTATCCGAGATGGCATAAATTATCCCATCATCTAGCCATTTGATAATTTCTTTTCGTACTACTTCTCGCATAGCATCATTTAAACGTCTCTGGGCATCAATGGTCGGCTTGTGATCATCCTCTAAAAGGATTTTATGCATGCATAGTGCCGGACTGATGCCTTGGATATCAGCTATCGTCCATCCAATAGCCTTTTTGTGCTGTTGCAACATTCCTATCAGCTGTTGTTCCTGTTCCTACATCAACTTTGAAGAGATGATTACGGGCAACGTATCATTTAATCCAAGGAAAACATATTTAAGCTGCCCTCGCAGAGGCTTAAGATCTAGAACATGTGGCTCTACAGTTGATGGCTTTTGGATGATATGTTCATTCGAGGTGTAATTTAAGTGCTCGAATAACTTACTTGGACGATTGCCTATCCAGTTTACCTCCTCATGATCTTCAGTATCAGATATGTTAGAGTTTGAGGAGCTGTTGTCGTCATTGCTGCCGTGACAGTCTTCTAAATGGCTGCAGGGGAAGTGGCCAAATTTGATGTCATGGCAGTCTGACATGATGCAAGGTTGGTCAAGGATAACTTCAGTGATAGCCTTGCATTCTTCTTCTGCATCAGCATGCTTTATTGATTGGAGAACATTCAGCTTGATTTCTTGATCGTTCATTCTCATAGTGAGTTCTCCCTTTTCTACATCAATCAGTGATCTTCCTGTGGCTAAGAAGGGTCGCCCCAGGATGATTGGTGCATTCTCATCTGCTTCAAAATCTAAAACAAGAAAGTCAGCAGGAAAAATAAATTTATCCACTCTTACCAGAATATCTTAAATTTTCCCTTCCGGTTGCACGTAAGAGCGGTCTGCCAGCTGTAGCATAACTGTTGAGGGTCGTGCTCATCCAATACCTAATTTCTGAAATACAGATTTTGGCATCAAATTAATACTAGCACCTAGATCACAAAGTGCCTTACCCACAAATTTATCTCCAATTATGCACGGTATTATGAAGCTCCCAGTATCCTTCCTTTTTTGGGGTGGATGCTTGTGCAGAATAGTCATGCATCCATCTGTCATTTTAACCGTCTCAAATTCCCCAAGTCTGGATTTCTTTGACATGGCATCCTTGAGAAATTTCGCATAATCAGGCATCTCCTTTATAGCATCTAACAGCAGAATATTAATGTGAACCTGCTTAAAGATATCATAGATTTTCTTAAGCTGGGATTCCTGTTTCAACTTCTGTAGCCGTTGTGGAAAAGGAGGTGTGGGACGATAGTCTGCAATACGTCCTTCCCACTGCATTCGGATCTGAGGAGGCTTAGGTTCTTCATCCTTCTCCTCTGTCCCTTCTGCTGTCGTGACAGGTTCATCGGCAGCAGGCTGTTTGTCATCTGCCGGGGCAGCATTCTCGATAGTTGATTCTAGGGCTGATTTCATAACTGTTTCAGCTTCTTTCTCTGGCCCTGGTAACTTCTTCCCATTTCTAGTTGTTATCGCTTTGCACTGCTCATGTGTTGGTTTTCTAGCGATTTCAGTATCGCCAGGGAATCCTCCGTTCTGCCTTGGCATAATATGTTGGGAAACCTTACCCATCTGTGTCTCCAAAGACTTTAGAGTAGCTTCATGATTGGCCATCCGTATCTCCATTTTATCCATGAACGACTCAGTCTTCTTGACGAAGTGATCCATGTTTGCCATGTAGGTTCCTGTCTGTGACATAAATGTGGCCAAGGTTTGTTCCAGTATGCTAGGTGTGGCTGCCTGTGGTTGTTGCGATTGCTATTGCACTTGCTGCCGTGTCAGAATTCTAGGTGCCCCTGATTTTGAGTGTTCTGTGCTTGAGGGTTTAGGGCATTGTTAGGGTTGCTCCAAGAGAACTTGGGGTCTTTCCTCCAGTTGGGATTGTAGTTGTTGGAATTGTAGTTATGCTTATTGTAGTTCCCAACGTACATCCCTTCCTCTAACTATAGCGGACAATCTTTCGAACTGTGAATCCCAGCGCAAGTTTCACATACCTCTTCAGCAGAGTAGATAGGTTTTGAATCTTTCTTCAAGAGCTTTTCCACTGCCTTTGTAAGATATTCCACTTGTGTTTTTAGGGAATTATCGGCCTCATAATCTTTCACAGCTAGTACTCGTTTACCCCTTCTTCTTGCTACAGGAAACTGTTCCTCGTCATTTGCCAGGTTCTTCAATACTACCATTGCTTCATCTGGATCTTTGTCCAACATCAATCCATTCGCTGCTGAATCAATTCTCATATGAGTCTGTAAGTTAGCAGCATTATAAAACTTAATTACCTGGTTCCAAACGGGAAATCCATGCATCGGGCAGTTCCTCAATAAAGTGGTAAACCTATCCCATGCCTCGTGCATTGGCTCGTCATCTTCCTGTTGAAAAGTAGCAATTTCGTTACGTAATCGCTCAGATAAATGTGAAGGATTAAAACGAGACAAAAATTCACGAGTTAAATCTGCCCAAGTTCGTATTGAACCAGGCGTTAGTTTATTCCACCAAGTTTTCGCCCTCTCCCTCAATGAATGAGGAAATAACCGAAGCCTCAGTATCTCTAGATTTACTCTTGGTAGTCTAAACGAACCACAGATTTCATGGAACGTTTTTAAATGCTCCCTAGCATCCTCTGTAGCAGCACCACTAAATTGGCCAGCGTTATCAATCATGCTGAACATGACAGGTTTCAGCTCGAAATTTTCAGCTTCCACGTCTAGCAGGGTGGTCTCTAATTCCACATGATCATTGATCATGAAATCGCGGCAGGTCCGGCGTGCAGCAGCGACAGCAGGAGGATTGGCAAGTTGTCCATTTCCTCCATCTCCGAGGGGATCTTCAGCACCTCGAGGATTCCCTTGGTTGTTCCTCCTTTCTTCGTGCCTTTCGTTCACCATTGCTTCTATTTTTTCCTCCAGGTATTCGTTTCTTTCTAAAAGGAGGCAGAATCTTTTCCTGAGATTGCACGTTCGTTCGATTTCAGGATCTAACTGATGCTTAGGTTCTTTTCCTCGTTGGGAATTGCGCATAGGCAAACAAAAGACCTTGTGAAAAGCAAAGGGTGAACAATCCAAGTAAAAACACAAAAATAAAAAAAGTGCAGTAAAGTAGGGTAAAGTTATGTTGCCAGTCCGCGGCAACGGCGCCAAAAACTTGTTGCGTGTAAAAGTGTCTATCGCAATGTAGTGCAAGTGTACACGACGCAAGTGGTAAAGTGATACATAAGTATCGGATATCGTCTCCACAGGGACTGGGCTAATAGCTTTAACCTTGGGTTGCTGCACGAAAAAGAAAAAGAAGAGTTTAAATTGTTGTCATGAAGTAATAAAGAGAACTGAAAATAAAGGATGAAAATATTCAGAGTAAAGAATGGGCCGGTATTGATCTGCTCCGTAGTGCAGGTGTTTGCAATGTCTAAGAATTCTCTGTTCTGTTGTAGCGCCTGTCGCGGCTGCGGTCTGTTGTTGTTGCGGCAGCGAACACACAACTCAGCACTTCAAGCTTGGCAAGAATCCCTGCTACGCCTTGGCCTATCCCTAGGTCCAAGTCTATCGATGAACATGTATTTGATGATACCTCCCGGCGTGAATCGAAGGATGAACACCGATGTTGTTGAATTCTTCCTTAGCCAATTAACCTCGTCATATCCCTAGGTCCGAGATAGTTCAACCATAAACTGGAGAACCCGTACTTATTTCTTTCGTATATTTAACTCTCCCGATATTAAGTAAATGTGTAATCTCACAATGCTCTCCCGATACTCTTGCAAGATGTTGAAAACCAGAATAAGCAAACTTGAAGTCTATTTTATTGAACAGAAAAAATCTTAAAACAATGCAATCCTTGCAACTACTTTACAGAATCAACCCTTAGCCCTAGGGGAAGTTTAGAACATGACGAGAAGGGGGAAAACGACTAGGGTTTAAGGGAAGACGGCTAGAGAATATGATGTCCTTTCCTAGGTCGAATTACATGCCTTTATATAGGCCTTGGGTTCAAGTTTTCTAATATGGCAAGAATATAAGTTTAAATTAAAGTACAACTCTATTAAAGACTAAATCTTCAGTGCATTTGTCTTTAATTCGTCCTTCCTTCTCGCTTGGAGTTTCTTCCTTGAACTTTGGGCTTGGCCTTCATTTTGATCTAGGGCTCAGAAAAATATAAGAGTGCTCTACGACAGACCGGCTTAATTTCCTCTTTCTGTCGAGGTCCACTTCACTTATTCCCTTCACCATTGTTGTAGTCCTTAGCTGCCACGGCAGCGACCTTGGCAGCATCCTTCTTCTTGACTGCAGTCCAGTGTTTCAGCTCTGCTTCTCTCCAGCCATGAGTCTGCTACAACAGCAACCTACAAAAGTAACCAAAATCAGCAGCAACTGTGCCTTTTTGTATAATTGTGATGTATGAATGAAATCTATCCTAAATGCAATGGATTATTCTTGAATGCATCAGAAATATGGGTTAAATAGGGGGTAAAATATAAAACTTTTACACACTCAACAGCCACCAACCCATATATGAATCGTTCGCATATCTCTCGTTCACTAGGAATCAGCTCTGGTGCATACTCCACCACCGACATACTTCCCTGCACTAGGGACAGAAACTCCCTCTTATTTTCGTCCAGATAACAGACCCCCAAATATTTCCTCTTGAACGCGTTCAGAAAGAACGTCCAAGATACCTCAGTCTCATCTAAGCCACCAATATAAACCCAAGTTTTTGGACATCATTACAGTTCATTTGTCCAAGGATTCTCTTGGTACTCTCCACCCAAGACTCAGAACCCTCAGGGGTCAGCCCTCTAAACTCAACCCCTCCCAGGCTACGGAGTCGCTCTAGAGGCAAACTCGCACCAGCACCAGCTTGAGGTGCAGCCATATGAGCTCCAGCTACTGCCGCCCGAAAAGCTCCAGCAATAGCTTGTATTAACACTGTCATATTAGGAGCATCTTGCCCATGTACTCCCCCGGGTCCAGCAACCCCTACTCCGGTTCTCGTAGCACCAACCTCCACTCCACCACCACCGGGTGGTCCACCAGGAGGAGGAGGCGGTAGATTCTCAACATGCTCGTCATTCTCATTCCCAGCCGCTGCACGCACATTTATTCTAAGCTCTCTACGTGGCCCCATTTGAAAACAATGCAACTATCAAAATGCAATAAATTTCAATTAGGCAGTATAAGACAAGGAATCCAAGTACTCAAGCTCGTTTTCAAAACAATTCTTTCCAATAGTAATGATATGGCAATGGGATCCCCAACTATACCCCAAACATAGCATAGCATCACAAATTCATCTTAATCTACCATCTTGCATGCTTTACATCTCACTACAGCTAGAATATCAACAATCACACAACATACCTTCACCAAAAAGTCATAATCATTCATATTCACACCCATTAACCACTTACCAAGCCCCAAATATTCGCAAACTTGGCTCTAATACAACCAAATATAACCCCCTTAGCTTGGTAAAGCATGAACAAAGGTTTATTTGATGTTTTTAAGTGATGCATACGAGCATGTGCTTAAAAAAGTGCATTGATGCCTTGAGAGGGCATGTTTTAAGTAAAGGCATGTGTTGAAAAACGATGATTTGCCGGTTATGTGAAATGAATTGATGAATGTTGTTTTAGCGAACCTCACTAAGCTTTGTGCTTACGCTCATTTGTTTCATCAATGCAGAAAATTAGGCATTTGAGGCAGTGAGTAAGCAAGGGGAATCCAAGCACTTTGGTCTAGCAAAGTATGTGGTTTTACATTGGTGTAATAAGAGGCAATGGGTGGGATTTCTTCTTTTTGATGTTTGAAAATGTTGTTAATTACCTTGAGTGTAACCCCCTTAGCCCGGTCTAGACGGTTGACCCGAACCGAGGTGATTACACGGGGAAAACCAAAGCCAACTCGTTAAAGTTAACTTCGATTGATGACCCCTTTTTTCTTTTATATTTTCTAAATGCAATATTAATCCTATGTGATCACCCAAGATCATAGGAAGAAAAGGAACAATGATCGAAAAACAATTAGGGGTTTAACTGCACAAATTAGATATTTGGGACCAAAATGTAAATTTCATAAATTACAAGGACCTCCAAGATTTTAAGGTTACCAATATTCAATTAGTCCTTTTTCATGCCACATTGTCAAACATCAGCTCAATCGGACATTTCAAACTCATTCAATTGCATACATAAACATTAGGGACTAAAATGTAAGGAACAAAGGCCTGAAACAATTCAAAATCCAGACCAACTGTCGGGTGTTTCCCAACGCTGAGTCCTGTATCGAAACGACCGTATCAAAATTGAGTTGACCGTTTCGGTACTCAGGCACGTTCCGAGACCCGTATCGGAACATGACTTTCCAATAGCCAAAGCTTTCCGAAACGTTCTTACCCTTTCCAAAACTTGATGACCATTTAGGGCCACCGTTTCGAAACCGATAAGAGCGTTCTGATACGCCCAGCCCTGCAACTACATATATTGCTGGTTTTTCGCACCCAAACACATCTGGAAATTTTCCAAATCATACCACAATATACTAACAACATGTTTAAGCATCAATGACATATATTACGAGGTAAGAACCAAAACTTCAATCTAACTCATGCATTTAACCGATGCAAATCTCATGGCAAAGCCATACTCATGCTTAATGAAAACAAAATCATTTCATAAACCACAAATCTCATTTGCATTTCTCATAGCATAAAACATCTCAACATTTGGTACATGTGAATCAAATACAATATCATATATTGGCATTTCATATTACATCTTTACTCGGAGATGCAGATTAGCTTGACATAAAGCCAAGTTCTACCCCGGTGGAATCTCACATCACCGAACTCTCATGGCGGTATCTCTCTTCGCCACAAAGCTTGGGTGTTTCACCAAGACCTACCCCGATGGTATCTCTCATCATCAGATTCTCACTTTGGATTGGGATGGCACTACCCACATCTCCCGACTCCAAAGAGCACGTACAAACTTTTAGTTTATAGTGCACTTTCATCCTATTTGTCGACCAATTATGTCCGGTAATCATCTCATCATTTATGCCAATATATATATTAAAAACATCATTTCACCTACTATTTTTGCAACATTTCTCAAATCAATTTCATCCCATTTCAAAACCACAATTCATGCATTTCATCTAGTCAAAATCTCAAAACTCTTTTCATAGACATGCTATCACATGAGATCAACATGTAACATCTTTCCATGTTATAAATCATGCATAAAACATTAGGATTTTGTCTAACACAATCAAGAGCATGTTAAAGGCATTTAGGGGCATAAACCACATATCGAGAGCAAATCTAGCCATACTTACATCCAGACTTAGGATGGTGTTTCAAACCAAATCTAAATCCCCAAAGTTTGTTTCCTTGTCCCTCAAGGACTTCTAAAACAATTCACACTCACCGATTATGTTTCCCTTGCTTGCCGAAACGATTCCTAGGCTTATGGCTTTTCCATATCAACTCCAAACCATCTGAAGATGTCTCCCCTGTTCATTACACATAAGAGCAGAGGATTAATGCATCATCATGCATTGAAATCACTAGCCACTCATTCAAACTCTCTGCACTACACAAAAACACCATTTCGGCTATTCAAAATAACCGAAATCACCTCCAAATTTTCCCAAATCAAAGCCCAACCAAGATCTATCAATTCTAATCATTTCTAAACCTCAATCAACACAAAAATCATCACAAACACGTCCTTATACTTCCAGCAATAACAGGTCACCAAAACCACCCCAAAAACACAAATCTAACATGTAAAACATAGGAATCCAAACCTATTCAGGATTTATTTGATAAAACCTCATTTTCAATATCACATATCATCCAAATTATATTAAAAATCAACCTTAAAATAGAGCATAAAATAGGAATACGAAAATCACCAAGATCTCATCAAGAATCTTGAAATTAACAATCATTTCACATTGATAACATAAAAACAACTTAAAAACCATCAACAAAGAATTGATAACTTGGGAATTTCAGTAAAGAACTGATCATTAGAGGAGAAGGACGAAGCTTACCTCTATGGCTTATTTCTCCTTAATTTGGGCAAGATTTCTTGAAAATTCAAGGTTAAAACAAAAGGTTTTAGTGAAGTAAAGATTGGAAATACTTAGGAGAATGAAAACTCACTAAAAGAGATGAAAACCAGAGATTATTTGATGAGAGAAATGTGTTTGGCTGAGTGGAAGTTGAGAGAAAATGAAAAGAGGGATCAAGTATCGTAAAGTAGTTATGAAAAGTCAAAATGGAATTTCTCTCTTAATTCCTTTAATTAAATCATTATTAAAACTCCCAAATTAAAGAGAAATCTGATGAAAGACAATTTGGTAAAATTAGCTCTTTTAATATTAAAAGTTTCAAAGCTTTACAAAACAGTCACTAGTCAACTTTTGCAAAAACTGCAATTTGGTCACTACACCAAAATGTTATATTTCCAAATCACATTTCGTAAAATTGTTTTCACCATAACCATTTGTATAATAAATAAGCATTTTTAGATATTTTCCATATTTTTAAAGCCTCCGAACTAGGTGTTCCCTAAACCTACCTTAAAGATTCGAATCATTCTCGACCGGCCCGATTCAACCTCTAAAACATCTAGGCCCAAAACTTGGGCATTACATCGAGCATGTTTGGTTGCTTAACTTTGGTTTGTAAATGGCCTTTGTGGATGGATTATGTTTGAATGTTGATTTTAGCTTTGTATGGTTTCTGGAAGACTAGGGAGCAAGCCTATAGTTTCCAATGCTTGCATGATTGATGTCATGTTTTAGCTTATGCTTCGTGTAGTTGATCTTTGATACTTATATATGTTGTATGTATGATGTGGCATGTTTTGGAATGTTTTCGGGGTGTTTATGAGTGAAAAACCAGCAATTTGTGTAGTTGTAGGGCAAGGCATATCTGAACGCCGTTACCCATTTCGGAATAGTGGCCTGAAATGGCCATAGTGTTTCAGAACGGGTAGGAATGTTCCAGAATGATTTGCTACTGGAAAGGAGTGTTTCGATACGGGTTTCAGAATGCTCCCAAGTATCGAAACGGTCAACCTGGTTTCGAAACGACCGTTCCGATACAGGGCCTTGTGTTTTGAAACACCCGACCGTTACAGTTGAATTTTAATTGTTTCAGGTTTTTGTATCTTACATTTTGGTCCCTAAGTCTTAAATGCTTAATTAAATGAGTTTGGATGATCCGTTTAAGATGGAATTTGACATGTGGGTATATTATATGTCTAATTTTGGATTGGTAACTCTAAAACTTGTTTAGTCTTCAAACTTCTGGAAATTTACATATTAGTCCCTAAAAGACATTTGTATGCAATTGAACCCCTAAATGAGATCCGTTCGCTATGTCGCTTCCACTAAAATGTTTTGTTGTTCACATAGGTTAATAACGTGCATCAAGAAAAGTTAAAAAGAAAAAAAGGGTCAGTAATCAAGGTTGACTTTCATGAGTTGACTTTGGTTTTCCCCGTGTAATCTTCTTAGTTCGGGTTAGGTGTCTAAGCCGGGCTAAGGGGGTTACACACTCTCTTATCATATTGTTGTTGACAATTGAAGCATTAGTCTTCTCTTGATGCTTGGAGGTCCCTTTTATACTCCTAATTGAGTTTGTAGCCGTTGAGGATCGTTGAGGTAGTTTTAGAGTCGTTGGAGACGTTATTTCCCACCATAAATGTTGTTCTGCAGACGTTTGTTTCGAAATGCGCGACCCCGTTTCGAAATTCCCTTCTTCAGAACTAGCCGTTGAGGTCTGATGCAGTATGCCGTATCAAAACGCCTATGTCCGTTTCGATACCCTTCAAGCCGTATCGAAACTTTTACAACTCATTTCGGTACGATAGACAGTTAGGCTGCAAATTAAATTACCGCTGGGAAAATAGCCATTGGTGATTTGACCGTTGGGGAAAATAGATGTATCAAAATGCTAAAGCCCGTATTGAAACACGGTGTAAAACCCTTACCCAAATTAAAGCTTGTTTCATAACAGACAAGGTTATATCAAAAAGTTTTGTCTCTGTGAATGGTCGCTTCGAAACGCCTAGGGGTGTTTCGAAACACCTGGGTGGTTTTGTAAAGTTTGGCTTTGGAAAACACTTCAAAACCTCTTTTAAAAAATCCGCAAACATATTTTTATGTTGTTTGGACTGAAAAGCACTTTTGAAATCTTTTCAATTTAGTCCAAAACTATTTTTCAATTATTATATCAAAACATTAGCTCTTCAATATACTTTCATACATCTTTGCGTGTTGGTGGTTTGGCTTAATTTCATAAGATTAGATGATGCGTGAAGGGTATGTGTTGGTGTTGTGTTGTGCAGGTTGAAGCTGGTGTGAAGCAGGGCAAGGAAGAAATGCTACAGCAAGTTGGACAGCAATTATGGGCGCAAAAAAGGACAAAGTAACATGGGCACTTTGAGAGCCCACATGTGCGAGCCCCATATTGTCTGATTGTGCCCGACATGCATAAGGAATATTCTCAGGACGTAAAAGAATATTAGGGCACAAAAGCCTAGGAGCCCCCACTATATAAAAGACATGAGACCCTCATTAAAGGGAGTGCGTCAAAAAGGTAACAAAAGGCTAGGGAGAGAAAGTAGAGGCATCTCTTTTCCTTTCTTCTTCTTCCTCAAATTGGTGTCCTCCATCGTTGAAGCTCCAAGGGTTTGACCTTGCTGACCTTGAGAGAGGCAACAAGCATGGTGCAGTTCGTGGCGTTGCAGTCCATCGCGGATCGAGACTTTCTTCTTCCATTTCTGTTGCTTTAGCATTTCTTTTATATTTGGAAAATGGGTTGTACAAACGAAGATACTTTGGATGTTTATTGCACAGCCAAGAACTGATTCTGGGTGGCTTGGGCTGTTTGGATGATCTATGTTTTAGTTTCTTTAATGCATTTTTATTTATCTCTTGTTTCTATCTATGCTTTGTCTATGTTGTTAAACGTTTAGAGTTGTAAGAGCCTTCGAGAGTTGGGCTTTCCTTAGGTGTGAGTTGAGGTTAGTGGTCGAGAGAGCTATCTTTGACCTTCATAGACAATGGAGTTTGATGCTGAGAGGCACAACTCTAATCCACCTTAGAGATAAATGATGGGTTTCATCGGTTAAAAAGGATAGAACTTTATGGGTAGGGGAGTGATATAGTTTACGTGAGAGGTATTGGTGTAGCATTTCTTACTTCCAGTTTCCTTGCTAGAGATAGTTGCGGAGCAACTTGAGTAAATCCTGCCGAGCATAGAGTAAGCTAGAGTGGTAAACCCTAGTTGATAGCTAAAGCATGGGTTAACCAGACAACTCAGCCAGTCATTCCCAAGTGAGATTCACATACATAAGAGGACCTGTTAAGTCTAGTAATTTCAACACACTATCTTTTATATTTAACTACTAAAACATTTATCGCCCTGTCTTGATTTTCCACAACATTCTCTATTTACATTACATGACTTATGTGCTTAATCTCAACTAAAAACACCTCAAATCCCTATGGAGACGATACTCACTTATCAATGTATTACTTGTTGGACGTGTATACTTGCATCATATTTGCGTATCATTTATAGTACACTACACGCGAAAACATGTTTTTGGTGTCGTTGCCGGAGATTGGCAATTGGTTGTTTTAGGTTTAGTATTTTCGCTAGTTTATTTTTCTTTTGTATATACTCTTTAAGTTGTTTTGTTTGTCTTTTTATGTATTGTGCTATTGCATGCCCCAAAGGAGACAACGAGAGCCTATACTACCTTACATTCCTAAAATCGAACATCTATTTCGTCAACGGAGACGTATACAAGAAGCAATTAGAATTATGAATGAAGCTCATCATCAAGAGGATCCTGCTACAGCAATTGGAAACCAAGGAGAAAATACTCCAACAAGACCCAGATTTATTAGATATCACATAAATATTGTCTTGGATAATCTTAATCCAGGGGTTGTAGCTCCCGAAATTCAGGCAGCCAACTTTGAGCTTAAACAAGTAATGTTCAACATGTTGAACTCAATTTTTCAATTTGAAGGCTCGCCTCATGAAGATGCTAGACAACACATCCGTGCTTTCTTAGAAGTGTGCGAATCTTTCCGTCAACAAGGGGTGCACGAAGATGTGTTGAAACTCAAACTCTTTTCTTATTCTTTGCGTGACCGAGCACGAGAATGGTTGAGTGGTGTGCCATCCGGATCAATGGAAACATGGACAGATTTGTGCAAGAGCTTTTTGCTGCGGTATAATCCACCAAATAGGAACACTCAGTTGAGGAAAGATATTGCATCCTTTCGCCAGTCTGATGACGAATTAATGTATGAGTGTTGGGACAGATTTAAGGGATTATTGCGCAAGTGCACTTATCACGGTTTTCATGATTGAACACAAGTGGTTATGTTTGACAATGGTGTTAATGCTCCCACTAGAATGATGCTAGATGCCTTAGAAAATGGGACATTTGTAGACGAGTCACTCAAGGAAGCTTTTGACATCCTTGATAGAATAGCCAACAACGATTATCAATTTCCCTCATCAAGACTTGGAATGGGGAGGAAAACTCAAGTATCACGTGACACGGATATGGATGTCTTAGAAGAAGCCCAATTAACCGCCATCATGACCATGCTATAGAATCTCCAAAAGTCCGATGAGGTGAAGGAAGTAAAAGTGGCATCAACTTGACTTCTTTGCAATTGGAATCACAACTTGAGCGAATGCTCGGACAATCAAGAAACTGCCTACTATGTAGGGAATTCCAATCGGAATAACAATCCTTACTCAAAAACCTATAATGTTGGATGGCGTCAACATCCTAATCTCTCTTGGGGAAATCAAGGGAACAACAGCTATGACAATTCAAACTAGCAACAGAATCTGGCAGAATCACACAGACCACAACAGAATATGTCGTGGCAAAACAACAAGGGTTTTGCATCATCATCCAATAATAATTCGTTGGAAGCTACACTCAAGGATTTCATGACATCCACTAAGGAATTTATGGAATCTACTAATACATTTCTCCAAGATCACTCCATGCCCATTAAGTATCAAAGAGCTTTGCTGCAAAGTCACAGTTCATCCTTACGATCTTTAGAAACCCAAGTGGGTCAAATTGCTCAAGAATTACATGTTCGACCCCAAGGAAATCTGCCTAGTGATATTGAAGTCACTAATAAGCATGCAAAGAGCAATGTAGTGCTCTCATATTGAGGAGTGGTACCCAACTTAACATTGAAGAGAAGTTTGGGGGGGTAAGAAAGAATACTATGTAACTAAGGAAGTGCAAGAGAAACCAGAATTGCAATCTGAAACATCTTGTGAGAAGGAGAAAGATGGGGATTTAGTGAATGAAACTATCGGCGATAAGGAAAATGCTACAGAAAAAGAGAAATCTACATGGATAGAAGAAGAAGTTAGACCCCCAGCTCCCTTCCCTAAAAGATTGAAGAAACAAAATGAGAATCTCCAATTCAGGAAATCCATAGATGTCCTGGACCAGCTGCATATTAAGGCCCCGTTCTTAGAAGCCATAGATCTCCAATTTCTCAAGGACATCGTCACCAAGAAAAGAAAGGTTAAGCGGTATGCGACAGCATCTACAACAAGTGAATGTTATCCTATGTAGAGCAAATAGCCTCCTAAGAGACATGATCTAGGCAGCTTCATTATACAATGTTCAATAGGTGATAACTATGTAGGAAAAGCCTTGTGTGACCTTGGATCCAATGTGAATCTCATGCCAAAGTCAGTCTTCATGAAGCTCGGCATAGGAGATGTAAGGCCAACTAGGGTTATCTTGCATTTGTCCGACCGATCTGATGTACACCCGGAAGGGGGAGTAGAAGATGTAGTGGTGAAGGTGGACAGGTTCATCTTTCTAGTTGACTTCCTCATTCTTGATTGTGACGAGGATGATAACGCACCCATTATTTTGGGGCAACAATTTCTAGCAACCAATAGAATTTTGATAGACTGTGAAAAGGGTGAGTTTACTATGAGGGTGGCTGATCAATAGGTGACAATCAATGTCTTCAACACTCTCAAATATGTGGATAAATATGAAGAGTGTCAGTACATGGATGCTATAGGAAAAAGGGAGACTGCAGACTTTTGCTACAATAATTTCTTAGAAATTGATGAATATGAGCATATTCAAGAGGAAGACAACAAGGAGGACTACAATATCGAGTATGCGAAACTTGAGGAATTTTCAGAAGAGGTGGAGCAATCGAGCCTGCTCGAAGCCAAACCATGTACGCACTTTGAACCTCTTGATTGTTCAGAATTTATTCATCCTAAGCCTTCACTTTAGTATGCTCCAACATTAGAGTTAAAGCCCTTGCCATCTCATCTTAAATATGCTTATTTGAGTAGTAATGAAACTTTGCCTGTGATATTCTCATCTAGTCTTACACCTAAACAAGAGTCTAGTTTAATAAATATGTTGTCGCAACATAAAATAACATTAGGTTGGACTATGGCTGACTTAAAGGGGATAAGCCCTACTATTTGCATGCACAAAATTTTGCTTGATGATTATCACAACAGTTCTATTGAACCCCAAAGAAGGTTCAACCCCATCATGAAGAAGGTGGTGATGAAGGAGATAATCAAGTGGCTTGTTGCTGGTGTAGTTTATCCCATATCAAACAACTCATGAGTTAGTCCAGTCCAATGTGTACCTAAGAAAGGAGGCATCACCGTGGTGAGTAGCGATGAGAATGAATTATTGCGAACAAGGACTGTAACGGGATGAATGATTTGCATGGCCTTTATGAAGCTCAACAAAGCGACCAAGAAGAACCATTTCCTTATAACCCCCTCGACCTGGCCTGGCCGATAGACCGAACCGAACGGATTACACGGGGAATAATGAAGTAAACCGAGGAAGTTTACCTCAATAAACGACCCTCTTTTTTATCTTGTCTAGATACAACTTAGATTCCTATGTGTACGTACACAAGCAACGGATAAAACATCAGCACAATTCCCAATTAATTATAAGCCAAATAAGGTTTAGGGACCATTTTGTAAATTATAAGGGCTTTTTCCAAATTAAAGTTACCAACCTTTAATTAAGTTCGTTACATGCTAAACGGTGAAATCTTGGCTCAAAACAATCTTTAGATACGCCCTCATACAGTGACTAAAGAGGGTATCGATACGACCTCGTGTACCGATACGCCCCTCACAATCAACGAGGTCGTATCCATACACTCTAAGGTGTATCGATACACTTCAGTCTGCAAAAGCCAGGAATGCAGATTTTGAACCTCAACGACAAATTGAGACCATTCCAACGTATAATTAGACATGCTTGCACTCAAGTAGACATCATCACTCAAAAGTACAAGACAAAGAAATCATCAAAACATCAACATCATCAATTCACAGAACGAAAAGGGAAAATTGCATATACAAGCAAAAACCAAGATTAAAGGTTATTCACAAAACCAAATACACATATAAAACTTGAACATATACAGAAAACACTAAAGCAACCAACATTCATCATATCGGACGCCCCATTGCCTTTATTACACTAGTTCCAAAACCAAGACTTACCTTCAATCAAAGTCTTCCATCGATCCCCTTGAAAGTGCTGCCTCCAAAGCTTAAATTGAGTGCATAAGCATAAGCATCATCGATTGCTTAAACCATCATTCTTAGTGAGGATTGCTCAAACCAAAAACATCATCGATGCACAAAACAATTTTTCATTCTTTTCAAAACCATCATGCTTCCTTTGGCAAAACATGCACTTATCCTCAAAACTATTGTAATAAACATCATGCAACATGATACTTATAAACTCAGCAACTAAACCCTTGCTACTCATAATACAAGCCTTCCAAGAATAATCACCTTTATGCTAAGCTTAAACCAAAACATACATCTTTCAAATTATGCATTAACAACATTTCCCACAATGATTCATTTCATTATATTGGCTCACAAGTGATAAACAACAATCTCAAAAACATATATAGGATAAACAAATTACCAAGGGTTGTCCCACACCTTTCATACACTCTATCGGCATTTCAAGGTTTACACACGAGAGAGACCCTCCATCGTTGTGACACCCGTGGTGGAGTATTTCACAACCCCTCAACACCACTAATCGGTAGATGTATAATCCACTAACGAGAGACGGGATACACACAAGGTTCGCACCCGGGAGCTACCCTGAACTGTTGCAACCTTAAACAATCCTCAATCGTTAGGGTACTTGGATGGAGTATTCGGTACAATCACAACCCCTCAACATCCAAGGCAACTTGTTTATAGTGCACTCAATCCTATAGCCGGCTAACTATATCCGATTTCATTTATAAAACACATTTTACAACATCACTTGCAAATATAATCCATATCACATGCATACCTCATTGTTTTGACAAAGCATTCATGATAAGCCATAAATAGAGCATTAAACCATGCTTTAAACCTCATGCATCAACACATGCATTCAAGGATCACTTACCTAGTGCATCCTTAATCCACATGGCATCATTAACCTCATTTCACATATTCAAAACATGCTTTAAAATAGTAGGTAAATGCAATTAAAACCAAGTGCAATCAAAGGTTCAAAACTAGCACAATCCGAGAGAGAAATTCACTTTACTTACTTCCGAACATAGTAAAGCATTTCAAGCTCTTGATAAATTCCCCAAACCTTTTCTTAAACGTTTCCTCACTGGAAAACCAAGTTCCACTCACCAACTTGCAAAACTACGCTTGCTGGCGCAACTATCGAAAGTCTGAAGCCTCCAAACCCACTTCATTTGCTTCCAGAACAATACCCCTATATTCAACACACCAAAACAGAGGTTCAATGCATTAAAATGCATCCAAAGAAATAGCACTCACAAGAAATCTACCAGCTCTGCTCTAGAGGTCCAAAACACCCATCCAAAACAACCGAAAACACAATCAATTGACCTCTAACTTCAGCCCAACCATTACCCAACTAATCCAAAGCATTTTAGGCATTAACCAACATCAAAAAACAACCTAAAACCATCATTATACCTCCAGCAACCTGAATACCTCAAGAACACTCTAAAAATCAACAAAAAACACTTTAAAAATTAAGGATCTCAAGGATTTCGGGATCTATATGATTAAGACTCCACTTCAACACCAAAAACCTTTCAAAACTCATTTAGAAACAATCTCAAACCAGCAATTTAAATCAAACTCCGAAAATCACCTTAAAATCTATTTTCAATCTAGATTTCAAGAGTTTAACAATCTGACAACAAACCTCAATCAAAATCAGTATTAAAGAGTCAAATATCTTTAGCATTTCATTAAAGAACTTAGATTAGAGGGTTAGCACGAAAATTAACTCCAATCTTTGCTTCTTCTCTAATTTGGTAAGATTTGCCTGAAAAAACTTGAAGGAAAATGGAAGAAATCAATAAGGAAATGATAGAAACCAAAAGAGGATTTGAGAGAAAAGGAAGAGTGTTTGGCTGAAGTGAAAGTGAGAAACGAAAAGCTCGTCAAAAAATTTATTAACTGATTAACTAACTTTCCTTAATTAATTAATTAAATAAAAGCTTTTTAATTATTTAATAAACATTTAAAACTCATGCCAAATTAGGGAAAAGGCATAATTGCCAAGTAGCTCCCTAAAGATTCTATGATTTTGACTCTTCTTGAAAAAAACATTTTTCCAACTTTTAAATCTTTACACTTTGGTCACTACCCAAATTGCACAATTTAGAAAACTCATTTTGTAAAATTGATTTAACCAACCTCTTAAACATCAATTGAGAGGATTTTAGGAATTTTAATAATAATTTTATCCCATCCCGAATCTTGATTTCCCTAAACCACCTTTTAATGGTTCGAACAATCAACAGCGGTTCCACCGGCCCAACCCCACTAACCAAAACACCTAAGCCCAAAATCGGGGCGTTACATTCCCTCTCCCATTCATCGATCAAATGCTAGATAGATTGACAGGTAAAGCATTCTATTGTTTCCTTGACGGATACTCAAGGTGCAATCAAATTGCTATAGCACCTGAGGACCAGGAAAAGACGACATTAACATGTCCATATGGTACAAATGCTTTCAGAATAATGCCTTTTGGACTCTGTAATGCCCCAGCAACTTTTCAGAGGTGTATGCTGGCTATTTTCTCAAATATGGTTGAGGAATTTTTAGAAGTTTTCATAGACGATTTTTCAGTCTCCGGGGAAGATTTTGATTAATGCTTGGGAAATTTGGCCAAAGTGCTAAAGAGATGTGAAGAAGCTGATTTGGTGCTCAATTGGGAAAAATGTCATTTTATGGTGACTGAAGGAACGATTTTGGGTTACAAAATATCAAAGAATGGCATTGAGGTGGATAGAGCAAAGATTGAGGTAATTGAGATGTTGCCTCCTCCCACCAATGTGAGGAGCATCCGGAGTTTCTTGGGCCATGCTGACTCCACTTCAACACCGAAAACCTTTCAAAACTCATTTAGAAACAATCTCAAACCATCCATTTAAATCAAACTCCGAAAATCACCTTAAAATTTATTTTTCAATCAAGATTTCAAGAGTTTAACAATCTAACAACAAACCTCAATCAAAATCAATATTAAAGAGTCAAATATCTTTTGAATTTAGTTAAAGAACCTAGATTAGAGGGTTAGCATGAAAATTACCTCCAATATTTGCTTCTCCTCTTATTTGGCAAGATTTACTTGAAGAAACTTGAAGGAAAATGAAAGAAATCAATAAAGAAATGATAGAAACCAAAAGAGGATTTGAGAGAAAAGAAATTCTGGAAAATTGAGAAAAAAGGAAGGGTGTTTGGCTGAAGTTAAAGTGAGAAATGAAAAGCTCGTCAAAAAATTTATTAATTGATTAACTTAACTTTCCTTAATTAAATAAATAAAATATTTTTAATTAGTTAATAAACATTTAAAACGCATGCCAAATTAGGGGAAAGGCATAATTGCCAAGTAGCTCCCTAAAGATTCTAAGATTTTTTTACTCTTCTTGAAAAACACATTTTACAACTTTTAAATCTTTACATTTTGGTCACTACCCAAAATGTACACTTTAGAAAACTTGTTTTGTAAAATTAATTTAACCAACCTCTTAAACAACATTTTAGAGGATTTTAGGAATTTTTATCATATTTTTATCACATCCCGAACCTTGATTTCACTAAACCACATTTTAACGATTCGAACAACCTACACTAATTCCACCGGCCGAACCCGACTCACCAAAACACCTAAGCCCAAAAATTGTGGAGTTACAACTCTCCCCCAACAAGGAAATTTCCTCCTCGAAATTTTACATGGTGGAAAAAGATGCGAGAATTACCTCAACATGTCCGCCTTTCTTTCCACGTAGCCTTCTCAACTCCTGGGTGTCGCCACAACACCTTCACAAGCTATATCGTCTTGCCACGAAAATCTTTGCTACTCAAATAAAAAATTCTCTCTTGTTCCTCATAATAGGAAAAATTCGTATTCAACTCAATTTCCTCAACTGGCATCACATGCGAAGGATCTGATCTATATCTCCGCAACAAAGATACATGAAACACATCATTGATCTTTTCCAACTCGGGAGGCAACCTCAACCGATAAGCTACAAGACTTATACGCTCCACAACCTCATAAGGTCCAACAAATCTCAGACTAAGCTTTCCCTTACGTCCGAACCTCATCACCTTCTTCCAAGGCGATACCTTAAGAAACACGCGATCTCAAACCGCAAATTCAACCTCTTTATGCTCTAATTCCGCGTAAGACTTCTAACGATCTGGTGCAGCCTTTAACCACTCACATATGAGCTTCACCTTCTCAGTTTTTCCCTTGAACATATCTAGCAAAGAAAGCAACTTTTGCCCCGTCTCAGCCTAACAAAGAGTCGTTCTACACATCCTCCCATACAAGGTCTCATACGGTGCCATCTTTATAATTGCATGAAAACTATTGTTATAAGCAAACTCAACCAATGGCAGATTCTTTTATGAAGAACCTTGGAAATCAATCACACAACATCGCAACATATCCTCAAGCACCTGGATAATTTGTTCTCACTGCTCATCCGACTGAGGATGATATGAAGTGCTGAAATTCAACCGCGTACCCAACGCCTGATGTAAACATTCCCAAAACCTCGTTGTGAACCTCAGATCTCTATCTGACACTATGGACTTGGGCACATCGTACAACTGCACAATCTCAGCAATATACAATTCTGCCGATTTATCCAACATATACGTAGTATGCACAGCTAAGATATGTGCACACTTCGTAAGACGATCCACAATCACCCACACTAAGTTCTTCTTTGATGGTGTCAAAGGCAATCCGGGTACGAAATCCATGGTAATCTTTTCCTATTTCCACTCTAGTATCCTCAAAGGCTGTAACAAACTGGAAGGAAACTGATGCTCAGCCTTCACCCGTTGGCAAACCATACACTTGCTTACAAAATCGGCCACGTCTTTTTACAACCCAACACAATAGTACTCATCCTTCAAGCTAAGATACATTTCAGTACTACTAGTATGCATAGCAAAAGGACTATATGAGCCTCAGTCAAAATAGTGCACCTCAACACAACATCTTTCGGCACCACTATCCAACTTTGGTAACATACAACTCCATCATCATTAAACCAGAAATCTTTAACCTTACCGTCAGCTATGTCCTGAACATGAGACACCAACGAATCATCCAACAACTGCTTCTCCTTAATCAACTGAATCAAGGAAGGTTTTACCTCCAACTCGGCTATCAAGCCACCATCGTGCGATATACTTAACGAGCAAACATATCTCTCAGCTGAATAACTACCTTCCTACTCAATGGTCAGATCGTAATCCTTAAGAAACTCCATCCATCTTCACTGCCTAAGCTTCAACTCCCTCTGCGACATAAGATACTTCAAACTCTTATGGTCAGTATAAATCACACACCTTTCACCATAAAGTTAGTGTCTCCAAATCTCCAAAGCAAACACCATTGCAGCGAGCTCAAGATCACGCGTAGGGTAGTTGCGCTCATGGACCCTCAACTGTCTAGACACATAAGCCACAACCTTCCCACACTGCATCAAAACGCACCCTAAACCCACATAGGATACATCGCTATAGACCACAAACTCCTTACCCGATTATTGTTGAATCAAGATAGGAGCTTGCGTCAATGCTTCCTTCAACATCTCGAAAGCTTGATGCCTAACATATGTCCACTCAAAGCGAACATTCTTTTGCAACAATTTGGTGAAAGGGGCAGCAATCCTAGAGAAACCTTCGACAAACATTCGGTAGTAACCAGCCAAGCCAAGGAAACTATGCACTCCTGTTACTGACTTAGGCGTCTATGAACTCATCACCGCCTCAACCTTGTGTGGATCAACCCAGATACCTTCGGCTGACAACACATGTCAAAGAAAAACCACCTCCTTGAACCAAAACTCACATTTGCTTAGCATAGCATAAAGTTGATTCTCCAGCAACCCTTGTAATACAATTCTCAAGTGCCTATCATGATCCTCCTCGGTACGTGAGTACACAAGAATATCATCGATAATCACCACCACGAACTGATCCAGAAACTCATGGAACACTCCATTCATCATATCCATGAACACAGCTGGTGCATTTGTCAACACAAATGGCATCACGAAGAACTCATATTGACCGTACCTAGTCCAAATAGTTGTTTTAGGTACATCCACATCCCTAATATTTAAATGATAATACCCATACCTCAAATCTATCTCGAATAACACTGAAGCACCATGAAACTGGTCGAACAAATCATCGATCCTCGGCAAAAGGGTAATTGTTCTTAATCGTCAACTTGTTCAGTTGCCGATAAACTATGCACATACTGATCACATCATCTTTCTTCTTTACAAACAAGACCGGTGCACCCCAAGGTGAAACACTTGGCCTTATGACCCTTGGTCAAGTAACTAATGGAGTTGCGTTCTGAACCCCTTCAACTCCTTAGGTGCCATGCAATAAATGAGAAATGGGCACTAGAGTCGTATTCTCGTACAACTATATACCAAACTCAACCTCTCGGTTTGGTGGCAATCCAGGCAACTCTTCCCGAAAGACACCCAGAAACTCACATACGGTTCGTATGTCTTGCACACGCATTTCCTTCGTACCAGGATTCACCACATATGCTAAGAAAGCTTCACATCCTAACTCCCACATCCGACTCGCTTCAAGAGCCGAAATTGCGTTATAAAAGAACCTCACATTCTCGCCTACGATTACTACCTCGTAATCATCCGCAAGCATCAAAGTGACTCGCTTAACATCAAAATCCATCACAGCTCAATACTCAACCAACCAGTCCATTCCAAGAATCACACTAAACCATAAAATAGTATTTCCATCAAATCAACCGAAACACATGACCTTGAATAGATAAAGGACATCTCCTAAACAGTTTTCTTGTACCAACAGTTTCACCAAAGAAACTAACCACTCTTACCCCCACATATAACACCTCCGAAATGAACATTCAAATCACAACTTCCAAAGTAACTTACAACAACATG
Organism: Hibiscus trionum; assembly: GCA_030270665.1. NCBI lineage: Eukaryota > Viridiplantae > Streptophyta > Magnoliopsida > Malvales > Malvaceae > Hibiscus > Hibiscus trionum. Next base: position 48,135,794 of record BSYR01000008.1, on the reverse strand, counting down.
CGCAAAAAGCTATACCCCACAAACCAAACGAGGACAAGCTCGCCTAACATGGTCATAAGATCCACCTACTTAATAGTTATCAAACCTTACTCTAGCCTTGGCACACTGACCCCGCTATCCTTGTCCAACGTTACTACAGCCTCGCCTCAACCCAGGCGATTCTCTTAACGCATGACCATTCGTACACTGGCTACAACTAAATTAGAGTTCACAACTCACTTCCTAGCGCATGAACCTCTCGCACAAGAGCCATTAAACCCAGGTTCTTCTAAAATACCTCGCCTGTGTTACCAACACGTCGAAAACAATGTAGCCAGTAAATCAACAAATATGACTTGACCATCATGCACCAATCCGTAAAAGTGCCAACATAACAATATCTCACATAAAATTCCATTCCAGGAGCACACATGCTCAACTTCACAATATGTACCTTAACTCAACCACAACTTACGATTTCGAACCCAAACCACAAATTCACATTTGTCAACATCCAAGTATCTAACCCCCAAATACTTCTCCTTTAAAATAGTTCAAATAACTCTCAGAACACAACATCAGGTTCTATGACTACAACCACAATTGTCCACCAACTATACACATATCTATATAACCGAGATACAACTCATCTTTACACTATGGGTAACACCACACTTCATTTATTCCCTAATCTCATTCATATAGGTCGTCCACTCCATGGATACCTCCGGTGACAACCCTCGGGTTCAACTTCTACTCAATTTACGTAAGCGCTATCCACAGCTCAGAAACATCCACCCGCTAGTGCAATCACATGTACTGCGGCATTAACAACTTCACAAGCTCTAAACATAGCCTACATACTTGGCGCCATACAATCCAACACTTACCCAACCAACACAGGTTATACTTACATCGAGGCACATCGAGGCGTCTAGCCCCCAGAAGACTTTACACACTCCTATATTCCTTTCCCAAAGGCAACAACAATCATACCAGGTCGCTACTCTCTCCTCGGTTTATTGTGCTATTATTTTTAATGCATGAAAACAACGTACAAAACGAACAAAACAAATTGCTCATGTCAGCTCCAGGCAAGGATCCAAGACTTTGATTTCAACTTAAACATTTCACTTCGTAATAAGGCAATGAGCATCCCAATTCCCCCCCCCCCCAGCATAGCACAAAGCATACGACATGAATGTCACATCCATCATGTATTACAATCATTAAAATTCAGCCCAGTGAAACATCATAGAACAACCCACATTTATAATCAATCATAATACAACAGCTCATATTCATTTCATAATCACCACTTATAGCTTCAACATCGCATACTCAACATTAACATGCTTAGGACATTCACCGAACAAAACAAACAACACAAAAAACACTTATTCGCTTCACATTTACTTACCAACAACTTGCCATCATCCCAACCTTTCGTAACCTATTTCTGATACCACCAAATATAACCCCCTCGACCCGGTCTGGCCAATAGACCAAACCGAACGGATCACACATGGAATATTGAAGTAAACCAGGATAGTTTACCTCCATAAACGACCCTCTTTTTTTATCTTGTCTAGATACAACTTAGGTTCCTATGTGTACGTACACAAGCAACGGATAAAACATCAACACAATCGCCAATTAATTATAGCCAAATAAGGTTTAGGGACCATTTCATAAATTTGGTAAATTATAAGGGCTTTTGCAAACTTCAAGGTACCAACCTTTAATTAAGTTCGTTACATGCTTAACGGTAAAATCTCGGCTCAAAACAACCTTTAGAACTCATCCAATTGCATACAATGCATATAGGGATTAAAACTTAAGAAAACAAAACATTCAAAAGCGAGGTTTAACCAAATTAACGACCCGCATATCGGTACCCTTAGGGAGGGTATCGATACGCCCTCGACGGTTAGACCTCCTAAGCTTTGCATCAACAGACCGTATTGGTACACTTAGGTACCGTTTCGGTACGCCCTCCTCTAGTGACTGAAGTGGGTATCGATACAACCACGTGTACCGGTACGCCCCCTACAATCAAGGAGGCCGTATCGATACACTATGAGGTGTATCGATACACTTCATTCTGTAAAAGCCCGAAATGATGATTTTGAACCTCAACAACCAAATCAGACCATTCCAACATATAATTAGACATGCTTGCACTCAAGTACACATCATCTCTTAAAAGTACAAGACAAGGAAATCATCAAAACATCATCATCATCAATGCCGACCTCTAGAGGCATGCTTCTTGAGAGTTAAAAACACAAAAAAGGCAAATTGCATATACAAGCATAACCAACCTTAAAGGTCATTCACACAACCAAATACGCATATCAAAACTTGCACATACATGGAAAACACTAAAGCAACCAACATTCATAACCTCGAACGCCCCATTGCCTTACACTAGTTCCAAAACCAAGACTTACCTTAAATCAAATTCTTTGTAACCCTTTTAGTCCGGCCTAGACGTCCGACCCAAATTAAGAAGATTACACGGGGAAAATCAAGGTCAACTCGTGAAAGTCAACCTTGACTGACAACCCTTTTTTATCTTTTTAACTTTTCTAGATGCACATTATTAACCTATATGATTAGCAAAACATTTTAGCGGAAGCGACACAGCAAACTGAGCTCATTTAGGGTTCATATGCATACGACCGTCTTTAAGGGACTAGTTTGTAAATTTCCAAAAATTTGAGGACTAAACAAGTTTTAAAGTTATCAAACCAAAATTAACCCTATACTAATCCAGCATGTCAAATCTCATCTTAAACGGATCATTCAAACTCATTTAATTAAGCATTCAAGACCCATGGACCAATATGTAAGAAAAAGAAACCTGAAACCATTCAAAATCAACTCCAATGATCGGGTGTTTTGAAACATAAGGCCCTGTACCGAAACGGTCATTTCAAAACTAGGTTGACCGTTTCGATACTCGGGTGTGTTCTGAAACTCTTATCGAAACACCCCTTTCCACTAGCAAAATTGCTCTGGAACGTTCCTACCCGTTCCGAAACCTTATGGCCATTTCAGGCCTCTGTTTCGAAACATGTGAGGGCGTTTCAATACGCCTTGCCCTGTAATTGCAGACTTTCTGGTTTTCACTCATAAAACACCCCGTAAACATTCCAACTCGTGCCACAGCATACATACAACATGTTTAGGCATTAAAGATCAACATTGCAAGGTACGAGCTAAGACATAGCATCATTCAAGCAAGCATTGATTCTAAAGGCATGCTTCCTAGTCTTTAAAACTGAACAAAAGCTAAAAACCACAATCATGCATCAAACAAACCTCAAAGGCCAATTACAACTCAAAAATACCAAACCAAATATGAACAAAGTACTAAACAACATCCTCAATCATCCAAGACTAGGAATCCCACCCATTGCCTCTTATTACACCAAAGAAAAACCACATACTTTGCTAGTCCAAAGTGCTTGGATTCCCCTTGCTTACACGCTGCCTCAAATGCCTAGTTTTCTGCATTGATGAAACAAATAAGCGCAAGCACAAAGCTTAGTGAGGATCGCTAAACAACATTCATCAATGCATTTCACACAATTGGCAAATCATCAAATATTAACACATGCCTTTACATAAACATGTCCTTTCAAGACATCAATGTACGTTCTAAAACACATGCTCTTATGCATCATTTTAAAACATCAAATAAACTTTTACTCATGCATTACTAAGCATCTCATGCATTCTAGCATAATTCACAAGCATCTCATGCTTAAACCATTAATCACAACATTATATTGGCTTACAAGTGATCATTTCTCAAACTATACCAAAATCAACTCAAGACACAATCGGATACGCGGATTACAAGCGTTGTCCCACACGCTTCATACATACTACCAGACTACACAAGGCATAGATACATGGCACAATCACAACCCCTCAACACCCGTGATGGAGACTAATGGCACAATCACAACCCCTCAATATCACTCACCGGTAGTTGTATACTTCCACTAACGACAGTAAGGGACACGACCACAAGATTCACACACGGGACTAAACCATCCATTGTTGGGATCTTAGCCTCAATCGTTAGGGTACTTGGATGGAGATTACGGCACAATCACAACCCCTCGACATCCAATTCGACTTTATTCACGGTGCACCCAATCCTATAGTCGGCTAGCAATATCCAATTACAATAACCAAAAACCACTTTCATCACTTGCCAATATAATCATTCAACATAATTTATCCACTGATTTACAAGCATAAATACAAAGCCATTACCACAAGAATAACCATGCTTAACATCATGTGCAATAATCACATAAAACCAAGGATCACTTACCTATTGCATCCTTATCACAATGGCATTAAAATCCAGCATTAACCATGCTTAAAACATGCTTTAAAATAGTAATTAAAAACATATTCAATTCAAGTGCATTTCCACAAAAACATAGCACATTCCGAGAGAGACATTCAAATCACTTACTCTTGAGCTTAGCTAATGTTTCAAACTTAAACTAAGCTCCCAAGACCACGCTCAAAGTGCTACAAAGCTGGAAAATCCATTTCCACTCACCGATACGCGAAGCCATGCTCGCCAACACGAAAATTACTTTTCTGGAGCCTCCAACAATGCCTCGTTTGCTCCCAAATCAAGATCCCTACTTTCACAACATCAAAACAGAGATCTAAATGCATTAAAATGCATTTCAACTCCAGCAACAATTCACAAACTTGTTGCTCACCCAAACTACACTAATTTACCAATCTGAAACAACCGGAAACTGAATCGATTGCTTCCTAAACCAAGCCTAGCCAACATAAATCACATCCAAACCATTATAAACATCAAAACACATCTAACAAACAACCTAACCCAATCTTATACCTCCAGCAAGACAGATTCCACCTTTTCACCTCAAAAAACTCACTTAAATCAAACAAGAAACTCAAGGATCTCAAGGATTTCAGGATCTCAAGGATTTCAGGATCTATGTTATGAAAACTTCATTTCAACATGAAAATCAACTTAGAACTCAATTAAAATCAATCCAAAACAGAGATTAACACAACAAGTTCGAAATTTAAGATTTCAACCACATTTTTACAAGATTTTGATCTCCAATCAAAACTATAGTGAAAACCCAACAAAAACCATTAATTAGAAACCAAAGATCTTGGGAATTTCAATAATGAACTTTGATTAGAGGTTGAGAACGGGATTTGCCTCTAATCCTTGTTTTCCTTAGCAAAATCTTGAAGAACTTGAAAGGATTTCTTGAAAATTGATTAGGAAATATTAGAAGAGTGTTTGGGAGAAAAGAATTCTGGAGAGAAAAGAATGAAAATAGTGTTTGGCTGAAAATGAAGAGAAAATGGTAGTTACGTAATAAAATCACACATTAACTACCCCTTTTAATTAATTAAAATAAAAGCAATTAAAGTCATTTAATTAAAATCCATTTAAAACACATGTCATATTAAGGAAATGTTAAATTGCCATAAATCCCCCTAAAGATTCTATGAATTTGGCTTATTCTTTAAAAATCACATTTTCCACAGTTTTGAAATTTTACAATTTGGTCACTACTCGAAATGTCCTATTTCTGAAACTCTTTTTGAAAAATTGATTTGACCAACCTCTTAAACATATTTTTAGAGGATTTTAGCAATTTTTACCACATTTTTATCCTATCTCGATCCTTGATTTCCTTAAATCACTTTACGCGATTCGAACTGTTCTCGACCAGTCTGATTCGATGTCTAAAACATCTAGGCCCAGAACCAGGACGTTACAACTCTCCCCCACTAAGAAAATTTCATCCTTGAAATTTTACCTGAAGGAAAAAGGTGCGGAAACTGCTTTAGCATGTCCGCCTTGCTTTCCCACGCGGCTTCATCAACTCTTCGATGTCGCCACAACACCTTCACAAGTTATATCGTCTTACCACGAAGAACTTTACTGCTCACATCTAGAACCCTCACTGGTTCCTCATCATAAGACAGATCCGGATTCAACTCTATTTCCTCAACATGCATCACATGCGAAGGATCCGATCTGTACTTTCGCAACATAGAGACATCGAACACATCATGTATCTTTTTCCAGCTCCGAAGCCAATCTCAACCGACATGCCACGAGACCAATACGCTCCACAATCTCGTAAGGTCCAATGAACCTTGGGTTAAGCTTACCCTTACACCCAAATCTCATCACCTTCTTCCAAGGCGATACTTTCAAAAACACACGTTCGCCAACCGCAAACTCAATCTCCTAATGCTTTAGGTCCGCGTAAGACTTTTGCCTATTCGATGCTGCTTTCAGACGTTCACAAATGAGCTTCACCTTCTCGGTTGTTCCCTTTAGCCTAGCTGGCATCGAGATCAACTTTTGCCTAGCTTCTGCCCAACAAAGATGGGTTCTACATCTTCTCCCATACGAAGCCTCGTATGGAGCCATTTGAATGCTTGTCTGGTAACTGTTATTATACGCAAACTCAACCAACGACAAGTGCTTCTCCCAAGAACCCTGAAAATCTATCACGCAGCATCTTAACATGTCCTCAAGCACTTGGATCACACGTTCCGACTGTCCATCCATCTGAGGATGATATGAAGTACTAAAATTCAACCGTGTTCCCAAGGCTTGATGCAAACATTCCCAAAATTGTGTTGTAAACCTCAGATCCCTATCCGACACGATGGACTTTAGCACATCGTGCAACCGCACAATCTCAGCTATATACAGCTCGGCCAACTTATCCAAGGTATATGTGGTATGCACAGGAAGAAAATGTGCACACTTCGTGAGCTGATCTACAATAACCCAAACTGAATTCTTCTTTGACGGTGACAACGGCAACCCAGACACAAAATCCATGGTAATTCTTTCCCACTTCCATTCTGGGATTCTCAAAGGTTCCAACAGCCCAGAAGGGACCTAATGTTCAGCCTTCAATCGCTGACGCACTATGCACTTACTAACGAATTCAACAACATCCTTTTTCAACCCCACCCAGTAGTACTCATCTTTTAAATCATAGTACATCCTTTTACTACCAGGGTGCATAGCAAAAGGACTACTATGAGCTTCCGTCAGAATAGTGTGCCTCAACTCAACATCATCTGGCACTACTATTCGACTCCCAATGCACAAAACACCATCATCATTTAAGCTGAAATTCGAAGGTCTACCCTCCGCAATGTCCTAAACATGCGAAACAAGGGAATCATCAAGCAACTGCTTGTCTTTGATCTTCTGAAACAGAGATGGTTTCACTTGCAATTCCGCAATAAGACCACCATCACGCGATATGCTCAAGCAAGCAAACATCGCTCTAAACTCCACAGCCACTTTCCTTGTCATAGCATCGGCTACAACATTAGCCTTGCCCGGGTGGTACTCAATCGTCAGATCATAATCATTACGCAACTCCACCCAACGACGTTGCCTAAGAGTCAACTCCTTCTGAGACATAAGATACTTCAAACTCTTATGATCCGTGAACACAACACACTTGTCGTCATACAGGTAATGCCTCCAGATCTTCAAAGCAAACACAACAGCCGCAAGCTCAAGATCACGAGTAGGGTAGTTGCGCTCATGCACCTTCAACTGCCTAGATACATAAGATACTACCTTACATTGCTGCATCAACACGCAGCCCAAACCAACAATGGACACATCACTATAAACCACAAACTCCTTACCAGACTCAGGCTGAATCAGAAGAGGAGCTTGTGTCAAATCTTCCTTCAGCTTCTCAAAAGCTTGTTGCCTCGCATCTGTCTACTCAAAACGAACATTCTTTTGCAATAACTTGGTCAAAGGTGCTGCTTTCTTCGAGAAACCTACGGTAATACCCAACTAGACCAAGGAAACTTCATACTTCTGTTACTCACATAGGTACTTTCCAACTCATCACAGCCTCTACCTTGTGCGGATCAACACAAATACCCTCGGCTGATACAACATGTCCAAGGAAGACCACCTCCTTAAGCCAAAACTCACACTTACTTAACTTGGCATACAACTGGTTTTCCAACAATGCTTGCAAAACGATTCTCAAGTGTCTATCATGATCCTCCTCTGTACGCGAATACACAAGGATATCATTGATGAACACCACCACAAATTGATCCAAGAATTCATGGAATACATGATTCATTATGTCCATGAAAGCAACCGGCGCATTGGTAAAATCGAACAGCATTACTAACAACTTGTAATGCCTGTACCTTGTCCAAAAAGTTGTCTTAGGTACGTCCACATCCTTCACCTTCAGCTGATAATATCCTGACCTCAAGTCTATCTTAGAAAACACTGAGGCTCCCCGAAATTGATCAAAGAGATCATCAATTCTAGGTAAGGGATATTTTTTCTTGATCATCAACTAGTTCAGTTGCTGATAATCTATGCACATCCGCATTGTCCCATCTTTCTTCTTTACAAACAATATCGGTGCACCCCAAGGTGACACACTCGGTCGGATGAAACCTCGATCCAGCAACTCTTGCAGTTGCGTTTTCAACTCTTTCAGCTCTTTAGGTGCCATGCGATAAGGAGCAATGGACACCGGAGTCGTATTATTGTACAACTCGATACCAAACTCAACTTCCCTGTTTGGGTGCAACCCAGGTAATTCTTCTGAAAAGACACCCAGAAAATCTTGAACGGTTCGGATATCCTGCACACGCACATCCTTGGTGCTAGGATTCATCACATACGCAAGATAAGCCTCACAACCCAACCTCATCATATGGTTTGCTTCCAAAGCCGAAATCGCATTCGACAAGAATTTCACATTCTCGCCTACAAGCACCACTTCCTAATCATCGGCAAGTTATAAGGTAAGCCGTTTGACATTAAAGTCAACCACCGCTCTATGCTCAGTCAACCAATCCATGCCAAGGATTACATCGAATCCGTAGAAAGGTAACTACATCAAATCCACAACAAATACATGACCTTGCACAGATAGAGGGCATCTCTTATACAACTTCTTAGTGACTACAGTCTCACCAAAAGAACTAGTCACTTGCATTCCTACTTCAAGCAACTAAATAGGTATATCAAGCAAATACGCATGCTCACTCAAGATATAAGAATGCGTAGATCCAGAATCAATCAAAGCCAACAATGATAAAGTCTAAAGAGCAAAGGTACCTGCGATAACATCGGTATCATTGCACTCCTCGCGTTGAGCATAGAACCTGGCAGGACCGCCTCCATCAGGCTGAACTTCTACCACATGAGAAACGACTCTCTATCCCTCGTCTCTCTTCTAGAAGTTCCCTCGGCCGTGCCCACGGCCTCTCTGAGGTGCAGCCACAGCAGGTGCACGTCCCTGGCCTCCACCAGCCAACAAAGGACACTCCCACCTCATGTGATCTGCTGAGCCACAATTCCAACAAGAATTCCTTCTCACCACAATAGGAGCCTGAACCTCTCTAGTTGCCCGAGGGCAATCTCGCCTCAGATGGTCCCTCGACCCACATGTCTAGCACGTGTGCTGCTCGGATCTCACTCGGCCTCCCTAAATTTGACCATCACGACCCGGAGCACCTCGCCTCACCTCAGGGTGATGTCTCCTATCTCGATCTATTTTGTTCCGTCCACCCCCGGTACTATACTCAGCTGCTCTCTTCCCGGATTCTATTCGATGTCTTTGGCTCGACATACAAGCACATCGAAGTCGATATAATCCGCAGCCAACATATACGTATTTACTTCTTGTACCAGTGTGTACCGGAAGCGATCACATCGATGCCTCTCACTAGGCATTAGCTTAGGAGCATACTGGCCCAGGCGTACGAACTGGACCTCGTACTCAACCACAGAAAGATTGGCTTGGACTAGCGACATAAACTCGCGTTCCTTCTCATCCTTGTATATCACCCCCAGATACTTCCTCTTGAAGGCACATCTGAAAAACTCCCAATCAACCTCATTGGGTTCCAAACCAGTAGTGGTAGTCGTCCACCAGCTGTAGGCATCGCCATGCAACAAGGAAACTGTGCATCCCAGCTTGTGCACATTGTTGCATCCCATATGATCCATGATACAGATCGTACTCGCTAACCAGGCCTCAGATGCCACAAGAGACATTCCAAAGAACTCCACAGCTCCTAGGCTCCTCAACCTCTCAAATGGTATGCCCGCCTGCCAAGCTGCATGGGCCTGTACATGCGCTCCGGCAATAGCAGCCTGAAACGCCTCGATGATCTCCTGAACCAACAACATTAGATCACCCATACTCGGACCAGCAGGTCCTTGCTGCACCTGCTCCCCACCTCCAGGTGGTGGCGGATGTAACACCCCAATTTTGGGCATAGAAGTTTAGGGTTTGATCGGACCGGTCTGAGAAACGGTTCGAATATAAAAAGAGGTTTTAGGGAAAGCCTACTTCGGGATGTTTGAAAAATATAGAAAAATATCTAAAAATCATCATTTAATATATTTAAGAGAGTGGTGAAATCAGTTTTACAAAATAAGGTTTGGAAATACTACATTTCGGTGTAGTGACCAAAATGCGATTTTTGCAAAGTTTAGTAGTGACTATTTTGTAAAGGATTGAAACTTTGAATCTTTAAGGAGATAATTACCCAAAATGTTTTTCTCCAGATTTTTCCTTAATTTGGGTGATTTAATTAATGTTTAATTAAATAAAGGAAAGGAGAAAACTACCTTTTGATTTTCATAACTACCTTTTCTCTAATTTTCCCTCATTCCTTTTTCTCTCAAAATCCTATCATCCAAACACATTTTCTCCAGCAAAATTCACTTTGATCTTCACTTCAATTGATGAGATTTCCATCACCTATTGGTTTTTAATCAATCTTGCAACAAATCCTTTTGATTTCCACATTGCATTTTCATGGAATTTTGCCCAAATCAAGGAGAAATCACCATTTAGAGGTAAGCTTGTTCTTCTGCTCTAAATACTCAATTCTTTACTGAGATAGTTCTCTAATGTATTTTGGATGTTAAATGATGTTAGAAATGAGGTTTTATCAATCCAATCCCGAATAGGTTGTGTTTCCTAAGTTTTTGCTTATGAAAATGGTGGTTTTTGAGGTGTTTTTAGTGTTCTGTTATAGCTGGAGGTATAAGGACGAGTTGATAGTTGATTTTGATGTTAATTGATGTTTAGAAAAGATTAGAAGTGATGGATCTTGGCTGGGTTAAGTTTTGGAAGAGTTTGGAGGTGATTTCGGTTTTGTTTGGTAGCCGAAATGTGGGTTGTAGGTAGAGCAGCGAGTTTAGTAGTGTTGGCTGAAGATTTCAATGCACGATGATGCATTAATCCTCTGTTTTGATGTGTATAAAACAGGGGAGACATCTTCGGACACTTTTGGAGTTGATCCGAAGGCTTAATTGGCATTTCGGCGAGCAAGCGAAACGAAATTGGTGAGTGCGTTTGGTTTTGAAGTCCATGAGGACAAAAACTCAAGGTTTGGGGATTTAGGAGAGGTTTGAAACACCTTCCTAAAACCGGAAGTAAGTATGGTTTGATTTGATCTCTTTAAAGTGGTGTTTTGGCCCCAAATTTCTTTTACATGCTCATGGTTTGTGTTGGTTAAATTCCTACTATTTTTATGCATGTTTTGGAGCATGGGATTATGCTTGTAGAGTTGTCATGAGATGGCATGATGCATTGAATAGATTTGAGCTTTTGGTTGGAAGCAAAGTATGATTATTGATTTGAAAAGTGACGAGAAAACACTTGAGTTATTTTGCATGAAAAACACTAGGTGTGGTGATATTTTAACACTTTATATTGGCATAGATGTTGAGAAACTGACCGGATATAATTGATCGATCAATAGGATGAGAGTGCACTATAAACTAAAAATTCGTACGTGCTCTTTGGTTAAGCGAAAGGGAGATTTTCCGATGTTGGGCATTCCATCGGGCAGGACTTGGTGAAATACCCAAGCTTTGTGGTGATGAGAGATTCCGTCATATGAGTATGGTGATGAGAGATTCCACCGGAAGTTGTTGTTAGACAAGTGAGTACGGTGATGTGAGATTCCACTGGAAGAGTCTAGTGTAGAAATGTGTCGGCATATCCGAGTATTGATGAGCTTCTAAATACCAATATAAATGATGAAATGGTTTTTGTTACACATGTACCTTGATGAAATGATTTATGCTATGAGATATGCATATGTGTTTTGTTTAGAAATGCTTCGACAATACAAGCATGTGGATGGCCTTGCCATGAGATTTACATTGGTTTTAATGCATGAGATATAATAGAGGTACATGTGTTTTCAATGAGTTTTGCTTTGAAAGTTTATCAAGCATGAGAATGAGACGAGCATGTGGTTTAAAAGCTTTGATGAAAATGTTTTCTAAAAGTGCATTATTGTGTTGGTTTTCTTTAGAGCATGCCTCACTAAGCATTTGTGCTTACGCTCTCTTTTACCAATAATGCAGATAATTGAGGTGTTTAAGTGCATCAAGGAAGCTAAGTGTGTCCCATGGAATCCAAGCTCATATATGGTGAAGTTTTCATACACTATTAGTTTTGATAATTTGGCAATGGGAACCTAAGTTTTGTTTTGGGAGATGTGTTAAACTCCCTAAGGTTGTGGCATGTGTGCCTTGGTTGTTTTGAATTGTAAATGGCCTTTACTGCTTGTTTGGAGGTTTGGTTTCCCTATTTGGTTTGGATATTAGGATGCATGCCTCTAGACTTATGAATTTTCTTGTTTGATGCTATGAAGGTGTTTAGGGGCCCTAAATGTGTACCTTGTATGTATGTTGACTTGTTGACATGCTTGGGAAGCCTTTTGGATGTGTTTGATCAGGTTTATGCATGAAAAACCAGCATTTGCTGTTGTTTCTGGGCAAACCGTACCGAAACGCCTCCTATTGTTTCGAAACGGGGGCCTGAAATGGCCTTCGTGTTTCGAAACGCTGAGGGATGTTTCGAAACGATTTGGCCACTAGAAGGCCTCATTTCGGAACCAGTCTCGGAACCAACCCGCGTATCGAAATGGTCAACGCCGTTCCGATCCCGCGTTTTGATACAGAAGGTGGGTGTTTCGAAACAGGTGATCGTTGGGCACTGATTTGAATGATGCTGAAGTTTCCAAGCTTTACGTTTTAGTCCCAAATGTTAAAGTTGCAATTGCTTGAGTTTGTGATGTTCAATTATGATGAAATTTGGCAGTGAAGCGTGTAACATGACTAATTTCATATTGGTAACATTAAACTCAGTAAAGACCATCTAATTTTCAGAAATTACTTTTTGGTCCCTAAATTTGTATAGTGTGCAATTGAGCCCCTTTTTGAAATCTGATCGCTGTGCCTTTCTCTATCGTATCTCGTGAGTAATCACTTAGGACTAAAGTGTATCTAGACAATATTAAAAAGAAAAAAGGGGTCATGAATCAAGGTTGACTTTTGGGTTGACTTTGGTTTTCCCCGTGTAATCTTCGTAGTTCGGGTCAACCATCCAGGCCGAGCTAAGGGGGTTATATTTGGTGGTATCAGAGCTTAGTTCTCGTATGATTGGGGTTTGTTATGTGGATGATGTATGTGTGATTGCAAGATGTGCCTTTTGGGTGAAAGAATGTTGTATGAATTGTGATGCATGGTTTCATTTGTGATGTTTTTGTGATGTGATGCCATGTTGGAGTGTGCTAGGAGATCCCATTGCCATATCTAAACTAATGAAAGGATTGTTTTCGAAAAAGAGCTCGAGTACTTGGATTACTTACATTATTGAGCCTAATTGTGTTTATTGCATTTGTGTCAATGCATTGTTTTCTTTGTAAATGGGGCCATGTAGAGAGATGGGGATGAATACAAGATCTATGGCTCAGAATGAGAATGAGAATGACGAGAATGCTGAGAATGTTGTGGATTTACCTCCTCCTCTTGGTGGTGGACCACCTGGGGGTGATGGTGGTGCTGGAGTTGGAATTCTGGTGCTGGTGCTGGGGTCGCTGAACCTGAAGGTGCGTAGGTGCAAGCTGCTCCTGACATGACGATGTTGATTCAGGCTATTTCTGGAGCCTTTCAGGCAGCAGTAGCTGGAGCTCATGGAGCTGGCATCAGGATGATGCCAATGTGAGATTGATTTTGGAACGTCTTCGCAGTCTGGGAGGGACTGAGTTCATAGGCCTATCTCTGGAAGGATATGAGTCTTGGTTGGAGAGCACCAAGAGGATTTTGGGTCAAATGAACTGCAATAATGTGCAGAAGCTGGGTTTTGTGGTGTCACTGCTGCATGGTGATGCTTATACGTGGTGGACGATCGCTATCTCTGGAATGGAAGATGGTGAAGTGACCTGGACGTTCTTCCTGAGTGCTTTTAAGCGGAAGTATCTGGTTGTGCGATATCTAGATGAGAAGAAAAGATAATTTATGTCTCTTGTGTAAGGTAGCATGACGGTGGCTGAGTACGAGATCCAGTTTGTCCGTCTCAGTCAGTATGCACCTGAGGTGATCCCTAATGAGCGGGAGAGGTGCGAACGATTCCGTTATGGGTTGGTAACGGATGTGAAGACCTTTATGCTTGCGGCAGATTATACAGATTTCGATGTCTTGGTCACTAGAGCCAAGGACATTGAGTCGAATCTTGGTTTAACTAGCCGTGCGGGTGGATCTAGCTTTGGGAAGAGAGCGGCTAAACACGATTATGGTAGAGATCGCAACAAGAGGCATAAGGATAGGAGGCCGCACTTTGATGCTAGGCGTAGAGGTGGTAACCCTAGTAGAGGTCAGCAAGGACCTAATGTTGTTTAGAGGACTCTTGAGTGTAACCGTTGTGGTAGAAGGCATGGTGGCGAGTGTTGGGGTAACCTTGGTACATGCTGGAATTGTGGAAACCGTGGGCATTTGAAGAAGGATTTTCCTCAGCCTTTGAAGGAGGGACAGGCTCCGGTGAGAGCAGCTGAGCCACAGAGAGGTCGTGGGCGCGGTCGTGGTAATTTTTAGGGCAGAGATGATGGTGGGAGGAATGTAGCACATGTTTTGGCCGTTCAACCTGAGGGTGGTGGCCAGGATCGAGTGTATGCTCAGCGTGAGGGAAGTAATGATACAGATGTGATCGCATGTACCTTTACTTTGCAATCCTTATCATTACTTTCTTTGGTTGATTCTGGATCTACACACTCATACATATTGCGTGAACATGCTCAAATGCTTGGTTTACCAGTTGAGTCTTTGGATGTTGGTATGCGTGTGAGTAGTTCCTTTGGTAAGACAGTTGTAACACGAAAGTTGTATAGAAGATGTCCCTTGAAAGTGCAAAACCATGTTTTTCTTGTTGATCTCATGGAATTGCCATTCTATGGTTTTGATGTAATTCTTGGTATGGATTGGCTTGTTGAACATCGAGCTGTAGTGGATTTTGAAAGCAAGCGAGTTTCGCTGAAACTTGCGGATGATTACGAAGTGGTGGTGGTTGGTGAGAATGTGAAGTTTCTTACCAATGTGGTGTCTACATTAGAAGCGAGTCGGATGCTGAGGCAAGGTTGCGAGGCATACCTAGCCTTTGTGATGAATCCTAGTTCAAAGGAGTTGCCCATTCAGGATATCAGAATTTTACGGGAGTTTCCTGGAGTGTTTCCGGAGGAGTTGCCTGGATTGCCGCCTAGTCGAGAGGTGGAGTTTGGAATTGAGCTGTATGAAAATACAACTCCGGTGTCCATTGCTCCCTATCGTATGGCACCTAAGGAGTTGAAGGAGTTGAAGACGCAACTTTAGGAGTTGCTTGACCGTGGGTTCATTCGGCCAAGTGTGTCACCTTGGGGTGCATCGGTCTTGTTTGTGAAGAAGAAGGATGGCACTATGAGAATGTGCATCGATTATCGTCAGCTGAACAAGTTGACCATCAAAAATCGGTATCCTTTACCGAGGATTGATGATCTTTTTGATCAGTTTCAGGGAGCGGCTGTGTTTTCCAAGATTGACTTAAGGTCAGGATACCACCAGCTTAAGGTGAAAGATGTGGATGTGCCAAAAACAGCCTGTAGGACGAGGTATGGGCATTATGAGTTCCTTGTAATGTCGTTTGGCTTGACGAATGCTCATGCAACTTTCATGGACATGATGAATAGAGTGTTCCATGAATACTTGGATAAGTTTGTTGTGGTGTTCATCGACTATATCCTGTGTACTCTCGTATTGAGGAGGAGCATGAAGATCATTTGAGGGTTGTCTTGCAAGCGCTTCTGGAAAATCAGCTTTATGCTAAGCTGAGTAAGTGTGAGTTTTGGCTAAAGGAAGTTGTTTCCTTGGTCATGTGGTTTCGGCTGAGGGAATTCGTGTTGATCCTCAGAAGATCGAGGCGGTTATGAATTGGAAGCCTCCTAAGTCTATTCATGAAGTCTATAGTTTCCTTGGGTTGGCAGGATATTACCGGAGGTTTGTGGATGGATTTTCAAAGATTGCTGCCCCTTTGACGAAGTTGTTGCAAAAAGATGTTAAGTATGAGTGGACGAAAGCAAGACAACAAGCTTTTGAGAAGCTTAAGGCAGCTTTGACGCAAGCTCCTATTTTGGTTCAACCTGAATCAGGAAAAGAGTTTGTGGTGTACAGTGACGCATCTTACGTTGGTTTGGGATGTGTGCTAATGCAGGATGGTAAGGTGGTGGCTTATGCATCGCGGCAGTTGAAGGTGCATGAGCGCAATTATCCTACGCATGATATTGAGTTAGCTGCGGGGGTTTTTGCTTTGAAGATTTGGAGACATTATCTGTATGGTGAGAAGTGTACTGTGTACACGGATCACAAGAGTTTGAAGTATCTGATGTCCAAAAAAGTGTTGAATCTTAGGCAACGACGTTGGGTGGAGTTTTAAAGATTACGATCTGACGATCGAGTACCATTCGGGAAAAGCTAATGCTGTAGCGGATGCCTTGAGCAGAAAGGTGGCAGTGGAGTTAAGGGCTATGTTTGCCAGCTTGAGTATTTCGCAAGATGGAGGTCTTGTGGCTGAATTGCAAGTGAAACCATCTTTGGTTCAGTTGATAAAAGATAAGCAATTGTTGGATGATTCTTTGGTGCCACATGTTCAGGATATTGCTGAGGATAGACCATCGGATTTTTGTTTTAATGATGATGGAGTTCTATGTTTTGGAAGTCAAATAGTAGTGCCGGATGATGCGGTGTTGAGGCAAACTATTCTGACTGAAGCTCACAGTAGTCCTTTTGCTATGCAACCTGGTAGTACAAAGATGTATCATGATTTAAAGGATGAGTACTATTGGGTGGGTTTGAAGAAAGATGTTGCGGAGTATGTGAGTAAGTGTATGGTTTGTCAGCGGGTTAAAGCTGAACATCAGTTTCCTTCGGGGTTGTTGCAACCGTTGAGAATTCCTGAGTGGAAGTGGGAAAGGATTAGCATGTACTTTGTGTCTGGTTTGCCTTTGTCGCCATCGAAGAAGAATTCGGTGTGGGTGATTGTTGATCACCTTACGAAGTGTGCACATTTCTTACCTGTGCATATTACGTATACTTTGGACAATCTTGCAGAGTTGTACATTGCTGAGATTGTGCGTTTGCATGGTGTACCAAAGTCCATAGTGTCGGATAGAGATCCGATGTTCACATCACGTTTTTGGGAATGTTTGCATCAAGCTTTGGGTATGCGGCTGAATTTCAGTACTTCTTATCATCCACAGTCGGATGGTCATTCGGAGCGTGTTATCCAGGTGCTTGAGGATATGTTGAGGTGCTGTGTGATTGAGTTTCAAGGCACTTGGGAGAAGCATTTGCCTTTGGTGGAGTTTGCTTATAACAATAGATACCAGGCAAGTATTCAAATGGCACCTTATGAAGCCTTGTATGGGAGGGAGTGCAGAACTCCTCTTTGCTGGGCTGAGACGGGTCAGAAGTTGGTCTCGATGCCGGCTTTGTTGAAAGGAACCACCGAGAATGTGAAGCTCATTTGTGAGTGGTTGAAGGCAGCTTCTGATCAGCAGAATTCTTACGCGGATTTGAAGCGTAAGGAGATTGAGTTGCGGTGGGTGACCGTGTGTTATTGAAGGTTTCACCTTGGAAAAAGGTGATGAGGTTTGGCCGGAAGGGTAAGTTGAGCCCTAGGTATATTGGACCCTATGAGGTGATTGAACGTGTTGGTCCTATTGCGTACAAGCTGAGGTTACCACAAGAGTTTGAAAGGATACATGATGTGTTTCATGTCTCTATGCTTCGGAGGTATAGATCGGATCCTTCGCATGTTATGCCTGTGGAGGAAGTGGAGTTGAATCCAAACTTGACCTATGATGAGGAACTGGTTGAAATTCTGGATTCGGACAGTAAAGTTCTTCGGGGTAAGACCATTGAGTTGGTTAAGGTGTTGTGGAGGCATCGTGGTGTTGAGGAAGCCACGTGGGAAAGAAAGGATGACATGAAGAAGCAGTTTCCTTACCTTTTTCCCCCAGGTAAATTTCGAGGACGAAATTTGTTAAGAGGGGGAGAGTTGTAACACCCCCATTTTGGGCTTAGAAGTTTAGGGTTTGATCGGACCGGTCTGAGAAACGGTTCGAATATAAAAGGAGGTTTTAGGGAAAGCCTTTTTCGGGATGTTTTAAAAATATAGAAAAATATCTAAAAATCCTCATTTAATATATTTAAGAGAGTGGTGAAATCAATTTTGCAAAATAAGGTTTCAAAATACTACATTTCGGTGTAGTGACCAAAATGCGATTTTTGCAAGGTTTAGTAGTGACTGTTTTGTAAAGGATTGAAACTTTGAATCTTTAAGGAGCTAATTACCCAAAATGTTTTTCTCCAGATTTTTCCTTAATTTGGGTGATTTAATTAATGTTTAATTAAATAAAGGAAAGGAGAAAACTACATTTTGATTTTCATAACTACATTTTCTCTAATTTTCCCTCATTCCTTTTTCTCTCAAAATCCTATCATCCAAACACATTTTCTCCAGCAAAATTCACTTTGATCTTCACTTCAATTGATGAGACTTCCGTCACCTATTGGTTTCTAATCAATCTTGCACAAATCCTTTTGATTTCCACATTGCATTTTCATGGAATTTTGCCCAAATCAAGGATAAATCACCATTTAGAGGTAAGATTGTTCTTCTCCTCTAAATACTCAATTCTTTACTGAAATTCCCAAGTTGTCAATCCTTTATTAAAGTTTTATAAATGGTTTTAATGTTGGAAACAAGATTTTGGCTTAAAACTCAAGATTTTGGAAGAGATCTTGAAGATTTTCGTTGTAATTGATTGTGCTCTGTTTTGAGATAGTTCTCTAATGTTTTTTGGATGTTAAATGATGTTAGAAATGAGGTTTTATTAATCCAATCCCGAATAGGTTGTGTTTCCTAAGTTTTTCCTTATGAAAATGGTGGTTTTTTAGGTGTTTTTGGTGTTCTGTTATAGCTGGAGGTATAAGGACGAGTTGAGAGTTGTTTTTGATGTTAATTGATGTTTAGAAAATATTAGAAGTGATGGATCTTGGCTGGGTTATGTTTTGGAAGAGTTTGGAGGTGATTTCGGTTGTGTTTGGTAGCCGAAATGTGGGTTTTAGGTAGAGCAGCGAGTTTAGGAGTGTCGGCTGAAGATTTCAATGCATGATGATGCATTAATCCTCTGCTTTGATGTGTCTAAAACAGGGTAGACATCTTCGGACACTTTTGGAGTTGATTAGGAGGCTTAATCGGCGTTTCGGCGAGCAAGCGAAATGAAATTGGTGAGTGCGTTTGGTTTTGAAGTCCATGAGGAGAAAAACTCAAGGTTTGGGGATTTAGGAGAGGTTTGAAACACCTTCCTAAATTCGGAACTAAGTATGGTTTGATTTGATCTCTCTAAAGTGGTGTTTTGGCCCCAAATTGCTTTTACATGCTCATAGTTTGTGTTGGTTAAATTCCTACTGTTTTTATGCATGTTTTGGAGCATGAGATTATGCTTGCAGAGTTGTCATGAGATGGCATGTTGCATTGAATAGATTTGAGCTTTTGGTTTAAAGCAAAGTATGATTATTGATTTGAAAAATGATGAGAAAACACTTGAGTTATTTTGCATGAAAAACAGTAGGTGTGGTGATATTTTAACACTTTATATTGGCATAGATGTTGAGAAACTTACCGGATATAATTGATCGATCAATAGGATGAGAGTGCACTATAAACTAAAAATTCGTACGTGCTCTTTGGTTAAGCCAAAGGGAGAATTTCCGATGATGGGCATTCCATCGGGTAGGACTTGGTGAAATACCCAAGCTTTGTGGCGATGAGAGATTCCGCCATGTGAGTACGGTGATGAGAGATTCCACCGGAAGTTGTTGCTAGACAAGTGAGTACGGTGATGTGAGATTCCACCGGAAGAGTCTAGTGTAGAAATGTTTCCGCATATCCGAGTATTGATGAGATGCTAAATGCCAATATAAATGATGAAATGGTTTTTGTTACACATGTACCTTGATGAAATGATTTATGCTCTGAGATATGCATATGTGTTTTGTTTAGAAATGCTTTGACAATACAAGCATGTGGATGGCCTTGCCATGAGATTTGCATTGGTTTTGATGCATGAGATAGAATGGAGGTACATGTGTTTTCAATGAGTTTTGCTTTGAAAGTTTATCAAGCATGAGAATGAGATGAGCATGTGGTTTAAAAGCTTTGATGAAAATGTTTTCTAAAAGTGCATTATTGTGTTGGTTTTCTTTAGAGCATGCCTCACTAAGCATTTGTGCTTACGCTCTCTTTTACCAATAATGTAGATAATTGAGGTGTTTAAGGGCATCAAGGAAGCTAAGTGTGTCCCATGGAATCCAAGCTCATGTATGGTGAAGTTTTCGTACACTATTAGTTTTGATAATTTGGCAATGGGAACCTAAGTTTTCTTTTGGGAGATGTGTTAAACTCCTTAAGATTGTCGCATGTGTGCCTTGGTTGTTTTGAATTGTAAATGGCCTTTACTGGTTGTTTGGAGGTTTGGTTTCCTTATTTGGTTTGGATATTAGGATGCATGCCTCTAGACTTATGAATTTTCTTGTTTGATGCTATGAAGGTGTTTAGGGGCTCTAAATGTGTACCTTTTATGTATGTTAACTTGTTGATATGCTTGGGAAGTCTTTTGGATGTGTTTGATCGGGTTTATGCATGAAAAACCAGCATTTTTCTGTTGTTTCTGGGCAAACCATATCGAAACACTTCCTAGTGTTTCGAAACGGGGGCTTGAAATGGCCTTCATATTTCGAAAAGCTGAGGGATGTTTCGAAACGATTTGGCCACTAGAAGGTCTCGTTTCGGAACCAGTCTCGGAACCAACCCGCATATCGAAGTGGTCAACGCCGTTCCGATCCTGTGTTTCGATACAGAAGGTGGGTGTTTTGAAACAGGTGACCGTTGGGCACTGATTTGAATGATGCTGAAGTTTGCAAGCTTTATGTTTTAGTCCCAAATGTTGAAGTTGCAATTGCTTGAGTTTGTGATGTTCAATTAAGATGAAATTTGGCAGTGAAGCATGTAACATGACTAATTTCATATTGGTAACATTAAACTCAGTAAAGACCATCTAATTTTCAGAAATTAAGCTTTATGAAACCGGGGCGTTACAACTCTCCCCCCCCTTAAGAAATTTCGTCCTCGAAATTTACCTGAAGGAAAGAGATAAGGAAACTGCTTCAGCATGTCTTCCTTCCGCTCCCCCGTGGCTTCCTCAACACCGCGATGCTTCCACAGCACCTTCACCAACTCAATGGTCTTGCCACGAAGAACCTTGCTATCCGAATCCAGAACCTTCACCGGTTCCTCATCATAGGTCAAATCCGGATTCAAAACCACTTCCTCCACAGGCATCACATGCGAAGGATCAGATCTATACTTCCGGAGGATAGAAACATGAAACACATCATGAATCTTCTCCAACTCCTGAGGTAACCTCAACCGATACGCAACAGGACCCACACGCTCAACCACCTCATATGGTCCAATGTATCTAGGGCTCAACTTGCCCTTCCGGCCAAACCGCATCACCTTTTTCCAAGGCGAAACCTTCAAGAACACACGGTCACCCACCGCATACTCTATCTCCTTACGCTTCAAATCCGCGTAAGACTTCTGCCGATCAGAAGCAGCCTTTAACCGCTCACAAATGAGCTTCACCTTCTCTGTGGTCCCTTTCAACAAAGCCGGCATCGAAACCAACTTTTGACCAGTCTCAGCCCAACAAAGAGGAGTCCTACACTTCCTCCCGTACAAAGCCTCATAAGGTGCCATCTGTATGCTCGCCTGATAACTGTTGTTATAAGCAAACTCAACCAAAGGCATATGCTTCTCCCAAGAACCTTGGAACTCAATCACGCAGCACCTCAACATATCCTCCAAAATCTGGATAACTCGCTCAGACTGACCATCCGACTGAGGATGATAGGATGTACTGAAATGCAACCTTGTACCCAGAGCTTGATGCAAACACTGCCAAAAACGCGATGTGAACCTCGGATCTCTATCCGACACAATCGACTTAGGCACACCATGCAGCCTCACAATCTCAGCAATGTACAGCTCTGCCAGCTTATCCAACGAGAACGTAGTATGCACAGGCAAGAAATGTGCACACTTCGTCAGGCGATCCACAATCACCCAGACCGAATTCTTTTTCGATGGAGACAAAGGTAAACCAGATACAAAATCCATGGTAACCCTCTCCCACTTCCATTCAGGGATTTTCAACGGTTGCAACAAACCTGAAGGAAACTGATGCTCAGCCTTAACTCGCTGACATACCAAACACTCGCTCACGAACTCCGCAACGTCCTTCTTCAAACCAACCCAATAGTACTCATCACGAAGATCACGATACATCTTAGTACTACCAGGGTGCATAGCAAAAGGACTACTATGACCTTCAGTCAGAATAGCACGCCTCAACTCAGCATCATTGGGCACTACTATCCGACTCCCAAAACACAGCACACCATCATCATTGAAACAGAAATCCGAAGGTCTACCCTCCGTGATATCCTGAACATGAGACACCATGGAATCATCCAACAACTGCTTATCTTTGATCAACTGAACCATAGACGGCTTCACATGCAACTCAGCCACAAGACCACCATCACGCGATATGCTCAAGCTAGCAAACATGGCTCTTAACTCAACAGCTACCTTCCTACTCAAGGCATCAGCAACAACATTAGCTTTTCCAGGATGATACTCAATCGTCAGATCATAATCCTTGAGCAACTCCAACCAACGCTGCTGCCTAAGATTCAACTCCTTCTGAGACATCAGATACCTCAAACTCTTGTGATCTATGTACACAGTACACTTCTCACCATACAGATAATGCCTCCAGATCTTCAGAGCAAAAACCACTGCAGCCAGCTCAATATCGTGCGTAGGGTAATTGCCCTCATGCACTTTCAACTGCCGCGATGCATAAGCCACCACCTTACCCTCCTGCATTAGCACACACCCCAAACCAACATAGGATGCATCACTGTAAACCACAAACTCTTTCCCTGATTCAGGCTGAATCAAGATAGGAGCTTGCGTCAAAGCCGCCTTCAGCTTCTCAAAAGCCTGCTGTCTCGCTTCTGTCCACACATACTTAACATCCTTCTGCAACAGCTTTGTCAAAGGAGCAGCAATATTGGAAAACCCATCCACAAACCTTCGGTAGTAACCCGCCAAACCAAGGAAACTACGGACCTCATGAACAGACTTAGGAACCTTCCAGCTCATCACCGCCTCAATCTTCTGAGGATCAACACGAATCCCCTCAGCTGAGACCACATGCCCAAGAAAAACCACCTCTCTCAACCAGAACTCACACTTGCTCAGCTTAGCATAAAGCTGATTCTCCAACAAAGCTTGCAAAACAATCCTCAAATGCTCTTCATGCTCCTCCGCAGTACGCGAGTACACGAGGATATCATCTATGAACACCACAACAAACTTGTCCAGGTATTCATGAAACACACGATTCATCATGTCCATGAAAGCAGCAGGAGCATTTGTCAACCCAAACGGCATCACAAGAAACTCATAATGCCCATACCTTGTCCTGAAAGCTGTCTTAGGCACATCCACATCTTTCACCTTCAACTGATAATACCCTGACCTCAAGTCAATCTTAGAGAACACAGCAGCTCCCCGAAATTGATCAAAGAGATCATCAATCCTCGGCAAAGGATACCGATTCTTGATAGTCAACTTGTTCAGCTGACGGTAATCAATGCACATTCTCATAGTGCCATCCTTCTTCTTCACAAACAAGACCGGTGCTCCCCAAGGTGACACACTCGGCCGGATGAAACCACGATCAAGCAACTCTTGCAACTGCGTCTTCAGCTCCTTCAGCTCCTTAGGTGCCATTCTATAGGGAGTAATGGACACAGGAGTTGTATTCTCATACAGCTCAATTCCAAACTCCACCTCGCGGTTAGGAGGTAAACCAGGCAACTCCTCAGGAAAAACACCAGGAAACTCCTTTACAACCCTGATATCTTGCACCCTCAACTCCTTAGAGCTAGGATTCATCACAAAAGCTAGATAGGCTTCGCAACCTTGCCTCAGCATCCTGCTCGCCTCCAAAGAAGATACCACATTGGCAAGAAACTTCACATTCTCACCAACCACCACAACTTCATAATCATCCGCAAGCTTAAGCGAAACACGCTTATTCTCACAATCCACAACAGCACGATGCTCAGCAAGCCAATCCATACCAAGGATCACATCAAAACCATAGAAGGGCAACTCCATAAGATCAACATGAAAGACATGCTCTTGAACACCCAAAGGGCACCTTCTATACAACTTTCGAGTCACAACAGTCTCACCAAAAGAACTAGTGACCCGAACACCAACATCCAAAGACTCAACAGGCAAACCAAGCAATTCAGCATGCTCACGAAGAATATATGAATGCGTAGATCCAGAATCAATCAAAGAAAGCAATGACAAGGACTGCAAAGTAAAGGTACCTGCAATCACATCTGCATCATTCCTGCCCTCTCTCTGAGCATACACCCTCGCTTGGCCTCCACCTTCAGGCTGAATAGCTACAACATGAACTACCCCTTGGCCACCTTCCTCTCTCCTC
Source organism: Hibiscus trionum (assembly GCA_030270665.1). Classification (NCBI taxonomy): domain Eukaryota; kingdom Viridiplantae; phylum Streptophyta; class Magnoliopsida; order Malvales; family Malvaceae; genus Hibiscus; species Hibiscus trionum. The sequence goes on along the minus strand of BSYR01000008.1, from coordinate 48,110,753 downwards.
TGAAAATTACCACGGCCGCGCCCACGACCTCTCTGTGGTGCAGCAACAACAGGAGCACGCACCTGCTCACCAGCCATCCTTGGACAATCTCGCCTTATGTGGTATGCAGAACCACAATTCCAGCACCCGTTACCAGCAGCCGCAACAGGAGCTTGTGCCACTCTCTCAGCACGAGGACAGTCACGCTTCAAGTGACCACGGGAACCACAGATCCAACAAGCACTGGGATCAGCTCTAGCATTGCCTCCTCTAGCAGGCACACCACCACCTCTCCTGGCTGAGGACTGATACTTCTGATCTCGTCCCCTCTTGTTCCGTCCACCTCCGGAACTATACTCAGCAGCTCGCTTGCCAGCACCCTTAGCAGACAAACTCAGGTTCATCTCAACGTCCTTAGCTCGGCCCACCAACACATCAAAATCAACATACTCGGCGGCCAGCAAATACATCTTAACATCCGTCACAAGACCGTAACGAAACCTCTCGCACCTAGCCCTCTCATCAGGTATCAGCTCCGGTGCATACTGACTGAGCCGTACAAACTGTACCTCGTACTCAGCTACACTCATGCTCCCTTGGGTAAGAGACATGAATTCCCGCTTTTTCTCATCCAGATATCTCACTCCCAGATATCTTCTTTTAAACACATTCTGAAAGAATGTCCAGGTAACATCAGCTTCAGCCATTCCAGAAATGGTAGTCGTCCACCATGTATAAGCATCGTCCTGCAGCAAGGACACAACACAGCCCAGCTTTTGCACATCCGTGCAACTCATCTGACCCAAGATACGCTTGGTACTTTCCAGCCAAGCCTCAGAACTCTCAGCTGACAAACCTCTAAACTCAGTCCCTCCAAGACTGCGCAGACGCTCCAAAGGCAATCTGACTCCAGCATCTCCCTGATGCCCAGCTCCCTGAGCTCCAGCTACTGCTGCTCGAAAAGCACCCGCAATAGCTTGTACCAAAACAGACATATCAGGCATAGCTTGCCCCTGACCAACCTCTGGTCCAGCAGCTCCAGCACCAGCATCAGCTGCAGCTTCAGCTCTCGCACCTCCAACACCACCACCAGGCGGAGGAGGGGGTAACACAGCACTACCAGTGTGCTCTTCATTCTCATTCTCGTTAGGAGCCGTAGCTCTCGCATTACCTCTTAACTCTCTACGTGGTGCCATACTTTTACCATGCAATCACAACACAAATAAAACAAAGTCAGGCCCAGCAAGGTAAGCAATCCAAGTATTCAAGCTCAATTTCATTTCAAAACAACATCTTTCCTTTAGCTTTTGTTTGGCAATGGGTACCCTCAACATGCAACATCAGAGCATACAACTCAACTGCATCAACATTTCAAACCACTGAACATGCTTCCAAACAACAAGCATTCATAGCATACATACTTCAATCATGCATACAAACATTCCCAATTACTCGAGAACTCAGCTCTGATACCACCAAATGTAACCCCCTTAACCCGGCCTAGACGGTTGACCCGAATTAAGAAAGTCACACGGGGAAAACCAAAGTCAACCCGAAAGTCAACCTTGATTAACGACCCTTTTTTTAAACTTGTCTAGATGCACATTAAGCCTAATTGTGATCACACAAACATCATACCAAAAGATCACAAACATCAGAGATCAAACAGGGACTCAATTGAACAATTTACAACTTTAGGGACCAAATTGTAAATTCTGATAATTATAAGGACTTAATCCAAATTGAAGTTACCAACTCGAAATTAATCAGGTTTCATGCTTCTCTGTGAAATTTCAGCTCAAAAGGACTTCCCAAACTCATACAATTGCACAAACAAGTTTCAGGACCAAAACGCAAACAATTCAAAACACATAACTGCCAATGTCAGCCCCAACGGTCAACCGTTCCGAAACGGGAGACAGCCCGTTCCGAAACGGGAGACAGCCCGTTCCGAAACGCGGGGCCGTTCCGAAACAGGCATAGCCCGTTTCGAAATGGGGGTCTGGCAGTGGCCTTTCCGTTTCGGAACGGCCCCTCCCGTTTCGGACGCCTGGGCACGATTAAGGCACCCGTTCCGAAACGGTAGGTGCTGTTCTGAAACACCCTGCCCAGATTGCTCCAAAACTCCACTTTAAACATGCAATTACACAACCAATCATGCTCCGAAAGTCACCAAACTTTACCAGCATGCAATTCAACATATATATAACATATTAGCATCATCAATTCAACCAAACATCATCATATGCAAAAAGCCCCAATTCTATAGGCATGCTTCCTACACAAGCTAGATATTCAAGCACCAAACTTACAAAACAAGCATATAAAGATCCAATCCAAAGACCAACAATCTTAACATCAAGAAACATACTTAGGGAGTACAAAACACCTCCCAAAACATACACATGGTTTCCCCATTGCCAAATCACCCAAAAGCTAAAATGTTTAACAAAAACCTTCCATACAATGAGCTTTACTTGCACTTGAATTCTTGCCCTTCTTGCTGCCCTCAAAAGGTCTCTAATGCTCTGCATTATTGAATTAAGGAAAACGAAGAGAGCGTAAGCAAAAGCTTAGTGAGGAATGCTCAATAAAACCATCCAATAATGCATTTGTAAAACACTTTATAAAACATGCTTCAAACCATCATATACACATGCTCAAAATCATACTTAAACATGCATCTCATGCATCAAATCATAACATGTCATATTGGCTACAAGTGATAAATTCCATTTCTTTAAACACAAGTTCATCAACTTTCACCCCAAGGACTTTTAAACACCTTGGCCCCAAGGACTTTTAAACACCTTGGCCTATGGACTTTTAAACACCATAGAATGCATCTCATCAAGGACTTTTAAACACCTTGATCCCAAGGACTTTTAAACACCTTGGCCATGGACTTTTAAACACCATGAAATGTATCACATCAAGGACTTTTAAACACCTTGATCCCAAGGACTTTTAAACACCTTGGCCTATGGACTTTTAAACTGTAACCCCCTTAACCCGGCCTAGACGGTTGACCCGAATTAAGAAAGTCACACGGGGAAAACCAAAGTCAACCCGAAAGTCAACCTTGATTAACGACCCTTTTTTTTCTTTTTAAACTTGTCTAGATGCACATTAAGCCTAATCGTGATCACACAAACATCATACCAAAAGATCACAAACATCAGAGATCAAACAGGGACTCAATTGAACAAGATACAACTTTAGGGACCAAATTGTAAATTCTGATAAATTAAAGGACTTAATCCAAATTGAAGTTACCAACTTGAAATTAATCAGGTTTCATGCTTCTCTGTGAAATTTCAGCTCAAAAGGACTTCCCAAACTCATACAATTGCACAAACAAGTTTCAGGACCAAAACGCAAACAATTCAAAACATATAACTGCCAATGTCAGCCCCCAACGGTCGACCGTTCCGAAACGGGAGACAGCCCGTTCCGAAACGCGGGGCCGTTCCGAAACAGGCATAGCCCGTTTCGAAACGGGGGTCTGGCAGAGGCTTTTCCGTTTCGGAACGGCCCCTCCCGTTTCGGACGCCTGGGCACAATTAAGGCACCCGTTCCGAAACGGTAGGTGCTGTTCCGAAACACCCTGCCCAGATTGCTCCAAAACTCCACTTTAAACATGTAATTACAGAACCAAACATGCTCCAAATGCTACCAAACTTTGCCAACATGCAATTCAACATATAAGGAACATATTAGCACTAACAATTCAACCAAACATCATCATATGCAAAAAGCCCCAATTCTAATGGCATGCTTCCTACACAAGCTAGCTATTCAACACCACACTTCCAAAACAAGCATATAAGGTTCCAATTCAAAAGCCAACAAACACATCAACATTTAACATACTTAGGGAGTCTCCAACACCTCCCAAAACATACACATTGGTCCCCCATTGCCAAAACATACAAAAGCTAAATTGCACTTATAAAACCTTCATACTTTGAGCTTCACTTGAACTTGATTGCTTGCCCTTTCTTGCTGCCCTCAAGGTACTCTAATGCTCTGCATTATTGAATTAAGAAAACGTAGGGAGCGTAAGCAAAAGCTTAGTGAGGCAAGCTCATTAAAAACAATTCAATAATGCAATTAAAACCATTTAGAAATCATGCTTAGAGTCAATCTTTGCACATGCTCAAAGCATACTTTAAAACAAGCAAACTCATGCTTCATATCATATATCAAAACAAGCATCTCATGCTTCTTATATACTTAACATGTCATATTGGCTCAAGTGATACATTTCATTTCTTAAAACAAGTTCATCAACTTCCCAAGGACTTTTAAACACCTTGGCCATGGACTTTTAAACACCATGAAGTATCACATCAAGGACTTTTAAACACCTTGATCCCAAGGACTTTTAAACACCTTGGCCATGGACTTTTAAACACCATAAAGTATCACATCAAGGACTTTTAAACACCTTGATCCCAAGGACTTTTAAACACCTTGGCCTATGGACTTTTAAACACCATAGAAAAGGATCACCTAAGGACTTTTAACCACCTTAGTGTCCACAACATGAACCATCCAAGGACTTTTAACCACCTTGATGTTCATAAGTAACAAGGCTCACTCAAGGACTTTTAACCACCTTAGTGACCTTAACATTTTAAAACCTCACTTGCCAATATACATCATTTTCATCACTTACATCACTGTTTTTAAGCATAAAACCAAACCATATTCATCATGCATTTCAAAGCATTGAACCACATCATTTCAATGTACAAAAACAAGGAACTCCTACCTAGAGTTACCTTCAACATATGGCTTACATCAACAGCAAAAACCATGCTAAAACATGCTTCCAAAACAGTATGTAAAACATGCAAATTATCATTTCGCATCACAACAAAATCATGGCCACCACTAGAGAGAAATTCCGAAAACTTACACTCGAGCTTAGCAAAGTTGTTTAGACTTAAACTAAGCTCCCAAGACATTGGTTTCAAAGCCGAAAACCCATTTTCACTCACCGATTCCACTTCGCCACTTGCCGAAGCACGAATTCAAGCTTCCGGATCAACAACTCTTTAATCCAAAGATGCCTCCCCTGATTAAACACATTAAAGCAGAGGTTTAATGCATCATCAAGCATCAAAAGCTTCAATGAAAGCACTCAAACTCGCTGCTCTCACTCAACCTCCATTTTCGGCCACCAAACACAACCGAAAATGCATCCAAACCACTTCTAAACAAAGCCCATCCATAAACCAGCAAAACCTAACATCCATCATCACCATAAAACATCTAAAAACAACCTACAAACATCCTTATACCTCCAGCAACAACAGATCCACAAGATCACCACAAAAACATCCAAGAAACATAAGCTAAACTTAGGAAACTCAACCTATCCGGGATTGCATCAATCAAAACTCATTTCCTTATCAATTTAGAGTTCCTTTAACATCAAAAACACATCTTAAATCACAGATCAATCAGATCTAACGAAAATCATGAAAAACCATCAAATCTTGCATTATAAGCCAAGATACAATTCCAAACTCAAAAGCCTTTAATTAAACATCAATCAAGAGTTGATAACTTGGGAATTTCAGTAAAGAACTGATAGTTTAGAGGAGAAGGACGTTCTTACCTCCAAACTTGTGTTTCTCCACTTTTTGGAATGAAAATCCTTGATGAAACTTGTAGCAATTGAAGAGGTTTTGAAGATACAATGATTTGCAATCAAATGAGAGTTGAATGGAGGGATTTAGGTGAGAAAAACAGAAACAAAACTCTGGAAATGGAGTGTTTGGGTTGAGAGAAAAAGAGAGAAAGAAAATGAGAAGTTAGTTGAGAAAATGCCAAAAAAAATTTCCCTCCACTTCTAATATGTTTTAAAATCAGATTATAACCCAAAATATCTTAGAAAAATCTGGAGAAAACACTTTTGGATTAATAGCTCCTTAAAGATTCAAAGTTTCAACTCTTTATAAAACAGCCACCAAACTTGCGAAAATTACATTTTGGTCACTAGCCAAAATATCAACCTTCCAAAACTCATTTTCCAAAATTGATTTCACAGTTCATCTAATTATATTAAAAGATGATTTTAGAACATTTTTCCATATTTTTAATGCAACCCGAACTAGGCTTTCCTAATTTAACCTCTTAAGATTCGAACAGGACTTTGACCAAACCGGTCAACGCCCAAAACTTCTAAGCCCAAAACCGGGGCGTTACAACTCTCCCCCCCTTAAGAAATTTCGTCCTCGAAATTTACCTGAAGGAAAGAGATAAGGAAACTGCTTCAGCATGTCTTCCTTCCGCTCCCACGTGGCTTCCTCAACACCGCGATGCTTCCACAGCACCTTCACCAACTCAATGGTATTGCCACGAAGAACCTTGCTATCCGAATCCAGAACCTTCACCGGTTCCTCATCATAGGTCAAATCCGGATTCAAAACCACTTCCTCCACAGGCATCACATGCGAAGGATCAGATCTATACTTCCGGAGCATAGAAACATGAAACACATCATGAATCTTCTCCAACTCCTGAGGTAACCTCAACCGATACGCAACAGGACCCACACGCTCAACCACCTCATATGGTCCAATGTACCTAGGGCTCAACTTGCCTTTCCGGCCAAACCTCATCACCTTCTTCCAAGGCGAAACTTTCAAGAACACACGGTCACCCACCGCATACTCTATCTCCTTACGCTTCAAATCCGCGTAAGACTTCTGCCAATCAGAAGCAGCCTTTAACCGCTCACAAATGAGCTTCACCTTCTCTGTGGTCCCTTTCAACAAAGCCGGCATCGAAACCAACTTTTGACCAGTCTCAGCCCAACAAAGAGGAGTCCTACACTTCCTCCCGTACAAAGCCTCATAAGGTGCCATCTGTATGCTCGCCTGATAACTGTTGTTATAAGCAAACTCAACCAAAGGCATATGCTTCTCCCAAGAACCTTGGAACTCAATCACGCAGCACCTCAACATATCCTCCAAAATCTGAATAACTCGCTCAGACTGACCATCCGACTGAGGATGATAGGATGTACTGAAATGCAACCTTGTACCCAGAGCTTGATGCAAACACTGCCAAAACCGCGATGTGAACCTCGGATCCCTATCCGACACAATCGACTTAGGCACACCATGCAGCCGCACAATCTCAGCAATGTACAGCTCTGCCAGCTTATCCAAAGAGAACGTAGTATGCACAGGCAAGAAATGTGCACACTTCGTCAGGCGATCCACAATCACCCAGACCGAATTCTTCTTTGATGGAGACAAAGGTAAACCAGATACAAAATCCATGGTAACCCTCTCCCACTTCCATTTAGGGATTTTCAACGGTTGCAACAAACCAGAAGGAAACTGATGCTCAGCCTTAACTCGCTGACACACCAAACACTTGCTCACGAACTCCGCAACATCATTCTTCAAACCAACCCAATAGTACTCATCACGAAGATCACGATACATCTTAGTACTACCAGGGTGCATAGCAAAAGGACTACTATGACCTTCAGTCAGAATAGCACGCCTCAACTCAGCATCATTGGGCACCACTATCCGCCTCCCAAAACACAGCACACCATCATCATTGAAACAGAAATCCGAAGGTCTACCCTCCGCGATATCCTGAACATGAGACACCAAGGAATCATCCAACAACTGCTTATCCTTGATCAACTGAACCAAAGATGGCTTCACTTGTAACTCAGCCACAAGACCACCATCATGCGATATGCTCAAGCTAGCAAACATCGCCCTCAGCTCAACAGCCACCTTCCTACTCAAGGCATCCGCAACAACATTAGCTTTTCCAGGATGATACTCAATCGTCAGATCATAATCCTTGAGCAACTCCAACCAACGCCGCTACCTAAGATTCAACTCCTTCTGAGACATCAGATACCTCAAACTCTTGTGATCTGTGTACACAGTACACTTCTCACCATACAAATAATGCCTCCAGATCTTCAGAGCAAAAACCACTGAAGCCAGCTCAATATCGTGCGTAGGGTAATTGCGCTCATGCACTTTCAACTGCCGCGATGCATAAGCCACCACCTTACCCTCCTGCATTAGCACACACCCCAAACCAACATAGGATGCATCACTGTAAACCACAAACTCTTTCCCTGATTCAGGCTGAATCAAGATAGGAGCTTGCGTCAAAGCCGCCTTAAGCTTCTCAAAAGCCTGCTGTCTCGCTTCTGTCCACTCATACTTAACATCCTTCTGCAACAGCTTTGTCAAAGGAGCAGCAATCTTGGAAAACCCATCCACAAACCTTCAGTAGTATCCCGCCAAACCAAGGAAACTACGGACCTCATGAACAGACTTAGGAACCTTCCAGCTCATCACCGCCTCAATCTTCTGAGGATCAACACGAATCCCCTCAGCTGAGACCACATGTCCAAGAAAAACCACCTCTCTTAACCAGAACTCACACTTGCTCAGCTTATCATAAAGCTGATTCTCCAACAAAGCTTGCAAAACAATCCTCAAATGCTCTTCATGCTCCTCCTCAGTACGCGAGTACACGAGGATATCATCAATGAACACCACAACAAACTTGTCCAGGTATTCATGAAACACACGATTCATCATGTCCATGAAAGCAGCAGGAGCATTTGTCAACCCAAACGGCATCACAAGAAACTCATAATGCCCATACCTTGTCCTGAAAGCTGTTTTAGGCACATCCACATCCTTCACCTTCAACTGATAATACCTTGACCTCAAGTCAATCTTAGAGAACACAACAGCACCCCGAAATTGATCAAAGAGATCATCAATCCTCGGCAAAGGATACCGATTCTTGATAGTCAACTTGTTCAGCTGACGGTAATCAATGCACATTCTCATAGTGCCATCCTTCTTCTTCACAAACAAGACCGGTGCTCCCCAAGGTGACACACTCGGCCGGATGAAACCACGATCAAGCAACTCTTGCAACTGCGTCTTCAGCTCCTTCAGCTCCTTAGGTGCCATTCTATAGGGAGTAATGGACACAGGAGTTGTATTCTCATACAGCTCAATTCCAAACTCCACCTCGCGGTTAGGAGGTAAACCAGGCAACTCCTCAGGAAAAACACCAGGAAACTCCTTTACAACCCTGATATCTTGCACCCTCAACTCCTTAGAGCTAGGATTCATCACAAAAGCTAGATAAGCTTCGCAACCTTGCCTCAGCATCCTATTTGCCTCCAAAGAAGATACCACATTGGCAAGAAACTTCACATTCTCACCAACCACCACAACTTCATAATCATCCGCAAGCTTAAGCGAAACACGCTTATTCTCACAATCCACAACAGCACGATGCTCAGCAAGCCAATCCATACCAAGGATCACATCGAAACCATAGAAGGGCAACTCCATAAGATCAACATGAAAGACATGCTCTTGAACAACCAAAGGGCACCTTCTATACAACTTTCGAGTCACAACAGTCTCACCAAAAGAACTAGTGACCCGAACACCAACATCCAAAGACTCAACATGCAAACCAAGCAATTCAGCATGCTCACGAAGAATATATGAATGCGTAGATCCAGAATCAATCAAAGAAAGCAATGACAAGGACTGCAAAGTAAAGGTACCTGCAATCACATCTGCATCATTCCTGCCCTCTCTCTGAGCATACACCCTCGCTTGGCCTCCACCTTCAGGCTGAATAGCTACAACATGAGCTACCCCTCGGCCACCTTCCTCTCTCCTCTGAAAATTACCACGGCCGCGCCCACGACCTCTCTGTGGTGCAGCAACAACAGGAGCACGCACCTGCTCACCAGCCATCCTCGGACAATCTCGCCTGATGTGGTCTGCAGAACCATAATTCCAGCACCCGTTACCAGCAGCCGCAACAGGAGCTTGTGCCACTCTCTCAGCACGAGAACAATCACGCTTCAAGTGACCACGGGAACCACAGATCCAACAAGCACTGGGATCAGCTCTAGCATTGCCTCCTCTAGCAGGTGCACCACCACCTCTCCTGGCTGAGGACTGATACTTCTGATCTCGTCCCCTCTTGTTCCGTCCACCTCCGAAACTATACTCAGCAGCTCGCTTGCCAGCACCCTTAGCAGACAAACTCAGGTTCATCTCAACGTCCTTTGCTCGGCCCACCAACACATCAAAATCAACATACTCGGTGGCCAACAAATACATCTTAACATCCGTCACAAGACCGTAACGAAACCTCTCGCACCTAGCCCTCTCATCAGGTATCAGCTCCGGTGCATACTGACTGAGCCGTACAAACTGTACCTCGTACTCAGTCGCACTCATGCTCCCTTGGGTAAGAGACATGAATTCCCGCTTTTACTCATCCAGATATCTCACTCCCAGATATCTTCTTTTAAACACATTCAGAAAGAATGTCCAGGTAACATCAGCTTCAGCCATTCCAGCAATGGTAGTCGTCCACCATGTATAAGCATCGTCCTGCAGCAAGGACACAACACAACCCAGCTTTTGCACATCCGTGCAACTCATCTGACCCAAGATACGCTTGGTACTTTCCAGCCAAGCCTCAGAACTCTCAGCTGATAAACCTCTAAACTCAGTCCCTCCAAGACTGCGCAGACGCTCCAAAGGCAATCTGACTCCAGCATCTCCCTGATGCCCAGCTCCCTGAGCTCCAGCTACTGCTGCTCGAAAAGCACCCGCAATAGCTTGTACCAAAGCAGACATATCAGGCATAGCTTGCCCCTGACCAACGTCTGGTCCAGCAGCTCCAGCATCAGCTGCAGCTTCAGCTCCCGCACCTCCAGCACCACCACCAGGCGGAGGAGGGGGTAACACAGCTCTACCAGTGTGCTCTTCGTTCTCATTCTCATTAGGAGCCGCAGCTCTCGCATTACCTCTTAACTCTCTACGTGGTGCCATACTTTTACCATGCAATCACAACACAAATAAAACAAAATCAGGCCCAGCAAGGTAAGCAATCCAAGTATTCAAGCTCAATTTCATTTCAAAACAACATCTTTCCTTTAGCTTTTGTTTGGCAATGGGTACCCTCAACATGCAACATCAAAGCATACAACTCAACTGCATCAACATTTCAGACCACTGAACATGCTTTCAAACAACAAGCATTCATAGCATACATACTTCAATCATGCATACAAACATTCCCAATTACTCGAGAACTCAGCTCTGATACCACCAAATGTAACCCCCTTAACCCGGCCTAGACGGTTGACCCGAATTAAGAAAGTCACACGGGGAAAACCAAAGTCAACCCGAAAGTCAACCTTGATTAACGACCCTTTTTTTTTCTTTTTAAACTTGTCTAGATGCACATTAAGCCTAATCGTGATCACACAAACATCATACCAAAAGATCACAAACATCAGAGATCAAACAGGGACTCAATTGAACAAGATACAACTTTAGGGACCAAATTGTAAATTCTGATAAATTAAAGGACTTAATCCAAATTGAAGTTACCAACTTGAAATTAATCAGGTTTCATGCTTCTCTGTGAAATTTCAGCTCAAAAGGACTTCCCAAACTCATACAATTGCACAAACAAGTTTCAGGACCAAAACGCAAACAATTCAAAACATATAACTGCCAATGTCAGCCCCCAACAGTCGACCGTTCCGAAACGGGAGACAGCCCGTTCCGAAACGCGGGGCCGTTCCGAAACAGGCATAGCCCGTTTCGAAACGGGGGTCTGGCAGAGGCTTTTCCGTTTCGGAACGGCCCCTCCCGTTTCGGACGCCTGGGCACAATTAAGGCACCCGTTCCGAAACGGTAGGTGCTGTTCCGAAACACCTTGCCCAGATTGCTCCAAAACTCCACTTTAAACATGTAATTACACAACCAAACATGCTCCAAATGCTACCAAACTTTGCCAACATGCAATTCAACATATAAGGAACATATTAGCACTAACAATTCAACCAAACATCATCATATGCAAAAAGCCCCAATTCTAATGGCATGCTTCCTACACAAGCTAGCTATTCAACACCAAACTTCCAAAACAAGCATATAAGGTTCCAATTCAAAAGCCAACAAACACATCAACATTTAACATACTTAGGGAGTCTCCAACACCTCCCAAAACATACACATTGGTTCCCCATTGCCAAAACATACAAAAGTTAAATTGCACTTATAAAACCTTCATACTTTGAGCTTCACTTGAACTTGATTGCTTGCCCTTTCATGCTGCCCTCAAGGTACTATAATGCTCTGCATTATTGAATTAAGAAAACGTAGGGAGCGTAAGCAAAAGCTTAGTGAGGCAAGCTCATTAAAAACAATTCAATAATGCAATTAAAACCATTTAGAAATCATGCTTAGAGTCAATCTTTGCACATGCTCAAAGCATACTTTAAAACAAGCAAACTCATGCTTCATATCATATATCAAAACAAGCATCTCATGCTTCTTATATACTTAACATGTCATATTGGCTCAAGTGATACATTTCATTTCTTAAAACAAGTTCATCAACTTCCCAAGGACTTTTAAACACCTTGGCCATGGACTTTTAAACACCATGAAGTATCACATCAAGGACTTTTAAACACCTTGATCCCAAGGACTTTTAAACACCTTGGCCATGGACTTTTAAACACCATAAAGTATCACATCAAGGACTTTTAAACACCTTGATCCCAAGGACTTTTAAACACCTTGGCCTATGGACTTTTAAACACCATAGAAAAGGATCACCTAAGGACTTTTAACCACCTTAGTGTCCACAACATGAACCATCCAAGGACTTTTAACCACCTTGATGTTCATAAGTAACAAGGCTCACTCAAGGACTTTTAACCACCTTAGTGACCTTAACATTTTAAAACCTCACTTGCCAATATACATCATTTTCATCACTTACATCACTGTTTTTAAGCATAAAACCAAACCATATTCATCATGCATTTCAAAGCATTGAACCACATCATTTCAATGTACAAAAATAAGGAACTCCTACCTAGAGTTACCTTCAACATATGGCTTACATCAACAGCAAAAACCATGCTAAAACATGCTTCCAAAACAGTATGTAAAACATGCAAATTATCATTTCGCATCACAACAAAATCATGGCCACCACTAGAGAGAAATTCCGAAAACTTACACTCGAGCTTAGCAAAGTTGTTTAGACTTAAACTAAGCTCCCAAGACATTGGTTTCAAAGCCGAAAACCCATTTTCACTCACCGATTCCACTTCGCCACTTGCCGAAGCACGAATTCAAGCTTCCGGATCAACAACTCTTGGATCCAAAGATGCCTCCCCTGATTAAACACATTAAAGCAGAGGTTTAATGCATCATCAAGCATCAAAAGCTTCAATGAAAGCACTCAAACTCGCTGCTCTCACTCAACCTCCATTTTCGGCCACCAAAAACAACCGAAAATGCATCCAAACCACTTCTAAACAAAGCCCAGCCATAAACCAGCAAAACCTAACATCCATCATCACCATAAAACATCTAAAAACAACCTACAAACATCCTTATACCTCCAGCAACAACATATCCACAAGATCACCACAAAAACATCCAAGAAACATAAGCTAAACTTAGGAAACTCAACCTATCCGGGATTGCATCAATCAAAACTCATTTCCTTATCAATTTAGAGTTCCTTTAACATCAAAAAACATCTTAAATCACAGATCAATCAGATCTAACGAAAATCATGAAAAACCATCAATTCTTGCATTATAAGCCAAGATACAATTCCAAACTCAAAAGCCTTTAATTAAACATCAATCAAGAGTTGATAACTTGGGAATTTCAGTAAAGAACTGATAGTTTAGAGGAGAAGGACGTTCTTACCTCCAAACTTGTGTTTCTCCACTTTTTGGAATGAAAATCCTTGATGAAACTTGTAGCAATTGAAGAGGTTTTGAAGATACAATGATTTGCAATCAAATGAGAGTTGAATGGAGGGATTTAGGTGAGAAAAACAGAAACAAAACTCTGGAAATGGAGTGTTTGGGTTGAGAGAAAAAGAGAGAAAGAAAATGAGAAGTTAGTTGAGAAAATGCCAAATAAATTTTCCCTCCACTTCTAATATGTTTTAAAATCAGATTATAACCCAAAATATCTTAGAAAAATCTGGAGAAAACACTTTTGGATTAATAGCTCCTTAAAGATTCAAAGTTTCAACTCTTTATAAAACAGCCACCAAACTTGCGAAAATTACATTTTGGTCACTAGCCAAAATATCAACCTTCCAAAACTCATTTTCCAAAATTGATTTCACAGTTCATCTAATTATATTAAAAGATGATTTTAGAACATTTTCCATATTTTTAATGCAACCCGAACTAGGCTTTCCTAATTTAACCTCTTAAGATTCGAACAGGACTTTGACCAAACCGGTCAACGCCCAAAACTTCTAAGCCCAAAACCGGGGCATTACACAAACACCATAGAAAAGGATCACCTAAGGACTTTTAACCACCTTAGTGTCCACAACATGAACCATCCAAGGACTTTTAACCACCTTGATGTTCATAAGTAACAAGGCTCACTCAAGGACTTTTAACCACCTTAGTGACCTTAACATTTTAAAAACATCACTTGCCAATATACATCATTTTCATCACTTACATCACTGTTTTAAAGCATAAAACCAAGCCATATTTATCATGCATTTAAAAGCATTAAACCACATCATTTCAATGTACAAAAGCAAGGGACTCCTACCTAGAGTTACCTTCAACATATGGCTTACATCATCAGCAAAAACCATGCTAAAACATGCTTCCAAAACAGTATGTAAAACATGCAAATTATCATTTCGCATCACAACAAAATCATGGCCACCACTAGAGAGAAATTCCGAAAACTTACGCTCGAGCTTAGCAAAGTTGTTTAGACTTAAACTAAGCTCCCAAGACATTGGTTTCAAAGCCGAAAACCCAATTTCACTCACCGATTCCACTTCGCCACTTGCCGAAGCACGAAATCAAGCTTCCGAATCAACAACCCTTGGATCCAAAGATGCCTCCCCTGATTAAACACATTAAAGCAGAGGTTTAATGCATCATCAAGCATCAAAAGCTTCAATGAAAGCACTCAAACTCGCTGCTCTCATTCCCACTCCAATTTCGGCCACCAAACACAACCGAAATTGCATCAAAACCACTTCTCAACAAAGCCCAGCCATAAACCAGCAAAAACTAACATCCATTAACACCATAAAACATCTAAAAACAACCTACAAACATCCTTATACCTCCAGCAACAACAGATCCACAAGATCACCACAAAAACATCCAAGAAACATAAGCTAAACTTAGGAAACTCAACCTATCCGGGATTGCATTAATCAAAACTCATTTCCTTATCAATTTAGAGTTCATTTAACATCAAAAACACATCTCAAATCACAGATTAATCAGATCTAACGAAAATCATGAAAAATCATCAAATCTTGCATTATAAGCCAAGATCCAATTCCAAACTCAAAAGCCTTTAATTAAACATCAATTAAGAGTTGAGAACTTGGGAATTTCAGTAAAGAACTGATAGTTTAGAGGAGAAGGACGTTCTTACCTCCAAACTTGTGTTTCTCCACTTTTTGGAATGAAAAACCTTGTTGAAATACTTAGCAATTGAAGAGATTTGAAGATACAATGATTTGGAATCAAATGAGAGTTGAATGGAGGGATTTAGGTGAAGAAATCAGATCCAATTCTCTGGAAAAGTAGTGTTTGGTTTGAGAGAAAATGAGAGAAAGAAAGTTTAGCAAAGTTGGTTACAAAATCCAAAAATAGCCAAAATGGCTTCCCTCCAATTTTAATAACCTTTAAAAAAATCAGATTTTAGACTTAAAATATCTTAGAAAAATCTGGAGAAATCATCTTTGGATTAATAGCTCCTTAAGGATTCAAAGTTTCAACTCTTTATAAAACAGTCACCAAACTTTCAAAATTTACATTTTGGTCACTAGCCAAAATGTCATACTTCCAAAACCCATTTTTCAAAATTGATTTCACAGTTCACTTAATTATATTAAAAGATGATTTTAGAACATTTTTCCATATTTTTAATGCAACCCGAACTAGGCTTTCCTAATTTCACCTCTTTAGATTCGAACAGCACTTTGACTAAACCGGTCAACGCCCAGAACTTCTAAGCCCAAAACCGGGGCGTTACAGTGTTTCGATACAGAAGGTGGGTGTTTTGAAACAGGTGACCGTTGGGCACTGATTTGAATGATGCTGAAGTTTGCAAGCTTTATGTTTTAGTCCCAAATGTTAAAGTTGCAATTGCTTGAGTTTGTGATGTTCAATTAAGATGAAATTTGGCAGTGAAGCATGTAACATGACTAATTTCATATTGGTAACATTAAACTCAGTAAAGACCATCTAATTTTCAGAAATTACATTTTGGTCCCTAAATTTGTATAGTGTGCAATTGAGTCCCTTTTTGAAATCCGATCACTGTGCCTTTCTCTATCGTATCTCGTGAGTACTCACTTAGGACTAATGTGTATCTAGACAAGATTAAAAAGAAAAAAAAGGTCGTGAATCAAGGTTGACTTTCGGGTTGACTTTGGTTTTCCCCTTGTAATCTTCGTAGTTCGGGTCAACCATCTAGGCCGGGCTAAGGGGTTACAGCGGAGGAGGTAAATTTCCACCAGGAGGGACATCAACCCCTTGCTCACCCTGGTCACCCTGAGGCACTATTGCATTTGACCTCAGCTCTCTTCTCGGACCCATAGTGCTAATTCAAACAAGCATAACAACAAAAACAAATCAAACCATTTAGGCCAGCTTCGAGCAAGGATCCAAGTTTACAAAAACATTTGATTAGTGTAATAAGGCAATGGGTACCCTGATTTTCCTCAACATAGCATAGCATACAATGAAACATCATGCTCAACATGCTTTCCAACATTCAAAAACAGCACATATCAATATTGCATCATCATCATACAATCATATACCTTTCACATGCAATTCACATCAATTCAGCATAGCATAAGCTTCAAAATTCATCCAATTGCATGCTTTTTAAACAACATATGTCAATACACATAAATTTCATACACCGACATTCCCTATTCTTTCAAAACCTCGCTCTGATACCAATAAATGTAACCCCCTTAACAAGGCCTAGACGTCCGACCCGAATTAAGAAGATCACACGGGTAACAACAAAGTCAACTCGTGAAAGTCAACCTTGATTGACGACCCTTTTTTTAACTTTTCTAGATGCACATTATTAACCTATATGGTTAGCAAAACATTTTAGCGGAAGCGATACAGCAAACGGAGCTCAATTAGGGGTTCAAATGTATACGACCTTCTTTTAGGGACTAGTTTGTAAATTTCCAGAAATTTGTGGACTAAACAAGTTTTAAAGTTATCAAACCAAAATTAACCCTATACTAATCCAGCATGTCAAATCTCATCTTAAACGGATCATCCAAACTCATTTAATTAAGCATTGAAGACCCAAGGACCAATATGTAAGAAAAAGAAACCTGAAACCATTCAAAATCAACTCCAACGGTCGGATGTTTCGAAACACAAGACCCTGTACTGAAACGGTCGTTTGGAAACCAGGTTGACCGTTTCGATACTCGGGTGCATTCCGAATACCGTATCGAAACACCCCTTTCCACTAGCAAAATTGCTCTGGAACATTCCTACCCGTTCTGAAACCTTATGGCCATTTTAGGCCTTTGTTCCGAAACAGGTAAGGGCGTTCCGATACGCCTTGCCCTGTAACAGCAGACTTGCTGGTTTTCACTCATAAAACACCCCGTAAACATTCCAACTCATGCCACAGCATACATACAACATGTTTAGGCATCAAAGATCAACATTGCAAGGTACGTGCTAAGACATAGCATCATTCAAGCAAGAATTGATTCTAAAGGCATGCTTCCTAGTATTTAAAACCGAACAAAAGCTAAAAACCGCAATCATGCATCAGACAAACCTCAAAGGCCAATTACAACTCAAAAATACCAAACCAAATATGAAAACAGTACTAAACAACATCCTCAATCATCCAAGAGTAGGAATCCCGCCCATTGCCTCTTATTACACCAAAGAAAAACCACATACTTTTGTAACACCCTAAATTTGGGCTTAGAAGTTTAGGGTGTGAACCGGACCGGTCTGATAAACGGTTCGAATATAAAAGGAGGTTTTAGGGAAAGCCTAGTTCGGGATGCTTTAAAAATATGGAAAAATACTTAAAAATCCTCTTTTAATATATATAAGAGAGTGGTGAAATCAATTTTGCAAAATAAGGTTTGGAAATACTACATTTCGGTGTAGTGACTAAAATGCGATTTTTGAAAAGTTTAGTGGTGACTGTTTTGTAAGGATTGAAACTTCGAATCTTTAAGGAGCTAATTTACCCAAAAATGATTTCTCCAGATTTTTCCTTAGATTGGGTGAATTAATTAATGTTTTAATTAATTAAATAAAAAGGTAAACTACTTTTTGGAATTTCATAACTACATTTTCCTAAATTTTTCTCATTCCTTTTTCTCTCAAAATTCCATCATCCAAACACAATTTCTCCAGCAACTTTTGCATTGATCTTCACTTCAATTGATGAGATTTCTATCATCAATTAATTCCTAAACAATCTTGCATCAAATCCTTTTGATTTCCTCATTGATTTTCAAGGAAATTGGCTCAAATCAAGGAGAAATCACCATTTAGAGGTAAGATTGTTCTTCTCCTCTAAATACTCAGTTCTTTACTGAAATTCCCAAGTTATCAATCCTTAATTTAAGTTTTGTAAATGGTTTTAATGTTAGAAACTTGATTTTGGCTTAAAACTCAAGATTTTGAAGAAATCTTGAAGAATTTCGTTATGATTGATTGGGCTTTGTTTTGGATGATTCTTTAATGTATTTTGGATGTCTAATGATGTTGAAATGATGGTTTATCCATGCAATTCCGAATAGGTTGAATTTCCTAAGTTTTTGCTTATGAAAATGGTGGTTTTTGAGGTATTTTTGGTGTTCTGTTATAGCTGGAGGTATAAGGACGAGTTAAGGTGTATTTTGGATGTTGATTAATTTTTAGAAATGGTTAGAAGTGATGGATCTTGGCTGGGTTAAGTTTTGGAAGAGTTTTGAGGTGATTTCGGCTGTGTTTGGTAAACGAAATGTTGGTTTTGCGTAGAGTAGCGAGTTTAGGTGTGATGGCTAGAGATTTTAATGCATGATGATGCATTAATCATCTGCTTTGATGTGTTTAAAATAGGGGAGACATCTTCGGACACTATTGGAGTTGATTCGGACGCTTGATTGGCGTTTCGGCAAGTGTGTGAAACGTAATCGATGAGTGGAGTTGGGTTTTCAGCTTTGAAACGATTATTTGGAGGTTTTGGGAGCTTAGTTTAAGTCTAAACAACTTAACTAAGCTCAATAGTAAGTTTTCGGAAAAACTCCCTCGAATGTGCTAAGTTGTGGTTTGATGCATTAGTTATAAATTACATGTTTAATTACTGTTTTGAAAGCATGTTTTAGCATGATTAATGCTGGTTTTGAAAGCCATGTGTTGAAGGAGGCTCAAGGTAAGAGATCCTTGGTTTGACATGTTATTAGTTTGGTAATGATGCATGGTGATGCATGATGTTTAATGTCTTTGATTAATGCTTTAAAACAATGAATTGATGATGGTAGTTGATGTATATTGGCAAGTGATGTATTGGTTTTAAAGTACTTGAATCGGATATAGTTAGTCGGCTATAGGATTGGGTGCACCGTAAGTAAAGTCGCCTTGGATGTTGAGGGGTTGTGATTGTACCGTAAACTCCATCCAAGTATCCTAACGAGAGAGTTAAGATCACAACGGTGGTTAAAAGTCCGTGTGTGGATCTTGTTAAGATCACAATGGTGGTTAAAAGTCCGTGTGTGGATCTTGTTAAGATCACAACGATGGTTAAAAGTCCGTGTGTGGATCTTGTTAAAATCACAGCGGTGGTTAAAAGTCCGCGTGTGGATCTTGTTAAGGTCACAACGGTGGTTAAAAGTTCGTTTGTGGATCTTGTGTTATGTGTGCCGTACTCTCGTTAGTGGGTTATACAACTACCGATGAGTGATGTTGAGGGGTTGTAATTGTACCGTTAAACTCCATCACGGGTGTTGAGGGGTTGTGATTGTACTGATAAACTCCACCTTGTAAGCCGGTAGTGTGTATGAAGCGTGTGGGACAACGCTTGTAATCCGCGTATCCGATTGTGTCTTGTGTGAAATGGTTTGTGAACTATCACTTGAAAGCCAATATAATGTTTTTGAATGTAATGAAGCGAAAGATGCTTGAAAATGATGCAAGGTTGCGTGGGAAATATGTAAATGATGCAAGAATGCATGTGATACTTGTTAAGCATGAGCAAGTGTATATCTTTTATTGTGAATGGTGCATATGTGCATAGAATCTCTTTAGTGCATTGAAGTCTTGTGAAGGCTTGTTTTAAAAAGGCATGAGTGCAAATGTTTCTTTTGTAGTTCATGTGTTTTGCATTTTTTGAATGCATGGGATAGATAGTAGGAACAATTGGTTTTCAAAAGGTATTTTGCTTTGAAATGATCATCAAGCATGAGAAAAGTGTGGTGTGAAGTGGAAGTGATTTCCAAGGAAATTGAGTTAAACATTGCATGAAGTGTTCATGCATGGAAAGGTTTAAATGATAGTTTTTGCAAGAATGTGGTTTGGGGTGAGTTGTTTAGCATTTCAAAGTTAAAGGTTGGTTTTCATGTGGAGCAATGCATGATTTAAAGCAATGTTGTTTCAAGGAAGTTTTTCAAACAATGCTTTGGTTTATTGAATTGTATCTACATTTAAAGAGGGTTTTATGATTCGCTGCATTGATGGTGTTTTGATTTTGAGCATTCCTCACTAAGCATTATGTGCTTACGCTCCTTTTTGTCCATCAATGCAGATATTTGAAGTTGGGACAGTAAGAAGCAAGGGATTCAAGAAGAGCTCCACTTGAGAAGTATGTCTTGGTTTATAGCTATAGATGATAAAGGCAATGGGGGGAGAGTCTTTTATATTGATGTGTAATGAGATTCTGTATGTTGACCATGTTCGGTTTATGGTTTGAACTTTGTTGTTGATCGCTTTGCCATATTTGAATCATCTTCTTCATAAGTTGATATGTTATGCTCTTTTATTAAAAACAAGATCATGCGTTGGATGTGATAAATGAGTTGGTGCACCTAATGTTTGATTTGTATCTAGTTTTTAATGCTATTTGGTAGTTATAATGTTTGGCATGTTGTTGATATGTTGAGGAATAGTTTAAAGTGTGTTTGATGGTGTTTGGATGTGTAAAACCAGAATTTTCTTTTGTTTCTGGGCAGGGTGTATCGAAACACCCTTGGCTGTTTCGAAACGGGTGCATGAAATGGCCTGGGCGTTTCGGAACGGCCAGAGGTGTTTCGAAACACTTTGGCTACTGTAGGTGTCCGTTTCTGAACTAGTTTCGGAACATACCCGCGTATCAAAACGGTCAACCCCGTTTCGATACGTGCGTACGACATGGGTGTTTCTATACGGGTGTCAGTGTTTCGAAACGGGTGACCGTTGGACAGATTTTGCATGCTTTACATTTTAGTCCTGAAAGTTGTAATTGCAATTGCTTGAGCTAGAGATGTCTTTTTAAGCTGTAATTTGGCAGAGAGGCTTGTAATATGATTAATTGAGGTTTGGTAAAACTAAAATCTTCAAAGTCCTTTTATTTTTAAAAATTTACATTTTGGTCCCTAAAAGTGTATTTCTTGCAATTGAGTCCTTAAACGTTTCCGATCGGTGTGTTTTTCTCTTCCAAGGTTCTTGGGCTTTCACATAGGTTTAATGCGCATCTAGAGAAGTTTAAAAAAGAAAAAAGAAAAAAGGGTCGTTAATCAAGGTTGACTCTCGGGTTGACTTTGGTTTTCCCCGTGTAATCTTCGTAGTTCGGGTCAACCTTCTAGACCGGGCTAAGGGGGTTACAACTTTGCTAATCCAAAGTGCTTTGATTCCCCTTTCTTACACGCTGCCTCAAATTCCTAGTTCTCTGAATTGATGAAACAAATAAGTGTAAGCACAAAGCTTAGTGAGGATCGCCAAACAACATTCATCAATGCATTTCACACAATTGGCAAATCATCATATATCAACAAATGCCTTTACATAAACATGTCCTTTCAAGACATCAATGTACTTTCTAAAACATATGCTCTTACGCATCATTTTAAAACAGCAAATAAACTTTTGCTCATGCTTTACTAAGCGTCTCATGCATTCTAGCATAATTCACAAGCAGCTCATGTTTAAACCATTAATTACAACATTATATTGGCTTACAAGTGATTATTTCTCAAACTATACCAAAATCAACTCAAGACACAATCGGATACGCGAATTACAAACGTTGTCCCACACGCTTCATACATACTACCGAACTACACAAGGTGGAAATACATGGCACAATCACAATCCCTCAACACCTGTGATGTAGACTAATGGCACAATCACAACTCCTCAACATCACTCATCAGTATTTGTATACTTCCAATAACGAGAGTAAGGGACAAGACCATAAAATTCACGCATGGGACTAAACCATCCACCATTGTGATCTTAGCCACAATCGTTAGGGTACTTGGATGGATATTACGGCACAATCACAACCCCTCGACATCCAAGGCAACTTTATTCACGGTGCACCCAATCCTATAGCCGGCTAACTATATCCGATTACAATAAACAAAAACCACTTTCATCACTTGCCAATATAATCATTCAACATCATTTACCCACCGTTTTAAAGGCATAAATACAAAGACATTACCACAAGCATAACCATGCTTAACATCATGTGCAATAATCACATAAAACCAAGGATCACTTACCTGGTGCATCCTTATCACAATGACATTAAAATCCAGCATTAACCATGCTTACCATATGCTTTAAAACAGTGATCAAAACCATAATTAACTCAAGTGCATTTTCATCAAAGCATAGCACATTTCTGAGAGAGACTTTCAAATAACTTACTCTTGAGCTTAGCTAAGTGTTTCAAACTTAGACTAAGCTCCCAAGACCATGATCAAAGCGTTACTAAGCTGGAAAATCTATTTCCACTCACCGATACGGGAAGTCTTGCTCGCCGACACAAAAATTTCTCTTCTGGAGCCTCCAACAAAGCCTCGTTTCCTCCCAAATAAAGATCCCATGTTTTCACAACATCAAAACAGAGATCTAAATGCATTAAAATGCATTTCAACACTAGCAACAATTCACAAACTCATTGCTCACCCAAACTACACCAATTTACCAATCCGAAACAACCGAAAACTCAATCGATTGCTTCCTAAACCAAGCCAAGCCAACATATATCACTTCCAAACCATTATAAACATCAAAACACATCTAACAAACAACCTAACCAAACCTTATACCTCCAACAAGCAAGATTCCGCCATTTCACCTCAAAAACTCACTTAAATCAAACAAAAAACTCAAGGATTTCGGGATCTATGTTATCAAAACTTCATTTCAACATAAAAATAAACTTAGAACCCAATTAAAATCAATCCAAGACAGAGCTTAATACAACAAGTCCGAAAATTAAGATTTCAACCACATTTTTACAATATTTTGATCTCCAATCAAAACTATAGTGAAAACTCAACCAAAAACATTAATTAAAATCCAAAGATCTTGGGAATTTCAATAATGAACTTTGATTAGAGGTTGAGAACGAGATTTACCTCCAATCCTTGCTTTCCTCAATGAATGACAAGTTTTCCTTAGCAAAATCTTGAAGAACTTGAAAGGATTTCTTGAAAATTGATTAGGAAATATTAGAAGAGTGTTTCGGAGAAAAGAATTCTGAGAGAAAAAGAATGAAAATAATGTTTGGCTGAAAATGAAGAGAAAATGGTAGTTATGTAATAAAATCTCACATTAACTACCCCTTTTAATTAATTAAAATAAAACCAATTAAAGTCATTTAATTAACAGCCATTTAAAACACATGTCATATTAAGGAAAGTTTTAATTTACATAAAGCCCCCTAAGGATTCTAAGAATTTGGCTTCTTCTATAAAAATCACATTTTCCACAATTTTGAAACTTTACAATTTGGTCACTGCTCGAAATGTCCCATTTCCGAAACTCTTTTTGAAAAATTGATTTGACCAAACTCTTCTTAAAAAATAAAACCAATTAAAGTCATTTAATTAACAGCCATTTTAGCAATTTTTACCACATTTTTATCATATTTCGATCCTTGGTTTCCTTAAATCACTTTACGCGATTCGAACCGTTCTCGACTGGTCTGATCCGATGTCTAAAACATCTAGGCCCCAAACCAGGGCGTTACATTATTTCATCGATCCCTTGCAAGTGATGCCTTCAAAGCTTAAATTGACTGTATTGATGAACGAAGAGAGCATAAGCATACAAGCTTAGTGAGGATTGCTCAAACCAAAACATCATCGATGCACAAAACCATTTTTCATTCTTTTGAAAACCGACATGCTTCCTTTGACAAAACATGAACTTTATCCTCAAAACCATTGTAATAAACATCACGAAACATGGTACATATAAACTCAGCAACTAAACCATTGCTACTCATAATACAAGCCTTCCAAGCATAATCACCTTTATGCTAAACTTAAACCAAAACATGCATCTTTCAAATTATGCATTAACAACATTTTCCATAATATTTCATTTCATTATATTCGCTCACAAGTGATAAACAACAATCTCAAAAACATATATCAGATACACGGATTACCAAGGGAGTATTCAGTACAATCATACACTCAACCGGCATTTCAAGGTTCACACACGAGAGCGACCCTCCATCGTTGTGACACCAGTGGTGGAGTATTCAGTACAATCACAACCCCTCAACACCATTCATCGGTAGATGTATATTCTATTAACGAGAGACGAGACACACACAAGGTTCACACTCGGGAGCTACTCTCAATTGTTGCAACATTAAACAATCCTCAATCGTTAGGGTACTCGGATGGAGCATTCGGTACAATCACAACCCCTCAATATCCAAGGCGACTTGTTTATAGTGCACTCAACCCTATAGCCGGCTAACTATATCCGATTTCATTTATAAAACACTTTTTACAACATCACTTGTCAATATAATCAATATCACATGCATACCTCACTGTTTTTACAAAGCATTCATGATAGGCCATAAATCAAGCATTAAACCATGCTTCAATCCTCATGCATCAAAACATGAATACAAGGATCACTTACCTAGTGCATCCTTAAACCACATGACATCATCAACCTCATTTCACATATTCAAAACATGTTTTAAAACAGTTTGTAAATGCAATTAAAACCAAGTGCAATCAAAGGTTCAAAACTAGCATAATCCGAGAGAGAAATTCACTTTACTTACTTCCGAACTTAGTAAAGCGTTTCAAGATCTTACTAAGTTCCCCAAACATTTTCTAAAACATTTCCTCGCTGGAAAACCAAGTTCCACTCACCAACTTGCGAAACAACGCTTGTCGACGCAACTATCGATCGTCCCGAGCCTTCAAACCCACTTCGTTTGCTTCTGAAACAATACCCCTTGTTTTCAACACACCAAAACAGATGTTCAATGCATTAAAATGCATCCAAAGCACCAGCACACACAAGAAATCCCGCAGCGCTGCTCTAAAGCACCAAAACACCCATCCGAAACAACTAAAATCTCAATCGATTGACCTCTAACCTCAGCACAACCATTACCCAACTAATCCAAAGCATTTTAGGCATTAATCAACATCCAAAAAACAAACTAAAACCATCCTTATGCCTCCAGCAACCCTAATACCTCAAGAACACCCCCAAAACTCACACAATAGAACTTCAAAAACTAAGGACCTCAAGGATTTTGGGATCTATAAGATTAAGACTCCACTTCAACACCAAAAACCTTTAAAAACTCATTTAGAACCAATCTCAAACCAGCCATTTAAATCAAACTCTAAAAATCACCTTAAAATTTATTTTTCAATCAAGATTTCAAGAGTTTAACAATCTGACAACAACTAACTCCAATCCTTACTTCTCCTCTAATTTGGCAAGATTTGCTTGAAGAAACTTGAAGGAAATGGAAGAAATCAATAAGGAAGTGCTAGAAACCAAAAGAGGATTTGAGAGAAAAGGAAGGATGTTTGGCTGAAGTGAAAGTGAGATATGCAAAGCTCGTCAAAAAATTTATTAACCGATTAACTAACTCTCCTTAATTAATTAAATATAACCTTTTTAATTATTTAATAAACATTCAAAACTCATGCAAATTAGGGAAAAGGCATAATTGCCAAGTAGCTCCCTAATGATTCTAAGATTTTGACTCTTCTTGAAAAACAAAATTTTTCAACTTTCAAATCTTTACATTTTGGTCACTACCCAAAATGCACACTTTAGAAAACCCGTTTTGGAAAATTGATTTAACCAACCTCTTAAACATCATTTAGAGGATTTTAGGAATTTTAATAATATTTTTATCCCATATCGAACCTTGATTTCCCTAAACCACCTTTTAACAGTTTGAACAACCGACACTAGTTCAACCGGTAATACCCGACTCACCAAAACACCTAAGCCCAAAATCGGGGAGTTACATTCCCTCTCCCATTAATTGATCAAATGCTAGATAGATTGGCGGGCAAAGCATTCTATTATATCCTTGATGGATAGTCAGGATACAATCATATTGTTATTGCACCCGAGGACCAGGAAAAGGCGACATTCACATGTCCATATGGTACAAATGCTTTCAGAAGAATGCCCTTTGGACTCTGTAATGCCCCAACAACTTTTCAAATGGATATGCTGGCTATTTTCTCAGATATGGTTGAGGAATTTTTAGACGTCTTCACGAACAATTTTTCAATCTCCGGGGAAGTTTTTGATTCATGCCTGGGAAATTTGGCCAAAGTGCTAAAGAGATGTGAAGAAGCTGATTTGGTGCTCAATTGGAAAAATGTCATTTTATGGTGACCGAAGGAACGGTTTTGGGTCACAAAATATCAAAGAATGGCATTGAGGTGGATAGAGCAAATATTGAGGTAATTGAGAAGCTGCCTCCTCCCACCAATGTGAAGAGCCTCAAGAGTTTCTTGGGCTATGCTGGCTTCTATAGAAGGTTTATCAAGGACATCAAATGCTTCAATGTAAGACTAGCATAATAAATAACTTGAAAGAGTCTACCTCAGCACCTATTGTTGTTCCACCTGATTGGAGCTCACCTTTTGAGTTGATGTGTGACGCAAGTGACTACGCAATAGTAGCAGCTGTTGGACAACGCCGAGGTAGACTCTTTCAAGTTATTTATTATGCTAGTCGTACATTGAATGATGCACAAATTAACTACACCACAACTGAAAAATAATTGTTGGCTATTGCATTTGCCTTTGATAATTTTAGGTGGATATTACTCTTGCAAGAATTCGATTTGGAAGTTAGGGATAGAAAAGGGTGTGAAAACCAAGTAGCCGACCATCTTTCTATGCTAGAAAACAATAAAGAAAAACAAGATGAAATGGAAATTAAGGAGGAATTCCCTTATGAGAAAATATTATATGTTGCAGCAATTCCTTGGTATGCTGATATTGTTAACTTTCTCGTTAGTGGTACTTTGCCTCTTGATTTGAATAGACAAGGACAAAGAAAATTCAAATCATTAGACGGTGTGTCCCCGAAGAAGAGAACAAGGAGATACTTTTCCATCGTCTTTCATCTCATTGTGCCAGACATTTTGAAGGAACTAGGACTGCTGCAGAGGTCCTACAATCGGGATTCTATTGGCCCACTCTCTTCAAGGATGCGCACACATTTTTCCAATCATGCGATCGTTGCCAAACGACGGGTAACATTTCTAGGAGGCATGAAATGCCATTGCAAGGAATCTTGGATGTCAAACTTTTTGATGTATGCGGAATAGGCTTCATGAGACCATTTCCCTCATCTTATGAAGACTTATACATTTTTTAGATGTGGACTACGTAAATAAATGGGTTGAGGCAGTTGCTACTCCAAGGAATGACTCTAAGACCGTCATGAAGTTCCTTCACAAGAATATCTTCGCAAGATTTGGAGCACCAAGAGCAATTATTAGTGATGAAGGAACCCACTTTGACAACAAGCCGATTGCTAAAGCATTACAAAGGTATTGTGTGAGGCCTAGGATTGTTGCAGCATATCATCCTCAGACTAACGGTCAGGTTGAAGTCTCAAATAGAGAAATCAAGCAGATACTTGAGAAAGTGGTTAATCCAAAAAGGAAGGATTGGTCTCATAAACTTGATGAAGCTCTTTGGGCTTACCGTACAGCTTACAAGACACCTTTGGGAATGTCAACATTCAAGTTAGTCTATAGGAAAGCTTGTCATCTACAAGTTAAACACGAGCACAAAACTTATTGGTCCATTAAAAATCATAACATGGATGCACAACTAGCTGGAAAAAGAAGGCTTTTAGAGTTGAATGAAATAGAAGAGTTTAGATCGCAAGCCTATGAGAATGCACGCTTATACAAGGAGAAAACAAAGAAGTGGCACGACAAATATCTTTTTCCGCGGCATTTCTCAGAAGAGCAACAAGTGCTCCTTTATAACTCCAAACTTAAGCTTTTCCCAAGTAAACTGAAGTCACGATGGTCAGGTCCTTTCCTAGTCCACAAGGTCTATGCCCATGGTGCGGTGGACATTAAGAAGCTTGATGGTGATACAGTATTCATGGTCAGTGGAAAGCATCGAAAGTTTTACAATGGAGCCCCAGTCCTGCGCGATAAGTCATCCTTCTTCCTCCATGATGCCTAAGAGTTTGAACCACCCCCACTTTTCTTTTCTATTTTGCTACAACATTTCTATATTTTTATGTTCATAAATAATGTAGTTTAATCTGTATTTTCATTTTGTACTCTAGGTTTTTATCCCTTTTGTCCTTTTGTTTTATTTTGCTTTAAGGTCAGGTTTGTTTGTTTTCATCTGAGCACCCCAGGGACGCATGTGGCAGGTCAGGGTGCAGCGACGTACTAGGCTTTTGTTTTTATAAGGATGTAAGGAATGGAAAAGTAAGCTTTTTTCAACATGAGAGGAAGCCAACTCAAAAAGGGTAAAAAGAGGGGGAATTTATTAACACTTCCACCTTTTCATTTAAAGAAAACCCTAGCAATTATTACCTAGGTAGTTTGTCTTTCTTCCTTTTTAATTAATACCCCTTTGTCCTTATCTTACACACACGTCGCCCCAAACCCCCCCAACACTCTCTCTCCTTCAAATCATGTCAGTTACCTCCCCTTAACTCCCATCACTCCAATAATCAACTCCCACTAACTCTCTCCCTCATCACATCGACACTAGGCAAACCAAAAGATCCCTCACTTCATCTTCTGCAACCCGCTAAAAACTCAAAAACCCTAACCAAACCCTTTTCCCCCATCTCACCCTTCTTCACCCACTTTTTGCTTAAACAATGGTGCATTGCAAGTGAGCAGAAGGTGCATTAGGCAGTAGCCAACCCAAGCTCGTGCTCGTAAAGAAGTTTTTAGACGACAAGGCAAAGGAGCGATTCCAAATTCTGCAAGACCGGAAGTTGTTACCGGAACAGGGATTCAAGTTCCCAATTGAAGGAAAACCATGGTTTGATAAGGATATCTTGGATGTCATCGCAAACCACAACTGGGCCACCTTTATTCCTTACCCTGACAACTTTTGCATCACGATTGTTCAAGAATTATATGCCCATCTCACCAGCCTTACACAATCCGGCGTGTACGTGCGTGGAGACCAAATCAAATTCACTGCAGCCAAGATCAACAAGTTCTTGGGCCTGAAAAACTCATAAGACCACCACACACCTTTCACTGAAAATGCTGACCCGCAAACTGTTAAGGAAGTGTTGGAAGACCTAGCATTTGAATGCACCAACCTAGATACATCCAACAAATTAGTGGAGCGTGCACGACTCAAGCTAGAGGCAAAGCTTTGGATCCATTTTTTCAAGAATAGACTCATGCCCACTTCTCACACGACAACGATGAACATTCGAAGGCTCCTTCTCTTTCCAAACCTCATCACGGCCCTATGTCCAGAAAAGGGAGTATTCGAAGACCCCATTGTTGATACAAAGAACTCAGGGAAAGGTCCTACCACACCTGAAATGGTCCCCTCTATCAAAGGATTCGATGAGGATGTGTAATCACTAATTTTGTCCGGATCTTGTAGCCGTTTAATTTTTTTTTCGCTTTTTGTTGTTTTCATAACTAATACTACTACCTCTTATTATAATTATTATTATTGATATTATATTATTACCTTTATTATATTATTATCATAATTTAATTAAAGTATATATGCCCAATTAATATAAATAAAAGGCTCATATAGAGTTATAGTCCATTAACACTTAAATTTTGAAAAGTCAAAAATATTATACATGTATTATCAACCCATTAACATAGAATAGAAAAGGGCCCGTTTTTATTTATTAAAAAAGTGTCCATTTACAGTTAAAACAGTCCGAAAATATATTTGGCCCGTTTTAGGCCCAACTATTAAACCCTACCCTAATCTAATTATACAATCCCTAATAATCCCATCTTCTGCACAGCTCAATCCCCATCGTCGATCTGGAACGATCTGACAGTCCAGATCAAATGAAGAAGGCCTTTTTGCTCCCACACGACCTCACGCGCACTTGTCCGCCTTCCCCACGAGCGCGTGCAAACCACATCCTAGACGCTTCAGCTGTCGGGTCGAAAGAAGGCACCATTCAAGCCTATTCGGCTCCTCATCGTGACCGCCCAGATCTCTATCGGTGGCTGAGACCTCTGCACGTTGATCGCTCCTCCGCTGGTCCCATACTCCACCAAGCACCACGTCGGCAGTGACTTGCACAAATGGACAACGCCAGCGTAACCGTCGATGCTCTCTCTTCTACCATGCGCTCTTGAATCCGACAACAGGGCTTGGTCCCCTCTATACGAGCCTCGCCAGCATTTCAAATAACACCAAATAATTAGAAAACGCATCAAGACAAGAATGCATCAACTAATTATGATTTTCTTTTTTTTTATTTTTACTGAAATTCATGTAAATTCGGCTGCGGAGGAATTGTCTTGAATTGGCTCGGGGTAGTCAGGGATCTTTACCGCAGGTAGATGGTGATGACCTTAAAGTGTTGGTTGGTGCTGCGGCGGTGCGGCCAGAGAATAGTGGTGCTGCGGGGAAGAGAGTTTATCTGTTGGAGTTCCAGGGAAATGAGGTGATTATATGTAACTTTTCTACGTGATCTTTGCCCTAGTTATCTTTGTTTGGTTCCGGTTTGGATTCCCTTGTGTAGTAGGTAAGGTCTTATAGCTATCAAGTTTGGGTAGTAGCCGGTGTTGTTTTGAAAACAACTTTAGTGTGAGGAGGGTTTTAGTGGAGTATTTTGTAGTTAGCAAATTGTTAAAATGGTAGAGCTGGAAAAGTTAGAAGTGAGGTAAGAGGTTGTTCTTAGGCGGATCCTGGGGATGTTATTGGTAAGTGTGAACCGACGTACGTGCACAGTTAAAACCATTTGTTATATATTATATATATAGGTTGGTACATGCATACATACGACATGACATTAGAGGTTTTGCATACATGTATACAGGCATTGTTAGGGCATATTGGTGACCATGCATAGGAACGTTCGCACTTGCTAATAGCTAGTTGGGTCCGATAGTGTTGTGGTAGGATTATGTTGGTTGGTGGGTTTAAAGTGTTTGTGAATAACTAATAGGTGTGGTAGTTTCTTTGTGTTAGATGATGTTGTAGGCTAGTGGACGTGTTTCCGGAGTGTTGAGGCGTCTTGGCATTGATGGTTGCAATAGGAGGGTTGTTTATGTAGGTGACGGTTCGCAGTAACCATAGAGGAGTTGGGAGAAGATTATGTTGAGAGCTTTAGATAAGGTTCGACTTGGGATGAGTAGAGGTTTTGTAATCTTAATATATTTGTATGGAATGGGTGGTATCCAGGTAAGGTTAGTGTTGTGGTCAAAGCTTGAAGTGGGAAGGCAGTGTAAGTTCAAGGGCCATTGTTGGTTGGTCGGGTTCTTGTGAGAAGTGGTTTGTTAGTTGAGTATAAGTAAATCTTTCCTAAGTCAGCTAGGGGTAAGTGGAGCAACTAGCGGAGTTAAGGTTGGAGTCTTGTGACGTAGTTTTCAGATGTTGTGTAAGTAGTTTTGATGAGTTGTTATGGTAGTGAAAGTGGCGGATGTAAAGGAATGTTTTCAATACTTTGAGAAGTTTGAGTAAGCAGTTGTTGCTTAAGAAGTTTTTACTTGTTGTGATAATCTTTGAAAGGAGTTGAGAGGTTTTGCAAGGGGTTTTAGAAGCAGTGAAGGTTGTGGGTCACATGGTGGTTGAAAAATGGATGGGTTTGTGTCACCGTGTGTACATGTTTTGTTGAGGGAGTTATGAGTTAAGGTGGAGTATGTTGTAAAGGGTTAGGAGTTCTTCGGGTTGTTGAGACTTTGTACAGTTCGAAAGTGTGAAAGGTTAAGCTGAGATTAATAACCGAGTGTTCTGGAAGTCTTTAACCGTAAGTAGTTGTGTTGGGTTTGGGTATAGTGTAAGTTTGATTTGAGGATGAGTTGATTTTGTGGTGTTTTGGGTGGAGGATGTTTCAGTGGTGGTTAAGTCTCTTGTGTTACATTGTGTGATGCTTTGGGAAGTGTGGTATCGTGCTCTTTTCGCAGGTTGAAACTTCGAGGACGAAATTTTCTAAGAGGGGGAGAGTTGTAACACCCCAAATTTGGGCTTAGAAGTTTAGGGTCTGAACCGGATCGGTCTGGAAATCAGTTCGAATCTAAAAGAGAATTTAAGGGAACACCTAGTTCGGGATACTTTAAAAATATAGAAAAATATCTAAAAATCCTCATTTATTATATAAAGGAGAATGGTGAAATCAATTTTTCAAAATGAAGTTTGGAAATATTACATTTCGGAGTAGTGACCAAATCGTAGTTATTGCAAAAGTGAAATAGTGACTGTTTTGTAAAGGATTGAAACATTGAATCTTTAAGGTGCTAATTTACCAAAAATATTTTCATCGGATTTTTCCTTAATTTGGGTGATTTAATGAATGATTTAATTAATTAAAATAAAGGTGGTAAACTAACTTTGACTATTCATAACTACTTTTCACAAATTTTCCCTCTCTTCATTTTCTCTCAAATTCCTTTCAACCAAACACATTTTCTCCAGCAAATTTACTTTGATTTTATACTTCATTTGATAAGATTTCAATTCCTCTTTGATTCTTAATCAATTTCTCATCAAATCCACTTGATTTCTACATTGAATTTTCAAGAAAATTTGCCCAAATCAAGGTGAAATCATCATTTAGAGGTAAGCTTGTTCTTCTCCTCTAAAGACTCAGTTCTTTACTGAAATTCCCAAGTTATCAATCCTTTATTAAAGTTTTATGAATGGTTTTAATGTTGGAAACAAGATTTTGGCTTAAAAATCAAGATTTTGTAAGAAATCTTGAGGATTTTCGTGGATCTTGGTTAGGCTCTATTTTGAGGTTGTTTTCTAATGTATTTTGGATGTTAATTGAGGTTACAAATGAGGTTTTATCAATCAAATCCCGAATAGGTTTGTTTTCCTAAGTTTTGCTTGCTAGAATGGTAGTTTTTGGGGTGGTTTTAGTGATCTGCTGTTGCTGGAGGCTTAAGGTCATGTTTATGTTTCTTTTTTAAGTTAATTGATGTTTATAAAAGGTTAGAATTGATAGATATTGGCTGGGCTTTGTTTTGGGAGAGTTTGGAGGTGATTTCGGTTGTTTTTGGTGGCCGAAATGAGGTTCTTGAGTAGAGCAGCGAGTTTAGGTTTTATTGCTGGTGATTTTAATGCATGGTGATGCATTAATCCTCTTTTGTTATGTGTTAAAAATAGGGGAGAATGATCCAGAAGCGATAGAGGTGGCGTTGGAGGTTTCGGATGCTTGGGAGGCTTGTCGGCTAGCATAGTTTTGTGTATCGGTTAGTGAGAACATGATTTCCAGCTTTGGAATGATTTGAAAAGAGGTTTGGGAACTTAAATTTAGGCTTGAAATGCCGGTTTAAGTTCAGAAGTAAGTAAAGTGGAATTCTCTCTCAATTGTGCTATTATTGTTTTGAAAACTATAAAAATGGGTTTGGATGTGTTTGATTTGACAATGTGGTTTAATTTGTTGTTGAGCATGGTTTAAAAGCATGTGAGTCGGTTGAAAAACTTGGTTTGAGGAAAGATGCATGAAATTGATATTCCTTGTGAGTATGAGTTGTCAATTTGTGTCTCAAATGCTTTGTTCGGCTTTTTAGTCTTGAAGGTGTTGCATGCTTTAAAAACAGCGAATGTGTTGATGTTTAACATGATATATATTGGCATAGATGATGTAAAGATTACCAGATATATTGATCGATCAATAGGATGTAGAGTGCACTATAAACTAAAATTCGTACGTGCTCTTGGGTGTCGTCCCAAAGAGAGAGACCAATGATGGGATTTTCATTGGAGTAGGACTTGGTGAGAGACCAAGCTTTTTGGCAACAAGAGTTATTGCCATGAGACCAATGATGGGATTTTCATTAGAGTAGGAGTTGGTGAGAGACCAAGCTTTTTGGCAACAAGAGTTATTGCCATGCGAAATCGATGAGAGGCATTCCATCGTAGTAGGACTTGGTGAAATACCCAAGCTTAGTGGTGAGTGTAGATACCGCCATGAGGGCCGGTGGCGAGATCCCACCGGGGTAGGACTTGACCTTGAGTCAAGATGTCCGCATATCTGTGTATAATAGAATATGTAAAATGCCAATATATGAGAATGAAATGTGTCACGTGTACCAATGCTTGAGATGTTGTATGTAATGAGAAATGCATATGAGATAACAATTTTATGAAATGCTTTTGTGTATCAAGCATATGTGGCCTTGCCATGAGATTTGCATAGGTTGTATGCATGTGTTAGCTAGATGGTACATGTGGTTTTCAAAATGAAGATTTGCTTATGCAAATGAGGATTTTGAGTTTATAAAATGCTTTTGAGTAACAAGCATGTGTGGCTTTGCCATGAGTTTTGCATTTGTTGAATGCATGAGATAGATAGAAGGAACATATGGTTTCCAAAAGGTATTTACTTTGAATCGATCAACAAGCATGAGAAAAGTATAGTGTGAAGTGGAAGTGATTTCCAAGGAAATTGGTTTAAACTTTGCGTGAAGTGGTTGTGCATGGAAAGGTTTTAATGATAGGATTTGCAAGGGTGTTGTTTTGGGGTGAGTTGTTGTAACCCCCTTAACCCGGCCTAGACGGTTGACCCGAATTAAGAAAGTCACACGGGGAAAACCAAAGTCAACCCGAAAGTCAACCTTGATTAACGACCCTTTTTTTTCTTTTTAAACTTGTCTAGATGCACATTAAGCCTAATCGTGATCACACAAACATCATACCAAAAGATCACAAACATCAGAGATCAGACAGGGACTCAATTGAACAATTTACAACTTTAGGGACCAAATTGTAAATTCTGATTATTATAAGGACTTAATCCAAATTGAAGTTACCAACTTGAAATTAATCAGGTTTCATGCTTCTCTGTGAAATTTCAGCTCAAAAGGACTTCCCAAACTCATACAATTGCACAAACAAGTTTCAAGACCAAAACGCAAACAATTCAAAACATATAACTGCCAATGTCAGCCCCCAACGGTCGACCGTTCCGAAACGGGAGACAGCCCGTTCCGAAACGCGGGGCCGTTCCGAAACAGGCATAGCCCGTTTCGAAACGGGGGTCTGGCAGAAGCCTTTCCGATTCGGAACGGCCCCTCCCGTTTCGGACGCCTGGGCACAATTAAGGCACCCGTTCCGAAACGGTAGGTGCTGTTCCGAAACACCCTGCCCAGATTGCTCCAAAACTCCACTTTAAACATGTAATTACACAACCAATCATGCTCCAAATGCTACCAAACTTTGCCAACATGCAATTCAACATATAAGGAACATATTAGCACTAACAATTCAACCAAACATCATCATATGCAAAAAGCCCCAATTCTATTGGCATGCTTCCTACACAAGCTAGCTATTCAACACCAAACTTCCAAAACAAGCATATAAGGTTCCAATTCAAAAGCCAACAAACACATCAACATTTAACATACTTAGGGAGTCTCCAACACCTCCCAAAACATACACATTGGTCCCCCATTGCCAAATCACACAAAAGCTAAAATGTACTTATAAAACCTTCATACATTGAGCTTCACTTGAACTTGATTGCTTGCCCTTTCTTGCTGCCCTCAAGGTACTCTAATGCTCTGCATTATTGAATTAAGAAAAACGAAGAGAGCGTAAGCAAAGCTTAGTGAGGAATGCTCTTAAAAACCATCCAATAATGCATTTGTAAAACACTTTATAAAACATGCTTCAAACCATCATTTACACATGCTCAAAAGCATTCTTAAACATGCATCTCATGCATCAAATCAAAACATGTCATATTGGCTACAAGTGATAAATTCCATTTCTTTAAACACAAGTTCATCAACTTTCACCCCAAGGACTTTTAAACACCTTGGCCCCAAGGACTTTTAAACACCTTGGCCTATGGACTTTTAAACACCATAGAATGTAACACATCAAGGACTTTTAAACACCTTGATCCCAAGGACTTTTAAACACCTTGGCCATGGACTTTTAAACACCATGAAACGTAACCCATCAAGGACTTTTAAACACCTTGATCCCAAGGACTTTTAAACACCTTGGCCTATGGACTTTTAAACACCATAGAAAAGGATCACCTAAGGACTTTTAACCACCTTAGTGTCCACAACATGAACCATCCAAGGACTTTTAACCACCTTGATGTTCATAAGTAACAAGGCTCACTCAAGGACTTTTAACCACCTTAGTGACCTTAACATTTTAAAAACATCACTTGCCAATATACATCATTTTCATCACTTACATCACTGTTTTAAAGCATAAAACCAAGCCATATTCATCATGCATTTAAAAGCATTAAACCACATCATCTCAATGTACAAAAGCAAGGAACTCCTACCTAGAGTTACCTTCAACATATGGCTTACATCATCAGCAAAAACCATGCTAAAACATGCTTCCAAAACAGTATGTAAAACATGCAAATTATCATTTCGCATCACAACAAAATCATGGCCACCACTAGAGAGAAATTCCGAAAACTTACACTCGAGCTTAGCAAAGTTGTTTAGACTTAAACTAAGCTCCCAAGACATTGGTTTCAAAGCCGAAAACCCATTTTCACTCACCGATTCCACTTCGCCACTTGTCGAAGCACGAATTCAAGCTTCCGGATCAACAACTCTTGGATCCAAAGATGCCTCCCCTGATTAAACACATTAAAGCAGAGGTTTAATGTATCATCAAGCATCAAAAGCTTCAATGAAAGCACTCAAACTCGCTGCTCTCACTCAACCTCCATTTTCGGCCACCAAACACAACCGAAAATGCATCCAAACCACTTCTAAACAAAGCCCAGCCATAAACCAGCAAAACCTAACATCCATCATCACCATATAACATCTAAAAACAACCTATTAACATCCTTATACCTCCAGCAACAACAGATCCACAAGATCACCACAAAAACATCCAAGAAACATAAGCTAAACTTAGGAAACTCAACCTATCCGGGATTGCATCAATCAAAACTCATTTCCTTATCAATTTAGAGTTCATTTAACATCAAAAACACATCTTAAATCACAGATCAATCAGATCTAACGAAAATCATGAAAAACCATCAAATCTTGCATTATAAGCCAAGATACAATTCCAAACTCAAAAGCCTTTAATTAAACATCAATCAAGAGTTGATAACTTGGGAATTTCAGTAAAGAACTGATAGTTTAGAGGAGAAGGACGTTCTTACCTCCAAACTTGTGATTCTCCACTTTTTGGAATGAAAATCCTTGAAGAAACAAGAAGCAATTGAAGAGGTTTTGAAGATACAATGACTTGGAATCAATTGAGAGTTGAATGGAGGGATTTAGGTGAAGAAATCAGATCCAATTCTCTGGAAAAGTAGTGTTTGGTTTGAGAGAAAAAGAGAGAAAGAAAGTTTAGCAAAGTTGGTTACAAAATCCAAAAAAATAGCCAAAATGGCTTCCCTCCAATTTTAATAACCTTTAAAATCAGATTTTAGACTTAAAATATCTTAGAAAAATCTGGAGAAATCATCTTTGGATTAATAGCTCCTTAAAGATTCAAAGTTTCAACTCTTTATAAAACAGTCACCAAACTTTCGAAATTTACATTTTGGTCACTAGTCAAAATGTCATACTTCCAAAACCCATTTTTCAAAATTGATTTCACAGTTCACCTAATTATATTAAAAGATGATTTTAGAACATTTTTCCATATTTTTAATGCAACCCGAACTAGGCTTTCCTAATTTTACCTCTTAAGATTCGAACAGGACTTTGACCAAACCGGTCAACGCCCAAAACTTCTAAGCCCAAAACCGGGGCGTTACAGTTGTTTAGTGTATCAAAAGTTAATGTTGGTTTTCTTGTTGAGCAATGCATGTTTTAAAGCAATGGTGTTTCAAGGGAGTTTTTCAATCAATGCTTTGGTTTATGAGATTGTGATTACATTTTAAGATGGTTTTATGATTCGCTGCATTGATGGTGTTTTGGTTTTGAGCATTCCTCACTAAGTATTATGTGCTTACGCTCCTTTTTGTCGATCAATGCAGATAATTGAAGTTGGGACAGCAAGAAGCAAAGGATTCAACAAGAGCTCCACTTGAGAAGTATGTTTTGGTTTATAACTATAGATAATAAAGGCAATGGGGGAGATCTTTTACGTTGTTGTGTAATGAGATGGTTCATCTTGAGCATGTTCGGTTTATGGTTTGATACTTGTTGATGATTGTTTTGTGATGTTTGGATCTTCGTTTCCATATTTGATATAGCTATGCTCTTTTGTTAAAGCAAGATCATGTGTTGGATGTGATGAATGTGTAGGTGTGCTTAATACTTGTAATGTATCTAGTTTCTGATGCAATATGATGGCTTTAATGCTTAACATGTTGTTGGTATGTTGTGGAATGGTTTAAAGTGTGTTTGATGGTGTTTTGAAGTGAAAAACTAGAATTTTCTGTTGTTTCTGGGCAGGGTGTACCGAAACACCCTTGGCTGTTTCGAACCGGGTGCTTGAAATGGCTTGGGCGTTTCGGAACGGCTAGAAGTGTTTCGAAACACTTTTGCTACTGGAGGTGTCTGTTTCGGAACTAGCTTCGGAACATACCTGCTTACCGAAACGATCAACACTGTTTCGATACGGGCGTCCGACATGGGTGTTTCGATACGGTTTTCAGTGTTTCGAAACGGGTAACCGTTTGGACACAGTTTTGAATTGCTTGAAGTATGCATGCTTTACATTTTAGTTCTGAATTTTGTAATCGCAATTATTTGAGCTTGAGATGTCTTTTTAAGCTGAAATTTGGCAGAGACGCTTGTAATATGGTTAATTGAGGTTTGGTAAAACTAAAATCTTGAAAGTCCTTTTATTTTCCAAAATTTACATTTTGGTCCCTAAAAGTGTACTTCTTGCAATTGGGTCCTTAAATGTTTTCTGATCGCTGTGTTTTTCTCTTCCAAGGCTCTTGGGCTTTCACATAGGTTTAATGCACATCTAGAGAAGATAAAAAAATAAAAAAAAGGGGTCGTTAATCAAGGTTGACTTTCGGGTTGACTTTGGTTTTCCCCGTGTGATCTTCGTAGTTCGGGTCTAGCGTCTAGGCCGGGCTAAGGGGATTACAGATTTCACGATCAGTACGAGTGAAGCAAAAAAAATTCATGAGTCTCTTCTTCATTTTCACATGGCTTTAGGGATCATCTTTTTTCCCTTTTACAAATCCGGAATCAAAGATTTTTATTTTTGGAATCTCAAAAGTTTGTTTCCAATAACAGAGGGGTTCCAAAATTTTTGAGTAAAAAATATAGTTTTCAAAACAAAGATCAAATAGTTTTCAGAGTTTTTTGAATTCAAAGATTAGACTTTTTGTTTGTGTTCAGATTTTCAGTTAAAGATCGAATAAAAAGGAGTTTCAAGCTTACCTTCATTTTCTTCGTTGATCGGTGGTCGCACGGTTCGGCCGGAAAGCCTACATGGCTCATCCGTTTGCCGTCGTTGGTGAGAGGGTCGCCGCCGATGAACGAGCGTGAAAGATGACAAGAGGCTAGGTTTTTCTGTATTCTAATTTCAGCCTTTTTTTCTTTTGAAATTCTAAATGGAAATGAAGAAAGGTCATCTTTCTTTCAATTATTTTATTCCCTTTTATCGAAAAGCTTATTAAATGGCATGTTTATCAATCTTCCCCTTTTAATTTTAATTTTCGTTTAATAAATATGTATACATATACTTACACCGCATAACATATGTATATATTATAAATATATATGCTCTTTCATATGATATATAACATATACTTATTATACCTATATATATATATATATATATATATATATATATATATATATATATTACATCTTATGTATATTAAGTGCGTATGTATATATATATTACGTTTATCTAGTACCTTATATTTTATCCTATTTATTTGCATTACGTTATCATATATGTATAATGTTTTTTTGTTTATTTTGTTCTTATACGTATTTATGTATTATTTTATTTCATGTTTTTTAGTTCTTGTTCCTATCGGCCTTACATTGCATGGCAACGGGTATGAATCGTATTATTATGGCCCGTTTAGCGGAATTTCTAACTTTGATCTAACTTTTAATCTAACCACTAACATTTTAATTTATCGCATTTAATTTATGCGCTTCATATTCGATCTAGTCTTTTTTCGGATTTTTATTTAATTACCATTTTGTTGTTCTATTTTATTTTGCTTTATTTCCATTCGTGTTATTTATTGTGATGTTGTTTGTGTTTTTTGACATACTCGTATTTGTCATTCATGTAACTTATTCATGCTTCACTTTTAATTAATCAATTTTAATCATAAAAAGGGAGATACCTATTAATTCGCGTATTCGGGTTGTAATATCCTAGCTTATTGGATATTAACGAATTGATTTCTATCGTCTAAAGGTAAATACGTAAGTAATTAAAACGAACAAGACCATAACATCATATTTTATCTGCTTGCATCATGCATAAAGGTGACGT
The DNA here is from genome assembly GCA_030270665.1 of Hibiscus trionum. NCBI lineage: Eukaryota > Viridiplantae > Streptophyta > Magnoliopsida > Malvales > Malvaceae > Hibiscus > Hibiscus trionum. The sequence continues at coordinate 48,069,584 of BSYR01000008.1, read as the reverse complement.
ACGGAATCTGAACCATAAATTAACACGACAGTCAGACTTATATGATATCGATTTAATCTATGGTCCGGTGTATCGTCATCCTTATTAATTAAATGCCTAATTAATTTTAAAACACCGATTTGATAAAAGCCCGCACAATTAAGGTTAATTTTCAATTAAGAACCCATAATTAAATTCATTTTGAAATCTCAACAATTTCCATCGATTAAAAGCATGATGGGGTGCTAATCCTTCCCCGCGTATAACCAACTCCCGAACCCATTTCAAATTGAATCTCTTGTTTTTGTGGTGTCCGACCTACCTTAGTGGCCGGTGGCGACTCCAAGTTTTTTTCTGTTTTCCAAAACACGAATTTTATAAGGAAACCCCATTTTAACAAATCTTTTTCAAAAAGTGAGACACTTTAAAAGTTAGTTTTTCAAAAAGGTTATTACAGGATGCTCCAGCAGAGACACTGGCTGGAGGAGCGAAAACATTTGCTGCAGCAAGAAATGCTACATTGCTTGCCTCCACAAATCTTCTCCGAGAGGACATGGACTAGATGCACGAGGACCATACTGCTTTCTATAGGTATGTTCAAGAGAGAGATGTTGTCATGAACAACTAGTTCAAGGAAATCCTACCGCACATCAGCATCGACTTTCCAAACTTTACGAAAACTCTAAAGGCACACACGAATGAACCTCCTCCCACAACCCAAAAGACTACAGTCTCCAACAAGAGCCCTACTCAGACCCAGCCTTCGTCACAGAACCAAGACACAGAAGCTACAACATGCCCACTACCCAATAAGAGAAAAAGAAAAGCAAAACCTGCCAAAGCTTCCCCAGCAAAAGAGCCATATGTTGATCCTGTCAACCATGTGACAGTTGAATCAGAAGATGACGAGCCCACACACTCTATCCCAGTGCAATCACCTTCATAGACCTCGAGCACTGCCTAGTCGACGTGGACGCAAACCAAATGTATTGACGGTAGAGTTTGGAGCACATCGGCTTAAGAGAACGAATCCGACACAAGTTCCACCAATCAAGGAACTCTTTCTAAGCAAGAACAGACCCCACAATCAGAGCAGAACGAGGTTGATCCCCCTATCGCCTCATTCAAGTCCTCCAGCATCAAGTACAAAGCCAAAACAGACCGCCACCACCAAGAAGTAAGGTACTTCTTCATCTTGTATTGCATTTAGATTAGTTACATTTCATTTTATTTCTATTGCATTGAGGACACTGCACTCTGTAAGTTTTGGGGTGTTAGTGCCCTTTTTGTTAGTCATTTGCATTGCACCAATATGTAGAAACAGAAATTATGTTATTGTAATTTGTTTAGCTCTATGATAGTTCTATGAATAAATTAATGATGCCCATTGATGAACAGTTTTTTATGGCTATGAATTAACATGCATGACTATTGAGATTGGTAGAATTAACTTTAGGGCTTGATGCTTGATCTTTGTTTTGTTACACGATTGTATGCTTCGTAGGTATAACACTGTTAGAGAAATTTTTTTTAGAACTTATTCTTATCCTTGTGAAATTGAACTTAATGATCTTATATAAAGAAAAATGAAGCAGTAAAGGCTTAATTAATCTCCCTTGTGCTTATTGAATATGTCAAACTGTGAATAAATGCTACGACATATTTTAGAGGGACACTCTGCTTTGTGTTGCATTTCCTGGAAATCAAGCTTAAATAAATGGCAGCAACATCAAATGAGTGAATGAAAGTTGTCACGAGATGACTGTACCTACTAGCTTGGGGATGAGAGGTATGCTCCATGTTCATCTAGAGTGAGGGTTGGTAGTTGTGATGAGCTAACACCTCTCTAAAAAACAGTTCATTGTTTCTCTCTATTAAGAAATTTTGTACTACAATAGTTCAAACACTAGGATGAACTTTGGTTCTATTAAAAAAAATTTCTAGCTCTGTTAAGCCTAAGTTGTATGCAATCATGCACACACTAACAAAGGTTCTTACTCTAGGGAATGATTCTTAAAATCTCAATTATGTCATAAGTATTAAAGCCTTCCTTTTCCGAGGGCTGAAATTTTGCCATAGTATCTACCTTGAGCTAAATTTTTGCCACAACATTTTCTCTATTGCTCTCTATTCATTGCTTGAGGACAAGCAATAACTTAAGTTTGAGGGTGTGATAACTTGCCAAAATGCTTATATTTTACAGCTTTTTACATAGGTATTTGTTGTTCTCAAGGTCATTTCATATCATATAGGAGCATATAGTTGCATACATCTTTGCTTGTTGGTGGTTTGGCTTAATTTAACAAGATTTGATGTTGCGTGAAGGGTATGTGCTGGTGTTGTGTTGTGCAGGTTGAAGCTGGTGTGAAGCAGGGCAATGAAGAAAAATGCTACAACAAGTTGGACAGCAATTCTAGGCGCAGAAAAGGTCAAAGTAACGCGCACACTTTGAGAGCCCACATGTGTGAGCCCCTTTTTGTCTGATTGTGCCCCACATGCATAGGAAATATTCCCATGACGTCAAAGAATATTAGGGCACAAAAGCCTAGGAGCCCCCACTATATAAAGGACATGAGACCCTCATTAAAGGGAGGGCGTGAAAAATGTAACAAAAGGATAGGGAGAAAAAGCAAAGGCGACTCTTTTCCTTTCTTCTTTTTCCTCCAATTGGTTTCCTCCATCGTCAAAGCTCCAAGGGATTGACCTTGATGACCTTGAGAGAGGCAGCAAGCCTAGGGCGGTTCGTGGCGTTGCAGTCCATTGCGGAACGAGAGTTTCTTCTTCCCTTTATGTTGCTTTAGCATTTCTTTTATATTTGGAAAATGGGTTGTACAAACAAAGATACTTTGGATGTTTATTGCCCAGCCAAGAACTGATTTTAGGTGGCTTGGGCTGTTTGGATGATCTATCTTTTAGTTTCTTTAATGCATGTTTATTTATCTATTGTTTCTATCTATGCTTTGTCCATGTTGTTAAACGTTTATGGTTGTAAGAGCCTTCGAGAGTTGACCTTTCCTTAGGTGTGACTTAAGGTTAGTGGTCGAGAGAGCTATCTTTGACCTTCATAGACAATGGAGTTGGATGCTGAGAGGCACACCTCTAATCCACCTTAGAGATAAGTGATGGGTTTCAACGGCTAAAAATGATATAACTTTATGGGTAGGGAGAGTGATAGAGTTTACGCTGAAAGGTATTGTTGTAGCATTTCCTACTCCCAGTTTCCTTGCTAGAGATAGTTGAGGAGCAACTTGAGTAAATCTTGCCAAGCATAGAGTAAGTTAGAGAGGTAAACCCTAGTTGAGAGCTAAAGCATAGGTTGCCAAAACAACCCAACCAATCATTCCCAAGTGAGTTTCGCATACGTAAGAGATCCTGTTAAGTCTACTCATTTCAACACGCTATCTTTTACCTTTAATTACTACAACATTTATCTCCCTGTCTTGATTTGCCAAAACATTTTCTATTTACATTACGTGATTTGTGTGCTTAAACTCAACTCAAAATACCTCCAATCCATGTGGCGACGATACTCACTTATCATTGTATTACTTGTTCGACGTGTATACTTGCACCATATTTGTGTATCATTTATAGTACACCACACGCGCAAACAGACACCTAATACGCGCAACAACCTTCTTCGCCGAAACTACATATGCTCAGACATACAAGGAGGTCTTGGAGGACCTATGTTTTGCTTATACGAAACAAGACCCTGCAAGCAGGGTTGTTGAGAGAGGACGCCTCAGGCCTGAAGCCAAAGTATGGAACCATAACCTAAGGACCCGCTTGATGCCCACCTCTCACACCGCTACGGTGCACATCACCACGTTACTTTTACTTCACTCCATCCTCAATGGACGACAAATTGATTTGGGTAAATTGATTGTTGAGGAAGTCTACTCCCACTAGAAGATGAAGATGATCTATCTCATTTTCCCTAATCTCATCACGGCGCTCTGCCACAAAAAACAAGTCATTGAGGACCCTCAAGAGGACGAGATCGAGAAGGGAAAGGTTCCCTTAACTCCACAGACCAAATCTCTGTAACCCCTCCCCCGACCCGGTCTAGATGCGAGACCGAAATGAACGGGTCAATGGGGAATATTGAAGTAAATCAGTGAAGATTTGCCTCAATAAATGACCATTTTTCTTTTAGCTTTTCTAGACTCTCATTAACATCATATGTGTTCTCAGTCGCATTAGAAGAAACTCCAACGCAAACATACAACGATTTGGCATTCAATTTCTTATAAACATAGGTTAGGGACCAATTTTTAATTTCAACAAATTAAAGGGACTTCAACCAAATTAAAGTTACCGATAATCAATTAGTCAGGTTTCATGTCCACATGTCAATTTTCAACTCCTTTCAATCATCCAAACTCATGCAATTGAACATCCAAATATTCAGTGACCAAAACGGAAGAAAACTGAACATCAAAAAGCCTTAATTAACCAACTTAACAGCCAATCATATCGATACACTTCAACCCGTATCGATACGCCATTATCTCGTCAATTTCTCAGATTTCCAGTAACACAAAATGGTATCAATACGACCTCGTGTACCGGTACGGTATGCCTATTTTGGCAATAGGACACCGATACAGTAGCCCGCATATCGATACACCTGGGCTTGTCGTGTCGTATTTTACTGGTTTTATTTGACCAAACACATCAAATATCAATCTCAAATGTGAACAAAGCATCAGTAATCACTTAGGTCATGATTTTAAAGGTAAATAACACCAAGGAATGCTTTCAACATGTAACCCCCTTAGCCCGGCTTAGACGTTTGACCTGAACTACGAAGATTAGACGGGGAAAGCCAAAGTCAACCCGAAAGTCAACCTTGATTAACGACCCTCTTTTTCCTTTTTATCTTTTCTAGATGCACATTAGGCCTATGCGATTACTCAAGAATCATATGAGAGACGTGCACAGCGTTCGGAAAACATTTAGGGACTTAATTGCATGAATTACACTTTTAGGGACCAAAACGTAATTTTTAGAAAATATAAGGACTTAATATATTTTAAGCTTCCCTTTATGTAATTAGTCATATTGCATGCTCCTCTATTAAATTTCAACTAAAAAGAACATTCCAAGCTCAAGCAATTGCCTCCACAACATTCAGGACTAAAAATGTAAAACATGGAACACCAAACCCTCGTATCGAAACGCCCGTATCGAAACGGTGTTGACCGTTTCGGTACTCGGGTGTGTTCCGAGACTAGTTTCGAAACAAGCATCTTTAGTGGACAAACTGTTGCGGAACACCTTCAGCTGCTCCGAAACGCTATGGCCATTACAGTCCCCCGTTTTGAAACATTTAAGGGTGTTTCGATACACCCTGCACTGTGACAGCAGAAAATGATGGTTTTTTACACTTTTTCACACTCGAATCAACCATGAGACATGGCACAACATACATACATCAAGGATACATATCAACAATCATCCTATCGAAGCTATAGCCTAAACATAGCAACCAACACATAAGCAAAGGCACTAAAGGCATGCTCCCTAGTTTGCCAAAACCAAAACAAGTCAAAACTCAAAATAAACCAAAATCCATACCCCAAAGGCCATTTACAACTCAAGTATAGGCAAACCAACATGCTCAAAGTACAAGAAGCATTCTCAAGCATTCCAAAGTATAAATCCCACCCATTGCCTCTTATTACACTAAAGGGTGAACCTCATACATCTCTTTAGCAAGACCTTGGATTCCTCTTGCTTTTTGGCTGCCTTCAAGGTTCAATTCTCTGCATTGATGAAACAAAAGAGCGTAAGCAATAAGCTTAGTGAGGATCGCTAGACCACATTCATCAATGCATAACTCAAGTTTTACAAAATCATCACTTTACAATACATGCCATTTATAAAACAAGTCTTCTCAAGACTTCAATGCACTTTTGAAACCTCATGCACATATGCATCAACGTACAACAGTAAATAAACCTTTGCTCATACTTTATCAAGCATCACATGCATTCTTGCATCATACACATATATCTCATGCACCCTTGCATCATTTACAAGCATCTCATGCTTCACTTTGTTCATTTACATTATATTGACTTTCAAGTGATAGTCCACAAATCATTACAACACAAGACACAATCAGATACGCGGATCACAACCGTTGTCCCTCACGCTTCATACAAACTACCAGACTACACAAGGTGGAGACAAATGGCATAATCACAACCCCTCAACACCCGTGATGGAGATTAATGGCAAAATCACAACCCCTCAACATCACTCATCTGTAGTTGTATAATTCCACTAACGATAGTATGAGACACATACACAAGACTCACACTCGGGACTAACCATTCACCTTTGTGATCTTAACCTCAATCGTTAGGGTACTTGGATGGAGATTATTGCACAATCACAACCCCTCGACATCCAAGGAGACTTTATTCACGGTGCACCCAATCCTATAGCCGGCTAACTATATCTGATTTAAGTAACCAAAAATCATTTTCATCACTTGCCAATATAACTATTTATCCACATTAACCCACTGTTTTTCTAGCATAACCACAACGTCATTTTCACAAGCACACATGCTTAATATCATATGCATTTTCATATGAAAACCAAGGATCACTTACCTAGTGCATCCATAACATAATGACATTAAAATCCAGCATTAAACCATGCTTAAACATGCTTAAAAACAGTAAACAAATTCACTATTACATCAAATGCATATTCATCCAACTTAACACATTTCCATGAGAGGGATTACAGAAACACTTACACTTGAGCTTAGTTATGTGTATCAAGCTTACACTGAACTCCCAAGAGCACGCTCAAAGCGTTACAAAGCAGGAAATTGTATTTCCACTCACCGATACACGAAGCCTTGTTCGCCGACAAGGAAATTACACCTCCGGAGCCTCCAAAATCACATCGTTAGCTTCCGAATCAAGATACCCTGTTTTCACATCACAAAATAGAGATCTAAATGCATTACAATGCATTCTAACACCAGAAACAATCCATAGACTCGTTGCCCACTCAAACTACACCAAAATACCCTTCCAAAACAACTGAAAACTCAATCGATTGCCTCCTAAACCAAGCCCAACCACCATACATCACTTCCAAAGCATTAACAACATCAAAACACAACTAATAAACATCCTAACTCATCCTTATACCTCCAGCAACCAAAATTCCACCATTACACCCCAAAATCACACTTAAAACTACCAAGAAACTCAAGGATCTCAAAGATTTCGGGATCTATGTTATAAACACATCATTTTAACATATAAATCAACTTAAAAATCAATTAGAATCAACACAAAACAATGCCCAACTCACCAAGTCCGAAAATCAAGATTTCATCCACATTGTCATAAAATTTTGATCTCAAATCAAAACTATATTGAAAACTCAATCAAAAATAGTTACTAGAAGCCAAATATCTTGGGAATTTCAATAAAGAACTTAGATTAGAGGTTGAGAACGGAATTTACCTCCAATCCTTGCTTCCTTCAATAGATGACAAGTTTTCCTTGCAAAAATCTTGAAGAATTAAAGAAGATCTCTTGAAATTGATTTAGGAAATGTTGATAGGATTTTTAGAAGAAAGAATTCTTGAAAAGATGAGAGAAAATGGTGTTTGGCTAAAATGAGAAGGAATTGGTAGTTACGTAAAATGAAAATCCACTAACTACCAATTAATTAATATCATAATTTAATTAAAACCCTTTAATTAAAACCCATTTAAATCACGTGTCATATTGAAGAAAGGTCAAATTGACTTAAAGCCCCCTAAAGATTCTAAGATTTTGGCTTCCACCTTAAAAATCATATTTTTCCCAGTTTTGAAACATTATAATTTGGTCACTACTCAAAATGTCCATTTTCCAAATCCCTTTTTGTAAAATTGATTTGACCAACCTCTTAATTATATATTTAGAGGATTTTAGCATTTTTAATCACCATTTAATCCTATCCCGATCCTTGATTTCCAAAAAAACACTTTACGCGACTCTAACAGTTCTCGACCGGTCCGATCCGATGTCTAAAACATCCAGGCCCAAAACCAGAGCATTACAACTCTCCCCCACTTAGGAAATTTCGTCCTTGAAATTCTTACCTAATGAAAAGAGATGCGGAAACTGTTTCAGCATGTCCGCCTTGCTTTCCCACGTGGCCTCCTCAACTCCTCGGTGTTACCACAACACCTTCACAAGCTATATCGTCTTACCACGAAGAACTTTGCTACTCACGTCCAGAACCTTCACTGGTTCTTCATCATATGATAGATCCGGATTCAACTCTATCTCCTCAACAGGCTTTGCGTGCGAAGGATATGATCTATACTTCTGTAATATGGAGACATGAAACACATCATGTATCTTCTCCAACTCTACAGGCAATCTCAACCGATATGCCACAGGACCAATACGCTCCACAATCTCGTAAGGTCCAATAAACCATGGGCTAAGTTTACCCTTACACCCAAATCTCATCACCTTCTTCCAAGGAGAAACTTTGAAGAACACACGTTCGCCAACCGCGAACTCAATTTCCTCACGCTTCAAATCCGCGTAAGACTTTTGCCTATCTAATGCTGCTTTTAACCACTCACAAATGAGCTTCACCTTCTCGGTGGTTCCCTTAAGCATAACTGGCATTGAATTCAACTTCTGCCCAACAAAGATGGGTTCTACATCTTTTCCCATACAAAGCCTCGCATGGAGCCATTTGGATACTTGCATGATATCTATTGTTATACGCAAACTCAACCAATGGCAAGTGCTTCTCCCAACAACCCTGAAAATCTATCACACAGAATCTCAACATATCCTCAAGCACCTGAATCACACGTTCTGACTGTCCATCCGTCTGCAGATAATAAGAAGTGTTGAAATTCAACCGTGTACCCAAGGCTTGATGCAAACATTCCAAAAATCGCGCTGTAAACCTCGGATCTCTATCCGACACAATATACTTTGGCACACCGTGCAACCGTACAACCTCAGCTATGTACAGCTCAGACAACTTATCCAAAGTATACGTAGTATGCACAGGCAGAAAATGTGCACACTTCGTAAGTCGATCCACAATCACCCAAACTGAGTTCTTCTTTGTTAGTGACAAAGGCTGTAACACCCCAAATTTGGGCTTAGAAGTTTAGGGTCTGAACCGGACCGGTCTGAGAAACGGTTCGAATATAAAAAGAGGTTTTAGGGAACGCCTAGTTCGGGATGCTTTAAAAATATAGAAAAATATCTAAAATAACTCATTTAATATATAAAAGAGAATGGTGAAATCAATTTTACAAAATGAAGTTTGGAAATATTACATTTCGGTGTAGTGACCAAATCGCAGTTTTTGCAAAAGTGAAATAGTGACTGTTTTGTAAAGGATTGAAACTTTAAATCTTTAAGGAGCTAATTTACCCAAAATGTTTTTCTCCAGATTTTTCATTAATTTGGGTAATTTTATTAATGTTTTAATTAAAGGAAATGAGGTTTAATTAAATGAGAAACTAACTTTGACTATTCATAACTACTTATCCTAAATTTTCCCTCTCTTCATTTTCTCTCAAATTCCTTTTAAACCAAACACATTTCTCCAGCAAATTTACTTTGATTTTACACTTCATTTGATAGGATTTCAATTCCTCTTTGATTCCTAATCAATCTTTCATCAAATCTATTTGTTTTCTACATTGAATTTTCATGGAAATTTGCCGAAATCAAGGAGAAATCATCATTTAGAGGTAAGCTTGTTCGTCTCCTCTAAATACTCAGTTCTTTACTGAAATTCCCATGTTGTCAATCCTTTATTAAAGTTTTATGAATGGTTTTAGTGTTGGAAACAAGATTTTGGCTTAAAACTCAAGATTTTGGAAGAGATCTTGGAGATTTTCGTGGATCTTTGTTAGGCTCTGTTTTGAGGTTGTTTTCTAATGTATTTTGGATGTTAATTGATGTTACAAATTAGGTTTTATCAATCAAATCCTGAATAGGTTTGTTTTCATAAATTTTGCTTGGTAGAATGGTGGTTTTGGGGGTGGTTTGGTGATCTGCTATTTCTGGAGGTATAAGGTCATGTTTATGTTGCTTTTTTATGTTAATTGATGTTTATAAGAGGTTAGAATTGATAGATCTTGGCTGGGCTTTGTTTTGGGAGAGTTTGGAGGTGATTTCGGTTGTTTTTGGTAGCCGAAATGAGGTTCTTGGGTAGAGCAGCGAGTTGGGTTGTGTTGCTGGTGATTTTAACGCATGGTGATGCATTAATCCTCTGTTGTTATGTGTTTAAAACAAGGGAGAATGATCCGGAAGCAATAGAGGTGGCGTTGGAAGTTTCGGATGCTTGGGAGGCTTGTCGGCTAACATAGTTTTGTGTATCGGTGAGTGGAGATGGTTTTCCAACTTTGAAATGATTATTTGGAGGTTTTGGGAGCTTAGTTTAAGTCTAAACAACTTAGCTAAGCTCAAGAGTAAGTTTTCGGAAAAACTCCCTCGATTGTGCTAAGTTGTGGTTTGATGCATTAGTTATAAATTGCATGTTTAATTTCTGTTTTGAAAGCATGTTTAGCATGATTAATGCTGGTTTTGAAAGCCATGTATTGAAGGATGCTCAAGGTAAGAGATCCTTGATTTGACATGTTATTAATTTGGTAATGATGCATGGAGATGCATGATGTTTAATGGCTTTGATTAATGCTTTAAAACAGTGAATTGATGATGGTATTTGATGTATATTGGCAAGTGATGAAATAGTTTTAAAGTACTTGAATCGGATATAGTTAGCCGGCTATAGGATTGGGTGCACCGTAAGTAAAGTCGCCTTGGATGTTGAGGGGTTGTGATTGTACCGTAAACTCCATCCAAGTATCCTAACGAGAGAGGTAAGATCACAACGGTGGTTAAAAGTCCGTGTGTGGATTTTGTTAAGATCACAACGGTGGTTAAAAGTCCGTTTGTGGATCTTGGTAAGATCACAACGGTGGTTAAAAGTCCGTGTGTGGATCTTGTGTTATGTGTCACGTACTCTCGTTAGTGGGTTATACAACTACCGATGAGTGATGTTGAGGGGTTGTGATTGTACCGTTAAACTCCATCACGGGTGTTGAGGGGTTGTGATTGTACCGATAAACTCCACCTTGTAAAGCCGGTAGTGTGTATGAAGCGTGTGGGACAATGCTTGTAATCCGCGTATCCGATTGTGTCTTGTGTTGAAATGGTTTGTGAACTATCACTTGAAAGCGAATATAATTTATTTGAATGTAATGAAGCGACAGATGCTTGAAAATGATGCAAGGTTGCATGGGAATTGTGTAATGATATAAGAATGAATGTATTACTTGTTAAGCGTGAGCAAAAGTATATCTTCTATTGTGAATGGTGCATATGTGCATAGAATCACATAAGTGCATTGAAGTCTTGTGAAGGCTTGTGTTAAAAAGGCATGTAATGCAAATGTTGCTTTTGTAGTTCATGTGTTTTGCATTTGTTGAATGCATGGGATAGTTAGTAGGAACATTTGGTTTTCAAAAGGCATTTTGCTTTGAAATGATCATCAAGCATGAGAATAGTATGTTGTGAAGTGGAAGTGTTTTCCAGGGAAATCGAGTTGAACTTTGCATGAAGTGTTCATGGATGGAAAGGTTTAACTGTTAGTTTTTGCAAGAATGTGGTTTGGGGTGAGTTGTTTAGCATTTCAAAGTTAAAGGTTGGTTTTCATGTTGAGCAATGCATAATTTAAAGCAATGTTGTTTCAAAGGAAGTTTTCAAACAATGCTTTGGTTTATTGAATTGTATCTACATTTTAAGTAGGTTTTATGATTCGCTGCATTGATGGTGTTTTGGTTTTGAGCATTCCTCACTAAGGATTATGTGCTTACGATCCTTTTTTTCCATCAATGCAGATATTTGAAGTTGGGACAGCAAGAAGCAAGGGATTCAAGAAGAGCTCCACTTGAGAAGTATGTCTTGGTTTATAGCTATAGATAATAATGGCAATGGGGGAGAGTCTTTTATGTTGTTGTGTAATGAGTTTGTATGTCTTGAGTATGTTCGGTTTATGGTTTGATAGTTGTCGGTGTTTGTTTGTGAAGTTTGGATCTTCTTCTTCATATGTTGATATGCTATGCTCTTTGTTTAAAAGCAAGATCATGTGTTGGATGTGATGAATGAGTAGGTGTTCTTAATGTTTGTAATGTATCTAGTCTTTGATGTAATTTGATAGTTATAATGCTTATCATGTTGATGATATGTTATGGAATGCATTCAATTATGTTTGATGGTGTTTTGAAGTGAAAAACTAGAATTTTCTGCTGTTTGTGGGTAGGGTGTATCGAAACACCCTTGGCTGTTTTGAAACGGGTGCATGAAATGGCCTGGGCGTTTTGGAACGGCTAGAAGTGTTTCGAAACACTTTGGCTACTGGAAGTGTCCGTTTCTGAACTGGTTTCGGAACATACCCGCGTATCGAAACGGTCAACACCGTTTCGATACGGGCGTACGACACGAGTGTTTCTATACGTGTGTCAGTGTTTCGAAACGGGTGACCGTTGGACAGATTCTGCACGCTTTACATTTTAGTCCTGGAAGTTGTAATTGCAATTGCTTGAGCTTGAGATGTCTTTTGAAGCTTAAATTTGGCAGAGAGGCTTGCAATAGGATTAATTGAGGTTTTGTAAAACTAAAATCTTGAAAGTCCTTTTATTTTCCAAAATTTACATTTTGGTCCCTAAAAGTGTATTTCTTGCAATTGAGTCCTTAAACGTTTCTGATCGCTGTGTTTTTCTCTTCCAAGGTTCTTGGGCTTTCACATAGGTTTAACGCGCATCTAGAGAAGTTTAAAAAGAAAAAAAGTCGTTAATCAAGGTTAACTTTCGGGTTGACTTTGGTTTTCCCCGTGTAATCTTCGTAGTTCGGGTCAACCGTCTAGACCGGGCTAAGGGGGTTACATTTGTTGGTATCAGAGCTAAGTTGTGAATATTTGGGGGGATGGTAAGTTTGTGGTAAGTTGTTATAGTAAGTGTTAGATGTTTATTCCGATGTGTGGTTGAAAATTGGTTGAAAATACGTTTTAAGTGAATTGTTGATGTTTTTATCATGCCTTTTTGTTATGAATCTTCTGTGAGCTATTGTGAACATGTATTGGTGATATGCTGGTGTTGTGAGTTGGTTTTCTGAATAATGAAAATGTGATGGGTATGATATGTTGATGTTATGCTGTTGAGGGTGAATGTTGTTTGATAAGAGCATGATTGAAGTTTGTTGATTGATATGCTCGATGTTTGTGATATCAATGTTTTTATTGTTTGTTACGTCATATAAAAGGGGAGAATTCGGGATACCCATTGCCTTATTATTATAGCTATTGTGTTATTTTGGAGTTAGTGTCTTGAATTCTTGCTTGAAGCTGGCCTGATCGTTTTGTTTGTTTTGTTATCATTGCCTTGTTAATAATAGCACAATGGGATCAATGGGAGAGTGGTAGTTGGGTACGATGGTTGCTGCTTTGGAGCAGGTTGTTATGGGGTGGAATCCACTTTTTGGTGGGAGAGTACCGTTTCGGTCGACAATGCCTGGAGTTGAGGAAGTAAGGCAGAATGAGAAAGCTGGTTCTGTGATGAAGGATTCTTCACCTGTGGTTCAAGGGGTGTCGGGAACATCTCAGGCTGTGGTGAAAGTAAGGCCTGTAGACGTGTCGACTGTCGAACATACGAGTTTGTCAAAACAACGTTTATATGATTTGGGAGTTGTGGAGTATCATGGTTAGACACCTGAGGTGTTCGAGGCTTGGTTAGCCAGTATAATTCCGATTTTGGATCAGGAAGGGTGTGATAACGCCTGTAAGTTGGGAAATGTTGTCTTGTTAATGTTGGAGGATGCGTGTGCTTGGTGGACATCTGTGGCGGTGGCAACGAATATCCACGATATAGATTGGGAGTTCTTTATGTCTGCATTTAATGGAAGATACCTTGGAGAGAAGTTCTCAGGGGTTAAGCAACGCGGGGGTATGGCTTCAGATTTTGCTGGTGAGATAATTATAACCAAAAGAGATGTGGGTACTAACCTCGAGAGTGGTCAGCGTAAGAAGCTACGTGAGAGAAGAGTTTGTGTGAATCGAAGTCTTGGTGTTAGTGCAGATGCGGGTCAAGTGCAATATGACCAAGGAGTGGTAGCTCGGTTGCCGAAGTGTGACCATTGTGGAAGGTGTCACGTTGGAGTTTGTTGGGGCGTGGGAGTTTGTTGGAACTGTTGTTCTAAGGAGCAAGTGAAGCGGAATTGTCCTCAAGTGGTGATATCAGCTTCAGTGGGTGGAAAAGGGTCTCAGAAGGGTCGTGAGCGCGGCCGAGACAGAGTTCGGAGGTGGCAAGAAAGGCAGAAAGGTGTGAGGTGTTTGGGGGATGGATCTTGTTGGAATTATGGGTATGTTGGACATTTGAGACTGAATTGTTTGGAGTTAGCTCGGGGTAGTCAGGGTTCTTTACCGTAGGGAGATGGTGATGACCTTAAGGTGTTGGTTGGTGCTGCGGCGGTACGACCAAAGATTAACGGTTCTGCGGGGAGGAGAGTTTGTCTGTTGGAGCTCCGGGGCAATGAGGTGATTTCAGGTAACCTTGTTAAGTAATCTTTGCCCTAGCTATCTTTGTTTGGTTTCGGTTTGGATTCCCTTGTGTAGTGGGTAAGGTCTTATAGCTAGCAAGTTGGGGTAGTAGCCGGTGTTGTTTTGAAAACAACTTTAGTGTGAGAAGGGTATTAATGGAGTATTTTGTAGCTAGCTGATTGTTAGAAGGGTAGAGCTGGAAATGTTAGAAGTGAGGTAAGAGGTTGTTCTTAGGCGGATTCTGAGGATGTTATTGGTATGTGTGAACCGACATACATGCACAGTTAAAAAAATTTGATATATATATATATATATATATATATATATATATATATATATATATGTTGGTACATGCATACATGCGACATGACATTAGAGGTTTTGCATACATGTACACAGGCATTGATAGGGCATATTGGTGATCATGCATATGAACGTTCACACTTGCTAATAGCTAGTTGGGTCTGTTAGTGTTGTGGTAGGATTAGGTTGGATGGTGGGTTTTAAAGTGTTGTTTTGGTGTTAGGTGGATGCTAGAAGTAGTGGAAGGTAGTAAACAAGTTGTCAGTAATAGTGAGTGCGATCTAGCATGTTGGCGAAAGGGAGGTGTTTAGGTGCTTAAAGAGTTTAGCGGTGTGGTGGTATGGAGGTTACCGGTTGAAGTTATAATCGGTCAAGGTGGTTGTGAATAGCTAATAGTTGTGGTAGTTTCTTGGTGTTAGATGATGTTGTAGGCTAGTGGATGTGTTTCCGGAGTGTTGAGTCGTCTTGGCGTTGATGTTTGCAATATGATGGTTGTTTATGTAGGTGATGGTTTGTAACAACCTTAGAGAAGTTGGGAGGAGGTTGTGTTAAGAGTTGTGGATAAGGTTTGGCTTGGAATGAGTAGAGGTTTCGTAATCTTAATATGTTTGTATGGAATGGGTGGTATCCAGGTAAGGTTAGTGTTATGGTCAAGATTGAAGTGGAAAGACAATGTAAGTTCAAGGGCCATTGTTGGTTTGCCGGGTTCTTGAGTAAATTGGTTTGTTTGTTGAATATAAGTAAATCTTTCCTAAGTCAGTTGGGAGTACGTGGACCAACTGGCGGAGTTAAGGTTGGAGTCTTATGACGTGGATTTCGGATGTTGTGTGAGTAGTTTTGATGAGTTGTTATGGTAGTGATAGTGGCTGATGTGAAGGAATGTTATCAATACATTGAGAAGTTTGAGTGAGTAGTTAATGCTTAAGGAGTTTTTGCTTGTTGTGGTAATCTTTGAAAGGAGTTGAGCGGTTTTGCAAGGGGTTTTGGAAGCAGTGAGGGTTGTGGCTCACATGGTGGTTGAAACTAGATGGGTTGGTGTCACTGTGTGTGCGAGTTTGTTGAGGGAGTTATGAGATAAGGTGGAGTATGTTGTAAATATTTGAAGATTCTTCGGGTTGCTGGGGTCCTGCACAGTTGAAGGTGTGAAAAGCTAAGCTGAGGTTAGTAACCGTGTGTGTTAGAAGTCTTGCACCGTGAGTAGTGGAGTTGGAGTTGGGTATAAAGTAAGTTTGGTTTGAAGATGTATTGGTTTCGCTGTGTTTTGTGGTAGAGGATGTTTCCATGGTGGTTAAGACTCTAGTGATGCATTGTGTGTTGCTTTGGGAAGTTTGGTATCGTGCTCTTTTCGCAGGTTGAAATTTCGAGGATGAAATTTCCTAAGAGGGGGGGAGTTGTAACACCCCAAATTTGGGCTTAGAAGTTTAGGGTCTGAATTGGACCGGTCTGAGAAACGATTCGAATATAAAAAGAGGTTTTAGGGAACGCCTAGTTCGGGATGCTTTAAAAATATAGAAAAATATCTAAAAATCCTCATTTAATATATAAAAGAGAATGGTGAAATCAATTTTACAAAATGAAGTTTGGAAATATTACATTTCGGTGTAGTGACCAAATCGTAGTTTTTGCAAAAGTGAAATAGTGTCTGTTTTGTGAAGGATTGAAACTTTGAATCTTTAAGGAGCTAATTTACCCAAAATGTTTTTCTCCAGATTTTTCCTTAAATTGGGTAATTTTATTAATGTTTTAATAAAAGGAAATGAGGTTTAATTAAATGAGAAACTAACTTTGACTATTCATAACTACTTATCAGAAATTTTCCCTCTCTTCATTTTCTCTCAAATTCCTTTCAACCAAACAAATTTATCCAGCAAATTTACTTTGATCTTACACTTCATTTGATGAGATTTCAATTCCTCTTTGATTCCTAATCAATCTTTCATCAAATCTATTTGTTTTGTACATTGAATTTTCATGGAAATTTGCCCAAATCAAGGAGAAATCATCATTTAGAGGTAAGCTTGTTCTTCTCCTCTAAATACTCAGTTCTTTACTGAAATTCCCAAGTTGTCAATCCTTTATTAAAGTTTTATGAATGGTTTTAGTGTTGGAAACAAGATTTTGGCTTAAAACTCAAGATTTTGGAAGAGATCTTGGACATTTTCGTGGATCTTGGTTAGGCTCTGTTTTGAGGTTGTTTTCTAATGTATTTTGGATGTTAATTGATGTCACAAATGAGGTTTTATCAATCAAATCCCGAATAGGTTTGTTTTCCTAAGTTTTGCTTGCTAGAATGGTGGTTTTTTGGGGTGGTTTTGGTGATCTGCTGTTGCTGGAGGTATAAGTTCATGTTTAGGTTTCTTTTTTATGTTAATTGATGTTTATAAGAGGTTAGAATTGATAGATCTTGGCTGGGCTTTGTTTTGGGAGAGTTTGGAGGTGATTTCGGTTGTTTTTGGTAGCCGAAATGAGGTTCTTGGGTAGAGCAGCGAGTTGGGTTGTGTTGCTGGTGATTTTAATGCATGGTGATGCATTAATCCTCTGTTGTTATGTGTTTAAAACATGGGAGAATGATCCGGAAGCAATAGAGGTGGCGTTGGAAGTTTCGGATGCTTGGGAGGCTTGTCGGCTAACATAGTTTTGTGTATCGGTGAGTGGAGATGGTTTTCCAACTTTGAAACGATTATTTGGAGGTTTTGGGAGCGTAGTTTAAGTCTAAACAACTTAGCTAAGCTCAAGAGTAAGTTTTCGGAAAAACTCCCTCGATTGTGCTAAGTTGTGGTTTGATGCATTAGTTATAAATTGCATGTTTAATTTCTGTTTTGAAAGCATGTTTAGCATGATTAATGCTGGTTTTGAAAGCCATGTATTGAAGGATGCTCAAGGTAAGAGATCCTTGATTTGACATGTTATTAATTTGGTAATGATGCATGGAGATGCATGATGTTTAATGGCTTTGATTAATGCTTTAAAACAGTGAATTGATGATGGTATTTGATGTATATTGGCAAGTGATGAAATGGTTTTAAAGTACTTGAATCGGATATAGTTAGCCGGCTATAGGATTGGGTGCACCGTAAGTAAAGTCGCCTTGGATGTTGAGGGGTTGTGATTGTACCGTAAACTCCATCCAAGTATCCTAACGAGAGAGGTAAGATCACAACGGTGGTTAAAAGTCCGTGTGTGGATTTTGTTAAGATCACAACGGTGGTTAAAAGTCTGTTTGTGGATCTTGGTAAGATCACAACGGTGGTTAAAAGTCCGTGTGTGGATCTTGTGTTATGTGTCCCGTACTCTCGTTAGTGGGTTATACAACTACCGATGAGTGATGTTGAGGGGTTGTGATTGTACCGTTAAACTCCATCACGGGTGTTGAGGGGTTGTGATTGTACCGATAAACTCCACCTTGTAAAGCTGGTAGTGTGTATGAAGCGTGTGGGACAATGCTTGTAATCCGCGTATCCGATTCTGTCTTGTGTTGAAATGGTTTGTGAACTGTCACTTGAAAGCCAATATAATTTATTTGAATGTAATGAAGCGAGAGATGCTTGAAAATGATGCAAGGTTGCATGGGAATTGTGTAATGATATAAGAATGCATGTATTACTTGTTAAGCGTGAGCAAAAGTATATCTTCTATTGTGAATGGTGCATATGTGCATAGAATCACATAAGTGCATTGAAGTGTTGTGAAGGCTTGTGTTAAAATGGCATGTAATGCAAATGTTGCTTTTGTAGTTCATGTGTTTTGCATTTGTTGAATGCATGGGATAATTAGTAGGAACATTTGGTTTTCAAAAGGAATTTTGCTTTGAAATGATCATCAAGCATGAGAATAGTATGTTTTGAAGTGGAAGTGTTTTCCAAGGAAATCGAGTTGAACTTTGCATGAAGTGTTCATGCATGGAAAGGTTTAAATGTTAGTTTTTGCAAGAATGTGGTTTAGGGTGAGTTGTTTAGCATTTCAAAGTTAAAGGTTGGTTTTCATGTTGAGCAATGCATGATTTAAAGCAATGTTGTTTCAAAGGAAGTTTTCAAAAAATGCTTTGGTTTATTGAATTGTATCTACATTTTAAGTAGGTTTTATGATTCACTGCATTGATGGTGTTTTGGTTTTGAGCATTGAGATGTCTTTTTAAGCTGAAATTTGGCATAGAGGCTTGTAATAGGATTAATTGAGGTTTGGTAAAACTAAAATCTTGAAAGTCCTTTTATTTTCCAAAATTTACATTTTGGTCCCTAAAAGTGTATTTCTTGCAATTGAGTCCTTAAACATTTCTGATCGCTGTGTTTTTCTCTTCCAAGGTTCTTGGGATTTAACATAGGTTTAACGCGCATCTAGAGAAGTTTAAAAAGAAAAAAAAAGGGTCGTTAATCAAGGTTGACTTTCGGGTTGACTTTGGTTTTCCCCGTGTAATCTTCGTAGTTCGGATCAACCGTCTAGACCGGGCTAAGGGAGTTACAAAGGCAGACCAGACACAAAATCCATGGTGATTCTCTCTCACTTCTATTATGGAATTCTCAAAGGCTGCAACAATCCAGAAGGAACCTGATGCTCAGCCTTCACTCGCTGACACACCATACACTTATAAACGAACTCCGCTACATCCTTTTTCAACCCTACCCAGTAGTACTCATCCTTTAGGCCACAATACATCTTTGTACTACCCGGGTGCATAGCAAAAGGGCTACAATGAGCTTCAGTCAGAATAGTGCGCCTTAACTCAACATCATCTGGCACCACTATTCAACTTCTAAAACACATAACACCATCATCACTAAAGCTGAAATCCGAAGGTCTATCTTCCGCAATGTCTTGAACATGCAAAACAAGAGAATCATCAAGCAACTATTTATCTTTAATCAACTGTAACAAATATGGTTTCACTTGCAACTCCGCGACAAGACCACTTTCACGTGATATGCTCAGACGAGCAAACATCACTCTCAACTCAACAGCCACCTTTCGGCTCAAAGCATCGGCCACAACATTAGCCTTGCTCGGGTGGTACTCAATCACCAGATCATAATCCTTAAGCAACTCCACCCAACGTCGTTGCCTAAGATTTAACTCCTTTTGAGACATAAGGTATTTCAAGCTCTTGTGATCCGTGAACACAACACATTTCTCACCATACAGGTGATGCCTCCAAATCTTTAAGGCAAACACCACAGCTGCAAGCTCAAGATCATGAGTAGGGTAGTTGCGCTCATGCACCTTCAACTGCCTAGATGCATAGGCCACCACCTTACCTTCCTGCATCAACACGCAGCCCAAACCAACAATGGACGCATCACTATAGACCACAAACTCCTTACCAGATTCAGGTTGAATCAAAACAAGAGCTTGCGTCAAAGCTTCCTTCAACTACTCAAAAGCTTGTTGCCTCGCCTCCGTCCACTCAAAGCGAACATTATTTTGCAACAACTTGGTCAAGGGTGCTGCTATCTTTGAGAAACCCTCGACAAATTTACGGTAGTACCCAGCCAACCCAAGGAAACTCCGTACCTCAGTCACTAACTTCGACACTTTCCAACTCATCACAGCCTCTACTTTTTGCGGATCAACGCGAATACCCTCCGCCGATACCACATTCCCAAGGAACACCACTTCCCTAATCCAAAACTCACATTTACTCAGCTTCACATACAACTGATTTTCCAACAACGCTTGGAAAACGATTTTCAAGTGCTTATCATGATTCTCCTCGGTACGCGAATACACAAGGATATCATCGATGAACATCACCACAAACTGATCCAAGAATTCTTCGAATACACGATTCATCATGTCCATGAAAGCAGCAGGCGCGTTGGTCAAACCAAACGGCATCACCAAAAACTCATAATGCTCGTACCTCGTTCGAAAAGCAGCTTTAGGTACGTCCACATCCTTCACCTTCAGCTAATAGTACCCCGATCTCAAGTCTATCTTAGAAAACACTGAGGCTCCCCGGAATTGATCAAAGAGATTATCAATTCTAGGCAAGGGATACTTATTCTTGATCGTCAACTTGTTCAGTTGCCGATAATCTATACACATTCTCATCGTCCCATCTTTCTTTTTCACAAACAGAACCGGTGCACCCCAAGGTGACACACTCGGCCGGATGAAACCTCGATCCAACAACTCTTGCAACTGCGTTTTCAACTCTTTTAACTCTTTGGGTGCCATGCGATAAGGAGCAATGGACACCTGAGTTGTATTCTCGTACAACTCTATACCAAACTCAACTTCCCTATTTGGCGGCAATCAAGGCAATTCTTCCGGAAAGACACCCGAAAAATCGCGAACCGTTCGAAAGTCCTGCACACACACATCCTCGGTACCAGGATTCATCACATAAGCAAGGTAAGCCTCACAACCCAACCTCATCATACAGTTTGCTTCTAAGGACGAAATTACATTCGAAAAGAATTTCACATTCTCGCCTACTACAACGACCTCATAGTCATCGGCCAACTTTAAGGTGACTCGCTTAACATCAAAGTCAACCATGGCCCTATGCTCCGTCAACCAATCCATGCAAAGGATTACATCAAATCCGTAGAAAGGCAATTCCATCAAATCCACAAGGAATACATGACCTTGCACACACAAAGGACATCTTCTGAACAACATCCTAGTGACTACAGTCTCACCAAAAGAACTAGTCACTTGCATTCCTACTTCAAGCATCTCAACAGGTATATCAAGAAAATGTGCATGCTCACTCAAGATATAAGAATGCGTGGATCCAGAATCAATCAAAGGCAGCAAAGATAAAGACTGAAGAGCAAAGGTACCTGTGATCACATCAGTGTCGTTGCGCTCCTCGCACTGAGCATACACCCTCGCTGGTCCACCTCCCTCAGGTCGAACAGCTACAACGTGAGCAATACCTCGCCGCCCCTCATCTCTCCTCTGAAAATTCCCACGGCCGCGCCTACGGCCTCTCTGAGGTGCAGCTACCACAGGAGCACATCATTGGCCTCCACCAGCCAACAAAGGACACTCCCTCCTCATATTATCTGCCGAACCACAATTCCAGCAGGAGTTCCCTGTCACCACAACAGGAGCTTGAACCTCTCTAGCTGCTCAAGGACAATCTCGCCTCAAATGGTCCCTCGAACCACATGTCCAGCATGTATGCTGATCGGATCTCATACGACCTCCCTGAGCCTGTCCACCTCGACCTGGAACACCACGCCTTCCCTCAAGATGATGTATCCTATCACGGCCTCTCTTGTTCTGTCCACCATCGGAACTATACTCAGCAGCTATCTTCCTAGAGCTAGAACCAACACCTCTAGAAGACAAACCCAGGTTCTACTCGATGTCCTTTTCTCGACATACAAGCACATCAAAATCTGTATAGTCAGCAGCCAGCAAGTACATCTTAACCTCTTGCACCAAACCATACCGAAAGCGATCACATTGATGCCTCTCACTGGGACCAACTCAAGAGCATATTGGCTCAAACATACGAACTGGACATCGTACTCAGCCACCGTTAGATTACCCTGAACGAGAGAAATAAACTCTTGTTTCTTCTCATCCAAGTATCTCACACCTAGATACTTTCTCCGGAAGGAACCCCTGAAAAACTCCCAATCAACTTCATTGGGTTTCATACCAGCTGTAAGCATCACTTTACAGCAAGGAAACTGCACATCCAAGCTTGCGCTCTTCGTTACAACCCATCTGATCCATGATACGGATCGTATTGGCTAACCAGGCCTCAGACGCCTCAGGTGCCATACCATAAAACTCTACCGCTCCCAAGCTCCTCAAATTTTTCGAAGGTAGACCCACCTGCCCAGCTGCAGGGGCCTGCACTTGCGCTCCAACAACAGCAGCCTGAAACGCTCCGGTAATCGCCTCAACTAGTGGTGCCAAATTACCTAATCCAGGACCAGCTTGTCCTTGTTGCACCTGCTCCCCACCTCCAGGTGGTGGCGGAGGAGGTAGATCTCCACCATGAGGGACAGCAGCCCCCTGCACAGCCTGGTTTTCCTGCTCAGCTGCAGGCATTATCGTATTGGACCTCAATTCCCTTGTAGGTCCCATGTGCTATTTTAAACAAACACAACAACGAAAACAAATCAAACCATTTAGGCCAGCTGCAAGCAAGAATCCAAGTTTATAAAACATTTGATTAGTGTAATAAGGCAATGGGCACCCAATTTCCCCACAAAGAAGAGCATACATGAAACATCATGCTCACATACTTTCCATCAATCCAAATCAGCACATATCCACATAACATCATCAGCATACCATCATATTCATCTCATATGCGATTCACATCAATCAACATTGCATAAGTTCAAAAATTCGAACATTAGCATGCTTTTCAAACATCATACTTCAACTCACATCATCTACACATACCAACATTCCCAATTCTTTCGAAACCACGCTCTGATACCAACAAATGTAACCCCCTTATCCCAGCCTAGACGTTTGACCCGAACTATGAAGATTACACGAGGAAAACCAAAGTCAACCCTGATTAACGACCATTTTTTTCCTTTTTATCTTTTCTAGATGTACTTTAAGCCTATGTGATTACTCAAGAATCATATGAGAGAAGGACACAGCGTTTGGAAAACATTTAGGGACTCAATTGCGTGAATTACACTTTTAGGGACCAAAATGAAATTTTTAGAAAATATAAGGACTTAATAGATTTTAAGCTTATCTTTATGTAATTAGTCATATTGCATGCTCCTCTGTCAAATTTCAACTAAAAAGAACATTCCAAGCTCAAGCAATTGCATCCACAACATTCAGGACTAAAATGTAAAACATGAAATAATAAAGAATTCAAAATCATCATCCAACGGTCTTCCGTTTTGGAACACCAAACCCTCGTATCGAAACACCCGTATCGAAACGGTGTTGACCGTTTCAGTACTCGGGTGTGTTCCGAGACCAGTTTTGAAATAGGCCTCTCTAGTGACCAAACTGTTCTGAAACACCTTCAGCTATTCCGAAACGCTATGGCCATTACAGGCCCCCGTTTCGAAACAATTAAGGGTGTTTCGATACACCTTGCACTGTGACAGCAGAAAATGCTTGTTTTTCACAGTTTTTCACACTCGAATCAACACCGAGACATGCCACAACATGCATACATCAAATATACATATCAACAATCATCATATCGAAGCTATATCCTAAACATAGCAACCAACACATAAGCAAAGGCACTAAAGGCATGCTCCCTAGTTTTCCAAAACCAAAACAAGTCAAAACTCAACATAAACCAAAATCCATACCCCAAAGGCCATTTACAACTCAAGTATAGGCAAACCAACATGCTCAAAGTACAAGAAGCATTCTCAAGCATTCCAAAGTATAAATCCCACCAATTACCTCTTATTACACTAAAGGGTGAACCTCATACATCTCTTTAGCAAGACCTTGGATTCCTCTTGCTTTTGGGCTACCTTCAAGGTTCAATTCTCTGCATTGTTGAAACAAAAGAGCGTAAGCAATAAGCTTAGTGAGGATCGCTAGACCACATTCATCAATGCATAACTCAAGTTTTACAAAATCATCACTTTACAATACATGCCATTTATAAAACAAGTCTTCTCAAGACTTCAATGCACTTTTGAAACCTCATGCACATATGCATCAACGTACAACAGCAAATAGACCTTTGCTCATGCTTTATCAAGCATCACATGCATTCTTGCATCATACACATATATCTCATGATGTAATCCCCTTAGCCCGGCCTAGACGCTTGACCCGAACTTCGAAGATTACACGGGGAAAACCAAAGTCAACCCGAAAGTCAACTTTGATTAACGGCCCTTTTTTATTTTATTCTTGTCTAGATGCACATTAAGCCTATGTGAATACTCACGAATCATGGAAGAGAAAGGCACAGCGATCGGAAAACATTTATGGACTCAATCGCAAAAATTACGCGTTTAGGGACCAAAATGTAATTTTTGAAAATTATAAGAACTTTGCTGATTTTAGGTTTACCAAAATGAAATTAATCATGTTACATGCTTCTCTGTCAAAATTCAACTTAAAAAGGCATTCCAAGCTCAAGCAATTGAATCCACAACATTTAGGCCTAAAATGTAGAGCATGGAAACTTAAAACAATTCAAAACAACATCCAACGATCAACTGTATCGGAACACCCACCCTTCGTACCGAAACGCCCGTATCGAAACGGTGTTAACCGTTTTGGTACTCAGGTATGTTCCAAGACCGGTATCGAAACAGGCTTCACCATTAACCAAACTGTTTGGAAACAACTTCATCCGTTCCGAACCACCATGGCCATTACATGCCCTCGTTTCGGAACAGGTGAGGGTGTTTCGATACACCTTTCCCAGTGACAACAGAAATTGCTGGTTTATGAAATTTCAAACCATTCAAACATACATCAATGAGCATTAAATCATACCAATAACTCATTTTGATACTAAGGGTCATGTTTAAGGTCTTAAAACTAGAGCATGGCATCAATCTCAAAAACACACAATCTAAAGGCATGCTCCCTAGTCTCAAAACCAAAATAGACAACCAAACCTCAAACCAAACATTTAGGACCATTTACAACCGACAAATGCCATCACAAACATGCCACAAACTTAGGGAGTTCTAACACATCTCCCAAATACAACCCTTGGTTTCCCATTGCCGTATATCAAGACTAAAGTGTATAAAAACATCACCATACATGAGCTTTGCACTTCCTTGGATGTTCTTAACCTTCTCGCTGCCCAAAAACACCTCAATTATCTGCATTATTGGTAAAAGAGAGCGTAAGCACAATTGCTTAGTGAGGCATTCTCTAAAGAAACCAACACAATAATGCATTATTCAAATCACTTTCTCAAAAGCCTTTTTCTACAACATGCTCATTCTATCTCATGCTTGAAAACCATTCAAAGCAACTTCTCATTGAAAACACATGTACCTCAATTCTATCTCATGCATTTAAACCAATGCAAATCTCATGGCAAAGTCATACTCATGCTTGTAAAACCAAAGCATTTCATATACAAATCTCATATGCATTTCTCATAGCATAAATCATCTCGTCAAAGGTACATGTGAATCAAAAGCATTTTCATATACTATATTGGCATTTCACATTTCATTATTACTCAGATATGCGGACAACATTCTCTAACCACTAGACGCTTCCGGTGGAATCTCACATCACCGTACTCACTTGTCTAGTAACATAATTTCCGGTGGAATCTCACATCACCGTACTCACATGGCGGAATCTCTCATTGCCACAAAGCTTGGGTATTTCACCAAGACCTACCCGATGGAATGCCCATCATCGGTTCTCTCCCTTTTGTTTAAATCAAAGAGCACGTACGCATTTTTAGTTTATTGTGCACTCTCATCCTATTGATCGATCAATTATATCCGGTAAGTATCTCAGCATCTATGCCAATATATTATGTCAAAACATCATCTCACCTACTGTTTTTCATGCAACATTTCTCAAATCATTCTCATCTCATTTCAAAACCATAACATTTGACATGCTTTAAAACAAAAGTTCAAATCTCAACTATGCAACATGTTATTTCATGAAATCATTTCAAGCATCATCTCATGCTACAAATCATGCATAAAAACAGTAGGAATTTATCTATCTCAAACCATGAGCATGTAAAAGCATTTTAGGGGCAACCACCACATTTAAGAGAGCAATCTAGCCAATACTTACTTCCGGACTTAGGATGGTGTTTCAAACCTTTCATAAATCCCCAAACCTTGTTTCTTGTCCCTCAAGGACTTTTAAACCACTCGCACTCACCGATTACGTTTCGCTTGCTCGCCGAAACGCTATCTAGGCTCCCGGATCATCACCAAAATCGTCTGAAGATGTCACCCCTGTTTATAACACATAAGAGCAGAGGATTAATGCATCATCATGCATTGAAATCATCAGCCACACACCTAAACTCGCTGCTCTACTCACAAACCACATTTCGGCTAACAACACAACCGAAATCATCTCCAAACTCTTCCAAAACAAAGCCCAACCAAGATCTACCACTTCTAATCATTTCTAAACATCAATTAACATCAAAAATCACCACAAACTCGTCCTTATACCTCCAGCTATAACAGAACACCAAAACCACCCCAAAAACCATCATTCTAGCATACAAAACTTAGGAATCCAAGCCTATTCGGGATTTGTTTGATAAAACCTCATTTATAACATCAATTAACATCCAAAATACATTAGAAAACAACCTCAAAATAGAGCCTAACCATAAACCACGAAAATCACCACGATCTCTTAAAAAACCTTGAGTTTTAATACAATTTCTTATTTCTAACATTAAAACAACTCAAAAATCATTAACAAAGGATTGATAACTTGGGAATTTCAGTAAAGAACTTGGGAATTTTAGTAAAGAACTTATCATTAACAAAGGATTGATAACTTGGGAATTTCAGTAAAGAACTTATCATTAGAGGGAAAGGTGTCCGCATATCCGAGTAATAATGAGATGTGAAATGCCAATATAATATATGAAAATGCTTTTGATTCACATATACCTTTGATGAGATGATTTATGCTATGAGAAATGCATATGAGACTTGTATATGAAATGCTTTGGTTTTACAAGCATGAGTTTCGCTTTGCCAAGAGATTTGAATTGGTTTAAATGCATGAGATAGAATTGGGGTACATGTGTTTTCAATGAGAAGTTGCTTTGAATGGATTTCAAGCATGAGATATAATGAACATGTTGTAGAAAAAGGTTTTGAGAAAGTGTTTTCGAGAAATGCATTATTGTGTTGTTTTCCTTAGAGCATGCCTCACTAAGCAATTATGCTTACGCTCTCTTTTACCAATAATGCAGATAATTGAGGTGTTTTCGGGCATCAAGAAGGATAAGAACATCCGAGGAAGTGCAAAGCTCATGTATGGTGATGTTTTTATACGCTTTAGTTTTGATAGTGGCAATGGGACTTCAAGGTTATGTTTGGGAGATGTGTTTGAACTCCCTAAGTTTGTGGCATGTTTATGTTGGCATTTGTGGGTTGTAAATGGTCCTAAATGTTTGGTTTGGGGTTTGGTTGCTTATATTGATTTTGGGACTAGGGAGCATGCCTTTAGTTTGTGTTCTTTTGTGTTTGATGCCATGCTCGGGTTTAGGGGTCTTAAATATGTTCCTTAGTGGCTAAATGAGTTGTTGAAATGCTTAGATGCTCATTGGAGTGTGTTTGGATGGCTTGAGATGTCAAAAACCAGCAAAATCTGCTGTCACTGGGCAAGGTGTATCGAAACACCCTCAATTGTTTCGAAACGGGGACTTAAGTGGTCATGGATTTTCGAAACGGTTGAAGCTGTTTTGAAACAGTTTGGCTATTGGTGAAGCCTGTTTCGATACTGGTCTCGGAACATACCCGAGTACCGAAACGGTCAACACCGTTTCGATACTGGCGTTTCGGCACGATAGGTAGGTGTTCCGATACAATTGACTGTTGGATGCTGATTTGAATTGTTTTAAGTTTGCATGCTTTACATTTTAGTCCTAAATGTTGTGGATGCAATTGCTTGAGCTTGGAATGTCTTTTAAAGCTGAAACTTGACAGAGAATCTTGACATGATTAATTTTAGATTGGTAATCCTAAAATCAGCAAAGTCTTTCTAATTTCGAAAAATTACAATTTGGTCCCTAAACGCGTAATTTAAGCAATTGAGTCCCTAAATGTTATCCGATCGTTGTGCCTTTCTCTTCCATGATTCGTGAGTGCTCACTTAGGCTTAACATGCATCTAGAAAAGATTAAAATTAAAAAGGGTCGTTAATCAAGGTTGGCTTTTGGGTTGACTTTGGTTTTCCCTGTGTAATCTTCGTAGTTCGGGTCAAGCGTCTAGGCCGAGCTAAGGGGGTTACAAGGCCCAAAACCAGGGCGTTACACAACATCAACGCAACATATTTATCAATCTATAGACATACTCCCTAAGCATCATAGCCATTTAAGTACCAAATTGCAAACCAAACCAAATACCAGAATTAAAAGCCATTTACATGTCCATTAAGGCACTACAAACTTGGGCCAAACCAAAGAGTTCGCCACATACACTCCCATTGCCAACTTATTACTATTGATTTGTTTAATCAACGGTGTCATATTTGTAGCAGCCTGCCCTTGCACTGCCTGACGTCCAACACCTCTAGCGCCAGCTTCCGCACCAGCTCCATTACCAATAGGAGGAGGTAGAGGGGCAATAAATTCTCAAAATTCTCACTTGCAGCATCACGATTAACAATCCTAAGCTCTCGTCTCAGTATCATCTCAATTAGAGTGCAAATCTAAAACATGATAATGCCATAATAAAACAGTTAGGCCAACCAAAAGCAAGAATCGAAGGATCTCAAGTTTTTTTTAAACCAAAATCCTCTTTATACTAATAGTAATATTGCAAAGGTTACCCTTAATCTCTCCCCTAGCAGCACATAACAACCATAAATCATGTTATCAAACACCGTGCATCTCACACAAAGCAAACAAACATCACATCATAACATATACAACCATCGTGCATAGAAATCATTAATAAATCATCCAAACAACAATATCATACAAACCTTCCAGCCTGATTCTTTCGAAATGTAACCCCCTAGACCCGGTCTGGGTGATAGACTGAACCGAATGAGTCACACGGAGAATATTGAAGTAAATAGAGAATATTTACCTCAATAAACGACCATATTTTTTTCTTTTTATCTTGTCTAGATGCACATCATTAACCTAAGTGTAAAGACTCGCAATGGAACAGTTAACATCTCAAACAAACGTCGATTAAGCACTCAATTGAATACAAACATGCTTTAGGCACCAATTTCTAATTTTAGCAATTTACGGGGACATCTTCAATATTTAATTTACCCACCATTAGTTAGTCACATTACATACCACTTTGTTTAATCTTAGCTCAAAACAATCATCCAAGTTCATTTAATTGCAACCACAACATTCAGGACTAGAACTTAAAGAATCAAAACTTTTAACAACTTGGTGTTTCGATCCACAGGGAACTGTATCGAAACACCCCGTTTCGAAAGAAGACCTAGTGTTTTGGAACACGAGCTCGTATCGAAACACCCTTTAAAACATTTCGGTACACCAATTTCCAGTAGTTAGACTCCACGAGCTTGTTCCGATACACCATGCCCTGTTTCAAAACCCCATGCCTATTTCAAAGACCCCGTTTCGATACATCTTTAGGCGTATCGAAACGCCTAACCTGAAATGTCACATTTTTGCTGGTTTTTCTCATTTTTAAGAAACCATAAACATTACAAAATTTTTCTAACTTATATCTAACATATCCAAATATAAATCTTCAATCATTCCAAGAATGATCAACGTCATTCCATGGCAATTAGCAACATAAGTAAACTATAGGCATGCAACCTAGAAAATAAATCAAGCAAGATACCGAAATGCATAACCAAGCATAAACCAAATACCAAAATTCATTTTCAAGTCAACATAGGCATCACAAATTTGCACAAAATAGGTAGTTTCAAAACACACACTCCCAAAACCTTAAAGCATCCTCTCGTTGCCAATTATAACTACTATGTAAACGAAAAACCATACTTGATCTTTGTATCACTCCTTGAAATCATTCTTGCTTCCTTGCTGCCCCAAATGTGATATTTCTCTACATTATTGGAAAAAGAGATCATAAGCAATAATGCCTAGAGAGGGATGCTCAAAACAAACCCACAACAACAATGCATTGTAAACCATTTCTCAAGTGGAAAATGCTATTTCACCATGTTCAATCTATCTCATGCTTGAAACCATTTTCGAAGTAAAAACCACATCAATAAAACCACATGTAGCATCTATCTCATGCATTAATCATAATGCAAAATTTCAAGGCAAGACTACTCTTGCTTGTTTTGTCATATAGAATTTCTCAAATCATGTTCTCATATGCAAACCTAATGCATAAAATCATTTATAAACAAGGTACATGTGAATCTCACATATTGGAATTTTAGCAACATTACTCGGATAAGCGGATATCTTGACGGAATCTCACATTGTCAAGTCCTACCTCGGTGGAATCTTACATCACCGAATTCCAATGACGACATCTCTCATCGCCACAAAGCTTGATGGAATCTCATATCACCAAGACCTACCGTGGTTGAATCTCTCATCACCACTCTCACTTCAGAATGGGATGGCACTACCCCCATTTTCTGAATTAAAGAACACGTATGGATTTTGTATATTATAGTGCACTTCTCATCCTATTGGTCGACCAATTATATCCGGTAATAGTAATCTCATCACATGCCAATATACACTTTTACACATCATTTACCTGCTGTTTTTCAATGCATAAACATAAATCATTCTCGTTCCATTTCAAAAGCTTAAATAATACATATCATTTCTCAAAACATGCGTAAAATAGTAGGTTTAATTCTATCATTAAAAAATAAGCATGATCACATAAAACAATGGGATAAAACCTATAAACGAGAGCTAAACATCTCATACTTACTTCCGAGCTTAGATAGCATTTCAAACTTAATCTAAACCCCCCAAACCTTGCTTTCAAACCTTTGAAAAGTTATTAAACCAATTCAACTCACCGACAATGTCTTGCTTGCTTTGCTGAAACGTAATCAAGCTTCCAGATCAACCACAACTCCTTCTGTAGCTAACGAAACATCATCCCCTACTTCTAGCCAAAGCAAAACAGAGAATTAGTGCACCACATTGCACCAAAATCCCCAACAACACAACATCTCAACTTCTATCCACAATTCTCAAGTAATTGGCATGCGAAATAACCGAAAACATCGACGAACCCTTTCTACTTAACCTCCAGCCGTTACGCAGCAAAATTAACATCTAAACAACATCGTTTTACATAATAAACATCATCTCAACACCAAAGAACCTCCAGCTATCGATTAACGACACAAACAGCCCATAATCTCAAAGATTTCACTCAAGAAATCAAGCAACCTAACTAGTTTCGGGTTTCCACATATTAAACTCATTAAATCAACATTCCAACATATCATAATCATAGATATCTCATTATAAACCCACAAAATCAGTTTGAAACAAAGATCTCTTGACTAACCCATTCATTTTCCACAAACATAATCTTAAAACCCAATAGAAAACACTCATAAAAGACCAAAAACTTGATAATTTCAATAATAAATTTATCATTAGAGGAGAAGAACGAAATTACCTCTAATGTTAGCTTTTTCCTCCAATTGAATAGATTTTCATGAGAAAACCAAATATTCAAATATAAGATATTGATAGTAAATCAATAGGAAATCATTTGATATAAAAATAAATCAAATCCAATGTTTACCTTAAGTCTTTGAAGAGGAAAACAATGTTTGGCAGAAGAGAATTTGAGAGAAAATGATAGAGAGAAAGTTAGTTACGTAAAATGTGTTTTTAGAAAATAAAGGTTGTTTAGTTTTTTTCAACTCTTTTTATTTATTGAAACCATCTTAAAATAAATCAATTTAGAGAGAAAATGTTGAATTAGACCTTTGGTTAAATACTCCCTAAAGATTAAAAGTTATGGTCTTTTACAATTTAGTCACTTGAAAAACAGTTTTCAAGAATGGCATTTTAATCTCCAAATCTAAAATGTCTTTCTTCCAAAACTCATTTTCAAAAATTGGTTTCACCAAAATCTTATATTTATAAAATAATGATTTTTTAACCATTTCCCCATTTATTTGATCTCATTCAAAAACCATTTATTCCAAATTATTCTTGAAACTAGCCTAACTTGCTTAAACCGATTCTAATGAACTTCCTAGCCAATCCGGCTAACTTCCAAGCCCAAAATCAGGTCCTTCAACAAACTTTAATTTTCCTGCCCAAACTAGCACATATGTTCTTTCTCAGCCCACCAATAAAGCCACGTGGCATGATGCCATTGGTCGATTCAACCATCACATGGATTGAGCCCCTTTGTTGACGTCATTGTTGACCACCTTTAAATAGGGAGAGAGAGAAAGTTAAAATAATTAATCACCATCATAATTACTTACCATAAAGTAATAATAAGATAATAAAAGCAAGGGAGAGAAAGGGCAATTTAGGGATTATACCTGTCGTTGGGAGCTAAGCCATCAGAATTTAAAAAGACGTCGACCACTTGAACCGCCACCATGAAGTCGGAGCGTCGCCAGAATTCCAGTGGCATGAGAAGAGAAAGCTTGTTTGTGATCCGTTGGAGGTGGCTTCGCATCGTCAAAAGTCTTATGCGGATTTGTAGCGTAAGGAGATTGAGTATGCGGTTGGTGATCGCGTGTTTTTTAAAGTATCACCTTGGAAGAAGGTGATGAGGTTTGGACGTAAGGGTAAGCTTAGTCCAAGATTTATTGGACAATACGAAGTTGTGGAACATGTTGGTCCTGTCGTGTACCGGTTGAGGTTACCTCTCGAGTTGGAGAAAATTCATGACGTGTTTCATGTTTCGATTTTGCGGAGGTATAGGTTTGATCCGTCGCATGTTATGCCAGTTGAGGAAATTGAGTTGCGACTGAATTTGTCTTATGATGAGGAACCCGTTGAGATTCTAGATTCTAGTAGCAAAGTTCTACGTGGTAAGACGATTGGACTTGCGAAGGTGTTGTGGCGACATCGAGGAGTTGAGGAGGCCACGTAGGAAAGCAAGGCAGACATGTTGAAGCAGTTTCTGCAACTTTTTCCTTCAGGTAAAATTTTGAGAACGAAATTTCATAAATGGGGGAGAGTTGTAACACCCCAATTTTTGGGCCTAGGTGTTTTAAAGGTGGTTTAGGGTCCCTAGAACCTAGACTAGAGACTTGGGTTAGTTTAGGGTTTGTTTAAGGAAAACATGGTTCGGGAAGTGATAAAATTATAAGAAAAATTCCTAAAATCCTCTTAAAATATATACATTGGATTAGTGAAGCCAATTTTGGAAAATGACTTTTGGAAGGTTGACATTTCAGTTTGGTTACTAAAACGTAAAAATGGAAAACAATTTTTAAATGACTATTTTGAAAGAGGGACAAAACTTAGAATCTTTAGGGAGTAATATGGTATTAATCAGCTATTCCTTTAATTGACCATATTTTAAATGTGTTTAATTAAAAGAATTAAAGGAAGATTTTGATTAAAATGGATTTAACTTTTACAAAATCTGTTTTTGACGTAACATCCATTTTCTCTCTTTTCTCATCAGCCAAACATCGCTTTTCTCTCAAATCTTCCTGAGATTTTCATCTTTCTATTTCACTTTTATTTGAAAATGATTTCTTTGGTGTTTCCTCCATTTACTCAAAGGATTAAAGCTTTTACAAATCTTGTCAGTTGAAGGAATAAGCAAGGGTTAGAGGTAATTTTCGTCCAACTCCTCTAATAAATGTTCTTTAATGAAATTCCTAAGTATTTGTCTCTCTAATTATGTTTCTAAACAAGGTTTCACGATTAATTTGATGAAAATGGTTAAATCAAGCATAAATGGTTATTTTGAATGATTTTCGTATTGGGTCTATTTTGGTTGTGTTATGTTTGATTTTAATCATGTTTTGGATGTTAAATAGTGTTGAAATAAAAGATTGGTCAAATTAATCCCGAAATTAGTTGGATATCTAGTTGTTTAGGTTGTTAGGTTTGTGTTTTTGTGAGGTTAAATTGAAATTGGGGTTGCTGGAGGTTTAAGGATGCAAATAGGTTGATTTTGGATGTTTATTGATGACTAAAAATAGATGGTAGTATTAGGTTTTGGTTGGGCTGAGTTTGTAGTGTAATCAAAGCTCTTTTCGGTTTTTTAGGATGGGTGTTTTTGGTGTTTATTGGGAGAAGCTACGTGGTAGGTTTGTTTGCTGGAGATTTTAATGTATTGAGATGCATTAATCCTCTGTTCTTGTATGATATAAAAAGGGGAGAACGTATTGGAAGCAATCAGTGAAGTTTCGTGAGCTTCGAATGCTTGGATTCATGTCGGCTAGTCAATGTTTCGCGTGTCGGCGAGTGAGAACGTGAATTTCAGTTTTGAAAAGCTTTAAAAGGTGGTTTGGGAACTTAGTTGTAAGCTTGCAATGGTTAACAAAGTTCAGAAGTAAGTGAAAGGAATTTATCTCTCGGTTGTGCTATTATGTGAAGTTTGTATGCACTGTTTTGATTTAGTGGATTTACCTACTATTAAAGCATGTTTAAAGAATGTGGTTACTGTTTTTAATAATGTTATGTTGAAGGATGCACGTGGTAAGTGATCCTTGTAAGTATATGTCTTATACTTGTGCTTTTAATCATTGTTTAATGCTTGGAAATATGATTTATTGATGATGCTTTGAAAATAGTGAGGTATGTGGTTAAATGTGAGTTATATTGGTAAGTGATGTTGTGAAAATGGTTTATAAATGACATCGGATATAGTTATTCGGCTATAGGATTGAGTGTAGTATAAAAACTAGCCTTGGATATCGAGGGCTTGGTGCCACGTGTCTTCGTCCAAGTACCCTAACGATCGAGGAGGTTGGTGTCCCATCTCTCGTTAGTGGGTTAAGAATCTAACCGATGATGGGTTTGTTGTCCCTATGGGTTATGATTGTACCCAGATGATATAGTACATTTGGTTGTGAAAGTACTAATTTCGGTTAAGATGGCTTGAACTGTTGAGTAAACACTTGTTCAATGTGTGTATCTGATATGTGGTTTTGAGATAGGAACTTGCTTAATGATCACTTGAAAGCCAATATAATCGATGATGTATTATGAAATGGTTTGTCTTGCATAATGTGGTATATGCATGTTTTGCTTTTTAAGCTTTGCATATGGTAGTTATGCATGGGAAGACTTAAATTGTGGGCAGCAATGGAACTTGTTGTTGATTCATGATACATGTAGCATGAGGTTTAATATGCTGAATTTTATTTATGGAAAGTGCATGGTTTTAAAAAGGGCATGATGGTTTCAAATTATGCTTTAGAAATATGCTGAATTTTGTTTAAGGAAAGTAAATGGTTTTAAAAAGGGCATGATGGTTTTCAAATGATGCTTTAGAAAATTAAAATGAGTTTTCAATGTGGACAACGAAAATGATTTTAATGCATTGATGGTGTTTTGTTTTTCGAGCCTCCTCACTAAGCCTTGTGTGATTACGCTCTCATTTGTCCATCAATGCTGATAATTGAGGTTTTGGAGGCAGCAAGTAGCAAGGGATTACAAGAGACTTCTTTTGCAAAAGTATGTTTCGGTTAGATTATACGTAATAAGGGCCATGAGTGATCTGTTCTGTTGTTGAGAGAATTGTGTAAACTCCCTTTTGAGAAAGTTTGATTTGTTGTTTTAGACTTGTAAACGGCCTTTGGAATTTTGTTTATGCCTTGCTTTGCATTTTGGTATCTTGCTTGGCTTGACACTAGGATGCATGCCTATAGTTTACCTTTGATGCAATTTGCCTTGTTATGATGATGAATATGCCATGAATGCTTGAGGATCGATGTTTAGATATGTTGTATGCATGTTGTAAGCAGGTTGGGATGAATATGATTGTATTAAAGTGGGAAAAAAAGAAAAAAGTGTCATTACAGGCCCAGGCGTTTCGGTACACCCAAGGCTCTACCGAAACGGTGAGCATGAAATGGCCTAGGGGTTTCGAAACAGGGAGGGTTGTTTCGATATGGGTTTGTTTAATTAGGCTACTATAATGATGTGTACCAAAGCGGGTTGGAGGTCGTATCGAAACGGGCTCATGTACTAAAACACCAAGACCCGCTCTGAAACAAGGTGTTTCGATACAGGGCTCCTTGTTTCGAAACACCGTACTGTTAAGCTAGTTATTGGAATCTTCTGAAGTTCTATTTCTTTATGTTTCAGTCCCTAATTGTTGTGGATGCAATTAAATGTGTTTGAATGATAGGATTGAGCTAAGATTTGACACACTGGCATGTAACATGAATAATTAAAGGATGGTAACATAAAAATTGATGAAGTCTCTGTAATTTGCAAAAATTACAAAATGGTCCCCTAAAACGGGTTTGTTCTCAATTGAGTGCCTAATTGATGTATGTTTGAGATGTTAATCATCTCGATGCGAGTCTTTACACTTTGGCTAATGTTGAGCATCTAGACAAGATCAAAATAAAAAACAAATAGGGTCGTTTATTGAGGTAAAACTTCCTGGTTTACTTCAATATTCCCCGTGTGACGTGTTCGGTTCAGTCTTTCACCTAGACCGGGTCGAGGGGGGATACAGCGGTGGAGAATGGTGACCGGAGAGAGGTTAGGGACGACCAGAGAAACCGAGTTGTTATCAGAAAGTTCAGGGTCACTAGAGAAGATGACTAGAGACGACGGCTGGTGGTCGACGTCACCTCCGGTGGCCGAAAAATATGTCGGGCATTAGTTATGACGACGGTGAAAGATCGAATGTTGGAAAGGGAAAGAACATGGATTAAATTCTTAAGGAAATATGTAACCCCCTCGACTTGGCCTGGCCGATAGACCGAACTGAACGAATCATACGGGGAATATTGAAGTAAACCGGGAAGGTTTACCTCAATAATCCACTCTTTTTTTTTTCTTTTTATCATGTCTAGATGTAACTTAAGTTCCTACGTGTACACACACAAGCAGAAGATAAAACATCCTCACAATCACATATTAATTATAGCCAAATTAAGGTTTCAGGGACCATTTTGTAAATTTGACAATTTAGGAGGGTTATTACCAAATTTAGGTTATCAATCTTTAATTAGGTTCATTACATGTTTCTCGGTAAACTCACCTCAAAAAGACCTCAAGAACCCATCCAATTGCATACAAGACAGACATGGACCAAAAAGTAAGAAAATAGAAACCCAAAACAATTCAATAACTTAATTAAAGGTCGAACGTTTCGGAATAGGGTGCCCCGTATCGGAACGGTCGTTTCGAAACACGGATAACTATTTTAAGACGCGTGTTCATTTTGAAACCCATTTAGGCTCGTTTCGGAATGATGGTTCACAGAGGAAAATTGTTTCGAAATAGGCCTCACCGTTTCGAAACACGAAGACTTTTTCAGGCCACTATTTCGAAACAAGCAAGGGTGTTTCGAAACACATGGGCCTGAATTGTTTCAAAATGTTGTTTTAAACCAATTTAAACCATCTGAAACCATCATGGCATAAGCCCAAACATGTTTGCAACTCAAATATACATCAGCACAACTTATACGAAGCATAGGCATCATCATAGAATTATTCACAATAGTAAAGAGGCTAAAGGCATGCTTCCTAAGGGTTAAGAGAACCAAAAGGCCAAAATCCAAATTCAAGTATAAACCAAAACATAGAGGCCATTTACATAACCGAATATGCTTCTCAAATTTGCACAAAACCAGAAAATACCAAACTAACAACATTCATTGCACTGGACACCCCCATTTCCTTTATTACACTAGTTGAAGAACACAACATACTTTTAAAGAGTGTCTTGGTAAGATTCCTTGAAGATGCTGCCTCCAAATGTCTAATTTTCTGCATTGATGAATAAAGAGAGCATAAGCTAACAAGCTTAGTGAGGATTGCTCAAACCACAACCATCATCAATGCACAAAATCATTTTCACAAATTTCAAAACCATCGTGCTTCCTTTGACAAAGCATGCACTTTAACATCAAAACCATTGTATTTAACATCATGCAACATGATTCGTAAAGTTTCAGCAACTAAACCATTGCTACTCAAGTTCCAAGCCTTTCAAGCATAACACCCTTATGCTAAGCTTAAACAAAAATATGCATCTTTCAAAATATGCATCAACAACATTTTTCATAACATTAAAATCCATTATATTGGCTCACAAGTGATAAACAACATTAAAAAAACATATACCGGATACACGGACTACCAAGGGATGTCCCACACCCTTCATACACTCTACCGGCATCTCAAGGCTCACACACGAGAGTAACCTTCCATCGTTGTGACACCCGTGGTGGATTATTCGGTACAATCACAACCCCTCAACACCACTCATCAGTAGATGTATAACCCACTAACGAGAGACGAGATACACACAAGGTTCGTACCCGAAAGAGACCCTCAACCGTTGCAACCTTAAACAATCCTCAATCGTTAGGGTACTTCGATGGAATTTTTGGTACAATCACGACCCCTCAACATCCAAGGCGACTCATTTATAGTGCACTCAATCCTATAGTCGACTAATGATATCTGATTTCATTTATAAAACACTTTACACAATCAGCACTTGCCAATATAATCCATATCTCATGCATACCTTACTGTTTTTTCAAAGCATTCATGATAAGCCATAAATCAAGCATTAAACCATGCTTCAAACCCCATGCATCAACACATGCATACAAGGATCACTTACCTAGTGCATCCTTAAACCACATGGCATCATCATCCTCATTTCATATATTCAAAACATGCTTTAAAACAGTAGGTAAATGCAATTAAAATCAAATGCAACCAAAGTTTCAAAACTAGCACAATCCGAGAGAGAAATTCACTTTACTCACTTCCGAACTTAGTAAAACATTTCAAGCTCTTACTAAGTTCCCAAAACAATTTTCTAAAATGTTTCCACTCTGGAAGA
This sequence comes from Hibiscus trionum, assembly GCA_030270665.1. Lineage (NCBI taxonomy): Eukaryota > Viridiplantae > Streptophyta > Magnoliopsida > Malvales > Malvaceae > Hibiscus > Hibiscus trionum. The sequence continues at coordinate 48,030,103 of BSYR01000008.1, read as the reverse complement.
CCAAGTTCCACTCACTGACTTGCGAAACCATGCTTGTCGACGCAACTATCGATCATCCGAAGCCTCCAACAACACTTCGTTTGCTTCTGGATTACTATCCTCTATTTTCAACACATTAAAACAGAGGTTCAATGCATTATAACGCATCCAAAACACCATCACTCAAAAGAAATACCGCAGCCATGCTCTAAAGCATCAATTCACCCATCGGAAACAACGAAAAACTCATTTGATTGACCTCTAACCTCAGCCCAGCGATTACCCAACACCTCCAACACATTTTAAGCATCAATCAACATCCAAAAACATCCTAAAACAATCCTTATACCACCAGCAACTCAGATTCACCTAAACACCCCAAAAACTCATCCAAAAACACTTTAAAAACCAAGGATCTCAAGGATTTCGGGATCTATATGAATAAGACTCCACTTCAACACTAAAAACTTTTCAGAACTTATTTAGAAACAATCTCAAACTAGTCAAATCAATCAAATTCTGAAAATCACATTTTAAACCACTTTTCTATCAAGATTTCAATAGTTTATCAAACTAACAACAAAACCTCAATCAAAATCATTAATAAAAAGTCAAATATCTTTGGAATTTCATTAAAGAACCTAGATTAGAGGGTTAGCACGAAATTTACCCTCAATCCTTGCTTCTCCTCTAACTTGGCAAGTTTTGCTTGAGTGAACTTGAAGGAAAATGAGAGAAATCACCAAGGAAAAGATGGAAATCAAAAGAGAATTTGAGCGTAAGGAAATTCTGGAAATTTGAGAGTAAATGGAGAGTGTTTGGCTGAAATGAAAGAGAGAAATGAAAAGCTCGTCAAAATTCTTTTAACTGATTAACTACCTCTTTAATTAATTAATTAAAAACCTTTTTGATTATTAATAAAACATTTAAAACACATGCCAAATTAGGAAAAATGCTTAATTTCCAAGTAGCTCCCTGAAGATTCTAAGATTTTGACTCTTCTTGAAAACACATATTTCCCAACTTTTAAATCTTTACATTTTGGTCACTGCCCAAAATGTATACTTTCGAAAACTTGTTTTGTAAAATTGACTTAACCAACCCCTCAAATTTAACAATTTGATTTCCCTAAGCTTTTGATTTCGAAACCTTTTAGGAATTTTTATCCCATCCCGAACATTGATTTCCCTAAACCACCTTTTAACAATTTGAACCACCGACACTGATTCCATCGGCCCAACCCGACTTGCCAAAACACCTAAGCCCAAAACCGGGGCATTACAACTCTCCCCCATTTAGGAAATTTTGTCCTCAAAATTTTACCTGAAGGAAAAAGATGCGGGAATTGCCTCAACATGTCCTCTTTGCTTTCCCACGTGGCCTCCTCAACTCCTCGATGTCGCCACAACACCTTCACAAGATGAATCGTCTTGCTACGGAAAACTTTGCTACTCGTATCCAGAAATCTAACTGGTTCCTTATCATAGGATAAATCCAGATTTAACTAAATTTCTTCAACTGGCATCACATGCGAAGGATCTGACCTATACCTCCGTAACATAGAAACGTGAAACACATCATGAATCTTTTCCAACAAGGAGGTAACCTCAACCGATAAGCCACAGGACCAACCCGCTCCACAACCTCATAAGGTCAAATAAACCTCGAACTAAGCTTTCCCTTATGTCCGAACCTCATCACCTTCTTCTGAGGTGATACCTTAAGAAATACGCGATCTCCAAACGCAAATTCAATCTCCCTACGCTTTAAATCCGTGTAGAACTTCTGACGATCTAATGCAGCCTTCAATCTGTTGGGTCACGTCGGCACGCCCGTGGCGCAGTGGAAAAATAATCCGACGTAATCCATTCAGGATCCATGTACAGGAACGAATCTGGGGTGAAAAGATGAAGAGTTACCTTTTAAAACTCTAGAAACTGGAAAACCGATGGTATGTCGGGATAACCACGTCATGTAAAACCAGAATCGTCACATGTTCGCAATGACCTCTACGGAGTCCACCTGAAGAAAACGAACAAAGTTTCCGCCTCCCTAATACTTAGGGATAAATTTCGACAGGTTTGAACACCTTCCAGGGAGAAGTCGAAATCCCTCTAGGGATTCTTGAGAGAGTCTAAAATCGACCAGGGGTTCTACTGGGACTTGGATTCGAACTAGGAAATCGCCAGGAATTTACCAGGGGGCAAGAGGTGTAACCCCCTTAACTCGGCCTAGACGGTTGACCCGAATTAAGAAGTTTACACGGGGAAAACCAAAGTCAACCCGAAAGTCAACCTTGATTAACGACCTTTTTTTTCTTTTTAATCTTGTCTAAATGCACATTAACCCTAGATATGTTCACAAGATAATCATACTCAAAGATCAAAACAATCAGAGAACATTCAGGGACTCAATTTGTAACCCCCTTAACCCGGCCTAGACGGTTGACCCGAATTAAGAAAGTCACACGGGGAAAACCAAAGTCAACCCGAAAGTCAACCTTGATTAACGACCCTTTTTTTTCTTTTTAAACTTTTCTAGATGCATATTAATCCTTAGATATGATCATACAACAGCATACTCAAAGATCATAAACATCAGAGATCAAACAGGGACCCAATTGAACAAATTACAACTTTAGGGACCAAATTGTAATTTCTGATAATTATAAGGACTTCATCCAAATTAAAGTTACCAACTTGAAATTAATCAGGTTTCATGCTTCTCTGTGAAATTTCAGTTCAAAAGGACTTCCCAAACTCATACAATTGCACAAACAAGATTCATGACCAAAATGCAAACAATTCAAAACATATAACTGCCAATGTCAGCCCCTAACGGTCACCCGTTCCGAAACGGGAGACAGCCCGTTTCGAAACGCGGGGCCGTTCCGCAACGCGTACCGAAACGAGGGCAGACAGTAGCCTATCCGTTTCGGAACGGTCCCTCCCGTTTCGGACACCTGGGCTTGTTTAAGGCACCCGTTCCGAAACGGTAGGTGCTGTTCCGAAACACCCTGCACAGATTGCCCCAAAATGCATACTTAAACATGCAATTAAACATCCAATCATGCTCCAAATGCCACCAAACTTTACCAGCATGCTATTCAACATATATGAGACATACTTGCATCAACAATTCATCAAAACATCAACATATATGGAAAGCCCCAAATCTATAGGCATGCTTCCTACACAAGCAACCATTCAAGCATAAACTTCCAATTCAAGCATATAAAGGCCAATTACAAAAACCAGCATTCTCAACAACCTAAAACATACTTGGGGAGTTCAAAACATCTCCCAAAACATACACATAGGTCCCCCATTGCCAAATTACCAAAAGCTAAATGTACTTAAGAAAACCTTCCATACTTTGAGCTTTACTTCCACTTGAATGCTTGCCTTCCTTGCTGCCCTCAAAGTACTCTAATGTTCTGCATTATTGATTTGAGAAAACAAAGAGAGAGCGTAAGCAAAAGCTTAGTGAGGAATGCTCAACAAAACCATTTAATAATGCATTTATAAAACACTTTATAAATCATGCTTCAAATCATCATTTACACATGCTCAAAAGCATACTTAAACAAGCATCTCATGCTTCATATCATTACATGTCATATTGGCCACAAGTGATACATTACATTTCTTTAAAAACAAGTTCATCAACTTACACCCAAGGACTTTTAAACACCTTGGCCCCAAGGACTTTTAAACACCTTGGCCCATGGACTTTTAAACAACATGGAAAGGACCACACAAGGACTTTTAACCACCTTTGTGTCCGTATCAAGTTTCACCCCAAGGAATTTTAAACACCTTGGCCCCAAGGACTTTTAAACACCTTGGCCATGGACTTTTAAACACCATGATATAAATCACCTCAAGGACTTTTAAACACCTTGACCCCAAGGACTTTTAAACACCTTGGAAAGGATCACACAAGGACTTTTAAACACCTTTGTGTCTGTAACAAGAATCATCCAAGGACTTTTAACCACCTTGATGTTCTTAAGTAAACAAGGCTCACTCAAGGACTTTTAACCACCTTAGTGACCTTAACCTTTGCAAAACATCACTTGCCAATATACATCATTATCATCAATTTATCCACTGTTTTAAAGCATTAAACCAAGCCATATTCATCATGCATTTAAAAGCATCAAACCACATTTAATCAATGTTCAAAAGCAAGGAACTCTTACCTAGAGCTTCCTTCAACATATGGCTTACAAAAACAACATTAACCATGCTAAATCATGCTTTCAAAACAGAGTTTAAAACATGCAATAAACCACATTGCACAACAATCAAATCATGGCCACCACTAGAGAGTATTTCCGAAAACTTACACTTGAGCTTAGCAAAGTGGTTTAGACTTAAACTAAGCTCCCAAGACATTGGTTTCAAAGCCGAAAACCCAATTTCACTCACCGATTCCACTTCGCCTCTTGCCGAAGCACCAAATCAAGCCTCCGGATCACCACCACTTGGATCCAAAGATGACTCCCCTGTTTTAACACATTAAAACATTAGATTAATGCATCATCATGCATTAATAGCTTCAATGAAAGCACCTAAACTCGCTGCTCTCATCCATACTCCATTTTCGGCCACCAAACACAACCGAAAATGCATCCAAACCACTTCTCAACAAAGCCCAGCCATAAACCATCAAAACCTAACATCCTTTAACATCATCTAACATCTAAAAAGAACCTAACAACATCCTTATACCTCCAGCAACACCAGATCCACAAGATCACCTCAAAAACAACCAAGAACCATAAGCTAAACTTAGGAAATTCAACCTATCCGGGATTGCATTAATCAAAACCCAATTCCTTATCAAATTAACATTCATTAATCATCATTTTAACACCTTAAAACACTGCTTAAATAGATCCAACGAAATTTCATCAAAAACACACCAAATCTTGCATTTTAAGCCAAGATCCATAAAACAATCTTAAAAGCCTTTAATAAAACATCAATTAAGGATTGAAAACTTAGGAATTTCAGTAAAGAACTGATAGTTTAGAGGAGAAGGACGTTCTTACCTCCAAACTTGAGTTTCTCCTCTTTTTGGAATCAAAAACCTTGATGAATCAAGTAGCAAATGATGAGGTTTTGTAGATATGATGATTAGGAATCAAAAGAGAGTTGAAAGGAGAGATTTAGGTGAGAAAATCAGAAACAATTCTCTGGAAAGAAAGTGTTTGGGTTGAGAGAAAATGAGAGAAAAGAAAATAGGAAATTAGTTATCAAAATGGCCAAAATGGCTTTCCCTCCTCTTTTGATATGTTTTAAAATCAGAATATAGCTTAAAATATCTTAGAAAAATCTGGAGAAACTACTTTTGGAATAATAGCTCCTTAAAGATTCAAAGTTTCAACCCTTTCTAAAACAGCCACAAAACTTTCAAAAATTACATTTTGGTCACTAGCCAAAATGTCACCCTTCCAAAACTCATTTTCCAAAATTGATTTCACAGTTCACTTATATATATTAAAAGATGATTTTAGAACATTTTTCCATATTTTTAATGCAACCCGAACTAGGCTTTCCTAAATTCACCCTTTTAGATTCGAACAGCACTTTGACCAGACCGGTCAACGCCCAAAACTTCTAAGCCCAAAACCGGGGCGTTACAACTCTCCCCCCCTTAAGAAATTTCGTCCCCGAAATTTACCTGAAGGAAAGAGATAAGGAAACTGCTTCAGCATGTCTTCCTTCCGCTCCCACGTGGCTTCCTCAACACCTCGATGCTTCCACAGCACCTTCACCAACTCAATGGTCTTGCCACGAAGAACCTTGCTATCCGAATCCAGAACCTTCACCGGTTCCTCATCATAGGTCAAATCCGGATTCAAAACCACTTCCTCCACAGGCATCACATGTGAAGGATCAGATCTATACTTCCGGAGCATAGAAACATGAAACACATCATGAATCTTCTCCAACTCCTGAGGTAACCTCAACCGATACCCAACATGACCCACACGCTCACCCACCTCATATGGTCCAATGTACCTAGGGCTCAACTTACCCTTCCGGCCAAACCTCATCACCTTCTTCCAAGGCGAAACCTTCAAGAACACACGGTCACCCACCGCATACTCAATCTCCTTACGCTTCAAATCCGCGTAAGACTTTTGCCGATCAGAGGCAGCCTTCAACCGCTCACAAATGAGCTTTACCTTCTCTGTGGTCCCTTTCAACAAAGCCGGCATCGAAACCAACTTTAGACCAGTTTCAGCCCAACAAAGAGGAGTCCTACACTTCCTCCCGTACAAAGCCTCATAAGGTGCCATCTGTATACTTGCCTGATAACTGTTGTTATAAGCAAACTCAACCAAAGGCAGATGCTTCTCCCAAGAACCTTGAAACTCAATCACGTAGCACCTCAACATATCCTCCAAAATCTGGATAACTCGCTCAGACTGACCATCCGACTGAGGATGATAGGACGTACTGAAATGCAACCTTGTACCCAGAGCTTGATGCAAACACTGCCAGAAACGCGATGTGAACCTCGGATCCCTATCTGACACAATCGACTTAGGCACACCATGCAGCCGCACAATCTCAGCAATGTACAGCTCTGCCAACTTATCCAAAGAAAACGTGGTATGCACAGGCAAGAAATGCGCACACTTCGTTAGGCGATCCACAATCACCCAAACAGAATTCTTCTTCGAGGGAGACAAAGGTAAACCAGATACAAAATCCATGGTAACCCGTTCCCACTTCCACTCAGGGATTTTCAACGGTTGCAACAACCCTGAAGGAAACTGATGCTCAGCCTTAACTCGCTGACATACCATACACTTGCTAACAAACTCCGCAACATCTTTCTTCAAACCCACCCAGTAGTACTCCTCACGAAGATCACGATACATTTTAGTACTACCCGGGTGCATAGCAAAAGGACTACTATGACCTTCAGTCAGAATAGCACGCCTCAACTCAGCATCAGCAGGCACTACTATCCGACTCCCAAAACACAACACTCCATCATCATTAAAGCAGAAATCTGAAGGTCTACCCTCCGCGATATCCTGAACATGAGACACCAAGGAATCATCCAGCAACTGCTTATCCTTGATCAACTGAACCAAAGATGGTTTCACTTGCAACTCAGCAACAAGACCACCATCTTGCGAAATGCTCAAGCTAGCAAACATAGCCCTCAGCTCAACAGCTACTTTCCTACTCAAGGCATCCGCAACAACATTAGCTTTTCCAGGATGATACTCAATCGTCAGATCATAATCCTTGAGCAACTCCAACCAACGCCGCTGCCTAAGATTCAACTCCTTCTGAGACATCAGATACCTCAAACTCTTGTGATCTGTGTACACAGTACACTTCTCACCATACAGATAATGTCTCCAGATCTTCAGAGCAAAAACCACTGCAGCCAGCTCAATATCATGCGTAGGGTAATTGCGCTCATGCACTTTCAACTGCCGCGATGCATAAGCCACCACCTTACCCTCCTACATCAGCACACACCCCAAACCAACATAGGATGCATCACTGTAAACCACAAACTCTTTCCCTGATTCAGGCTGAATCAAGATAGGAGCTTGCGTCAAAGCCGCCTTAAGCTTCTCAAAAGCCTGATGTCTCGCTTCCGTCCACTCATACTTAACATCCTTTTGCATTAGCTTCGTCAAAGGAGCAGCAATCTTGGAAAAACCATCCACAAACCTACGGTAGTATCCCGCCAAACCAAGGAAACTACGGACCTCATGAACAGACTTAGGAACCTTCCAATTCATCACAGCCTCAATCTTCTGAGGATCGACACGAATCCCCTCAGCTGAGACCACATGCCCAAGAAACACCACCTCCTTAAGCCAGAACTCACACTTGCTCAGCTTAGCATAGAGCTGATTCTCCAACAAAGCCTGCAAAACAATCCTCAAATGCTCTTCATGCTCCTCCTCAGTACGCGAGTACACGAGGATATCATCAATGAATACCACAACGAACTTGTCCAGGTATTCATGAAACACACGATTCATCATGTCCATGAAAGCAGCAGGAGCATTTGTCAACCCAAACGGCATCACAAGGAACTCATAATGCCCATACCTTGTCCTGAAAGCTGTCTTAGGCACATCCCCATCCTTCACCTTCAACTGATAATACCCTGATCTCAAGTCAATCTTAGAGAACACAACAGCTCCCCGAAATTGATCAAAGAGATCATCAATTCTCGGCAAAGGATACCGATTCTTGATAGTCAACTTATTCAGCTGACGGTAATCAATGCACATTCTCATAGTGCCATCCTTCTTCTTCACAAACAAGACCGGTTCTCCCCAAGGTGACACACTCGGCCGAATGAAACCACGATCAAGCAACTCTTGCAACTGCGTCTTCAGCTCCTTCAGCTCCTTAGGTGCCATTCTATAAGGAGTAATGGACACAGGAGTTGTATTCTCATACAGCTCAATTCCAAACTCCACCTCGCGGTTAGGAGGTAAACCAGGCAACTCCTCAGGAAAAACACCAGGAAACTCCTTCACAACTCTGATATCTTGCACCCTCAACTCTTTAGAGCTAGGATTCATCACAAAAGCTAGATAGGCTTCGCAACCTTGCCTCAGCATCCTGCTCGCCTCCAAGGTAGACACCACATTGGCAAGAAACTTCACATTCTCACCAACCACAACAACTTCATAATCATCCGCAAGCTTAAGCGAAACTCGCTTGTTTTCACAATCCACAACAGCACGATGCTCAGCAAGCCAATCCATACCAAGGATTACATCAAAACCATAAAAGGGCAACTCCATAAGATCAAAATGAAAAACATGTTCTTGAACAACCAAGGGACACCTTCTATAAAGCTTTCGAGTCACAACAGTCTCACCAAAAGAACTAGTGACACGAACACCAACATCCAAAGACTCAACAGGAAAACCAAGCAATTCAGCATGCTCACGCAAAATGTATGAATGCGTAGATCCAGAATCTATCAAAGAAAGCAATGACAAGGACTGCAAAGTAAAGGTACATGCAATCACATCCGCATCATTCCTTCCCTCACGCTGAGCATACACCCTCGCTTGGCCTCCACCTTCAGGCTGAATAGCCACAACATGGGCCACTCCAAGACCACCTTCCTCTCTTCTCTGGAAATTACCACGGCCGCGCCCACGACCTCTCTGCGGTGCAGCAACAACAGGAGCACGCACCTGATCACCAGCCAACCTAGGACAATCTCGCCTCAAATGGTTGGCGGATCCACAATTCCAGCACCCATTACCAGCTGCCGCAATAGGAGCTTGCACCTCTCTCACAGCACGAGGACAGTCACGCTTCATGTGACCACGTGAACCACAGATCCAACAAGCACTCGGATCAGCTCTAGCATTGCCTCCTCTAGCAGGTGCACCACCACCTCTCTTAGCTGAAGACTGATACTTCTGATCACGTCCCCTCTTGTTCCGTCCACCTCCGGAACTATACTCAGCGGCTCTCTTACCAGAAATTGCTCCAGCACCTTTCGCAGATAAACCCAAGTTCATCTCAATGTCCTTGGCTCGGCCCACCAACACATCAAAATCATCATACTCGGTGGCCAGCACATACATTTTCACATCCGTCACTAAGCCATAACGGAACCTCTCGCACCTTGCCCGCTCATCAGGTACCAGCTCAGGTGCATACTGACTGAGTCGCACAAACTGCACTTCATACTCAGCCACACTCATGCTCCCTTGGGTAAGAGACATGAATTCACGCTTCTTCTCATCTAGGTACCTCACAACCAGATACCTTCTCTTGAACACATTCTGAAAGAATGTCCAAGTCACATCCGCTTCAACCATCCCAGCTATAGTGGTCGTCCACCACGTATACGCATCGTCCTGCAGCAAGGACACAACACAACCCATCTTTTGCACATCCGTGCAGCTCATCTGTCCCAAGATTCGCTTGGTACTCTCTAGCCAAGCTTCAGAACTCTCAGCAGACATACCCCTGAACTCAGTCCCACCAAGACTGCGCAGACGCTCCAAAGGTAGTCTAACTCCAGCATCTCCCTGATTCCCAGCTCCTTGAGCTCCAGCTACGGCTGCTCGGAAAGCACCCGCAATAGCTTGTACCAACATAGACATATCAGGCACAGCTTGCCCCTGACCAACCTCTGGTCCAGCAGCTCCAGCACCAGCTGCAGCTTCAGCTCTTCCACCCTCAGCACCACCACCAGGTGGAGGAGGAGGTAACACCGCACTACCCGTGTTTTCCTCATTCTCGTTCTGATTGGGAGCCGTAGCTCGCACATTACCTCGTAACTCTCTACGTGGTGCCATACTTTTACCATGCAATCACAATACAAATAAAACGAAGTCAGGCCCAGCAAGGTAAGCAATCCAAGTATTCAAGCTCAATTTCATTCAAAATCGACACCATTTCATTAGCTTTTATTTGGCAATGGGTACCCACAACATGTTACATCACAGCATACATCTCAATTGCATCCAAATCACAAGCCACTAAACATGCTTTCGATCAACAAGCATACAAGGCATACATACTTCAATCATGCACACATTCATTCCCAATTACTCGAGAACTCAACTCTGATACCACCAAATGTAACCCCCTTAACCCGGCCTAGACGGTTGACCCGAATTAAGAAAGTCACACGGGGAAAACCAAAGTCAACCCGAAAGTCAACCTTGATTAACGACCCTTTTTTTTTCTTTTTAAACTTGTCTAGATGCATATTAATCCTTAGATATGATCATACAACAGCATACTCAAAGATCATAAACATCAGAGATCAAACAGGGACCCAATTAAACAAATTACAACTTTAGGGACCAAATTGTAATTTCTGATAATTATAAGGACTTCATCCAAATTAAAGTTACCAACTTGAAATTAATCAGGTTTCATGCTTCTCTGTGAAATTTCAGTTCAAAAGGACTTCCCAAACTCATACAATTGCACAAACAAGATTCAGGACCAAAATGCAAACAATTCAAAACATATAACTGCCAATGTCAGCCCCTAACGGTCACCCGTTCCGAAACGGGAGACAGCCCGTTTCGAAACGCGGGGCCGTTCCGCAACGCGTACCGAAACGAGGGCAGACAGTAGCCTATCCGTTTCGGAACGGTCCCTCCCGTTTCGGACGCCTGGGCTTGTTTAAGGCACCCGTTCCGAAACGGTAGGTGCTGTTCCGAAACACCCTGCACAGATTGCCCCAAAATGCATACTTGAACATGCAATTAAACATCCAATCATGCTCCAAATGCCACCAAACTTTACCAGCATGCTATTCAACATATATGAGACATACTTGCATCAACAATTCATCAAAACATCAACATATATGGAAAGCCCCAAATCTATAGGCATGCTTCCTACACAAGCAACCATTCAAGCTTAAACTTCCAATTCAAGCATATAAAGGCCAATTACAAAAACCAGCATTCTCAACAACCTAAAACATACTTGGGGAGTTCAAAACATACACATAGGCCCCCATTGCCAAATTACCAAAAGCTAAATGTACTTAAGAAAACCTTCCATACTTTGAGCTTTACTTCCACTTGAATGCTTGCCTTCCTTGCTGCCCTCAAATACTCTAATGTTCTGCATTATTGATTTGAGAAAACAAAGAGAGAGCGTAAGCAAAAGCTTAGTGAGGAATGCTCAACAAAACCATTCAATAATGCATTTATAAAACACTTTATAAATCATGCTTCAAATCATCATTTACACATGCTCAAAAGCATACTTAAACAAGCATCTCATGCTTCATATCATTACATGTCATATTGGCCACAAGTGATACATTTCATTTCTTTAAAAACAAGTTCATCAACTTACACCCAAGGACTTTTAAACACCTTGGCCCCAAGGACTTTTAAACACCTTGGCCCATGGACTTTTAAACACCATGGAAAGGACCACACAAGGACTTTTAACCACCTTTGTGTCCGTATCAAGTTTCACCCCAAGGACTTTTAAACACCTTGGCCCCAAGGACTTTTAAACACCTTGGCCATGGACTTTTAAACACCATGATATAAATCACCTCAAGGACTTTTAAACACCTTGACCCCAAGGACTTTTAAACACCTTGGAAAGGATCACACAAGGACTTTTAAACACCTTTGTGTCCGTAACAAGAATCATCCAAGGACTTTTAACCACCTTGATGTTCTTAAGTAAACAAGGCTCACTCAAGGACTTTTAACCACCTTAGTGACCTTAACCTTTGCAAAACATCACTTGCCAATATACATCATTATCATCAATTTATCCACTGTTTTAAAGCATTAAACCAAGCCATATTCATCAAGCATTTAAAAGCATCAAACCACATTTAATCAATGTATAAAAGCAAGGAACTCTTACCTAGAGCTTCCTTCAACATATGGCTTACAAAAACAGCATTAACCATGCTAAATCATGCTTTCAAAACAGAGTTTAAAACATGCAATAAACCACATTGCACAACAATCAAATCATGGCCACCACTAGAGAGTATTTCCGAAAACTTACACTTGAGCTTAGCAAAGTGGTTTAGACTTAAACTAAGCTCCCAAGACATTGGTTTCAAAGCCGAAAACCCAATTTCACTCACCGATTCCACTTCGCCTCTTGCCGAAGCACCAAATCAAGCCTCCGGATCACCACCACTTGGATCCAAAGATGACTCCCCTATTTTAACACATTAAAACAGTAGATTAATGCATCATCATGCATTAATAGCTTCAATGAAAGCACCTAAACTCGCTGCTCTCATCCATACTCCATTTTCGGCCACCAAACACAACCGAAAATGCATCCAAACCACTTCTCAACAAAGCCCAGCCATAAACCTTCAAAACCTAACATCCTTTTACATCATCTAACATCTAAAAAGAACCTAACAACATCCTTATACCTCCAGCAACACCAAATCCACAAGATCACCTCAAAAACAACCAAGAATCATAAGCTAAACTTAGGAAATTCAACCTATCCGGGATTGCATTAATCAAAACCCAATTCCTTATCAAATTAACATTCATTAATCATCATTTTAACACCTTAAAACACTGCTTAAACAGATCCAACGAAATTTCATCAAAAACACACCAAATCTTGCATTTTAAGCCAAGATCCATTAAACAATCTTAAAAGCCTTTAATAAAACATCAATTAAGGATTGAAAACTTAGGAATTTCAGTAAAGAACTGATAGTTTAGAGGAGAAGGACGTTCTTACCTCCAAACTTGAGTTTCTCCTCTTTTTGGAATCAAAAACCTTGATGAATCAAGTAGCAAATGATGAGGTTTTGTAGATATGATGATTAGGAATCAAAAGAGAGTTGAAAGGAGAGATTTAGGTGAGAAAATCAGAAACAATTCTCTGGAAAGAAAGTGTTTGGGTTGAGAGAAAATGAGAGAAAAGAAAATAGGAAATTAGTTATCAAAATGGCCAAAATGGCTTTCCCTCCTCTTTTGATATGTTTTAAAAATCAGAATATAGCTTAAAATATCTTAGAAAAATCTGGAGAAACTACTTTTGGAATAATAGCTCCTTAAAGATTCAAAGTTTCAACCCTTTCTAAAACAGCCACAAAACTTTCAAAAATTACATTTTGGTCACTAGCCAAAATGTCACCCTTCCAAAACTCATTTTCCAAAATTGATTTCACAGTTCACTTATATATATTAAAAGATGATTTTAGAACACTTTTCCATATTTTTAATGCAACCCGAACTAGGCTTTCCTAAATTCCCCCTTTTAGATTCGAACAGCACTTTGACCAGACCGGTCAACGCCCAAAACTTCTAAGCCCAAAACCGGGGCGTTACACAATTGAACAAATTACAACTTTAGGGACCAAAATGTAAATTCTGAACATTATAAGGACTTAACCCAATTAGAAGTTACCAACTTGAAATTAATCATCTTTCATGCTTCTCTGCCAAATTTCAGCTCAAACGGACATTCCAAACTCATTCAATTGCAATAACAAATTTCGGGACCAAAACGCAAGCATTTCAAAACATATAACCATCAATTTCAGAGCCCAACGGTCGAGTGTTCCGAAACAGGGAGGACATGTTCCGAACCGCGGGACCGTTCCGAAACTGGTTCCGAAACGAGGCTTGGTAGTGGCATTTCCGTTCCGGAACGGTTCCTCCCGTTTCGGAACGCTTAGACCATTTCAAGCCCCTGTTCCGAAACGGTAGCACCCGTTCCGATACGGCCTGCCCAGATTTGCAAATTTTTGCTGAATTAACACATATTTGACCCATCACACATGCTCCAAATGCCACCAAAATATACCAGCAAGTCGTTCAACAATCAAGGAACATAATTGCTTCAATCATACTCAAACATGGCATCAATTAAGCAAATCCCCAATTCTATAGGCAAGCTTCCTATTTCATAAACCATTCAAGCATCAAAATACCAAATCAACCACATAAAGGCCATTTACATGTTCCAACAACATTAACAACATAAAACCAACTTAAGGAGTCCAAAACATCTCCTAAAACATCAACATAGGTTCCCCATTGCGAAATGCCAAAAGCTAATAGTGTTTAAGAAACCTTCACCATACATGAGCTTAGTTCACCACTTGGATTCTTCACCTCCTTGCTGCCCTCAATGCACTTTAATGCTCTGCATTATTGGTTTAAGAAAAGAGAGAGAGAGCGTAAGCGAAAAGCTTAGTGAGGAATGCTCATTTAAAACCACACAATAATGCATTTACGAAACACCTTTAAAAACCTTAAATCATACATCATTTGCACATGCACTAAAGCATTTAAAACAAGCAATTCATGCTTCAAGCTCATAACATGTCACATTGGCAACAAGTGATACATTCAACATAAGATCCACACATAGACTTTTAAACACCATTGTGATCTTATAATTTCCAAGGACCGCACATGGACTTTTAAACACCATTGTGTCCTTAACAAGAATCATCCATGGACTTTTAAACACCATGACAAGGACCACACAAGGACTTTTAAACACCTTTGTGTCCTTAACAAGAATCACCCAAGGACTTTTAAACACCTTGGTGTTCTTAAATAACAAGGCTTACACAAGGAATTTTAACCACCTTTGTAACCTTAACCAAGAACCAACCATTGACTTTTAAACACCATGTTGTTCTTAAAATACACAAGATTCACACAAGGACTTTTAACCACCTTTGTGATCTTAACCAAGAACCAACCATGGACTTTTAACCACCATGTTGTTCTTAAATAAACAAGGCTCACACAAGGACTTTTAAACACCTTTGTGACCTTAACCATCACTTGCCAATATGCATCATTAACAACAATATTCCACTGTTTTTAAGCATTTAACAAAGCCATAAACATCATGCATCCTTAGGCATCAAACCACATTTAAATAATGTTCAAAAACAAGGATCTCTTACCTTGAGCATCCTTCAACACATGGCTTATAATCTCAGCAAATAAACATGCTAAATATGCTTCCAAAACAGGATTTAAAACATGCAAACAAACCACATTGCACTCAACCAATCCATGGTTCATCATCAAGAGAGTTTTTCCGAAAACTTACTCTTGAGCTTAGCTAAGTTGCTTAGACTTAAACTAAGCTCCCAAACCTTCAAAACATTGGTTTCAAAGCTGAAAACCAAAATCCACTCACCGATTCCGTTTCGCCTCTTGCCGAAACACCAATCAAGCTTCCGGATCTCCACCACTAGGATCCAAAGATGACTCCCCTCTAAACTTGAGTTTCTCCCTTTTTAGAATCAAAATTCTTGAAGATCCAAGTAGCAAATGGTGAGGTTTTGTTGAAGAGATGATTAGAGATCAAAAGAGAATTAAAATCTCATGTTTGGATGTCAAAAATCAGAGGAAAAAGCTCTGGAGAAATGTGTTTGGTTTGAGAGAAAAGATGAGAGAAAATGAAAATAGAATTTTAGGAAAAGTTAGTTGGAAAATGCCAAAATATCTTCCCTCTCTTTTTCTTTTATTCAAAAACCATTTATTAAACCTTTAATATTTAGGAAAAATCTGGAGAAACTCCTATTGGGTAAATAGCTCCTTAAAGATTCAAAGTTTCAATCCTTTTTAAAACAGTCTCACAGTTTTCGAAAATTACATTTCGGTCACTAACCCAAAATGTCACACTTCCAAACCTCATTTTGTAAAATTGATTTCACTTTTCTGTTATACATAATAAAAGAGGATTTTAAGACATTTTCCCACATTTTTAACGCAACCCGAACTAGGCTTTCCTAAATTCACTCTTTTATATTCGAACCGCGAACCGACCGGTCCGGTCCAAACCCAAAACTTCTAAGCCCAAATTTGGGGTGTTACAACTCCCCCCCTTAAGAAATTTCGTCCTCGAAATTTACCTGAAGGAAAGAGATACGGAAACTGCTCTAGCATGTCATCTTTCCGTTCCCACGTGGCTTCCTCAGCACCACGATGCTTCCACAACACCTTTACCAACTCAATGGTCTTGCCACGAAGAACCTTACTATCCGAATCCAGAATCTTCACCGGTTCCTCATCATAGGTCAAATCCGGATTCAATTCCACTTCTTCCACAGGCATCACATGTGAAGGATCCGATCTATACCTCCGAAGCATAGAAACATGAAACACATCATGGATCTTCTCCAACTCTTGAGGTAACCTCAACTTGTACGCAACAGGACCCACACGCTCAATCACCTCGTATGGTCCAATGTACCTAGGGCTCAACTTACCCTTACGGCCAAACCTCATCACCTTTTTCCAAGGCGAAACCTTCAAAAACACACGGTCACCCACCACATACTCAATCTCCTTACGCTTCAGATCCGCGTAAGACTTTTGCCGATCAGAAGCTGCCTTCAAACGCTCACAAATGAGCTTCACCTTCTCGGTGGTTCCTTTCAACAAAGTCGGCATCGAAACCAACTTCTGACATGTTTCAGCCCAACAAAGAGGAGTCCTACACTTCCTCCCGTACAAAGCCTCATAAGGTGCCATTTGAATACTTGATTGATAACTATTGTTTTAGGCAAACTCCACCAAAGGAAAATGTTTCTCCCATGAGCCCTGAAACTCAATTACGCAGCACCTCAACATATCCTCCAAAACCTGGATAACACGCTCGGACTGACCATCCGACTGAGGATGATAAGACGTACTAAAATTCAACCGCGTACCCAAAGCTTGATGCAAACACTGCCAGAAACGCGATGTAAACCTCGGATCCCTATCCGACACAATCGACTTAGGCACACCATGCAGCCGCACAATCTCAGCAATGTACAGCTCCGCAAGCTTATCCAAAGAATACGTAGTATGCACAGGCAAGAAATGCGCACACTTCGTCAAGCGATCCACAATCACCCACACCGAATTCTTCTTCGATGGTGACAAGGGCAAAACAGAAACAAAATCCATGGTAATCCTTTCCCACTTCCATTCAGGGATCCTCAACGGTTGCAACAACCCTGAAGGAAACTGATGCTCAGCCTTAACTCGCTGACACACCATGCACTTGCTCACAAACTCAGCAACATCCTTCTTTAAACCCACCCAATAGTACTCATCACGAAGATCACGATACATCTTAGTACTACCAGGGTGCATAGCAAAAGGACTACTATGACCTTCAGTCAGAATAGCACGCCTCAACTCATCATCATTGGGCGCTACTAACCGACTCCCAAAACACAACACTCCATCATCATTAAAGCAGAAATCCGAAGGCCTACCCTCCGCGATATCCTGAACATGAGATACCAAGGAATCATCCAACAACTGCTTTTCCTTGATCAACTGAACCAAAGATGGTTTCACTTGCAATTTAGCCACAAGACCACCATCACGCGAAATACTCAAACTGGCAAACATAGCCCTCAACTCAACAGCTACCTTCCTACTCAAGGCATCTGCTACAACATTAGCCTTCCCAGGGTGATACTCAATCGTCAAATCATAATCCGTGAGCAACTCCACCCAACGTCGCTGCCTAAGGTTCAACTCCTTCTGAGACATCAGATACCTCAAACTCTTGTGATCCGTGTACACAGTACACTTCTCACCATACAGATAATGCCTCCAGATCTTCAAAGCAAAAACCACCACAGCCAACTCAATGTCATGCGTAGGATAATTGCGCTCATGCACCTTCAACTGCCGCGATGCATAAGCCACCACCTTACCCTCTTGCATCAACACACAACCCAAACCAACATAGGATGCATCACTATACACCACAAACTCTTTCCCTGATTCAGGTTGAACCAAGATAGGAGCTTGCGTTAAAGCTGCCTTAAGCTTCTCAAAAGCCTGTTGTCTCGCTTCCGTCCACTCATATCTATCATCCTTTTGCAACAACTTTGTCAAAGGCGCGGCAATCTTCGAAAACCCATCCACGAACCTCCGGTAGTATCCTGCCAAACCGAGGAAACTACGGACTTCATGAACCTACTTAAGAACCTTCCAATTCATCACCGCTTCAATCTTTTGAGGATCAACACGAATCCCCTCAGCAGAAACCACATGCCCAATAAACACCACTTCTTTAAGCCAGAACTCACACTTGCTCAGCTTAGCATAAAGCTGATTCTCCAACAAAGCTTGCAACACAACTCTCAAATGCTCTTCATGCTCCTCCTCAGTACGCGAGTACACGAGGATATCATCAATGAACACCACAACAAACTTATCCAGGTATTCATGAAACACACGATTCATCATGTCCATGAAAGCTGCAGGAGCATTTGTCAAACCAAACGGCATCACAAGGAATTCATAATGCCCATACCTTGTCCTGAAAGCTGTCTTAGGCACATCCACATCTTTCACCTTCAACTGGTAATACCCTGACCTCAAGTCAATCTTGGAGAACACAGCTGCTCCCCGAATTGATCAAAGAGATCATCAATTCTCGGCAAAGGATATCGATTCTTGATAGTCAACTTGTTCAGCTGACGATAATCAATGCACATTCTCATAGTGCCATCGTTCTTCTTCACAAACAAGACAGGTGCACCCCAAGGTGACACACTCGGCCGAATGAACCCACGATCAATCAACTCTTGCAACTGCGTCTTCAGCTCTTTCAACTCTTTAGGTGCCATTCTATAAGGGGTAATGGACACAAGAGTTGTGTTCTCATACAACTCAATCCCAAACTCCACTTCACGATTAGGAGGCAATCCAGACAACTCCTCAGGAAACACGCCAGGAAACTCTTTCACAACCCTGATATCTTGCACACGCAACTCCTTAGAACAAGGATTCATCACAAAAGCTAGATAAGCTTCACAACCTTGCCTCAGCATCCGACTCGCCTCCAATGTAGACACCACATTGGCAAGAAACTTCACATTCTCACCAACCACAACAACCTCATAATCATCCGCAAATTTCAAAGAAACTCGCTTATTCTCACAATCCACTACAGCACGATGCTCAGCAAGCCAATCCATACCAAGGATTACATCAAAACCATAGAAAGGCAACTCCATAAGATCAACATGAAAAACATGATCTTGAAAAACCAAAGGACATCTTCTATAAAGCTTTCGAGTCACAACAGTTTCACCAAAAGAACTAGTGACACGCATACCAACATCCAAAGACTCAACAGGCAAACCAAGCAACTCAGCATGCTCACGCAATATATATGAGTGTGTAGAGCCAGAATCAATCAAGGAAAGTAATGACAAGGATTGCAGAGTGAAAGTACCTGCGATCACATCCGCGTCATTCCTCCCCTCCCTTTGAGCAAACACTCTAGCCTGACCACCACCTTCAGGCTAAACAGCTACAACATGAGCCACATTACGAACACCATCCTCCCTACGCTGGAAATTACCACGGCCACGCCCACGACCTCTTTGTGGTGCAGCAACTACAGGAGCACACCCTTGGCCACCAGCCAACATAGGACACTCTCGCCTCATATGATCCGTAGATCCACAGTTTCAGCACGCATTACCAGCTGCCACAACAGGAGCCTGCACCTCCCTCACAGCTCGAGGACAATCACGTTTCATGTGGCCACACGAACCACATGTCCAACATGCACTCGGATCAACTCTAGCATTGCCTCCCCGAGCAGGCGCACCACCACCTCGCTTAGCTGAGGACTGATACTTCTGATCACGCCCCCTCTTGTTCCGTCCACCACCGGAACTATATTCGGCTGCTCGCTTACCAGCACTTGACCCAGCACTTCTAGCAGATAAACCCAAGTTCATCTCAATGTCCTTTGCTCGGCCAACCAGCACATCAAAATCATTATACTCGGTAGCCAGCACATACATCTTTACATCCGTCACCAAGCCATAACGGAACCTTTCACACCTTTCCCGCTCATCCGGGACAAGCTCAGGTGCATACTGACTGAGTCGAACAAACTGGACCTCGTACTCAGCCACAGACATGCTCCCCTGGGTAAGAGACATGAACTCCCTTTTCTTTTCATCTAGGTACCTCACACCTAGATACCTTCTCTTGAACACACTCTGGAAGAACGTCCAAGTTACATCAGCTTCCGCCATCCCAGCGATTGTGGTTGTCCACCACGTGTATGCATCATCCTGCAGCAATGACACCACACACCCCAGCTTCTGCACATCAGTGCAACTCATTTGACCCAAGATTCTCTTCGTACTTTCCAACCAAGCCTCAGAACCTTCCGCCGACAAACCCCTGAACTCAGTCCCTCCCAGACTACGCAAACGCTCCAAGGGTAGTCTAACTCCAGCATCTCCCTGATGCCTAGCTCCTTGAGCTCCAGCTACTGCTGCTTGAAAAGCTCCATCAATAGCTTGAATCAACACTGTCATGTCAGGTACAGCTTGCCCCTTACCAGCTTCAGGTCTAGCGACCCCAGCACCAGCTGCCGCTCCAGCTCTTTCACCCTCAGCACCACCACCACCAGGTGGAGGAGGTAAATCCACCGCACTTTCAACATTCTCATCGTTCTCATTCTCATTCTGAGTCGTAGCTCGCACATTACCCCGCGTCTCTCTACGAGGTCTCATTCACTAACAACGCAATCACAATGCAAATAAACAAAGTCAGGCTCAGCAAGGTAAGCAACCCAAGTACTCAAGCTCATTTCCTAATTAAAAACAACATCATTTCATTAGCTTTGTTTTGGCAATGGGTCTCCCTATCATGCTTCACTACAGCATACACCACAATTGTAACATGCTTACAATTCACACATCATGCTTTCACCCAACAAGCATACAAAGCATACATACATCAATCACCCACATAATCATTCCCAATTACTCGAGAACTCAGCTCTGATACCACCAAATGTAACCCCCTTAACCCGGCCTAGACGGTTGACCCGAATTAATAAGTTTACAGGGGGAAAACCAAAGTCAACCCGAAAGTCAACCTTGATTAACGACCCTTTTTTTTCTTTTTAATCTTGTCTAAATGCACATTAACCCTAGATATGTTCACAAGATAATCATACTCAAAGATCAAAACAATCAGAGAACATTCAGGGACTCAATTGAACAAATTACAACTTTAGGGACCAAAATGTAAATTCTGAACATTATAAGGACTTAACCCAATTAGAAGTTACCAACTTGAAATTAATCATCTTTCATGCTTCTCTGCCAAATTTCAGCTCAAACGGACATTCCAAACTCATTCAATTGCAATAACAAATTTCGGGACCAAAACGCAAGCATTTCAAAACATATAACCATCAATTTCAGAGCCCAACGGTCGAGTGTTCCGAAACAGGGAGGACCTGTTCCGATACGCGGGACCGTTCCGAAACTGGTTCCGAAACGAGGCTTGGCAGTGGCATTTCCGTTCCGGAACGGTTCCTCCCGTTTCGGAACGCCTAGACCATTTCAGGCCCCTGTTCCGAAACGGTAGCACCCGTTCCGATACGGCCTGCCCAGATTTGCAAATTTTTGCTGAATTAACACATATTTGACCCATCACACATGCTCCAAATGCCACCAAAATATACCTGCAAGTCGTTCAACAATCAAGGAACATAATTGCTTCAATCATACTCAAACATGACATCAATTAAGCAAATCCCCAATTCTATAGGCAAGCTTCCTATTTCATAAACCATTCAAGCATCAAAATACCAAATCAACCACATAAAGGCCATTTACATGTTCCAACAACATTAACAACATAAAACCAACTTAAGGAGTCCAAAACATCTCCTAAAACATCAACATAGGTTCCCCATTGCCAAATGCCAAAAGCTAATAGTGTTTAAGAAACCTTCACCATACATGAGCTTAGTTCACCACTTGGATTCTTCACCTCCTTGCTGCCCTCAATGCACTTTAATGCTCTGCATTATTGGTTTAAGAAAAGAGAGAGAGAGCGTAAGCGAAAAGCTTAGTGAGGAATGCTCATTTAAAACCACACAATAATGCATTTACGAAACACCTTTAAAAACCTTAAATCATACATCATTTGCACATGCACTAAAGCATTTAAAACAAGCAATTCATGCTTCAAGCTCATAACATGTCACATTGGCAACAAGTGATACATTCAACATAAGATCCACATATAGACTTTTAAACACCATTGTGATCTTATAATTTCCAAGGACCACACATGGACTTTTAAACACCATTGTGTCCTTAACAAGAATCATCCATGGACTTTTAAACACCATGACAAGGACCACACAAGGACTTTTAAACACCTTTGTGTCCTTAACAAGAATCACCCAAGGACTTTTAAACACCTTTGTGATCTTAACCAAGAACCAACCATGGACTTTTAACCACCATGTTGTTCTTAAATAAACAAGGCTCACACAAGGACTTTTAAACACCTTTGTGACCTTAACCATCACTTGCCAATATGCATCATTAACAACAATATTCCACTGTTTTTAAGCATTTAACAAAGCCATAAACATCATGCATCCTTAGGCATCAAATCACATTTAAAAAATGTTCAAAAACAAGGATCTCTTACCTTGAGCATCCTTCAACACATGGCTTATAATCTCAGCAAATAAACATGCTAAATATGCTTCCAAAACAGGATTTAAAACATGCAAACAAACCACATTGCACTCAACCAATCCATGGTTCATCATCAAGAGAGTTTTTCCGAAAACTTACTCTTGAGCTTAGCTAAGTTGCTTAGACTTAAACTAAGCTCCCAAACCTTCAAAACATTGGTTTCAAAGCTGAAAACCAAAATCCACTCACCGATTCCGTTTCGCCTCTTGCCGAAACACCAATCAAGCTTCCGGATCTCCACCACTAGGATCCAAAGATGACTCCCCTCTAAACTTGAGTTTCTCCCTTTTTAGAATCAAAATTCTTGAAGATCCAAGTAGCAAATGGTGAGGTTTTGTTGAACAGATGATTAGAGATCAAAAGAGAATTAAAATCTCATGTTTGGATGTCAAAAATCAGAGGAAAAAGCTCTGGAGAAATGTGTTTGGTTTGAGAGAAAAGATGAGAGAAAATGAAAATAGAATTTTAGGAAAAGTTAGTTGGAAAATGCCAAAATATCTTCCCTCTCTTTTTCTTTTATTCAAAAACCATTTATTAAACCTTTAATATTTAGGAAAAATCTGGAGAAACTCCTATTGGGTAAATAGCTCCTTAAAGATTCAAAGTTTCAATCCTTTTTAAAACAGTCTCACAGTTTTCGAAAATTACATTTCGGTCACTAACCCAAAATATCACACTTCCAAACCTCATTTTGTAAAATTGATTTCACTTTTCTCTTATACATAATAAAAGAGGATTTTAAGACATTTTTCCACATTTTTAACGCAACCCGAACTAGGCTTTCCTAAATTCACTCTTTTATATTCGAACCGCGAACCGACCGGTCCGGTCCAAACCCAAAACTTCTAAGCCCAAAATTGGGGTGTTACAAGAGGAACACCAGAAAAATATCGAACAGCTTCTCAGATGAAATCTGGGACTTGTCGAAAATTCCAGAAGGGAATTCCCAGGGATATGTCGAAATTTGCAAGGAGGAAATAGGGATGATTTGGTTGCTAGCCCTTGTCCCTTTAAATAGTATTCAGAGACTTAATTCTAGTTGAATTCCTTAAATACAAGTTCAACCAAAATTCATAGAATCTAATTCTACTTGAAATTGGATTATATTAAATATACATTATATTTAATAATATTAAATGAAATATATATATATATATATAATTATGTAGAATCTTATTCTACATAAAACATGGATTCAAATATACATTATATTTAATCCAAATATATATATTTTTATTATATAGAATCTCATTCTATCTTTACTTGGATTTAAATATATTTAAATATATATTTTATAATTATGTGGAATCTAATTCTACATAAACTTGGAATTAAATATACATTATATAAATTCCAAATATATATTTAAATTTCTAGAATCTTATTCTATAATATTTAAATCTCTAAATATTTTCTATACTCTAAATAATATTTGATAAATGCAATATTTATCCAATATTATTCCCATTTAAGGGAGTTGCCGATTTCCCCTATCCCATAGGGGATTTTCGGCAACCTCCCAAAAATAGGGAGTATGGTTTCCAATTTTTGTTCGTTTCATTCAAAGGGTGTGACCCTTTTAGGTTCATGCAACGTTAGCAGCAAAATTAGAACTATTCTAATTTTACAAAAAATGAGTGGCATCTAGCAATACATCATTGCTACCAAAGTTGCATGAAGTCATGGTTTGACTTCCCTAATTCCTGAATAAACTTCCTTTATGTATTTCATCCTTTTGTCCTTTATATCTTAGATGAACACAAGTCACGGGTTAGTCACACTTGCGTTGTCCATTTAGTGTTTCTTGATGTCTTGAGTAGATTATGATAAACGCATCTCTATGATATCTCATATCATAATATTCGAGCATGGCTATGCATTTTCTAATCTCACTCAATCAAGTGGCCGAAGATATTTCTCCCATTATGTAGGAGGGATAAATCCTTTCTTGATCAACCATATTTCACTACATAGGTCATCACGTATCCAATCATCAGTCTTTATAATGTAGTCAGTTACGACACACGTTTGACTATGTCAAAATACGTAAATCTTTATGTTGAAATCATGTTGATCTCAAGTCTGAGGATTATACATATGTTTATCATGAGCAATGTTGTGACTGTCACATAATTACCCAAGAAACATGCTCATAGCGGGTCATTCCAGTATGTTGTTCTCTAACAAATACTTTTGTGTTGATTTTGACATCTCTATGTCAATGACAACGCTTGTCATCAACCACATATTAGTCTTTATATATTATCACTGTCCATACCCATAATAATATTCGACTAAGGATCCTATTTAACAATAATTGTATTATTGTATGGACATTATTATCCAATGGTTAGTTTGATGCAAGGAAACATACCAAATGATAATAACGACAATGCCATTACTTGATAAATCTAGTAAAATAGTATGTCTATTCAATCATCATATGATTGGTCTTTGGGCATACTCCAACAATCTCCCACTAGCACTAAGACCAATCATTCTCGTATCTAATACGATATGGCTTAGTGTAACTGACATTTTTATGCTGTGTTAAAAGCTTTGTCAGGGAGTTGACAAAGTTATCAACTTTGTGCGTATGTTGCATACTTTCACATCTCCAAGATGTAAGTACTTTAGAATATGTTTGGATTTATTGATGAGATCTGGTTTTTATTTGCTTATGCAAAGGTTCCATCATAACAGAGTTATGTAGCATCTAATATGCTGGGAACAACCCTTAGTTTAGAAGTGAACCCTTTAGATCCAAACATCCTTCTTTATTGCTATGTCGACTGTAATACATTCAGCCTATGTTGTAGAGTTAGATACTGTCTCATGTTGCTAACTCGCAGTATCTTTTATTAATGCAAAACGGATTGCGATCTTTAGTTCCTTTTGATGAGTATGTCATCTACATATAATACTTAGGAAAGTAACAATGCTCCCACTAGCTCTTTTGAAAACAAGACTCCCCTTTGTTTCTCGATGAACCAAACCTTTTGATTGTATCTTCTAAAACGAATATCCCAACTTCGAGAAGCTTGCCTTAGTCTACGGATAGACCTTTGTAGCTTACATACCTTCCAAGAGTTTACTGGAGTGACAAAACGTTCTGGATGTGTCATGTACACATCTGTTTCAAGTTTTCCCTTAGGAAAGTGGTTTTGACATTCCTTTATTTGATTTCATAATCATCGTATGTAACTACTTGCAAGTGAGATTAATATGGATTAAACATAGCTACAAGGAAGATGCTTATCATAGTCTATACTATGAAGTTTTTCGAAAACTTTTAGCGACAAATCATCCTTTGTATGTTGTATCATCCATGTCGGCTTTTCCTTTTTTTTTGAAAAACTCATCCATAGCTCTTAGGTTTTACCCTTTTAGGTAACCAAAGTCTATACTTGGTTTTAGACATGGATTCCATCTCATATCTCATGGCTCTTAGCCATTTCTCGAATTTTGGGCTCACCATTCCTTTCTGATAAGAACTAGTCTTTATCTTGATCAGAAAAGAAGAGTGTTTCCATGTACGGATAGTGAGAAATTCATATTTCTCAAGTATATGGTATTCTCTTAAGGATCAACACAATGGTTGTGTTTTGTTCCAATGTTCCTTGATCATTTGTGGAACATTCTCAATCTTTGGTTCATAAATTTGTTGTCTAAAATTTCTTCACATTCCAAATTCCATTTTTTCCTTTTGTGAGAGCTAGTCTCTTTCGAGACAAACTCTCGTTTGAGCAACAAACATTTTGTTCTCGTTGAAAAATGAAATCCCTTAGTGATAAGTATTCTCTTTCGAGATAAACTATCGTTTGAGCAACAAATATTTTGTTCTCGTTAAAGTTGAAGAAGTAATATCCCTTTGTGAGAATTAATCTCTTTCAAGATAAACTCTCATTTGAGAAACAAACGCTTTGTTCTCGTTAGGATAAACAACAAATGGAGTTTTTAAGGTTCGAACTTTGTAAACATTTTAACATGTAAGTAACCTTAAAACTTCAAAGGTATTCTACAACAATTCTTAGTCCATATCTTATATGACGTCTCGAAAAAAAAAACACGATTAGGTATGAGAGTTGTTTTTCTAGTGTGTAAAGAAGTCGAAAATGACTTGTTCTGAATCAAAACATGTCTAACATATTTGATTCTCTTTCAAAGACTTTTCGTTCCACTTGTGGGATTTAATTATGGGACAATCCCATATTCTTTGAAAGTTCATCAAACTTTAAATATTTTTGAATTTAATCTCATCAAATTACCTTAATACTTTTTATGAGTTTGAGATTAGTCATTTGTTTTATAAATATTATTGATTTGATTAGTTTAAAGATCATTGATTCGTTGTGCCATAAGAGATTAAAAGAATAACATTTATTTAAATAATCTCAAAACTAAAAATATCTTGTCCTTACAAGATAACTAAAACTTAGGCACAAAATAATAATCTTAATAACTAAAACAAATCTATTTAAGCAAAAACACATGTCCTAATGGATGATGTACCAACTCTTGCTTTATTTCCAATTGCAGGTCCATGTCTATTCTGATGCCTTCTGTTTAGAAGCCTCTGAGGTTGATGCCACACTCGTTTTTGCTTTCTTGACTTCTTGTAGGTGTGTGGGGAAGTTTCTCTTCCAATGTCCGATCTTGCCGCAATGGAAACATTTTCCATCCTTCTTGATTCCCTTCTTAGGTTACATTGTCTCCTTTCCATCGGTTTTGGTCTTACCATCACCTTTAGACTTTGCTGCCGATTTACCTTTCTTCTTGCTCTTACGGACCATCAGAACAGGTTTAGGTCCTACCTTCTTCAGGTTGATTTCAGCAGTTCTCAACATGCCGAGTAAATGTGGCAGCGTCTTGTTAATTTCATTCATATTGAAATTAAGGACGAACTGATTGAAACTATCCGGCAACGATTGCAGGATGACATCAGTAGCTAATTCGTCTTTTAACGGAAAGCCGAGCTTCTCCAACGTTTGGATGTAGCCCATCGTTTTGATGACGTGAGCTCCTACGGGAGATCCCTCACTCATCTTGCATTGAAACAGAGCTTTAGAGGTCTCGTACCTCTCTTGACGAGCTTGCCCTTCATAAATCTCCTTGAGATTTTGAATCATATCATAAGCTACCATGTCCTCATGTTGCTTCTGAAGCTCAGGGGTCATGGAGGCAAGCATAAGACAACCGACATCCAGTATGTCATCCATGTGTTTCTTAAACTTGTCTTTGTCAACTCTGGAAGCAGTGGCAACTGGTTCATCAGGAACATGTTCTTCAATGACATATTCCTTCTTTTCCTGTTTGAGAACAATTCTCAAATTGCGGAACCAGTCAAGGAAGTTTATGCCATTGAGATTATCCTTCTCAAGGATAGATCGCAGAGATAGAGTATTATTTGCCATTAATTCTACAACAAAGAAAATATGCTACATAAGTTTTACTAAATTTTAAAATTTATAGATAGGTCTTTACTATAAATTTACTCCCACTATTTTCTTCAAAATTAAAAAACCCTATAGTTTTAATTTCGGAAAAACATTTCGATTGTTTTTCTAGTGAGTGAGGATCTGTATTTCACCATTCCTAAATCAGCTTTGGCCAGTCTTTTAGGAAATGGTTATTTAGGTAAGTAACACCTTACTAATTACATCTCATGTAATTCCTCATCTTTTGGCAAACAACTCTTGTTCTTTAAATCATCTTATGATTAACCAAAACTTTTAACCACTAGGTTTTCTAATCCTATTAGAACAACCCAGCTAAGTCAATACCAATATCTCAACCGGAGAATATCACTAGCTTATTCTTCGCGTTTAACTAAGATAGATAAATGTGACATTGCTTTGGCAAAGCTCGCATTATATCGATCAAAGCTTTAACGAGGGTAAATATTGGATGGTTAAAACAGACTTAGAATTATAGTGATGGATTTACTTAATTATCTCATCATTTTAATATTGATCCTATCAATAGAACTATGTTTAATCATGCTTATAAGACATCCATTGCATCACATACAAGGTAAATATAAGCGGTAAATAAATATGCAATGATTATAGCCCTTCTTAACCTAAGGCGACCCGTCCCAAGCCAATGGGAGGACCATTCTACTGAAGATAGAATCTGCTTCTGAAACGGTTGGTCCATCAGGGAAGGCCCACCACGCTGCTATGTTGGTCCTTGCTTTATCTCCATGAGTATTTACAATTTTCAGAAACTCGCGATACATGCGAGGGACTGAGATGAGAAGAGAAGTACAATAGAAGACAGAGAAAGGCACGACACGCAGGCCGTATTTATAAAAACCAAAACTATAAAGGCTATGGGCTATAACCATGCAAAACAAACACCGTGCAATCAAACATGCATTTCAAACATCGTTCGAACAAAGTAACGACGTATTTACGGAGTTTTAAACTGATTATCCCTATGTTGCGATTAATGGGCAAAAGAAGGATCACGAGGTTTAATAAACCATTTGCGTTAACGAACAAATGCACCAGGTAGGTCAACATGAAAGACAGGTGGTGCACTAGGCACACTTAAGTACTAGGTCTTTGATGATGCCAATCCTAGACATGCATTTTACATAACGTCGAACCATAACTCTTATGGATTCACCGTGAAAGATAGTTTGATAACTTTTATCAAATTAGAAACCCTTTCAGAGATTTCATAAATCTATGAAACTGCGAACAACTACTTGTTTTCTAGACTAACTATTAGTCTCAACATGTTAACATTTAACATTGAAGAAACCTAACGTAGTTATGATTAACTTTTAATCATTTAGTGATAATCGAAATAAGTCCTTATTAGGTGTGATACGATAAACGATAAATATCTAAATCGAATCAAACAGCATGCATCTCATACATAAACATCACTCAAGAATTTAAGTCTGAATTCGTATGATACAAGTGGCTTTGATACCACTGTTGGGTCACGTCGGTACGCCCCGTGGCGCAGCGGAAAAATAATTTGACGTAATCCAGCCAGGATCCATGTACAGGAACAAATCCGGGGTGAAAAGATGAAGAGTTACCTTTTAAAACTCTGGAAACTGGAAAACCGACGGTATGTAGGAATAACCACGTCAAGTAAAACTGGAATCGTCACAGGTTCGCAACGACCTCTACGGAGTCCACCCGAACAAAACGAACAATGTTTCCGCCTCCCTAACACTTAGGGATAAATTTCGACAGGTTTGAACACCTTCTAAGGAGAAGTCGAAATCCCTCCGGGGATTCCTGAGAGAGTCTAAAATCGACCAGGGGTTCTACCGGGACTTGGATTCGAACTAGGAAATCGCCAGGAATTTGCCAGGGGGCAAGAGGAACACCAGAAAAATATCGAACAGCTTCTCAGAAGAAATATGGGACTTGTCGAAAATTCCAGAGGGGAATTCCCAAGGATGTGTCGAAATTTGCAAGGAGGAAATATGGATGATTTGGTTGCTAGCCCTTGTCCCTTTAAATAGTATTTAAAGACTTAATTCTAGTTGAATTCCTTAAATCCAAGTTCAAAAAAAAAATCATAGAATCTAATTCTACTTGAAATTGGTTTATATTAAATATACATTATATTTAATAATATTAAATGAAATATATATATTTAATTATGTAGAATCTTATTCTACATAAAACATGGATTCAAATATACATTATATTTAATCCAAATATATATATTTTTATTATATAGAATCTCATTCTAACTTTACTTGAATTTAAATATATTTAAATATATATTTTATAATTATGTGGAATCTAATTCTACATATACTTGGAATTAAATATACATTATATAAATTCCAAATATATATTTAAATTTCTAGAATCTTATTCTATAATATTTAAGTCTCTAAATATTTTCTATACTCTAAATAATATTTGATAAATACAATATTTATCCAATATTATTCCCATTTAAGGGAGTTGCCGATTTCCCCTATCCCATAGGGGATTTTCGGCAACCTCCCTAAAATAGGGAGTATGGTTTTCAAGTTTTGTTCGTTTCATTCGAAGGGTGTAACCCCCTTAGCCCGGCCTAGACGGTTGACCCGAACTACGGAGATTACAAGGGAAAACCAAAGTCAACTCGAAAGTCAACCTTGATTAGCGACCCTTTTTTTCGTTTTAATCTTGTCTAGATGCACGTTAACCCTAAGAGAACACTCGAGAAACATATATGTGTAAAGCACAGCGATCAGATTTCAGACAGGGACTCAATTGCACAATATACAAATATTAGGGACCAAAACGTAAATTCCGTAAAATAGAAGGTCATAACTGATTTTAAAGTTACAAATATTAAATTACACTTATTACATGCTTCCCTGTCAAATTTCACCTTAATTGGACATCTCGAACTCATACAATTGCAAATACGACTTTCGGGACTAAAATGTAAAGCTTACATACTTTAACACCATTCAAATCAGTGCCCAATGGTCACCTGTTTCGAAACGGCATTGACCGTTCCGAAACACGGGTTGGTTCCGAGACTGGTTCCGAAACAAGGCCTTCCAGTAGCCAAATCGTTTCGGAACACCCTCCAGCTGTTTCGAAACACGAAGGCCATTACATGCCCCCATTTCGAAATGCCAGTGTCTGTTCCGATACAGTTTGCCCAGAAGCTGCAGATTTTGCTGGTTTTTCATACATAAACCCACTTAAACACAACCTAATGACTTCATAATCATGCCAACAAGTCATCATACATATATAGAGCATGATTGTACCTCCTAAACACATTCATGGCATCAAACATGAAACTTCACATAACTATAGGCAAGCATCCTAATATCCAAAACCAAGCAATCAACTAAACTCCAAAACAAGCATTAAAAGGCCATTTACAAATTCAAACATCAAAAACATCATGCCACAACCTAGGGAGCTCAACACGTCTCCCAAAACACAACTTAGGTTCCATTGCAAAATTACCAAAACTAATAGTGTATGAAAACATCACCATACATGAGCTTGGTTTCCCTTGGACACTCTAGCCTCCTTGTTGCCCTTAAACCCTTCAATTATCTGCATTATTGGTACAAGAGAGAGAGCGTAAACACAATTGCTTAGTGAGACATGCTCTAAAGAAAACAACACAATAATGCATTTTAGAAAACACTTTCAACAAAGCTTTTAAACACATGCTCATCTCTTTTCATGCAACATTGCATACTTTACAAGCATCTCATGCTTCATTACATTCAACTCATCATATTGGCTTTCAAGTGATAATTCATAACCATTTACAACACAAAACACAATCGGATACGCGGATTACAAGCGTTGTCCCATACGCTTCATACACACTACCGAACAACATAAGGTGGAGTTTATCGGTACAATCACAACCCCTCAACACCCGTGATGGAGTTTAACGGTACAATCACAACCCCTCCAAATCACTCATTGGTAGTTGTATAATTCCACTAACGAGTGCAAGGGACACATAACACAAGATCCACAACGAACTTTTAACCACCGTTGTGATCTTACCTCACTTGTTAGGGTACTTGGATGGAGTTTACGGTACAATCACAACCCCTCAACATCCAAGGCGACTTTATTCATGGTGCACCCAATCCTATAGCCGGCTAACTATATCCGATTCAAGTACTTTAAAATCATTACATCACTTGCCAATATACATCATTTACCATCAACAATTCACTGTTTTAAAGCATTACTCAAAGCCATTAAACATCATGCATCACTATGCATCAAAACCATATTCTTAATGTACCAAACCAAGGATCTCATACCTTGAGCATCCTTCAATACATGGCTTTCAAAACCAGCATTAACCATGCTAAAACATTCTTTCAAAACAGAATATAAACATGCAAATTATAAGCAATGCATCAAACCGCTTCATAGCAGATTCGAGGGAGTTTTTCTGAAAACTTACTCTAGAGCTTAGCTAAGTTGTTTAGACTTAAACTAAGCTCCCAAAACCTCCAAATAATCGTTTCAAAGCTGGAAACCCAACTCCACTCACCAATTACGTTTCGCACGCTTGCCAAAACGCCAATCAAGCCTCCGGATCAACTCCAATAGTGTCCAAAGATGCTTCCCCTGTTTTAAACACATCAAAGCAGAGGATTAATGCATCATCGTGCATTGAAATCTTCAGCCAACACACCTAAACTCGTTGATCTACCCAAAACCAACATTTCGACTACCAAACACAACCGAAAACACCTCCAAACTCTTTCACAACTTAACCCAGCCAAGATCCATCACTTCCAACCATTTCTAAACATCAATCAACATCCAAAATACACCTTAACTCGTCCTTATACCTCCAGCTATAACAGAACACCAAAAACACCTCAAAAACCACCATTTTCATAAGCAAAAACTTAGGAAATACAAGCTATTCACGATTGCATTGATAAAACACCATTTCAACATCCAAAATACATTAAAGAATCATCTCAAAACAGAGCCCAATCAATCTCAACGAAATTCTTCAAGATATCCTCCAAATCTTTTGTTTTAAGCCAAAAACAAGTTTCTAACATTAAAACCATTTATGAAACTTAAATTAAGGATTGACAACTTGGGAATTTCAATAAAGAACTGAGTATTTAGAGGAGAAGAACAATCTTACCTCTAAATGGTGATTTCTCCTTGATTTGAGCCTATTTCCTTGAAAATTCAATGAGGAAATCAAAAGGATTTGATGCAAGATTGATTAGGAAATAATTGATGATAGAAATATCATCAATTGAAGTGAATATCAATGCAAAAGTTGCTGGAGAAATAGTGTTTGGATGATGAAATTTTGAGAGAAAAAGAAAAGAGAGAAAACTAGGAAAAGGTAGTTATGAAATTCCAAAAAGTAGTTTCCCTTTTCATTTAATTAATTAAAACATTAATTAATTCACCCAAATTAAGGAAAAATCTGGAGAAATCATTTTTGGGTAAATCAGCTCCTTAAAGATTCAAAGTTTCAATCCGTACAAAACAGTCACCACTAAACTTTTCAAAAATCGCATTTTAGTCACTACACCGAAATGTAGTATTTCCAAACCTTATTTTGCAAAATTGATTTCACCACTCTCTTATATATATTAAAAAAGGATTTTCAAGTATTTTTAAAGCATCCCAAACTAGGCTTTCATAAAACCTCCCTTTTATATTCGAACCGAAAATCAGACCGGTCCGGTTCAGACCCTAAACTTCCAAGCCCAAAATTGGGGTGTTACAACTCTCCCCCCTTAAGAAATTCCGTCCTCGAAATTTACCTGGAGGAAAAAGCTACGGAAACTGCTGCTTCATATCACCCTTTCTTTCCTACGTGGCTTCCTCAACACCACGATGCTTCTACAACACCTTAACCAATTCAATGGTCTTGCCTCGAAGAAATTTACTGTCTGAATCCGAAATTTCAACCGGCTCCTCATCATAGGTCAAGTATGGATTCAACTCCACTTCCTCCACAAGCATAACATGCGAAGGATCCGATCTATACCTCCGAAGCATAGAGACATGAAACACATCATGTATCTTTTCCAACTCTTGCGGTAACCTCAGCTTGTACGCAACAGGAGCCACACGTTCAATCACCTCGTACGGTCCAATGTACCTAGGGCTCAACTTACCCTTCCGGCCAAACTTCATCACCTTCTTCCAAGGCGGAACCTTCAAGAACACACGGTCACCTACCGCAAACTCAATCTCCTTACACTTCAAATCCGCGTAAGACTTCTGTCGATCAGAAGCTGCCTTTAAATGCTCCCAGATGAGCTTCACCTTCTCGGTGGTTCCTTTCAACAAAGCCGGCATTGAAACCAACTTCTGACATGTTTCAGCCTAGCAAAGAGGAGTTCTGCATTTCCTCCCGTACAAGGCTTCATAAGGTGCCATTTTAATACTTGCCTGATAGCTATTGTTATAAGCAAACTCCACCAAAGGCAAATGCTTCTCCCAAGAACCCTGAAACTCAATCACACAGCACCTCAACATATCTTCCAGCACTTGGATAACACGCTCAAACTATCCATCCAACTGTGGATGATAAGAAGTACTGAAATTCTGCCGCGTACCCAAAGCTTGATGCAAACACTCCCAGAAACGCGATGTAAACCTCGGATCCCTATCCGATACTATAGACTTTGGCACACCATGCAGTCGCACAATCTCGGCAATGTACAACTCTGCAAGCTTGTCCAAGGTATACGTAAAATGCACAGGTAAGAAATGCGCACACTTCGTAAGGCGATCCACGATCACCCACACCGATTTCTTTTTCGATAGCGACAAAGGCAAACTGATGCTCAGCCTTAACCCGCTGATAAACCATGCACTTACTCACGTACTCCGCAACATCCTTCTTCAAACCCACCCAATAGTACTCATCCTTAAGATCACGATACATCTTTGTACTACCAGGGTGCATAGCAAAAGGACTACAACGAGCTTCAGTCAGAATAGTACGCCTCAACTCCGCATCATTCGGCACTACTATCCGACTCCCAAAACATTAAACCCCATCATCATTAAAGCAAAAATCTGATGGTCTATCCTCAGCAATATCCTGAACATGCGACACCAAAGAATCATCCAACAACTGTTTATCCTTTATCAACTGAACCAAAGATGGTTTCACTTGCAATTCAGCCACAAGACCCCCATCTCGCGAAATACTCAAGCTGGCAAACATAGCACTTAACTCCACTGCCACCTTCCTACTCAAGGCATCCGCTACAACATTAGCTTTTCCCGAATGGTACTCGATCGTCAGATTGTAATCTTTAAGCAACTCCACCCAACGTCGCTGCCTAAGATTCAACTCCTTTTGAGACATCAGATACTTCAAACTTTTGTGATCCGTGTACACATTACACTTCTCACCATACAGGCAATGTCTCCAAATCTTCAAAGCAAAAACCACCAACTCAATATCATGCGTAGGATAATTGCGCTCATGCACCTTCAACTGGCGCGATGCATAAGCCACCACCTTACCCTCTTGCATCAACACACACCCCAAACCAACATAGGATGCGTCGCTGTACACTACAAACTCTTTCCCTGATTCAGGTTGAACCAAGATAGGAGCTTTCGTCAAAGCTGCCTTAAGCTTCTCAAAAGCCTGTTGTCTTGCTTCTGTCCACTCAAACTTGACATCCTTTTGCAACAACTTCGTTAATGGTGCAGCAATCTTTGAAAATCCATCCACAAACCTCCGATAGTATCCTGCCAACCCAAGGAAACTACGGACTTCATGAACAGACTTAGGAGGCTTCCAATTCATCACCGCCTCAACCTTCTGAGGATCAACACGAATCCCCTCAGCAAAAACCACATGACCAAGGAAAACAACTTCCCTAAGCCATAATTCCCACTTGCTCAGCTTAGCATAAAACTGATTCTCCAGCAGCGCCTGCAACACAATCTGCAAATGCCCCTCATGCTCCTCCTCAGTACGAGAGTACACAAGGATATCATCAATGAACACCACAACAAACTTGTCCAAGTATTCATGGAACACTCTATTCATCATGTCCATAAAAGCTGCAGGAGCATTCGTCAAGCCAAACGACATCACAAGGAACTCATAATGCACATACCTCGTCCTAAAAGCTGTTTTTGGTACATCCACATCCTTCACCTTAAGCAGATAATAACCTGACCTTAAGTCAATCTTAGAGAACACAACCGCTCCCCGAAACTGATCAAAAAGATCATCAATCCTCAGCAAAGGATACCGATTCTTGATAGTCAACTTGTTCAGCTGACGATAATCGATGCACATTCTCATAGTGCCATCCTTCTTCTTCACAAACAAGACCGGTGCACCCCAAGGTGACACACTCGGCCGAATGAACCCACGATCAAGCAACTCCTGAAGTTGCATCTTCAGCTCTTTCAACTCCTTAGGTGCCATTCGGTAAGGAGTAATGGACATTGGAGTTGTGTTCTCACACAACTCAATTCCAAACTCCACCTTTCGACTAGGAGGTAATCCAGGTAACTCCTTCGGAAACACTCCAGAAAACTCTCGCACAGTTCTGATATCTTGAACTCGCAACTCCTTAGAGCTAGGATTCATCACAAAGGCTAGGTAAGCTTCACAACCTTGCCTCAACATTCGGCTTGCTTCCAACGAAGACACCACATTGGCAAGAAACTTCACATTCTCGCCAACCACCACTACTTCGTAATCATCCGCAAGTTTCAACAAAACTCGCTTGTTCTCAAAATCCACTTCCGCTCGATGTTCAACAAGCCAATCCATACCAAGGATTACATCAAAACCATAGAAAGGCAATTCCATGAGATCAACAAGAAAAACATGGTTTTGCACTTCCAAGGGACATCTTCTATACAACTTCCGTGTCACAACGGTCTCACAAAAGGAACTAGTTACACGCATACCAACATCCAAAGACTCAACAAGTAAACCAAGCAATTGAGCATGCTCACACAATATGTATGAGTTTGTAGATCCAGAATCAATCAAGGAAAGTAAAGATAAGGATTGCAAGGTAAAGGTACATGCGATCACATCCGTATCATTCCTTCCCTCACGCTGAGCATACACTCGAGCCTGGCCACCACCCTCAGGTTGAACAGCCACCACATGCACCACATTCCTCCCACCATCATCTCTGCGCTGGAAGTTACCACGGCCGCGCCCATGGCCTCTCTGTGGTGCAACTACCCCAGGAGCACGTCCCTGACCACCACCGGGCAATAAAGGACACTCCCTCCTCATGTGGTCTGTCGAACCACAATTCCAGCATGGATTACTGGTCACTGCTACAGGAGCTTGAACCTCCCTCGTTGCTCGAGGACAATCTCGACTCATATGGCCACGAGATCCACACGTCCAGCACATGTTCTGATCAACTCTCATCCTATCTCCCTGAACAGGCGCACCATGTCCTCCACCACCACGCCTAGCAGAAGACTGATACCTCTAATCACGTCCTCTCTTGTCCCGTCCACCACTGGAACTATAATTAGCAGCTCTTTTCCCCGAACTAGAACCAACACCTCTGGAAGACAGACCCAAGTTCTACTCAATGTCCTTCGCTCTACTCACCAGCACATCAAAATCTGTGTATTCAGCGGCTAGCATGAAAGTCTTCACGTCCGTCAACAAACCATAACGAAAGCGTTCACACCTCTCCCGCTCATCAGGGATTAGCTCAGGTGCGTACTGGCTAAGGCGGACAAACTGGATCTCATACTCAGCCACCGTCATGCTTCCTTGCACAAGAGACATGAATTCTCTTTTCTTCTCATCTAGGTATCGCACACCTAGATACTTTCGCTTGAACGCGTTCAAGAAGAACGTCCAAGTCACATCATTGTCCTCCATTCCAGAAACAGTGGTCGTCCACCACGTATACGCATCATCATGCAACAATGACACCACACAACCCAACTTCTGCACATTGCTGCAGTTCATTTGCCCCAAAATCCTCTTGGTGTTTTCCAACCAAGATTTAGATCCTTCAGGAGATAAACCTCTGCACTCAGTCCCTCCCAGACTGCGAAGACGTTCCAAAGGTAATCTCCCGTTAGCATCACCCTAATGTGCAGCTCCATGAGCTCCAGCTATTGCTCCCTGAAAGGCTCCAGCAATAGCCTGAATTAGCACAGTCATGTCAGGAGCAGCTTGCCCCTGCACACCTTCAGGTCCAGCGACCCCAGCACCCACACCAACACCAGCATTTTCACCTCCATCACCACCACCACCGAGTGGTCCACCACCAGGGGGAGGAGGTAAGTCCACAGCATTCTCAGTATTTTCCTCGTTCTCATTCTGAGCCATAGCTCTCGTATTCATCCTCATCTCTCTACGAGGTCCCATTTACAAGAAAAACAATGCACTGACACAACGCAATAAACATAATTATGCTCAACAAGGTAAGTAATCCAAGTACTCAAGCTCATTTTCCAAAAACAATTCCTTTCATTAGTTTTGATATGGCAATGGGTTCCCCTAACATGCTTCAACATAGCATAGCATCACAAAATGCAACCATACATCACAGTTCATAAAACATTCCTTCACTTAAAAGGTCCATCGTGCAAAAAGACATACATCACCCACATAAAAATTCCCAATTACACGAGAACTAAGCTCTGATACTACCAAATGTAACCCCCATAGCCCGGCCTAGACAATTGACCCGAACTACGAATATTACACGGGGGAAACCAAAGTCAACTCGAAAGTCAACCATGATTAGCGAACCTTTTTTTTCTTTTTAATCTTGTTTAGATGAACGTTAACCCTAAGAGAACACTCGAGAAACATATATGTGTAAAGCACAGCGATCGGATTTCAGAGAGGAGCTCAATTGCACAATATATGAATATTAGGGACCAAAACATAAATTCTGTAAAATAGAAGGTCATAACTGATTTTAAAGTTACCAATATTAAATTAGTCTTATTACATGCTTCCCTGTCAAATTTCACCTTAATTGGACATCTCGAACTCATACAATTGCAAATACGACTTTCGGGACTAAAATGTAAAGCTTGCATACTTTAACATCATTCAAATCAGTGCCCAACGGTCACCTGTTTCGAAACGGCATTGACCGTTCCAAAACACGAGTTGGTTCTGAGACTGGTTTCGAAACAAGGCCTTCCAGTAGCCAAATCGTTTCGGAACACCCTCCAGCTGTTTCGAAACACGAAGGCCATTATAGGCCCCCGTTTCGAAACGCCATTGCATGTTCCGATACGGTTTGCCCAGAAGCTGCAGATTTTGCTGGTTTTTCATACATAAACCCACTTAAACACAACCTAATGACTTCCTAATCATGCCAACAAGTCATCATACATATATAGAGCATGATTGTACCTCCTAAACACATTCATTGCATCAAACATGAAACTTCACATAACTATAGGCAAGCATCCTAATATCCAAAACCAAGCAATCAACTAAACTCCAAAACAAGCATTAAAAGGCCATTACAAATTCAAACATCAAAAACATCATGGCACAACCTTGGGAGCTCAACACATCTCCCAAAACACAACTTAGGTTCTCATTGCCAAATTACCAAAACTAATAGTGTATGAAAACATCACCATACATGAGCTTGGTTTCCCTTGGACACTCTAGCCTCCTTGTTGCCCTTAAACCCTTCAATTATCTACATTATTGGTACAGGAGAGAGAGCGTAAGCACAACTGCTTAGTGAGGCATGCTCTAAAGAAAACAACACAATAATGCATTTTAGAAAACACTTTCAACAAAGCTTTTAAACACATGCTCATCTCTTTTCATGCAACCTTGCATACTTTACAAGCATCTCATGCATCATTACATTCAACTCATCATATTGGCTTTCAAGTGATAATTCATAACCATTTACAACACAAAACACAATCGAATACGCGGATTACAAGCGTTGTCCCATACGCTTCATACACACTACCGAACAACATAAGGTGGAGTTTATCGGTACAATCACAACCCCTCAACACCGGTGATGGAGTTTAACGGTACAATCACAACCCCTCCACATCACTCATCGGTAGTTGTATAATTCCACTAACGAGTGCAAGAGACACATAACAAAAAGATCCACACACGGACTTTTAACCACCGTTGTGATCTTACCTCACTCGTTAGGGTACTTGGATGGAGTTTATGGTACAATCCCAACCCCTCAACATCCAAGGCGACTTTATTCACGGTGCACCCAATCCTATAGCCGGCTAACTATATCCGATTCAAGTACTTTAAAACCATTACATCACTTTCCAATATACATCATTTACCATCAACAATTCACTGTTTTAAAGCATTACTCAAAGCCATTAAACATCATACATCACTATGCATCAAAACCATATTCTTAATGTAGCAAACCAAGGATCTCTTACCTTGAGCATCCTTCAATACATGGCTTTCAAAACCAGCATTAACCATGCTAAAACATGCTTTCAAAACAGAATTTAAACATGCAAATTATAACCAATGCATCAAACCGCTTCATAGCACATCCAAGGGAGTTTTTCCGAAAACTTACTCTTGAGCTTAGCTAAGTTGTTTAGACTTAAACTAAGCTCCCAAAACCTCCAAATAATCGTTTCAAAGCTGGAAACCCAACTCCACTCACCAATTACGTTTCGCACGCTTGCCAAAACGCCAATCAAGCCTCCGGATCAACTCTAGTAGTGTCCGAATATGCTTCCCCTGTTTTAAACACATCAAAGCAGAGGATTAATCCATCATCATGCATTGAAATCTTCAGCCAACACACATAAACTCGCCGATCTACCCAAAACCAACATTTCGGCTACCAAACACAACCAAAAAGACCTCCAAACACTTTCACAACTTAACCCAACCAAGATCCATCACTTCCAACCATTTCTAAACATCAATCAACATCCAAAATACACCTTAACTCGTCCTTATACCTCCAGCTATAATAGAACACCAAAAACACCTCAAAAACCACCATTTTCATAAGCAAAAACTTAGGAAATACAACCTATTCGGGATTGTATTGATAAAACATCATTTCAACATCATTAGACATCCAAAATACATTTAAGAATCATCTCAAGACAGAGCCCAATCAATCTCAATGAAATTCTTCAAGATTTCCTCCAAATCTTGAGTTTTAAGCCAAAAACAAGTTTCTAACATTAAAACCATTTATAAAACTTAAATTAAGGATTGACAACTTGGGAATTTCAATAAAGAACTGAGTATTTAGAGGAGAAGAACAATCTTACCTCTAAAAGGTGATTTCTCCTTGATTTGAGCCAATTTCCTTGAAAATTCAATAAGGAAATCAAAAGGATTTGATGCAAGATTGATTAGGAAATAATTGATGATAGAAATATCATCAATTGAAGTGAAGATCAATGCAAAATTTTCTGGAGAAATAGTGTTAGGATGATGGAATTTTGAGAGAAAAAGAAAAGAGAGAAAACTAGGAAAAGGTAGTTATGAAATTCCAAAAAGTAGTTTCCTTTTTCATTTAATTAATTAAAACATTAATTAATTCACCCAAATTAAGGAAAAATCTGGAGAAATCATTTTTGGGTAAATTAGCTCCTTAAAGA
This sequence comes from Hibiscus trionum, assembly GCA_030270665.1. Lineage (NCBI taxonomy): Eukaryota > Viridiplantae > Streptophyta > Magnoliopsida > Malvales > Malvaceae > Hibiscus > Hibiscus trionum. The sequence continues at coordinate 47,988,011 of BSYR01000008.1, read as the reverse complement.
TTCAAAGTTTCAATCCTTACAAAACAGTCACCACTAAAGTTTTCAAAAAACGCATTTTAGTCACTACACTGAAATGTAGTATTTCCAAACCTTATTTTGCAAAATTGATTTCACCACTCTCTTATATATATTAAAAGAGGATTTTCAAGTATTTTTCCATATTTTTAAAGCATCCCGAACTAGGCTTTCCCTAAAACTTCCCTTTTATATTCAAACCGAAAATCAGACCAGACCGGTTCAGACCCTAAACTTCCAAGCACAAAATTGGGGTGTTACAAAGGGTGTGACCCTTGTAGGTTCATGCAACGTTAGCAGCAAAATTAGAACTGTTCTAATTTTACAAACAATGAGTGGCATCTAGCAATACATCATTGCTACCTAAGTTGCATGAAGTCATGGTTTGACTTTCCTAATTCCTGAATAAACTTCCTTTATGTATTTCATCCTTTTGTCCTTTATATCTTAGATGAACACAAGTCATGGGTTAGTCATACTTGCGTTGTCCATCTAGTGTTTCTTGATGTCTTGAGTAGATTATGATAAAAGAATCTCTATAATATCTCATATCATAATATTTGAGCATGTCCATGCATTTTCTTATCTCACTCAATCAAGTGGCCGAAGATATTTCTCCCATTATGTAGGAGGGACAAATCCTTTCTTGATCAACCATATTTCACTACATAGGTCATCATGTATCCAATCATCAGTCTTTATAGTGGAGTCTGAGGATTATACATATGTTTATCATGAGCAATGTTGTGACTGTCACATAATTACCCAAGAAACATGCTCATAGCGGGTCATTCCAGTATGTTGTTCTCTAACAAATACTTATGTGTTGATTTTGACATCTCTATGTCAATGACAACGCTTGTCTCAACCACATATTAGTCTTTTTATATTATCACTGTCCATACCCGTAATATTATTCGACTAAGGATCCTATTTAATAATAATCGTATTATTGTATGGACATTATTATCCAATGGTTAGTTTGATGCACAGAAACATACCAAATGATAATAACGGCAATGCCATTACTTGATAAATCTAGTAAAATAGTATGTCTATTCAATCATCATATGATTGGTCTTTGGGCATACTCCAATACAATCTCTCACATATGAGCTTTACTTTCTCAATTGTTCCCTTGAGCAAATCCGGCAAGGAAAGCAACTTTTTCCCTGTCTCAACCCAACAAAAAGGCGTTGTACACTTCCTCCCATACAAGGCCTCACACGGAGCAATTGTATACTCGCCTGAACTTATTGTTATAGGCAAACTCAACCAAAGGCATGTGCTTTTCCCAAGAACCTTGGAAATCAATCACATGGCATCGCAACATATCCTCCAACATCTAGATAACTCGTTCTAACTTTCCACCCGTCTGAGGGTGATAAGAAGTTCTGAAATTCAACCGCGTACCCAACGCTTGATGTAAACATTCCCAAAACCTTGATGTGAACCTCGAATCTCTATCCGACACTATGGACTTTGGCACACTGTGCAGATGCACAATCTCAGCAATATACAGCTCTGCTAACTTATCCAACGTATACGTAGTATGCACAACCAAGAAATGTGCACACATCGTGAGACGATCTACAATCACCCACACGGAGTTCTTCTTTGATTGTGTCTAAGGCAGACCAGACACAAAATCCATCGTAATCCTTTCCCATTTCCACTACGGTATCCTCAAATGTTGCAACAAACCGTAAGGAAACTGATGCTCTACCTTCACATGCTCACAAACCATACACTTGCTTACAAAATAAACAACATCCCTTTTCAACCCCACCCAATAGTACTCATCCTTCAAGCCACGATACATCTTAGTACTATCAGGGTGCATAGCAAAAGGACTACTATGAGCCTCAGTCAAAATAGTGCACCTCAACTCAACATCTTTCGGCACCCCTATTCGACTTTTGAAACATATAACTCCTTCATCATTAAAGCAGAAGTTTGTTTCCTTACCATCAGCTATGTCCTAAACATGAGGCACCAACGAATCATCCAACAACAGCTTCTCCTTCATCAACTAAATCAAGAAAGGTTTCACTTGCAACTCGGCTATCAAGCCACCATCACGAGATATACTCAAACGAGCAAACATAAATCTCAGCTCAACAACTACCTTCCTACTCAAAGCATCAGCCACAATATTGGCTTTTCAAGGATGATAATCAATGGTTAGATCATAATCCTTAAGCAACTTCAACCATCTTCGCTGCCTAAGATTCAACTCCTTCTGCGACATAAGATACTTCAAACTCTTATGGTCAGTGTAAACCACACACCTTTCACTATAAAGGTAATGTCTCCAAATCTTCAAAGCAAACACCACCGCCGCGAGCTCTAGATCATGCGTGGGGTAGTTGCGCTCAAGAACCTTCATCTGTCTAGACGCATAAGCCACAACCTTCCCACATTGCATTAATACGCAACACAAACCAACTTATGATGCATCACTATAGACTACAAATTGCTTACCTGGTTCTGGTTGAATCAAGACAGGAGCCTGCGTCAAGGCTTCCTTCAACTTCTCAAAAACTTGTTGCCTAACATCCGTCCACTCAAAGCGAACATTCTTTTGCAAAAACTTGGTCAAAGGTGCATCAATCTTAGAGAAACCTTCGACAAACCTTCGGTAATAACAAACCAACCCACGGAAACTACGCACTTTCGTCATTGATTTAGGTGTTCTCCAACTCATCACCGCCTCAACCTTGTGTGGATCAACTCGAATACCTTCGGCTGACACCACATGTCAAAGAAAAACCACTTCCTTTAAGCCAAAACTCACACTTGCTCAATTTAGCATACAGCTGATTCTCCAATAGCACTTGCAACACAATCCTCAAGTGCTTATCATGATCCTCCTCGGTACGCGAGTAGATTTGAATATCATCGATAAATACCACAACAAACTGATCCAGAAACTCATGGAACACCATATTCATCATATCCATGAATGCAGCCGGTGCATTTGTCAATCCAAACGGCATCACCAAGAACTCATAATGACCATACCTAGTCCGAAAAGTTGTCTTAGGTACATCCACATCCTTAATCTTTAGCTGATAGTACCCAAACCTCAAATCTATCTTTTGAAAACACCGAAGCACCACGAAAATGATCAAACAAATCATCGATCCTTGGCAGAGGGTACTTGTTCTTAATCGTCAACTTGTTTAGTTGCTGATAATCTATGCACATACGCATTGTACCATCCTTCTTCTTCACGAACAAGACCGGTGCACCCTAAAGTGAAATACTCAGCCTTATGAATCCTCGGTCAAGCAACTTCTGAAGTTGCTTCTTCAACTCCTTCAACTCCTTAGGTGTCATGCGATAAGGAGCAATGGATATCGTAGTCGTATTCTCGTACACCTCTATGCCAAACACAACCTCACGGTTTGGTGGCAACCCAGGCAACTCTTCCAGAAAAACACGCAAAAACTCAAATACAATTCGTATGTCTTGCACCCGCACTTCCTTCGTACCAGGGTTCATCACATACGCTAAGAAAGCTTTACATCCTAACTCCAACATCCGACTCGCTTGAAGATCCAAAATTGCGTTAGACAAGAACTTCACATTCTCGCCTGCGCTTATCACCTCGTAATCATCCGCAAGCTTCAGGGTAACACGCTTAACATCAATATCTACCACAGCTCGATGCTCAACCAACCAGTCCATTCCAAGAATCACATCAAAACCATAGAAAGGGAGTTCCATCAAATCTACTGAAAACTCATAACCCTGAACAAACAATGGACATCTCCTATACAATTTCCTTGTAACAACAGTCTCACCAAAATAACTTGTTACTTGCATTCCTACATCTAGCATCTCAACAGGAATATAAAGTGAATGTGCATGCTCACTCAAGATGTATGAATGCGTGGATCCATAATCAATCAAGGCTAACAAAGACAAGGATTGCAAGGTGAATGTACCTACAATCACATCGATGTCGTTGTGTCCCTTGCGATGTGCATACACCATTTTAGGACCACCTAACTCTGGTTGAACATCAACTACATGGGCCACACCTCTCTGGCCATCCCCTCTCCTCTAAAAGTTCCACGGTCGCGCACATGGCCTCTCTACTGCGCAACAGCTGGTGCACGGACCTGACCACCTCCCGCTAATAGGGGACACTCACGCCTTATGTGATTAGCAGACTTGCAGTTCAAACACAAGTTATCCCCAACCACAGGAGCCTGCACCTCACAAGCTGCACGAGGAAAATCGCGCCTCAAGTGCCCACGCGAACCACACGTCCAACTTGTGTTCTGCTTAAACCACTGCATGTTACCCTGGGCTGGTGCGCCTCGCCTAGCCGTAGGTTAATATTTATGGACTCGGTTCCTATTATTCCTCCCACCACTAGGGCCAGCATCAGCAGTTCTCTTGTCCAAACTGGAACCACCCCCTCGCGGGTTCAAACCAAAACTCTGCTCTATGTCCTTGGCTCCAGTCACGAGCACATTAAAATCAGTATAATTTGTTGCTAGCATGTACGTCTACACGTCCTGCACCAAGTCATACTAGAAACGGTCGCATCAATCCCTATCACTCAGCACCAACTACGGAGCATATTGGCTCAATCGTACGAACTGGACCTTGTACTCAGCCACAGTCATGTTCCCTTGAACAAGAGACATGAATTCCCTCTTCTTATCGTCCAAGTATCTAACTCCAAGATACTTTCTCTTAAAAGAAGACTGAAAGAACGACCAATCCACCTCTTTCAGCTCCAAAGCTGTGGTTGCAGTCTTCCACCATATGTATGGATCACCATGCAACAACATTATTGTGCAACCCAGTTTCCGTGCATCATTGCACCCCATCTGATCCATTATCTTGATCATACTGGCCATCCAAGCCTCAGATTCCTCAAGAGATAATCCACAAAATTCCACTCTTCTAAGACTCCTCAAATGCTCCAATGGCAATCCCACTTCCCCAGTAGCAGGCGCTTGTACATGCATTCCGGCAACAACAGCATGGAATGCTCCCGTCATCGCCTGTACCAGAGGCGTCCAATCTCCCAACACCAGACCAGGATGTTCTTGTTAACCCTGCTCATCACACACAGGTGGTGGTGGTGGAGGAGGTAAGTTTTTGCCAGGCAGAACCTCATTCTCCTGGTCACGTTGCCCCTCAGCAGAAGCAACTGCTCTAGAACGTAACTCTCATATTGGTCCCATTGTGCTAGTTAACATTAAAGCATGAACATAAAACAAACAAAAGATCAGGCTAGCTCTTAACAAGGATTCCAAGACATCCAAAACAAATTTAAAATAGTTCACTAGGTAGAAAGGCAATGGGCAGTCCAATTTCCCCCCAACATAGCATAAAGCATATTACATGCTTAAAGAAATTTATCTCCTCCACCACCACCACATGAGGGTGATGAGCAGGGTTGACAAAATCTTTAAAAGGTGGTTTGGGAACTTAGTTGTAAGCTTGAAATGCATAAAAAAGTTCGGAAGTAAGTGAAAGGAATTTATCTCTCGGTTGTGTTATTATGTGATGTTTTATGCACTGTTTTGATTTAATGGATTTACCTACTTTTAAAGCATGTTTAAAGAATATGGTTACTGTTTTTAATAATGTGATGTTGAAGGATTCACATGGTAAGTGATCCTTGTAAGTATGTCTTATACTTGTGCTTTTAAGCATGGTTTAGTGCTTGGAAATATGATTTATTGATGATGTTTTGAAAATAGTGAGGTATTTGGTTAAATGTGAATTATATTGGCAAGTGATGTTGTGAAAATGGTTTATAAATGATATTGGATATAGTTAGCCTGATATAGGATTGAGTGCAGTATAAAAAGTAGCCTTGGATGTCGAGGGCTTGGTGTCACGTGTCTCCGTCCAAGTACATTAACGATTGAGGAGGTTGGTGTCCCGTCTCTCGTTAGAGGGTTAAGCATCTAACCGATGATGGGGTTGGTGTCCCTATGGGTTGTGATTGTACACATATGATATAGTAACTTTGGTTGTGAAAGTACGAATTCCGGTTAAAAATGGCTTGAAGTGTTGAGTAAACACATGTTGAATGTGTGTGTCCGATATGTCGTTTTGAGATATGAACTTGCTTAATGATCACTTGAAACCCAATATAATTGATGATGTATTATGAAATGGCTTATGTTACATAATGTGGTTTATGCATGTTTTGCTCTTTAAGCTTTGCATATGGTAGTTATGCATGGGGAGGCTTAAATTGAGGGTAACTGTAACCCCCTTAGCCCGATGTAGACAGTTGACCCGAACCGAGGTGATTACACGGGGAAAACTGAAGCCCACTTGTTAAAGCTGACTCTGATTAACGACCCTTTTTTATTTTACTCTTTTCTAAATGCAACTTAAATCCTATGTTACCACCAAAAAGCATAGGAAGAAACGCCACAACGATCGGATTTTGATTAGGGTTTAATTGCGCTAACTATACATTTAAGGACCAAAATGTAATTTCAAAAAATTACGAGGCCTTTCCTGATTTTAAGGTTACCTCTATTCAACTAGTCATATTTCATGCTTCTCTGTGATTTTCAATACAATCCGACTAATAAAACACATCCAATTGCATTCATGAAGATCAGGGACTAAAACGCAACGTTTCAAAGCCCTTTTTAGATGGGATTTAACCAACTTAACGACCCGTATATCGATACGCCTAAGGAGGATATCGATACACCCTCGATGGCCAAACTTCCCAGATTTGTGTCACCAGACCATATCGGTACACCCTCGTCCAATGACTAAAGAGAGTATCGATATGACCCCGTGTACCAGTATGCCCTCACTATTCAAGCAGGCCTTATCGATACGCTATGGAGTGTACCAATACGCTGCATTCTGCAATTGCCAAATATGCAACTTTTGAACCTCAACAACCAAACTAAACCACTCCAATATATAGTTAAACATGCTTGCACACCAATATGCATCAATACACAGAGATACAAGTCAAGGAAATCATCAAACATCATCAACATTAACATTTGAAAACTAAAGCATGCTTCCTGAGAGTCAAGGATACCAAATGACCATAAGCATCTCATAAGGCAAAGTAAACCATCAAAACCAATTTAAAGGCCTTTTACAAACCATATAAACCACATAAAACTTTCATCAAAAGTAGGGAGTCCAAAACGCATCTCCCAAAGCAAGCCATTAAACCCCATTTCCAAATATCATTACTAAAGAAAATGTAAAACATCACCATACTTGAGCTCTAATATTCCTTGGATCTTCTTAAGCCTTCTTGCTGCCCAAAGTGTCTCAATTATATGCATTATTGTTAAAAGAGAGCGTAAGCACGATAGCTTAGTGAGGCATGCTCTAAAAACATCAACACAACAATGCAAGCTTTTAAAACTCTTTCGCGAAAACCATTTTTACAACATGCTCTTTCTATCTCATGCTTGAAAACCATTTCAATGCAAATCTCCATTTGAAAATCACATGTACAATCTATCTATCTATCTCATGCATTCAACCAATGCAAATCTCATGGAAAAGCCATACACATGCTTGATATACAAAAGCATTTCATAAATCTCAAAATCTCATATGCATTTCTCATAGCATAAACATCATTTCAACATTGGTACATGTGAATCAAATACATTCTCATACATTGGCATTTCAATTTCTATCTTTACGTGGATATGCGGATTAGCTTGACAAAAAGTCAAGTCCTACCCTGGTGGAATCTCACATCACCGGACTCTCATGGCGGTCTCTCTCTTTGCCACAAAGTTTGGGTGTTTAACCAAGACCTACCCCGATGGTATCTCTCATCATCGGATTCTCACTTGGATCGGTATGGCACTACCCCCATTGCCCGACTCCAAATAGTATGTGTGAATTTTTAGTTTATAGTGCACTTTCATCCTATTGGTCGACCAATTATATCCAGTAATCATCTCATCATTTATGCCAATATATTACATTAAAATCATCATCTCACCTACTGTCTTGATGCAACATTTCTCAAATCTACCTCATCCCAATTTAAAACCGCAACTCATGCATATAATTTAGTCAAAATCTCAAAACTCTTCACAATGTCATTGTATCTCATGGGATCAATATGAAACATCATTTCCTGTAATAAATCATGCATAAATAGTAGGAATTTGTCTATCTCAAAACAAGAGCATGTCAAAAGCATTTAGGGGCATCAGCCACTTTTTGAGAGCAAATCTAAACATACTTACTTCTGAACTTAGGATGGTGTTTCAAACCAATCCTAAATCCCCAAACCTTATTTCATTGTCCCTCAATGACTTCTTAAACCATTTGCACTCACCGATAACGTTTCACTTGCTTGCCGAAACGATTTCTAGGCTTCCGATACTTCCGAATCAACACCAAATGTTTCCGAAGATATCTCCCATGTTCATTACACATAAGAGCAGAGGATTAATGCATCATCGTGCATTAAAATCACCAGCGACTCATTCTAACTCGCTGCTCTACACAAAAAACTAGCATTTCAGCTATCTAAAATAACCGAAATCACCTCCAAACTTTCTCAAAACAAAGCCCTGCCAAGATCTATCAATTCTAACCCTTCCTAAACTTCAATCAACATAAAAAATCAACATGAACACAACCTTATATCTCCAACAACAGCAGATCACCAAAAACACCTCAAAAACAACAAATCTAGCATCTTAAACTTAGGAATCCAAACCTATTCGAGATTTATCTGTTAAAACCTCATTCTCAACATGAATTATCATCCAAAATATATTAGAAATCAACCTCAAAACAGATCCTAACATAGAAATACGAAAATCACCAAGATCTCATCAAGAATCTTGAAATTAACAACCATTTCATGTTTATATCATTAAAACAACTCAAAAATCATCAACAAAGGATTGATAACTTGGGAATTTCAGTAAAGAACCGATCATTAGAGGAGAAGGACTAAGCTTACCTCTAATTCTTGATCTCTTTTCAATTTGGGCAAGTTTACTTGAAATCCAAATCAAAAATCAAAAGGATTTGTTGAAACAGAGGTAGGAAATCTTTTGGAAGATTAAATCTCAGCAAACAAAATGAAAATTGATGAGATAAAAGTGTTTGGCTGATTGGAAGTTGAGAGAAAAATGAAAAGAGAAAACTATCGTGAAATTAGTTATGAGAAGTCAACCTCCTTTTTAATTCTCTTTTATTTCTTTAATTAAATCATTATTAAAAGCTCCCAAATTAAAGAGAAATCTAAAAAAAACATTTGGTAAAATTAGCTCCTTAAAGATTCAAAGTTTCAACCCTTTACAAAATAGTTACTAGTCAACTTTTGAAAAACTACATTTTGGTCACTATACCAAAATGTAATATTTCCAAATCACATTTTGTAAATTTTTTTTCATCATAATCATTTATATAATAAATGATGATTTTTAGATATTTTTCCATATTTTTAAAGTATCCCAAACTAGGTGTTCCCTAAACCAACCCCAAGGGTTCGAACCGTTCCCAACCGAAACATCTAGGCCCAAAACCATGGCGTTACAGTCGCAATGCAACTTGCTATTGATTCATGATACATGTACCATGAAGTTTAATATGGTTTTCGAATGATGCTTTTCGAATGATGCTTCTAAGGAAATTGCATAGTTTTAAAAAAGGCATGATGGTTTTCGAATAATGCTTTAGAAATATGTTGAATTTTGTTTAAGGAAAGTACATTATTTTAAAAAGGGCATGATGGTTTTCAAATGATGCTTTAGAAAATTGAAATGAGTTTTCAATGTGGACATGGAAATGATTTTAATGCATTGATGGTTTTTTGTTTTTTGAGCCTCCTCACTAAGCCTTGTGTGCTTACGCTCTCATTTGTCCATCAATGGTGATAATTGAAGTTTTGGAGGCAGCAAGTAGTAAGGGATTACAAGAGACTTCTTTTGCAAAAGTATGTTTCAGTTAGACTATACATAATAAGGGCAATGAGAGATTCATTGTGTTGTTGGGAGAATTGTGTAAACTGCCTTTTGAGCAAGTTTTATTTGTTGTTTTAGACTTGTAAACGGCCTTTAGTTTTTGGTTTGTGCTTTACTTTGCATTTTGGTATCTTGCTTGGCTTGACACTAGGTTGCATGCCTATAGTTTACCTTTGATGCAATTTGCCTTGTTATGATGATGAATATGCCATGAATGCTTGAGGATCGATGTTTAGATATGTTTTATGCATGTTGGAAGCAGGTTGGGATGGATATGATTGTATTAAAGTGGGAAAAAACCAGCAAAAAGTGTCATTACAGGCCCAGACATTTTGGTACACTCAAGGCTATACCAAAACAATGAGCATAAAATGGCTTAGGGGTTTCGAAACAGGGAAGGTTGTTTTGATATGAGTTTGTTTAATTTGGCTACTGGAATGATGTGTACCGAAATGGGTTGGAGGTTGTATCGAAATAGGCTCATGTACCGAAACACCAAGACTTGTTTCCGAAACAAGGTGTTTCGATACAGGGCTCCTTGTTCTGATTGTTGTGGATGCAATTAAATGTATTTGAATGATCAGACTAAGCTGAGATTTGACACACTGACATGTAATATGACTAATTAAAGGTTGGTAACTTAAAAATTGAAGAAGTCTCTGTAATTTGCTAAAATTACAAAATGGTCCCTAAAACGGGTTTGTTCTCAATTGAGTGCCTAATTGATATCTGTTTGAGATGTAAATCGTTCCGCTGTGAGTCTTTACACATAAGATAATGTTGAGCATTAGACAAGATCAAAAGATAAAAAATTAGGGTCGTTTATTAAGGTAAAACTTCCAGGTTTACTTCAATATTCCCCGTGTGACCCGTTCGGTTTAGTCTTTCGCCCAGACCGGGTCGAGGGGGGTTACAGTAGCGGAGCATGGTGACCAGAGAGAGGTTAGGGACGACTAGAGAAACCGAGTTGTGATCGGAAAGTTTAGGGTCGCCGAGGAAGATGAGTAAACATGATGGCCGATGGTCGGCGTCGCCTCCGGTGGCCGAAGAATATGCCGGGGATTATTTATGAAGACGATGAAAGATCGAAGGTTGGAAAGGGAAAGAACATGAATGAAATTCTTAAAGAAATATGTAACCCCTTCGACTTGGCCTGGCCGATAGACCAAACTGAACGGATCACACGAGGAATATTGAAGTAAACTGGGAAGGTTTACCTTATCAATCAACCCTTTTTTTCTTTTTATCTTGTCTAGTTGCAACTTACGTTCCTATGTGTACACACACAAGCAGCGAATAAAACATCATCACAATCGCCAATTAATTATAGTTAAATTAAGGTTTCAGGGACCATTTTGTAAATTTGACAAGTTAGGAGGGTTATTACCAAATTCAGGTTACCCATCTTTAATTAGGTTCATTACATGTTTCTCGGTAAAAACTCAACTCAAAAAGACCTCAAGAACCCATCCAATTGCATACAAGACAGACATGGACCAAAACGTAAGAAAACAGAAACCCAAAACAATTCAAAAACTGAATTAATGATCGAACATTTTGGAACAGGGTGCCCTGTATCGGAACGGCCGTTTTGAAACACGACTAACCATTTCGTTACACGGGTTCGTTTAGAAACCCATTTAGGCTCATTTCGGAACGATGGTTCACAGAGGCAAATTGTTTTGAAACATGCCTCACCCTTTCGAAACGCTAAGACTATTTCAGGCCATTGTTTCGAAACAAGCAAGGGTGTTTCGAAATACATGGGCATGCAATGTTTCAAAATGTTGTTTTAAACCAATTTAAACAATCCGAAACCATCCCGAAATATGCGCAAACATGTTTGCAAGTCAAATATACATCAACAACAACTTATACGAAGCATAGGCATCATCATAGAATTATTGAAAATAGCAAAGAGGCTAAAGGCATGCTTCCTAAGGTTTAAGAGCACCAAAAGGCCAAAATTCAATTTCAAGCATAAACCAAAACTTAGAGGCCATTTACATAACTGAATATGCATCTCAAACTTGCACAAAACCAGAAAATAACAAACTAACAACATTAATTGCATTGGACACCCCCATTGCCTTTATTAAACTTGTTCAAGAACACAACATACTTTTAGAGATTGTCTTGGTAAGATTCCTTGAAGATGCTGCCTCCAAATGTCTAATTATCTGCATTGATGAACAAATAGAGAATAAGCATACAAGCTTAGTGAGGATTGCTCAAATCACAAACATCATCAATGCACAAAACCATTTTCAGTCATTTCAAAACCATCATGCTTCCTTTGACAAAACATGCACTTTAACATCAAAACCATTGTATTTAACATCATGCAACATGATTCGTAAAGTTCCAGCAATTAAACCATTAATACTCAAGTTCCAAGCCTTTCAAGCATAACACCATTATGCTAATCTTAAACTAAAATAGGCTAAGCCTTTCAAAATATGCATCAACAAAATTTTCCATAACATTCAAATCCATTATATTGGCTCACAAGTGATAAACAACATTCAAAACCATATATCGGATACACGGATTACCAAGGGTTGTCCCACACCCTTAATATACTCTACCGACATCTCAATGCTCACACACGAGAGTAACCCTCCATCATTGTGACACCCATAGTGGAGTATTTGGTACAATCACAACCCCTCAACACCACTCATCGGTAGATGTATAACCCACTAACGAGAAACGGGACACATACAAGGTTCGCACTTGGAATATACCCTCAACCGTTTCAACCTTAACTAATTCTCAATCGTTAGGGTACTCGGATGGACTTTTCGGTACAATCACAACCCCTCAACATCCAAGGCGACTTGTTTATAGTGCACTCAATCCTATAGCCTGCTAACTATATCTGATTTCATTTATAAAACACTTTACACAATCATCACTTGCCAATATAAATCATATCTCATGCACACCTTATTGTTTTTACAAAGCATTCATGAAAAGCCATAAATCAACCATTAAACCATGCTTCAAACCCCATGTATCAACACATGTATACAAGGATCACTTACCTAGTGCCTCCTTAAACCACATAGCATCATCAACCTCATTTCATATATTCAAAACATGCTTTAAAACAGTAGGTAAATGCAATTAAAATTAAATGCAACCAATGGTTCAAAACTAGCACAATCTGGTAGAGAAATTCACTTTACTTACTTCTGAACTTAGTAAAGCGTTTCAAGCACTTACTAAGTTCCCAAAACCCTATTCTAAAATGTTTCCACGTTTAATTAGGGAAAACGCTTAATTGCCAAGTAGCTCCCTAAAGATTCTACGATTTTGACTCTTCTTGACAAACACATCTTTCCTAACTTTCAAATCTTTACATTTTGGTCACTGCCCAAAATGTATACTTTTGAAAAACTCGTTTTGTAAAATTGACTTTGCCAACCCCTCAAATATAATTTTAGAGGATTTTAGGAATTTTTATCATATTTTTATCCCATCTCGAACCTTGATTTCTCTAAACCACCTTTTAACAATTCGAACAACCGTCACCGATTCTATCGGCCCAACCCGACTTGCCAAAACACCTAAGCCTAAAACCGGGGCGTTACAAAATAGGCTGTTTGATCTTTAAAAACAAGTGTGGAATGGTTTTTGGTGTTTGAAAAAGATCAAATCAAAAAAGTATGAAGAACTTGAGTTGAAGGTTTAAGGAATTTGGATTTTGCATCCGTTTGGATCCTAAAAACTGAGTGTAACACCCCAAAATCTGGCCTAGTTGGAATTAGGTTTCGGTGATAAAAAATCTCATATTAATAAAATCCAAATATTGTATCGGCTAGTTAATTATTGATATCGGACTCTGATTGAGCTAAATTATTGTCATTTCACCCTATCAAATAATATTGAAACCTATATAGTGGCTAAATTGAGAAAAGTGTAAGTTGGAGGGCAAGAACATAGTATTGTGAAAGTTGAGGGACTAACTGTAATGCCTTGGTTTTGGGCCTAGATGTTTTGGACATCAGACCAGACCGGTCAGAAACCATTCGAATCACGTTAGGAGGTTTAAGGAAATCAATGATCGGGATAGGATTAAAATATGGTAAAAATTTCTAAACTCCTCTAAAATCATGTTTTAGGGTTGGTCAAATCAATTTTACAAAAAGAGTTTCGAAAGTAATACATTTTGGGTAGTGACCAAAATGTAAAGTTTCAAAAATGTGGAAAATGCAATTTTTAAAAAGAGGAGCCAGAATCTTTAGAGATCTTTATGGCAATTTAGGCTTTCCTTAATATGACATGTGTTTTAAAAGGGTTTTAAAGTGATTAAATAAAAGGGTTTTATTTAATTAAAATTTATAAAATAAGAAAAGTGAGATTTCATTTGACGTAACTACCTTTCTCTTCTCATTTTAAACCAAACACAATTCTAACTCATTTTCTCTAGAATTCTTTTCTCCCAAACAATCTCTCATTATTTTCAAAATCAATTTCAAGACTTCTCTTCAAGATTTCCAAGTTTTGTGAAGTTAAAACTTGTCATTCATTGATGAAAGCGAGGATTGGAGGTAAATCCCATTCTCAACCTTCAATCTAGGTTCTTTATTGAAATTCAAAGATCTTTGGCCTCCAATTAATGCTTTTGGTTGAGTTTTCATTATAGTTTTGTTTTGAGATCAAAATGTTACAAAAATATGATTAAAACCCTGATTTTTGGATTTGTTTTGTTAGGCTCTATTTTGGATTGATTTTAATTGAGTTTTTTGTTGATTAATATGTTGAAAAGAGGTTTTGTTGATATAGATCCCGAAATCTTTGAGATCCTTGAGTTTCTTGATAGTTTTAGTTGAGCTTTTGGGGTGAAATGTTGACGTAATGCTTGCTGGAGGTATAAGGATGGGTTTAGGTTGCTTTTAGGTGTGTTTTGATGTTTATAAATGGTTGAATGTGATGTATGTTGGCTGGGCTTGGTTTAGGAAGCAATCGATTGAGTTTTCAGTTGTTTTAGATGGGTAAATTTGTGTGGTTTGGGTGAGCAACGAGTTTGTGTTTTGTTGCTGGTGTTGAAATGCAGTTTAATGCATTTGGATCTCTATTTTGTTGACGTGAAAATAGGGGATCTTGATCTGGGAGCAAATGAGACCATTTTGGAGGCTCTATAAGGGTGATTTTTGTGTCGGCGAGCAAGGCTTCGCGTATCGGTGAGTGGAACTAGATTTTCCAGCTTTGTAACGCTTTGAGCGTGGCCTTGGGAGCTTAGTGTAAGTTTGAAACACCTTATCTATGCTCTAGAGTAAGTGGTCCGAAAGTCTCTCTTGGAATGTGCTATGTTTTTGTGGAAAATGCACTTGCGTTGAATGTGATTTATTTACTATTTTTAAGCATGTTTTAAGCATTGAGGATGCTGAATTTTAATGCCATATTGTTAAGGATGCATTTGGTAGATGATCCTTGGATTTGAGAAATGTATGTATTTGAGATTAAGTATGTATGTGCTTGTGATTATGGAATTGTGTTTATGCTTGTAAAATAGTGGAATATTAGCGATAAATGATTATATTGGCAAGTGATGGAAATGGTTTTTGGTTACTTTAATCGGATATAGTTAGATGGCTATAGGATTGGGTGCACAGTGAATAAAGTCGCCTTGGATGTCGATAGGTTGTGATTGTACCGTATACTCCATCCAAGTACCCTAGCGATTGAGGCTAAGATCACTACGGTGGATGTTTAATTCCGTGTGTGAATCTTTTGTTATGTGTCTCGTGCTCTCGTTAGTGGAATTATACAACTATCGATGAGTGGTGTTCAGGGGTTGTGATTGTACCGTTATACTCCACCACGGGTGTCACAACGATGGAGGGTTGCTCTCGTGTGTGAGCCTTGTGTAGTTTGGTAGTGTGTATGAAGCGTGTGGGACAACGCTCGTAATCCTCGTATCCAATTGTGTCATTTGTGTTGGTTTTGGTATGGATTGAGAATTGATTGCTTGCGAGCCAATATATTGTTATTGATTAATGGTTTAAGCATCAGATTCTTGTGGTTTATGTTAGAATGCATGAGATGCATGGTTTAAGCATGAGCAAAAGATTATTTGCTGTTATTTTGATGATGCTATGAGCATGTGGTTTAAAAGTGCATTGATGCTTTTAAAGGCATGTTTTAAGGAAAGGCATGAGATGACAATTGATGATATTTCCGGTTTGTAAAATGCATTGATGAATGTTTAGTTTTAGCGATCCTCACTAAGCTTTACTCTTACACTCATTTGTTTCATCAATATAGAGAATTAGGTTTTTGTGGCAGCAAGAGGGAAAGTGGAATCCAAGCATTTTGACTAAACAAAGAATGTGGTTTTACCTAAGTGTGATAAGAGGCAATGGGTGGGATTTCTAATCTTGGATTTATTTGGTGATGTTAAACACCTTGAGCATGTTTGGTTTGCTTATTTTGGGTTGTAAATGGCCTTTGAATGTTGGATTTAACTTGAATGTTGTTTTTAGCTTTTGTGTGGTTTTTATATCTAGGAAGCATGCCTATAGTTCTTGAGCTTGCAAGTTTGATGCTATCTTTTAGTTTGTGCTTCATAATAGTGGTCTTTGATGCCTATACATGTTGTATGTGTGATGTGGCATGTATTGGGATGTTTTCGGAGGTGAATAGTTGATTAAAACAAGAAAATTGTGGAATTGCAGGGCAAGGCGTTTCGGAATGCCCTTACCTATTTCAGAACGATGGCCTAGAATGGTCATGGTGTTTCGGAACGGGTAAGCACGTTCCAGAACATTTTGCTACTGGAAAGCATTGTTTCGAAACGGATTTTGGAACACACCCACGTATCAAAACGATCAACCTGGTTTCGAAACGGCCGTTCCGATACGGGGTCTTGTGTTTTGAAACACTTGACCGTTGGATGTTGAATTTGAATTGTTTCAGGTTTCTGTTTCTTACGTTTTGGTCCCTGATTATTGAATGCTTAATTAAATGGGTTTCGATGATCCGTTTGAGATGAAACTTGACATGCTGGCATGTTATATGACTAATTTTGGATTGGTAACTTTAAAACTTGTTTAGTCCTTATAATTCTAGAAATTTACAATTTAGTCCCTAAAAGATGTTTGTACGCAATTAGACCCCTAATTGAGTTCCATTCGTTGTGATGCTTTCGCTAAATCAAATTGTTGATCATATAGGATAATATTGTGCATCTAGAAAAGATAAAAACAAAAAAGGGTGGTCAATTGAGGTTAACTTTAACGAGTTGACTTTGGTTTTCCCCGTGTAATCTTCTTAGTTCAGGTCAGACGTCCAGGCCGGGCTAAGGGAGTTACATTTGTTGGTATCATAGCCAGGTTTCGAAAGAATTAGGGATGATGGTAAGTGGAATTGATATGTTTTGGTGTATGAATGTGTGAAAAAACATGTTTTGATTGTAAGTTGGAGTTTATGTCATGCTTGATTGAAGTAAATCATATGCGAGATGAATATGATTGTATGTTGAGGATGTGACATTGATGTGTGCTGATTGTGATTGGTGGAAAGCATGATAATCATGATATGTTCTTGTATGCTATGATATAATTGAGGGAAATCGGGTGCCAATTGCCTGATTACACTAACTAATGTTTTTTGTGAACATGGATCCTTGCTTGAGGCTGGCCTAAATGGTTTGTTTTGTTTTATTGTTATGCCTTGTTAAAAATAGCACTATGGGTCCGAGGAGAGAGCTCAGATCAAACATAGTAGTGCCTGCGGCTGAGCAAGGCGACCAGGGGAATCAAGGGGCTGATGTCCCTCATGGTGGAAACTTACCTCCTCCGCCACCACTTACAGGTAGGGAGCATGAGCAACAAGGACACACTATTCCAGGTTTGGGTGATCTAACGCCGTTGGTTCAGAAGATCACCGGGGCGTTTCAGGCTGCAGTAGCCGAAGCGCATGTGCAGGCCCCTACAGTTGGGCATGCGGGTTTACCCTTAGAGAGGTTGAGGAGTCTAGGAGCTGCTGAGTTCTTTGGAATGTCTCCTAAGGCATCAGAAGCTTGGTTGGCAAGCACGATCCGTATCATGGATCAAATGGGATGAAACGATGTGCGTAAGCTGGGATGCGCAGTTTCCTTGCTTCAAGGCGACACATATAGTTGGCGGACGACTACCACTGTGGGAATGGAACCCAACGAAGTAGATTGGGAGTTTTTCTGAGGCGCTTTTAAAAGAAAGTATCTAGGTGAGAGATACTTGGATGAAAAGAAACGTGAGTTCATGTTGCTAGTTCAGGGAACCCTTTCTGTGGCTAAGTACGTGGTCCAATTCGTACATATGAGCCAGTATTCCCCTGAGCTGATACCTAGTGAGAGGCACCGTTGTGATCGCTTCCGGTACAGGCTGGTGCAGGAAGTCAAGACATACATGTTAGCTGCGGACTACACTGATTTCGATGTGCTTGTGTGTCGAGCCAAAGACATTGAACATAACCTGGGCCTGACATCCCGAGGAGTTGGTTTTAGCTCTAGAAAGAGAGCAGCTGAGTCTATTTCCGGTGGTGGACGAAACAAGAGAGGCTGAGATAAGAGATATCAGCCTGCTGCGAGGTGAGGCAATGTTTGACATGGTGCACCGGCTCAGGTAGATCGGATGAGAGCGGGATAGAACACATCCTGGACGTGTGGATCTCTGGGTCATCTGAGGCTAGATTGTCCTCGAGCGGCTAGGGATGTTCAGGCTCCTGTGGTGGTAATAGGGAATTTGTGCTGGAACTGTGGTTCAGCGGATCACATGAGGCGAGAGTGTTCTTTGTTAGCTGGTGGAGGCCAAGGACGTGCACCTGCTGTGGCTGCACCTCAGAGAGGCCGTGGGCATGGCCGAGGGAACATTCAAAGGAGAGATGAGAAGCTGCGGGGCGTTGCACATGTTGTAGCAGTTTGACCAGAGGGAGGCGGTCCTGCGAGGGTCTATGCTTAGCGAGAGTAACGCAACGATACATATGTTATCGCATGTACCTTTGCTCTTCAGTCTTTATCATTGTTTGTTTTGATTGATTCCAGATACATGTATTCTTATATCTTGAGTGAGCATGCGTGTTTGCTTGATATACATGTTGAGTTGCTCAAAGTAGTAATGCAAGTGACTAGTTCTTTTGGTGAGATTGTAGTCACTAGGAAGTTGTATAGGAGATGCCCTTTGTTTGTGCAAGGTCTTGTTTTTCTTGTGGATTTGATGGAATTACCCTTATACAGTTTCGATGTGATCCTTGGTATGGATTGGTTGACTGAGCATAGAGCGGTGATAGTAGGCGAGAATTTGAAATTCTTGTCGAATGTGATTTCGGCTTTGGAAGCGAACCATATGCTGAGGTTGGGTTGTGAGGCTTACCTTGCCTATGTGATGAATCCTGGCACAAAAGATGTTCGTGTGCAGGATATCAGAACCGTTTGCGATTTTCCGGGTGTCTTTCCGGAAGAATTTCCAGGGTTACCACCAAACAGAGAAGTTGAGTTTGGTATCGATTTGTATGAGAATACGACTCCGGTGTCCATTGCTCCGTATCACATGGCACCTAAAGAGCTGAAGGAGTTGAAAACACAACTTCAGGAGTTGTTGGATCGAGGGTTCATCCGGCCGAGTGTGTCACCTTGGGGTGCACCGGTCTTGTTTATTAAGAAGAAAGATGGGACAATGCGGATGTGTACAGATTATCTGCAACTGAACAAGTTGACGATCAAGAACAAGTATCCCTTGCTTAAGATTGATGATCACTTTGATTAGTTTCAAGGGGCCTCAGTGTTTTCTATGATATATCTGAGGTCAGGATATTACCAGCTGAAGGTGAAGGATGTGGACGTACCTAAGACAAATTTTTGGACAGAGTACGATTATTACGAGTTCTTAGTGATGTCGTTCGGTTTGACCAACGCACCTGCCGCTTTCATGGACATGATAAATCGTGTGTTCCATGAGTTCTTGGACCAGTTTGTGGTAGTGTTCATCGATGATATCCTTGTCTACTCGCGTACCGAGGAGGATCATGATAGACACTTGAGAAGAGTTTTGCAAGCGTTGTTGGAGAACCAGTTGTATGCCAAGCTAAGTAAGTGTGAGTTTTGGCTTAAGGAGGTGGTCTTCCTTGGGCACGTTGCATCAGCTGAGGGTATTCACGTTGATCCGTAGAAAGTAGAGGCCGTGATGAATTGGAAGGAGCCTAAGTCGATAACAGAAGTGCGAAGTTTCCTTGGTTTAGTTGGGTATTACCGTAGGTTTGTCGAGGGTTTCTCGAAGATTTCTGCACCTTTGACCAAGTTGTTACAGAAGAATGTTCGCTTTGAGTGGACAGATGCGAGGCAACAAGCTTTTGAGAAGCTGAAGGAAGCTTTAACACAAGCTACTATCCTGATTCAACCTAAGTCTGGTAAGGAGTTTGTGGTTTATAGTGATGCGTCCATTGTTGGTTTGGGCTACGTGTTGATGCAGGAGGGTAAGGTGGTAGCCTATGCATCTAGACAGTTGAATGTGCATGAGCGTAACTACCTTACTCACGATCTTGAGCTTGCGATTGTTGTGTTTGCCCTAAAAATCTGGAGGCATTACCTGTACGACGAGAAGTGTGTTGTGTTCACGGATCATAAGAGCTTGAAGTATCTCATGTCTCAGAAGGAGTTGAATCTTAGGCAACGTCGTTGGGTGGATTTGCTTAAGGATTATGATTTATCGATCGAGAATCACCTAGGAAAAGCTAATGTTGTGGCTGATGCTTTGAGCAGGAAAGTGGCCGTGGAGTTGAGGGCGATGTTTTCTCGCTTGAGCATATCGCGTGATGGTGGTCTTATCGCTAAATTGCAAGTGAAACCATCTTTGATTCAGTTGATCAAAGATAAGCAGTTGCTTGATGATTCCCTTGTTCCTCATGTTCAGGACATTGCGGAGGGTAAGCCTTTGGATTTTGGTTTTAATGATGATAGTGTTCTGTGTTTTGGAAGTTGAATAGTGGTGCCAGATGATGTTAAGTTGAGGCGCACTATTCTGACTGAAGCTCATAGTAGTCTCTTCGCTATGCATCCTGGTAGTACGAAGATGTATCGTGATTTGAAGGATGAGTACTACTGTTTGGGTTGAAGAAGGATGTTGCTGAGTTTGTTAGTAAATGCATGGTGTGTCGGCGAGTGAAAGTTGAACATCAGGTTCCTTCGGGGTTGTTGTAGCCTTTGATAATCCCAGAGTGGGAGTGGGAAAGGATTACCATAGATTTTGTGTCTGGGTTGCTGTTGCGTGTAAAATAGTCTATCGCAATTGTAGTTCAAGTATACACGATGCAAGCAGTAAAGTGATACGAAGTATCGGATATCGTCTCCACAGGGATTGGGCTAATAGCTTCACCTTAATTCACTGCACGAAAGTAAAGAAAATATTTGAGAAGTTGTCACGAAAATAATAAAGTAAACGTATTAAAAGAGAAGAGAAATCAAGATAGAGAGAATGGGCTGGTATTGAATTGCTCAGTAGTGCGGGTATTGCTAAGTATCGGAACTCCAGTTCTGTCGTCGTCCCTGTCGCGGCAGCAGTCCGTTGCTTGTCGCGGCAGCGAACAATCAACTCAGTACTTCAAGTTTGGCAAGAATCCCAGATGTGCCTTGGCCTATCCCTAGGTCCAAGTCTGTCGATGATCACGTCCTTGATGATACCTCCCGGCGTGAATCGAAGGATACACACCAATGTGGATGAATTCTTCTTTAGCCACTTAACCTCGTCCTATCCCTAGGTCCGAGATAGTTCAACTATAAACTAGAGAACTTGCTCTTATTTCTTTCGTATACTTAACTCTCCTGATGCTAAGTAAATAGATAACCTCACAATGCTCTCCCGGTGCTCTTGCAAGATATTAATAACCAAAATAAGAGAACTTGAAGTTTATTTTATTGAACTGAAAATTCATAAAACAAAAACAACCATTTCAACTACTTTACAAATCAACCCGTGACCCTAGGGGAATTTAGAACATATTGAGGGAAGGAAAACGGCTAGGGTTTTGGGAAGGAAGCTAGGTAATCGGTTATGTGTCCCCTAGGTCGAAATATATGCACTTATATAGGCTTTGGGCTCAAGTTATCTAAAATAGCAAGAATACAACTTTAAATGAAAGTATGATTCTAATAAAGACTAAATCTTCAAGGAATCTACTTTCCAACCGTCATCTTTCTTGCTTGGGATTTTCTCTCCTTGAACTTTGGGCTTGACATTCCTTTTGATCTGGGGCTTGGAAAAATATAGGGTTTTCACACGACAGACGGGCTGAATTTTCTCTATCTGTCGAGGTCCACTTTGCTTCTTCTCCACAAAACTGTTGTCGTCCTCTGCTGTCACGGCGGCAACCATGGCAGCATCGTCCTCCTTGACTGCTTGTCTAGTTCCAGCTCTTCTGCTTCACTGCCCAGCACATGCCCTTTCCGTCTGCTACAGCAGCAACCTGTAAAAACATCTATTTTTAGTAGAAACTGTGCCTTTTAATATATTTGTGATGTTTTGCTGTAAACTGACCTAAATGCAATAAATAATACTTGAATGTAGCAGAAATATGGGTTAAATATGGGGTAAATAATAGAACTTTTAGACACTCAACACACCCCCAAACTCAAGTTTTTGCTTGCCCTCAAGCAACTAAGACTTAGAAGAAAAAATGAAATATTTTGTTTTGGCCCTAAACAGTGAACCTTCCCTTACCCGTCGTTCGTTCCCTGTGGCGGCAGCACCCTGTCCGATAATCTAGGATATGTCCGGAGTCTCACTATAGTCCTCGTGCAATGTGTGCATGCTTGTGAACAGTTATACGCCAAGGCTCTCTTAGTTTCACTCGAATATTTCAGCTCTTAACTTGAATTTTTATGCCAACTTTATCTTTTTGAGGTACTTCTTGTGTTCCTTTGATTTTCTGTTTTGACTGGATTTCATTTTTTTAAGCTAAAGTTTCCCTAGAGCCGGTTTCGGGCACCTCTAGCTAACTTCCTAGAGCCGGTTTCGGGCACCTCTAGGGCTGTTGAGTCTATTTTGCTAAACTTCTTTCCTAGAGCTAGTGTTAGGCACCTCTAGGGGCTATTCAAGTGCTAAGATTCCTATTCTAGTTGACTAAAAGAGTTCTTAGCAGTATAACAGTCACAATGGTGTTTAAGTTTTCAGAACTATAGAAAGGCTCTAAACTTCTCCTAAAAACTATCCTAAAGGTACTGCCACGACAGAGCTGTCACGGCAGGTAAGTTCAGTTCACAATTTTCAGCCAAAGTTTTCAATATTTTCATCTTTCTTCTCTTTTTTTAAGAGCTAAAAAAACTAAGTAAAAGACACAAATTTTAACAACTAAGATGGACTCCATTGATGGAGGGATGCCACCCCCAAACTCAAGGGTTGCATTGCCCTCAATGCAAAATGACAGATAAAAATAAAATGAAGGCAGTACATCACAAAATATATAGCAGGCAGCAATAATAAGATAAGAAACTTAAATTTTATTCGCTGCCTTCGCTGCTGCTGCTGAGTCTGATCTTGCGGCGGGCTCTAGCTTTCGGAGCTGGCTGGGGCACGGGGGAGGTAGATGTGTTCTTTGCTTTGGCCTCCCGTGGTGGCTGGATCCTGGTTGGGGAGATGTGAGGAGGTTGCTCCACAACCTGAACTTCAGAACTACCACTGCTTTCCTCACTGCTGTTGCTGTTATCGCTGCTGCCGCTGGCTCTTTGCATATTACCTTTGTCTGCCATGCGCTTCTGCCTCTTCACCGGAGAGAATTCCTTCGATAGATTCCTCTTAATAGAGGGCTCATTGTCACTGGCGGCCCAAACGGAGGAGGAAGAGAGACCGGCAATAAAGGCCTCAAGTTCTTCTGTTGTCGTCTTTCTTTTTGTCCCACGGGCAGAAGTCTCTGCTGCAGGGTTGCTGCCAGCAGCTGTTGTGGCAGGTGTTGGTGTAGATGCTGCAGGAGGTGTTTGTGGTGTGGCAGCAGGTGTGGGAGTGTGGGCAGGTGTAGTGACAGTAAAGTAATGTGCAGGAAATGTGGGGAAGACAGCATCAGGGAAATTTAAAGAATTTTGTATAAAGGTTACCGTAGAGGCAGCAAAATCCTTGATGAAGGTCATTAAGCCAAGTTGTCGTTCCTCCAGCTTCTGAATCGCAGCTAATATCTGGGCGGAGGGGTCTGTCGGAGCAGCTGCTGCGGCAGTTGGTTCAGTATATGGCTGTTCTGTCGTATCGGCTGTGGCAGCAGCAGGGTCGAATGACGACCGAGGGGTAGCAACAGTCAGTTCCATGAGGCTGAGGACGTTCTTTTCAGTCCACCCTCTTCCTTCTTCTATCAAATCAGTGCGCAATTCTGGGACATTATGGTCGTGGCAGAGCGAGGTGATGAGGTATGGGAGGTAGAGGGGACCCGTCGGTCTGTGCGCACACTCCAAAATACTTTCCCGAATATAGATGCCCACATTAATGGGTCGTTCATGTAGAATAGAGTGTATCAACGCTAACCTTGGTTGGTCGACGGTGGTGTTGTGGGATGACAGCATGATCCTCTTCTTTATGAAGGCATTCCACAACTTTGCCTCCGGCAGCAGCTGGGTCCTCCTTACTGTCCTTGGATTCTTCCTGCTGGTGTTCCATTGAGTTCCCTCTTTTGTCAATTCTGCCATGACAGCGTCGTAGGCAGCAGTGTCTAATGTATTCAGGAATTGCTGGTGGGCGTCGTCGTTGAACCCGATGTAGAAGCCATAGAGTGTATTAATGTATTCTGCTTCAAATGACACCGCCTTCCCTCGAACGAACACTGCTGTCGCTGTCCTGCTGCTGATGGCAACATAAAATTCACGAACCAGCGTGACATTCATTTCCTCCGGCTGCTCTGCAAAGGTTTGCCATTGTAAAGCTCTGATCTTCCGGGCTATGAATGGTTTGAGGCCCAGATGTTCCTCCGTTGATGTGTAGATAAAGCCTCTCTCTTCCCACATGTCTCTGTTAGCAAAGGAACGTGGGGGAGTTGCTGCCGGTGTGGAACTAGAGGCGGCATTGCGTCGGGTTTTCCTAGAAGACATAGTTGTGCAAGGGTTGTGAAAAGCAAATGAAAGTAAAAGAAACTAAGGAGGGAAAGTAAGTAAGAAAGGTAGAAGTGAGTGAAAATGAAAATGAAACGGGGTTATATAGAGAGGAATTTGCTGCCCGTTGAAGCTATAACGGCAAGCGCGAATAACGGGGCCAGCTGTTGTACGTTAGCGTGTCTGACATACGTTTCTGCGTCTGTTACGCGTCTGGGACGTGTTTCTGCGTCTGTCGTGATAGCGTGATGACAGCCTGTATTTTCCGCGTCTGTCGCGGCAGTTGTACGACAGGCTTCAACAATTGGGCTTTGTTGGGCTGATGGATTGATGGTGGGCTGAGTTCACTTCTCCTGTTCTTCTTGACTCCTTTATTTCCTAAAAACAATAAAAATAAAAACATTATTCAAATAAAATAAATCTTATTTCCTAATAAATAATAATAATAAAATAAAATAAAATTTAGGTTAAATTAAGGATGCCAGGTGGGGCATCTCCTAAGGTAACCTCTTCCTGTATTCCTGGGGCTTCAGTCCCCTGATAATGCTTGAGACGCTGTCCGTTGACTTTGAATTGGTGTCCGTCTTTTAATGATCGAATTGTTATGGCACCATGGGGAAAAACCTGTACAACTTGGAATGGGCCAGACCATCTAGATTTTAGCTTCCCTGGGAAGAGTTTCAGTCTAGAGTTGAACATCAATACAAGCTGCCCTGGGCAGAACTGTCGTGGCAGCAACTTTTTATCATGCCACTTCTTCGTTTTATCCTTGTAGATTCTTGCATTGTCATAGGCCATTGTTCGGATTTCTTCAATTTCGTTCAGATCTAACAGCCTTTTCTGCCCTGCCCTATCGAAGTCCATATTCACTGCCTTGATCGCCCAGTATGCTCTGTGCTCTATCTCGACAGGTAGATGACATGTTTTCCCATAAATCAATTGGTATGGAGACATGCCCAATGGTGTTTTGAAAGCTGTCCTATAAGCCCATAATGCATCATTGAGGAGTAAAGACCAATCCTTCCTAGTTGGCTTAACCATCTTCTCTAGAATGTTCTTGACTTCCCTGTTAGATATTTCAGCTTGTCCATTGGTTTGTGGGTGATATGCTGTCGCGATCCGATGCTTGACACCGTATTTCTTCAAGGCAGTAGCAATAACCCTGTTGTCAAAATGTCTCCCTTCATCACTGATAATCGCCTTAGGGATGCCAAACCTAGAAAAAATGTTCTTGTGTAAAAATCTTTGAACTGTCTTGGCATCATTCTTTTGAGTGGCGATAGCTTCAACCCACTTAGAGACATAATCTACTGCTAGGAGGATGTATAGATTCCCACATGAAGATGGAAAAGGTCCCATAAAATCAATCCCCCAAACGTCGAAGATTTCGACTTCTAGAATGTTCTGCAGCGTCATCTCGTTTCTCCGTGAGATGTTTCCTGTCCTTTGGCACCTGTCACAGCTCTTGTAGAAGATTTGTGCATCTTTATATAGTGATGGCCAATAAAACCCTGACTGCAGCACCTTGGCAACAGTTTTGTTGCCTCCTAAGTGACCTCTATACTGTGAAGCATGGCAGTGATGAAGTATGTCTTCTTGCTCTTCCTGTGGTACACATCTTCTTATAACCTGATCTGCACAGATTTTGAAAAGAAGAGGTTCGTCCCAATAATAATGCTTAACATCATTTTGAAACCTCTTCCTGGCTTGATAATTAAGATCAGAAGGAATTATTCCGCTAACTAAGAAATTAACGAAATCAGCATACCAGGGGAGTTCAGAAGACTTACCTGCCGCCATGGCTGTCGCGGCAGTGATTGCGGCAGCAAAGAGCTGCTCATCTGGGAAGGTCTCCAGTATGTTTGTCTCATCTGTTGGTAGACTCTGTCCCTTCTCCAGCCTTGACAAGTGGTCTGCCACCTTATTTTCTGTCCCTTTTTTGTCCTTGATTTCAAGGTCGAATTCTTGCAATAGCAAGATCCACCATATCAATCGAGGCTTTGTATCCTTTTTTGCGAACAAATACTTCAGGGCAGAATGGTCCGTGTGCACTATTACCTTTGTTCCAAGTATGTAAGAGCGAAACTTGTCAATGGAGAAAACCACAGCTAATAACTCCTTCTCTGTGGTGGTGTAGTTCACTTGGGCGTCATTCAGTGTCTTGCTGGCGTAGTATATGACATGAAAAATTTTATCTCTTCGCTGCCCAAGTGCTGCCCCGATAGCATAGTCACTAGCATCACACATGATCTCAAATGGCTGTGTCCAGTCTGGTGGTTATACTATTGGGGCTGTTACCAGTTTTTCCTTCAGAACCTTGAATGCTTCAGTACATTCATCATTAAAGTCAAAGGGTCGGTTCTGCTCCAAAAGATGGCATAGGGGCTTGGTGATTTTTGAGAAATTTGCAATGAATCTCCGATAAAAACCAGCATGTCCCGAGAAACTTCTAATACCCTTGACTGTCGTCGGCGGTGGCAGCTTTTCAATCACTTCTATTTTGGCCCTGTCGACTTCTATGCCACGGCAGCTAATCTTATGGCCAAGGACTATCCCTTCATCCACCATGAAGTGGCATTTTTCACAATTCAAGACTAGGTTTGCTTTTTCACATCTTTCAAGTGCCTTTTGTAGATTGCCTAGGCAGCTCTCAAAATTGTCCCCAAAGACTGAAAAATCATCCATACAAATTTCAAGGAAGTCCTCCACCATATCAGAGAATATGGACATCATGCACCTTTGGAAGGTGGCGGGTGCATTGCATAGTCCAAAAGGCATCCTCCTAAAAGCATACGTTTCGTAGGGGCATGTAAAAGTCGTCTTTTCTTGATCTTCCGGTGCGATAGCGATTTCATTATAACTTGAATAACCGTCAAGGAAACAATAGTAAGGTTTACCTGCTAGTCTATCAAGCATTTGATCAATAAAGGGTAAAGGAAAGTGGCCCTTTCGGGTAGCTTTGTTAAGCTTCCGATAGTCCATACAAACCCTCCAACCGATCACAGTCCTGGTTGGGATTAACTCATTGTTTTCGTTGGTCACCACGGTCATTCCTCCTTTCTTGGGAACGCATTGCACCGGGCTCACCCATTTGCTGTCGGAGATGGCGTAAATAATACCAGCATCTAACCATTTGATTATCTCTTTACGCACCACCTCTTTCATCGCATGGTTTAGCCGCCTTAGAGCATCTATAGTCGGCTTATGATCTTCCTCTAAACGGATTTTATGCATGCATAACGCCGGACTAATGCCTTGAATATCAGCTATCGTCCATCCAATTGCCTTTTTGTGCTGCTGCAACATCCCTATTAACTGTTGTTCCTGTTCCGGCATCAACTTGGAAGAGATGATTACGGGCAACATATCATTTGAACCAAGAAAAGCATATTTTAGCTGCCCTGGCAGGGGCTTCAGTTCTAAAACAGGGGGCTCAATAGTTGATGGCTTCTGGATTGCAAGGTTATCCGAAGTATAATTTAAAGGTTCGAATAACTTACCTGGACAATCGCCTATCCAGTTTACCTCCTCCTGACCTTCAGTATCAGATGTATCAGTTTCTGAGGAGTTGCTGTCGTCGATGCTGTCGTGACAGTACTGTAAGTGGCTGCCGAGGTAGTGACCAATTTTGATGTCGTGATAGCCCGACCTGATGCAGGGTTGATCAAAGGTAACTTCAGTGATAGCTTTGCATTCCTCGTCTGCATCAGCATGTTTCATAGCTTGGAGAACATTCAACTTTATTTCTTGATCGTTCACTCTCATGGTGAGTTCTCCTTTTTCCACATCAATCAGTGATCTTCTCGTGGCTAAGAAAGGTCGCCCAAGGATGATTGGTGCGTTTTCATCTGCTTCACAATCTAAAACGAGAAAATCAGCAGGAAATATAAATTTATCCACTCTTACCATAATATCTTCGATTTTTCCTTCCGGATGAACGTAAGTGCGGTCTGCCAACTGCAGAATTACTGTCGTGGGCCGAGCTTTTCCAATACCTAATTTCTGAAAAACAGATTTTGGCATTAAATTAATACTAGCACCAAGATCACAAGGTGCCTTGCCCACATATTTATCTCTGATTACACAAGGTATGATGAAGCTCCCCTGATCCTTCTTTTTCTAGGGTGGCTGCCTATGAAGAATACTCATGCATCCTTCTGTCATCTTGACCGTTTCTGTTGAGTGTGTAAAAGTTCTATTATTTACACCCTTTTTAACCCATATTTCTACTGCATTCAAGCATCATTGCATTGCATTTAGGTTAGTTTACAGTAAAACATCACAAATGGATTAAAGGCACGGATTCTACTAAAAGATGGCTTATTTTGCAGGTTGTTGCCATCGTAGACGGTGAAGGCGGGCGCAGAGCATAGAAGCAGGAGAGCTGAACTGGACAAGCAGACGACGAAGGAAGAAGCTGCCATGGATCTGTCGTGACAGCAAGGTGACAGTAGCCTTATGAAGAGGAAAAGTAAAGTGGACCTCGATAGATAGAGAAAAATCTGCTCGTCTGCCGTGTGAAAGCCAAATATTTTTCCAAGCCCCGGATCAAAAGATATGTCAAGCCAAAACTCAAGGAGAGGAATTCCCATGAAACAAGGAGGCGGCTGAAAAGTAGGAATCCTTAGAGATTAAGCATTCATTAGAATCTTACTTTTCATTAAAGTTGTAATCCTTGTTAACTTAGAATACTTGAGCCCAAAGCTTATATAAGGGCATAGATTTAACCTAGGAGGCATCAGACCCCATAACCGATAACCTAAACCCCTCTGCCGTTTACCCGTCGTCGACATGTTCTAAATTCCCCCTAGGGCCACGGGTTGTTTTGTAAAGTAGTTGCAAGGGTTGTTTTGTTTTAGGATTTTCCAAGTTCAATAAAATAAACTTCAAGTTCTCTTATTTTGGTTTTAATATCTTGCAAGAGCATCGGGAGAGCATTGTGAGGTTATCTATTTACTTAGCATCGGGAGAGTTAAGTATACGAAAGAAATAAGAGCGAGTTCTCTAGTTTATAGTTGAACTATCTTGTGCCTAGGGATAGGGCAAGGTTAAGTGGCTAAGGAAGAATTCATACACATCGGTGTTCATCCTTCGATTCACGCCGGGAGGTATCGTCAAAGACGTGATCATCGACAGACTTGGACCTAGGGATAGGCCAAGGCAGATCTGGGATTCTTGCCAAACTTGAACATACTGAGTTGGTGTGTTTGCTGCCGCGACGACCAACGGACAACTGCCGCGACAGGTGCTGCCAGCGACAGGCGCGACGACAGAACTGGAGTTCCTAAGCAATACAATACCTGCACTACTGAGCAATTCAATACCAGCCCATTCTCTCTATCTTAATTACTCTATTCTTTTATTTACGTTTTCCTTTATTATTCTCGTGATAACTCTCAATTGTTTCCTTTACTTCGTGCAGTGAAATTAGGTGAAGCTATTGGCCCAATCCCTGTGGAGACGATAATCCGATACTTCGTATCACTTTACTACTTGCGTCGTGTACACTTGCACTACAATTGCGATAGACTCTTTTACACGCAACAAGTTTTTGGCGCCGTTGCCGGGGATTGGCAACATAACTACACCTTTCTTTTATTGCACTTTTCGTTTTTGTTTTTGTTTTTTCTTTAAATTTTTTTTTTCTATTTTTTGTTAGTACTTTAAACTCTTGCTTTTCACAAGGTTATCTTGTTTATGCACAGATCTAAAAGAGGCGAAGATCCTGAGTATAAATTAGATCCGGAAATCGAAAGTTCCTTCAATCTCAAGAAACAACTTCGCCACCTTTTAGACAGGAACGAGTAGCTTGAGGAACAGCTAGAGAAGATGGCCCGTAATCCGCCCGCTGGTGATGGTGTACCGCCTGTCGGCGACCCGCCCGCAACAGCTGGACGACGGTCAAGTCGTGACTACATGCTGAACGATCATGTAGAGCTGGAGACCACACTGCCGGATATTGATGTTGATAACTTCGAACTCAAGCCTGTCATGTTTAGTATGATCAACAACGCCGGGAAGTTTAGTGGTGCTGTGACAGAAGATGCTAGGGAGCATCTCAAAACGTTCCAGGAGATCCGTGGTTCGTTTAGACTGCCAGGAGTTAATCCGGAGATACTGAGGCTTCAGTTATTTCCCCAATCATTGAGGGACATAGCTAAAACTTGGTGGAATAAACTAACACCGGGTTCAATCGTAACTTGGGCAGATTTGTCTCGTGAATTTTTATCTCGTTTTAATCCTTCGCATTTATCTGAGCGATTACGTAACAAAATTGCTACTTTTCAACAGGAAGATGACGAGCCAATGCACGAGGCCTGGGACAGATTTACTACTCTTCTTCGAAACTGCCCCATGCATGGATTCCCCGTCTGGAATCAGGTAACTAAGTTCTATAATGCTGCTAACTTACAAACTCGCATTCGAATTGATTCTGCAGCAAATGGACTATTATTGGATAAAGATCCGGACGAGGCATTGCAAGTTTTGAAAAATCTAGCTAAGAATGAGGAGCAGTTTCCGACTGCAAGAAGAGGGGGTAAACGGATACTTGCTGTCAAGGATTATGAAGCCGACAGCACTATGAAATCACAGGTAGCATTCCTTACTAAAGCAATGAAAAGGTTGTTGAATGATGATGGATTACAAGGATTTGCTGTTGAGGAAGTATGTGATATCTGTGAGGGAAATCATAGTCGGGATGAGTGCCCAATAAATGTAGAAGAGGGAAAATATGTTGGAAATTACAAGCCAAATTACAATTCCAACAATTATAATCCCAATTGGAGGAAGGATCCCAAATTCTCTTGGAGTAATCCTAACAATGCCCTGAATCCGCAAGCACACAATCAGAATCAGGGAGGACCTAGATTGCTGACGCGACAGCAACTGCCGCAGCAACTGTCGCAGAACCTGCCGCCACAGCAACAACAGCAGCCACCACCTGCCACGAGCAGTATATTGGAATAGACTCTGGCCACCTTTATGTCTCAGACCGGAACTTATATTGAGAATATGAATCAGTTTGTTAAGAAGACAGAGAACTTCATGGATAAAACCGAGATGAGGATGACAAATCATGAAGCTACTTCGAAATCTTTGGAGACACAAATGGGTCAGGTTTCTCAACATATTAAGCCGAGGCAGAATGGAGGATTCCCTAGCAATACTGAAAATGCTAGACCACCCACACATGAGCACTGTAAGGCAATTACTACTAGGAGTGGCAAGAAACTACCAGGGCCGGAAAAAGAAGCTGAAACAGAAAAGGAACCAGCCGTAGATAAACCTGCCGAGGAAGCTACCCCTACAGGTGATAAACAGACTGCTGCCGATGAACCTGTCACGACAGCAGAAGCGACAGAGGAGAAAAATGAAGAACATCATCCTCAGATTCGTATGCAGTGGGAAGGACGTATTGCTGATTACCGTCCCCCACCACCTTTTCCTCAACAGATACAGCAAACTAAACAGGAATCTCAACTTAAAAAGATTTATGATATTTTTAAGCAGGTTCAAATCAATATTCCGCTGTTAGATGCCGTTAGGGAAATGTCCGGTTACGCCAAATTTCTTAAGAATGTCATGTCAAAGAAATATAAATTTGGGGAATTTGAAACGGTAAGGATGGCAGATGGTTGCATGAGTATTCTTCATCGGCAGCCACCCCAGAAAAAGAAGGATCCGGGGAGCTTCATCATACCTTGCGTAATCGGAGATAAATATGTGGGTAAGGCACTTTGTGATCTTGGTGCTAGTGTTAATTTAATGCCAAAGTCTGTTTTTCAGAAATTAGGTATTGGAAAAGCGCGACCCACGACAGTAACTCTGCAGCTGGCAGACCGCTCTTACGTTCATCCAGAGGGAAAGATTGAAGATATTCTGGTAAGAGTGGATAAGTTTATTTTTCCTGCTGACTTTCTTGTTTTAGATTGTGAGGCAGACGAAAACGCACCAGTCATCCTTGGGCGACCCTTCTTAGCCACGGGAAGATCACTGATTGATGTGGAGAAAGGAGAACTCACCATGCGCGTGAACGATCAAGAGATTAAGTGGAATGTTCTCCAAGCAATGAAACATGCTGATGTGGATGAGGAATGCAAAGCTATCATTGAAGTAACCCTTGATCATTCATACATTAGGTCGGGCTGTCATGATATAAACTTTGGTCACTGCTGCGACAACCACTTACAGGCCTGTCACGACAGCAACGAAGACAGCACCGACGACAGCAACTCCTCTGACTCCGATACATCTGATACTGAAGATCAGGAGGAGGTAAACTGGTTAGGCCATCGTCCAGGTAAGTTATTCGAACCTTTGAATTACAGTGCGGATAACCATTTAATCCAAAAGCCATCTACTATTGAACCACCTGCCTTAGAACTGAAGCCTCTGCCAGGGCAGCTTAAATATGCTTTTCTTGGTTCAAATGATACGTTGCCCGTAATCATCTCTTCTAAGCTGCCGCAGGAACAGGAACGACAGCTAATCGACATGCTAAGGCAGCACAAGAAGGCGATTGGATGGACGATAGCAGACATTCAAGGCATTAGTCCGGCGTTATGCATGCACAAAATCCTCCTGGAGGAAGATCATAAGCCGACTATTGATGCCCAAAGGCGGCTAAACCATGCGATGAAAGAGGTGGTGCGTAAAGAGATAATCAAATGGTTAGATGCTTGTATTATTTACGCCATCTCCGACAGCAAATGGGTGAGCCCGGGGCAATGCGTTCCAAAGAAAGGAGGAATGACTGTGGTGACCAACGAGAACAATGAGTTAATCCCAACCAGGACTGTGACCGGTTGGAGAGTTTGTATGGACTATCGGAAGCTTAATAAAGCGACCTGAAAGGACCACTTTCCTTTACCCTTTATAGATCAAATGCTTGATAGGTTAGCGGGTAAACCTTACTATTGTTTTCTTGATGGTTATTCAGGTTATAACCAAATTGCTATTGCACCAGAGGATCAAGAAAAGACGACCTTCACATGCCCCTACGGAACATACGCTTTTAGGAGAATGCCATTTGGACTCTGTAATGCACCTGCCACCTTCCAAAGGTGCATGATGGCCATATTCTCCGACATGGTAGATGACTTCCTAGAGATTTTTATGGATGACTTTTCCGTCTTTGGAGACGATTTTGAAAGCTGCCTTGGCAATCTTCAAAAGGTACTTGAAAGATGTGAAAAAGCTAATCTTGTTTTGAATTGGGAAAAATGCCACTTTATGGTGGATGAAGGGATAGTTCTCGGCCATAAGATTAGCTGCCGTGGGATAGAAGTCGACAGGGCCAAAATAGAAGTCATAGAAAAGCTGCCGCCACCAACCACAGTCAAGGGCATTAGGAGTTTTTTAGGGCATGCTGGTTTTTATCGAAGAATCATTGGAAATTTCTCAAAAATTACCAAGCCCCTATGCAATCTCTTAGAGAAGAACCGACCCTTTGACTTTAATGATGAATGTACTGAAGCATTCAAGGTTCTGAAGGAAAAACTGGTGACAGCCCCCATAGTACAGCCACCAGACTGGACACAGCCATTTGAGATTATGTGTGATGCTAGTGACTATGCTGTCGGGGCAGCACTTGGGCAGCGCAGAAATAAACTGTTTCATGTCATATATTATGCCAGCAAGACACTGAATGACGCCCAAGTGAACTACACCACCACAGAAAAGGAGCTATTAGCTGTGGTGTTCTCCATCGACAAGTTCCGTTCTTACATACTTGGGACGAAGGTAATTGTGCACACAGACCATTCTGCCCTTAAGTATCTGTTCGCGAAAAAGGACGCAAAGCCTAGATTGATACGGTGCATCCTGCTATTGCAAGAATTCGACCTAGAGATCAAGGACAAAAAGGGGACAGAAAATCAGGTGGCAGACCACTTGTCAAGATTGGAGAAGGGACAGAGTCTACCAATTGATGAGACAAACATACTGGAGACCTTCCCAGATGAGCAGCTCTTTGCTGCCGCAATCGCTGCCGCGACAGCCATGGCGGCAGGTAAGTCTTCTGAACTCCCCTGGTATGCTGATTTCGTTAATTTTATAGTTAGCGGAATACTCCCTTCTGATCTTAATTATCAAGCCAGGAAGAGGTTCCAAAATGATGTCAAGCATTATTATTGGGACGAACCTCTTCTTTTCAAACTATGTGCAGATCAGGTTATAAGGAGATGCGTACCACAAGAAGAGCAAGAGGACATTCTCCATCACTGCCATGCTTCCCAATATGGAGGTCACTTAGGAGGCAACAAAACTGCTGCCAAAGTGCTGCAGTCAGGGTTCTACTGACCGAAACTGTATAAAGATGCACAGAACTTCTACAAGAACTGTGACAGGTGCCAGCGGACAGGTAACATCTCGAGGAGAAACGAGATGCCACTACAGAACATTCTGGAAGTCGAGATCTTCGACGTTTGGGGGATTGATTTTATGGGACCTTTTCCATCTTCATGTGGAAATTTATACATCCTCCTAGCAGTAGATTATGTCTCCAAGTGGGTTGAAGCTATCGCCACACAAAAGAATGATGCCAAGACGGTCCAAAAGTTTTTACACAAAAACATTTTTTCGAGGTTTGGCATCCCTAAGGCGATTATCAGTGATGAAGGGAGACATTTTGATAATAGGGTAATTGCTGCCGCCTTGAAGAAATATGGTGTCAAGCACAAGATCGCGACAGCATACCACCCACAGACCAATGGACAGGCTGAGATATCCAATAGGGAAGTGAAGAACATTCTTGAGAAGATGGTTAAACCAACTAGGAAAGATTGGTCTTTACTTCTGAACGATGCATTATGGGCATATAGGACAACTTTTAAGACTCCGTTGGGCATGTCTACATACCGACTGATTTATGGAAAAACCTGCCACTTGCCTGTCGAGATAGAGCATAAAGCATATTGGGCTATCAAGGCAGTGAATATGGACTTGGACAAGGCAGGCCAGAAAAGGCTGTTAGATCTGAACGAGCTTGAAGAAATACGGACAATGGCCTATGACAATGCAAGAATCTACAAGGAGAAAACAAAGAAGTGGCATGACAAGAAGTTGCTGCCACGACAGTTCTGCCCAGGGCAGCTTGTGTTGTTGTTCAATTCTAGACTGAAACTCTTCCCAAGAAAGCTAAAGTCTAGATGGTCTAGCCCGTTTCAAGTGGTACAAGTTTTTCCCCATGGTGCCATCACAATCCAATCATTAAAAGACGGGCACCAATTCAAAGTTAATGGACAGCGCCTCAAGCATTATCAAGGGACTGAAGCCCCAGGA
This sequence comes from Hibiscus trionum, assembly GCA_030270665.1. NCBI lineage: Eukaryota > Viridiplantae > Streptophyta > Magnoliopsida > Malvales > Malvaceae > Hibiscus > Hibiscus trionum. Next base: position 47,951,696 of record BSYR01000008.1, on the reverse strand, counting down.
ATACAGGAAGTGGTTACTTTAGGAGATGCCCCACAAGGCATCCCTAATTTAACCTAAGTTTTATTATTTATTTATTTATATTATTTATTAGGAAATTAGGTTTATTTTAGTCGAATAATGTTTTTATTTTTCTATCTTTAGGAAATAAAGGAGTCAAGAAGAAAAGGAGAAGTGACCCAAGCCCACCATCCATCCATCAGCCCAACAGAGCCCATTTATTGAAGCCTGTCGTTTCGGCTGCCGCCGCAGACGGATAAGACAGGTTGTCAACAGACTGACACGGCAGACGCAGAAGCGTGTGGCAGACGCGTAGCAGACGCATAAATGCGTGTCAGACGCGTCAGACACGCTAAATCCCAACAGTCGCTCCGTTATTCACGCCTGCCGTTACAGCATTAAACGGGCAGCACCTCGACCGCTATAAAACCCCGTTTTCATTTTCATTTTTCTCACTTCTGCTTATTCTTCCTTGCTTTCTCCTCTAGTTTTTATTTACTTTCTTTAGTTCCACAACCTTTGCAACTAATATGTCTACTAGACAGACCCGCCGCAGTGCTGCCTCAGCCTCCTCATCAGCAGCAGCATCGCCGTTCGCCAACAAGGAATTATGGGAAGAGAGAGGCTTCATTTACATCCGCAAAGCACCAAACATGGGGCTCCGACCGTTCATTGCGAAGGCTATCAGAGCTCAACTATGGGAGCAGTTCGCCGAACAACCGGCAGAGCTGAACGACACATTGGTGAGGGAGTTCTATGCTGCCATCGACAGCAGAACGGCAACATCCGTCACCGTCCGAGGAGTGAAGGTGCCATTCACAGCTGACAGTATCAACCACATGTATGGCCTATTCTTTGGCCCCGATGATGATGCCCACCAGAAATTTCTAGACACCCTCGACCCTGCTGCCTATGGTGCTGTCATGGCGGAAGTGACGGAAGAAGGAACGGAGTGGACAACAAGCAAGAAAAACCCACACTCCGTCAAAAGGGGGCAGCTGCTCCAAGAAGCTAAACTTTGGAACGCTTTCATCAAAAAGCGTATCATGCCGTCCTCCCATCACACGACGGTGAACCAGCAGCGGCTCGCCCTCATCCACTCCATTATGCACGACAGGCCTATCAACGTGGGCCGATATATGAGGGAAAGCATTTTGGATTGCGCCCATCGAACAGACTCTCGCCTCTGCCTGCCATTCACGATAACTTCCCTATGCCGCTGTGCTGCTGTCCCCGAGCCATCCACCGACAAACTAGTCAATGGTCGTGGCTGGACCGACAACAACATCACCAGCCTCATGGAGGTCATAGCCGCAACACCCATCAACTCCTTTGACCCAGCTGCCTCCCCAGAAGACTCAGATGAGGAACCTGCCACCGAACCTGCTGCCGCCACCGCCCCGACAGACCAGTCTGCCCACATCCTCGCTGCGATACAAAGGGTGGAAGAGCGACAAATGGGATTGATGACCTTCATCCGGGATTTCACCAACGCAAAGGTAACTTTCATTACCGACACTTTACATTATCCCGATGTCAATTTCCCTACTTTTCCTGCCCATTTTTTCCACATCCCCACCCATGTCCACACATCTACGCCTCCTGCCTCCCCAAATGCACACTCCGCTGATTCCACCCCTTCACCGGCCCGGACGGCAGCTGTGAATCCTCCGGCCGACAGCCCCGCACGTGGAACGAAGCGGCCAGCCACAGTCGACAGCGAGGAAGCACGTGGCAGACAGGAAGCTGATGCCCAAGGCTAGCACCTCCACCAGCAGCACTTGGGACAGCGGCAGCAGTTCTGACGTCCAGCTCGTGGAGCAACCTGCCCAGCCTCCTCCACAGCCCAGACGCCGCCGTCAGATCCGTGTCAGCAGCAGCAGCGAGGACAGCGATTAAAATTTAAGTCTTTTATTTTTCTTTTCTTGCTGCCTGCTTTATCTTTATTTTGTGATGTATATGCCTCTATCTTTTCTGTCATTTTGCATTGAGGGCAATGCAACCCTCGAGTTTGGGGGTGGCACCCTCCATCATTAATGGAGTCTTAGTACATCTTTTTATTAATTTGTTGTGTCTCTTAAAAAAAATCAGAAAAGATTAAACTGTTGGCTTAAAACTGTGAAATTAACTTACCTGTCATGACAGCTCTGTCGTGGCAGCATCTTTAGGACAGATTAAGGAGAAGTTTAGAGCCTTTCTATAGTTCTGAAAACTTAAACACCTTTGTGACTGTTATACTGCTTAGATTTCTTTTAGCCAAACTAGAATAGGAAAGCTTAGCACTTGAATAGCCCCTAGAGGTGCCTAACACTGGCTCTAGGAAAGAAGTTTAGCAAAATAGCCCTAGAGGTGCCCGAAACCGGCTCTAGGAAGTTAGCTAGAGGTGCCCGAAACCGGCTCTAGTGAAACTTTAGCTTGAAAAATAAAAAGCAAGTCAAAACAGAAAATCAAAAAAGCATGAAAATGTGCCTTCAAAAAGATAAACTTTGGCATAAAAATTCAAGTTAAGAGTTGAATATTCTAGTGAAACTAAGAGAGTCTTAGCATATAACTGTTCACAAGCATGCACACACTGCACGAGGACTATAGGGAGATTCCGGACAGATCCTAATCTTTCCGACAGGTTGCTGCCGCCATAGAGAATGAGCGACAGGTAAGGGACAGTTCACTGTTTGAAGGCCAACACAAAAAATTTTATATTCTTTTTTCTTTTAGGTCTTAGTTGCTTAAGGGCAAGCAAAAACTTGAGTTTGGGGGTGTGTTGAGTGTGTAAAAGTTCTATTATTTACACCCTTTTTAACCCATATTTCTGCTGCATTCAAGCATCATTGCATTGCATTTAGGTTAGTTTACAGTAAAACATCACAAATGGATTAAAGGCACGGATTCTACTAAAAGATGGCTTATTTTGCAGGTTGCTGCCATCGTAGACGGTGAAGGCGGGCGCAGGGCATAGAAGCAGGAGAGCTGAACTGGACAAGCAGACGACGAAGGAAGAAGCTACCATGGATTTGTCGTGACAGCAAGGTGACAGCAGCCTTATGAAGAGGAAAAGTAAAGTGGACCTCGATAGATAGAGAAAAATCTGCTCGTCTGCCGTGTGAAAGCCAAATATTTTTCCAAGCCCCGGATCAAAAGATATGTCAAGCCAAAGCTCAAGGAGAGGAATTCCCATGAAACAAGGAGGCGGCTGAAAAGTAGGAATCCTTAGAGATTAAGCATTCATTAGAATCTTACTTTTCATTAAAGTTGTAATCCTTGTTAACTTAGAATACTTGAGCCCAAAGCTTATATAAGGGCATAGATTTAACCTAGGAGGCATCAGACCCCATAACCGATAACCTAAACCCCTCTGCCGTTTACCCGTCGTCGACATGTTCTAAATTCCCCCTAGGGCCACGGGTTGTTTTGTAAAGTAGTTGCAAGGGTTGTTTTGTTTTAGGATTTTCCAAGTTCAATAAAATAAACTTCAAGTTCTCTTATTTTGGTTTTAATATCTTGCAAGAGCATCGGGAGAGCATTGTGAGGTTATCTATTTACTTAGCATCGGGAGAGTTAAGTATACGAAAGAAATAAGAGCGAGTTCTCTAGTTTATAGTTGAACTATCTTGTGCCTAGGGATAGGGCAAGGTTAAGTGGCTAAGGAAGAATTCATACACATCGGTGTTCATCCTTCGATTCACGCCGGGAGGTATCGTCAAAGACGTGATCATCGACAGACTTGGACCTAGGGATAGGCCAAGGCAGATCTGGGATTCTTGCCAAACTTGAACGTACTGAGTTGGTGTGTTTGCTGCCGCGACGACCAACGGACAGCTGCCGCGACAGGTGCTGCCAGCGACAGGCGCGACGACAGAACTGGAGTTCCTAAGCAATACAATACCTGCACTACTGAGCAATTCAATACCAGCCCATTCTCTCTATCTTGATTACACTATTCTTTTATTTACGTTTTCCTTTATTATTCTCGTGACAACTCTCAATTATTTCCTTTACTTCGTGCAGTGAAATTAGGTGAAGCTATTGGCCCAATCCCCGTGGAGACGATAATCCGATACTTCGTATCACTTTACTACTTGCGTCGTGTACACTTGCACTACAATTGCGATAGACTCTTTTACACGCAACAGTTTCAAATTCCCCAAGTTTAAATTTCTTCGACATCTAACAGCGGGCATCTCCCTAACGGCATCTAACAGCGGAATATTAATAAGAACCTGCTTAAAAATATCATAAATCTTTTTGAGCTGAGATTCTTGCTTCGCTTGCTGTAACCATTGAGGAAAAGGTGGTGGGGGACGAATATCAGCAATACGTTCTTCCCACTGCATACGAATCTGAGGAGGTTTGGGTTCATCTTCTTTCTCCTCTATCGCTTCTGCTGTCGTGACAGGCTCATCGGCAGCAGGCTGTTTGTTACCTGTCGGGGCAGCTTCCTCGGCAGGTCTGTCCAAGGCTGGTTTTTTCAGTGTTTCAACTTCTTTCTCTGGCCCTGGTAGTTTCTTCCCACTCCTAGTAGTAATGGCTTTACACTGCTCATGTGTGGGTTGTCTAGCATTTTCAGTATTGCTAGGAAATCCTCCAGTCTTCCTTGGCTTGATATGCTGGGAAACCTGACCCATTTGTGTCTCCAAAGATTTCAGAGTAGCTTCATGATTCGTCATCCTCATCTCTGTTTTATCCATGAATGTCTCTGTTTTCTTGACAAAATGATTCATATTCTCAATATAAGTACCTGTCTGAGACATAAACGTAGCCAGAGTTTGTTCCAGTATATTGTTTGTGGCAGCTGGTGGCTGTTGCTGCTGCTGCTGCGGCTGCTGTCGAGTCAACAATCTAGGTCCTCCCTGATTCTGATTATTGTGTGCTTGAGGATTCAGGGCATTATTAGAATTACTCCAAGAGAACTTGGGATCCTTTCTCCAGTTGGGATTATAGTTGTTGGAGTTGTAATTCGGCTTATTGTAATTTCCAACATACTTTCCTTCTTCTAACTGTATTGGACATTCCTCCGAACTGTAATTTCCCTCACAAATGTCACATACCTCCTCGGCAGCAAATCCATGTTGTACATCATCGTTCAAGAGCCTTTTCATTGCCTTAGTAAGGTATGCCACATGTGATTTCATTGTGCTGTCGGCCTCATAATCCTTAACAGCTAAGACCCGTTTACCCCCTCTTCTTGCTGTCGGAAACTGCTCCTCATTCTTAGCCAGATTTTTCAATAATTGCATTGCCTTATCTGGGTCTTTGTCCAATAGTAATCTATTTGCTGCTGAATCAATTCGAATGCGAGTTTGTAAGTTGGCAGCATTATAAAACTTAGTTACCTGGTTCTAGACGGGGAATCCATGCATTGGGCAGTTCCGTAGAAGAGTGGTGAATCTGTTCCAGGCCTCGTGCATCGGCTCGTCATCTTCCTGTTGAAAAGTAGCGATTTCGTTACGTAATCGCTCAGATAAATGTGAAGGATTAAAACGAGATAAAAATTCACGAGAAAAATCTGCCCAAGTTCTTATTGAACCCGGCGTAAGTTTATTCCACCAAGTCTTTGCTCTGTCCCTTAATGAATGGGGAAACAACCGAAGCCTCAGTATCTCCGGATTAACTCTTGGTAGCCTAAACAAACCACAGATCTCCTGGAACGTTTTTAGATGCTCCCTAGCATCCTCTGTAGCAGCACCACTGAATTGACCAGCATTGTTGATCATGCTGAACATGACAGGTTTCAGCTCAAAGTTGTCAACTTCTATATCCGGCAGCGTGGTTTCTAGTTCTACATGATCATTCAGCATGTAGTCACGACAGGACCGTCGTCCGACAGCGGCAAGCGGGTCGCTGACAGGCGGTATAACTGTAACCCCCTTAACCCGGCCTAGACGGTTGACCCGAATTAAGAAAGTCACACGGGGAAAACCAAAGTCAACCCGAAAATCAACCTTGATTAACGACCCTTTTTTTTTCTTTTTAAACTTGTCTAGATGCACATTAAGCCTAATGGTGATCACACAAACATCATACCAAAAGATCACAAACTTCAGAGATCAAACAGGGACTCAATTGAACAATTTACAACTTTAGGGACCAAATTGTAAATTCTGATAATTATAAGGACCTAATCCAAATTGAAGTTACCAACTTGAAATTAATCAGGTTTCATGCTTCCCTGTGAAATTTCAGCTCAAAAGGACTTCCCAAACTCATACAATTGCACAAACAAGTTTCAGGACCAAAACGCAAACAATTCAAAACACATAACTGCCAATGTCAGCCCCTAACGGTCGACCGTTCCGAAACGGGAGACAGCCCGTTCCGAAACGCGGGGACGTTCCGAAACAGGCATAGCCCGTTTCGAAACGGGGGTCTGGCAGAGGCTTTTCCGTTTCGGAACGGCCCTTCCCGTTTCGGACGCCTGGGCACGATTAAGGCACCCGTTCCGAAACGGTAGGTGCTGTTCCGAAACACCCTGCCCAGATTACTCCAAAACTCAACTTTAAACATGCAATTACACAACCAATCATGCTCCAAATGCTACCAAACTTTGCCAACATGCAATTCAACATATAAGGAACATATTAGCACAAACAATTCAACCAAACATCATCATATGCAAAAAGCCCCAATTCTAATGGCATGCTTCCTACACAAGCTAGCTATTCAACACCAAACTTCCAAAACAAGCATATAAGGTTCCAATTCAAAAGCCAGCAAACACATCAACATTTAACATACTTAGGGAGTCTCCAACACCTCCCAAAACATACACATTGGTCCCCCATTGCCAAATCACATAAAAGCTAAAATGTACTTATAAAACCTTCATACATTGAGCTTCACTTGAACTTGATTGCTTGCCCTTTCTTGCTGCCCTCAAGGTACTCTAATGCTCTGCATTATTGAATTAAGAAAACGTAGAGAGCGTAAGCAAAAGCTTAGTGAGGCATGCTCAATAAAAACAATTCAATAATGCAATTAAAACCATTTATAATTCATGCTTAGAGTCAATCTATGCACATGCTCAAAGCATACTTTAAAACAAGCAATCTCATGCTTCATATCATATATCAAAACAAGCATCTCATGCTTCTTTCATTCTTAACATGTCATATTGGCTCAAGTGATACATTTCATTTCTTAAAACAAGTTCATCAACTTCCCAAGGACTTTTAAACACCTTGGCCATGGACTTTTAAACACCATGAAGTATCACATCAAGGACTTTTAACCACCTTGATCCCAAGGACTTTTAAACACCTTGGCCTATGGACTTTTAAACACCATAGAAAAGGATCACCTAAGGACTTTTAACCACCTTAGTGTCCACAACATGAACCATCCAAGGACTTTTAACCACCTTGATGTTCATAAGTAACAAGGCTCACTCAAGGACTTTTAACCACCTTAGTGACCTTAACATTTTAAAACCTCACTTGCCAATATACATCATTTTCATCACTTACATCACTGTTTTTAAGCATAAAACCAAACCATATTCATCATGCATTTCAAAGCATTGAACCACATCATTTCAATGTACAAAAACAAGGAACTCCTACCTAGAGTTACCTTCAACATATGGCTTACATCAACAGCAAAAACCATGCTAAAACATGCTTCCAAAACAGTATGTAAAACATGCAAATTATCATTTCGCATCACGACAAAATCATGGCCACCACTAGAGAGAAATTCCGAAAACTTACACTCGAGCTTAGCAAAGTTGTTTAGACTTAAACTAAGCTCCCAAGACATTGGTTTCAAAGCCGAAAACCCATTTTCACTCACCGATTCCACTTCGCCACTTGCCGAAGCACGAATTCAAGCTTCCGGATCAACAACTCTTGGATCCAAAGATGCCTCCCCTGATTAAACACATTAAAGCAGAGATTTAATGCATCATCAAGCATCAAAAGCTTCAATGAAAGCACTCAAACTCGCTGCTCTCACTCAACCTCCATTTTCGGCCACCAAACACAACCGAAAATGCATCCAAACCACTTCTAAACAAAGCCCAGCCATAAACCAGCAAAACCTAACATCCATCATCACCATATAACATCTAAAAACAACCTATTAACATCCTTATACCTCCAGCAACAACAGATCCACAAGATCACCACAAAAACATCCAAGAAACATAAGCTAAACTTAGGAAACTCAACCAATCCGGGATTGCATCAATCAAAACTCATTTCCTTATCAATTTAGAGTTCCTTTAACATCAAAAACACATCTTAAATCACAGATCAATCAGATCTAACGAAAATCATGAAAAACCATCAAATCTTGCATTATAAGCCAAGATACAATTCCAAACTCAAAAGCCTTTAATTAAACATCAATCAAGAGTTGATAACTTGGGAATTTCAGTAAAGAACTGATAGTTTAGAGGAGAAGGACGTTCTTACCTCCAAACTTGTGATTCTCCACTTTTTGGAATGAAAATCCTTGAAGAATCAAGAAGCAATTGAAGAGGTTTTGAAGATACAATGATTTGGAATCAAATGAGAGTTGAATGGAGGGATTTAGGTGAAGAAATCAGATCCAATTCTCTGGAAAAGTAGTGTTTGGTTTGAGAGAAAATGAGAGAAAGAAAGTTTAGCAAAGTTGGTTACAAAATCCAAAAATAGCCAAAATGGCTTCCCCCCAATTTTAATAACCTTTAAAATCAGATTTTAGACTTAAAATATCTTAGAAAAATCTGGAGAAATCATCTTTGGATTAATAGCTCCTTAAAGATTCAAAGTTTCAACTCTTTATAAAACAGTCACCAAACTTTCAAAATTTACATTTTGGTCACTAGTCAAAATGTCATACTTCCAAAAACCCATTTTTCAAAATTGATTTCACAGTTCACCTAATTATATTAAAAGATGATTTTAGAACATTTTTCCATATTTTTAATGCAACCCGAACTAGGCTTTCCTAATTTCCCCTCTTAAGATTCGAACAGGACTTTGACCAAACCGGTCAACGCCCAAAACTTCTAAGCCCAAAACCGGGGCGTTACAACTCTCCCCCCCTTAAGAAATTTCGTCCTCGAAATTTACCTGAAGGAAAGAGATAAGGAAACTGCTTCAGCATATCTTCCTTTCGCTCCCACGTGGCTTCCTCAACACCGCGATGCTTCCACAGCACCTTCACCAACTCAATGGTCTTGCCACGAAGAACCTTGCTATCCGAATCCAGAACCTTCACCGGTTCCTCATCATAGGTCAAATCCGGATTCAAAACCACTTCCTCCACCGGCATCACATGCGAAGGATCATATCTATACTTCCGGAGCATAGAAACATGAAACACATCATGAATCTTCTCCAACTCCTGAGGTAACCTCAACCGATACGCAACAGGACCCACACGCTCAACCACCTCATATGGTCCAATGTATCTAGGGCTCAACTTGCCCTTCCGGCCAAACCTCATCACCTTCTTCCAAGGCGAAACTTTCAAGAACACACGGTCACCCACCGCATACTCTATCTCCTTACGCTTCAAATCCGCGTAAGACTTCTGCCGATCAGAAGCAGCCTTTAACCGCTCACAAATGAGCTTCACCTTCTCTGTGGTCCCTTTCAACAAAGCCGGCATCGAAACCAACTTTTGACCAGTTTCAGCCCAACAAAGAGGAGTCCTACACTTCCTCCCGTACAAAGCCTCATAAGGTGCCATCTGTATACTCGCCTGATAACTATTGTTATAAGCAAACTCAACCAAAGGCAGATGCTTCTCCCAAGAACCTTGGAACTCAATCACGCAGCACCTCAACATATCTTCCAAAATCTGAATAACTCGCTCAGACTGACCATCCGACTGAGGATGATAGGATGTACTGAAATGCAACCTTGTACCCAGAGCTTGATGCAAACACTGCCAAAACCGCGATGTGAACCTCGGATCCCTATCCGACACAATCGACTTAGGCACACCATGCAGCCGCACAATCTCAGCAATGTACAGCTCTGCCAGCTTATCCAAAGAAAACGTGGTATGCACAGGCAAGAAATGTGCACACTTCGTCAGGCGATCCACAATCACCCAGACCGAATTCTTCTTTGACGGCGACAAAGGTAAACCAGATACAAAATCCATGGTAACCCTCTCCCACTTCCATTCAGGGATTTTCAACGGTTGCAACAAACCAGAAGGAAACTGATGCTCAGCCTTAACTCGCTGACACACCAAACACTTGCTCACGAACTCCGCAACATCCTTCTTCAAACCAACCCAATAGTGCTCATCACGAAGATCACGATACATCTTAGTACTACCAGGGTGCATAGCAAAAGGACTACTATGACCTTCAGTCAGAATAGCACGCCTCAACTCAGCATCATTGGGCACTACTATCCGACTCCCAAAACACAGCACACCATCATCATTGAAACAGAAATCCGAAGGTCTACCCTCCGCGATATCCTGAACATGAGACACCAAGGAATCATCCAACAACTGCTTATCCTTGATCAACTGAACCATAGATGGCTTCACTTGCAACTCTGCCACAAGACCACCATCACGCGATATGCTCAAGCTAGCAAACATGGCTCTCAACTCAACAGCTACCTTCCTACTCAAGGCATCAGCAACAACATTAGCTTTTCCAGGATGATACTCAATCGTCAGATCATAATCCTTGAGCAACTCCAACCAACGTCGTTGCCTAAGATTCAACTCCTTCTGAGACATCAGATACCTCAAACTCTTGTGATCCGTGTACACAGTACACTTCTCACCATACAGATAATGCCTCCAAATCTTCAGAGCAAAAACCACTGCAGCCAGCTCAATATCGTGCGTAGGGTAATTGCGCTCATGCACTTTCAACTGCCGCGATGCATAAGCCACCACCTTACCCTCCTGCATTAGCACACACCCCAAACCAACATAGGATGCATCACTGTAAACCACAAACTCTTTCCCTGATTCAGGCTGAATCAAGATAGGAGCTTGCGTCAAAGCCGCCTTCAGCTTCTCAAAAGCCTGCTGTCTCGCTTCTGTCCACTCATACTTAACATCCTTCTGCAACAGCTTTGTCAAAGGAGCAGCAATCTTGGAAAACCCATCCACAAACCTTCGGTAGTATCCCGCCAAACCAAGGAAACTACGGACCTCATGAACAGACTTAGGAACCTTCCAGCTCATCACCGCCTCAATCTTCTGAGGATCAACACGAATCCCTTCAGCTGAGACCACATGTCCAAGAAAAACCACCTCCCTTAACCAGAACTCACACTTGCTCAGCTTAGCATAAAGCTGATTCTCCAACAAAGCTTGCAAAACAATCCTCAAATGCTCTTCATGCTCCTCCTCAGTACGCGAGTACACGAGGATATCATCAATGAACACCACAACAAACTTGTCCAGGTATTCATGAAACACACGATTCATCATGTCCATGAAAGCAGCAGGAGCATTTGTCAACCCAAACGGCATCACAAGAAACTCATAATGCCCATACCTTGTCCTGAAAGCTGTCTTAGGCACATCCACATCTTTCACCTTCAACTGATAATACCCTGACCTCAAGTCAATCTTAGAGAACACAGCAGCACCCCGAAATTGATCAAAGAGATCATCAATCCTCGGCAAAGGATACCGATTCTTGATAGTCAACTTGTTCAGCTGACGGTAATCAATGCACATTCTCATAGTGCCATCCTTCTTCTTCACAAACAAGACCGGTGCTCCCCAAGGTGACACACTCGGCCGGATGAAACCACGAACAAGCAACTCTTGCAACTGCGTCTTCAGCTCCTTCAGCTCCTTAGGTGCCATTCTATAGGGAGTAATGGACACAGGAGTTGTATTCTCATACAGCTCAATTCCAAACTCCACCTCGCGGTTAGGAGGTAAACCAGGCAACTCCTCAGGAAAAACACCAGGAAACTCCTTTACAACCCTGATATCTTGCACCCTCAACTCCTTAGAGCTAGGATTCATCACAAAAGCTAGATAAGCTTCGCAACCTTGCCTCAGCATCCTACTTGCCTCCAAAGAAGATACCACATTGGCAAGAAACTTCACATTCTCACCAACCACCACAACTTCATAATCATCTGCAAGCTTAAGCGAAACACGCTTATTCTCACAATCCACAACAGCACGATGCTCAGCAAGCCAATCCATACCAAGGATCACATCAAAACCATAGAAGGGCAACTCCATAAGATCAACATGAAAGACATGCTCTTGAACAACCAAAGGACACCTTCTATACAACTTTCGAGTCACAACAGTCTCACCAAAAGAACTAGTGACCCGAACACCAACATCCAAAGACTCAACAGGCAAACCAAGCAATTCAGCATGCTCACGAAGAATATATGAATGCGTAGATCCAGAATCAATCAAAGAAAGCAATGACAAGGACTGCAAAGTAAAGGTACCTGCAATCACATCTGCATCATTCCTGCCCTCTCTCTGAGCATACACCCTCGCTTGGCCTCCACCTTCAGGCTGAATAGCTACAACATGAGCTACCCCTCGGCCACCTTCCTCTCTCCTCTGAAAATTACCACGGCCGCGCCCACGACCTCTCTGTGGTGCAGCAACAACAGGAGCACGCACCTGCTCACCAGCCATCCTCGGACAATCTCGCCTGATGTGGTCTGCAGAACCACAATTCCAGCACCCGTTACCAGCAGCCGCAACAGGAGCTTGTGCCACTCTCTCAGCACGAGGACAATCACGCTTCAAGTGACCACGGGAACCACAGATCCAACAAGCACTGGGATCAGCTCTAGCACCGCCACCCCTAGCAGGCACACCACCACCTCTCCTGGCTGAGGACTGATACTTCTGATCTCCTCCCCTCTTGTTCCGTCCACCTCCGGAACTATACTCAGCAACTCGCTTGCCAGCACCCTTAGCAGACAAACTCAGGTTCATCTCAACGTCCTTTGCTCGGCCCACCAACACATCAAAATCAACATACTCGGTGGCCAACAAATACATCTTAACATCCGTCACAAGACCGTAACGAAACCTCTCGCACCTAGCCCTCTCATCAGGTATCAGCTCCGGTGCATACTGACTGAGCCGTACAAACTGTACCTCGTACTCAGCCACACTCATGCTCCCTTGGGTAAGAGACATGAATTCCCGCTTTTTCTCATCCAGATATCTCACTCCCAGATATCTTCTTTTAAACACATTCAGAAAGAATGTCCAGGTAACATCAGCTTCAGCCATTCCAGCAATGGTAGTCGTCCACCATGTATAAGCATCGTCCTGCAGCAAGGACACAACACAACCCAGCTTTTGCACATCCGTGCAACTCATCTGACCCAAGATACGCTTGGTACTTTCCAGCCAAGCCTCAGAACTCTCAGCTGACAAACCTCTAAACTCAGTCCCTCCAAGACTGCGCAGACGCTCCAAAGGCAATCTGACTCCAGCATCTCCCTGATGCCCAGCTCCCTGAGCTCCAGCTACTGCTGCTCGAAAAGCACCCGCAATAGCTTGTACCAAAGCAGACATATCAGGCATAGCTTGCCCCTGACCAACCTCTGGTCCAGCAGCTCCAGCACCAGCATCAGCTGCAGCTTCAGCTCTCGCACCTCCAGCACCACCACCAGGCGGAGGAGGGGGTAACACAGCTCTACCAGTGTGCTCTTCATTCTCATTCTCATTAGGAGCCGCAGCTCTCGCATTACCTCTTAACTCTCTACGTGGTGCCATACTTTTACCATGCAATCACAACACAAATAAAACAAAATCAGGCCCAACAAGGTAAGCAATCCAAGTATTCAAGCTCAATTTCATTTCAAAACAACATCTTTCCTTTAGCTTTTGTTTGGCAATGGGTACCCTGAACATGCAACATCAAAGCATACAACTCAACTGCATCAACATTTCAGACCACTGAACATGCTTTCAAACAACAAGCATTCATAGCATACATACTTCAATCATGCATACAAACATTCCCAATTACTCGAGAACTCAGCTCTGATACCACCAAATGTAACCCCCTTAACCCGGCCTAGACGGTTGACCCGAATTAAGAAAGTCACACGGGGAAAACCAAAGTCAACCCGAAAATCAACCTTGATTAACGACCCTTTTTTTTCTTTTTAAACTTGTCTAGATGCACATTAAGCCTAATGGTGATCACACAAACATCATACCAAAAGATCACAAACTTCAGAGATCAAACAGGGACTCAATTGAACAATTTACAACTTTAGGGACCAAATTGTAAATTCTGATAATTATAAGGACCTAATCCAAATTGAAGTTACCAACTTGAAATTAATCAGGTTTCATGCTTCCCTGTGAAATTTCAGCTCAAAAGGACTTCCCAAACTCATACAATTGCACAAACAAGTTTCAGGACCAAAACGCAAATAATTCAAAACACATAACTGCCAATGTCAGCCCCTAACGGTCGACCGTTCCGAAACGGGAGACAGCTCGTTCCGAAACGCGGGGACGTTCCGAAACAGGCATAGCCCGTTTCGAAACGGGGGTCTGGCAGAGGCTTTTCCGTTTCGGAACGGCCCTTCCCGTTTCGGACGCCTGGGCACGATTAAGGCACCCGTTCCGAAACGGTAGGTGCTGTTCCGAAACACCCTGCCCAGATTACTCCAAAACTCAACTTTAAACATGCAATTACACAACCAATCATGCTCCAAATGCTACCAAACTTTGCCAACATGCAATTCAACATATAAGGAACATATTAGCACAAACAATTCAACCAAACATCATCATATGCAAAAAGCCCCAATTCTAATGGCATGCTTCCTACACAAGCTAGCTATTCAACACCAAACTTCCAAAACAAGCATATAAGGTTCCAATTCAAAAGCCAGCAAACACATCAACATTTAACATACTTAGGGAGTCTCCAACACCTCCCAAAACATACACATTGGTCCCCCATTGCCAAATCACATAAAAGCTAAAATGTACTTATAAAACCTTCATACATTGAGCTTCACTTGAACTTGATTGCTTGCCCTTTCTTGCTGCCCTCAAGGTACTCTAATGCTCTGCATTATTGAATTAAGAAAACGTAGAGAGCGTAAGCAAAAGCTTAGTGAGGCATGCTCAATAAAAACAATTCAATAATGCAATTAAAACCATTTATAATTCATGCTTAGAGTCAATCTATGCACATGCTCAAAGCATACTTTAAAACAAGCAATCTCATGCTTCATATCATATATCAAAACAAGCATCTCATGCTTCTTTCATTCTTAACATGTCATATTGGCTCAAGTGATACATTTCATTTCTTAAAACAAGTTCATCAACTTCCCAAGGACTTTTAAACACCTTGGCCATGGACTTTTAAACACCATGAAGTATCACATCAAGGACTTTTAACCACCTTGATCCCAAGGACTTTTAAACACCTTGGCCTATGGACTTTTAAACACCATAGAAAAGGATCACCTAAGGACTTTTAACCACCTTAGTGTCCACAACATGAACCATCCAAGGACTTTTAACCACCTTGATGTTCATAAGTAACAAGGCTCACTCAAGGACTTTTAACCACCTTAGTGACCTTAACATTTTAAAACCTCACTTGCCAATATACATCATTTTCATCACTTACATCACTGTTTTTAAGCATAAAACCAAACCATATTCATCATGCATTTCAAAGCATTGAACCACATCATTTCAATGTACAAAAACAAGGAACTCCTACCTAGAGTTACCTTCAACATATGGCTTACATCAACAGCAAAAACCATGCTAAAACATGCTTCCAAAACAGTATGTAAAACATGCAAATTATCATTTCGCATCACGACAAAATCATGGCCACCACTAGAGAGAAATTCCGAAAACTTACACTCGAGCTTAGCAAAGTTGTTTAGACTTAAACTAAGCTCCCAAGACATTGGTTTCAAAGCCGAAAACCCATTTTCACTCACCGATTCCACTTCGCCACTTGCCGAAGCACGAATTCAAGCTTCCGGATCAACAACTCTTGGATCCAAAGATGCCTCCCCTGATTAAACACATTAAAGCAGAGATTTAATGCATCATCAAGCATCAAAAGCTTCAATGAAAGCACTCAAACTCGCTGCTCTCACTCAACCTCCATTTTTGGCCACCAAACACAACCGAAAATGCATCCAAACCACTTCTAAACAAAGCCCAGCCATAAACCAGCAAAACCTAACATCCATCATCACCATATAACATCTAAAAACAACCTATTAACATCCTTATACCTCCAGCAACAACAGATCCACAAGATCACCACAAAAACATCCAAGAAACATAAGCTAAACTTAGGAAACTCAACCTATCCGGGATTGCATCAATCAAAACTCATTTCCTTATCAATTTAGAGTTCCTTTAACATCAAAAACACATCTTAAATCACAGATCAATCAGATCTAACGAAAATCATGAAAAACCATCAAATCTTGCATTATAAGCCAAGATACAATTCCAAACTCAAAAGCCTTTAATTAAACATCAATCAAGAGTTGATAACTTGGGAATTTCAGTAAAGAACTGATAGTTTAGAGGAGAAGGACGTTCTTACCTCCAAACTTGTGATTCTCCACTTTTTGGAATGAAAATCCTTGAAGAATCAAGAAGCAATTGAAGAGGTTTTGAAGATACAATGATTTGGAATCAAATGGGAGTTGAATGGAGGGATTTAGGTGAAGAAATCAGATCCAATTCTCTGGAAAAGTAGTGTTTGGTTTGAGAGAAAATGAGAGAAAGAAAGTTTAGCAAAGTTGGTTACAAAATCCAAAAATAGCCAAAATGGCTTCCCTCCAATTTTAATAACCTTTAAAATCAAATTTTAGACTTAAAATATCTTAGAAAAATCTGGAGAAATCATCTTTGGATTAATAGCTCCTTAAAGATTCAAAGTTTCAACTCTTTATAAAACAGTCACCAAACTTTCAAAATTTACATTTTGGTCACTAGTCAAAATGTCATACTTCCAAAACCCATTTTTCAAAATTGATTTCACAGTTCACCTAATTATATTAAAATATGATTTTAGAACATTTTTCCATATTTTTAATGCAACCCGAACTAGGCTTTCCTAATTTCCCCTCTTAAGATTCGAACAGGACTTTGACCAAACCGGTCAACGCCCAAAACTTCTAAGCCCAAAACCGGGGCGTTACAATAACAGCCCCATCTCCAGCAAGAGGGTTGTTTCCTTGGTGTGCTATTGTCTCTAACTGTTCCTCAAGGTATTCATTCCTGGCTAGTACGTGACGAAGTCGGTTCCTAAGATTGAATGAACGTTCGATTTCCGGATCTAATGGATACTCAGGATCTTCACCTCGTTTCGATCTGCGCATAAACAAGGAACCTTGTGAAAAGCATGAGTTGAACACACCAAAGAAAAACAGAAAAATAAAAACAAAAACAACAAGTGCAGTAAAAGAAAAGGTAGAGTTATGTTGCCAATCCCCGGCAACGGCGCCAAAAACTTGTTGCGTGTAAAATAGTCTATCGCAATTGTAGTGCAAGTATACACGACGCAAGTAGGAAAGTGATACGAAGTATCGGATATCGTCTCCACAGAGATTGGGCTAATAGCTTCACCTTAATTCACTGCACAAAAGTAAAGAAAATATTTGAGAAGTTGTCACGAAAATAATAAAGTAAACGTAAATAAAAGAGAAGATAAATCAAGATAGATAGAATGGGCTGATATTGAATTGCTCAGTAGTGCAGGTATTGCTAGTCTCGGAACTCCAGTTCTGTCGTCGTCCCTGTCGCGGCAGCACCTGTCGCGGCAGCAGTCCGTTGCTTGTCGCGGCAGCGAACAATCAACTCAGTACTTCAAGTTTGGGAAGAATCCGAGATGTGCCTTGGCCTATCCCTAGGTCCAAGTCTGTCGATGATCACGTCTTTGATGATACCTCCAGGCGTGAATCGAAGGATGAACACCGATGTGGATGAATTCTTCTTTAGCCACTTAACCTCGTCCTATCCCTAGGTCCGAGATAGTTCAACTATAAACTAGAGAACTTGCTCTTATTTCTTTCGTATACTTAACTCTCCCGATGCTAAGTAAATAGATAACCTCACAATGCTCTCCCGATGCTCTTGCAAGATATTAATAACCAAAATAAGAGAACTTGAAGTTTATTTTATTGAACTGAAAATTCCTAAAATAAAAACAACCCTTGCAACTACTTTACAAATCAACACGTGGCCCTAGGGGGAATTTAGAATATATTGAGGGAAGGAAAACAGCTAGGGTTTTGAGAAGGAAGCTAGGTAATCGGTTATGTGTCCCCTAGGTCGAAATATATGCCCTTATATAGGCTTTGGGCTCAAGTTATCTAAAATAGCAAGAATACAACTTTAAATGAAAGTATGATTCTAATAAAGACTAAATCTCCAAGGAATCTACTTTCCAGCCGTCATCTTTCTTGCTTGGGATTTTCTCTCCTTGAACTTTGGGCTTGACATTCCTTTTGATCTGGGGCTTGGAAAAATATAGGGTTTTCACACGACAGACGGGCTGAATTTTCTCTATCTGTCGAGGTCCACTTTGCTTCTTCTCCACAAAACTGTTGTCGTCCTCTGCTGTCACGGCGGCAACCATGGCAGTATCGTCCTCCTTGACTGCTTGTCCAGTTCCAGCTCTTCTGCTTCACTGCCCAGTACATGCCCTTTCCGTCTGCTACAGCAGCAACCTGCAAAAACAACCATTTTTAGTAGAAACTGTGCCTTTTAATATATTTGTCATGTTTTGCTGTAAACTGACCTAAATGCAATAAATAATGCTTGAATGCAGCAGAAATATGGGTTAAATATGGGGTAAATAATAGAACTTTTAGACACTCAACAGTTGTCGCTGTCACCGAAAAAGAAGAATTCAGTTTGGGTGATTGTGGATCGCATTACGAAGTGTGCACATTTCTTGTCTGTGCATACTACGTATACATAGGATAAGTTGGCGGAACTGTATATTGCTAACATTGTGCGGTTGCACGGTGTGCTAAAAGTCCATTGTGTCGGATAGGGATCCAAGGTTTACATCGCGATTTTGGGAATGTTTTCATCATGCCTTGGGTACACGGTTGAATTTCAGTACTCCGTATCATCATCAGACGGATGGACAGTCGGAACGTGTGATCCAGGTGCTTGAGGACATATTGAGGTGCTGCGTAATAGATTTCCAAGGTTCTTGGGAGAAGCACTTGCCCTTGGTTGAGTTTACGTATAACAATAGTTACCAGCCGAGTATTCAGATGGCTCCATACGATGCTTTGTATGGGAGAAGATGTAGAACCCCTCTCTGTTGGGCAGAAGCTGGGCAAAAGTTTATTTCGATGCCGGCTATGTTAAATGGAACCACCGAGAAGGTGAAGCTCATTTGTGAACGTTTAAAGGCAACATCGGATCGACAAAAGTCTTACGCGGACCTGAAGCATAAGGAGATTGAGTTCGCGGGGGCAAACGTTTGTTTTTGAAAGTATCACCTTGGAAGAAGGTGATGAGATTTGGGTGTAAGGGTAAGCTTCGTCCAAGGTTCATTGGACCTTATGAGGTTGTGGAGCATATTGGTCTTGTGGCATATTGGTTGAGATTGCATTCGAAGCTGGAAAAGATACATGATGTGTTTCATGTCTCGATGTTGCGGAGATACAGGTCAGATCCTTCACATGTGGTGCTGGTTGAGGGGATAGAGTTGAGTACGGATCTGTCATATGATGAGGAACCATTGAGGATTCTGGATGTGAGCAGCAAGGTTCTTCTTGGCAAGACAGTAGAACTTGTGAAGGTGTTGTGGCGACACCGAGGAGTTGAGGAGGCCACGTGGGAAAGTTAGGCGGTCATGCTGAAGCAGTTTCAGTATCTTTTGTAACACCCTGGTTTTGGGCCTAGATGTTTTAGACATCGGATAGGACCGGTCGGAAACGGTTCGAATCGCGTAAGGTGATTTAAGGAAATCAAGGATCGGGATAGGATAAAAATGTGGTAAAAATTGCAAAAATCCTCTAAAAATATGTTTGAGAGGTTGGTCAGATTAATTTTACAAAAAGATTTTCGGAAGTGGTACATTTTGTGGGGTGACCAAAATGTAAAGCTTCAAACTATGAAAATGCAATTTTCAAAAGGGAGAGTCAAAGTCTTAGAATCCTTAATATGACATGTGTTTAAAATGGATTTTACTTAATTAATTTTAAAAGGGGTTTTATTTATTTTATTAATTAAATGGTTAATTTTGGGAGATTTAGCTACGTAACTACTTTTCTCTTCTCATTATCAGCCAAACACTCTTCTAAATCATTTTCTCCAGATTTCTTCTCTCCCAAATACTCTCTTTTGATTTCTCTTTCATTTCCAAAGAATCCTTTTCAATTTCTTCATGATTTTTGAAGCAAAGACTTGCCATTCATTGTGGAAAGCAAGGATTGGAGGTAAATCCCATTATCAACCTCTAATCAAGGTTCTTTATTGAAATTCCCAAGACTTTTGACTCTCAATTGTTGTTTTTAACTGAGTTTTTATGATAGTTATGATTTAAGATCATAATCTTGCAAAATGGTGACTTAATTCTTGATTCTCGGAATTGTTTTGATGAGCTCTGTTTAGGATAGATTCTAATTGAGTTTTGAGCTAATTATGTTGTCGAGAAAGTGTTTTAATGATATAGATCCAGAGATCCTTGAGATCCTTGAGTTTTATGATAGTCTTAGTTGAGTTTTTGAGGTGAAATGATGAGGTTTTGGTGTTGGAGGTAAAAGGATGGGTTTAGGCTGATTTTAGATGTATTGTGATGCTTATAAATGACTGAAAGTGAGGTATATTGGCTTGGCATGTTTTAGGGAGCAATCGATTCAGTTTTCAGTTGTTTCGGATGGGTAAATTGGTGTAGTTTGGGTGAGAATTGGGTTTAGGTTTAGCTATTGGTGTTGAAATGCATTTTAATGCATCTGGATCTCTGTTTTGATGAAATGAAGCATGGGGTATTTATCCGGAGGCAAACGAGTTGGTTGTGGAGGTTTTGGAAGAGTGAATTCCGTGTCGGCAAGCAAGGTTTCGCGTTGTCGGTGAGCGGACATGTTTTTAAAGCTTTTTAAGCTTGGATACGAGTTATTGGGAGGTTAGTGTAAGCTTGAAAGGCTTAGCTAATCTCGGAAGTAAGTATGGTTTCTTGATCTCTTAGTTTTCGGTTTTGAAATGGATTCCACGGTATATCATGTTCATGTTTTGTTGATGATTGTTACTCATTGTTATGCATGGACATAAGCATGGTTTTGCTTGTGTTTATCCCATGAAAAGGTTTGGTTTGAGTACAAGATCGTGAGATCTTGTATGAGATGTTTTTTTCTATTTAAAGGCATGTTTAGTTTGGGATATGTGATGATTTTTAATGATGCATTGAAAACAGTGAGTTAACATGATTTTTAAGGATATATTGGCATGGTTTGATATATTATTAATATTCGGATACATTGGTCGACCAATAGGATGTGAGTGCACTATAATCTATAAATCGTACGTGTGTCTAGCTACATGTCGTAATATGGGGTGAGCCTATTGCAGGTGATGGAGGTGAGCATATCACTTTGGGTTAGGGGTGAGCCTAATTCCATTCGTAGCCATTAATATGGGGTGAGCCAGCATTGAGTTAGGGGTGAGCATATCGTGAGTTCGTGTATTTGATATTGTATATGTGTGTAACCCCCTTAACCCGGCCCAGACGGTTGAACCGAATTAAGAAGTTTACACGGGGAAAACCAAAGTCAACCCGAAAGCAACGTTGATTAACGACCTTTTTTTTCTTCTTTTTAAACTTGTCTAGATGCTCATTAACCCTAGGTGTGTTCACAACAACGTCATACCCAAAGATCATAACCATCAGAGAACATTCAGGGACCCAATTGCACAAATTACGACTTTAGGGACCAAACTGTAAATTCTGGGAATTACAGGGACTTAACCCAATTAAAAGTTACCAATACAAAATTAATCATGTTTCATGCTTCACTGCCAAATTTCAGCTCAAACGGACATCCAGAACTCATACAATTGCAAAAGCATGTTTTAGGACCAAAACGCAAACATTTCGAAACACATGACCGCCAATGTCAGCCCCCAACGGTCAGGTGTTCCGAAACAGGGAGAACCTGTACCGAAACGCGGGGCCATTCCGCAACATGTTCCGAAACGGGGACTGGCAGTAGCATATCCGTTTCGGAACGGTTCCTCCCGTTTCGAAACGCCCTGGCCATAACAGGCCCCTGTTCCGAAACGGTAGCGATCGTTCCGAAACGACCTGCCCAGATTGCAGCAACCTTGCTGGTTAAACACAACATTGACCCACCAAACATGCTCCAAAAGCAACCAAATCACACCAGCAAGCCATTCAACATATAAGGAACATAAATGCATCAAAACTAGATTCATGATCACCCCTAGGTGCACCAACACATTTAACACATTCAAAGCTCAATCATGCTTTTAAACAAAGAGCATAACATAGCAACTTAAGCTCAAGATGATTCAAACATTACAACATTAATCCACATGATTCAAAAACATAAACCATGCATGTCCAACATACACAATCTCATGAATCATCAACATAGAGATTCTTTCCCCCCATTGCCTTTATTATCTATAGCTATTAACCGAGACATACATCTCAAATGGAGTCCTCCTTGAATCCCTTGCTTCTCGCTGTCCAAACTTCAAAGATCTGCATTGATGGACAAAAAGGAGCGTAAGCACATAATGCTTAGTGAGGAATGCTCAAAACCAAAACACCATCAATGCAGCGAATCATAAAACCACTTTTAAAAGCAACTCGATTTCTTAAACCAAAGCCTTGTTTGAAAACCCCTTTTCAACAACGTGCTTAAAACCATGCATTGCTCAATCATGAAAACCAATCCTTAGCTTAGAATGCTAAGCAAGCCTTTTCAACACATAAACTTGCAAATCCATCAATTTAACCATTCCATGCATAAACATCAAATGCAAAGTTAAATTCAAAACCTTGGAAACCACTTCCACTTCACATCATACCTTCCTTATACTTGATTATCTTTTCAAGCAAGAAGCCTTTTAAAACCTTTTAATCATTCAATTCAACACATGCATTAAATAGATGCACAAATGAACCACATCATCAACATTTACATCATATGCCTTTAAAAACAAGTCTTAGCAAGACTTCAATGCACTAAAGAGATCTCATGCACACATGCACCATCCTCAATAGATAATCAACACTTGTTCAAACTAACAAGTACACATGCATTCATAATACATTAAGCAAATCTCATGCAACCATGCATCAATTCAAGCATCTCATGCTTCATTATATTCAAGAACATTATATTGGCTTCCAAGTGATCAACCAAATCCACTTTTCAACTCAACATCCAATCGGATACGCGGATCACAAGCGTTGTCCCCGCGCTTCATACACCCTACCAATCCAAGGTCCCCAAATGGACTTTTAAACACCATTTGACCTTACCATTCACAAGGTTCCCATGTATGGACTTTTAAACACCATACAACCTTAACTTTCACAAGGTTCCCATGTATGGACTTTTAACCACCATACAACCTTAACATGCACAAGGTTCCCATATATGGACTTTTAAACACCATATAACCTTAGCATCACCGATTGGTAGTTGTATAACATCACTAACGAGATCCGGGACACCCTATACAAGATCCACACATGGACTTTACACCACCATTGTGATCTTAACAAGCACAAGGTCCACCAATGGAATTTTAACCACCATTATTACCTTTGCCTACCCAAGGTCCTCGAATGGGATTCCAATCACCATTATAACCTTAACCATCTCGTTAGGATACTTGGATGGAGTTTACCGGTTCACACTTAACCACTCCACATCCAAGGCGACTTTATTCACGGTGCACCCAATCCTATAGCCGGCTAACTATATCCGATCAAAGAACCAAGAACCACTTACATCACTTGCCAATATAACCATCTTACCACATTAATCCTTTAATTCACATGCATAACCGTAATGCAAAATTCATCATTTACCATCATCAATTCACTGTTTTTAAAGCATTACACAAAGCCATTAAACAACATGCAACACCATGCATCAAAACCACAATTTCCATGTACAAAACCAAGGATCTCTTACCTTGAGCATCCTTCACATTTGGCTTTCAAAACCAGCATTAAACCATGCTAAAACATGCTTCCAAACAGAATTTAAAACATGCAAATCATATGCATTGCAACCATCAATCAAAATTGCTTAAAAAGCCAATTCACAACACAAACCAAGAGCGAAAATCCATTTACTTACTCTTGAGCTTAGCAAAGTTGTTTAGACTTAAACTAAGCTCCCAAAACCTTCAAACTCTGGTTTAAAAGCTAAAAACACAACTTCACTCACCGATACACAAAACAAGGCTAGCCAACAAGCCTTCCAAGCATCCGAAACCTTCCACACCACCTCAAATGCTCACGGATCTTCCTCCCCTGTTTCAAGCACATAACAACAGAAGATTAATGCATCATTATGCATTAAAAACACCAGCAACACAACTAAACTCGCTGCTCATCACAAATCCAACATTTCGGCTACCAAACACAACCGAAATCACCACCAAACACTTCCGAAACTTAACCCAGCCAAGATCCATCACTTCTAACCATTTTTAAACATCAATTAACATCCAAAATGATCACAATCACGTCCTTATACCTCCAGCTATAACAGATCATCAAAAACACCCCAAAAACAACCAAAAACATCAAGCAAAACTTAGGAAATTCAACCTATTCGGGATTGCATTGATAAAACCTCAATTCCTTATCAATTTAACATTCATTTAACATCAATTTGACACCTCAAAACACTACCCAAACAGATCTCACGAAATTTCACCAAAAATCACCAAATCTTGCATTTTAAAGCCAAAATCAAGATTACCATTGTAAAACCTTTAATAAATCATAATTCAATGATTGAGAACTTGGGAATTTCAGTAAAGAACTGAGAGTTTAGAGGAGAAGGACGTTCTTACCTCCAAACTTGAGTTTCTCCCTTTTTGGAACCAAAATCTTGAAAATTCCACTTAGCAAATGGTGAGGTTTTGTTGAAGAAATGATTAGAGATCAAAAGAGAATTGAAAAGAGATGTTTAGGTGACAAAATCAGAAGAAAATCTCTGGAGAAAAGATGTTTGGGTTGAGAGAAAATGAGGGAAAAGAAAATAGAAGATTAAGAGAAAAGTTAGTTAGAAAATGACAAAATATCTTCCCTCCACTTTTCTTTTATTTAAAAACCATTTAATAAACCTTTAATATTTTAGAAAAATCTGGAGAAACTCCCATTGGGTAAATAGCTCCTTAAAGATTCAAAGTTTCAATCCTTTCTAAAACAGTCACGCAACTTTCAAAAATTACATTTTGGTCACTAGCCAAAATGTCACCCTTCCCAACCTCATTTTGTAAAATTGATTTCACAGTTCACTTATATATATTAAAAGAGGATTTTAGGACATTTTTCCATATTTTTAATGCAACCCGAACTAGGCTTTCCTGATTTCACCTTTATATATTCGAACCGCAACCCGACCGGTCCGGTCCAAACCCAAAACTTCCAAGCCCAAAACCGGGGCGTTACAATGTGAGTGATAGGGGTGAGTCCATCATAACTGATAGGGGCGAGCCTATGCCGGTTGTTAAATGCCAATATTTGTGTATGGTTTATGTTGCCCATGTATCATGTTTTAAATGGAAGCATCATGATTTATTGTGCATGAGATGCTTGATGATGAGTTATTGCATATGAGGATTCTATGCATGTGGATTAAGCAAGTGAGGCTTAATGTGGTTTTGCATTGAGAGCAATGCATGTGACTAATGGTACATGTGGAACATGATTTAGGGGTGATTTTCTTTGGTTTTGAAAGCATGATTTGAGAATGAGCATGAAACGGTTTGATATGTGTTTTAAAAACCACATTGTTGGTGTATTCTTGAGCTTTCCCTCACTAAGAAAGTGTGCTTATTCTCCTCTTTTCCAGCAATGCAGATAACTAAGCTTGAGGGTCGAGAAGTAGCAAGTGAAGGCACCTAAGTTGTCACTCGAACTCAAGTATGAACTTTGGAGAGTTTAAATAAGTAGGTTTGGCAATGGGGGATTAGAACCCTGGTTTTAAGGTTCCTTGGTTGAATTCTCAGCTGAGATATAATGGTTGCTTATTTTGAGTTGTAAATGGCCATTGAGGATTTGAATTGTGCATGAATGTGGTTTTTAGCCTTTGTATGGTTTTGGAGTCTAGGAAGCATGCCTATAGATCAAATGCTTGCATGAATGATGATATGTCCTAGCTTGTCCTTCTTGTTAATGGTCTTGATGTGTTTACAAGTTGTATGTGGGTTGTAACATGTGTGGGGATGTTTTCAGGTGAGGAAAGTTGTTTAAAACCAGCAAACTTTGCTGTTGCAGTGCAGGGTGTTTCGGAACGCCCTCATCTATATCGAAACGATGGCATGTATTGGCCAGAGGGTTTCGAAACGGGTGAGATCGTTCCGGAACATTTGGCTATTGTGAAGCCTGGTTTTCAGAAATGGTTTCAGAATGTACCCGAGTATCGAAACGGTCAACTTGATTTTGAAACGACCGTTCCAATATATGGCTCAGCGTTCCGGAACTGGTGATCGTTGAACTTGGATTTTGTATTGTTCCAGGTTTGTCTTTCTTGCATTTTGACCCTTGAATGTTTGTGAGTTAAATTAATTAAGTTTGGTTGTTCCGTTTGAGATGCATTTTGGCATGCTGGCATGATACATGATTAATTTTGTTTTGGTAACTCTAAAATCTGGTTAGTCCACGTAATTCTAAGATTTTACAATTTAGTCCCTAAAAGTCAAATGTATGTAATTGTATCCCTTTATGAACTTCGTTTGGTACGTCGTTTTCTTCTATGTTTCATTCTATCCACATAGGTTAATATTGTGCATCTATAAAAGATAACGTAAAAAAGGTCGTTAATCGAGGTTGAGTTTTACGAGTTAACTTCGGTTTTCCCCGTGTAATCTTCTCAGTTTGGCTCGGGCGTCTAGACTGGGCAAAGGGGGTTACATTTGTTGGTATCAGAGCCAGGTTATGAAAGAAATGGGAATTCTGGCATATGAATTTGGTACGGTTTGATGTATGTGGATTGAAAAAGCATGTTTTAGTTGAATATGATGATTAGGTGAGGATGTGATTTTGATATTTGCTTATTTCTAAATGATGTAAAGCATGTTGATCATGAAATGTTATATTGTACTTGCTACAGTTGCTTGAGAGATGTCTGGGGTACCCATTGCCAAAGCTGCTAATAGAGAAATTTTGTTTTTGAGCAGATGAGTTGAGTGACTTAGGTCCTTGCTACTGAAGGCCTGATTGAATTTATTGTTGTGTTTGTATTATAGTACACCTTTTATACCATGGGTCCGAGACGAGAGATGAGGGGCAATGCCCGAAATGTGGCAGAGAATGGGCTAGAAGAGCAAGTTGGGAATCTACCGCCTCCTCCTCTGGGTTGACCACCCGCAGGTGGTGGGGCAGGAGTCGAGGCTGGAGCTGGAACTGGAGGTGTTGCACCTGAGGGAGCACTGGGCATAGTGTTCCAGATATGACGGTTTTGATACAAGCTATTGCGGGAGCCTTTCAGGTGGCAGTAGCAAGTTTTCATGTTGCCGCACCACACCATGGTGCTAACCCTGGGTTGCCTTTGGATCGGTTACGTAGCCTGAGAGGTGTTGAGCTCAGAGGATTGACCCCTGAAGGATCGGAGGCTTGGTTTGAGAGTACCAAGCGGATCTTGGGGCAGGTGAACTGTAATAACGTGCAGAAGCTGGGATGTGTAGTGTCACTATTGCATGGCGATGTGTATACGTGGTGGACAACCATTACAGCTGGGATGGAGCATGATGAAATAGATTGGACCTTTTTCGTGAACGTGTTCAAGAAGAAGTTTTTGGGGGTCCATTACCTTGACGAGAAGAAACGAGAAATTATGGCCTTGGTGCAGGGTAATATGTCAGTTGCTGAATATGAGTTGCAATTGGTGAGGCTAAGCCAATATGCACCTGAGTTAGTACCGGATGAGCAAACGAGGTGTGAACGTTTCGTGAAGACGTATGTGCTATGGATTGTTGAATATGAGTTGCTGGTCTAGCGAGCGAAGGATATAGAGCTGAATCTGGGGATGGCGGCTCGAACTGAGGGCTCTAGTTCAAGGAAGAGAGGTGTTGATCATGATGGCGGGCGTGATCGTGGCAAGAGGCCACGAGATATAGGATATCAGAGAGATCATCGTCGAGGTGGTGGTGGTGGAGCGGGGCAAGGAAAACTTGGTCAGAGCTGTGGAACCTCAGAACAACTGTGGGTGCAGCCGGGGCAATTTCCAAAGCAGAGATGAGGGACAGTGTGGCATCGCTCATGTTGTGGCAGTGTAGCCCGAAAGAGGTGGTCTTACGAGGGTGTATGCGCACCGTGAGGAACACAACGATGTTGATGTCATTGCAGGTACCTTTGGTCTCTAGTCTTTATCATTGTTGGCTTTGATGGATTCTGTAATACCCAAAATTTGGGCCTAGATGTTTTGAGTCTGAACCGGATCGGTCTGGGAATCTTTTCGAATTTTAAAGGGGGTTTTAGGGAACACCTAGTTCGGGATGCTTTAAAAATATAGAAAAATATCTAAAAATCCTCATTTAATATATAAGAGAGAATGGTGAAATAAATTTTACAAAATAAGGTTTGGAAATACTACATTTCGGTGTAGTGACCAAATCGCAGTTTTTGCAAAAGTTTAGTAGTGACTGTTTTATAAAGGATTGGAACTTTGAATCTTTAAGGAGCTAATTTACCAAAAATGTTTTCATCATATTTTTCCTTAATTTGGGTGATTTAATTAATGTTTAATTAAAGAATTTAAAGGTGATTAAAATAGAAAAACTACCTTTGACTTTTCATAACCAATTTTCTCTAATTTTCTCTCATTTCATTTTCTCTCAAAATCCTATCAACCAAACACTTTTTCTCCAGCAAATTTACTTTGATTTCCACTTCATTTGATGAGATTTCAATCACTCATTGATTCCTAATCAATCCTTCAACAAATCCACTTGATTTCTACATTGTATTTTCAAGAAAACTTGCCCAAATCAAGGAGAAATCATCCATTAGAGGTAAGCTTCGTCCTTCTCCTCTAATGATCAGTTCTTTACTGAAATTCCCAAGTTGTCAATCCTTTATTAATGATTTTTAAGTGGTTTTAATGTTAGAAACAAGAAATTGGTTTAAAACTCACGATTTTGGAAGAGATCTTGAAGATTTTCGTGGTGATTGATTGGGCTCTGTTTTTGAGATGGTTTTCTAATGTATTTTGGATGTTAAATGATGTTAGAAATGAGGTTTTATCAATCCAATCCCGAATAGGTTGTTTTTTATAAGTTTTTGCTTGTTAAAATGGTGGTTTTTTGGGTTGATTTTGGTGTTCTGCTATAGCTGGAGGTATAAGGACGTGGTTGTGTTAGTTTTTGATGTTAATTGATGTTTAGAAATGATTAGAAGTGAAGGATCTTGGCTAGGTTTAATTTTGGAAGAGTTTGGAGGTGATTTCGGTAGTTTTTGGTAGCCGAAATGTGGATTTTGTGTAGAGCAGCGAGTTTAGGTGTGTGGCTGATGATTTCAATGCATGATGATGCATTAATCCTCTGCTCTTATGTGTTTAAAACAGGGGAGACATCTTCGGACACCTTTGGAGTTGATCTGGAAGCATAGATAGCATTTCGGCAAGCAAGCGAAACGTAATCGGTGAGTGCGTATGGTTTTAGATGTCCTTGAGGGACAAGGAATCAAGGTTTGGGGATTTAGGAAAGGTTTGAAACACCTTCCTAAGTCTGGAAGTAAGTATTGGCTAGATTGCTCTCTAGAATGTGGTGATTGCCCCTTTAAATGCTTTTACATGCTCATGGTTTTAGATTGATAAATTCCTACTGTTTTTATGCATGAATTATAGCATGAGATAATGCTTGAAATGATTTCATAAAGTAACATGTTGCATATTTGAGATTTGGGCTTTTATGTTGAAGTATAGCAAATGTTATGGTTTTGAAATGAGATGAGAATGATGAGATTTGTAGCATGAAAACAGTAGGTGAGATGATGTTTTAACATAATATATTGGCATAGATGTTGAGATACTTATCGGATATAATTAATCGATCAATAGGATGAGAGTGCACTATAAACTAAAAATTCGTACGTGCTCTTTGGTTAAGCCAAAGGGAGAGAACCGATGATGGGCATTCCATCGGGTAGGACTTGGTGAAATACCCAAGCTTTGTGGCGATAAGAGATTCCGCCATGTGAGTACGGTGATGAGAGATTCCACCGGAAACTATGTTGCTAGACGAGTGATTACGGTGATGAGAGATGCCATCGGAAATCTCTAGTGAGATTTCTACATATCCGAGTAACAAATAGATGTGAAATGCCAATATAAAATATGTTATGGATTTGATTCACATGTACCTTGATGTAATGGTTTATGCTATGAGAAACGCATATGTGATTTGTTACGAAATGCTTAGAGTACAAGCATGAGTTTGGCTATGCCATGAGTTTTGCATTGGTTCAAATGCATGAGATAGAATGAAGGTACATGTGGTGTCAATGTGAATTTGCTTTGAAAGGTTTCCAAGCATGAGATAGAAATGAGCATGTGGTTTGAAAGCTTTTGATGAAAGTGTTTTCAAGATGTGCATTATTGAGTTGGTTTTCTTTAGAGCATGCGTCACTAAGCATTTGTGCTTACGCTTCTTTTACCAATAATGCAGATAATTGAGGTGTTTTCGGGCATCAAGGAAGCTAAGTTCATCCAAGGAAGTCCAAGCTCATGTATGGTGAAGTTTTTGAACGCTTTAGTTTTTGATAGGTTGGCAATGGGAAACCAAGGATTGTATTTGGGAGATGTGTTAAACTCCCTAAGGCTGTGGCGTATTTGTTTTGGCTTGTTTGGATTGTAAATGGCCTTAATTGGTTGTTTTGAGGTTGAATTTCCAATTTGGGTTTTGGTATTAGGAAGCATGCCTATAGACTAATGAGATTTTGTGTTTGATGCTATGATTGTGTTTGAGTGTTCCTAATATGTTCCTCATATGTATGATGACTTGTTGGTATGCTTAGTGGGTCTTTGGGGCATGTTTGAATAGGAATTTGTGAGAAAAACCAGCATTTGCTGCTGTTTCTGGGCAAATCATATCGAAACACCCTTTAGTGTTTCGGAACGGGGGCCTGTAATGGCCTCTATGTTTCGAAACGATGGAGGATGACTCGGAACGATTTGGCTACTAGAATACCACGTTTCGAAATTGGTCTCGGAGCCAACCCGCGTACCGAAACGGTCAACGCCGTTTCGATACAACGTTTTGGTACGGTAGGTGAGTGTTTCGAAACGGGTTACCGTTGGACCCAGGTTTGAATTGTTTGGATGTTTGCATGCTTTACTTTTTAGTCCTAAAGGTTGATATTGCATTTGCTTGAGCTTGAGGTGTCCTTTTAAGTTGAAATTTGGCAGAGAAGCATATAACATGACTAATTTCAAGATGGTAACTTTAAAACCAATAAAGTCCCTCTGATTTACAGAATTTACATTTTGGTCCCTAAACTTGTGTGAAGTGCAATTGAGTCCCTATATGTTACCCGATCATTTTGCATTTCTCAATCATGATTCGTGAGTACTCACTTAGGGTTAACATGTATCTAGACAAGATTAAAAAGAAAAAAAGGGTCGTGAATCAAGGTTGACTTTCGGGTTGACTTTGGTTTTCCCCGTGTAATCTTCATAGTTCAGGTCAATCGTCTAGGTCGGGCTAAGGGGTTACATTTGGTGGTATCAGAGCTATTGCTGGAGCTTTCCAGGCAACAGTAGCTGGAGCTCATGGAGCTGCGCATCAGGATGATGCTAACGTGAGGTTACCTTTGGAATGTCTTTGCAGTCTAGGAGGGACTGAGCTCAGGGGCTTATCTCCGGAGGGATCTGAGTCTTGGTTGGAGAGTACCAAGCGGACTTTGGGGCAGATGAACTGCAATAATGTGCAGAAGCTGGGTTGTATTGTATCACTGTTGCATGGTGATGCTTATACGTGGTGGACGACCACTATCTCTGGGATGGAGGATGATGAGGTGACTTGGACGTTCTTCTTGAATGCGTTCAAGCGGAAATATCTGGGTGCGCGTTACCTGGATGAGAAGAAAAGAGAGTTTATGTCTCTTATGCAAGGCAGCATGTCAGTAGCTGAGTATGAAATTCAGTTTGTCCGCCTCAGTCAGTATGCGCCAGAGTTGATCCCCAATGAGCGGGAGAGGTACGAACGATTCCGTTATGGGTTGGTAACGAATGTGAAGACTTTTATGCTTGCGGCTGATTATACGGATTTCGATGTCTTGGTCACTAGAGCCAAGGACATTGAGTCGAATCTTGGTTTGGTTGGTCGATCGGGTGGATCTAGCTCCGGGAAGCGAGTGGCTAAACGCGATTATGGTAGAGATCGTAACAAGAGGCATAAGGATAGGAGGCCGCATTTTGATGCTAGGCGTGGGGGTGGTAACCCTGGTAGAGGTCAGCAAGGACCTAATGTTGTTCTAAGGACTCCTGTGTGTAACCGTTGTGGTAGACAGCATGGTGGCGAGTGTTGGGGTAACCTTGGGACATGCTGGAATTGTGGGAACCGTGGACATTTAAAGAAAGATTGTCCTCAGCCTTTGCGAGAGGGACAAGCTCCGGTGAGAGCAGCTGAGCCACAAAGAGGTCGTGGGCGCGGCCGTGGTAATTTTCAATGTAGGGATGATGGTGGCAGGAACGTAGCACATGTGGTGGCCGTTCAACTAGAGGGTGGCGATCAGGCTCGAGTGTATGCCCATCGTGAGGGAAGGAATGATACGGATGTGATCGCAGGTACCTTTACTTTGCAATCCTTGTCATTACTTTCTTTGATTGATTCTGGATCTACACACTCGTACATTTTTGCGTGAACATGCTCAAATGCTTGGTTTACCTGTTGAGTCTTTGGATGTTGGTATGCGTGTGACTAGTTCCTTTGGTAAGACGGTTGTAACGCGGAAGTTGTATTGGAGATGTTCCTTGAAGGTGCAAAACCATATTTTTCTTGTTGATCTTATGGAATTGCCATTCTATGGCTTTGATGTAATCTTTGGCATGGATTGGCTTGTGGAGCATAGAGCTGTTGTGGATTTCAAAAGCAAGCGGGTTTCGTTGAAACTTGCGGATGATTATGAAGTGGTGGTAGTGGGCGAGAATGTGGAGTTTCTTGCCAATATGGTGTCTACATTGGAAGCAAGTCGAATGTTGAGGCAGGGTTGCGAGGCTTACTTAACTTTTGTGATGAATCCTAGTTCAAAGGAGTTGCGCGTTCAGGATATAAGAACTGTACGCGAGTTTCCTAGAGTGTTTCCGGAGGAGTTACCTGGATTGCCGCCTAGTCGGGAGGTGGAGTTTGGAATTGAGCTGTATGAAAACACAACTCCGGTGTCCATTGCTCCCTATCGCATGGTACCTAAGGAGCTGAAGGAGTTGAAGACGCAACTTCAGGAGTTGCTTGACCGTGGTTTCATTCGGCCTAGTGTGTCACCTTGGGGTGCACCGGTCTTGTTTGTGAAGAAGGATGGCACTATGAGAATGTGCTTTGATTATCGTCAGCTGAACAAGTTGACTATCAAGAATAGGTATCCTTTGCCGAGGATTGATGATCTTTTTGATCAGTTTCGGGGAGCGGCTGTGTTTTCAAAGATTGACTTGAGGTCAGGGTATTATAGCTTAAGGTGAAAGATGTGGATGTGCCGAAAACAGCCTTTAGAACGAGGTATGGGTATTATGAGTTCCTTGTAATGTCGTTTGGTTTGACAAATGCTCATGCTGCTTTCATTGACATGATGAATAGAGTGTTCCATGAATACTTGGACAAGTTCGTTGTGATGTTCATCGACGATATCCTTGTGTACTCTCGTACTGAGGAGGAGCATGAAGGTCATTTGAGAGTTGTCTTGCAAGCGCTTCTGGAAAATTAGCTTTATGCTAAGCTGAGCAAGTTTGTGTTTTGGCTAAAGGAAGTTGTGTTCCTTGGTCATGTGGTTTCGGCTGAGGGGATTCGTGTCGATCCTCAGAAGGTTGAGGCGGTGATGAATTGGAAGCCTCCTAAGTCTGTTCATGAGGTTCGTAGTTTCCTTGGGTTGGCAGGATATTATCGGAGGTTTGTGGATGGATTTTCAAAGATTGATGCCTCTTTGATGAAGTTGTTGCAAAAAGATGTTGAGTATGAGTGGACGGAAGCGAGACAGTAAGCTTTCGAGAAGCTTAAAGCAGCTTTGACGCAATCTCCTATCTTGGTTCAACCTGAATCAGGAAAAGAGTTTGTTGCATACAGAGACGCATCCTACGTTGGGTTAGGGTGTGTGCTAATGCAAGAGGGTAAGGTGGTGGCTTATGCATCGCGACAGTTGAAGGTGCATGAGCGCAATTATCCTACGCACGATATTGAGTTAGCTACGGTGGTTTTTGCTTTGAAGATCTGGAGACACTATCTTTATGGTGAGTAGTGTACTGTGTACACGGATCACAAGAGTTTGAAGTATTTGATGTCTCAGAAAGGGTTAAATCTTAGGCAACGACGTTGGGTGGAATTGCTTAAGGATTACGATCTAACGATCGAGTACCATCCGGGTAAAGCTAATGTTGTGGCGGATGCCTTGAGCAGGAAAGTGGCGGTAGAGTTAAGGGCTATGTTTGCTAGCTTCAGCATATCGCGAGATGGAGGTCTTGTTGCTGAATTGCAAGTAAAACCATCTATGGTTCAATTGATAAAGGATAAGTAGTTGTTGGATGATTCTTTGGTGCCACATGTTCAGGATATTGCCGAGGGTAGACCATCGGATTTTTGTTTTAATGATGATGGAGTTCTATGTTTCGGAAGTCGGATAGTAGTGCCAAGTGATGAAAAGTTGAGGCTTACTATTCTGATTGAAGCTCATAGTAGTCCTTTTGCTATGCACCATGGTAGTACAAAGATGTACCGTGATATGAAGGACGAGTACTATTGGGTGGGTTTGAAGAAAGATGTTGCGGAATGTGTGGGTAAGTGCATGGTTTGTCAACGGGTTAAGGCTGAGCATCAGTTTCCTTCAGGGTTGTTGCAACCGTTGAGGATTCCTCAATGGAAGTGGGAAAGAATCACCATGGACTTTGTGTCTGGTTTGCCTTTGTCGCCATCAAAGAAGAATTATGTGTTGATGATTGTGGATCGCCTTACGAAGTGTGCGCATTTCTTACATGTGCATACCACGTATACCTTGGATAAGCTTGCAGAGCTGTACATTGTTGAGATTGTACGTCTGCATGGTGTACCAAAATCTATAGTGTCGGGTAGAGATCCGAGGTTCACGTCGCGATTTTAGGAATGTTTACATAAAGCTTTGAGTACGCGGCTGAATTTCAGTACTTCTTATCATCCGCAGTCGGATGGACAGTCTGAGCGTGTTATCCAAGTGCTTGAGGATATGTTGAGGTGCTGTGGGATTGAGTTTCAAGGCTCTTGGGAGAAGCATTTGCCTTTGGTGGAGTTTGCTTATAATAATAGCTACCAGGCAAGTATTCAAATGGCACCTTATGAAGCCTTGTATGGGAGGAAGTGCAGAACTCCTCTTTGCTGGGCTGAAACAGGTCAGAAGTTGGTCTCGATGCCAACTTTGTTGAAAGGAACCACCGAGAAGGTGAAGCTCATTTGTGAGCGGTTGAAGACAGCTTCTGATCGACAGAAGTCTTACGCGGATTTGAAGCGTAAGGAGATTGAGTTTGCGGTGGGTGACCGTGTGTTCTTAAAGGTTTCACCCTGGAAGAAGGTGATGAGATTTGGCCGGAAGGGTAAGTTGAGCCCTAGGTATATTGGACCATACGAGGTGATAGAACGTGTGGGTCCTGTTGCTTATAAGTTGAAGCTACCACAAGAGTTGGAGAAGATACATGATGTGTTTCATGTATCCATGCTTCGGAGGTATAGATCGAATCCTTCGCATGTTATGCCTGTGGAGGAAGTTGAGTTGAATCCAGATTTGACCTATGATGAGGAGCCGGTTGAGATTCTGGATTCGGACAGTAAAGTTCTTCGAGGTAAGACCATTGAGTTGGTTAAGTTGTCTGGAAAGCATCGTGGTGTTGAGGAAGCCATGTGGGAAAGAAGAGATGATATGAAGAAGCAGTTTCCTTACCTTTTTCCTCCAGGTAAATTTCGAGGACGAAATTTATTAAGAGGGAGAGAGTTGTAAGACCCTAAATTTGGGCGTAGATGTTTTGAGTCTGAACCGAATCGATTTGGGAATCTGTTCGAATTTTAAAGGGGGTTTTAGGGAACACCTAGTTCGGGATGCTTTAAAAATATAGAAAAATAACTAAAAATCCTCATTTTATATATAAGAGTGAATGGTGAAATCATTTTGAAAAAATAAGGTTTGGAAATACTACATTTCAGTGTAGTGGCCAAATCGCAGTTTTTGCAAAAGTTTAGTAGTGACTATTTTGTAAAGGATTGGAACTTTGAATCTTTAAGGAGCTAATTTACCAAAAATGTTTTCAACAGATTTTTCCTTAATTTGGGTGATTTAATTAATGTTCAATTAAAGAATTTAAAGGTGATTAAAGAAAAAAACTACCTTTGACTTTTCATAACCAATTTTCTCTAATTTTCTCTCATTTCATTTTCTCTCAAAATCCTATCAACCAAACACTTTTTCTCCAGCAAATTTACTTTGATTTCCACTTCATTTGATGAGATTTCAATCACTCAATGATTCCTAATCAATCCTTCAACAAATCCACTTGATTTCTACATTGTATTTTCAAGAAAACTTGCCCAAATCAAGGAGAAATCATCCATTAGAGGTAAGCTTCGTCATTCTCCTCTAATGATCAGTTCTTTACTGAAATTCCCAAGTTGTCAATCCTTTATTAATGATTTTTAAGTGGTTTTAATGTTAGAAACAAGAAATTGGTTTAAAACTCAAGATTTTAGAAGAGATCTTGAAAATTTTCGTGGTGATTGATTGGGCTCAGTTTTGAGATGGTTTTCTAATGTATTTTGGACGTTAAATGATGTTAGAAATGAGGTTTTATCAATTCAATCCCGAATAGGTTGTTTTTCCTAAGTTTTTCCTTGTTAAAATGGTGGTTTTTGGGGTGATTTTGGTGTTCTTCTATAGTTGGAGGTATAAGGACGTGGTTGTGTTAGTTTTTGATGCTAATTGATGTTTAGAAATGATTAGAAGTGTAACAACCCAATTTTGGGCTTAGATGTTTTGGGTTTGGACCGGACCGGTCGGGTTGCGGTTCGAATATAAAAGGATGAATTTAGGAAAGCCTAGTTCGGGTTGTATTAAAAATATGGAAAAATGTCTTAAAATCCTCTTTTATTATATATAAGAGAAAGGTGAAATCAATTTTACAAAATGAGGTTTGGAAGAGTGACATTTTGGGTTAGTGACCAAAATGTAATTTTTGAAAACTGGGTGACTGTTTTAAAAAGGATTGAAACTTTGAATCTTTAAGGAGCTATTTACCCAAAAGAGTTTCTCCAGATTTTTCTGAATATTAATCAATTTTATTAATGGTTTTAATTAAAGGAAAAATGAGGGAAAAAGATATTTTGCTTTCATAACTAACTTTTCTCTAAATTTCCATTTTCTTTTCTCTCAACTTTTCTCTCAACCCAAACACTTTTCTCCAGCAAATTTCCCTCTGATTTTGACATTCAAAGATGAGATTTCAACTTCCTTTTGATCTCTAATCATTTCTACAACAAAACCTTAGCATTTGCTTATTGGATTTTCAAGAATCTTGGTTCCAAAAAGGGAGAAACTCAAGTTTAGAGGTATGAACGTCCTTCTCCTCTAAATTCTCAGTTCTTTACTGAAATTCCCAAGTTCTCAATCCTTGAATTATGTTTTATTAAAGGTTTTGCAATTGAGTTCTTGATCTTGGCTTTGAAATGCAAGATTTGCTTTAATTTTGATGAAATTCGTATGATCTGATTGGGCATTGTTTTGAGATGTGTTTTTGATGTGAAATGGATTTATAATTGATGAGAAATTGAGGTTTAATCAATGCAATCCCGAATAGGTTGATTTTCCTAAGTTTTGTTTAAGTTTTTGGTGGTTTTTGGGGTGATCTTGATGTTCTGCTATAGCTGGAGGTATAAGGACGTGTTTAGATCATTTTGGATGTTAATTGATGTTTAAAAATGGTTAGAAGTGATGGATCTTGGCTGGGTTAAGTTTTGGAAGTGTTTGGAGGTGTTTTCGGTTGTGTTTGGTAGCCGAAATGTTGGATTTGCAAAGAGCAGCGAGTTTAGGTGTGTTGCTGGTGTTTTTAATGCATAATGATGCATTAATTCTCTGTTGTTATGTGCTTGGAACAGGGGAGAATGATCCGTGAGCAATAGAGGAGGCGTTGAAGGTTTCGGATGCTTGGAAGGTTTGTTGGCTAGCCTTGTTTTGTGTATCAGTGAGTGAAGTTGGGTTTTCAGCTTTAAAACCAAGGTTTGGAGGTTTTGGGAGCTTAGTTTATGTCTAAACAACTTAGCTAAGCTCAAGAGTAAGTAAATGGAATTTCTCTCTTGGTTGTGTTATGTTTTGGTTTTTAAAGGACTTGTGATTGTTGGATGCAATGCATGTGATTTGCATGTTTTAAATTCTATTTTGAAAGCATATTTTAGCATGGTTTAATGCTGGTTTTGAAAGCCATGTGTGGAGGATGCTCAAGGTAAGAGATCCGTGGTTTTGTACTTTGGAATTGTGGAATTGATGCATAGTGTTGCATGTTGTTTAATGACTTGTTTAATGCTTCAAAAACAGTGGATTGATGATGGTAATTGGTGGTTTTGGCATTTTGGTTATGCTTGTAAAGCAATGGATTAATGTGGTAAATTGGTTATATTGGCAAGTGATGTAAGTGGTTCTTGGTTACTTGAATCGGATATAGTTAGCCGGCTATAGGATTGGGTGCACCGTGAATAAAGTCGCCTTGGATGTGGAGTGGTTGTGATTGAATCGGTAACTCCATCCAAGTACACTAACGAGATGGTCAAGAACACCATGATGTTTAAAAGTCCATGGGTGGGTCTTGTGTTAAGGTCATATGGTGGTTAAAATTCCATATGAGGACCTTGTGTATATTAAGGTCATAATGGTGGTTAAAATTCCATTTGAAGACCTTGTGTATGGTAAGATCACAATGGTGGTGTAAAGTCCATGTGTGGATCTTGTATGTCCCGTGATCTCGTTAGTGATGTTATACAACTACCAATGAGTGATGGTAAGGTCATAATGGTGGTTAAAATTCCATTTGAGGACCTTGTGAATGTTAAGGTCATATGGTGTTTAAAAGTCCATATGAGGACCTTGTGTATGGTAAGGTCATAATGGTGGTTAAAATTCCATTTGAGGACCTTGTGAATGTTAAGGTCATATGGTGTTTAAAAGTCCATATGAGGACCTTGTGATTGGTAGTGTGTATGAAGCGTGGGAACAACGCTTGTAATCCGCGTATCCGATTGTGTCTTGTCTTATGATGGTTTGTGAATTATCACTTGGAAGCCAATATAATGTTCTTGAATATGATGAAGCATGAGATGCTTGAAATGATGCATGAATGCATGAGAAGTGTGTAATGTTCTATGAATGCATGTTTTACTTGTTAGCTTGAACAAGAGTTTATTTTCTAATGAGAATGGTGCATGTGTGAATGAAATCTCTTTAGTGCATTGAAGTCTTGCGAAGACTTGTTTTTAAAGGCATGAAATGCAAATATTGATTTTTGGTGGTTCATATGTTGTGTTTGTTTAATGCATGAGATATATTGAATGAGTAAGTGGTTTTTAAAGGTTCCTTGCTTTGAAATGATTTTCAACGTATGAGAAAAGTATGAGGTGAAGTGGAAGTGTTTTCCAAGGATTTTGTATTTAACAGTGCATATGATGTTCATGCATGGAATGGTTAAATTGATGGTTTTGCAAGGTTGAGCTTTGAAGTGAATTACTTAGCTTTTCTAAGCTAAGGGTTGGTTTTCACGTTTGAGCAATGCACGATTTATAGCATGTTGTTAAAAAGGGGTTTTCCAACATTGGTTTGGTTTATCGAATTGTGATGCTTTTAAAAGAGGCTTTATGACTCGCTGCATTGATGGTGTTTTGGTTTTGAGCATTCCTCACTAAGCATTATGTGCTTACGCTCCTTTTTGTCCATCAATGCAGAGATTTGAAGTTGGGACAGCGAGAAGCAAGGGATTCAAGGAGAGCTCCACTTGAGATGTATGTCTCGGTTAATAGCTATAGATAATAAAGGCAATGGGGGGAGAATCTCTTATGTGACGTTTAATGAGATTGTGTATGTTGGACTTCCTAAGTTGATTTTATGTTGTTGTTGATGATGGAACATATAAATGGTCTTTATGAGGATTGTTTGGTGATTTGGTGTTTGAATGGTTTCCAATATAGGATGCATGCCTATAGAATTGGGGCTTTCTTTGTTTGATGCCATGTTTATGAATTGTTGATGCCATTATGTTCCTTAAGTATGTAATGACTTGCTGGTATATTTTGGTTTCTTTTGGAGCATGTTTGATGGATCAATTGTGTAATAAACCAACGAAATTTCTGCAATCTGGGTAGCCTGTTTCGGAACAGGTGCTGCCGTTTCGGAACAGAGGGCCTGAAATGGCCTAGGCGTTTCGAAACGGGCAGAGCCGTTCCGGAACAGTTTTGCCACTGCCAGACCATGTTGCGCAACGAGTTTCGGAACGGTCCCGCGTTTCGGAACGGATCATCCCTGTTCCGAAACACCCGACCGTTGGGCACTGAAATTGACGGTTATATGTTTTGAAACCTTTGCGTTTTGGTCCTGAACTTTGTGAATGCAATTGAATGAGTTTGAGATGTCCGTTTGAGTTGAAATTTGACAGAGAAGCATGAAATATGACTAATTTCATAATGGTAACTCAAAAGTGGGTTAAGTCCTTATAATTTCCAGAATTTACATTTTGGTCCTTAAATTCGTGTTTTGTGCAATTAAGTCCCTGAATGTTTTCCGAATGCGCTGATCTTTGAGTATGTCGATTGTATGAACATATCTAGGGTTAATGTGCATTTATATAAGTTTAAAAAGAAAAAAGGGTCGTTAATCAAGGTTGACTTTGGTTTTCCCCGTGTAAACTTCTTAATTCGGTTCAACCGTCTAGACCGGGTTAAGGGGGTTACAAGAAGTGATGGATCTTGGCTGGGTTTGATTTTGGAAGAGTTTGGAGGTGATTTCGGTAGTGTTTGGTAGCCGAAATGTGGATTTTGTATAGAGCAGCGAGTTTAGGTGTGTGGCTGATGATTTCAATGCATGATGATGCATTAATCCTCTGCTCTTATGTGTTTAAAACAGGGGAGACATCTTCGGACATCTTTGGAGTTGATCCGGAAGCATAGATAGCGTTTCAGCAAGCAAGTGAAACGTAATCGGTGAGTGCGTATGGTTTTAGAAGTCCTTGAGGGACAAGGAATCAAGGTTTGGGGATTTAGGCAAGGTTTGAAACACCTTCCTAAGTCCGAAAGTAAGTATTGGCTAGATTGCTCTCTAGAATGTGGTGATTGCCCCTTTAAAAGCTTTTACATGCTCATGGTTTTAGATTGATAAATTCTTATTGTTTTTATGCATGGATTATAGCATGAGATGATGCTTGAAATGATTTCATAAAGTAACATGTTGCATATTTGAGATTTGGGCTTTTATGTTGAAGCATATCAAATATTATTGTTTTGAAATGAGATGAGAATGATGAGATTTGTAGCATGAAACAGTAGGTGAGATGGTGTTTTAACATAATATATTGGCATAGATGTTGAGATACTTACCGGATATAATTGACCAATCAGTAGGATGAGAGTGCTCTATAAACTAAAAATGCGTACGTGCTCTTTGGTTAAGCCAAAGGGAGAGAACCGATGATGGGCATTCCATCGGGTAGGACTTGGTGAAATACCCAAGCTTTGTGGCGATGAGAGATTCCGCCATGTGAGTACGGTGATGAGAGATGCCACCGAAAGTGTTTAGTGAGAAGTCTGCAGATCCGAGTAACAAATAGATGTGAAATGCCAATATAAAATATGTTATGGTTTTGATTCACATGTACCTTGATGTAATGGTTTATGTTATGAGAAACACATATGTGATTTGTTACGAAATGCTTAGAGTACAAGCATGAGTTTGGCTATGCCATGAGTTTTGCATTGGTTCAAATGCATGAGATAGAATGAAGGTACATGTGGTTTCAATGTGAATATGCTTT
Organism: Hibiscus trionum; assembly: GCA_030270665.1. Lineage (NCBI taxonomy): Eukaryota > Viridiplantae > Streptophyta > Magnoliopsida > Malvales > Malvaceae > Hibiscus > Hibiscus trionum. Next base: position 47,909,322 of record BSYR01000008.1, on the reverse strand, counting down.
TAAAGTCTTCCAAGTATGAGATAGAAATGAGCATGTGGTTTAAAAGCTTTGATGAAAGTGTTTTCAAGATGTGCATTATTGAGTTGGTTTTCTTTAGAGCATGCCTCACTAAGCATTTGTGCTTACGCTCTCTTTTACCAATAATGCAGATAATTGAGGTGTTTTCGGGCATCAAGGAAGCTAAGTTCATCCAAGGAAGTCCAAGCTCATGTATGGTGAAGTTTTCGTACACTTTAGTTTTTGATAGATTGGCAATGGGAAACCAAGGATTGTATTTGGGAGATGTGTTAAACTCCATAAGGTTGTGGCATATTTGTTTTGGCTTGTTTGGATTGTAAATGGCCTTAATTGCTTGTTTTGAGGTTGAAATGCCAATTTGGGTTTTGGTATTAGTAAGCAAACCTATAGACTAATGAGATTTTGTGTTTGATGCTATGATTGTGTTTGAGTGTTCCTAATATGTTCCTCATATGTATGATGACTTGTCGGTATGCTTAGTGGGTCTTTGGGGCATGTTTGAATAGGAATTTGTGAGAAAAACCAACATTTGCTGCTGTTTCTGGGCAAACCGTATCAAAACACCCTTTAGTGTTTCGAAACGGGGGCCGGTAATGGCCTCTGTGTTTCGAAACGGTGGAGGATGTCTCGAAACGATTTGGGTACTGGAATGCCACGTTTCGGAACTGGTCTCGGAACCAACCCGCGTACCGAAACGGTCAACGCCGTTTCGATACAGCATTTCGGTACGGTAGGTGAGTGTTTCAAAACGGGTTACCGTTGGACCCAGGTTTTAATTGTTTGGATGTTTGCATGCTTTACTTTTTAGTCCTAAAGGTTGATATTGCAATTGCTTGCTTGAGGTGTCCTTTTAAGTTGAAATTTGGCAGAGAAGCATATAACATGACTAATTTCAAGATGGTAGCTTTAAAACAAATAAAGTCCCTCTAATTTACAAAATTTACATTTTGGTCCCTAAACTTGTGTGAAGTGCAATTGAGTCCCTATATGTTATTCGATCGATGTGCCTTTCTCAATCATGATTCGTGAGTACTCACTTAGGGTTAACAAGTATCTAGACAAGATTAAAAAGAAAAAAAGGGTCGTGAATTAAGGTTGACTTTCGGGTTGACTTTGGTTTTACTCGTGTAATCTTCATAGTTCGGGTCAATCGTCTAGGCCGGGCTAAGGGGGTTACAGATTCTGGATCAACGCATTCTTATATCTTGAGCGAGCATGCGCATTTGCTTGATATACCTGCTGAGTTACTAGAAGTAGGCATGCAAGTGACTTGTTCGTTTGGTGACACTGTAGTCACTAGAAAGTTATATCAGAGGTGTCCCTTATCTCTTCAGGGTCATGTTTTCCTTGTCGATTTGATGGAATTACCATTTTATGGATATGATGTGATCCTTGGAATGGATTGGTTGTCTGAGCATAGAGTGATGGTTGATTTTGATACCAAGCGGGTCACCTTAAAGCTTACCGATGATTATGAAGTGGTGGTAGTATGTGAGAATGTAAAATTCTTGTCTAATATGGTTTTAGCCTTAGAAGCGAGTCGTATGCTAAGGATGGGTTGTGAGACCTATCTTGCTTATGTGATGAATCTTGACACGAAAGACGTATGAGTTTCTGGTGATGTCGTTCGGTTTGACCAACGCACCCGATGCTTCCATGGACATGATGAATCATGTATTCCATGAGTTCTTAGATTAGTTTGTGGTGGTGTTTATCGATGATATCCTTGTGTACTCTCATACCGAGGAGGATCATGGTAGGCACTTAAGGATAGTCTTGCAAGTGTTGTTGGAGAATCAGTTGTATGCTAAGCAAAACAAATGTGAGTTTTGGCTTAGGGAGGTGGTCTTCCTTGGACATGTTTTGTCGGTTGAGGGTATTCGTGTTGATCCCTAGAAAGTTGAAGCAATGATGAGTTGGAAGGTGCCTAGGTCAGTGACAGAAGTGCGAAGTTTTCTTGGTTTAGCTGGGTATTATCGTAGGTTTGTCGAGGATTTCTCGAAGATAGCTGCATTATTGACCAAGTTGATGCAGAAGAACGTTCTCTTTGAGTGGACAGATGCGAGGCAACAAGCTTTTGATAAGCTGAAAGAGGCTTTGACGCAAGCTCCTGTCTTGATTCAACCCGAGTCTGGTAAGGAGTTTGTAGTCTACAGTGACGCGTCCGTTGTCAGTTTGGGCTATGTGTTGATGCAGGAGGGTAAGGAAGTGGCTTATGCATCTAGGCAATTGAAGGCGCACGAGCGTAACTACCCTACTCACGATCTAGAGCTTGCGACAGTTGTGTTTGCCTTGAAGATTTGGGGGCATTACCTGTATGGAGAAAAGTGTGTGGTGTTCACGGATCATAAGAGCTTAAAGTATCTAATGTCTCAGAAAGAGTTGAATCTTAGGCAGCGTCGTCGGCTGGAGCTGCTTAAGGATTATTATATGTCGGTCGAGTATCACCCGGGCAAGGCCAATGTTGTGGCTGATGCTTTGAGCAGAAAAGTTGCTATGGAATTGAGGGCAATGTTTGCTAGCCTGATCATATCGCGAGATGGTGGTCTTATCGCTGAATTGGAAGTGAAACCATGTTTGATTCAGTTGATCAAATAAATACAGTTGTTAGATGATTCTCTCGTTTCCTATGTTCAGGAAATTGCGAAGGGTAAGCCTTCATATTTCAGTTTTAATGATGACGGGGTTTTGTGTTTTGGGAGTCGAATAGTGGTGCCGGGTGATGTGTGGCTGAGGTGCACTATTCTGACGGAAGCTCATAGTAGTCCTTTCGCTATGCACCCTGGTAGTACAAAGATGTACCGTGATTTGAAGGATGAGTACTATTGGGTGGGGTTGAAAAAGGATGTTGCTGTTTTCGTCAGTAAGTGCATGGTGTGTCAACGAGTGAAGGCTGAACATCAGGTTCCTTCTGGGTTGTTGCAACCTTTGAGAATCCCAGAATGGAAGTGGGAAAGGATTACCATGGATTTTGTGTCCGGTTTGCCCTTGTCACCATCGAAGAAGAACTCGGTATGGGTGATTGTGGATCGTCTTACGAAGTGTGCACATTTCTTGCCTGTGCATACTACGTATACCTTAGATAAGTTTGTTGAGCTGTACATTGTTGAGATTGTGCGGTTGCACGGTGTGCCAAAGTCCATTGTGTCGGATAGGGATCTTAGGTTTACATCGCGATTTTGGGAATGTCTGCATCAAGCTTTGGGTACACGGTTAAATTTCAGTACTTCCTATCTTCCTCAGTCAGATGGACAGTCAGAACTAGTTATCTAGATGCTTGAGGATATGTTAAGATGCTGCGTGATTGATTTTCAGGGTTCTTGAGAGAAGCACTTCCGTTGGTTGAGTTTGCTTACAATAATAGTTATCAGGCGAGTATACAGATGGCTCCTTACGAGGCTCTGTATGGAAGGAGATGTAGAACCCCACTTTGTTGGGCAAGAGCGGGGCAAAAGTTGATTTCAATGCCGGCTATGTTGAAAGGAACCACCGAGAAGGTGAAGCTCATTTGTGAGCATTTGAAGGCAGCATCAGACCAGAAAAAAGTCCTGTGTGGATCTAAAACGTAAGGAGATCGAGTTCGCGGTTGGCGAACGTGTTTTTTTGAAGGATTGTTCTTGGAAGAAGGTGATGAGATTTGGGCGTAAGGGTATGCTTAGCCCAAGGTTCACTGGACCTTACGAGGTTGTAGACCATATTAGTCCCGTGGCATATCGGTTGAGATTGACTTCCGAGCTGGAGAAGATTCATGATGTGTTTCATGTCTCAATGTTACGGAGGTACAGATCAGATCCTTCTCATGTGATGTTTGTTGAGGAGAGAGAATTGAATCCGGATCTATCTTATGATATGGAACCAATGAGGATTCTTGATGTGAGCAGCAAAGTTCTTCGTAGCAAGAGGATAGAACTTTTGAAGGTGTTGTGGCGACATCGATGAGTTGAGGAGGCCACTTGAGAAAGCAAAGTTGACATGCTGAATCAGTTTCTGCACCTTCTTCCTTCAGGTAAAATTTTGAGGACGAAATTTCCTAAGTGGGGGAAAGTTTTAACGCCCTGGTTTTGGGCCTAGATGTTTTAGACATCGGATCGGGCCGATCAGATATAGTTCGAATCTCGTAAGGTGATTTAAGGAAATCAAGGATGTGGGTAGGATAAAAATGTGGTAAAATTTGCTAAAATTCTCTAAAAATATGTTTAAGAGGTTGGTCAAATCAATTTTACAAAACGAGTTTCAGAAGTGGTACAGTTTGGGTGGTGACCAAAATGTGAAGTTTCAAAACTGTGAAAATGCATTTTTCAAAAAGGAGAGTAAAATTATTAGAATCTTTAGGGAGCTTTATGCAATTAAGCCTTTCCTTATTATGACATGCTATTAAAATGGTTTTTACTTCATTGATTTTTAAAGGGGTTTTATTTATTTTATTAATTAAACAGATAATTTGGGAGATTTAGTTACATAACTACTTTTCTCTTCTCATTATCAGTCAAACACTCTTCTAAATCATTTTCTCCGGATTTCTTTTCTCCCAAACACTCTCTCTTGATTTCACTTTCATTTCCAAGGAATCCTTTTCAATTTCTTCATGATTTTTGAAGCAAACACTTGTCATTCATCGAGGAAAGCAAGGATTGGAGGTAAATCCCGTTCTCAACCTCTAATCAAGGTTCTTTATTGAAATTCTCAAGATTTTTTACTCTCAATTGTTGTTTTTAACTGAGTTTTTATGATAGTTATGATTTAAGATCAAAACCTTGCAAAATGGTGACTTAATTCTTGATTTTCGGAATTGTTTTGATGAGCTCTATTTTGGATAGATTCTAATTGCATTTTGAGCTAATTATGTTGTTGAGAAAGTGTTTTAATGATATAGATCCCGGAATCCTTGAGATCTTTGAGTTTTATGATAGTCTTAGTTGCGTTTTTGAGGTGAAATTATGAGGTTTTGATGCTGGAGGTATAAGGATGGGTTTAGGCTGATTTTAGATGTATTATGATGCTTATAAATGATTGAAAGTGATGTATATTGGTTGGGCATGGTTTAGGAAGCAATCGATTGAGTTTTTGGTTGTTTCAGATGGGTAAATTGGTTTGGTTTTGGTGAGTAACGGGTTTGTGTTTAGTTGCTGGTGTTGAAATGCATTTTATACATTTGGAACTCTGTTTTGATGAAATGAAGCAGGGGATCTTGATCCGGAGGCAAACGAGTCGATTGTGGAGGTTTTGGAAGAGTGAATTTCGCGTCGGCAAGCAAGGTCTCGGAAGTAAGTATGGTTTCTTGTTCTCTCGGTTTTCGGTTTTGAAATGGATTTCGCGGTATATCATGTTCATGTTTTGTTGATGATTGTTACTCACTGTTATGCATGAACTTAAGCATGGTTTTGCTTGTGTTTATCCCATGAAAAGGTTTGGTTTGAGTACAAGATGGTGATATCTTGTATGAGATGGTTTTTTCTATTTAAAGGCATGTTTAGTTTGGGATATGTGATGATTTTTGATGATGCATTGAAAACAGTGAGTTAACATGATTTTTAAGGATATATTGGCATGGTTTGATATATTCTTAATATTCGGATACGTTGGTCGACCAATAGGATGTGAGTGCGCTATAATCTATAAATCGTACGTGTGTCTAGCTACGTGTCGTAATATGGGGTGAGCCTATTGCGGGTGATGGAGGTGAGCCTATCACTATGGGTTAGGGGTGAGCCTAATTCCATTCGTAGCCATTAAGATGGGTTGAGCTATCATTGAGATAGGGGTGAGCCTATGTGAGTCCGTGTATCCGATATTGTATATGTGAGTGATGGTGGTGAGTCCATCATAACGGATAGGGGTGAGCCTATGCCGATTGTTAAATGCCAATATATGTGTATGGTTTATGTTGCCCATGTATCATGTTTTAAATGGAAGCATCATGATTTATTGTACATGAGATGCTTGCTGATGAGTTATTGCATATGAGGATTCTATGCATGTGGATTAAGCAAGTGAGGCTTAATGTGGTTTTGCATTGAGAGCAATGCATGTGACTAATGGTACATGTGGAACATGATTTAGGAATGATTTGCTTTGGTTTTGAAAGCATGATTTGAGAATGGGCATGAAATGGTTTGATATGTGTTTTAAAAACCACATTGTTGGTGTATTCTTGAGTTTTCCCTCACTAAGCAAGTGTGCTTACGCTCCTCTTTTCCAACAATGCAGATAACTAAGCTTGAAGGCCGAGGAGTAGCAAGTGAAGGCACCTAAGTTGTCACTCGAACTCAAGTATGAAATTTGGAGAGTTTTAATAAGTAGATTTGGCAATGGGGGTGTAACACCCCAATTTTGGGTTTGGAAGTTTAGGATCTGAACCGGACCGATCTGATTTTCGATTCGAATATAAAAGGTGGTTTTAGGGAAAGCCTAGTTCGGGATGCTTTAAAAATATGGAAAAATATCTAAAAATCCTCTTTTAATATATATAAGAGAGTAGTGAAATCAATTTTACAAAATAAGGTTTGGAGGTGCAACATTTCGAAATAGTGACTAAAATGTAATTTTTGAAAAGTTCAGTGGTGACTGTTTTGTAAGGATTGAAACTTTGAATCTTTAAGGAGCTAATTTACCCAAGGAAGGATTTCTCCAGATTTTTCATAGATTTTAATGACTTAATTAATGTTTAATTAATTTAATGAAAAGGAGAAAAACCAATTTTGAGATTTCATAACTAACTTTTGCTAAAACTTTCTCATCTCATTTTCTCTCAAAATTCCCTCAGCCAAACACATTTCCACAGCAACATTTCTTTTGATTTTCACACTAAATGATGAGGTTTCAATCATCAATTGATTCCTAATACTTTCTACATCAAATCCTCTTCATTTGCTTATTGAATTTTCAAGGATTTTGGCTCTAAACAATGAGAAATCTACATTTAGAGGAAAGGATGTTCTTCTCCTCTAAATACTCAGTTCTTTACTGAAATTCCCAAGTTCTCAATTCTTAAATTAAGTTTTACAAAAGGTTTTAATGTTGTGATCTTGATTTTGGTTTAAAACTCAAGATTTGGATCAAATCTTAAAGGAATTCGTGGTGTTTGTTTGGGCTCTGTTTTGAGATGGATTTTAAATGTATTTTGGATGTTTAATGATGTGTAATTGAGGTTTAATCAATGCAATCCCGAATAGGTTGATTTTCCTAAGTTTTTACTTGTGAAAATGGTGGTTTTTAGGGTGATCTTGGTGTTCTGTTATAGCTGGAGGTATAAGGTCGAGTTTAGGTTCTTTTTGGGTGTTAATTGAGGTTTAAGAATGTTTAGAAGTGATGGATCTTGGCTGGGTAATGTTGTGGAAGAGTTTGGAAGTGATTTCGGTTGTGTTTGGTAGCCGAAATGTTAGATTTGATGAGAGCAGAAAGTTTAGGTGTAATGGCTGAAGATTTTAATGCATGATGATGCATTAAACCTCTGCTTTGATGTGTTTAAAACAAGGGAGACATCTTCGGATCCTTGTGGTGTTGATCTAGAGGCTTGAACGGCGTTTCAGCAAGCTTGCGAAACGGAATTGGTGAGTGAAGTTGGGTTTTCAGCTTTGAAACCAATATTTGAAGGTTTTGGTAGCTTATTTTAAGTCTAAGCAACTTAACTAAGCTCAAGAGTAAGTTTTCGGGGAAACTCTCTCTCTTGATGAACCATGAGATGGTTGGATGCAATGTATTTAATTTGCATGTTTAATTTTTGTTTTGAAAGCATGTTTTAGCATGATTAATGCTGGTTTTGTAAGCCATGTGTTGAAGGATACTCAAGGTAAGAGATCCTTGGTTTGTTTGGATAAATGTGGTTTTGATGCATAGTGATGCATGATGATTTAATTGCTTTGATTAATGCTTTAAAACAGTGGATTGTTGATGATAAATGATGTATATTGGCAAGTGATGTGTTGGTTTTAAAGTACTTGAATCGGATATAGTTAGCCGGCTATAGGATTGGGTGCACCGTGAATAAAGTCGCCTTGGATGTTGAGGGGTTGTAATCGTACTGTAAACTCCATCCAAGTACACTAACGAGATGGTTAAGATCACAATGGTGGTTAAAAGGCCATGTGTGGATCTTATGTTGTGTGTTCCGTGTTCTCGTTAATGATGTTATACAACTACCGATGAGTGATGTGGAGGGGTTGTGATTGTGTCGTTAAACTCCATCACGGGTGTTGAGGGGGTTGAGATTGTACCGGTAAACTCCACCTTGTGTGTTCGGTAGTGTGTATGAAGCGTATGGGACAACGCTTGTAATCCGCGTATCCGATTGTGTTTTGTGTTGTAAAAGGTTATGGTTTATCACTTGGAAGCCAATATGACATGTTGAACTAATGAAGCATGAGTTGCTTGTTTAAGAATGGAAGGTTGCATGGATAATGATGTTTATGTGTAAAATGGCTTTATGAAAAGTGTTTTATAAATGCATTATTGTGTTGTTTCTTTAGAGCATGTCTCACTAAGCATTTGTGCTTACACTCTCTCTCTTGAACAAATAATGCAGATAATTGAGGTGTTTGAGGGCATCAAGGAGGCTAAGAATCCAAGGGAAAGCTAAGCTCATGTATGGTGACTTTTTCACAACATTGTTAGTTTTTGATATTTGGCAATGGGAACCTAGGTTGTGTTTTTGGGAGATGTTTTGGACTCCCTAAGTGTGGCATGATGTCTTTGATGTTTTGGACTTGTAAATGGCCATTTTGGTGTTGCGTTGATGCTTTGATGGTTTTTGGTTTTGGATATTAGGATGCATGCCTATAGACTTGTGGCTTCTCTTAATTGATGCCATGAATGTGTTTAGATGATGCAAATATGTACCTTGTATGTATGTTGACTTGTTGACACGATTAGGGGGTCAATACGATGTGTTTGAGTGGATAAATGTGTGTTAAACCAGCAAATTCTGCACTTTCTGGGCAATCCGTATCGGAACGGGCACTAGTGTTTCGAAACGGGGGCCTGTAATGGCCTTCGTGTATCGAAACGGGCAGAGGCCGTTTCGAAACGTTTTTACCACTGCCAAGCCTTGTTTCGATACAGGTCTAGAAACGAACCCGCGTTTCGGAACGGTCAACCCCCGTTCCGAAACAGACGACCGTTGGGCACTGATTTGAATGGTTTTATTGTTTGCAAGTTTTACGTTTTAGTCCTGAATATTGTTTTTGCAATTGCTTGAGTTTGAGATGTCGTTTAAGGTGAAATTTGACAGGGAAGCATGTAATATGATTAATTTCATATTCGTAACTTAAAACTCAGTTCAGTCCTCTTAATTTCGAGAATTTACATTTTGGTCCTTAAAAGTTGTAATTTTTGCAATTGAGTCCCTTAACATTTTCCGATCGCTGTGCTTTTCAAGTATGCTATTCTCAAGAGTACGCTTATGATTAATATGCATCTAGACAAGATTAAAAAGAAAAAAAAGGGTTGTTAATCAAGGTTGACTTTCAGGTTGACTTTGGTTTTCCCCGTGTAATCTTTGTAGTTCGGGTCAACCGTCTAGGTCGGGCTAAGGGGGTTACATTTGGTGGTATCAGAGCTGAGTTCTCGAGTAAACGGGAATGGTTGTGTGGGTGATGTATGCATGATTGCATGATATGCTTTTTAAGTGAAAGTATGATGTATGAATTGTAAAGTATGTTGCAATTGTGATGCTATGCTATGTTGAAGCATGTTAGAGGGACCCATTGCCATATCAAAACTAATGAAATGAATTGTTTTTGAAAAATGAGCTTGAGTGCTTGGATTAGTTACCTTGTTGAGCCTAATGATGTTTATTGCATTTGTGTTAGTGCATTGTTTTAGTGAATGGGACCTCGTAGAGAGACGAGAGTTAATACGCGAGCTATGGCTCAGAACGAGAATGAGGAGAATGTCGATAATGTTGTGTATTTACCTCCTTCTCCTGGTGGTGGACCACCCGGTGGTGGTGGTGCTGGAGGTGATGGAGCTGGTGTTGGTGCTGGTGCTGGGGTCGCTGGACCTGAAGCGGGGCAGGGGCAAGCTGCTCCTGACATGACAGTTTTGATATAGGCTATAGCTGGAGCCTTTCAGGTGGCGGTAGCCGGAGCTCATGGAGCTGGGCATCAAGGTGATGCTAATGCGAGATTACCTTTGGAACGTTTGCGCAGTTTGGGAGGGACTGAGTTCAGAGGTTTATCTGTTGAGGGTTCCGAATCTTGGTTGGAAAGTACCAAGAGGATATTGGGACAAATGAACTGCAATGATGTGCAGAAGTTAGGATGTGTGGTATCGCTATTACATGATTATGCGTATACCTGGTGGACGACAACTGTCTCTAGAATGGAGGAAGTTGATGTGACTTGGACGTTCTTCCTGAACGCATTCAAGCGAAAGTATCTAGGTGTGCGGTACATGGATGAAAAGAAAAGGGAATTCATGTCTTTTACGCAAGGGAGCATGACGGTGGCTGAGTATGAGATCCAGTTTGTCCGTCTTAGTCAATATGCACCTGAGCTTATCCCGGATGAGCGGGAGAGGTGTGAGCGTTTCCGATATGGTTTGGTGTCGGATGTAAAGACCTTTATGCTTGCAGCTGAGTACACGGATTTTGATGTGCTGGTTAGTAGGGCGAAGGACGTTGAGCAGAACCTGGGTTTGTCTTCCAGGAGTGCTGGTTCTGGCTCGGGCAAGAGAGTTGCTGAGTATGGTTCCGGTGGTGGACGGAACAAGAGAAGACGAGATAGGAGATATTAGTCTTCTGCTAGATGTGGTAGTGGAAGGCATGGTGCGCCTGTTCAGGGAGACAGGGCGAGAGCCGATCAAAACACATGATGGGCGTGTGGATCGCGTGGTCATTTGAGGCGTGATTGTCCTCAGGCAACGAGAGAGGTGCAGGCTCCTATTGCAGTGACGGGTAATTCGTGTTGGAATTGTGGTTCGGCAGACCACATGAAGAGGGAGTGTCCTCTGTTGGCCGGTGGTGGTCAGGGACGTGCTCCTGGAGTTGTTGCACCACAGAGAGGTCGTGGGCGCGGCCGTGGTAATTTCCAGCGCAGAGATGATGGCGGAAGGAATGTGGCGTATGTGGTGGCTGTGCAACCTGAGGGTGGTGGCCAGGCTCGAGTGTATGCGCAACGAGAGGGGAGGAATGACACAGATGTGATCGCAGGTACCTTTACTTTGCAATCCTTGTCATTACTTTCCTTGGTTGATTCTGGATCTACACACTCATACATATTGCGTGAACATGCTCAATTGCTTGGTTTGCCTGTTGAGTCTTTGGATGTTGGTATGCGTGTAACTAGTTCCTTTGGTGAGACCGTTGTGACACGAAAGTTGTATAGAAGATGTCCCTTGGTTGTGCAAAATCATGTTTTTCATGTTGATCTCATGGAATTTCCATTCTATGGTTTTGATGTAATCCTTGGTATGGATTGGCTTGTTGAAAATCGAGCTGTGGTGGATTTTGAGAAAAAGCGAGTTTCGTTGAAGCTTGCGGATGATTATGAGGTAGTGGTGGTTGGTGAGAATGTGAAGTTTGTTGCCAATGTGGTGTCTTCCTTGGAGGCGAGTCGGATGCTGAGGCAAGGTTGTGAATCCTACTGTAACCCCCTTAACCCGGCCTAGACGGTTGACCCGAATTAAGAAAGTCACACGGGGAAAACCAAAGTCAACCCGAAAGTCAACCTTGATTAACGACCCTTTTTTTTCTTTTAAAACTTGTTTAGATGCATATTAAGCCTTAGATATGATCATAAAACAACATACTCAAAGATCATAAACATCAGAGATCAAACAGGGACCCAATTGAACAATTTACAACTTTAGGGACCAAATTGTAAATTCTGATAAATATATGGACTTAACCCAAATTGAAGTTACCATCTTGAAATTAATCATGTTTCATGCTTCTCTGTGAAATTTCAGTTCAAAAGGACATCCCAAACTCATACAATTGCACAAACAAGATTCAGGACCAAAATGCAAACATTTCAAAACATTTAACTGCCAATGTCAGCCCCCAACGGTCACCCGTTCCGAAACGGGAGACAGCCCGTTTCGAAACACGGGGCCGTTCCGCAACGCGTACCGAAACGGGGGTCGGGCAGTAGCCTTTCCGTTTCGGAACGGTCCCTCCCGTTTCGGACGCCTGGGCTTGTTTAAGGCACCCGTTCCGAAACGGTAGGTGCTGTTCCGAAACACCCTGCACAGATTGCCCAAAAATGCATACTTAAACATGCAATTGACCAACCAATCATGCTCCAAATGCCACCAAACTTTGCCAACATGCAATTCAACATATATGAGACATACTTGCATCAACAATTCATCAAAACATCCGCATATATGAAAAGCCCCAAATCTATAGGCATGCTTCCTACACAAGCAACCATTCAAGCATAAACTTCCAAATTCAAGCATATAAAGGCCAACCACAAAAACCAGCATTCTCAACAACATTCAACATACTTAGGGAGTTCAAAACATCTCCCGAAACATACACATAGGTCCCCCATTGCCAAATTACCAAAAGCTAAGTGTACTTAAGAAACCCTTCCATACTTTGAGCTTTACTACCACTTGAATGCTTGCCTTCCTTGCTGCCCTCAAAGTACTTTAATGCTCTGCAATATTGGTTTGAGAAAACAAAGAGAGCGTAAGCAAAAGCTTAGTGAGGAATGCTCAATAAAACCATCCAATAATGCATTTATAAAACACTTTATAAATCATGCTTCAAATCATCATTTACACATGCTCAAAAGCATACTTTAACAAGCATCTCATGCTTCATTTCATTACATGTCATATTGGCCACAAGTGATACATTTCATTTCTTTGAAAACAAGTTCATCAACTTTCACCCCAAGGACTTTTAAACACCTTGGACCCCAAGGACTTTTAAACACATTGGCCATGGACTTTTAAACACCATGATATAAATTACCTCAAGGACTTTTAAACACCTTGACCCCAAGGACTTTTAAACACCTTGGCCTATGGACTTTTAAACACCATAGAAAGGACCACACAAGGACTTTTAAACACCTTTGTGTCCGTAACAAGAATCATCCAAGGACTTTTAACCACCTTGATGTTCTTAAGTAACAAGGCTCACTCAAGGACTTTTAACCACCTTAGTGACCTCAATCTTTTCAAAACATCACTTGCCAATATACATCATTATCATCAATTTATCCACTGTTCTAAAGCATTAAACCAAGCCATATTCATCATGCATTTAAAAGCATCAAACCACATTTAATCAATGTTCAAAAACAAGGAGCTCTTACCTTGAGCTTCCTTCAACGTATGGCTTACAAAAACATCATTAACCATGCTAAATCATGCTTTCAAAACAGAATTTAAAACATGCAATAAACCACATTGCACAACAATCAAATCATGGCCACCACTAGAGAGTATTTCCGAAAACTTACACTTGAGCTTAGCAAAGTTGTTTAGACTTAAACTAAGCTCCCAAGACATTGGTTTCAAAGCCGAAAACCCAATTTCACTCACCGATTCCACTTCGCCTCTTGCCGAAGCACCAAATCAAGCCTCCGGATCACCACCACTTGGATCCAAAGATGACTCCCCTCCAAACTTGAATTTCTCCTCTTTTGGAACCAAAAAGCTTGATGAACCAAGTAGCAATTACAAAGGTTTTGATGATGAGATGATTAGGAATCAAAAGAGGATTGAAAAGAAGTATTTAGGTGATAAAAATCAGAGGAAAAGATCTGGAGAGAATGTGTTTGGTTTGAGAGAAAAGATGAGAGAAAATGGGAAATGGAAAATTTAGAAAGTTAGTTAAAAATGACTAAAATATCTTTCCCTCCTTTTACTTTTATTTAAAACCATTATTAAATCATTTAATATTCTAGAAAATCTGGAGAAACTCCCTTTGGGTAAAATAGCTCCTTAAAGATTCAAAGTTTCAATCCTTTCTAAAACAGTCACAAAACTTTCAAAAATTACATTTTGGTCACTAGCCAAAATGTCACCCTTCCGAAACTCATTTTCCAAAATTGATTTCACAGTTCACTTAAATATATTAAAAGATGATTTTATAACATTTTTCCATATTTTTAATGCAACCCGAACTAAGCTTTCCTAAATTCACTCTCTTAGATTCGAACAGCACTTTGACCAAACCGGTCAACGCCCAAAACTTCCAAGCCCAAAACCGGGGCGTTACAACTCTCCCCCCCTTAAGAAATTTCGTCCCCGAAATTTACCTGAAGGAAAGAGATAAGGAAACTGCTTCAGCATGTCTTCCTTCCGCTCCCACGTGGCTTCCTCAACACCTCGATGCTTCCACAGCACCTTCACCAACTCAATGGTCTTGCAACGAAGAACCTTGCTATCCGAATCCAGAACCTTCACCGGTTCCTCATCATAGGTCAAATCCGGATTCAAAACCACTTCCTCCACAGGCATCACATGCGAAGGATCAGATCTATACCTCCGGAGCATAGAGACATGGAACACATCATGAATCTTCTCCAACTTCTGAGGTAACCTCAACTGATACGCAACAGGACCCACACGCTCAACCACCTCATATGGTCCAATGTACCTAGGGCTCAACTTACCCTTTCGGCCAAACTGCATCACCTTCTTCCAAGGCGAAACCTTCAAGAACACACGGTCACCCACCGCATACTCTATCTCCTTACGCTTCAAATCCGCGTAAGACTTCTGCCGATCAGAAGCAGCCTTCAACCGCTCACAAATGAGCTTTACCTTCTCTGTGGTCCCTTTCAACAAAGCCGGCATCGAAACCAACTTTTGACCAGTTTCAGCCCAACAAAGAGGAGTCCTACACTTCCTCCCGTACAAAGCCTCATAAGGTGCCATCTGTATACTTGCCTGATAACTATTGTTATAAGCAAACTCAACCAAAGGCAGATGCTACTCCCAAGAACCTTGGAACTCAATCACGCAGCACCTCAACATATCCTCCAAAATCTGGATAACTCGCTCAGACTGACCATCCGACTGAGGATGATAGGATGTACTGAAATGCAACCTTGTACCCAGAGCTTGATGCAAACACTTCCAGAACCGCGATGTGAACCTCGGATCCCTATCCGACACAATCGACTTAGGCACACCATGCAGCCGCACAATCTCAGCAATGTACAGCTCTGCCAACTTATCCAAAGAAAACGTGGTATGCACAGGCAAGAAATGCGCACACTTCGTTAGGCGATCCACAATCACCCACACCGAATTCTTCTTCGAGGGAGACAAAGGTAAACCAGATACAAAATCCATGGTAACCCGTCCCCACTTCCACTCAGGGATTTTCAACGGTTGCAACAACCCTGAAGGAAACTGATGTTCAGCCTTAACTCGCTGACATACCAAACACTTGCTAACAAACTCCGCAACATCTTTCTTCAAACCCACCCAATAGTACTCATCACGAAGATCACGGTACATCTTAGTACTACCAGGGTGCATAGCAAAAGGACTACTATGACCTTCAGTCAGAATAGCACGCCTCAACTCAGCATCAGCAGGCACTACTATCCGACTCCCAAAACACAACACACCATCATCATTAAAACAGAAATCCGAAGGTCTACCCTCCGCGATATCCTGAACATGCGACACCAAGGAATCATCCAGCAACTGCTTATCCTTGATCAACTGAACCAAAGAGGGTTTCACTTGCAACTCAGCAACGAGACCACCATCTTGCGATATGCTCAAGCTAGCAAACATAGCCCTCAGCTCAACAGCTACTTTCCTACTCAAGGCATCCGCAACAACATTAGCTTTTCCAGGATGATACTCAATCGTCAGATCATAATCCTTGAGCAACTCCAACCAACGCCGCTGCCTAAGATTCAACTCCTTCTGAGACATCAGATACCTCAAACTCTTGTGATCTGTGTACACAGTACACTTCTCACCATACAGATAATGTCTCCAGATCTTCAGAGCAAAAACCACTGCAGCCAGCTCAATATCATGCGTAGGGTAATTGCGCTCATGCACTTTCAACTGCCGCGATGCATAAGCCACCACCTTACCCTCCTGCATCAGCATACACCCCAACCCAACATAGGATGCATCACTGTAAACCACAAACTCTTTCCCTGATTCAGACTGAATCAAGATAGGAGCTTGCGTCAAAGCCGCCTTAAGCTTCTCAAAAGCCTGCTGTCTCGCTTCCGTCCACTCATACTTAACATCCTTTTGCAACAGCTTCGTCAAAGGAGCAGCAATCTTGGAAAAACCATCCACAAACCTTCGGTAGTATCCCGCCAAACCAAGGAAACTACGGACCTCATGAACAGACTTAGGAACTTTCCAATTCATCACCGCCTCAATCTTCTGAGGATCAACACGAATCCCCTCAGCTGAGACCACATGCCCAAGAAACACCACCTCCCTTAACCAGAACTCACACTTGCTCAGCTTAGCATAAAGCTGATTCTCCAACAAAGCTTGCAAAACAATCCTCAAATGCTCTTCATGCTCCTCCTCAGTACGCGAGTACACGAGGATATCATCAATGAACACCACAACAAACTTGTCCAGGTATTCATGAAACACACGATTCATCATGTCCATGAAAGCAGCAGGAGCATTTGTCAACCCAAACGGCATCACAAGGAACTCATAATGCCCATACCTTGTCCTGAAAGCTGTCTTAGGCACATCCACATCCTTCACCTTCAACTGATAATACCCTGACCTCAAGTCAATCTTAGAGAACACAGCAGCTCCCCGAAATTGATCAAAGAGATCATCAATCCTCGGCAAAGGATACCGATTCTTGATAGTCAACTTATTCAGCTGACGGTAATCAATGCACATTCTCATAGTGCCATCCTTCTTCTTCACAAACAAGACCGGTGCTCCCCAAGGTGACACACTCGGCCGGATGAAACCACGATCAAGCAACTCTTGCAACTGCGTCTTCAGCTCCTTCAGCTCCTTAGGTGCCATTCTATAGGGAGTAATGGACACAAGAGTTGTATTCTCATACAGCTCAATTCCAAACTCCACCTCGCGGTTAGGAGGTAAACCAGGCAACTCCTCAGGAAAAACACCAGGAAACTCCTTCACAACTCTGATATCTTGCACCCTCAACTCTTTAGAGCTAGGATTCATTACAAAAGCTAGATAGGCTTCGCAACCTTGCCTCAGCATCCTGCTCGCCTCCAAGGTAGACACCACATTGGCAAGAAACTTCACATTCTCACCAACCACAACAACTTCATAATCATCCGCAAGCTTAAGCGAAACTCGCTTGTTTTCACAATCCACAACAGCGCGATGCTCAGCAAGCCAATCCATACCAAGGATTACATCAAAGCCATAAAAAGGTAACTCCATAAGATCAACATGAAAAACATGTTCTTGAACAACCAAGGGACACCTTCTATAAAGCTTACGAGTCACAACAGTCTCACCAAAAGAACTAGTGACACGAACACCAACATCCAAAGACTCAACAGGCAAACCAAGCAATTCAGCATGCTCACGCAAAATGTATGAATGCGTAGATCCAGAATCTATCAAAGAAAGCAATGACAAGGATTGCAAAGTAAAGGTACCTGCAATCACATCCACATCATTCCTTCCCTTACGCTGAGCATACACCCTCGCTTGGCCTCCACCTTCAGGCTGAATAGCCACAACATGGGCCACTCCACGACCACCTTCCTCTCTCCTCTGGAAATTACCACGGCCGCGCCCACGACCTCTCTGCGGTGCAGCAACAACAGGAGCACGCACCTGATCACCAGCCAACCTAGGACAATCACGCCTCAAATGGTCTGCGGATCCATAATTCCAGCACCCATTATCGGCTGCCGCAACAGGAGCTTGCACCTCTCTCACAGCACGGGGACAGTCACGTTTCATGTGACCACGTGAACCACAGATCCAACAAGCACTCGGATCAGCTCTAGCATTACCTCCTCTAGCAGGTGCACCACCACCTCTCTTAGCAGAAGACTAATACTTCTGATCACGTCCCCTCTTGTTCCGTCCACCTCCAGAACTATATTCAGCAGCTCGCTTGCCAGCACCCTTAGCAGATAAACTCAAGTTCATCTCAACGTCCTTGGCTCGGCCCACCAACACATCAAAATCATCATACTCGGCGGCCAGCAAATACATTTTCACATCCGTCTCTAAGCCGTAACGGAACCTCTCGCACCTTGCCCGCTCATCAGGTACCAGCTCAGGTGCATACTGACCGAGTCGCACAAACTGCACTTCATACTCAGCCACACTCATGCTCCCTTGGGTAAGAGACATGAATTCACGCTTCTTCTCATCAAGATATCTCACACCAAGATATCTCCGCTTGAACACATTCTGAAAGAATGTCCAAGTCACATCAGCTTCTGCCATCCCAGCAATAGTGGTTGTCCACCACGTATACGCATCCTTCTGCAGCAAGGACACAACACAACCCAGCTTCTGCACATCAGTGCAACTCATCTGGCCCAAGATTCGCTTGGTACTCTCTAGCCAAGCTTCAGAACTCTCAGCAGACATACCCCTGAACTCAGTCCCACCAAGACTGCGCAGACGCTCCAAAGGTAGTCTGACTCGAGCATCTTCCTGATGCCCCGCTCCACGAGCCCCAGCTACTGCTGCTTGAAAAGCACCAGCAATAGCTTGTACTAACATCGTCATATCAGGCATAGCTTGCCCCTGACCAGCCCCAGGTCCAGCAGCTCCAGCGCCAGCTGCAGCTCCAGCTTCCTCAGCCCCAGCACCACCACCACCAGGTGGAGGAGGAGGTAACACCGCACTACCCATGTTTTCCTCATTCTCGTTCTCATTAGGAGCCGTAGCTCGCACATTACCTCGTAACTCTCTACGTGGTGCCATACTTTTACCATGCAATCACAACACAAATGTAACCCCCTTAACCCGGCCTAGACGGTTGACCCGAATTAAGAAAGTCACACGGGGAAAACCAAAGTCAACCCGAAAGTCAACCTTGATTAACGACCCTTTTTTTTCTTTTAAAACTTTTTTAGATGCATATTAAGCCTTAGATATGATCATACAACAGTATACTCAAAGATCATAAACATCAGAGATCAAACAGGGACCCAATTGAACAATTTACAACTTTAGGGACCAAATTGTAAATTCTGATAAATATAAGGACTTAACCCAAATTGAAGTTACCATCTTGAAATTAATCATGTTTCATGCTTCTCTGTGAAATTTCAGTTCAAAAGGACATCCCAAACTCATACAATTGCACAAACAAGATTCAGGACCAAAATGCAAACATTTCAAAACATTTAACTGCCAATGTCAGCCCCCAACGGTCACCCGTTCCGAAACAAGAGACAGCCCGTTTCGAAACACGGGGCCGTTCCGCAACGCGTACCGAAACGGGGGTCGGGCAGTAGCCTTTCCGTTTCGGAACGGTCCCTCCCGTTTCGGACGCCTGGGCTTGTTTAAGGCACTCGTTCCGAAACGGTAGGTGCTGTTCCGAAAAACCCTGCACAGATTGCCCAAAAATGCATACTTAAACATGCAATTGACCAACCAATCATGCTCCAAATGCCACCAAACTTTGCCAACATGCAATTCAACATATATGAGACATACTTGCATCAACAATTCATCAAAACATCCGCATATATGAAAAGCCCCAAATCTATAGGCATGCTTCCTACACAAGCAACCATTCAAGCATAAACTTCCAAATTCAAGCATATAAAGGCCAACCACAAAAACCAGCATTCCCAACAACATTCAACATACTTAGGGAGTTCAAAACATCTCCCGAAACATACACATAGGTCCCCCATTGCCAAATTACCAAAAGCTAAGTGTACTTAAGAAACCCTTCCATACTTTGAGCTTTACTACCACTTGAATGCTTGCCTTCCTTGCTGCCCTCAAAGTACTTTAATGCTCTACAATATTGGTTTGAGAAAACAAAGAGAGCGTAAGCAAAAGCTTAGTGAGGAATGCTCAATAAAACCATCCAATAATGCATTTATAAAACACTTTATAAATCATGCTTCAAATCATCATTTACACATGCTCAAAAGCATACTTTAACAAGCATCTCATGCTTCATTTCATTACATGTCATATTGGCCACAAGTGATACATTTCATTTCTTTGAAAACAAGTTCATCAAATTTCACCCCAAGGACTTTTAAACACCTTGGACCCCAAGGACTTTTAAACACCTTGGCCATGGACTTTTAAACACCATGATATAAATTACCTCAAGGACTTTTAAACACCTTGACCCCAAGGACTTTTAAACACCTTGGCCTATGGACTTTTAAACACCATAGAAAGGACCACACAAGGACTTTTAAACACCTTTGTGTCCGTAACAAGAATCATCCAAGGACTTTTAACCACCTTGATGTTCTTAAGTAACAAGGCTCACTCAAGGACTTTTAACCACCTTAGTGACCTCAATCTTTTCAAAACATCACTTGCCAATATACATCATTATCATCAATTTATCCACTGTTCTAAAGCATTAAACCAAGCCATATTCATCATGCATTTAAAAGCATCAAACCACATTTAAACAATGTTCAAAAACAAGGAACTCTTACCTTGAGCTTCCTTCAACATATGGCTTACAAAAACAGCATTAATCATGCTAAATCATGCTTTCAAAACAGAATTTAAAACATGCAATAAACCACATTGCACAACAATCAAATCATGGCCACCACTAGAGAGTATTTCCGAAAACTTACACTTGAGCTTAGCAAAGTTGTTTAGACTTAAACTAAGCTCCCAAGACATTGGTTTCAAAGCCGAAAACCCAATTTCACTCACCGATTCCACTTCGCCTCTTGCCGAAGCACCAAATCAAGCCTCCGGATCACCACCACTTGGATCCAAAGATGACTCCCCTCCAAACTTGAATTTCTCCTCTTTTGGAACCAAAAAGCTTGATGAACCAAGTAGCAATTACAAAGGTTTTGATGATGAGATGATTAGGAATCAAAAGAGGATTGAAAAGAAGTATTTAGGTGATAAAAATCAGAGGAAAAGATCTGGAGAGAATGTGTTTGGTTTGAGAGAAAAGATGAGAGAAAATGGGAAATGGAAAATTTAGAAAGTTAGTTAAAAATGACTAAAATATCTTTCCCTCATTTTACTTTTATTTAAAACCATTATTAAATCATTTAATATTCTAGAAAATCTGGAGAAACTCCCTTTGGGTAAAATAGCTCCTTAAAGATTCAAAGTTTCAATCCTTTCTAAAACAGTCACAAAACTTTCAAAAATTACATTTTGGTCACTAGCCAAAATGTCACCCTTCCGAAACTCATTTTCCAAAATTGATTTCACAGTTCACTTAAATATATTAAAAATGATTTTAGAACATTTTTCCATATTTTTAATGCAACCCGAACTAAGCTTTCCTAAATTCACTCTCTTAGATTCGAACAGCACTTTGACCAAACCGGTCAACGCCCAAAACTTCCAAGCCCAAAACCGGGGTGTTACACCTACCTAGCCTTTGTGATGAATCCTAGCTCTAAGGAGTTGCGTGTTCAAGATATCAGGACTATGCGAGAATTTCCTGGTGTGTTTCCGGAAGAGTTGCCTGGGTTGCCTCCTAACCGAGAGGTGGAGTTTGGAATTGAGTTGTATGAAAACACAACTCCAGTGTCCATTACTCCTTACCGAATGGCACCTAAGGAGTTGAAGGAGCTGAAGACGCAACTTCAGGAGTTGCTTGATCGTGGTTTTATTCGGCCGAGTGTGTCACCTTGGGGTGCATCGGTCTTGCTTGTGAAGAAAAAGGATGGCACTATGAGAATGTGCATCGATTACTGTCAGCTGAACAAGTTGACTATCAAGAATCGGTATCCATTGCCGAGGATTGATGATCTTTTTGATCAATTTCGGGGAGCGGCTGTGTTCTCTAAGATTGACTTAAGGTCAGGGTATTACCAGTTGAAGGTGAAGGATGTGGATGTGCCAAAGACAGCCTTCAGAATGAGGTATGGGCATTATGAGTTCCTTGTGATGTCGTTTGGTTTGACGAATGCTCATGCAGCTTTTATGGACATGATGAATAGAGTGTTCCATGAATATTTGGACAAGTTTGTTGTCGTGTTCATTGATGATATCCTCGTGTACTCTCGTACTGAGGAAGAGCATGAGGGACATTTGAGGATTGTATTGCAGGCTTTGTTGGAGAATCAGTTTTATGCTAAGTTAAGCAAGTGTGAGTTCTGGCTCAGGGAAGTTGTGTTCCTTGGTCATGTGGTCTCTGCTGAGGGGATTCGTGTTGATCCTCAGAAGATTGAGGCCGTGATGAATTGGAAGCCTCCTAAGTCTGTTCATGGAGTCCGTAGTTTCCTTGGTTTTGCAAGATACTATCGGAGGTTCGTGGATGGATTTTCAAAGATTGCTACACCTTTGACGAAGTTGTTACAGAAGGATGTCAAGTATGAGTGGACGGAAGCGATACAGCAGGCTTTTGAGAAGCTGAAGGCAGCTTTGACGCAAGCTCCTATCTTGGTTCAGCCTGAATCAGGGAAAGAGTTTGTGGTGTATAGTGACTTATTCTATGTTGGTTTGGGGTGTGTGTTGATGCAAGAGGGTAAGGCGGTGGCTTATGCATCGTGCCAGTTGAAGGTGCATGAGCGCAATTATCCTACGCATGACATTGAATTGGCTGCGGTGGTTTTTGCTTTGAAAATTTGGAGACATTACCTGTATGGTGAGAAGTGTACGGTGTACACGGATCACAAGAGTTTGAAGTATCTAATGTCTCAGAAAGAGTTGAATCTTAGGCAACGACGTTGGGTGGAGTTGCTTAAAGATTACGATCTGACAATCGAGTACCATCCGGGAAAAGCTAATGTTGTTGCGGATGCCTTGAGTAGGAAGGTGGCAGTGGAGTTGAGGGCTATGTTTGCCAGCTTGAGTATTTCGCGAGATGGCGGTCTTGTGGCTGAATTGCAAGTGAAACCATCCTTGGTTCAGTTGATTAAGGATAAGCATCTGCTGGATGATTCCTTGGTGCCACATGTTCAGGATATTGCTGAGGATAGGCCATCGGATTTCTGCTTTAATGATGGTGGAGTTTTATGTTTTGGGAGTCAGATAGTAGTGCCCAATGATGCTGAGTTGAGGCGTGCTATTCTGACTGAAGCTCATAGTAGTCCTTTTGCTATGCACCCTGGTAGTACAAAGATGTATCGTGATCTTAAGGATGAGTACTATTGGGTGGGTCTAAAGAAAGATGTTGCTGAGTATGTGAGCAAGTGCATGGTTTGTCAGCGAGTTAAGGCTAAGCATCAGTTTCCTTTTGGGTTGTTGCAACCGTTGAGGATTCCTGAGTGGAAGTGGGAAAGGATTACCATGGACTTTGTGTTTGGTTTGCCTTTGTCGCCATCGAAAAAGAATTCCGTGTGGGTGATTGTGGATCGCCTTACGAAGTGTGCTCATTTCTTACCTGTGCATACTACGTACACTTTGGACAAGCTTGCAGAGCTATACATTGCTGAGATTGTGCGGCTGCATGGTGTGCCAAAGTCGATCGTGTCGTATAGAGATCCGAGGTTTACATCGCGTTTCTGGGAATGTTTGCATCAAGCTTTGGGTACACGGTTGAACTTCAGTACTTCTTATCATCCACAGTCGGATGGACAGTCTGAGCGTGTTATCCAAGTGCTGGAGGATATGTTGAGGTGTTGTGTGATTGAGTTTCAGGGTTCTTGGGAGAAGCATTTGCCATTGGTGGAGTTCGCTTATAACAATAGTTACCAGGCAAGTATTCAAATGGCACCTTATGAAGCCTTGTACGGGAGGAAGTGCAGAACTCCTCTTTGTTGGGCTGAAACAGGTCAGAAGTTGATTTCAATGCTAGCTTTGTTGAAAGGAACCACCGAGAAGGTAAAGCTCATTTGTGAGCGCTTGAAGGCAGCTTCTGATCGACAAAAGTCTTACGCGGATTTGAAGCGTAAGGATGTTGAGTATGCGGTAGGTGACCGTGTGTTTTTAAAAGTTTCGTCTTGGAAAAAGGTGATGAGGTTTGGCCGAAAGGGTAAGTTGAGCCCTAGGTACATTGGACCATACGAGGTGATTGAGCGTGTGGGTCCTGTTGCGTACAAGCTGAGATTGCCGCAAGAGTTGGAAAAGATTCATGATGTTTTTCATGTCTCTATGCTTCGGAGGTATAGATCGGATCCTTCGCATGTTATGCATGTGGAGGAAGTGGAGTTGAATCCAGACTTGACCTATGATGAGGAGCCGGTGGGAATTTTGGATTCAGGCAGTAAAGTTCTTCGAGGCAAGACCATTGAGTTGGTAAATGTGTTGTGGAAGCATCGTGGTGTTGAGGAAGCCACGTGGGAACGAAAGGATGACATGTTGAAGTAGTTTCCGTACATATTTCCTCCAAGTAAATTTCGAGGATGAAATTTCTTAAGGGGGGAGAGTTGTAACACCCCAATTTTGGGTTTGGAAGTTTAGGGTTTGAACCGGACCGGTCTAATTTTCGGTTCGAATATAAAAGGTGGTTTTAGGGAAAGCCTAGTTCGGGATGCTTTAAAAATATGGAAAAATATTTAAAAATCATGTTTTAATATATATAAGAGTGTGGTGAAATCAATTTTACAAAATAAGGTTTGGAGGTGCAACATTTCGAAATAGTGACTAAAATGTAATTTTTGAAAAGTTCCGTGGTGACTGTTTTGTAAGGATTGAAACTTTGAATCTTTAAGGAGCTAATTTACCCAAGGAAGGATTTCTCCAGATTTTCTTAGATTTTAATGACTTAATTAATGTTTAATTAATTTAATGAAAAGGAGAAAAACCAATTTTGATATTTCATAACTAACTTTTGCTAAAACTTTCTCATCTCATTTTCTCTCAAAATTCCCTCAGCCAAACACATTTCCACATCAACATTTCTTTTGATTTTCACACTAAATGATGAGGTTTCAATCATCAATTGATTCCTAATCCTTTCTACATCAAATCCTCTTCATTTGCTTATTGAATTTTCAAGGATTTTGGCTCTAAACAAGGAGAAATCTACATTCAGAGGTAAGGATGTTCTTCTCCTCTAAATACTCAGTTCTTTACTGAAATTCCCAAGTTCTCAATCCTTAAATTAAGTTTTACAAAAGGTTTTAATGTTGTGATCTTGATTTTGGTTTAAAACTCAAGATTTGGATCAAATCTTGAAGGAATTCGTGGTGTTTGTTTGGGCTCTGTTTTGAGATGGATTTTAAATGTATTTTTTATGTTTAATGATGTGTAATTGAGGTTTAATCAATGCAATCCCGAATAGGTTGATTTTCCTAAGTTTTTACTTGTGAAAATGGTGGTTTTGGGGGTGATCTTCGTGTTATGTTATAGCTAGAGGTATAAGGTCGAGTTTAGGTTCTTTTTGGGTGTTGGTTGATGTTTAAGAATGTTTAGAAGTGATGGATCTTGGTTGGGTAATGTTGTGGAAGAGTTTGGAAGTGATTTTGGTTGTGTTTGGTAGCCGAAATGTTAGATTTGATGAGAGCAGCAAGTTTAGGTGTAATGGATGAAGATTTTAATGCATGATGATGCATTAATCCTCTGCTTTTATGTGTTTAAAACAGGGGAGACATCTTCGGATCCTTGTGGTGTTGATCCGGAGGCTTGAACGGCTTTTCGGCAAGCTTGCGAAACGGAATTGGTGAGTGAAGTTGGGTTTTCAGCTTTGAAACCAATGTTTGAAGGTTTTGGGAGCTTAGTTTAAGTCTAAGCAACTTAACTAAGCTCAAGAGTAAGTTTTCGGGGAAACTCTCTCTCTTGATGAACCATGAGATGGTTGGATGCAATGTATTTAATTTGCATATTTAAATTCTATTTTGAAAGCATTATTTAGCATGATTAATGCTGGTTTTGTAAGCCATGTGTTGAAGGATGCTCAAGGTAAGAGATCATTGGTTTGTTTGGATAAATGTGGTTTTGATGCATAGTGATGCATGATGATTTAATGGCTTTGATTAATGCTTTAAAACAATGGATTGTTGATGATAAATGATGTATATTGGCAAGTGATGTGTTGGTTTTAAAGTACTTGAATCGGATATAGTTAGCCGGCTATAGGATTGGGTGCACCGTGAATAAAGTCGCATTGGATGTTGAGGGTTTTAATCGTACCGTAAACTCAATCCAAGTACACTAACGAGATGGTTAAGATCACAATGGTGGTTAAAAGGCCATGTGTGGATCTTGTGTTGTGTGTCCCGTGTTCTCGTTAGTGATGTTATACAACTACCGATGAGTGATGTGGAGGGGTTGTGATTGTACCGTTAAACTCCATCACGGGTGTTGAGGGGGTTGAGATTGTACCGGTAAACTCTACCTTGTGTGTTCGGTAGTGTGTATGAAGCGTATGGGACAACACTTGTAATCCGCGTATCCGATTGTGTTTTGTGTTGTAAAAGGTTATGGTTTATCACATGGAAGCCAATATGACATGTTGAACTAATGAAGCATGAGTTGCTTGTTTAAGAATGCAAGGTTGCATAGATAATGATGTTTATGTGTAAAAAGGCTTTATGAAAAGTGTTTTATAAATGCATTATTGTGTTGTTTCTTTACAACATATTTGCATAAAAAACTAGCCACATTGCAAGCATTAGGCACAACATCTCATATAGAATATGGAACTAGAATGAACATGCCTTTAACCATAAGCCATAGCAAAACTAAAATGCAAAATGAGGATCCAAAGACCACATAATGGATGTTTACAAGACTCCAAGCACAAACTAAACATGCTCAAAGTGTTTCACATCACCAAACAACTCATGAGTGGAAATCCCTCCCATTGCCTCTTATTACACTAAAGTAAACCACATACTTTGCTTAGCCAAAACACTTGGATATCCTTTGCTTGCTTGCTTCCAAAATGCTCAATTCTATACATTGAAGAGACAAATGAGCATAAGCAAAAAGCTTAGTGAGGACCGCTATAAATCTAGCATCACATGCAATCTAGCATAAATATCAAGCATCACAAGCTTTCTCAAAATAAGCATTCATCATTAGTTCATTATATCATGACCATTATATTGGCTCGCAAGTGACCAACAACAAGAACCATAACAAAACACAACACAGTCGACACAATCAGATACGCGGATTACAAACATTGTCCCACACGCTTCATACACACTACCGGCAACACAAGGTGGAGTTTAACGGCACAATCACAACCCCTCAACATCCGTGATAGAGTTTAACGGCACAATCACAACCCCTCAACATCCGTGGTGGAGTTTAACGGCACAATCACAACCCCTCGACATCACTCATTGGTAGTTGTATAACCCACTAGCGAGAGTCGGGACACAAAACAAGGCTTACACATGGAAGCCACCTCAACCATTATAATCACCATAACCAAGTTCACACGCGGGAGCAATCCTCCACCGTTGTGACGCTTAACCAAGTCCACCCACGAGAGCCATCCTCCATTGTTGTGACGCCAATTCCACAATCGCTAGGGTACTTGGATGGAGTTTACAGCACAATCACAACCCCTCAACATCCAAGGCAACTTTGTTCACGATGCACCCAATCCTATAGCCAGCTAACAATATCCAATCAAAGTAACCAAAACCATTTACCATCACTTGCGAATATAATCATCAATCATCATTAAGTCGTTGTTTTACAAGCATAAACCATAATGCCACTTTCACAAGCATTAACATGGTTAAAACCAATTGCATAAATCATATAAACTCAAGGATCACTTACCATGTGCATACTTAACAAAATAGCATTTAAAACCAGCAACATTATTGCTCAAAACATGTTTAAAACAACAATCAAACCACATTTAAATCAAGTGCATATTAAACCAAAACATAGCACAATCTTAGATAGACTTTCGATTTACTTACTCTTGAGCTTAGCTAAGTGTTTTAGACTTACACTAAGCTCACAAAACCACGTTCAAAACGTTTCAAAGCTAGGAAACCTTTTTTCCACTCACCGATACCCGAAACTTCACTTGCCAACGCGAAGACCACTCGTCCGAAGCTTCCAAAAATGCTTCGCTTGCTTCCGGATCAATACCCCCTATTTTTAGGGCATCAACAACAAAGATCCAATGCATTAAAATGCATTCCAACACCAGCCACTAAACACAAACTCGTTGCCCAGCAAATCTACATCAATTTACCCATCCGAAACAACTGAAAACTCATTCGATTGCCTCCTAAACAAAGCGCAACCAACAATCAGCACTTCCAACCATTAATATACATCAAATCACACCTAAAAACAACCTAAACTCTTCCTTATACCTCCAGTAATCATTTAACCATCAAATCACTTCAAAACTCATCCAAAACTATTATAAAACTCAAGGATCTCAAGGATTTCGGTATCTATATGATTAAAATACTTTTTCAAAAACATAATCATCCCAAAACTCAATTAGAATCCATCTAAAACATAGCTTAACATTAACACTTTGAAAATCAATAATTACACCTTAGTTTTGCAAGATTTTAACCTTAAATCAAAACTATAATCAAAACTCAGTTAAAAACAACAATTGAGAGTTAATAATCTTGGGAATTTCAAAAAAGAACCTTGATTAGAGGTTGAAAATGACATTTGCCTCCAATCCTTGCTTTCCTCAATGATTGACAAGTTTTTGCTTCACAAATCTTGAAGAAATTGAAGAGGATTCTTTAAAATGGTTATGAGATCAAAGTGAGAGTGTTTGGGAGAAAAGAATTCTGGAGAAAAGTCTTTTAGAAAGTGTTTTTGCTGAAATGAGGATTGAAAAGTTAGTTACATAAAATGAAACTTCTCAATTTACTATTTATTAATTAAATAAAATAAAATCCCTTTTTAATCAATTATTTTAAAATTCACTTAAATCACATGTCAAATTGTGGAAAGGCTAAATTGCACAAAAGCTCCCTAAAGATTCTAAGATTTTAACTCTACTTTTGAAAATTGCATTTTCCACAGTTTTAAAACTTTACATTTTGGTCACTACCCAAAATGTACAACTTCCAAAACCCATTTTGCAAAATTGATTTGACCAACTTCTTAAACATGATTTTAGAGGATTTTAGCAATTTTGTCATATTTTTATCATGTCCTGAACCTTGATTTCCCTGAACCACCTAATACGATTCGAACCGTCTCCAACCGGTTCACTTAACCTGATCCGATGTCTAAAAAAACTAGGCCCAAAATCGGGGTGTTACAACTCTCCCCCACTTAAGAAATTTCATCCCTGAAATTTTACCTGAAGGGAAAAATGCCGAAACTGCTTCACCACGTCTGCTTTGCTTTCCCACATGGCCTCATCAACTCCTCGGTATTTCCACAACGCCTTCACAAGCTCTATCGTTTTGCCACGGAAAACTTTGTTGTTCGAGCCAAGGATCTTCATTCATCCCTCATCGTAGGACAAAACTGGGTTTAGCTCTATCTCCTCGATAGGCATAACATGCGAAGGATCCGATCTATACCTCCGCAACATCGAAACACGATACACATCATGAATTTTGTCTAACTCGGGAGACAACCTGAACCGATAAACAACAGGACAAACACGCTCCACAACCTCATAAGGTCCAATAACCCTCGAGCCAAGCTTACCCTTACGCCCAAATCCCAACACCTTCTTCCAAGGCGATACTTTCAAGAACACGCGTTCGCCAACCGCGAACTCCATGTCCTTACGCTCAAACCCGCGTAAGACTTTTGCCGATCTGATGCCTCTTTCAAGCGCTCACAATTGAGCTTCACCTTTTCGGTGGTCCCTTTTAACATATTCGGCATTAAAACCATCTTTTGCCATGTTTCCACCCAACAAAGTGGCTTTCTACATTTCTCCCTTACAAAGCCCCGTACAAAGTCATTTATATTCTTGCCTGATAACTATTGTTACAAGAAAACTCAACCAAAAGCATGTGCTTCTGTAACGCCCCGGTTTTGGGCTTAGAAGTTTTGGGCGTTGACCGGTTCGGTCAAAGTGCTGTTCGAATCTAAAAAGGTGAAATTAGGAAAACCTAGTTCGGGTTGCATTAAAAATATGGAAAAATGTTCTTAAATCCTCTTTTAATATATATAAGTGAACTGTGAAATCAATTTTGCAAAATGAGGTTTGGAAGGGTGACATTTTGGGCTAGTGACCAAAATGTAATTTTTGAAAACTGTGAGACTGTTTTAAAAAGGATTGAAACTTTGAATCTTTAAGGAGCTATTTACCCAATGGGAGTTTCTCCAGATTTTCAAAAGATATTAAATGATTAATTAAAAGGTTTTAAATAAAAAAACAAAGTGGAGGGAAGATATTTTGGGTTTTAACTAACTTTTCTCTCAATTCTATTTTCTCTCATTTTCTCTCAAGCCAAACACCTTTTCTCTAGAGATTTTCTCTCTAATTTTGTCACCTAAATTCATCTTTCTAATTACCTTTTGATTGCTAATCATCTCTACAACAAAACCTCACCATTTGCTAAGTGGATTTTCAAGAAAACTTGATTCTAAAAGGGAGAAAGTCAAGTTTGGAGGTAAGAACGTCCTTCTCCTCTGAACTCTAAGTTCTTTACTGAAATTCCCAAGTTCTCAATCCTTAAATTGTGTTTTATAAATGGTTTTAAGGTTGTGTTATGGATCTTGGCTTTTAAATGCAAGATTTGATTGATTTTGGTGAATTTTCGTTGGATCTGTTAAAGCAGTGATTTGAGGTGTATAATTGATGATAAATGAATGTTAAATTAATTGGAAATTGAGTTTTAACTAATGCAATCCTGGATAGGTTGAATTTCCTAAGTTTAGCTTGTGATTCTTGGTTGTTTTTGGGTGATCTTGTGGATCTGTTGTTGCTGGAGGTATAAGGATGTTGTTAGGTCCTTTTTAGATGTTGAATGGTGTTTAAGGATGCTTAGTTTTGATGGTTTATGGCTGGGATTTGTTGAGGAGTTGTTTAGATGCATTTTCGGTTGTGTTTGGTGGCCGAAATTGGAGTGTGGATGAGAGCAGCGAGTTTAGGTGCTTTCATTGAAGCTATTAGTGCATGATGATGCATTAATCTACTGTTTTGATGTGTTAAAACAGGGGAGTCATCTTTGGATCCAAGTGGTGGTGATCCGGAAGCTTGATTTGGTGTTTCGGCAAGAAGCGAAACGGAATCGGTGAGTGGATTTTGGTTTTCGGCTTTGAAACCAATGTTTTGGAGGTTTGGGAGCTTAGTCTAAGTCTAAACAACTTTGCTAAGCTCAAGAGTAAGTTTTCGGAAAAACTCTCTTGATGAGGAACCATGTGATGGTTGGGTGCAATGTGTTTGTTGCATGTTTAAATTCTGTTTTTAAAGCATATCTAGCATGTTTGTTTGCTGAGATTATAAGCCATGTGTTTAAGGAAGCTCAAGGTTAGAGTTCCTTGCTTTTGAACATTGTTTCAATGTGGTTTAATGCTTTAAGATGCATGATGTTTATGGCTTGGTTAAATGCTTTAGAACAGTGGATTATTGATGATAAATGATGTATATTGGCGAGTGATGTTTTGAAAAGGATAAGGTCACCAAGGTGGTTAAAAGTCCTTGAGTGAGCCTAGTTTACTTAAGAACATCAAGGTGGTTAAAAGTCCTTGGATGGTTCTTGTTACGGACACAAAGGTGTTTAAAAGTCCTTGTGTTGTCCTTGCCATGGTGTTTAAAAGTCCATGGGCCATGGTGTTTAAAAGTCCATGGGGATAAGATCACAATGGTGTTTAAAAGTCCATGTGTGAGTCTTATGTTGATCTTATTAAAAGATGGTAATTATCACTTGTGGCCAATATGACATGTTATGATATGAAGCATGAGATGCTTGGTTGAGATTGCTTGTGAGCATGTCTAAATGTATTTTGATGTATGATTTATAAAAGTGTTTTATAAATGCATTATTGAATGGTTTATTTGAGCTTTCCTCAATAAGCTTTTGCTTACGCTCTCTCTCTCTTTTCTTAAACCAATAATGCAGAACATTAAGGTGCATTAAGGGTAGCAAGGAAGGCAAGCAATCAAGTGGAAGATAAGCTCATGTATGGGAAGGTTTTCTTAAACACTTTTAGCTTTTGGTTTTTGGCAATGGGGGATCTATGTTGTTGTTTTGGGAGATGTTTTGGACTCCCTATTTTGGATTTATGTTGTTGTTAATGTTGGTACATGTAATTGGCCATTATGTGTTGGTTTGGAGGTTTTAGTGCATGAATGGTTTGCATGAGTAGGAAGCATGCCTTTAGATTTGGGGCCTTTCATATATGAGGATATAATGATAATTGGTTGATGCAAATATGTCTCTTGTATGTTGTATGAGTTGCTGGTAAAGTTTGGTTGCATTTGGAGTATGATTGGTTGGTCAATTGTGTGTTTAAGCATGAATTTTTCTGCAATCTGTGCAGGCCGTATCGGAACAGGAGCCTCCGTTTCGGAACAGGTACCTTGTAGCAACCCAGGCGTCCGAAACGGGAGACACCGTTCCGAAACGGAAAGGCCTCTGCCAACCCTCGTTTCGGTACGCGTTGCGGAACGGCCCCGCGTTTCGAAACAGGCTCTCCCTGTTTCGGAACACCTGACCGTTGGGGGCTGACATTGGCAGTTATATGTTTCAAAATGTTTGCATTTTGGTCCCGATTCTTGTTTGTGCTATTGTATGAGTTTGGGATGTCTTTTTGAGCTGAAATTTGACAGAGATGCATGAAACATGATTAATTTCAAGTTGGTAACTTTAATTTGGGTTAAGTCCTTATAATTACCAGAATTTACAAATTGATCCCTAAAGTTGTAATTTGTTCAATTGGGTCCCTGTTTGATCTCTGATGTTTATGTTCTTTGAGTATGTTGTTTGTTTGATAACAACTAGGGTTAATGTGCATCTAGACAAGTTTAAAAGAAAAAAAAGGGTCGTTAATCAAGGTTGACTTTCGGGTTGACTTTGGTTTTCCCCGTGTAATCTTCTTAATTCGGGTCAACCGTCTAGGCCGGGTTAAGGGGGTTACATTTGGTGGTATCAGAGCTGAGTTCTCGAGTAATTGGGAATGTGTATGTGAATGTTTGAGTATGTATGCCTTGTATGCTTGTTGGGTGAAAGCATGTTGAGTAAATTGCATGTATGTTGCAATTGAGATGTATGCTGTGATGAAGCATGTTGTGGGTATCCATTGCCAAATCAAAGCTAATGAAATTATGTTGATTTTAGTTGGAAATGAGCTTGAGTACTTGGATTGCTTACCTTGCTGGGCCTGACTTTGTTTATTTGCATTGTGATTGCATATTCATAGTATGGCACCTCGTATAGAGTTGAGGAGTAATGTGCGAGCTACGGCTCAGAATGAGAATGAAAATGAGGAGAATGTTGAGAGTGCGGTTTTACCTCCTCCACCTGGTGGTGGTGGTGCTGGGGCTGAAGAAGCTGGAGCTGCAGCTGGTGCTGAGGCTGCTGGACCTGAGGCCGGTCAGGGGCAAGCTGTTCCTGACATGACGGTGTTAATTCAAGCTATAGCTGGTGCTTTCCAAGCAGCGGTAGCTGGAGCTCGTGGAGCTGGGCATCAGGAAGATGCTGGAGTTAGACTACCTTTGGAGCGGTTGCGCAGTCTGGGAGGGACTGAGTTCAGGGGTATGTCTGCTGAAGGTTCTGAGGCTTGGTTAGAGAGTACCAAGAGAATCTTGGGACAGATGAGTTGCACTGATGTGCAGAAGCTTGGCTGTGTTGTGTCCTTGCTGCAGAAGGATGCATATACGTGGTGGACAACCACTATTGCTGGGATGGCAGAAGCTGATGTGACTTGGACATTCTTTCAGAATGTGTTCAAGAGAAGGTATCTGGGTGTGAGGTACCTAGATGAGAAAAAGAGGGAGTTCATGTCTCTTACCCAAGGGATCATGACGGTGGCTGAGTATGAAGTACAGTTTGTTCGACTCAAGCAATATGCACCTGAGCTTTTCCCGGATGAGCGAGCGAGGTGTGAAAGGTTCCGGTATGGCTTAGTGACGGATGTGAAGATGTATGTGCTGGCTACCGAGTATGATGATTTTGATGTGTTGGTGGGCCGAGCCAAGGATATTGAGATGAACTTGGGTTTATCTGCTAGAGGTGCTGGGGCAAGTGCTGGTAAGCGGGCAGCTGAATATAGTTCCGGTGGTGGACGGAACAAGAGGGGACGTGATCAGAAGTATTAGTCCTCGGCTAAGCGAGGTGGTGGAGCACCTGCTCGGGGAGGCAACGCTAGAGCTGATCCGAGTGCTTGTTGGATATGTGGTTCGCATGGTCACATGAAACGTGATTGTCCTCGTGCTGTGAGGGAAGTGCAAGCTCCTGTTGCGGTAGCTGGTAATGGTTGTTGGAACTGTGGATCTTCGGATCATTTGAGGCGTGATTGTCCTATGTTGGCTGGTGGCCAAGTTCGTGCTCCTGTTGTTGCAGCGGCACAGAGAGGTCGTGGGCGCGGCCGTGGTAATTTTCAGCGGAGAGAGGAAGGTGGCCGAGGTGTAGCTCATGTTGTAGCTGTACATCCAGAGGGTGGCGGACAGGCTAGAGTGTTTGCTCAGCGTGAGGGGAGGAATGATGCGGATGTGATCGCAGGTACTTTTACTCTGCAATCCTTGTCATTACTTTCCTTGATTGATTCTGGATCTACGCACTCTTATATATTGTGTGAGCATGCTGAATTGCTTGGTTTGCCTGTTGAGTCTTTGGATGTTGGTATGCGTGTCACTAGTTCTTTTGATGAGACTGTTGTGACTCGAAAGCTGTATAGAAGGTGTCCTTTGGTTGTTCAAGATCATGTTTTTCATGTTGACCTTAAGGAGTTACCTTTCTATGGTTTTGATGTAATCCTTGGTATGGATTGGCTTGCTGAGCATCGTGCTGTGGTGGATTGTGAAAATAAGCGAGTTTCGCTGAAGCTTGCGGATGATTATGAAGTTGTTGTGGTTGGTGAGAATGTGAAGTTTCTTGCCAATGTGGTGTCTACGTTGGAGGCAAGCCGGATGCTGAGGCAAGGCTGTGAGGCTTACCTAGCTTTTGTGATGAATCCTAGCTCTAAGGAGTTGCGTGTGCAAGATATCAGGGTTGTGAAGGAGTTTCCTGGTGTGTTTCCTGAGGAGTTGCCTGGTTTACCTCCTAATCGCGAGGTGGAGTTTGGAATTGAGCTATATGAGAATACAACTCCTGTGTCCATTACTCCCTATAGAATGGCACCTAAGGAGCTGAAAGAGCTGAAGACGCAGTTGCAAGAGTTGCTTGAGCGTGGTTTCATTCGGCCGAGTGTGTCGCCTTGGGGTGCACCGGTCTTGTTCGTGAAGAAGAAGGATGGCACTATGAGGATGTGCATTGATTACCGTCAGCTGAACAAGTTGACTATCAAGAATCGGTATCCTTTGCCGAGGATTGATGATCTCTTTGATCAATTTCGGGGAGCTGCTGTGTTCTCTAAGATTGACTTGAGGTCAGGGTATTACCAGTTGAAGGTGAAGGATGTGGATGTGTCTAAGACAGCTTTCAGGACAAGGTATGGGCATTATGAGTTCCTTGTGATGCCGTTTGGTTTGACAAATGCTCCTGCTGCTTTCATGGACATGATGAATCGTGTGTTTCATGAATACCTGGACAAGTTTGTTGTGGTGTTCATTGATGATATCCTCGTGTACTCGCGTACTGAGGAGGAGCATGAAGAGCATTTGAGAATTGTTTTGCAAGCTTTGTTGGAGAATCAGCTTTACGCTAAGCTGAGCAAGTGTGAGTTCTGGCTTAAGGAGGTGGTGTTTCTTGGGCATGTGGTTTCTGCCAAGGGGATTCAGGTTGATCCTCAGAAGATTGAGGCGGTGATGAATTGGAAGGTTCCTAAGTCTGTTCACGAGGTTCGTAGTTTCCTTGGTTTGGCGGGATACTACCGAAGGTTTGTGGATGGGTTTTCTAAGATTGCTGCACCTTTGACAAAGTTGTTGTAGAAGGATGTTAAGTATGAGTGGACAGTGGCGAGACAGCAGGCTTTTGAGAAGCTTAAGGCGGCTTTGACGCAAGCTCCTATCTTGGTTCAACCTGAATCAGAGAAAGAGTTTGTGGTGTATAGTGATGCGTCCTATGTTGGTTTGGGATGTGTGTTGATGCAAGAGGGTAGGGTGGTAGCTTATGCATCGCGGCAGTTGAAGGTGCATGAGCGCAATTATCCTACGTATGACATTGAGTTGGCTGCAGTGGTTTTTGCTCTGAAGATCTGGAGACATTACCTGTATGGTGAGAAGTGTACTGTGTACACGGATCACAAGAGTTTGAAGTATCTGATGTCTCAGAAGGAGTTGAATCTCAGGCAGCGACGTTGGGTGGAGTTGCTCAAGGATTATGATTTGACGATTGAGTATCACCCTAGGAAGGCTAATGTTGTAGCGGATGCCTTGAGTAGGAAGGTAGCTGTTGAGCTGAGGGCTATGTTTGCCAGTTTGAGTATTTCGCGCGATGGTGGTCTTGTGGCTGAGTTGTAAGTGAAACCATCTCTGGTTCAGTTGATCAAGGAAAAGCAGTTGATGGATGATTCCTTGGTGTCTCATGTACAGGATATCGCGGAGGGTAGACCTTCAGATTTCTGCTTTAATGATGATGGAGTGTTGTGTTTTGGGAGTCGGATAGTAGTGCCCAATGATGTTTACAAATTGGTCCCTAAAGTTGTAATTTGTTCAATTGGGTCCCTATTTGATCTCTGATGTTTATGTTCTTTGAGTATGTTGTTTGTTTGATCACAACTAGGGTTAATGTGCATCTAGACAAGTTTAAAAAGAAAAAAAAGGGGTCGTTAATCAAGGTTGACTTTCGGGTTGACTTTGGTTTTCCCCGTGTAATCTTCTTAATTCGGGTCAACCGTCTAGGCCGGGTTAAGGGGGTTACCGCTTCCCCAAAAACCTTGGAAATCTATAACACAACATCTCAACATATACTCAAGCACCTGGATAACACGCTCCGACTGTCCATCCGTCTGAGGATGATAAGAACAACTAAAATTCAATTGTGTACCCAGAGCTTGATGTAAACATTCCCAAAACCTCGGATATCTATCTGATACAATAGACTTTAGCACTCGGTGCAAAGGCACAATCTCAACAATAAACAACTCGGCCAACTTATCCAACGTATACGTAGTATGCACTGCCAAGAAAAGTGCATAATTTGCAAGACGGTCAACAAACACCCAAACAGAATCACTCTTTAATGGCGTCAAAGGTAATCCAAACACGAATCCATGGTCACCTTTTCCCATTTCCATTCTGGGATCCTCCACGATTGCAACAATTTAGAAGGAAACCAATGCTCAGCTTTCACCCGCTAACAAACCATACATTTGCTTACAAACTTGGCAACATCCTTTTTCACCTCATCCGTCATCACCCAACTCTCAAACCACGATACACCTTCGTACCACCAGGGTGCAAAACAAAAGAACCACTGTGGGCTTCAACCATAATAGAACATCTCAATTCAACATCATTTGGCACCACTATTCAATTCCCAAAACTCAAAACACCATCATCATTGAAACAAAAATCCAAAGACTTACCATCAGTAATGTCCTGAACATGCGTTACTACACATCTCCGATCGACGGGACTAAGGAAGGCTTCTCTTGTAACTTGGCTATAAGCCCCTCATCAGGCGATATATTCAAAAAAGAAAACCTCGATCCCAACTTCACGACCACCTTCATGCTCTACACTTCGGCCCCAACATTGGCATTTCGAGCATGACACCTCATCATCAGACCATACTCCTTAAGCAACTCCAACCACCTTCATTGCCTAAGATTCAACTCTTTTTGAAACATTAGATACTTCAAACTCTTGTGATCTGTGAACCCTACACTTCTCAACTTGAAAACCCAAAATCCGCCCACTCACCATCTAAAAATCCTCGTCACGAGACTCTAACATCGTCTCCAACAGTTGCTTCACTTACATCAACTATCTCAAGAAGGTTTACTTACACTCAGCCAATAAACCACCCTCTCACGAAGACCCAGCCAAAACAACAAGGCTTTTGAGCTTACATTATTTTTCCCACACAAACTTTGGCTACGACACTAATGTTACATGGATGCTTCCCAACGACAAATCTTAATCCTCATACAAAAGCAACCGCAACAAGCCACGAATAAAGCTCATTCTCCAAGAACTTACAACTGTCTGAAAACATATTCTACAACCTCCCAACCTGCTTAACCACTCATCCTATCAACATACGATACATACTAGAACCAAGAAACCTCTACTCAACTCAAGCTAAACCTCGATTTGAACTATCGTTAGAACTTCCTTCCAACTCCTCCAAGGTCACTGTCAAAACTTCATCCACCTAAAACTGTAACGCCCCGGTTTTGGGCTTAGAAGTTTTGGGTTTTGGACCGGACCGGTCGGGTTGCGGTTCGAATATAAAAGGTGATTTTTAGGAAAGCCTAGTTCGGGTTGCATTAAAAATATGGAAAAATGTTCTAAAATTCTCTTTTATTATATATAAGAGAAAGGTGAAATCAATTTTTCAAAATGAGGTTTGGAAGAGTGACATTTTGGGTTAGTGACCAAAATGTAATTTTTGAAAACTGTGTGACTGTTTTAAAAAGGATTGAAACTTTGAATATTTAAGGAGCTATTTACCCAATGGGAGTTTCTCCAGATTTTTCTAAAATATTAAATGATTTATTAAAGGTTTTTAAATAAAAGAAAAGTGGAGGGAAGATATTTTGCCATTTCCAACTAACTTTTCCATTTTCCATTTTCCATTTTCCATTTTCCTTTTTCTCTCATCTTTTCTCTCAAACCAAACACATTTTTCTCCAGAGCTTTTCCTCTGATTTTGACCCCTAAATATCACATTTCAATTCTCTTTTGATCTCTAATCATCTCTTCAACAAAACCTCACCATTTGCTATTTGGATTTTCAAGATTTTGGTTCCAAAAAGGGAGAAAACTCAAGTTTGGAGGTAAGAACGTCCTTCTCCTCTGAACTTTAGGTTCTTTATTGAAATTCCCAAGTTCTCAATCCTTAATTTGTGTTTTATAAAAGGATTTATTGATTTGTTCTTGATCTTGGCTTTTAAATGCAAGATTTGCTTGATTTTGTTGAAATTTCGTATGATCTGATTGGGCTGTGTTTTGAGGTGTCAAATTGATGTTAAATGAATGTTAAATTGACGAGAAATTGAGGTTTTATCAATGCAATCCCGAATAGGTTGAATTTCCTAAGTTTTGCTTGAGTTTTTGGTTGTTTTTGGAGTGATCTTGGTGATCTGTTATAGCTGGAGGTATAAGGACGTGTTTGTGATCATTTTGGATGTTAGTTGATGATTAAAAATGGTTAGAAGTGATGGATCTTGGCTGGGTTAAGTTTCGGAAGTGTTTGGTGGTGATTTCGGTTGTGTTTGGTAGCCGAAATGTTGGATTTGTGATGAGCAGCGAGTTTAGTTGTGTTGCTGGTGTTTTTAGTGCATTATGATGCATTAATCCTCTGATGTTATGTGTTTGAAACAGGGGAGGAAGATCCGTGAGCATTAGAGGTGGTGTGGAAGGTTTCGGATGCTTGGAAGGCTTGTTGGCTAGGCTTGTTTTGTGTATCGGTGAGTGAAGTTGGGTTTTTAGCTTTTAAACCGAGGTTTGATGGTTTTGGGAGCTTAGTTTAAGTCTAAACAACTTTGCTAAGCTCAAGAGTAAGTAAATGGATTTCTCTCTTGGTTTGTTTTGTGAATTGGCTTTTAAAGTATTTGTGATTGTTGGATGCAATGCATGTGGTTTGCATGTCTTAAATTCTGTTTTGAAAGCATATTT
The DNA here is from genome assembly GCA_030270665.1 of Hibiscus trionum. Classification (NCBI taxonomy): domain Eukaryota; kingdom Viridiplantae; phylum Streptophyta; class Magnoliopsida; order Malvales; family Malvaceae; genus Hibiscus; species Hibiscus trionum. Next base: position 47,869,514 of record BSYR01000008.1, on the reverse strand, counting down.
TAGCATGGTTTTATGCTGGTTTTGAAAGCCGTGAGAGAAGGATGCTCAAGGTAAGAGATCCTTGGTTTTGTACATTGAAATTGTGGAATTGATGCATGGTGTTGCATGTTGTTTAATGGCTTTGTTTAATGCTTCAAAAACAGTGGATTGATGATGGTAAATGATGGTTTTTGCATTATGTTTATGCTTGTAAATCAATGGATTTATGTGGTAAGATGGTTATATTGGCAAGTGATGAAAGTGGTTCTTGGTTACTTTAATCGGATATAGTTAGCCGGCTATAGGATTGGGTGCACCGTGAATAAAGTCGCCTTGGATGTGGAGTGGTTATGAGTGAACCGGTAACTCCATCCAAGTATCCTAACGAGATGGTCAAGAACACCATGGTGGGTGAAATTCCATAGGTGGGTCTTGTGTAAGCAAAGGTAATAATGGTGGTTAAAATTCCATTTGAGGACCTTGTGCTTGTTAAGATCACAATGGTGGTGTAAAGTCCATGTGTGGATCTTGTGTAGGGTGTCCCGGATCTCGTTAGTGATGTTATACAACTACCAACGGAATATGTCAAGGTTATATGGTGGTTAAAAATTCCATATATGGGAACCTTGGGAATGATAAGGTTATATGGTGATTAAAATTCCATATATGGGAACCTTGTGAATGTTAAGGTTATATTGTGGTTAAAATTCCATATATGGGAACCTTGTGAATGTTGAGGTCATATGGTGGTTAAAATTCCATATGAGGACCTTGTGTGTGGTAAGGTCAAATGGTGGTTAAAATTCCATTTGAGGACCTTGGGTTGGTAGTGTGTATGAAGCGTAGGGGACAACGCTTGTGATCCGCGTATACGATTGGATGTTGAGTTGAAAAGTGGATTTGGTTTATCACTTGGAAGCCAATATATGTTCTTGAATATAATGAAGCATGAGATGCTTGAAATGATGCATGGTTGCATGAGACATGTATAATGTATTATGAATGCATGCTTACTTGTTAGTTTGAACAAGTGTTGGTTATCTATTGAGAATGGTGCATGTGTGCATGAAATCTCTTGAGTGCATTGAAGTCTTGTGAAGACTTGTTTTTAAGGCATGTGATGCAAAGGTTGGTGATGTGGTTCATATGTTGCATTTGTTTAATGTATATGGTAAATTGAATGAGTAAGTGGTTTTAAGGGTTTCTTGCTTTAAAATGATATTCAAATATGAGCAAGGTATGATGTGAAGTGGAAGTGTTTTCCAAAGTTTTGAATTTAACCTTGCATGTGATGTTTATGCTTGGATTGGTTAAATTGTTGATTTTGTAAGTTGTGCTTTGAAAGGGTTTTCTTAGCTCTTCTAAGCTAAGGGTTTGTTTTTCATGTTTGAGCAATGCATGATGTTATGCATGTTGTTGAAAAGGGTTTTCAAACTTGCTTTGGTTTATTGAATCGAGTTTGCTTTTAAAAGTGGTTTTATGACTCGCTGCATTGATGCTGTTTTGGTTTTGAGCATTCCTCACTAAGCATTATGTGCTTACGCTCCTTTTTGTCCATCAATGCAGACATTTGAAGTTGGAGCAGCGAGAAGCAAGGGATTCAAGGGGGAACTCCACTTGAGATGTATGTCTCGGTTAATAGCTATAGATAATAAAGGCAATGGGGGAAGAATCTCTGATATTGTTGTTTAGAGAGGATTTGTATGTTGGACAAGTTTGGTTTATGATTTTGAACTATGTGGTGTAAGCTTGCAACGTTTGAATCTTCTTATGCTTAAGTTGTTATGCTATGCTTCTTGTTTGAAAAGCATGATTGAGTGTTGGATGTGTTGAATGAGTTGGTGCATCTAGGGGTGTTTTTGTATCTAGATTTTGATGCAAATTGGTAGGTTTGATGTTTGGCATGTTGTTGATTTATTGTGGAATGGTTTAGAGCATGTTTGATGGGGTTTAAAGGTGTTAAAACAGGCCAAACTGCTGTTTCTGGGCAGGGTGTTTCGAAACACCCTTGCCTGTTTCGAAACAGGCCCTTGTTTTGGCTAGGGTGTTCCTGAACGGCCTAGCCCGTTTCTGAACACTTTGGCTACTGCCAAGGGGTGTTCCTGAACGGCCTAGACCCGTTTCTGAACACCTGATGGTTTGCAAGCTTTACGTTTTAGTCCCGTTTCTTTTTTGTGCAATTGGGTCCCTTATCGTTTCCGATTGCTGTGATTTTTGAGTATGCTTATCTCAAGAGTATGCCTAGGTTAAATGTGCATCTAGACAAGTTTAAAAAGAAAAAAAAGGGTCGTTAATCAAGGTTGACTTTCGGGTTGACTTTGGTTTTCCCCGTATAATCTTCGTAGTTCGGGTCAACCGTCTAGGTCGGGCTACGGGGGTTACATTTGGTGGTATCAGAGCTGAGTTGCGAATGATTGGGGAAAATGATAAATTGTTGTAATCTGTGTTTGATGTATATCCTAATGTGTGGTGGAAAGCTGGTTGAAACACGTGTTTCTGAGCAAATTGTTGATGCTTTTAGCATGCTTTTTGGTTATGAATCTTTGCTGAGTTAATGTGGATTTGTGCTGATGTTATGCTGGTGATGTGAGCTGATTTTATATATGATGAAAGTGTGATGGGTATGATATGTTGATATTATGCTGTTGCGAGTGAATGTTGTTTGTTGAGAGCATGATCAAGGTATGTGGATTGATATGCTCGATGTTGTGATATCTATGTTTTTATTAACTGTTATGTCATGTAAAAGGGGAGAATTCGGGATACCCATTGCCTTATTATTATAGCTATTGTGTTATTTTGGAGTTGGAGTTTGAATCCTTGCTTAAAGCTGGTCTGATCAATTTGTTTGTTTTGTTATGATTGCTTGTTGTTAATAGTATGGCGAAATCAATGAGAGAATGGCAGTTGGGTGAGATGGTTGCTGCTTTAGAGCAGGTTGTTAAGGCGTGGAATTCACCTTTTAGTGGAGGTGTTTCGTCTCAGTCTTCAGTGCCTGGAGTTGAGGTAGTAAGGCAGGAGGAAGAAGTTGGTTCTGTGATGAAAAGTTCATCACATGTTGTTCAGGAGGTGTTGGGAACATCTCAGGCTGTGGCAAAAGTGAAGTCAGTAGACGTGCTGGTGGTGGGATGTGTGGGTTTGTCGAAACAGCGTTTACATGATTTGGGAGCTGTGGAGTATCATGGTTCGTCACCTGAGACGTTTGGGGCCTGGTTGGCCGGTGTAATTCTGATTTTGGATCAGGAAGGTTGTGATTATGCCTGTAAGCTGGGAAGTGTTGTCACATTGATGTTGGAGGACGCATGTGCCTGGTGGACATCTGTGGCGGTGGCATCGCACATCCACGATATAGATTGGGAACTCTTTGTGTCTGCCTTTTATGAAAGGTATCTTGGAGGGAAATTCCCAAGGGTTAAGCAATGTGAAGGTAGTGCAAATCTGGGGCAAGTGCTGCTTGATCAGGAAGTGGAAGCTCAGCTACCGGTGTGTGACCGTTGTGGAAGGCGACATGTTGGAGAGTGTTGGGGCGCAGGTGCTTGTTGGAACTGTGGTTCTAAAGAGCATGTGAAGCGAGATTGTCCTCTTGTGGTAAAGTCAGCTTCAGTGGTAGCAAAAGGGTCTCTGAATGGTCGTGGGCACGGCCGAGGCAAAGTTCGAAGGTGGCAGGAAGAGCAGAAAGTTGTGAGGAGTTTGGGAAATGAAATTTGTTGGAAATGTGGGTCTGTTGGACATATGAGGCGTAATTGTTTGAAGTTGGCCCGGAATAGCCAGGGAGCTTTGCCGCAAGGAGATGGTGGTGACCTTAGTATGTTAGCTGATGCTACAGTGGTGCGGCTGGAGAATGATGGTTCTGCGAGGAAGAGAGCTCGTCTGTTGAAGCTTCGGGGCAGTAAAGTGTTTTCAGGTAACCTTGCTAAGTAACCTTTGCTCTAGTGTCCTAGTTTGGTTTTGGTTTGGTTTTTCCTTGCGTAGAGGGTATGGATTCGTTGCTAGCATGTTGAGGTAGTTGTTGTTGTTTTGAAAACAACTTTAGTGTGAAGAGGGCCTTAGCGAGTATCTTGTGGTTAATGGTTGATGAATGATGGAGTTGGTCAAGTTGGAAGTGAGATAGAAGGTTGTTTTTAGACAGATTCTGAGGATGTTATTGGTGGGTGTGAACTGACATACATGCACAGTTAAAATCATTTGTTATATGCTATATTATATATGTGCTGGTCCATGCATACATGTGACATGACATTAGAGGTTTTGCATACATGTACATCAGGCATTGTAGGGCATATTGGTGACCATGCATACGAACGTTCACACTCGCTAATAACTAATCGAGTCTGTTAGTGTTGTGATAGAGTTAGGTTGGATGATGGGTTTTTAGAGGTTGTTTAGGTGCTAGGAAATGTTAGAAGTTGTGGAGGATATTAAGCGAGCTGTTAGTAATAGTGAGTGCGGTATAGCATGTTGGTAGAAGGAAAGTGTTTGCTGCTTAATGGGCTTAGTGGTGTGGCGGTGAGGAGATTGCTGGTTGAAGTCAGAACCGATCAGGTGGTTTTGAATGGCTAGTTGAAGTGGTGGTTCCTTGGTGTTAAGTGATGTTGCAGGTTAGTGGTTGTGTTCCCAAAGTGCTGAGGCATCTTGGCATTGATGTTGTGGTAGAAGGGTTGTTTAGGTAGGTGAGGGTTCGTAGTAACCTTCGACGAGTTGAGAAGCTGAGTTGTATGTTGGGCGATGTTCTAATAAGGCAGGTGTTGTGGTCAAAGCTTGAAGTGGAAAGGCAGTGAAAGATCGAAGGCCGTTGTTGGTTGGATGGGTTCTTGTGGGAAGTGGTTGGCTGGTTATGATCAAGTGAATTCCTTTTGAAGTCAGCTGGTGGTGTAAGGAACGGCTGGCGGAGTCAAGGTTGGGGTCTTGTGATGTGTTTTTTTTCGGATGTTAGGTGAGTAGTCCTGGTGAATGGTTAGGGTAATGATAACAGCAGATGTGAGGGAATGTCAGCTTTACGTGGAGAAGTTTGGGTAAGCAGATGGTGCTTATGAATTTTTTTTGCTTGTTGTGGTAATCTTTGGAAGTGGTTGAGTAGTTTTACAAAGAGTTTTAGAAGTAGTGAAGGTTGTGGATCACTTGGTGGCTGAACTGGATTGGTTGGTGTCCTTGTGCGAGCCTTGTGATTTAAGAACATCAAGGTGTTTAAAAGTCCTTGGATGATTCTTGTTAAGAACAACATGGTGTTTAAAAGTCCATGGTTGGTTCTTGGTTATGAGTTAAAGTGTTGTATGCTGTAAAAGTTGGAGGTTCTTCAGGTTGTTGTTGGGGCTATGAGCAGTCTGGAAGTGTGAAAAGTTAAGATGTGGTTAACATCTGAGTGTTCTGGAATTCGTGAACAGTGTGTGGTGGTGTTGAGTTTGGGTGAAGTGGTGGTGAGAGTGTTCAGTGGTGGTTAAGTCTCCTGTGTTGCTTTGTGGGTTGTTTTGGGGAAGTTTGGTTGTGCTCTATCCGCCGGTTGAAATTTCGAGGACAAAATTTCCTAAGGGGGGGAGAGTTGTAACGCCCCGGTTTTGGGCTTAGAAGTTTTGGGTTTTGGACCGGACCGGTCGGGTTGCGGTTCGAATATAAAAGGTGATTTTTAGGAAAGCCTAGTTCGGGTTGCATTAAAAATATGGAAAAATGTTCTAAAATTCTCTTTTATTATATATAAGAGAAAGGTGAAATCAATTTTGCAAAATGAGGTTTGGAAGAGTGACATTTTGGGTTAGTGACCAAAATGTAATTTTTGAAAACTGTGTGACTGTTTTAAAAAGGATTGAAACTTTGAATATTTAAGGAGCTATTTACCCAATGGGAGTTTCTCCATATTTTTCTAAAATATTAAATGATTTATTAAAGGTTTTTAAATAAAAGAAAAGTGGAGGGAAGATATTTTGCCATTTCCAACTAACTTTTCCATTTTCCATTTTCCTTTTTCTCTCATCTTTTCTCTCAAACCAGACACATTTTTCTCCAGAGCTTTTCCTCTGATTTTGTCCCCTAAATATCACATTTCAATTCTCTTTTGATCTCTAATCATCTCTTCAACAAAACCTCACCATTTGCTATTTGGATTTTCAAGATTTTGGTTCCAAAAAGGGAGAAAACTCAAGTTTGGAGGTAAGAACGTCCTTCTCCTCTGAACTTTAGGTTCTTTATTGAAATTCCCAAGTTCTCAATCCTTAATTTGTGTTTTATAAAAGGATTTATTGATTTGTTCTTGATCTTGGCTTTTAAATGCAAGATTTGCTTGATTTTGTTGAAATTTCGTATGATCTGATTGGGCTGTGTTTTGAGGTGTCAAATTGATGTTAAATGAATGTTAAATTGACGAGAAAATGAGGTTTTATCAATGCAATCCCGAATAGGTTGAATTTCCTAAGTTTTGCTTGAGTTTTTGGTTGTTTTTGGAGTGATCTTGGTGATCTGTTATAGCTGGAGGTATAAGGACATGTTTGTGATCATTTTGGATGTTAATTGATGATTAAAAATGGTTAGAAGTGATGGATCTTGGCTGGGTTAAGTTTCGGAAGTGTTTGGTGGTGATTTCGGTTGTGTTTGGTAGCCGAAATGTTGGATTTGTGATGAGCAGCGAGTTTAGTTGTGTTGCTGGTGTTTTTAGTGCATTATGATGCATTAATCCTCTGATGTTATGTGCTTGAAACAGGGGAGGAAGATCCGTGAGCATTAGAGGTGGTGTGGAAGGTTTCGGATGCTTGGAAGGCTTGTTGCCTAGCCTTGTTTTGTGTATCGGTGAGTGAAGTTGGGTTTTCAGCTTTTAAACCGAGGTTTGATGGTTTTGGGAGCTTAGTTTAAGTCTAAACAAATTTGCTAAGCTCAAGAGTAAGTAAATGGATTTCTCTCTTGGTTTGTGTTGTGAATTGGCTTTTAAAGTATTTGTGATTGTTGGATGCAATGCATGTGGTTTGCATGTCTTAAATTCTGTTTTGAAAGCATATTTTAGCATGGTTTTATGCTGGTTTTGAAAGCCGTGAGAGAAGGATGCTCAAGGTAAGAGATCCTTGGTTTTGTACATTGAAATTGTGGAATTGATGCATGGTGTTGCATGTTGTTTAATGGCTTTGTTTAATGCTTCAAAAACAGTGGATTGATGATGGTAAATGATGGTTTTTGCATTATGTTTATGCTTGTAAATCAATGGATTTATGTGGTAAGATGGTTATATTGGCAAGTGATGAAAGTGGTTCTTGGTTACTTTAATCGGATATAGTTAGCCGGCTATAGGATTGGGTGCACCGTGAATAAAGTCGCCTTGGATGTGGAGTGGTTATGAGTGAACCGGTAACTCCATCCAAGTATCCTAACGAGATGGTCAAGAACACCATGGTGGTTGAAATTCCATGGGTGGGTCTTGTGTAAGCAAAGGTAATAATGGTGGTTAAAATTCCATTTGAGGACCTTGTGCTTGTTAAGATCACAATGGTGGTGTAAAGTCCATGTGTGGATCTTGTATAGGGTGTCCCGGATCTCGTTAGTGATGTTATACAACTACCAACGGAATATGTCAAGGTTATATGGTGGTTAAAATTCCATATATGGGAAGCTTGGGAATGATAAGGTTATATGGTGATTAAAATTCCATATATGGGAACCTTGTGAATGTTAAGGTTATATGGTGGTTAAAATTCCATATATGGGAACCTTGTGAATGTTGAGGTCATATGGTGGTTAAAATTCCATATGAGGACCTTGTGTGTGGTAAGGTCAAATGGTGGTTAAAATTCCATTTGGGGACCTTGGGTTGGTAGTGTGTATGAAGCGTAGGGGACAACGCTTGTGATCCGCGTATCCGATTGGATGTTGAGTTGAAAAGTGGATTTGGTTTATCACTTGGAAGCCAATATATGTTCTTGAATATAATGAAGCATGAGATGCTTGAAATGATGCATGGTTGCATGAGACATGTATAATGTATTATGAATGCATGCTTACTTGTTAGTTTGAACAAGTGTTGGTTATCTATTGAGAATGGTGCATGTGTGCATGAAATCTCTTTAGTGCATTGAAGTCTTGTGAAGACTTGTTTTTAAGGCATGTGATGCAAAGGTTGGTGATGTGGTTCATATGTTGCATTTGTTTAATGCATATGGTAAATTGAATGAGTAAGTGGTTTTAAGGGTTTCTTGCTTTAAAATGATATTCAAATATGAGCAAGGTATGATGTGAAGTGGAAGTGTTTTCCAAAGTTTTGAATTTAACCTTGCATGTGATGTTTATGCTTGGATTGGTTAAATTTTTGATTTTGTAAGTTGTGCTTTGAAAGGGTTTTCTTAGCTCTTCTAAGCTAAGGGTTTGTTTTTCATGTTTGAGCAATGCATGATGTTATGCATGTTGTTGAAAAGGGTTTTCAAACTTGCTTTGGTTTATTGAATCGAGTTTGCTTTTAAAAGTGGTTTTATGACTCGCTGCATTGATGGTGTTTTGGTTTTGAGCATTCCTCACTATGCATTATGTGCTTACGCTCCTTTTTGTCCATCAATGCAGATATTTGAAGTTGGAGCAGCGAGAAGCAAGGGATTCAAGGGGGAACTCCACTTGAGATGTATGTCTCGGTTAATAGCTATAGATAATAAAGGCAATGGGGGAAGAATCTCTTATATTGTTGTTTAAAGAGGATTTGTATGTTGGACAAGTTTGGTTTATGATTTTGAACTATGTGGTGTAAGCTTGCAACGTTTGAATCTTCTTATGCTTAAGTTGTTATGATATGCTTCTTGTTTGAAAAGCATGATTGAGTGTTGGATGTGTTGAATGAGTTGGTGCATCTAGGGGTGGTTTTGTATCTAGATTTTGATGCAAATTGGTAGGTTTGATGTTTGGCATGTTGTTGATTTATTGTGGAATGGTTTGGAGCATGTTTGATGGGGTTTAAAGGTGTTAAAACAGGCCAAACTGCTGTTTCTGGGCAGGGTGTTTCGAAACACCCTTGCCTGTTTCGAAACAGGCCCTTGTTTTGGCTAGGGTGTTCCTGAACGGCCTAGCCCGTTTCTGAACACTTTGGCTACTGCCAAGGGGTGTTCCTGAACGGCCTAGACCCGTTTCTGAACACCTGATGGTTTGCAAGCTTTACGTTTTAGTCCCGTTTCTTTTTTGTGCAATTGGGTCCCTTATCGTTTCCGATTGCTGTGATTTTTTTAGTATGCTTATCTCAAGAGTATGCCTAGGTTAAATGTGCATCTAGACAAGTTTAAAAAGAAAAAAAAAGGGTCGTTAATCAAGGTTGACTTTCGGGTTGACTTTGGTTTTCCCCGTGTAATCTTCGTAGTTCGGGTCAACCGTCTAGGCCGGGCTACGGGGGTTACAAAAACAACCATCATGCTATAACTATTCAAGCAAGAATACAACAACACTTCGAAACCAAATCCACAAACCTACAAAAACCGTCCAACCCAAAGAAACTACAACACCTAACTGCTATTTCAAATTTCTTTTAACTACACATCAAACAACCTCGACCGATTCTATCCGAAACGATCACTTAGAAAACTTTACCTTCTACCCACCGAGCTAGATCACACTCACTCCTAACGGTAAACTTATTCACTTCCTAACATCCCACCCACTCTTCATCTCACAGCAAAAAAAAACTTTAAACCCACAAAATACCATAATCATAACACATCACTATCAGATGCAATTAGTTGTTCGTAAGTGTAAACATTCGTATGCATGATTACCTACATGCCCTTACGAATGGCTATGCACATGTATGCAAACTTCTAATGTCATGCCAAATGTATGCATGTACCAATATATGTAATATACGTATAGAACCTATTTTAGCTATGCATGTATGTCTGTTCACACTTACTAATAACGTCCTCAAACAAAACCAAGAACAACCTTTTATCCCATTCTCAAACTTTTCCTGCTCCACCATTCTTACAACTCATTACAGCAAACTACTCTAACTATTATTCCTCTTCACCAATGTTGTTCTCAAAGCAACACCGATTACTATCCAAAACTCACTAACGATAGGACCTTAACCACTACACAAGAGGAAGCAAAACCAAAACTAAGAAAAGATAACAATAACAGAGAATGCACAATAATGATACCTGCAATCACATCATTGTCCTAGATCTCCATACGACAAGCACTCTCTCCCGCAGAACCACCATTCTCCGGCTGCACCACCACATCATCGACCAACACCCTGAGGTCACCATCCTCTCCTTAAATTTCCAGCAGACCCACTATTCCGTCAAGATCTAACCATCATACACCTTGCGCCTCTCTACCTTTCTTCCCACCTCCAAACCCTGTCTCGGTAGCGCTCACGGTCCCTTTGAGACTCAACTACACGCGCTGGAGCTGGTCTCACTTCCTGAGGACAATTATGCTTCACATGTCCTATTGCACCACAGCTCCAACATGCTCCAACATCCCACCAAATCCCAGTGTGTCGCCTTCCACAACGACCACACTCCGGTAGATGAACCACCTCTCACGGGGCTTGATACACTTGTCTCACGTTACCACCACCATCAAAACTCTGGTTCAGGTGAAACCTTCGATCACGAGGTCTCTTACGCTGCCCACTCTCAAGGCCAGAACTCGCAGCTCTTTTTCTCTCATTCTGCTCACCAACATAAACTAATGACATACTCTCGTGCTTCTGGTTATCTGAAGACTTATCTCCAAGATATCTCCTTCTAAAATGCAGCTAAAAAGAACTCTTAATCCACATCCTGGATATTTAATGTCGCCGAAAAAGTTGTCCACCAACTACAAACATCATCCAGCATTAACGAGATAACGCTTCCCAACTTACAGGTGTTGTCACACCCTTCCTTATCCAAGATTGGGATCGTACTGGCTAACCGAGCCTCGAACACCTCTGGCGTCAACCCATGATACTCAACAGCTCCCAATTCATACAGACGCTGCATTGGCAACCTAGTTGCCTGTCAGCCGGCACATGTGCAGGGCTTTTATTCACCGCGGCCTGAGATGCTCAAGACATCTCCTGAACCAGAGATGATAAAACTTTCATCACAGGGCCAGCCCTCTCATGCTACCCTATCACCTCAACTCTAGGTAAGAACGGCCGAACATGCACATTCTCAACAGACGGAACATCGTTCCCTTGATTACCCCGCTCGCCCGCAGGTACGATCGTATTCGATCTCAACCGTCTCGTCGGACTCATTGTGCTATTTTTAACAAGGCATAATAAGAAAAACAAATCAAATCATGATTTAGGCCAGCCTCAAGCAAGAATCCAAGTTTACAAATCCAATTTAAAACATTTATCTAGTGTAATAGGGCAATGGGCTTCCCGATTTCCCTCAATCATGACAGAGCATACAATAGCATATCATAATCATCATGCTTTTCAAACAACATGCCACTTAACATGACAGAGCATACAATAGCATATCACAACCAGCACACATTCCCATCACATCATCAACATGCAATCATATTTAACTCCTATATGATTCATAACAACCGAGAATAGCATAACCACCAATATTCAACCAAAAACATGATTTTCAAACAACATGCCACTTAACATTGAATCGAACATCAAAACATACCAATTTCACTTACCATCATTCCCAATTCTTTCAAAACCTGGCTCTGATACCAACAAATGTAACCCCCTTAGCCCAGTCTAGACGGTTGACCCGAACCAAAGAGATTACACGGGGAAAACCGAAGTCAACTCGTTAAAGCCAACTCCGATTAAGGAACCTTTTTTCCTTTTTATTTTTCCTAGATTTGAATTAGTTCCTATGTGATAAACAAAGAGTGAAGGAGAAAACGGCGTAGCGATCAGATGTCGTTTAGGGGTTCAATTGCACAATTTAAGCTTTTAGGGACCAAAACATAATTTTCAGAAATTATAGGGACCTTTCCAATTTTTAAAGTTACCAATATGCAATTAATCATATTTCACGCTTCTCTGTAAAATTTCATCTCAAACGGATCATCCAAACTCATTCAATTGCATACACAACAATTAGGGACCAAAATGTAACATTTTAGACTTGTAAAGGCTCCATTTAACTAAATTAACGGTCATGTATCGATACCCTGCTACCCCGTATCGATACGCGGGGAGGCAGTAGCCAAAGTTGAGCAAGGGTATCGATACCCTTCCCCGAGTATCGGTATGGATGTAAAATTATGTATATGGGTATCGATACACCTTACAAAGTTTGCCTAGGCGTATCAATACACATGATGCCTGCATCAATACACCTGCAACATTTTAGCTTAAAGGTATAGATACACTTGCCCGAGTATCAATACTTATAACAGAAATGCGCAAGAAATAGCCCTAAAAATGCATCATACATCATCCATTCACACCTAAAACTCATAGACATGCTTATATCAACATGTCCAGCATATTTGCATAAAAAACTAGCCACATTGCAAGCATTAGGCACAACATCTCATACAGCATATACAAATAGAATGAGCATGCCTTTAACCATAAGCCATAGCAAAACTAAAATGCAAAATGAGGATCCAAAAGCCACATAATTGTTTTTTACAAGACTCCAAGCACAAACTAAACATGCTCAAGGTGTTTCACATCACCAAATAGCTCATGAGTGGAAATCTATCTCATTGCCTCCTATTACACTAAAGTAAACCACATACTTTGCTTAGCTAAAACACTTGGATATCCTTTGCTTGCTTGCTGCCAAAATGCTCAATTCTCTACATTTATGAGACAAATGAGCGTAAGCATAAAACATAGTGAGGACCGCTATAAAAACAAAACATCCATCAATACATTTTAAACAAAACCAAATCATCATTCTTTGTAACCACATGCCTTCTTTTAAAACATGCACTTAAAACATCATTTCCCCTTTCAAATCCACATACTCATAGCATCATTAATTACAACAGCAAAAACCTTTGCACATGCTTAAGCCAAGCATCACATTATATTGGATCACAAGTGTCCAATAACAAGAACCATAACAAAACACAACACAATCAACACAATTGGATACGCGGATTACAAGCGTTGTCCCACACGCTTCATACACACTACCGGCAACACAAGGTGGAGTTTAACGGCAAATTCACAACCCCTCAACACCCGTGATAGAGTTTAACGGCACAATCACAGCTCCTCATCATTCGTGGTGGAGTTTAACGGCACAATCACAACTCCTCGACATCACTCATCGATAGTTGTATAACCCACTAGCGAGAGTCGGGACAATAAACAAGGCTTACACATGGAAGATACCTCAACCATTGTAATCACCTTAACCAAGCTCACACATGGGAGCAATCCTCCACCATTGTGACACTTAACAAAGTCCACCCACGAGAGCCATCCTCCATTGCGGTGACATCAATTACTCAATCGCTAGGGTAATTGGATGGAGTTAACAGCATAATCACAACCCCTCAACATCGAATGTGACTTTGTTCACGGTGTACCCAATCCTATAGTCGGCTAACTATTTGCGATTAAAGTAACCAAAACCATTTACCATCACTTTCCAATATAATCATCAATCATCATTAATTCACTATTTTACAAGCATAAACCACAATGCCTCTTTCACAAGCATTAACGTGCTTAAAACCAATTGCATAAATCATATAAACTCAAGGATCACTTACCATGCGCATCCTTAAGAAAATGACATTTAAAACCAGCAACATCATTGCTCAAAACATGCTTTAAAACAATAACAAACCTCATTTAAATCAAGTGCATATTAAACAAAAACATAGCACAATCCGAGAAAGACTTTCTATTTACTTACTCTTGAGCTTAGCTAAGTGTTTCAAACTTACACTAAGCTCCTAAAACCACGTTCAAAACGTTTCAAAGCTGGAAAACCCTTTTCCACTCACTGATACACAAAACTTCGCTTGCCAACACGAAGATTACTCGTCTTAAGCTTCTAAAAATGCTTCGCTTGCTTCCGGATCAATACCCTCTGTTTTTAGAGCATCAAAAATAGAGATCCAATGCATTAAAATGAATTCCAACAATAGCAACTAAACACAAACTCGTTACCCAGCAAATCTACATCAATTTACCCATCCGAAACAACTGAAAACTCATTCGATTGCCTTCTAAACCAAGCCCAACCAACAATCATCACTTTCAACCATTAATATACATCAAATGACGCCTAAAAACAACCTAAACCCTTCCTTATACCTCCATCAATCATTTAACCATCAAATCACTTCAAAAACTCAACTAAAACCATCATAAAACTCAAGGATCTCAAGGATTTCGGGATCTATATGATTAAAACACTTTTTCAACAACATAATCATCCCAAAACTCAATTAGAATCCATCTAAAACAGAGCTTAATATTAATGCTCCGAAATTCAAGAATTACACCTTGGGAATTTCAATAAAGAACCTTGATTAGAGGTTGAGAACGAGATTTACCTCTAATCCTTGCTTTCCTCAATGATTGACAAGTTTTTGTTTCACAAATCTTGAAGAAATTGAAGAGGATTCTTTAAAATGGTTATGAGATCAAAGTGAGAGTGTTTGGGAGAAAAGAATGCTGGAGAAAAGTCTTTTAGAAAGTGTTTTTGCTGAAATGCGGATTGAAAAATTAGTTACGTAAAATGAAACTTCTCAATTTACTATTTATTATTTAAATAAAATAAAATCCATTTTTAATCAATTATTTTAAAATTCACTTAAATCACATGTCAAACTGAGGAAGGCTAAATTGCACAAAAGCTCCCTAAATATTCTAAGATTTTAACTATCCTTTTGAAAATTGTATTTTTCCACAGTTTTACAACTTTACATTTTGGTCATTCCCCAATATGTACCACTTCCAAAACCCATTTTGCAAAATTGATTTGACCAACCTCTTAAACATAATTTTAGAGGATTTTAGCAATTTTGGTCATATTATTATCCTATCATGAACCTTGATTTCCCTTAACCACCTAATACAATTTGAACCGTCTTCAACTGGTTCACTTAACCTGATCTAATGTCTAAAACTACTAGGCCCAAAATCGAGGTGTTACAGTATTCTTTGCAATCTTATCCTGAATTACATTATTAGTTTAATTTTAATTGCTTAAATAATTTTGTATGTTTGCATATTTTTAAAATTAGCAAGTAGTATACTTGTTTAAGGGACTAATTCATTTAGAATAAACAACTTGAGCCTTTAGTGTTTATGATCTTTAAATTAAATCAAACAAGTAAAATATGAAGATAATTGTAGAAAATAAATAAGTGATAAATAACATTTTTAATATCCTAATTTGATTAGTATCTCAATGTAATGAGATGTTAATTAAGGGGGTATTTTAGTTAACTATCTAGCATTTCATTTAAACCTAGAACATGTAATCATATTTAGTTAGTTTTAATCAAAATTAAATTAAATTAAGATAGGATTCAAGTAGTTAGTAACATTGAATGAATGGGAATGTTATTGATTTAGGGCCCAATATGGGTAGTGCCCAATTATTTAGGTGTCATCACATAAACCATAAACTTTATAATATTGGACATGCATTAAACATTTTGTGTTGAGATACATTTTGAATATAAATTGAAGTGTCCTAATGTATTTGGATATTTCCAACTTATATGCGTCTAAATGTATTTTCTTACAAAAGGATATCCCCATTCGAAATGAGATTCAATTAACAATTAAAGATTTAATTAAATTCATATTAATGCTTGAAATGCCAAAATGCCACGTGGAATTAATAATGTACCGATAATGGGCGTTTGTAGGGGTGCTAACCCTTCCCTACATGTAACCGACTCCCGAACCCAAATTTTACTAAAAAAATCTGTAGTATGTTTTTATGGTGTCCAGTCTACCAAAGTGATCGGTGTTGAATCCAAATTTGTCTTTTTCAAGAAATAATAAAAGGAAATTGATTTAATATTGGAAACCCCTTATTTCAAGACTAGATTAAAAATGGAAAAACCCCGATTTCAAAACCCTAATCGTCAGGCTATTTTTACCAACAATTTTAAAAAATGGTCGTGACAGCTTGGTGACTCCACTGGGGACTAAATTGAGAGTCAGATCTTTTAAATAATTCCACATGGCATTTTGGTATTTAAGCAATAATTCGAATTTAATTCTTTCTAAGAACTGTTGCATGGATTTTCAGAAAAAATGGGGGTAGTTTTTGTGTATGATATATATGTCATTCATGCATAAACCCTCGACCCAGGTTTTCACCCTTAAGTGGGAGAAAGGCAATATCCGACGTGATGATCTCTAGTTCCGTGTGCGTAATTTTGTCTTCTTCTAGTATACTAACGTTAAGCACCGTAAGGCCCACGTCTCCGTTTAAGGAACCTATACTACCGAATCGATGTCTTACTTTCGTAGTGTAACCCCCTTAGCCCGGTCTAGGCATGTGACCCGAACTAAGAGAATTACACAAGGAAAACTGAATTTAACTTGTTAAAGTCAACCTCGATTAGCAATCCTTTTTTTCTACTTTTAACTTGTCTAGATGCATAAATAAATCCTATAGCATTTACTCACGCAACAAATATATTTTCGATTAAACTGAACATCAACTGTTCATTCATTTGCAACAATCCGATTAAGGTCAAATCACAAAATTATTGTTACAAACCTTTAATTAGGTTCATTACATGCTAGCAGGTGAAATATTAGCATCATACGATCATTCAACCATCCATAATTGCAAATCATACAAACAAGGACTAAAATGTAAACATTTGAAATTGATAGATTATGTCATTTTAACTAACTTAACGACCCCGTTTTGAAACAGTCACCCCCTGTTCCGAAACCATGCATTCTAGTAGCATTTGGTCTCGAAACGGCCCTTACCCGTTTCGGAATCAAATCCCCAAATTGAACTCCCCTACACTCAAATAAAGTAGAGCAGTATCGAAACTCGGAGTCGTTTCGATACACGTACAATTTATATCTGAGGGTCTCGAAACGGCCTAGCAGTGTTCCAAAACATTAAGGCCAAATATGCAAGCCGTATCGAAACAACTACTACTGTTTCGAAACACATACCAAAACTGCACTAAAATAGCAACAACTAAGCACCTTAAAACATACCAAATGGCCACAAATAACCATGCAATCATAAGTAAACATCATCCACATATTTATCCAATGCATAGGCATCATCAAAGGTAACTAACAACAAGGATTGCAAAACATGATTACTCTAGAGGCATGCAACCTATAAGCAATCTACATAGAGCATCAAAATCCACAAAACAAAGCATATCAACAAATAAAGTCCCATTACAAGTCTCAAAAGGCAAAACACACTTGCCAAATTAAGGAGTTTAAACAAAGCATATCTACTTTATTAAGAGTGTCAAAACCCAAACTTGTAAATCGTTTGATGTCTTGGGTGAATTCCCTTGCTATTTTGTTGCCAGTAAGCTCATTAATCTGCATTGTTGGAAGGAGAGCGTAAGCATATTTGCTTAGTGAGGGAAAGCTCTATTTAAATAACATCAATGCAGTTTTTCAAAATAATGTTTCCTTTAAAACATAACCACATCATGCTCAACTTCCTCAAGCTTTTAAAATCACTTTTAAAGCATCATTTGTAAACCACATGTATCATTTCCTCATGCATATCTCAATGCAACCAAATCAAATCGTCACATGCTTAAATCTCATAAAACATAGTCATTATGTATAAAAGTCTTTATACAAAATCATTTCAAAACCATGATACATGTTAAATTCATATATTGGCATTTCAAGTGAACCGGATAGAATCTACCCCCATCCAATAATGATAGTTTATACGGACACACTTGACAAAATCAACCCCCGTAAAGCCCTTGATAGAATCAACCCCTATAAAGTCACATGGTGAAATCAACCATCACCATAATCTCACTTTGGTCGGGATGCCACTACCCGCATTGCCTATGGTGATAGAATCTACCCCTATCACTCGCAACACAATAGAATCTACCCCTATTGTGTAACCGAAGAATTTATCACATGCGCAAATTTTATATATTATAGTGCACTTTACATCCTATTGGTCGACCAACAAATCCGATAATAGAAATCTCATCACTAAGCAAATATATCATTAAAATCCATGTTAACTCACTGTTTTAAATGCATTAATAAAATCGCCACATATCACATCTTAAAACATGCTTAAAATATAGCATAATATTTCATCAAGAATATGACCTCTTGAAGCATAACCAAATCATTTCCTGGGATATAAATCACCAAAACCATGCTTATAAAACATGCATAACAGTGAGTAACAAAATATAAATCCAAAACATGAGCATGATAATCCACATGGACTTTAAACCGAAAAACTGAGACCTTTGGTAACCATACTTCCGAGATTAGCTAAGCGTTTTAAGCTTACACTAACCTCCCAAACCTTGTTTCCAAGCTTATAAAAATGTTCAAACCGCATCCACTCTCCGATACAACTTTGCCTCACTTGCCGAAGCTATTCCAAGCTTCCAAAACTCCAAAAATCGCATTCTAACGATCAAGCAACATCTTGCCCTGTTTCTAACCAAATAAAAACAGAGGATTAATGCACACTCTTGCATCAAAACCTCAAGCAACACAAATTCCCACTCAACTCCAACATTCGCCATGCAATTAACAACCGATACCACCAGAAAACATCGGAAAAACCACTCTAAACTGTTCTCAAACATTACCCAGCAAAAGCAACCATCAATCTTCATCCAATTACAACCTAAAACACTTCCACAACCTCAACAAACCTCCAGCTATCAAGAAAACACAACAACAACCCATAAAACTCAAGATTTCATCACTAACATCTAGCAATCTAACTAGTTTCAGATTACTCAACAAAATCCATCAAGTTAACATTATTAGCAATTAACAACATGTTAATAATCAATCATTAACTCAATTGTTAACATTAAATCAAAAGATCCACCATAAATCTTCAAGAAAACTCAATTAAACATTATTTCATCAATATATATACCCATTAAAAACAATATGTAAAAGACTAAACACTTGGGAATTTCAGTAAAGAACATGTCATTAGAGGTGAAGAATGAACCTACCTCTAATGATGAGCTCTTCGTCCATTTTTGAAAAGAAACCAAAAGGAAACCAAAGAGAAAAGAGTAGATTCAATAGGAAATAGATAAATCATTGAAATCGAAATCAAGTTTAGAGTTTACCTTGAAAATCTTGTTGTTTAGATGAAAGGAATTTGAGAGAAAAGTGAGAGAAGAAATCTATCGTCAAAATCAAATTTGTGAGAAAATGAGAAATTGTTTTAACTTCCCTCCATCTTTCTTTTATTATAATTTTTTAATTAAAATTGTAAAATAGGAGGAAAAGTCTCTATTATCCCTTGTTATTGCTCCTTAAAGATTCAAAGCATTAGCCTTTTACGTTTTTACCCTTAAATAAAAACTTTACCATTTTCACATTTTAGTCACTAAACCAAAATGTCCAATTTCCAAATATGTTTTCTTTAAATTACCTTTACAAAAATTAATCATATATATAATTATGGTTTTAGGAAATTTTCTCATATTTTTAACCGACCAAAATCTTTTGATTTAATCATTTCCCGAAAGTAGACTAGACTACTAAACTGGTTCGAACCCAACTGCCAAACCAAACCTGGCTAACGCCTAGGCCCAAAACTAGGGCGTTACACGTAGTAGACGATAACGACAGTTCGGGAACCAAGAGTCGAGAACAAAGCCCACATTCTGTTTTGAGAAACCTACCCCGCTAGACCCAGACAAGAGCCTAAGACAGGTGTTGCCGGTTTAAATATTTTTCTCTAGTTTTTTTCTTTTGCAAAATATATCATGTTTTACCTCTAATGAATATTTTTTATTTGCTTTTCATATTAATTCACAATACTGACACTGATTCTTTTTTGTTTATTTTGTTTTCTTGTCTTTTTGTTACCTAGCATCGCTTTGCTTTCATTAGAGGTATTGATTCGAGGATCAGTCAAGTTAGGCAATGTTCTTAATGGCCAATGAGTTCGATAGACAAGCAGAAGGCAATACGATGGTGAGGTCCCGGTCAGAGAATACTTAGTTCAAGAAAGTAGCAATATATTTGGGAAAGATGTGTTAGGATACAAGCTACAAGAAGTTGTACGGAGGCGTTAAAAGGGAACTGAAAGAGGAGATTCAAGAATTGAAGGATTCAAACAACCGGATCAAACATGTATTAGAGGAAGAACAAGCTTTGAATTCAAAATTTTCATCACAAGTTTTATAGTTGGAGAAAGCTATTAAAAGGGAGGAAAAGTCAATCATTAACTAGAGGATAAAAAGCTCGAAAAGAAGATGACATAATTAGAAAGTGTCGTAAAAAATTTGAAAGATTAGTTCGGAAGTGTCAGAAGGGGCACTATAAATGAAGAATAAGGTACTGAAAGGCGTGCTTGAAGTGGCTATCCAGATTATCCAAAGGCAGAATCATGAAATGATCAAGTCCAGAAGCCATGTGCGGGGAGTCGCTTGATTCGTGTAGATTTGATTTATTGAAGCCATGAAACTGTTACAATACCTTGACATCAGAACCAAGCTAGGACAGATGCTGACTCAGAAGTAGAATGAAGTGATTAGCCTAGGGACGATGGCTAGTTGATCTCTGTAATCAAATTGTCTATTTCTTGTATTTGGCCTTTTGTCTAATGGATGTTGCTCTATAGACTAGTCCTTGAAATTGATACCTCGTGCATTCATACATTTCATTGTTTAAATATTGCATTTTAGAAAAAGCATCGCATTTTTCTTTCAAATAACATCATTTTTTAATAATAATAATAATAATAATTGCATTTTGATTTAATAATATTGCATTGATTTTTAGATAATAGTATGAAAGCTGCAAACCAATATTTTGAGATGCATGGGCAATAGTCTTGTTAGGGTAAGGCAATATCAGAAGGTTATTGAGGACCGCTTGGATGGAGTTGAGCAGAGGATTGATCAGTCCCAGAACGAGTTGGCAGTTCAAGCTACCATTTTGCTTGGAACTAGGGAAGCCAAAAACAGAATGTTTCAAACGAAAATACTGATATAGATAAGCAAGCAGGTATCACATCTCACATGAGGGTTCAACCTGAATGTTTCTCCGTGCAAAAAAAAAGAAAAATACAAAAACCAAGAAAGACAAAATAAAAAGAAATTCAAAAAAGAAAAGACAAAAGACCAAGAAAAAGTTAAAAAAGGTCAAAACAAAAAAAAGAAAGGAGAAGGGGAGCAAGTTCACATCAGTATAGCTGGAGCATTTATGAGAAGTCTAGTAGATTAGAAGGAAATAATAAAGTAAATGCATTGGAAACTCTGAAAATACTGAAATGAACGTAATCCAGTAAACAGACATGGAAGGACTGCGTAAAGCAAAATTTTGAAGTTTCTGCCAAAAAAATTGTTGATCAATGGTCCAGTGACAATTAAAGAACTTGGGAATTTTAGCAAAGTTGAGGGATCGCTGAACTTTTCTCTGAAATATTGGAAGTCAAGGATCCAGTTTAAGATTAAATTTTTCTCACAGAGGAGCAAAGAGCACAAAAACTCAAGACAGTGAGATTGAATGGTTCAACAGGAAAAGAGATATGGTTATTTATAGTCTAATGTCGTATTCAGATTTGTTACCCAACCTTGTGTAGAATCCACATTTTGATGACAGTGCCCCGAAGTTTTACAAGTATTTTCACGGTATGGCTCCGAAACATAGTTAGTGATTTCATTAGAAATGAACATTTATGATTTGAAGAACTCCGATGTTACAAAAGACCAGTATCTGCTGAAAGAATTGGGTTAAAAAAGAAAGGGCGTAGTCTACAACAAGCATTTGAAGATGATCCACTGCACTTTGGGGTCAGTAAGAATCAAGGTAATGTTTGGACGTCTACCTATTTGATATTTCCTTCACTAAAGAATACATCAAGGTAAAATGCTCCAAATGCACATGTTAGTGGAAAATCAGAGACTAAATTGAATCTCATTCATGTTTCCTATTGAGAGTTGTATTTTTATTCGAAGCTGTGTCATTTGAAATCTTCAAAGCCCCGTCACTCGAGTTGTTACAACATTAGGAATCATTGTGAGAACCATAATGGAGTTCATGATCGTTACATTCAAGATTTTTACACTTTCAAGCTACAAGTTCAAAACTTTCTGAAACAGGGGATTTTGGAGGTCAACACTAATGGACACACCATTAAGATTTGTAACCCAAGAGGTAGTCACCTAATCAGAGCCAATGTGATTGGGTTGCCTAGAAAATAAATGATAAAAGACATCAAGAAAAGAAAGAGAAAGAAGAGAAAAGGGAAACTAATTGGAAATCAACAGCCGACAATGAAGAAACCTCGAACAGACATGCCCGTCAAAAGCTTGAACACATCCAGCCAACATTCTAAAAGCAAAGTTCATCCAAACGCCGACTAGAAGAAATTGTTAATGCAAATGATTGAATATTCTATGAAAAAGGAGTGAGCAGTTGATTGCAGAAGCAAGGAAACTCATAAGCAAATTGGTCTTACTTCAAGATTCGATGAGAGCCTTAGAACATAAGCAAGAAGGGGCATGTCCGTGTGCTGGCAAAGAAAAATTAAATAATTATTGAATGGCAGAAATTTGGTTGAATTTTCTTTGAATAATGGTTGGCAGTTTGACCACAGGAGATATGTCTGCACTTTTAGGATTGTTGAAGAATAATACCCTAAACCATCCCAATCCCTTTTTCCCGTGAGCATTGGAGCACCTTTGTAAGGGAGGTTAATCGATTTATTTCTTTACGATGCTTGTTTCCTACATAATTTTTCTCAAATGGTGAACATTTTGCATTCCTTGATTATTTTAATAATTCATTTATTCTTTGTTATGGGTTAGTTTTTGTTCTCCCATATATATATATATATATATCTTCTCTTTTTTATCAGGTCCCTAAATATTAGCTACAAGACTTACCAAGAATTAAATTCAGAGATCAATTTCGAAATGTGAGTCTCTTCTAAGTTATTTGGGCCGATGGGAAGGCATTAATGAGTGTTCAGGAATAACGGGAGAATCCCAAATATAAACTATGAGTGAATTTTCCTCTCGGGCATTGTTGACTAAACTTCTTGAATGAAGTGATAACCCAAAACATATACCACCTGAAGACTGCTTTCCTTCGAAGATATCCGTATATGGGAGGAAATTTAGCGTTCTTTCATCTCCCTTCACAAAGAATGAAAATAAGAAAAAAATATCATTTGATGTCCCCTTCGAGCCTGATAGTTTTCTTCTGATTCAACCCAAACCAAAGATCACCCCGACACTGGGGGAAAAGAGGATGAAAGTTTGTTTGGTTCTGTAACGCCCTGATTTTGGGCCTAGAAGTTTTAGAGTTCGAATCGGGTCGGTCGATAACGGTTCGAACCTTTAAGGGAGATTTAGGGAACACCTAGTTCGGTATGCTTTAAAATTATGGAAAAATATCTAAAAATCCTCATTTATTATATGAATGATTATGGGCAAAACAATTTTACAAAATAAGGTTTGGAAATACTACATTTCGGTGTAGTGACCAAATCACAATTTTTGCAAAAGTTGACTAGTGATTGTTTTATAAAGGATTGAAACTTTGAATCTTTAAGGAGATAATTTTATCAAAATATTTTAAATCAGGTTTCTCTCTATTTTGGGTGTTTTAATAATGATTTAATAAAGGGAATTAAAAGATAAAAATCTATTTTGACTTTCATAACTATTTTACGATCTTTTTCCCTCTTTTCATTTTCTCTCAACTTCCACTCAGCCAAACACATTTCTTCCATCAATTAGCCTCTGATTTTCATCCCTTCTGATGAGATTTCAATATCCTTTTGATTCCTAATCTTTTCCTCATCAAATCCTCTTGTTTTCTCTTTGGATTTTCAAGGACACTTGCCCAAATTAAGGAGAAATCAGTCATTAGAGGTAAGCTTCGTCCTTCTCCTCTAATGATCAGTTCTTTACTGAAATTCCCAAGTTATCAATCCTTTGTTAATGATATTTGAGTTGCTTTAATGTTAGAAACATGAAATTGTGCCAAAACTCAAGGTTCTTGTAGGGATCTTGGTGATTTTCGTAACTATTGGTTAGGCTATGTTTTGAGGTTGAGTTCTAATGTATTTTGGATGGTAATTGATGTTATAAATGAAGTTTTATCAAATAAATCCCGAATAGGTTTGGATTTCTAAGTTTTGCATGCTAGATTGGTGGTTTTTAGGGTGGTTTTGGTGTTCTGTTGTAGCTGGAGGTTTAAGGGCGAGTTTATGGTAATTTTTGGTGTTTATTGAGGTTTATAAATGATTAGAAAAGATAGATCTTGGCTTGGCTTTGTTTTGGAAGAGTTTGGTGATGATTTCAGTTGTTTTTGGTGGCCGAAATGATGATTTTGGGTAGAGCAGCGAGTTTGATTTGTTGGATTGTGATTTCAATGCATGATGATGCATTAATTCTCTGCTCTTATGTGTATTAAGCGGGGGAGACATCTTCGGACGCCTTTGGTGTTGATCCGGAAGTGCCGAGAGCTTAGATATCGTTTCGGCGAGCAAGTGAAACGTAATCGGTGAGTGCGAATGGTTTTAGAAGTCCTTGAGGGACAAAAAACAAGGGTTGGGGATTTAGGATTGGTTTGAAACACCATCCTAAGTCCGGAAGTAAGTATGGCTAGATTTCCTCTCAAATATGTGGTTGTTGCCCTAACATGCTTTTACATACTCTTGTTTTGAGATAGACAAATTCCTACTGTTTTATGCATGATTTGTAGCATGAGATGATGCTTTGTAGAGTCTTCATGAGATAGCATGTTGCATTGAAGAGTTTTGAGATTTTGATTTAATACAAAGCATGAGATGTGATTTTGAAATGAGATGTAAAAGACTTGAGAAATATTGCATAAAAACAGTAGGTGAGATGATGTTTTGACATAATATATTGCCATAGAAGATGTGATAGTTACCGGATATAATTGATCGATCAATAGGATGAGAGTGCACTATAAACTAAAATTTGTACGTGCTCTTTGGAGTCGGGAAATGGGGGTAGTGCCATCCCGATCCAAAGTGAGAATCTGGTGATGAGAGATACCATCGGGGTAGGACTTGGTGAAATACCCAAGCTTTGTGGCGATGAGAGATACCACCATGAGAGTCCGATGATGAGAGATTCCACCGGGGTAGGACTTGACTTTGAGTCAAGCTAATTCGCATATCCGAGTAAAGATGAAATGTGAAATGCCAATATAATATATGAAAATGTATTTGATTCACGTGTACAAAATGTTGAGATGATTTATGCTATGAGAAATGCATATGAGATTTGAATATGAAATGGTTTAGTTTTCACAAGCATGTGTATGGCTTTGCCATGATATTTGCATTGGTTTAAATGCATGAGATAGAATAAGGGTACATGTGTTTTCAAATGGAGATTTGCTTTGAAATGGTTTTCAAGCATGAGATAGAATGAGCATGTTGTAGAAAATGGCTTTTAAGAAAGAGTTTTGAATAATGCATTGCTGTGTTGGTTTTCTTGAGAGCTTGCCTCACTAAGCAAACATTCTTACGCTCTCTTTTACCAACAATGCAGATAACTGAAGTGATTTTGTTGTAACACCCCAATTTTGGGCTTGGAAGTTTAGGGTCTGAACCGGACCGGTCTGATTTTCGCTTCGAATATAAAAGGTGATTTTAGGAAAAGCCTAGTTCGGGATGCATTAAAAATATTGAAAAATATCTAAAAATCCTCTTTTAATATATACAAGAGAGTGGTGAAATCAATTTTACAAAATAAGGTTTGGAAGTATGACATTTTGAAATAGTGACTATAATGTAATTTTTGAAAAGTTCAGTGGTGACTGTTTTGTAAGGATTGAAACTTTGAATCTTTAAGGAGCTAATTTACCCAAGGAAGGATTTCTCCAGATTTTTCTTAATTTTAATGACTTAATTAATGTTTAATTAATTTAATGAAAAGGAGAAAAACTAATTTTGAGATTTCATAACTAACTTTTGCTAAAACTTTCTCATCTCATTTTCTCTCAAAATTCTCTCAGCCAAACACATTTCCACAGAAACTTTTCTTTTGATTTTCACACTAAATGATGAGGTTTCAATCATCAATTGATTCCTAAGCTTTTCTACATCAAATCCTCTTCATTTGCTCATTGAATTTTCAAGGATTTTGGCTCTAATCAAGGAGAAATCTACATTTAGAGGTAAGGATGTCCTTCTCCTCTAAATACTCAGTTCTTTACTGAAATTCCCAAGTTCTCAATCCTTAAATTAAGTTTTATGAAAGGTTTTAATGTTGAGATCTTGATTTTGGCTTAAAACTCAAGATTTGGATTAAATCTTGAAGAAATTCGTGATGAATGTTTGGGCTCTGTTTTGAGATGTCTTTTTAATGTATTTTGGATGTTTAATGATGTGTAATTGAGGTTTAATCAATGCAATCCCGAATAGGTTGATTTTCCTAAGTTTTTACTTGTGAAAATGGTGGTCTTTGGGGTGATCTTTGTGTTCTGTTATAGCTGGAGCTATAAGGACGAGTTTAGGATCTTTTTGGATGTTAATTGATGTTTAAGAATGTTTAGAAGTGATGGATCTTGGGTGGGTAATGTTGTGGATGAGTTTGGAAGTGATTTCGGTTGTGTTTGGTAGCCGAAATGTTAGATTTGATGTGAGCAACGAGTTTAGGTGTAATGGCTGAAGATTTTAATGCATGATGATGCATTAATCCTTTACTTTGATGTGTTTAAAACAGGGGAGACATCTTCGGATCCTTGTGGTGTTGATCCGGAGGCTTGATCGTCGTTTCGACAAGCTTGCGAAACGGAATTGGTGAGTGAAGTTTGGTTTTCAGCCTTGAAACCAATGTTTGAAGGTTTTGGGAGCTTAGTTTAAGTCTAAGCAACTTAACTAAGCTCAAGAGTAAGTTTCCGGTGAAACTCTCTCTTTGATGAACCATGAGATGGTTGGATGCAATGTATGTAATTTGCATGTTTAAATTCTGTTTTTGAAAGCATGTTTTAGCATGATTAATGCTGGTCTTGAAAGCCATGTGTTGAAGGATGCTCAAGGTAAGAGATCCTTGGTTTGATATTGTTAAATGTGGTTTTGATGCATAGTGATGCATGATGGTTTAATGGCTTTGATTAATGCTTTAAAACAATGGATTGTTGATGATAAATGATGTATATTGGCACGTGATGTTTTGGGTTTTAAAGTACTTGAATCGGATATAGTTAGCCGGCTATAAGATTGGGTGCACCGTGAAAAAAGTCGCCTTCGAAGTTGAGGGGTTGTAATTGTACCGTAAACTCCATCCATGTACACTAACGAGATGTCTAAGATCATGATAGTGGTTAAAATGCCATGTGAGGATCTTGTGTTGTGTGTCCCGTGTTCTCGTTAGTGATGTTATACAACTACCGATGAGTGATGTGGAGGGGTTGTAATTGTACCGTTAAACTCCATCACGGGTGTTGAGGGGTTGTGATTGTACCGGTAAACTCCACCTTGTGTGTTCGGTATTGTGTATGAAGCGTATGGGACAACGCTTGTAATCCGCGTATCCGATTGTGTTTTATGTTGAAAATGGTTATGGATTATCACTTGGAAGCCAATATGACATGTTGAAGTTAGTGAAGCATGAGATGCTTGTTGTTTATGACATGTTGATGTTAATGAAGCATGAGATGCTTGTTGTGTATGCATTGTTGCATGAGAAATGATGTTTATGAATTTAAAGGCCTTATGTAAGGTGTTTTATAAAATGCATTATTGTGTTGTTTCTTTAGAGCATGCCTTACTAAGCAAATGTGCTTACGCTCTCTTTCTTGAACCAATAATGCGGAGAATTGAGGTGCTTTAAGGACAGCAAGGAGGCTAAGAATCCAAGGGAAATCTAAGCTCATGTATGGTGAATATTTTTGCAACATTATTAGTTTTTGATATTTGGCAATGGGAACCTAGGTTGTGTTTTTGGGAGAGGTTTTGGACTCCCTAAGTGTGGCATGATGCCTTTGATGTTTGGGTTTGTAAATGGCCATTATGAGGCTTGTTTGGTGATTTGATGCTTGGATGGTTTTCAATATTAGGATGCATGCCTATAGACTTGTGGTTTTTCCTAATTGATGCCATTAATGTGTTTTGATGATGCAAATATGTTCCTTATATGCATGATGATTTGTTGGCATGATTAGGAGGTCATAGGGATGTCTTTGAGTGGTTAATTGTATGTTAAACCAGCAAAATCTGCACTTTCTGGGCAGTCCGTATCGGAACGGGCACTAACGTTTCAAAACGGGGGCCTGTAATGGCCTTCGTGTTTCGAAACGGGTAGAGGCCGTTCCGAAACGAATTGGCCACTACCAAGCCCTGTTTCAATACAGGTCTCGAAACGAACCCGCGTTTCGGAACGGTCAACCCCCGTTCTGAAACAGATGACTGTTGGGCACAGATTTGAATGGTTTAAGGTTTGCAAGCTTTACGTTTTAGTCCTGAATTTTGTATATGCAATTGCTTGAGTTTGAGATGTCCGTTTGAGGGGAAATATGACAGGGAAGCATGTAATATGATTAATTTCATATTGGTAATTTAAAAATCAGTTAAGTCATCCATCTTTCCAGAATTTACATTTTGGTCCATAATATTTGTAATTTGTGCAATTGAGTCCCTTAACGTTTTCCGATCGCTGTGCTTTTCATGTATGCTCTTCTCAAGGGTACGCTTAGGATTAATATGCATCTAGACAAGTTTAAAAAGAAAAAAAAAGGTCGTTAATCAAGGTTGACTTTCGGGTTGACTTTGGTTTTTTCTCGTGTAATCTTCATAGTTCGGGTTAACCGTCTAGACCGGGCTAGGGGGGTTACATTTGGTGGTATCAGAGCTGAGTTCTCGAGTATTTGGGAATGGTTATATGGGTGATATGTGTATGATTGCTTTGTGTGCTTTTTAAGTGAAAGTTTGATGTGTGAATTGTAAAGTATGTTGCAATTGTGATGCTATGCTGTGTTGAAGCATATTAGAGGGACCCATTGCCATATCAAAACTAATGAAATGAATTGTTTTTGAAAAATGAGCTTGAGTGCTTGGATTACATACCTTGTTGGGCCTAATTATGTTTATTGCATTTGTGTTAGTGCATTGTTTTAGTGAATGGGACCTCATAGAGAGACGAGGATTAATATGTGAGCTATGGCTCAGAACGAGAATGAAGAGAATGTCGATAATGTTGTGGATTTACCTCCTCCTCCTGGTGGTGGACCACCTGGTGGTGGTGGTACTGGAGGTGATGGAGCTGGTGTTTATGCTGGTGCTGGGGTCGCTGGACCTGAAGCTGGGCAGGGGCAAGCTGCTCCTGACATGACAGTTTTGATACAAGCTATTGCTGGAGCCCTTCAGGCGGCAGTAGCTGGAGCTCATGGAGCTGGGCATCAGGGAGATGCTAATGTTAGACTACCTTTGGAACGTTGCGCAGTCTGGGAGGGACTGAGTTCAGGGGTTTGTCTGCTGAAGGTTTCGAATCTTGGTTGGAAAGTACCAAGAGGATACTGGGACAAATGAACTGCAATGATGTGCAGAAGTTGGGATGTGTGGTATCGCTGTTACATGATGATGCGTATACCTGGTGGACGACCGCTATCTCCGGAATGGAGGAAGTTGATGTGACTTGGACGTTCTTTCTGAACGCGTTCAAGTGGAGGTATCTAGGTGTGCGATACCTGGATGAAAAGAAAAGAGAGTTCATGTCTCTTACGCAAGGGAGCATGACAGTAGATGAGTACGAGATCCAGTTTGTTCGTCTCAGTCAGTACGCACCTAAGATTGTCCCTGATGAGCGGGAGAGGTGTGAACATTTCCGTTATGGTTTGGTGACGGATGTAAAGACCTATATGCTTGCAGCTGAGTACACGGATTTTGATGCGCTGGTTAGTAGGGCGAAGGATATTGAGCAGAACCTGGGTTTGTCTTCTAGGAGTGCTGGTTCTGGCTCGGGCAAGCGAGCTGCTGAGTATAGTTCCGGTGGTGGACGGAACAAGAGAGGACGAGATAAGAGGTATCAGTCTTCGGCTAGGCGTGGTGGTGGAGGGCATGGTGCGCCTGTTCAGGGAGACAGGGTGAGAGCTGATTAGAACACATGCTGGGCGTGTGGATCGCGTGGCCATTTGAGGCGTGATTGTCCTCGAGCAGCGAGGGAGGTTCAGGCTCCTGTTGTAGTAGCTGGTAATTCGTGCTGGAATTGTGGTTCGGCAGACCACATGAGGAGGGAGTGTCCTTTGTTGGCCGATGGTGATCAGGGACGTGCTCCTGGAGTTGTTGCACCACAGAGAGGTCGTTGGCACGGCCGTGGTAACTTCCAGCGTAGAAAGGATGGTGGAAGGAATGTGGCGCATGTGGTGGCCGTCCAACCTGAGGGTGGAGGTCAGGCTCGAGTGTATGCGTAGTGAGGAGGGAGGAATGACACGGATGTGATCGCAGGTACCTTCACTTTGCAATCCTTGTCATTACTTTCCTTGATTGATTCTGGGTCTACACACTCATACATATTGCGTGAACATGCTCAATTGCTTGGTTTGCCTGTTGAGTCTTTGGATGTTGGTATGCGTGTAACTAGTTCCTTTGGTGAGACCATTGTGACACGAAGGTTATATAGAAGATGTCCCTTGGTTGTTCAAAATCATGTTTTTCATGTTGATCTTATGGAATTACCTTTCTATGGTTTTGATGTAATCCTTGGTATGGATTGGCTTGTTGAACATCGAGCTGTGGTGGATTTTGAGAACAAGCGAGTTTCTTTGAAGCTTGCGGATGATTATGAGGTTGTGGTGGTTGGTGAGAATGTGAAGTTTCTTGCCAATGTGGTGTCTACATTGGAGGCGAGCCGGATGCTGAGGCAAGGTTGTGAAGCCTACCTAGCCTTTGTGATGAATCCTAGCTCTAAAGAGTTGCGAGTGCAAGATATCAGGACTGTGCGAGAGTTTCATGGTGTGTTTTCGGAGGAGTTTCCTAGATTGCCTCCTAATCGAGAAGTAGAGTTTGGAATTGAGCTGTATGAAAACACAACTCCAGTTTCCATTAATCCTTATCGAATGGCACCTAAGGAGTTGAAAGAGCTGAAGACGCAACTTTAGGAGTTGCTTGATCGTGGTTTCATTCGGCCCAGTGTGTCACCTTGGGGTGCACCGGTTTTGTTTGTGAAGAAAAAGGATGGCACTATGAGAATGTGCATCGATTACCGTCAGCTGAACAAGTTGACTATCAAGAATCGGTATCCATTGTCGAGGATTGATGATCTTTTTGATCAATTTCGGGGAGCGGCTGTGTTCTCTAAAATTGACTTAAGGTCAGGGTATTACCAGTTGAAGGTGAAGGATGTGGATGTACCAAAGACAACTTTCAGAACGAGGTATGGACATTATGAGTTCCTTGTGATGCCGTTTGGTTTGACGAATGCTCCTGCAGCTTTCATGGACATGATGAATAGAGTGTTCCATGAATATTTGGACAAGTTTGTGGTGGTGTTCATTGATGATATCCTCGTGTACTCTCGTACTGAGGAGGAGCATGAAGGGCATTTGAGGCAGTGATGAATTGGAAGCCTCCTAAGTCTGTACATGAAGTCTGTAGTTTCCTTGGTTTGGCAGGATACTATCGGAGGTTTGTGGATGGATTTTCAAAGATTGTTGTACCTTTGACGAAGTTGTTGCAGAAGGATGTCAAGTATGAGTGGACGGAAGCGAGACAGCAAGCTTTTGAGAAGCTTAAGGAAGCTTTGACGCAAGCTCCTATCTTGGTTCAGCTTGAATCAGGGAAAGAGTTTGTGGTGTATAGTGACGCATCCTACGTTGGTTTGGGATGTGTGTTGATGCAATAGGGTAAGGTGGTGGCTTATGTATCGCGCCAGTTGAAGGTGCATGAGCGCAATTATCCTACGCATGACATTGAGTTGGCTGCGGTGGTTTTTGCCTTGAAAATTTGGAGACATTACCTGTATGGTGAGAAGTGTATTGTGTACACGGATCACAAGAGTTTGAAGTATCTGATGTCTCAGAAAGAGTTGAATCTTAGGCAACGGTGTTGGGTGGATTTGCTTAAAGATTACGATCTGACGATCGAGTACCATCCGGGAAAAGCTAATGTTGTAGTGGATGACTTGAGTAGGAAGGTGGCAGTGGAGTTGAGGGCTATGTTTGCCAGTTTGAGTATTTCGCGTGATGGAGGTCTTGTGGCTGAGTTGCAGGTGAAACCATCCTTGGTTCAGTTGATAAAG
Organism: Hibiscus trionum; assembly: GCA_030270665.1. Classification (NCBI taxonomy): domain Eukaryota; kingdom Viridiplantae; phylum Streptophyta; class Magnoliopsida; order Malvales; family Malvaceae; genus Hibiscus; species Hibiscus trionum. Next base: position 47,837,219 of record BSYR01000008.1, on the reverse strand, counting down.
GATAAGCAATTGTTGGATGATTCCTTGGTGCCACATGTTCAGGATATTGCTGAGGATAGACCATCGGATTTCTGCTTTAATGATGATGGAGTTTTATGTTTTGGGAGTCGGATAGTAGTGCCCAATGATGCTGAGTTGAGGCGTGCTATTCTGACTGAAGTTCATAGTAGTCCTTTTGCTATGCACCCTGGTAGTACTAAGATGTACCGTGATCTTCGTGATGAGTACTATTGGGTGGGTTTAAAGAAATATGTTGCTGAGTATGTGAGCAAGTGCATGGTTTGTCAGCGAGTTAAGGCTGAGCATCAGTTTCCTTCTAGGTTGTTTCAACCGTTGAGGATTCCTGAGTGGAAGTGGGAAAGGATTACCATGGACTTTGTGTCTGGTTTACCTTTGTCGCCATCGAAGAAGAATTTGGTGTGGGTGATTGTGGATCGCCTGACGAAGTGTGCGCATTTCTTGCCTGTGCATACTACGTACACTTTGGAAAAGCTTGCAGAGTTGTACATTGCTGAGATTGTGCGGCTGCATGGTGTGCCAAATTCGATTGTGTCGGATAGAGATCCGAGGTTTACATCGCGTTTCTGGGAGTGTTTGCACCAGGCTTTGGGTACACGGCTGAATTTCAGTACTTCTTATCATCCACAGTCGGATGGACAGTCTGAGCGTGTTATCCAAGTGCTGGAGGATATGTTGAGGTGCTGTGTGATTGAGTTTCAGGGTTCTTGGGAGAAGCATTTGCCGTTGGTGGAGTTTGCTTATAACAATAGCTACCAGGAAAGTATTCAAATGGCACCTTACGAAGCTTTGTATGGGAGGAAGTGTAGGACTCCTCTTTGTTGGGCTGAAACAGGTCAGAAGTTGGTTTCAATGCCAGCTTTGTTGAAGGGAACCACCGAGAAGGTGAAGCTCATTTGTGAGCGATTGAGGGCAGCTTCTGATCGACAGAAGTCTTACGCGGATTTGAAGCGTAAGGAGATTGAGTATGCGGTAGGTGACCGTGTGTTTTTGAAAGTTTCTCCTTGGAAAAAGGTGATGAGGTTTGGTCGAAAGGGTAAGTTGAGCCCTAGGTACATTGGACCATACGAGGTGATTGAGCGTGTGGGTCCTATTGCTTACAAGTTGAGGTTGCCGCAAGAGTTGGAAAAGATTCATGATGTGTTTCATGTCTCTATGCTTCGGAGGTATATATCAGATCCTTCGCATGTTATACCAGTGGAGGAAGTGGAGTTGAATCCGGACTTGACCTATGATGAGGAGCCGGTGGAAATTCTAGATTCAGACAGTAAAGTTCTTCGAGGCAAGACCATTGAGTTGGTAAAGGTGTTGTGGAAGCATCGTGGTGCTGAGGAAAGCCACGTAGGAAAGAAGGGATGACATGGAGAAGCAGTTTCCATACGTTTTTCCTCCAGGTAAATTTCGAGGACGAAATTTCTTAAGGGGGGGGGAGAGTTGTAACACCCCAATTTTGGGCTTGGAAGTTTAGGGTCTGAACTGGACCGGTCTGATTATCGGTTCGAATATAAAAGGTGATTTTAGGAAAAGCCCAGTTTGGGATGCATTAAAAATATGGAAAATATCTAAAAATCCTCTTTTAATATATATATAAGAGAGTGGTGAAATCAATTTTACAAAATAAGGTTTGGAAGTGTGACATTTCGAAATAGTGACTAAAATGTAATTTTTGAAAAGTTCAATGGTGACTGTTTTGTAAGGATTGAAACTTTGAATATTTAAGGAGCTAATTTACCCAAGGAAGGATTTCTCCAGATTTTTCTTAATTTTAATGACTTAATTAATGTTTAATTAATTTAATGAAAAGGAGAAAAACTAATTTTGAGATTTCATAACTAACTTTTGCTAAAACTTTCTCATCTCATTTTCTCTCAAAATTCTCTCAGCCAAACACATTTCCACAGCAGCTTTTCTTTTGATTTTCACACTAAATGATGAGGTTTCAATCATCAATTGATTCCTAAGCTTTTCTACATCAAATCCTCTTCATCTGCTCATCGAATTTTCAAGGATTTTGGCTCTAATCAAGGAGAAACCTACATTTAGAGGTAAGGATGTCCTTCTCCTCTAAATACTAAGTTCTTTACTGAAATTCCCAAGTTCTCAATCCTTAAATTAAGTTTTATGAAAGGTTTTAATGTTGTGATCTTGATTTTGGCTTAAAACTCAAGATTTGGATTAAATCTTGAAGAAATTCGTGATGAATGTTTGGGCTCTGTTTTGAGATGTCTTTTTAATGTATTTTGGATGTTTAATGATGTGTAATTGAGGTTTAATCAATGCAATCCCGAATAGGTTGATTTTCCTAAGCTTTTACTTGTGAAAATGGTGGTTTTGGGGTGATCTTGGTGTTCTGTTATAGCTGGAGCTATAAGGACGAGTTTAGGATCATTTTGGATGTTAATTGATGTTTAAGAATGTTTAGAAGTGATGGATCTTGGCTGGGTAATGTTGTGGATGAGTTTGGAAGTGATTTCGGTTGTGTTTGGTAGCCGAAATGATAGATTTGATGTGAGCAGCGAGTTTAGGTTTAATGGCTGAAGATTTTAATGCATGATGATGCATTAATCCTGTACTTTGATGTGTTTAAAACAGGGGAGACATCTTCGGATCTTTGTGGTGTTGATCCGGAGGCTTCATCGGCGTTTCGGCAAGCTTGCGAAACGGAATTGGTGAGTGAAGTTTGGTTTTCAGCTTTGAAACCAATGTTTGAAGGTTTTGGGAGCTTAGTTTAAGTCTAAGAAACTTAACTAAGCTCAAGAGTAAGTTTTCGGTGAAACTCTCTCTTTGATGAACCATGAGATCATTGGATGCAATGTATGTAATTTGCATGTTTAAATTCTGTTTTTGAAAGCATGGTTTAGCATGATTAATGTTGGTCTTGAAAGCCATGTGTTGAAGGATGCTCAAGGTAAGAGATCCTTGGTTTGATATTGATAAATGTGGTTTTGATGCATAGTGATGCATGATGGTTTAATGGCTTTGATTAATGCTTTAAAACAGAGGATTGTTGATGATAAATGATGTATATTGGCAAGTTTTGTTTTGGGTTTTAAAGTACTTGAATCGAATATAGTTAGCTGGCTATAGGATTGGGTGCACCGTGAATAAAGTCGCCTTGGATGTTGAGGGGTTGTAATTGTACCGTAAACTCCATCCAAGTACACTAACGAGATGTCTAAGATCATGATGGTGGTTAAAATGCCACGTGAGGATCTTGTGTTGTGTGTCCCGTGTTCTCGTTAGTAATGTTATACAACTACCGATAAGTGATGTGGAGGGGTTGTAATTGTACCGTTAAACTCCATCACGGGTGTTGAGGGGTTGTGATTTTACCGGTAAACTCCACCTTGTGTGTTCGGTAGTGTGTATGAAGCGTATGGGACAACGCTTGTAATCCACGTATCCGATTGTGTTTTATGTTGAAAATGGTTATGGATTATCACTTGGAAGCCAATATGACATGTTGAAGTTAGTGTAGCATGAGATGCTTGTTGTTTATGACATGTTGATGTTAATGAAGCATAAGATGCTTGTTGTGGATGCATTGTTGCATGAGAAATGATGTTTATGAATTTAAAGGCCTTATGTAAGGTGTTTTATAAAATGCATTATTGTGTTGTTTCTTTAAAGCATGCCTCACTAAGCAAATGTGCTTATGCTCTCTTTCTTGAACCAATAATGCAGAGAATTGAGGTGCTTTAAGGACAGCAAGGAGGCTAAGAATCCAAGGGAAAGCTAAGCTCATGTATGGTGAATATTTTTGCAACATTATTAGTTTTTGGTATTTGGCAATGGGAACCTAGGTTGTGTTTTTGGGAGAGGTTTTGGACTCCCTAAGTGTGGCATGATGCCTTTGATGTTTGGGTTTGTAAATGGCCATTATGATGCTTGTTTGGTGATTTGATGCTTGGATGGTTTTCAATATTAGGATGCTTGACTATAGACTTGTGGTTTTTCCTAATTGATGACATTAATGTGTTTTGATGATGCAAATATGTTCCTTATATGCATGATGATTTGTTGGCATGATTAGGAGGTCATAGGGATGTGTTTGAGTGGTTAATTCTATGTTAAACCAGCAAAATCTGCACTTTCTGGGCAGTCCGTATCGGAACGAGCACTAACGTTTCGAAACGGGGGCCTGTAATGGCCTTCGTGTTTCAAAACGGGTAGAGGTCGTTCCGAAACGAATTGGCCACTGCCAAGCCCTGTTTCGATACAGGTCTCGAAATGAACCCGCGTTTCGGAACGGTCAACCCCCGTTCCGAAACAGATGACTGTTGGGCACAGATTTGAATGGTTTAAGGTTTGCAAGCTTTACGTTTTAGTCCTAAATTTTGTATATGCAATTGCTTGAGTTTGAGATGTCCGTTTGAGTGGAAATTTGACAGGGAAGCATGTAATATGATTAATTTCATATTGGTAATTTAAAAGTCAGTTAAGTCCTCCATCTTTCCAGAATTTACGTTTTGGTCCCTAATATTTGTAATTTGTGCAATTGAGTCCCTTAATGTTTTCCGATCGCTGTGCCTTTCATGTATGCTCTTCTCAAGGGTACGCTTAGGATTAATATGCATCTAGACAAGTTTAAAAAGAAAAAAAAAGGTCGTTAATCAAGGTTGTCTTTCGGGTTGACTTTGGTTTTCTCCCGTGTAATCTTCGTAGTTCGGGTTAACCGTCTAGGTCGGGCTAAGGGGTTACAATTTTGGGCAGCAAGAAGGCTAAGAACATCCAAGGAAGTGTAAATCTCTTGTATGGTGAAGTTTTTACATACTTTAGTATTGATATTTGGCAATGGGGTTTCAAGGTTGTATTTGGGATATGCGTTTAAACTCCCTATGTTTGTGGCAAGATTGTTATGGCTTTTGTGGTTTGTAAATGGTCTTAATGGTTTGATTTGAGGTTTGAGGTTCATATTTGGTTCATGAGGTTAGGAAGCATGCCTATAGACTAAATGTTCATTTGTGTGCTACCATGTCTTAGCTTAAGCTTCTTTAACATGTACTTTTTTGGCTATTCTTGTTGCTAGTATGTTATGGCATGATTTGGGACATGTTTGAGTGTGAAAAGATGTGAAAACCCAGAAAAGTATGTTGTTACAGGGCAGGGTGTATCGAAACACCCTTATATGTTTCAAAACAGGGGCCTGAAATGGCCATAGCGTTTCGGAACGGATGAAGGTGTTCCGGAACACTTTGGCTACTAGAGAGGCATGTTCCGATACTAGTCTCGGAATGCACCCGAGTACCAAAAAGGTCAACACCATTTCGATACGAGCGTTTCGGTACGAAGATCAGTGTTCCAAAACGGTTGTCCGTTAGACTGCAAATTTGAATTGTTCAAGTTCTCATGTTTTACATTTTAGTCCCTGATGTTGTGCATGCAATTGTTTGATCTTGGAATGTCCTTTTAAGCTAAAATTTAAAAGTGAGGCATGTAATATGAGTAATTACATAATGGTAAGCTTAAAATATGCAATGTCCTTATATTTTCAAAATTTACGTTTTGGTCCCTAAAAGTGTAAGTCTTACAATTAAGTCCTTAAATGATTTTCGATCGTTGTGCTTTTCTCTCCTATGATACTTGAGTAATCATATAGGCTTATTATGCATCTAGAAAAGATAAAAAGGTAAAAAGGGTCATCAATCGAGGTTAACTTTCGAGTTGACTTTGGTTTTCCCCGTGTAATCTTCGTAGTTCGGGTCAAGCGTCTAGGCCAGGCTAAGGGGGTTACAGGTTCTAATCGCGCTGTGATAATGATGCCTTGAGAATCAGGTGCAAGAAACAAAAGTTGATGCTTTGAGTACAAGAGCAAGACAGGCAAGTTGAAAGAAGACAAATATTCAAAAATCAAGTCAAGAAAGGAAAAAAAATGAAAGAAAGAGAGAAGAAAAAAAAGAGAAAGAAGAGGAAAAAATAAATGAAAAAAAGAAAAGAAAAACAAAACAGTGGAAAGTTTGTGTTCAAGAATCAACTGTATCAAGTGGAAAATTGTTGACATAAAGTTGAAGCAGTTGAAAGAGAAAGCACAAAGTTGAAAAAGATCAAGAAAAGCAAGTGACAAATGTGAGGTATTCCATTCAAAATGAATCTCTATCTAAAGGAGTAGTGGAGGACATATCACTTTTGAATGTGAGAAAAGAAAATGAACTCTAGGGTGAAAACCTAGAAATGGCCAGTCTAGAGCGATCCACGAAAAAAGAGAAAAAGAAAGAAAAGAAAAATGAAAAGAGTATTTCATCCAAGCATGTTCAGATCAAGGAGCACAAAAATAAGATTTCACTTGGAAGAAATGATCCTTGGTTTCATCACCCTTAGACACTTATTTGAGCCTATATATCATTTCTTTCATACTCGTGAACCATAGCTTCATTACAAGCCTCAAAACACCATTTTGATTATATACAAGTATTGGAGTAAGAGGAGTTTGTCTTCAGAATACATCACGCTTATTAGGGTTAACCTTTCTTCAAGGATATCTAGACTTCTAATGTCTGATTGGGATTAGATAAGAGGGAAGGATTGTGCCTAACTAGGAATATGAGAATGTTTCTCTCAGAAGACTAATAAATAGGAAGGGATCACATTTAAGTTGATCTTTGTCAATTTGGTTCAGAAGCATTGTTGCACTTGATATTTAAGGGCCTAATTTTGATTTCTCATGTTTGCCATGACTTATCAAATTATTCCATTTTCTCAAATTTATTAAAATAGTATTTTGAGCTTTTCACTTATCGTTTCAACAAGCATCTTGTAGATAGATTGATTAGATACAAGAAAAGCAAAGGATTTCATGGGTATTATTATGATGTACTAATCCTTTAAGCGCAGGCAGAACAGGAGGTTGCCTCAGTACTTGGTTAATGATGAAAAGTATGACGAGGAAAGGACACAACTCTGAGTGTTAGGAACATTTAAACACAAGCAACAAGAAAGAGAAACAGACAACCATGTGGAAAAAAGACAACATGAACCATTTTTTGGGCAAAAGTTGCAGCAAGAATATGTATTAATCCATTAAAGGTTCATTATTTCTGAGGCATTGCAAGATAAGAAAGCTTTGTGAATACTAAAGTGAGCAAAGATGACAGTTGAATTCAAGAGCGGGGTAACACTACAAAGAACATTATAGAAGAATGTTTTATGTACCAAAGGTGATGGTCTCTTTTGGGAACCATGACTCACGGATAGTAAATAAAATAGTATAAAGTGAAGACAAAGTTGAAACCCACGCCAACAAATACACATAAAATGGGTCTCCATACAATGTGCAACCTGGAACTGATTTTGACAACAAAGTTTGTCACCTCAAGAACAATGATTTTTATCTCTGTGCTCATATTAAGACGATTGGAACCACAAGGCCAACACATTATCATGATCTGAACTTGTCCATTCTCTATCTTATGTGTATCAAAGAACATCATTGCTATCTCTGCTATTATTCTTGTCAGTTGTGATTACATGGAAGCATCTCAGTTGGGACAATTTATGAAGAGTAAAAGAGATTCTTAGATATTGATCGCCGGTTTCTTAAATTTACAACACCATGTTCCTTCGTTGAAAAAGGAAATTTGAATTGTCAACTGTTGAGATATTGATGAAACCAATTTTTGCATTCAAAAAAAGAAATAAGAAGTAAAGGAAAAAAGAAAAATCGAGGTGAAAACCTAAAAGGGCGCCTTGGAAAAAGAAAAAGGGAAAAAAAGAACAAAGTGAAAACCCAAAAGGGCGATTTCAGAAAAGCAATCTAAAGTTAAAACTTGAAAAGGTACTTTAGAGAGAAAAAAAAAGGTAGAGATCATAAAGATTGAACTTGAGTGTGAGATGGGTTACCATGCTAGTAAAAGGAGTTTTAATGAAAAGTGAAGCAAGAAAATTTTGAGCTTCCCTCAAGATGAATGCTCACCCAAGTGGTCTTCAATTGACAACATTCATGCATCATATAGTTAGACAACCATAAGATAGGGGCATGCTAACTCATACATTCAAAGCATTTTTGCACATTTTGGTAAGAATCAACAAGAAACAAGAAAAGATTTCAACTTACAGCTTCAAGACTATAGGAGTAGACCCAATAATATATGTTCAAAGCATAAAAGGGATTGAGCAACAAAGGAAGAGAAACAAGAGACCTTATACAAGTTTCAGACTAAGAGATCGAGATACTTTAGGCAGAATGAGCTGTGACACTAAAGATATCAACACATCAAGCAAAAAATTGTAGATATTTCACATTACTTCTAGAAGAATTTTTATTAATTGAGGATATTTTTTTGTGGGCTCAGTCTTCCTCTAGAGGTTACGAAGTTCCTAATAAGAAGAATTTGATTGTTCAAACATCTTTACAGAAGTTTGGATTAACATTATAGACGAAGGAAGCTTGTAATTGCCTCAGTCTTCATCAACATATTAGGAAAAAGAATGGATATATCAAAAAGTTCAGGGACCTGAATGATTTCGAAAAAGTTTAGAGACTTGAAGTAAGTTCGGGGACTTGAGGCATTTGCTAACCTAAAAGGATGAAAGATGGAAAAATTCTACGTGATGGAGCCAAAAACAAATAAATTAGCGGGGCATTATTGTGTAAAAGAATGCAGATCAAGAAAAAAGAAAGAAAGAATGCAGAGCCTAAACAAAATTTGATTATTGAAGAAATCAATATTTGCTCTAGAATAAGAGCTCAAAAACAAGATTTCGGGGCAAATTTTGCCGGGGCATGAAGAAAACAGGAGTTTCAGATCAAACTCAAGAACATCAATCAAAGCAACACTTGATAAGAACAATCTCAAGAGATGAGGCACCGTTACAACAGAAGCAGAAAACATAATAGAGAAGCAAAGAAGATTAGAATCCATTCGAGTGCAATTTGCAAGAATCAGCAAGGAACGAGCAAGATTTCAATCTACAACTTTGAGTTTGAAGAAGTAAAGCCAGCAAATACTAGAAAAGATTCCAATCACATTTTCGTGAAGCAAAGATTTCAATATGTTTGAAGAGATGGATCTCAGCAAATATTTCAATCTGTTTGAAGAGACGGATCTCAGCAAAGGAATCAATCCGCTTACAAAGAAAGATCTCAGCGAAGAAATCAATCTGTTTGAGGAGACGAATCTCAGCAAAGAAATAAATCCGTTTACAGAGGCCGATCTCAAGACATTTCGTTTACAGAGACAAATCCTAAGACACTCCGTTTATAGAGGCAAGGATATTTTGTCTATAGACACAGATCTCAGAAAAGAAATCAATCTGTTTGAAGAGGCGGATCTCGGAAAAGGAATTAATCCGTTTATAGAGGCGGATCGCTAGATATTCCGTTTATAGAGGTGTATCTCAAGACATTCCATTCATAGAGGCGGGTCTCAAGACATTCGATGTACAGAGGCAGATCTCAAGATATTTCGTTTACAGATACAGATCTCAGAACACTCTGTTTATAGAGGCGGAAACATTCCGTTTACAGAGGTAGATCTCGACAAATATTTTAACACATTTGAAGAGGCATATCTCAGCAATAATTTCAATCTCTTTGAAGAGGTGGATCTCTGCAAAAATATTCGATTGTTTGCATATGAAAGGAAGTGTATTACAATTCTAAATCCTTCGGTTAATTAGTAAGTCCTTAAGACATGATTCCAAGTCCTTCAGATCGACACCTCTAAAAATGATGAGAACTTTTTTGGATAGCGTCACAATAAGACAGTGGGGGCATGGTATCAAAAAAAGATTATAACCGTTTTGGGCCATTATTTTCAAGAAAAAGAAAGAAGTTTAGTTACGAGGATTGAATGCAAGATAGATCAGTTTTAAGCTTAAATGCAGAAGATTCACAGTTGAATTGGTCAAAAGTTTCAGCGTCTCTCATTGGAGCGCTCAAATTTTCTTAATGATTTACCCAAATTATAAATTTGCTTTACAATCAATGTTGAAAGATTAATGATAGTTTCATGTTTTGCAGGTCATGTTAACATTTTCAAGAAAAACAAGGGGTTCCTAATAAGAAGAGCTTGTTTGTTCAACACCTTTTGCAGAGAGGTCGATCAATATTTCAAGAAGTTTGGAGAACTCCCTGTGAGAAGAGTTCACTCCATAGCTCACAATAAGAAGAGTTCGCCCAGCAAAGACAGAACTCCTAATGTGAAGAGTTTGTCCAGCAAAGACTGAGCTCCTAATGTAAAGAGTTCGCTCAGCAAAGAAAGGACTCCTAATGTGAAGAGTTCATCCCCAGAAAAGAAAAAACTTCAAATTAAAAGAGTTCCCCCAGCGAAGATAGAGTTCTTAACGAGAAGAGCTAGTTCTGACCCTACAGTTAGTCTTGACAAGAGGATTGAAGAGGTTCCAAATGAGAAGAACTTGTTCTAGCTTCTAGAATGGGAGGAGGAAATAAATTTCGTGAGAATAAGTCCTTGCAGCTCAGAGTAACAGCTGGAAAGTTTGAACAAAATTCATGCCTTCTCAATCTTTACCATATTCTTGTTCCACAATAATGAGCAAAGAGGGGCAGCTTTGAGACCCGAAATTTGTTTGGGTACCTATATATAATATAGTTCACTATAAATAAAACCAATACAAAAGTAAATAGTAATAAACCCCATAAAAATGGTCCAAAATCCTTAATAAGTGTCCATTTACAAAACATTCAAATACAAGGCCCATTTAAAATACAAAGCCCAATCCCTTTATCAGCTTTACGTCCAAACAAACATACATTTGACCCAAACTTTAATTTTCCCGCCCAAACTAGCACACATCAGCTTTCTTAGCCCGCCAAAATATCCATGTGGCACGCTGCCATGGGTCCATTCAACTATCACATGGATTGAGCCCCTTTGCTGACGTCATTGCTGACCACCTATAAATAGGGAGAGAGAGAGAATGTCAGAATAATTAATCACCATCATAATTACTTATGGTAAAGTAAAAAAAGATAATAAAAGCAAGGGAGAGAAAGGGCAATTTGGGGATTATACCTAACGTTAGGAGCTGAGCCGCCAAAATTTGAAAAGACGTCGACCATTTGAACCGCCGTCGTGAAGTCAGAGTGTCACCAGAATTCCAGTCGCCGGAGAAGAAGGCCATAATCACCATAGCCGCCGCGACGTGAGGTATCACTCTTTCCATTTTTTAAATCGTGTAAGATAAAGTGAGATTAATTCGAATGTAAGAAAAAATAGAAAATAAATATAAAAAAAGAGAGATCGGAAGTATATCTCGTGGTTGTCGGAGTGTTCGTCAAAGGTGCTGCTGAAAAGGGTTAGGGCCTCAGGTAGAGTAGCTTATGACGGGGAAGACGAGTGTTTCTGTTGAAACGGTCACTATAATAGGTTTTAGGATGAAAAAAATAAGATTTTTTTATCATTTTTAGGGTTTTCGGCGGTGGTTGGAAATTGTTCCGACGGTAGAGCACAATGGCCGAAGAGAGGTTAGGGACGACCAAAGAAACCAGGTAGTGATCGAAAAGTTCATGGTCACCGGAGAAGTTGACTGGAGATGATGGCCGGTGGTCGGCGTCACCTCCGGCGGCCGAAGAATATGCCAGGAATTAGTAATGACGACGGTGAAACATCGAAGGTAGTTCCCAATTAAATTAAATTAAGATAGGATTCAAGGAGTAGTAACATTGAATGAATGGGAATGTTATTGACTTAGGGCCCAATATGGGTAGTGCCCAATTATTTGGGTGTTATCACATAAACCTAAACTTAAAATATTCATAGTTTTTTAATTAATAAAATTAATGGAGCCTTAATTAGGTTGTAACTTAAAAAACGACAAGACAATAATTTGACATGCATTAAACCTTTTGTGTTGAGAAGCATTTTGAATATAAATTGAAGTGTCCTAATGTATTTTAACGTTTCAAAACTTATATTCATCTAAAATGTGTTTTCTTACAAAAGGATATCTCCATTCGAAATGAGATTCAATTAACAATTAAATATTTAATTAAATTTAGATTAATGTTTGAATTGCCAAAATGCCACGTTGAATTAATAAGGTATCGATAACGGGCATTTGTAGGGGGTGCTAACGCTTCCCTACACGTAACCGACTCACAAACCCAAATTTTACTAAAAGAATATGTAACCCCTTTAGTCCGGCCTAGACACCCGACCTGAACAACGAAGATTACACGGGGAAGACCAAAGTCAACCTTGATTATCGACCCATTTTTTCCTTTTATCTTATCTAGATGTACTTTATTAACCTATGTGATTAGCAAATCATTTCAGCGGAAGCGACACAGCGAACGAAACTCAAACAGGGGTTCAATTACATAGAAATGTCTTTTAGGGATTAAAATGTAAATTTCCAAAATTTAGAGGACTTAACAAGATGAAAGGTTACCAAACCAAAATTAGACTTATAATAAACCAACATGGTAAATTTCAACTTAAAAAAATCAACCAAACACATTAAATTAAGCACGTAAGGTTCAAGGACCAAAATGCTAGAAACAAAAACCTGAAATAATTCAAATTCAAACTTCAACGGTCAGGTGTTCCGAAACGAAGAGATATGTATCGGAACGGTCGTTTCGAAATCAGGTTGACCGTTTTGATACTCGGGTGCGTTCCAAGACCCATATCGAAACACCCCTTTCCAGTAGCAAAACTGTTTCGATACATCTCTACCCGTTCCGAAACCTCATGGCCATTTCAGGCCTCTGTTCCGAAACAGGCAAGGGCGTTCCGATATGCCTTGCCCTACAACAACAGATTTTTCTGGTTTTCACATCTTTTCATGTTCGATTACATCCCAAAACATGTCACAACATATATACAACATATTTATGCATCAAGGATCATCAATATAAAGCCAAAGCTAAAGCATAGCGTCAATCATGCAAATAATGAAACTATAGTCATGCTCCCTAGTCCACCAAAGCCATACAAAGCTAAAATCAACATTTAAACATAAATCAATCCATAAAGGCCATTTACAACTCAAGGATCAACAACCAAATATGCTCAAAGTAAAAAGGAACATCCACAACCATCCAAGGGTATAAATCCCACCCATTCCCTCTTTTTACACCAAAGTAAAGCCACATACTTTGCTAAAACAAAATGCTTGGATTCTGTTGCTTGTGTGCTGCCTCAATCTCATAATTCTCTACATTGATGAAACAAATGAGCGTAAGCACTAAACATAGTGAGGATCGCTAAACAACATTCATCAATGCATGTCACATGACTTGTAAAACAACCACTTTTCAACACATGCCTTTTCATAAAACATGTCTTCTCAAGACATCAATGCACCTTATAAAACAAATGTTCATATGCAACATTTTAAAACAGCAAATAAACCTTTGCTCATGCTTTACCAAGCATCCAATGCATTCTTGCATCATTTACATGCATTTCATGCTTCACATTAATCATTAACATTATATTGGCTCACAAGTGATAATCCATAAACCATACCACAAAAGACACAATCGGATACGCGGATTACAAGCGTTGTCCCACACGTTTCATACACACTACCGGACTACACAAGGCTTACACACGAGAGAAACCCTCCATCGTTGTGACACTCGTGGTGGAGTATAACAGTACAATCACAACCCCTCAACACCACTCATCGGTAGTTGTATAATTCCACTATCGAGAGCACGAGACACATAACACAAGATCCACACATAGAATTAACATCCACCGTTGTGATCTTAACATCAATCGTTAGGGTACTTGGATGGAGTATACGGTACAATCACAACCCCTCGACATCCAAGGCTACATTATTCACGGTGCACCCAATCCTATAGTCGGTTAACTATATCCGATTAAGACAACCAAAAATCATTTCCATCACTTGCCAATATAACCATTTAACCTCATTAATCCACTATTTTACAAGCATAAACACAATGCCATTTCCACAAGCGTATCATGCTTAACATCACATGCATTTAACACATGAAAACCTAAGGATCACTTACCTAGAGCATCCTTAACATAATGGCATTAAAATCCAGCAATGTTCATGCTTAAAACATGCTTTAAAACAGTAATCAAATCCACACTTAACTCAAGTGCATTTTCATCAAACATAGCACATTTACGAGAGAGGGATTTCCGAATCACTTACTCTTGAGCTTAGCTAAGTGTATCAAACTTACGTTAAGCTCCCAAGACCACGCTCAAAGCGTTACAAAGAAGGAAATTCAATTTCCGGTCACCGATAAGCGAAGCCTTGCTTGCCTACGTGAAAGTTACTCTTCCGGAGCCTCCAACAACACCTCGTTTGCTTTCGGATCAAGATCCTCTGTTTTCACATCATCAAAACAGAGATCTAAATGCATTAAAATTCATTTCAACACCAACAACAATTCACAAACTCGTTGCTCACCCAAACCACACCAAATTACCCATCCAAAACAACCAAAAATCCAATTGATTGCTTCCTAAACCAAGCCCAGCCAACATACATCACTTCCAAACCATTATAAACACCAAAACACATCTAATAAACAACCTGACCCAACCTTATACCTCCAGCAAGCAAGATTCCACCATTTCACCTCAAAAACTCACTTAAATAAACCAAGAAACTCAAGGATATGAAAGATTTCGGGATCTATGTTATCAACACTTCATTTCAACATATTAATCAACTTAGAACTCAATTAAAATCAATACAAAACAGAGCTTAACACATCAAGTCCTAAAATTAAGATTTCAACCACAATTTCACAAGATTTTGATATCCAATCAAAACTATAATGAAAACTCAACCAAAAATAGTATTTAGAAGCCAAATCTCTTTAGAATTTCAATAAAGAACTTTGATTAGAGGTTGATAACAATATTTACCTCCAATCCTTGCTTTCCCCAATGAATGACAAGTTTTCCTTAGCCAAATCTTAAAAAGCTTGAAAGGATTTCTTGAAAAATGATTAGGAAATGTTAGGAGAGTGTTTGAGACAAAAGAATTCTGGAGAGAAAAGAATGAAAATAGTGTTTGGCTGAGAATGAAGAGAAAATGGTAGTTACGTAATAGGATATCCCATTAACTACCCATTTAATTAATTAAAATGAAACCAATTAAAACCATTTAATTAAAACCATTTAAAGCACATGTCATATTAAGGAAACACTAAATTGCCATAAAGCCCCCTACAGATTCTAAGAATTTGGCTAATTCTTTAAAATTCACATTTTCCATAGTTTTCAACCTTTACAATTTGATCACTACTCAAAATGTCTCATTTCTGAAACTCTTTTTGTAAAATTGACTTGACCAACTACTTAAACATATTTTTAGAGGATTTTAGCAATTTTACCATATTTTTATCCTAACCCAATCCCTGATTTTCTTAAATCACCTTACGCGATTCGAACCGTTCTCGGTCGGTCCGATCTGACGTCTAAAACATCTAGGCCCAAAACCAAGGCGTTACAGAATCTATGGTCCGTTTTTATGGTGTCCTGTCTACCAAAGTGATCGGTGACGACTCCAATTTTTTTTTCAAGAAATAATAAAATGAAATTGATTTAATATGAAAAACCCTAATTTCAAGACTAAATAAAATGGAAAAACCCCGATTTCAAAACCCTAATCGCCAGGCTATTTTTACCCACAGTTTTAAAAAATGGTCGTGACAACTGTACTCATCATGTTTTATCACATGTACGTACGAATTTGCTTACATTTTATAGTGCACTCCTATCCTATTGGTCGACCAATTATATCTGATAGTATTAAGTCTCATCACTTTGCCAATATACACTTTTAAACCATGTTACCTCATTGTCTTCATATGCATCATTCAAACCAATTTCAATCAAAGTATCTCAATTACATTAAACCATGTGTTTAGGCATTTTCTCAACATGTTCATGCCACATTCTAAACACATGAATTATCAAAACATAAACATATGCAACATTTCTAATTTCCAAAATATGCATATAACAGTAGGTAAAACATTTCTATCTTCAAAGCATGAGCATGAATTTAATAAAACCATGAAAACCGAAAACTGAGAGAGAAATCTTCCATACTTACTTCTGAGATTAGATTAGCCTTTCAAGCTTAATCTAAACCCCCAAACCTTTGAAAAGCTTTAAAACCAGTTCCACTCACCGACAACACCTCGCTTGCTTTGCCGAGGCAAAATCAAGCTTCTGGATCAACCGCAACTCCTTCCAAAGATAACGAAAAAACATCCCCTACTTCTAACCAAAGGAAAACAGAGGATTAATGCACAACCTTGCATCAAATTCCCCAGCAACAAGAAACTACATCATCCTCCATCAACAACCAAGCGGTCGCTACTCGAAAACTACTGAAAACACCAGCGAAACCATTCTAACAAATCTCCAGTGATTACCCAACGAGATTAACATCAAAACAACATCAATTTACATCTAAAAACACCTTCTCAACACCAAATAACCTCCAACAACCAACCAACCACACCATCAAGCCAAAAACTCAATGATTCCAACCTAAGAATCAACCAACTCATCTAGTTTCGAGTTTCCTAAATTAAAATCAATTAATCAACATTTCAATGCATCATAATCATGATATAATCTCATTATAAATCCATCAAAACAGATTTAAAACAAAGATTTCTTGAATTAATCAATTAAACATCATTTACACCAATTTTCCATAATTGCAACATCAAAACCCAATAGAAAACACTCATAAAAATCAACAACTTGGGAATTTCAATAAAGAACCTTTCATTAGAGGAGGAGAACGAAACCTTACCTCTAATGATGACTTTTCCCTTCAATTGTAAAGATTTACAAGAGAAAACAAAGATAAAATCATAAGATTTGATAGGAAAACATTAGGAAATCATTTAATGTTAAAAGATAAATCAAATCAAGTGTTTACCTCAAATCTTTGAAGAAGAAACTGATGTTTGGATAGAGAGAGTTTCAGAGAAAATGATTAGGAGAGAAGGTAGTTACGTAAAATAGATTTTAAGAGACAAATGCCAATTTAATTCTCTCCATATTGTTTTATTAATTAAAACCACTTTAAAATTGACCAATTAAAGGTAAAAAAAAGTCTTAATTAGACTTTGGATAAATAGCTCCTTAAATATTCAAAGTGTTGATCTTTTACGATTCAGTCACTAAAAATAGTTTTACGATCTTTACATTTTGGTCACCAATTTCCAAAATGTCAAACCTCCAAAATCCATTTTCCAAAATTAATCCCACCAAAATCATACATATATTAAATAATGATTTTAAAATGTTTTCCCATATTTTTCCAACCTTAAAAACCTCTTTAAAATAATTAAATCCCAAAAACTAGTCTAGATTGTTTGAATCGGTCCTCCCGAACCGTCTAGCCTAAATCCGACTAACTCCTAAGCCCAAAATCAGGGCGTTACAATCCCTGTCCTGGGGGGATTTGATGAGGATGCTCCAGCGGAAACGTTGAAGGGTGGAGCCAGAACCATTGCTGCAGCAAGGATCGCAGCCCGTGTTGCCTCTACCAAGCGCATGCAAGAGGAGATGAACGAGACGAAGGGAAGCTTGCCAACTTATTTCAAGTATGTCAAGGAAATGTATGCGACCCTAATCTCGTATTTCAAGGATATGCTCCCACACGTGAAGATTGACTTCCCATCGTTCCCTGATAACTTGTTTATGCCCAAGAAGGACCAACCAGCCCAGCAAGCTACAACAGCTACGAAGGGAACCACATCAAAACAACCACAACCTATTCTGCGAAGAGACCCTTCTCCAACTCCAACACCTGCTCTAGAAACAGCAAACACAACCACTCCTAGACAAAGTCCGCGGACGACGAGGCAAAAGAAAGGAAAAGCTCCCCTAAGTACCCCGCCACCACCGGAACCAACAGTCGAAGAGCCTGTCAATATTGACAGTGAAGAAGAGGAGATAGCTAAAGATGCTCCTGCATCACAACCTGTCCCAACTCCATATGCTACATCAAAACCAAGGAGTCGCCTAAAGCGCATGACAGGGCGTGCCTGGACTACCCAATTTGAGATGATACTAAATAAGCTATCGATGACCAGCCGACTAAGGAGGATCCGACCAGCCAACCAAACCCACTAGATGAGGCCGATGAGCCCATTGTTGCACTTAAGGAGAAACCAAAAAGCAAGCATAAAGCCACAAAGACGGCAATACCAATGTATATTTTTTGGAGGTAACCAGCATTTGCATTTGCATTATAGTTTAGTTCATTTTCTTTTCATGCAGTGAGTAAATTGCATCTTTTAAGTTTGGGGGTGTTTGTGTTCATCATTTATCATTTGCATTAGCATTCAGTAATGAATAGATCTTTGCTATGGTATTTAGTTAGGTTAATGACAATTTTATGAATAAATTAAGGATGTCCGATGATAAGAACTTAAATTTTTATGGCTATAATTGGACCGAATGCTTGTGACTTTTTGAGATTGGTAGAACTGCCTATAGGACTTGATCTTCTGTTATGTAATTCTTACTTGATTGCATGATCTTTATGCTTACGGAGGTTAGATGATTGTTGGTGAAAGAAATCTCGTATGCCTTAGATTAAAATGTGTAGAATTAAATTTAAATAAAAATGAAAGCTTAAAGGCTTAATTAGTTTCCTTCTTATCTATCTATGTTGAAATGTGAATAAATTCTAAAGCATAGTTGAAGAGGGATACTCCACTTGTGTTGTTTTGTCTGGATATTGCATTTAAATAAATGGCGACAACATCAAATGAGTGAATGAAAGTTGTCACAGGATTACTCTATTTACCGGCTCCGCGGTGAGATGTTTTCTCCATACTCATCTAGAGTTAGGGACGATAGTTGTGATGAGATGACACTTGTCGTTCCTAAAAATAGTTAGAGCAAACTAGAGAACCTAAACCAAATATTTTCTAACTTTGTTGAGCTTGGAAAGGATGTAGTCATCACACTTGCATTCCTTAGGATCTTGCACTATAGGAGTAGTTCTTAAAATCTCAAATGAGTCTTTCATGTTAAAGTGGGTATGTTCTGAGGACTGAAATTTTGACATAGCTCCGTCGTAAGCTGATTTATGTTGTATAATTTTTATATTTGTTTTTATTCATTGCTTGAGGACAAGCAATAGCTTACGTTTGGGGGGTGTTAACCTTGTAAAAGGTTAACATTTTTTGCCATTTTACTTAGGCTATTGTGTGAAATCAAGCCCATTTCATCACATTTCATAGCATATAGATGCATTTAGCTCATGTAGTTGCATTTGGTGTTCTTGGTTATGGTTTCTTTGTTTATTTACAAGAATGATGTTGCTCGAGAAGGTTTTGGTTTTTGTGGTGATGTGCAGAGAAATGAGGAGATGTGCATGGAAAATTGCCATAGCATTTCCGGGCGCGCTAGAGGACAAAGAATTGAGGATACTTTGCAGCCCCACATGTGAACCTTTCAGCCAGCTGTGAGCCCACATGTGAAGGGAATATTCCTTTGGAATTTAGGGCACACAACCATAGGAACCCCCACTATATAAAGGACAAGACACCCACATTAAAGGGAGAGCCGAAAAAGAGGATATTTTGGGAGCTAAGAAAGAGAGAAAGGTGGATGCCTTCCATCATCTTTTCCATCGCAGTGTCCTTCTTTGTTGAAGATCCAAGGAGTGTTCTTGCTGGCCTTTGAGAGAAGCAGCATGCTTAGAGTGGTTCAAGGTAGTCCACGACAGCTTTGGAGTTTTCCCTTCCTTTAGTTGCCATTCTGTTTCATTTCCTTTATTTGGATGGGTTGTTTTAAATGAATGATGATGGATGATATTTCCCCAGCCATGAACTGATTTTAAGTAGCTTGGGCTTGCTTTGGTTTTTATGTTTTAAACTATTTGAATGTTTAAGTTGATTTCTTACTCAATTATTGTTTTTTCCATTATTCTTTCATGCCCTAAGCTTGTAAGAGCTTTCAAGAGTTATCCTTAGCTTAGGTGTTGGATAGCTTAATATTCGAGATAGTTAGGCTTTGATCCACGTGGACAATAGGGTATTGATGCTGAGAGGCAAAACCCTAACTCAACTTAGAGATAAGGATAGAGTTTCAACGACTAAAATGAGTAGAACTTCATCGATAAGTAGATTGCTAGGGTTCACACTGAGAGGTATTCCTATAGAATTCCGGATGTCAGGTTTCTTGCTAGAGATAGCTTAGGAACACCTAAGTAAACTATGTCAAGCAGGTTGTGGGGTAAGGTAGTTTTAATCATTCTTTAGGTTTAGACATAGAAGTCCTTAGTGAGCCCAGCCTATCATTCCATTAGAGAGCTCGTACACGTGAAAGGACCCTTAAAGTATTCTTGCTTTAGTTCAATTTTATTTTAGTTGTTTGATATCGCATTTCTTGCTTTGTTCTCGCTTGCTATTTCATTTATAATTAATGTGCTTAATTGTGCTGCCTCGGCAGCAACCTTTACATCACAACAACATCTTTGTTTGATTATTTATTCTGTGTATTAAGCATGTTTACAGATATGCACACACCACACTGGTATAAGAAATTTAAATTTTGAGTTATTTTTTTGCTTATTTCTCTTCACTAATTTAATATAGGTGCCACGGCCTTGAGGCATAAAATCAAGTTAAAAACAAGTTCTTCTTTCTGATTATTATTAGAGAAAGTATTTTAGGTTTCATTGCTTGAGGACAAGCAATAGTTTGAGTTTGGGGGTGTGTAAAGTGTCCACAAGTCCTATATTTCATGCACATCCCACCTCTTATTATTACTATTTTTAAGCTCATTTTAGGCATAAGTAGGATCATGCATTGCATTTTACAGTATTTCTATGTTTACCTTGCTTTTATAAATTATCATTTATTTGGTAAACAAGAGATACTTTTTTAGTGTATTTTTGTAATTAGGTACTAAAGGCTGAAAGAGGGAACCAAGGAGCTGAGGATGCAATGATGAAGCAGCAAACCTAGGAGCTGTACTGATGCAGTTCCAGCAGATAACAGTTGCTGCCGACCTTGCTGCCCACGATAGCTGACTATGGAGTTGGAGAACCGGTCTGTGATTTGTATAGCTTAAAATCCTGAATCTATTGATGTCATCCACTTAATTTTTCGACTACTTTAGCAGCAACCAGAGCCACCGGAGTAAGATCTCAAGGTTACTTGCAGGCTAAGGAAAATGAGATAAAGTCCACATTCAACGAAAAGAAGTCGGAGTTTAAAGTCACATTAAATGTGGAAAGCTACTTTCGAGGACTTCTACTTTAAGGATGAATTAGCCTAGTTATTTGTCTATAAATACTCATTGTACTCCTAGTTCAAATCATCTTAGGTTTTCTATAAACATAGCTAGAGTTCTCTGCCGCAGCTATGTTCTAAACTTCATTTGGGTCACGGTTATGTTGTAAATTAGTTGTGAAACGGTTGTATTAAGTTTTGAGTTTTTTTAAATAAATTATTCCAAGTTTGCTTAATCTATGCACTTCATTCTTTTAATTAGTCCTAACCAGTCATGAGAGAGAATCCATTTAAGGGGCACGAAAGTGTCAACTTTGCAAAGGGTTAAGCACGGTCACAACATGCTGAGGGGTGACTAACTTGGTTCCTAACAGTTCAAATGTTTCAGTGGCTAAAGGGATCACCAACCGATTTTACCAGCCTGTGTTAGGTTCACGCTGAGATTGCTAGGTATTACCTATGTCACGCTAGGTTTCGAGCATCCTTGCCTACAAATAGGGAGGATCATTGTCCACTATCCCGCAGAACTTGGAGTATCTGACATATTTGCTGCCAAGACTTATTCCCATTTAACCTACCGAGACAGGGAAAGTTGCAAAAGCAGTGACCCACTACGGCCGCGTGACAGGGTTGTAGCCTGCCGCCCGCCATACCCGCCGAGGCAGCATATCGTGGTAGCGCAAAACAACTTAGCCTTTTACAACGCAATTTCACACTAAGTGGCAGCATAACCCTGCCTGCCTTATCAGCCTTGTAAAACCCCAAATTTGGGCCTAGATGTTTTAGAGTCCGAATCGGACTGGTCGAGAACGGTTCGAATCTTAAAGGGAGGTTTAGGGAACACCTAGTTCGGGATGCTTTAAAAATATGGAAAAATATCTAAAAATCCTCATTTAATATATGAATGATTAAAGTGAAATCAATTTTACAAAATAAGGTTTGGGAATACTACATTTCGGTGTAGTGACTAAATCGTAGTTTTTGCAAAAGTTAAATAGTGACTGTTTTGTAAAGGATTGAAACTTTGAATCTTTAAGGAGCTAATTTTACAAAAATGTTTTTAATCAGATTTATTCTTAAATTGGGTGATTTTATTAATGTTTTAATTAAGGGAGACTAGAGATTAATTAAAAGGAAACTACCTTTGACTTTTCATAACTACCTTTCATCATTTTCTCTAATTTCATTTTCTCTCAATTTCTTTTCAGCCAAACACATTTCCTCCAGAAATTATCCTTTGATTTTCACTCATGTTGATGAGATTTCAATCTCTTTTTGATTCCTAATCTTTTCCTCATCAAATCCTTTGTTTTTACATTGGATTTTCAAGAAAACTTACCCAATTCAAGGAGAAATCATCCATTAGAGGTAAGCTTCGTCCTTCTTCTCTAATGACCAGTTCTTTACTGAAATTCCCAAGTTATCAATCCTTTGTTAATGATTTTTGAGTTGCTTTAATGTTAGAAACAATAAATTGTATTAAAACTCAAGGTTTTTGGAGAGATCTTGATAATTTTCGGGGTTGATGGTTAAGCTCTATTTTGAGGTTGTTTTCTAATATATTTTAGATGTTAATTGATGTTATAAATGAGGTTTTATCAAACAAATCCTGAATAGGCTTGGATTCCTAAGTTTTGCATGCTATAATGGTGGCTTTTGGGGTGGTTTTGGTGTTCTGTAATAGCTGGAGGTATAAGGACCAATTTGTGGTGGTTTTTGATGTTGATTGATGATTATGAATGATTAGAAGTTGTAGATCTTGGTTGGGCTTTTTTTTAGAAGAGTTTGGAGATTATTTCAGTTGTGTTTGGTAGCCGAAATGAGGTGTTTGAGTAGAGAAGCGAGTTTAGGTGTGTGGCTGATGATTTCAATGCATGATGATGCATTAATCCTCTGCTCTTATGTGTTATAAACAAGGGAGACATCTTTGAACGCCTTTGGTGTTGATCCAAGAGCCTAGATAGCGTTTCGGCAAGCAAGCGAAACGTAATCGGTGAGTGCGTATGATTTTAGAAGTCTTTGAGGGACAAGAAACAAGGTTTAGGGATTTAGGAAAGGCTTGAAACACCTTCCTAAGTCCGGAAGTAAGTATTGGCTAGATTGCTCTTTTATATGTGGTGGTTGCCCCTAAAATACTTTTACATGCTCATGGTTTAAGATAGATAAATTCCTATTGTTTTATGCATGATTTGTAGCATGAGATGATGCTTGAAATGATTTCATGAAATAACATGTTGCATAGTTGAGATTTGAGCTTTTGATTTAAAGCATGGCAAATGTTATGGTTTGAAATGAGATATGAAAGATTTGAGAAATGTTGCATGAAAAATAGTAGGTGAGATAATGTTTTGACATACTATATTGGCATAGAAGATGAGATACTTACCGGATATAATTGATCGATCAATAGGACGAGAGTGCACTATAAACTAAAAACCCATACGTGCTCTTTTGTTTAACCCAAAGGGAGAGAACCGATGATGGACATTCTATCGGGTAGGACTTGGTGAAATATCCAAGCTTTGTGGCGATGAGAGATTCCGCCATGTGAGTACGGTGATGTGAGATTCCACCGGAAATTATATTACTAGACAAGTGAGTACGGTGATGTGAGATTCCACCGGAAGCGTCTAGTGGTTTGAGAATGTTGTCCGCATATCCGAGTAATAATGAGATGTGAAATGCCAATATAATATATGAAAATGCTTTTGATTCACATGTACCTATTGATGAGATGATTTATGCTATGAGAAATGCATGTGAGATTTGTATATGAAATGCTTTGGTTTTATAAGCATGTGTATGGCCTTGCCATGAGTTTTGCATTGGTTAAATGCATGAGATAGAATTTAGGTACATGTGTTTTCAATGAGGTTTGACTTCGAAATGGTTTTCAAGCATGAGATAGAATGAGCATGTTGTAGAAAAAGCTTTTTGAGAAAGTGTTTTCAAGAAATGCATTATTGTGTTGGTTTTCTTTAGAGCATGCCTCACTAAGCAATTGTGCTTACGCTCTCTTCTACCAATAATGCAAATAATTGAAGTGTTTTTGGGCAGCAAGAAGGTTAAGAACATCCAAGGGAGTGCAAAGCTCATGTATGGTGATGTTTTTATACACTTTAATTTTGATATTTGGCAATGGGACTTCAAGGTTGTATTTGGGAGATGCGTTTGAACTCCTTATGTTTATGGCATGTTTGTGTTGGCATTTATGGGTTGTAAATGGTCCTAAAGGTTCAGTTTGAGGTTTAGTTGCTTATATTGGTTTTGTGAGTAGGAATCATGCCTTTAGATTGTATGTTTTCGTGTTTGATGCCATGCTCTAGCTTAAGAGTCTTAAATATGTTCCTTGGTACCAAAATGAGTTGCTGGGTTGATTTGATGCTCTTTGGGACATGTTTGATTGTTTTAAAAGGTGAAAAACCAGCAATTTCTGTTGTCACTGGGCAAAGTTTATCGAAACACCCTCACCTGTTTCGAAACGGGGGCCTGTAATGGCCATAGTGGTTCGAAACGGATGAAGGTGTTTCGAAACAGTTTGGCTACTGGTGAAGCCTGTTTCGATACCGGTCTCGGAACATACCCGCGTACCGAAACGGTCAAAACCGTTTCGATACGGGCGTTTCAGTATGGAGGGTTGGTGTTCCGATACAGTTGACCGTTGGATGTTGTTTTGAATTGTTTTATGTTTTCATGCTTTATATTTTAGTCCTGAATGTTGTGGATGCAATTGCTTGAGCTTGAGATGTCTTTTCAAGCTGAAATTTGACAGAGAAGCATGTAACATGATTAATTACATATTGGTAAACCTAAAATCTGCAAAGTCATTATAATTTCTAAAAATTACATTTTGGTCACTAAACGCGTAATTTGTGCAATTGAGTCCCGAAATGATTTCTGATCGTTGTGCCTTTCTCCTCCATGATTCTTGAGTGTTCACATAGGCTTAACGTGCATCTAGAAAAGATTAAAAAGAAAAAACGGGTCGTTAATCAAGGTTGACTTTCGGGTTGACTTTGGTTTTCCCCGTGTAATCTTCGTAGTTCGGGTCAAGCGTCTAGGCCGGGCTAAGGGGGTTACAAGCCTGAATCGCCTCCCTTATTACTTGTGTTTTTAATTACGTTTCATCACAACAATCAATTCACTTGTGTTTTTATTTTACCTTGTGCAGGAACTACAAAACGAACCAAGATGTCCAATCCTCGTGGGATTCGACATCTTATATACTATAACTTGGCAGGAGTGTGCACTTGCACTCTCACAAAAAGGGAACACCTACAAGCCCTACAAGTTTTTTGCGCCATTGCTGGGGATTAGTAATAGTGAATTTCGTTTTTCAATTACTTCACCTCTTATTTAGTTTTTATTCTATCTTTATTTTTTTAAAAAAAATATTGTGTTATTTGCGAGTGTATGACCAGGGCAAACCCTAAAAGAAATCTCCTATTTTACGACGATCTCGAACAACAGACAAGAGTAGTTAAGAAGGAACTCGGGGAAATCCTAAATAGAAACAAAAAAGGAAGAAGCAAAGGTAAACATGGACCTACCTAACGGTGCCGCACACGGCGGGGGCGGGCAGAATGACTTGCCGTCTAGAGGTCCTCAAGATCCACCACAGCAAGATCCCCCACTTCCACAGATAAATACACTAAGGCATTTTGGAGGGACTGCCATAGAAGATGCTCGGTAGCATTTACGAGGATTCCCAGACATCTGCAGAGCATTTAAGATACACGGGGTCCACCAGGATGTATTAAGGCTGAGGTTATTTCCCTATTCACTAAGAGATAGGGCAAACATTGGTTGAATAACCAGCCAACCAGATCTTTCAACACATGGATGGAGCTCTACTAAGATTTTCTAGACCATTTCAGCCCGTCCAATGTCACTGACACACTACGGAATGACATAACAACCTTTAGACAAGGGGATGACGAGAAGATGTACGAAGCATGGGAGCGATACAAAAAATTGCTGAATAACTACCCTCTACATGGTCTTCCGGCTTGGATGCAGGTATCCATATTCTACAACGGGGTTAACTACCCAACTTAGATAATGATAGATTCCTCAGCCAATGGGGTCATTCTCGACAAAATCCCAGAGGAAGCACTGCGGCTGCTGAACCAAGCCGCTAAAAACGATTACAAGTATACGATAGCCCGCCGAGGCAGCACAAGGCATCCAGCTACTGAGAATGAGGTAGAAGCCTCAGAATTTGTTAACGCTCACCTCGGTACACTAACGAAGCTGGTAATGAAGATTGTGCAACCCCGTGGGAAGGTCCATAAAGTAAAGGATGTGGAGCCGTTCTGTGGCGAATGTGGGGCAACCACGATTCCTCTATCTGCATTGCATTTTCAAATTGCATGGGAAGATACGAGAGGAATAGTCGGCCTGCCCAGAACACCTACAATCATGGATGGAAGAACCATCCCAACTTCTCCTGGAGCAACCCAAAGACAACTGCAAACCCACAACAGTTACAGGGAGGCTACCAGCAGAACCAGTCCAGGCAGCAGACTCGCAGCCACAAAACAATAATTCACTAGAAGCAACCCTACAAACTTTTATGGATAGAACTAGTGACTTTATTGTTCATACAAATAAATTTATTGATAAAACTGAGTCTTTTATGGACAGGACGAGGATGTGGATGAACAACAAGGAGGCTGCTATAAAGAACCTAGAGACCCAATGTAACCCCCTTAGCCCGGCCTAGATGGTTGACCCTAACTACGAAGATTACACGGGGAAAACCAAAGTCAACCCGAAAGTCAACCTTGATTCACGACCCTTTTTTTCTTTTTAATCTTGTCTAGATACACATTAGTCCTAAGTGAGTACTCACGAGATACGATAGAGAAAGGCACAGCGATCGGATTTCAAAAAGGGACTCAATTGCACACTATACAAATTTAGGGACCAAAATGTAATTTCTGAAAATTAGATGGTCTTTACTGAGTTTAATGTTACCAATATTAAATTAGTCATGTTACATGCTTCACTGCCAAATTTCATCTTAATTGAACATCACAAACTCAAGCAATTGCAACTTTAACATTTGGGACTAAAACGCAAAGCTTGCAAACTTCAGCATCATTCAAATCAGTGCCCAACGGTCACCTATTTCGAAACACCCACCTTATGTATCGAAATGCAGGATCGGAACGGCGTTGACCGTTACGATAAGCAGGTTGGTTCCAAGACTGGTTCCGAAACGAGGCCTTCCAGTGGCCAAATCGTTTCGAAACATCCCTCAGCGTTTCGAAACACGAAGGCCATTTCAGGCCCCCGTTTCGAAACACTAGGAGGTGTTTCGATACGGTTTGCCCAGAAACAGCAGCAAATGCTGGTTTTTCATGCATAAACCCGATCAAACACATCCAAAAGACTTCCCAAGCATATAAACAAGTCAACATACATACAAGGTACACATTTAGAGCCCCTAAACACCTTCATAGCATCAAACAAGAAAATTCATAAGTCTAGAGGCATGCATCCTAATATCCAAACCAAATAGGGAAACCAAACCTCCAAACAAGCAGTAAATGCCATTTACAATTCAAAACAACCAAGGCACACATGCCACAACCTTAGGGAGTTTAACACATCCCCAAAAACAAAACTTAGGTTCCCATTGCCAAATAATCAAAACTAATAGTGTACGAAAACTTCACCATACATGAGCTTGGATTCCCTTGGACACACTTAGCTTCCTTGATGCCCTTAAACACCTCAATTATCTGCATTATTTGTAAAAGAGAGCGTAAGCACAAATGCTTAGTGAGGCATGCTCTAAAGAAAACCAACACAATAATGCACTTCTAGAAAACATTTTCATCAAAGCTTTTAAACCACATGCTCGTCTCATTCTCATGCTTGATAAACTTTCAAAGCAAAACTCATTGAAAACACATGTACCTCCATTCTATCTCATGCATTAAAACCAATGCAAATCTCATGGCAAGGCCATCCATATGCTTGTATTGTCAAAGCATTTCTAAACAAAACGCATACGCATATCTCATAGCATAAATCATTTCACCAAGGTACATGTGTAACAAAAGCCATTTCATCATTTATATTGGCATTTAGCATCTCATCAATACTCGGATATGCAGACACATTTCTACACTAGACTCTTCCGGTGGAATCTCACATCACCGCACTCACTTTTCTAGCAACAACTTCCGGTGGAATCTCTCATCTCCGTACTCACATGGCGGAATCTCTCATCGCCACAAAGCTTGGGTATGTCACCAAGTCCTACCCGATGGAATGCCCATCATCGGAAAAACTCCATTTGGCTTAACCAAAGAGCACATACGAATTTTTAGTTTATAGTGCACTCTCATCCTATTGATCGATCAATTATATCCGGTAAGTTTCTCAACATCTATGCCAATATAAAGTGTTAAAATATCACCACACCTATTGTTTTTCATGCAAAATAACTCAAGTGTTTTCTCATCACTTTTCAAATCAATAATCATACTTTGCTTTAAACCAAAAGCTCAAATCTATTCAATGCATCATGCCATCCCATGACAACTCTACAAGCATAATCTCATGCTCCAAAACATGCATAAAACATTAGGAATTTAACCAACACAAACCATGAGCATGTAAAAGCAATTTGGGGCCAAACACCACTTTAGAGAGATCAAATCAAACCATACTTACTTTCGGATTTAGGAAGATGTTTCAAACCTCTCCTAAATCCCCAAACCTTGAGTTTTTGTCCTCGTGGACTTCAAAACCAAACGCACTCACCAATTTCGTTTCGCTTGCTCGCCGAAACGTCGATTAACCCTCCGGATCAACTCCAAAAGTGTCTGAAGATGTCTCCCTTGTTTTAGACACATCAAAGCAGAGGATTAATGCATCATCATGCATTGAAATCTTCAGCCAACACTCCTAAACTCGCTGCTCTACCTAAAACCCACATTTCGGCTACCAAACACAACCGAAATCACCTCCAAACTCTTCCAAAACTTAACCCAACCAAGATCCATCACTTCTAATCTTTTCTAAACATCAATTAACATCAAAAACAACTCTCAACTCGTCCTTATACCTCCAGCTATAACATAACACCAAAAACACCTGAAAAACCACCATTTTCATAAGCAAAAACTTAGGAAACACAACCTATTCGGGATTGGATTGATAAAACCTCATTTCTAACATCATTTAACATCCAAAATACATTAGAGAACTATCTCAAAACAGAGCCCAATCAATTACAACGAAAATCTTCAAGATCTCTTCCAAAATCTTGAGTTTTAAGCCAAAATCTTGTTTCCAACATTAAAACCATTTATAAAACTTTAATAAAGGATTGAAAACTTGGGAATTTCAGTAAAGAACTGAGTATTTAGAGGAGAAGAACAATCTTACCTCTAAATGGTGATTTCTCCTTGATTTGGGCAAAATTTCATGAAAATGCAATGTGGAAATCAAAAGGATTTGTTGCAAGATTGATTAGAAACCAATAGGTGATGAAGATCTCATCAATTGAAGTGAAGATCAAAGTGAATTTTGCTGGAGAAAATGTGTTTGGATGATAGGATTTTGAGAGAAAAATGAATGAGGGAAAATTAGAGAAAAGGTAGTTATGAAAATCAAAAGGTAGTTTTCTCCTTTCCTTTATTTAATTAAACATTAATTAAATCACCCAAATTAAGGAAAAATCTGGAGAAAAACATTTTGGGTAATTAGCTCCTTAAAGATTCAAAGTGTCATTCCTTTACAAAACAATCACTACTAAACTTTGCAAAAATCGCATTTTGGTCACTACACCGAAATGTAGTATTTCCAAACCTTATTTTGTAAAATTGATTTCACCACTCTCTTAAATATATTAAATGAGGATTTTTAGATATTTTTCTATATTATTAAAACATCTCGAACTAGGCTTTCCCTAAAACCTCCTTTTATATTCGAACTGTTTCTCAGACTGGTTCGATCAAACCCTAAACTTCTAAGCCCAAAATTGGGGTGTTACACCCAATTTGGGCAATTTATAGAAATATACATTAGTTGTGCAATGGGAGCAACATCCAGCAGCCAAGAGGCAGCAGTCAAACGCACTTATGAGTAGTGCAAAGCCATATTTATGAGAAGTGGGAAGCATCTAGATGAACCCAGGGTGCAGACACAGCCAGTAACCCAGCCGGCCCAGAAAAAGAAGCATGTCGCAACAGCACCAACACTAACCGCCCCAGCACCAACACCAGCCGCCCCAACGGCAGAACAAGATAGTGGCCTTTAAATAGATGATCCTCCCCAAACTAAGCCCCCAAGCAAGGCGCATATAGAGGACATCTATTTGCCACCACCATTCCCCCAAAGGCTCAAGCAAAAGCAACAAGAGCACCAGTTCGGAAAATTCCTGGATATTCTAAAACAGGTGCATATCAACATACCTCTAATAGAAGCAATTCAAAGTATGCCAAACTATGGCAAACATCTCAGACCGGTCCGATCAAACCCTAAACTTCTAAGCCCAAAATTAGGGTGTTACAACTCTCCCCCTCTTAAGAAATTTCGTCCTCAAAATTTACCTGGAGGAAAAAGGTAAGGAAACTGCTTCTTCATGTCATCCTTTCTTTCCCACATGGCTTCCTCAACACCACGATGCCTCCACAGCACCTTAACCAACTCAATGGTCTTACCCCGAAGAACTTTACTGTACGAATCTAGAATTTCAACTAGCTCCTCATCATAGGTCAAGTCTGGATTCAACTCCACTTCCTCCACAGGCATAACATGCGAAGGATCTGATCTATACCTCCGAAGCATAGAGACATGAAACACGTTCAATCACCTCATAGGGTCCAATATACCTAGGGCTCAACTTACCATTTCGGCCAAACCTCATCACCTTCTTCCAAGGTGAAACCTTCAGAAACACACGGTCACCCACCGCAAACTCAATCTTCTTACGCTTCAAATCCGCGTAAGACATCTGCCGATCAGAAGTTGCCTTCAACCGTTCACAAATGAGTTTCACCTTCTCGGTGGTTCCTTTCAACAAAGTCGGCATCGAGACCAACTTCTGACCCGTCTCAGCCCAGCAAAGAGGAGTTCTGCACTTCCTACCATACAAGGCTTCATAAGGTGCCATTTGAATACTTGCCTGGTAGCTATTGTTATAAGAAAACTCCACCAAAGGCAAATGCTTCTCCCAAGAGCCTTGAAACTCAATCACACAACACCTCAACATATCCTCAAGCACCTGGATAACACGCTCCGACTGACCATCCGATTGTGGATGATAAGAAGTACTGAAATTCAGCCGCGTACCCAAAGCTTGATGCAAACATTCCCAAAAACGCGATGTGAACCTCGGATCTCTATCCGACACTATGGACTTTGGTACACCATGCAAATGCACAATGTCAGCAATGTACAGCTCTGCAGGCTTGTCCAAAGTATATGTAGTATGCACAGGTAAGAAATGCGCACACTTCGTAAGGCGATTCACAATCACCCACACCGAATTCTTTTTCGATGGCGACAAAGGCAAACCAGACACAAAGTCCATGGTAATCCTTTCCCACTTCCACTCAGGAATTCTCAACAGTTCCAACAACCCCGAAGGAAACTGATGCTCAGCTTTAACCCGCTGACAAACCATACACTTACTCACATACTCCGCAACATCTTTCTTCAAACCCACCCAATAGTACTCATCCTTTAAATCACGATATATCTTTGTACTACCAGGGTGCATAGGAAAAGGACTACTGTGAGCTTCAGTCAGAATAGTACGCCTCAACTCCGCATCATCTGGCAGTACTATTCGACTTCCAAAACATAGAACTCCATCATCATTAAAACAAAAATCCGATGGTCTATCCTCAACAATATCTTGAACATGTGGCACCAAAGATTCATCCAACAATTGCTTATCTTTTATCAACTGAACCAAAGATGGTTTCACTTGCAATTCAGCCACAAGACCTCCATCTTGCGAAATACTCAAGCTGGCAAACATAGCCCTTAACTCCACTGCCACCTTTCTGCTCAAGGCATCCGCTACAGCATTAGCTTTTCCCGGATGGTACTCGATCGTCAGATCGTAATCTTTAAGCAACTCCACCCAACGTCGTTGCCTAATATTCAACTCTTTTTGGGACATCAGATACTTCAAACTCTTGTGATCCGTGTACACAATACACTTCTCACTATACAGATAATGTCTCCAAATCTTCAAAGTAAAAACCACCGCAGCTAACTCAATATCATGTCTAGGATAATTGCGCTCATGCACCTTCAACTGCCGCGATGAATAAGCCACCACCTTACCCTCCTGCATTAACATACATCCCAAACCAACGTAAGATGCGTCACTGTACACCACAAACTCTTTTCCTGATTCAGGTTGAACCAAAATAGGAGCTTGCGTCAAAGCTGCCTTAAGCTTCTCAAAAGCTTGTTGTCTTGCTTCCGTCCACTCATACTTAACATCTTTTTGCAACAACTTCGTCAAAGGGGCAACAATCTTTGAAAATCCATCCACAAACCTCCGGTAATATCCTGCCAACCCAAGGAAACTACGGACTTCATGAACAGACTTAGGAGGCTTCCAATTCATAACCGCCTCGATCTTCTGAGGATCAACACGAATTCCCTCAGCCGAAACCACATCACCAAGGAACACAACTTCCTTTAGCCAAAACTCACACTTACTCAGCTTAGCAAAAAGCTGATTTTCCAGAAGTGCTTGCAAGACAACCCTCAAATGATCTTCATGCTCCTCCTCAGAACGAGAGTACACAAGGATATCGTCGATGAACACCACAACAAACTTATCCAAGTATACATGGAACACTCTATTCATGATGTCCATGAAAGCTGCAGGAGCATTCGTCAAGCCAAACGACATTACAAGGAACTCACAATGCCCATACCTCGTCCTAAAGGCTATTTTTGGCATATCCACATCTTTCACCTTAAGCTGGTAGTATCCTGACCTTAAGTCAATCTTGGAAAACACAGCCGCTCCCCGAAACTGATCAAAAAGATCATCAATCCTCGGTAAAGGATATCGATTTTTGATGGTCAACTTGTTCAGCTGACGATAATCAATGCACATTCTCATAGTGCCATCCTTCTTCTTCACAAACAAGACCGGTGCACCCCAAGGTGACACACTTGGCCGAATGAACCCACGGTCAAGCAACTCCTAAAGTTGCGTCTTCAACTCCTTCAACTCCTTAGGTGCCATACGATAGGGAGCAATGGACACCGGAGTTGTATTTTCATACAGCTCAATTCCAAACTCCACCTCTCGACTAGGCGACAATCCAGGCAACTCCTCCGGAAACACTCCAGGAAACTCCCGTACAATTCTGATATCCTGAACGCGCAACTCCTTTGAACTAGGATTCATCACAAAGGCTAGGTATGCCTCGCAACCTTGCCTCAGCATCCGACTCGCTTCTAATGTAGACACCACATTGGTAAGAAACTTCACATTCTCACCAACCACCACCACTTCGTAATCATCCGCAAGTTTCAGCGAAACTCGCTTGCTTTCAAAATCCACTACACCTCGATGTTCAACAAGCCAATCCATACCAAGAATTACATCAAAACCATAGAATGGCAATTCCATGAGATCAACAAGAAAAACATGGTTTTGCACTTTCAAGGGACATCTTCTATACAACTTTTGTGTTACAACTGTCTCACCGAAGGAACTAGTCACACGCATACCAACATCCAAAGACTCAACAGGTAAACCAAGCATTTGAGCATGTTCATGCAATATGTATGAGTGTGTAGATCCAAAATCAACCAAAGAAAGTAATGATAAGGATTGCAAAGTAAAGGTACCTGCAATCACATTCGTATCATTCCTTCCCTCACGCTGAGCATACACTCGAGCCTGGCCACCACCCTCAGGTTGAACGGCCACAACATGTGCTACATTCCTCCCACCATCATCTCTGCGCTAAAAATTACCACGACCGCGCCCACGACCTCTCTGTGGCTCAGCTGCTCTCACCGGAGCTTGTCCCTCCTTCAAAGGTTGAGGACAATCCTTCTTCAAATGCCCACGGTTTCTACAATTCCAGCATGTACCAAGGTTACCCCAACACTCGCCACCATGCCTTCTACCACAACGGTTACACTCAAGAGTCCTCTTAACAACATTAGGTCCTTGCTGACCTCTACCAGGGTTACCACCTCCACACCTAGCATCAAAGTGCGACCACCTGTCCTTATGCCTCTTGTTGCGATCTCTACCATAATCGCGTTCAGCCTCTCTCTTCCCAGAGCTAGATCCACCCGCACGGCTAGTCAAACCAAGATTCGACTCAATGTCCTTGGCTCTAGTGACCAAGACATCGAAATCTGTATAATATGCCGCAAGCATAAAGGTCTTCACATCCGATACCAACCCATAACGGAATCGTTCACACCTCTCCCTCTCATTAGGGATCAGCTCAGGTGCATACTGACTGAGACGGACAAACTGGATCTCATACTCAGCCATCGTCATGCTACCTTGCAAAAGTGACATAAATTATCTTTTCTTCTTGTTGCGTGTAAAAGTGTCTATCGCAATGTAGTGCAAGTGTACACGACGCAAGTAGTAAAGTGATACGTAAGTATCAGATATCGTCTCCACAAGGACTGGGCCAATAGCTTCACCTTGGAATTACTGCACGAGAGGAAAAGAAATAATAAAGAGTGCTGGAAATTAAGACTATAGAAATCAAGATAGAGAGAATGGACTGGTATTGAATTGCTCAGTAGTGTAGGTGTTGCAAAGTCTAGGAAACTCTGTTCTATCGTCGCGCCTACTGCGGCAGCACCTGTCACGGCAGCGGTCTGTTGTTAGTCGCGGCAGCGATCACACAACTCTGTACTTCAAGCTTGGCAAGAATCCCTGCTATGCCTTGGCCTATCCCTAGGTCCAAGTCTGTCGATGAACACGTCTTTGATGATACCTCACGGCGTGAATCGAAGGATGAACACCGATGTTGTTGAATTCTTCTTTAGCCACTTAACCTCGTCCTATCCCTAGGTCCGAGATAGTTCAACCATAAACTGGAGAACCTGTACTTATTCCTTTCGTATACTTAACTCTCCCGATATTAAGTAAATGAGTAATCTCACAATGCTCTCCCGATACTCTTGCAAGATGTTGAAAACCAGAATAAGCAAACTTGAAGTAATTTTATTGAACAGAAAAATTCCTAAAACAAATGCAATCCTTGCAACTACTTTACAAAGCAACCCTTAGCCCTAGGGGAAGTTTAGAACATGTTGAGGAAGGGAAAACGGCTAGGGTTTTGGGAAGAAGGCTAGAGAATAAGATGATGTCCTCCCCTAGGTCGAATTACATGCCTTTATATAGACCTTGGGTTCAAGTTTTCTAATATGGCAAGAATACAACTTTAAATTAAAGTACAACTCTATTAAAGACTAAATCTTCAGAGCATAAGTCTTTAATTCGTCCTTCCTTCTTGCTTGGAATTTCTTCCTTGAACTTTGGGTTTGGCCTTCATTCTGATCTAGGGCTTGGAAAAAGATAAGGGTGCTCCACGACAGTTGGGCTTGATTTTCTTTTTCTGTTGAGGCCCACTTCACTTCTTCCCTTCGCTATCGATGTCGTCCTTGGCTGCCACGGCAGCGACCATGGCAGCATCGTCCTTCACGTCTGCACATCCAGTTCCAGCTCTGCTTCTTCACTGCCCAGCGTCTGCTTTTCTACTGTCCTCCATCTGCTACAGTAGCTACCTGCAAAAAGCAACCAATTTCAGTAGAAACTGTGCCAATTGATATATTTGTGATGTATAACTGAAATCTAACCTAAATGCAATGAATTATGCTTGAATGCAGCAGAAATATGGGTTAAATAGGGGGTAAAATATAGAACTTTTACACACTCAACACTTCTCATCTAGATATCGCACACCCAGATACTTCCACTTAAAAGCACTCAGGAAGAACGTCCAGGTCACTTCACCATCTTCCATCCCAGAGATAGTGGTCGTCCACCATGTATAAGCATCACCATGCAGCACTGACACCACACAACCCAGCTTATGCACATTATTACGGTTCATTTGACCCAAAATCCTCTTGGTGCTCTCCAACCAAGACTCAGATCCTTCCGGAGATAGACCTCTGAACTCAGTCTCTCCCAGACTGCGAAGACGTTCCAAAGGCAATCTCACATCGGCATCATCCTGATGCGCAGCTCCATGAGCTCCAGCTACTACTGCCTAAAAGGCTCTAGCAATAGCCTGAATCAACATCGTCATGTCAGGAGCAGCTTGCCCCTGCACACCTTCAGGTCCAGCGACCCCAGCACCAGCACCAGCATTTCCAACTCCAGCACCAACATCACCACCCGGTGGTCCACCACCAGGAGGAGGAGGTAAATCCACAACATTCTCATCATTCTCATTCTCATTCTGAGCCATAGCTCTTGTATTCATCCTCATCTCTCTACGTGGCCCCATTTACAAAGAAAACAATGCACTGACACAAATGCAATAAACACAATTAGGCTCAATAAGGTAAGTAATCCAAGTACTCAAGCTCTTTTTCGAAAACTATCCTTTCATTAGTTTTGATATGGCAATAGGATCTCCTAACACACTCCAAAATGGCATCACATCACAAAAACATCACAAATGAAACCATGCATCACAATTCATACAACATTCTTTCACCCAAAAGGCACATCTTGCAATCACACATACATCATCCACATAACAAACCCCAATCATACGAGAACTAAGCTCTGATACCACCAAATGTAACCCCTTAGCCCGGCCTAGATGGTTGACCCGAACTACGAAGATTACACGAGGAAAACCAAAGTCAACCCGAAAGTCAACCTTGATTCACGACCCTTTTTTTCATTTTAATCTTGTCTAGATACACATTAGTCCTAAGTGAGTACTCACGAGATACGATAGAGAAAGGCACAGCGATCGGATTTCAAAAAGTGACTCAATTGCACACTATACAAATTTAGGGACCAAAATGTAGTTTTTGAAAATTAGATGGTCTTTACTGAGTTTAATGTTACCAATATTAAATTAGTCATGTTACATGCTTCACTGCCAAATTTCATCTTAATTGAACATCACAAACTCAAGCAATTGCAACTTTAACATTTGGGACTAAAACGTAAAGCTTGCAAACTTCAGCATCATTCAAATCAGTGCCGAACGGTCACCTGTTTCAAAACACCCACCTTCTGTATCGAAACGCAGGATCGGAACGGCGTTGACCATTTCGATACGTGGGTTGGTTTTGAGACTGGTTCCAAAACGAGGCCTTCCAGTGGCCAAATCGTTTCGAAACATCCCTCAGCGTTTCGAAACACGAAGGCCATTTCAGGCCCCCATTTCGAAAGACTAGGAGGTGTTTCGATACGGTTTGCCCAGAAACAGCAGCAAATGCTGGTTTTTCATGCATAAACCTGATCAAACACATCCAAAAGACTTCCGAAGCATATCAACAAGTCAACATACATACAAGGTACACATTTAGAGCCCCTAAACACCTTCATAACATCAAACAAGAAAATTCATAAGTCTAGAGGCATGCATCCTAATATCCAAACCAAATAGGGAAACCAAACCTCCAAACAAGCAGTAAAGGCCATTTACACTTCAAAACAACCAAGGCACACATGCCACAACCTTAGGGAGTTTAACACATCTCCCAAAACAAAACTTAGGTTCCCATTGCCAAATTATCAAAACTAATAGTGTACGAAAACTTCACCGTACATGAGCTTGGATTCCCTTGGACACACTTAGCTTCCTTGATGCCCTTAAACACCTAAATTATCTGCATTATTGGTGAAAGAGGGCGTAAGAACAAATGCTTAGTGAGGCATGCTCTAAAGAAAACCAACACAATAATGCACTTTTAGAAAACATTTTCATCAAAGCTTTTAAACCACATGCTCGTCTCATTCTCATGCTTGATAAACTTTCAAAGCAAAACTCATTGAAAACACATGTACCTCCATTCTATCTCATGCATTAAAATCAATGCAAATC
Source organism: Hibiscus trionum (assembly GCA_030270665.1). Lineage (NCBI taxonomy): Eukaryota > Viridiplantae > Streptophyta > Magnoliopsida > Malvales > Malvaceae > Hibiscus > Hibiscus trionum. The sequence continues at coordinate 47,798,969 of BSYR01000008.1, read as the reverse complement.
TCATGGCAAGGCCATCCACATGCTTGTATTGTCAAAGCATTTCTAAATAAACACATACGCATATCTCATAGCATAAATCATTTCATCAAGGTACATGTGTAACAAAAACCATTTCATCATTTATATTGGCATTTAGCATCTCATTAATACTCGAATATGCGGACACATTTCTACACTAGACTCTTCTGGTGGAATCTCACATCACCGTACTCACATGTCTAGCAACAACTTCCGGTGGAATCTCTCATCACCGTACTCACATGGCGGAATCTCTCATCGCCACAAAGCTTGGGTATTTCACCAAGTCCTACCCGATGGAATGCCCATCATCGGAAAATCTCCCTTTGGCTTAACCAAAGAGCACATACGAATTTTTAGTTTATAGTGCACTCTCATCCTATTGATCGATCAATTATATCCGGTAAGTTTCTCAACATCTATGCCAATATAAAGTGTTAAAATAGCACCACACCTACTGTTTTTCATGCAAAATAACTCAAGTGTTTTCTCATCACTTTTCAAATCAATAATCATACTTTGCTTTAAACCAAAAGCTCAAATCTATTCAACGCATCATGCCATCTCATGACAACTCTACAAGCATAATCGCATCCTCCAAAACATGCATAAAAACATTAGGAATTTAACCAACACAAACAATGAGCATGTAAAAGCAATTTGGGGCGAAAACACCACTTTAGAGAGATCAAATCAAACCATACTTACTTCCGGATTTAGGAAGGTGTTTCAAACCTCTCCTAAATCCCCAAACCTTCAGTTTTTGTCCTCATCGACTTCAAAACCAAACGCACTCACCAATTTCGTTTCGCTAGCTTGCCGAAACGCCGATTAAGTCTCCGGATCAACTCCAAAAGTGTCCGAAGATGTCTCCCCTGTTTTAGACACATCAAAGCAGAGGATTAATGCATTATCATGCATTGAAATCTTCAGCCAACACTCCTAAACTCGCTGCTCTACCTAGAACCCACATTTCGGCTACCAAACACAACCGAAATCACCTCCAAACTCTTCCAAAACTTAACCCAGCCAAGATCCATCACTTCTAATCTTTTCTAAACATCAATTAACATCAAAAGCAACTCTCAACTCGTCCTTATACCTCCAGCTATAACAGAACACCAAAAACACCTTAAAAACCATCATTTTCATAAGCAAAAACTTAGGAAACACAACCTATTCGTGATTGGATTGATAAAACCTCATTTATAACATCATTTAACATCCAAAATACATTAGAGAACTATCTCAAAACAGAGCCCAATCAATTACAACGAAAATCCTCAAGATCTCTTCCAAAATCTCGAGTTTTAAGCCAAAATCTTGTTTCCAACATTAAAACCATTTATAAAACTTTAATAAATGATTGACAACTTGGGAATTTCATTGAAGAACTGTGTATTTAGAGGAGAAGAACAATCTTACCTCTAAATGGTGATTTCTCCTTGATTTGGGCAAAATTCCATGAAAATGCAATGTGGAAATCAAAAGGATTTGTTGCAAGATTGATTAGAAACCAATAGGTGATGGAAATCTCATCAATTGAAGTGAAGATCAAAGTGAATTTTGCTGGAGAAAATGTGTTTGGATGATAGGATTTTGAGAGAAAAATGAATGAGGGAAAATTAGAGAAAAGGTAGTTATGAAAATCAAAAGGTAGTTTTCTCCTTTCCTTTATTTAATTAAACATTAATTAAATCACCCAAATTAAGGAAAAATCTGGAGAAAAACATTTTGGGTAATTAGCTCCTTAAAGATTCAAAGTTTCATTCCTTTACAAAACAATCACTACTAAACTTTGCAAAATTCGCATTTTGGTCACTACACCGAAATGTAGTATTTCCAAACCTTATTTTGTAAAATTGATTTCACCACTCTCTTAAATATATTAAATGAGGATTTTTAGATATTTTTCTATATTTTTAAAACATCCCGAACTAGGCTTTCCCTAAAACCTCCTTTTATATTCGTACCGTTTCTCAGACCGGTCCGATCAAACCCTAAACTTCTAAGCCCAAAATTAGGGTGTTACACCCAATTTGGGCAATTTATAGAAATATACATTGGTTGGACAATGGGAGCAGCATCCAGCAGCCAAGAGGCACCAGCCAAACGCACTTATGAGTAGTGCAAAGCCATATTTATGAGAAGTGGGAAGCATCTGGATGAACCCAGGGTGCAGACACAGCCAGAAACCCAGCCGGCCCAGAAAAAGAAGCATGTCGCAACAGCACCAACACTAGCCGCCCCAACACCAACACCAACCGCCCCAGCGGCAGAACAAGATAGTGGCCTTTAAATAGATGATCCTCCCCAAAATAAGCCCCCAAGCAAGGCGCATATAGAGGACATCTATTTGCCACCACCATTCCCCCAAAGGCTCAAGCAAAAGCAACAAGAGCACAAGTTCAGAAAATTCCTGGATATTCTGAAACAGGTGCATATCAACATACCTCTAATAGAAGCAATTCAAAGTATGCCAAACTATGGAAAACATCTTAGGGACATGGTTTCTAAGAAGAAGAGGATTTGGAAATTCGAGACAGTTGCTTTCACTGAGAAGTGCATGGCAATGCTGCACAAAGAGCTTCTGCCCAAGCAGACAAATCCAAGTAGCTTTGTTAGCGCATGCAGGATAAGCAGCAAATATGAAACCATCGCCCTTTGCGACTTGGGGGCCAGCATCAACCTGATGCCCAAAGCCGTCTTCGATAAACTAGGTATTGGGCCTACCAAACCTACCTCTGTCATGTTTAAACTTGTTGATCATTCATTTGTACAACCAGAGGGAAAAATCGAAGACATCCTGGTAAAGGTGGAGGCTTAATTCTTCCATCTGACTTCCTCATCTTAGATTGCGAGGCCGATGAAAAAGTCCCTATCATCCTTGGGCGACCTTTCTTGGCCACAGGTAGAACGCTTATAAATGTGGAACTTGGGGAGCTGACAATGTCGGTAGAGGATCAGCGCATCGAGATGAATGTGCTACAAACCTCATAAGAAAAAGAGGGAAGCCCATATGCAAGTAACGCAGACTTAAGGACCCAGTAACGCATCACTTGAAGGAACAAGAGGACCCCCCAGGAGAGAAGAAAAAGTCAAACAAGCTCAAAAAGTGGTAATGTCTGGGAGATGCAAACAAATGCACTCCCAACATAACCTAATTTTTATTCTATTGTTTTTATTTTTATTTTTATTCATTAGGATTAGAATTTATTTTAAGATTAGATTAGTTTTCAAAATTTCAGAAGTTATTTAATTAGTTTTATTTCAGGGTTAGGACACAAGAGCAAGACTAAAAAGGAAGCCCAGCAAGGAGCCCACCCACCATCTTGCCGAGACAACAGCCAGCACAGCAACGCGTAACGGTTAGTTGGCTGTCAACAGCTAGCTGCCAACGGCTCCAAAAATAACGGGCGCAAGAAAATCGGACCGTTGGGCATTTAATGCTGCCACGGCACCTCTTGGCAACCCCTATATATACTACCCCCACTCAATTCATTTACTTCACTTTCACCTTCTTGCTATCTTCTTTTTGATTCACCTGCCCTCTTATTATTTTTCTTTCTAGTTTCAGCTCTATACAACCATTCACATCGCATCTGCATCATAGCAGAAACCCACCTACAAGAGATTTTGCTACAAGGAGGACGAAGAGAGATACAAAAACCGGTTCTCTAAGCAGGTAGTATGGGAGGAGCAAGGCTTCCAGTACACACAACGAACGGGAGACCGTGGCCTAGAGCATGCCCTGTTCGACCATCCTCAACAAGGGATGGGAGATGTTCGCTCAGCAGCCAGAGATAGCAAAGATCACCATAGTCAGGGAATTGTACTCCCAGCATCCCTTCCTGGAGAAGCCATTTGTCTATGTCTGCAGGGAACCGGTCAAACTAAACGCTAATTTCATTAGTAGGTACTACGACCTTGATATGGACAACAACCCTCACGAGGAGTGGATGCAGTCACTGACGACTACCGACTGTGAGAAAATCAAGGCCAAACTATGCAAGCCTAACACACCATGGCTGGGAGGCAAACATGTGGGATCTGTCCAGCGCCACCGCCTGCTGCCCGAGGCCATGTTGTGGAACACCTATGTAAAAAGGCGTTTGCTACCCACATCCCACAACTCAACCGTCGATCGGCCGCGCCTCGCCTAATTCATAGTGTCTTGATGAACCGACTAAAAAAAGTTGGGGAAATCATCTGTACGGAGATCCATAACTGCTTCAAAAAGAAGAAAGGTAGGTTTTACTTCTCATCCCTCATCAAAGGTCTTTGTACCAACTTCGTTGTACCGACAGAGCCCAAAGAAGAGTTAACGACTGCCAGATAAGGCTGGACCAGAAAGGTACGCATTCAGATGATGCAGGATGCGGAAAAAGAGCCAACAACGCCCAACTGGCCTTCAGCCACTCAACCTGTAACTCTAGCCGCCCCCGAAAGTACTGAAGCTGGCCCAGACAAGGAAATCCTCCCAATGTTGCATACCCTTCTAGACATCACAAAGCGCATCGAGCAGCAGCAGTTGGCCTTCATGAAATATGTGGGGGAGGCCCAAGAAACTCTTGTGGCTTATTTTCTGCAGAAATTCCCCAGTGAAGTACCTATTCTGCCGCCACCCCGTAGAGCTTGCAGCAGCAGCCCAAGCACATAGAACGCCACCAGTCGCCGCTGCATGCCAGACTAACCACCAGGTGCCCTCCCTGATGCACTATCCAACTTACTTAGCCACCACCCCATCCAACACAGTGGCAGGCTCCTCCGAGAGGCACCAGCAGCACATTTCCCATGCTTGCACAGTAAGGACAGTGGAAGACACCTCCTCATCGGAGGAAATTAAGCAGCAGTTGCCGGAGCCAGAAACAGAAGTGGTAGCAGAAATAACAACCATCCCAATGGCATTTATCCCTCTTGAAAAACCCACGGAGGAAGGCATTAGGAAGAGGAAACAACAAATAATAGTCGCCGATCATGTGGACTTCAAGACGGAGTCAGAAGAGAGCAACGAATCTCCCGTCGTTCCCCTGCCAAACCTCAAGAAGAGCCACATCATACGCCAAAAAGAGTCTAACCGCCACGGAAATCAAAAACCTCACCTGCTAAGGCCGCCGCCAGAACATCTGTCGGCCACCGCTTCATCATCCAAACATCTTCCTCCTCCTCACCTGACAAGATTCCAGCCTCCTCTCCATCCTCAGCAAACTTTTAGTTTTCTTTCTCTTTTCTTTTATTTTTATTTTTATTTTTATTTTTATCGTGTATTTGTTTTTCTTTAATTTATTTTCCTATTTTGTGCATTTAGGGCAATGCCCATCTCAAGTTTGGGTGGGTGGATAGCTCTCACATCATTTGTCTAGGCATCTTTAGTTGCATATAGGTTGCATTGTACTTGCCTTAGTAATAATCGGAAAAGAAAATTTTGTTATGACTTGTGCCTATGATAGGATAGCCGAGTAATTTTTGTACCTAATAAAAATTGAACTTAAACTTGGGAAAAGCATGAAATATGACTTAGAATTTTAGTTTTCTTATCTAAAAAAGTCCAAACACCTCTGTTACTTGCTGAATGTGTTAGAATATTTGATGTACATTTCCTGTTTGTTTTTAGAATTTCTTGCAAAATTCTAACAATGATTGTAGGTAGCCGCCGAGGCAAGCAAAAGAAACAGAAAATTATAGCACTGCCACGCAGTATAATAATAAACAAAGAACAATGTCGTTTTACCCTAGAGGTGCCCACAACAGGCTCTAGGAAGAATCATGCGCGATGACACTCCGCTGCTATCAAAGTCCATGAATCTGAAAGCCTTGAAGTGACGGACAAATTAGCATGAGTGAATGAAAGCCTTCATGGGATGACTCTACTTCAAGGGTTTGGGGTTTTGTAGTTTGCTCCTATCTCAACTTCAACCCTAGAAGAGTAGTTGTGATAAGCTGAAGCCCTCACTGTCATGGTTAAATTAATGTGCTTAACTGTGCTGCCTCGACAACAACCTTTACATAACAGCAACATCTTTGCTTGATTATTTATCCTGCGTATTCATCCCGTTTATAGATATGCACACTCCACACTGGCATAAGAAATTTAATTTTTGAGTTATTTTCTTCCTTATTTCCCTTCACTAATTTAATATATGTGTTATGGCCTTGAGGCATAAAATCAAGTTAAAAACAAGTTCTTCTTTCTGATTATTATTAGAGCAAGTATTTTAGGTTGCATTACTTGAGGACAAGCAATAGTTCGAGTTTGGGGTGTGTAAAGTGTTCACAAGTCCTATATTTCATGCACATCCCACCTCTTATTATTTTTGTTTTTAATCTCATTTTAGGCATAAGTAGGATCATGCATTACATTTTACAATATTTCTATGTTTTACCTTGCTTTTATAGATTATTGTTTATTTGGTAAACAAGAGATAATGTTTTAGTGTATTTTTGTAATTAGGTACTAAAGGCTGAAAGAGGGATCCAAGGAGTTGAGGATGCAATGCTGAAGGAGCAAACCTAGGAGTAGTATTGATGCAGTTCCAGCAAAAGATAGTTGCTGCCGACCTTGCTACCCACAACAACTGACTATGGAGTTGGAGAACTGGAGTGCGATTTTTAGAGCTTAAAATCCTGAATCTATCGCTACCATCCACTTAATTTTTCGACGTCTTTAGCAGCCAGAGCCGCTGGAGTAAGATCTCAAGGTTACTTGCGGGCTAATAAAAACGAGATAAAGTCCATATTCAACGCAAAGAAGTCAGAGTTTAAAGTCACATTAAATGTAGAAAGCTACTTTCGAGGATTTCTACTTTAAGGAGGACTTAGCCTAGTTATTTTTCTATAAATACTCATTGTACTCCTAGTTCAAATCATCTTAGGTTTTCTATGGACATAGCTAGAGTTCTCTGTCGCTGCCATGTTCTAAACTCCATTTGGGTTAGGGTTATGTTGTAAATTAGCTGTGAAACGGTTGTATTAGGTTTTGAGTTGTTTTTTTCAATAAATTATTCCAAGTTTGCTTAATCTTTGCACGAAAGGGTTAAGCAGGGTCACAGCATGCTGAGGCATGACTAACTTGGTTCCTAACATATCACAAGTTTCAGCAACTAAAAGGGATCACCAACCGAGTTTACTAGCATGTGTTAGGTTCACGATGAGATTGCTAGGTATTACCTACGTCACGCTAGGTTTCGAGCATCCTTGCCTAGAAATAGGGAGGATCATTGTCGACTATCCCGTCGAACTTGAATTATCTGCCAGATATGCCGCCAAGACTTATTCCCATTTCACCTGCCGAGACAGCAAAAGTTGCAAAAGCAGTGACCCGCTGCGGCCGCGTGACAGGGTCTTAGCATGCCACCCGCCATACCCGCCAAGGCAGCATATCGTGGCAGCTTAAAACAACTTAGCCTTTCACAACGCAGTTTCACACTAAGTGGCATCATAGCCCTGCCTGCCTTATCAGCCTGAATCACCTCCCTTATTACTTGTGTTTTTATTTACGTTTCATCACAACAATCAATTCACTTGTGTTTTTATTTTACCTTGTGTAGGAACTACAAAACGAACCAAGTTGTCCAATCCTCATGGGATTCGACATCTTATATACAATAACTTGGAAGGAGTGTGCACTTGCGCTCTCACAAAAAGGGAACACCTACACGCCCTACACTTCCTCGACTCCTCGATTGCGCCACAATACCTTAACTAAATCAATTTTCTTACCACGTAAGAATTTAGTGCTCATATCCAAATCTCTATCGGCTCTTCATCATATGTCAAATCTGAACAAATTTCGATTTCCTCAAGTAGTAAAATGTGGGACGGATCATATCGACATCTTTGAAGCATAGATACATGGAAAATATCATTTATATGCTTCAATTCAACCGGCAATGTAACACCGTAATAAATAAATAAAAAAAGAAAGAAATGAATGAATGGGGAAAGCAAATTAAAAATAAAAAGGTGAGTGTTGCCATAGGGCAACACCCCATATGCCCTTTCTTTGTAAGCCCAAGCCTTAACCATCCAAGTTAAAACATACCTTAGTGTTAGTTTGCACCCTTTTAATTTTAAACTATACTTTTTTGTCTATCCAAATAATAATTAAAGACCCAACCAACCCCGCAGTGTAAATAATGTCCCATTTTCATATCTGAAGGATATCTTAGATCTGGATTTGTTTTCTCGATTTTAACTTTTTCATCTTACCATCCGACCACCGTTCGTAATCTCCGTGTAACCCCCTTTGCCCGGTCTAGACGGTTGACCCGAACGGAGGTGATTACACGGGGAAAACCAAAGCCAACTCGTTAAAGCCGACACCGATTGACGACCTGTTTTTTCTTTTTATCTTTTCTAGATGCAACTTTAGTCCTATGTGATCACCAAAGAGCATAGGATGAAACGGCACGGCAATCAGATCTCGTTTAGGGGTTTAATTGCACAAACTATACATTTAGGGACCAAAAATGTAATTTCTGCAAATTACAAGGGTTTCTCTGATTTTAAGTTTACCATTACTGGATTAGTCATGTTTCATACTTCTCTATAAATTTTCATCACAAACCGATTAACTAAACACACCCAATTGCATACTTGAAAATCAGGGACTAAAATGCAACAATTTCAAACTTAAAAAGATGCCATTAACAGAATTAACGGTAGCGTATCGGTACGCTTGGGTCTGTATCGATACGCGGGATGGCAGTGACCAAAGTCGTAGAAAGTGTATCGATACTCTTCCCCGTGTATCGGTACGCCCTTCAAGCCCGTACCGAAACACTTCTCAAACGAACCGAAACGCTTATGCAGAGAGCACATATTTGGCTTATGCATATCGATACGCTAGCCAGAGTATCGATACGCGTACCAGAACTATCCCAAAAACAGCCTCGAAATCATTTCAAACTTCAACAAAAGATCCTCAAATCATAAATACATGCTTATGACAACCACTCAATCATATAAACATGCAATCTCGAACACAAGGTAACATTTAGTTGATTAACTCAAGCATAGCATGGCATATAATGAAGCATGCATAAACCTTAAACCAAAAGCATTCTAAAAAGCAAGACATAACGTCAAAACCAATACAAAGGCCTTTTACAACCCAAATAAACCATATAACACTTGCATCAAGATTAGGGAGTGCATAACACATCTCCCAAAGCAAACCACTAAATCCTATTGCCAAATATCATTACTAAAGAAAATGTAAACATCACCATACTTGAGCTTAACAATCTCTTGGATCCTCTTAAGCCTCCTTCCTGCCCAAAATGTCTCAATTATCTGCATTGTTGGTAAAAGAGATCGTAAGCATGATAGCTTAGTGAGGCATGCTCTGAAAACACCAACACAACAATACAAGCTTTTAAAATCTCTTTCTTGAAATCCATTTCAAAGACCATGCTCTTTCTATCTCATGCTTGAAAACCATTTCAAAGCAAAACACCATTTGAAAATCACGTGTACCATCTATCTATGTCATGTATTCAACCAATGCAAATATCATGGCAAAGCCACACATGCTTGACATTCAAAAGCATTTCATAAATCTCATAATCTCCTATGCATTTCTCATAGCATAAAATCATTTCAACATTTGTACATGTGAATCAAATACATTCTCATATCTTGGCATTTCATATTCTATCTTTACTCGGATATACAGATTAGCTTGACATAAGTCAAGTCCTACCCCGAGGGAATCTCACATCACCAGACTCTCATGGCAGTATCTCTCTTCGCCACAAAGCTTGGGTGTTTCACCAAGACCTACCCGATGGTATATCTCATCATCTGATTCTCACTTTGGATCGGGATGACACTACCCCCATTGCCCGATTCCAAAGAGCACGTACGAATTTAAGTTTATAGTGCACTATACATCCTATTGGTTAACCAATTATATCTGATAATCATCTCATCATTTATTCCAATATATTACATTAAAATCATCATCTCACCTACTGTTTTGTTGCAACATATCTCAAATCTATCTCATCCCATTTCAAAACCACAATTCATGCATATCATTTAATCAAAATCTCAAAACTCTTTGCAAAGTCATGATATCTCATGGGATCAATACATAACATCATTTCATGTTATAAATCACGCATAAAACAATAGGAATTTGTCTATCTCAAAACAAGAGCATGTCAAAAGCATTTAGGGCATCAATTACTTTTTCGAGAGCAATTCTAAGCATACTTACTTCCGGACTTATGATGGTGTATCAACCCAATCCTAAATCCCCAAACCTCATTTCCTTATCCCTCAAGGACTTCTAAAACCATTTGCACTCATCGATTACGTTTCGCTTGCTTGCCGAAACGATTTCTAGGCTTTTGACACTTCCAGATCAACACCAAATGCGTCTGATGATGTCTCCCCTGTTCATTACACATAACAGCAGAGGATTAATGCATCATCATGCATTAAAATCATCGACCCCTCTTTCTAACTCGCTGCACTACTCGAAACCAACATTTCGGCTATCCCAAATAACCGAAATCACCTCCAAACTTTCACAAATCAAAGCCCAGCCAAGATCTATCAATTCTAACCCTTTCTAAACCTCAATCAACATCAAAAATCAACACAACCACAACCTTATATCTCTAGCACCAGCAGATCACCAAAAACACCTCAAAACCCATAAATCTAACATCTAAAACTTAGGAACACAAACCTATTCGGAATTTATTTGTTAAAACCTCAATCTCAACATCAAATATCATCCAAAACATGTTAGAAATCAACTTCAAAACATAGTTTAACTTAGAAATACGAAAATCATCAAAATCACATCAAGAACTTTGAATTTAGCAACTACTTCTTGTTTATAACATTAAAACAACTTAAAACCCATTAACAAAGGGTTGATAACTTGGGAATTTCAGTAAAGAACTGATCATTAGAGGAGAAGGACGAAGCTTACCTCTAATGGCTTATTTCTCCTTAATTTAGGCAAGATTTCTTGAAAATGCAAAGCAAAAACAAAAAGGATTTGATGAAACAAAGATAGGAAATCCTTTGGAAGATGAAATCTCAGCAAATGAGATTAAAATCAGAGGTTCTTTGGTGAGGAAAAAGTGTTTGTCTGATTAGAAGTTGAGAGAAAATGAAAAGAGAGAAAACTATCCTTAAGTAGTTATGAAAAGTCAACCTTTGATTTTTCTTTTAATTCCATTAATTAAATCATTATTAAAACCTCCCAAATTAAAGAGAAATCTGACGAAAAACAATTGGAAAAATTAGCTTCTTAAAGATACAAAGTTTCAACCTTTTACAAAACAGTCACTAGTAAACTTTTGCAAAAACTGCATTTTGGTCACTGTACCAAAATGTAATATTTCCAAATCTTATTTTGTAAAATTGTTTTCACCATAATCACTTATATAATAAATGAGGATTTATAGATATTTTTTCATATTTTTAAAACATCCCGAACTAGGTGTTCCCTAAACCAACCTTAAGGGTTCGAACTGTTCCCGACCGGCCCGATTCAACATCTAAAACATCTAGGCCCAAAACCAGGGCGTTACAACTCTCCCCCACTTAAGAAATTTTGTCCTCGAAATTTACCTGGTGGAAAAAGGTAAGGAAATTGCTTCTTCATGTTATCCTTCCTTTCCCATGTGGCTTCCTCAACGACACGATGTCTCCACAAGACTTTAACCAGCTCGATGGTCTTACCCCGGAGAACCTTACTATCCGTCTCCAGAATCTCGACGGGCCCCCCATCATACGTCAAGTCTGGATTCATCTCAACTTCTTTTATAGGCATAAGATGCGACGGATCTGATCTATACCTCTGAAGCATGGATACATGGAACACATTATGTATCTTTTCCAACTCTGAAGGCAGTCTCAACTTGTAAGCAACAGGACCCACACGTTCTATCACCTCATATGGTCCAATGAACCTCATACTCAATTTACCCTTCCGCCCAAATCTCATCACCTTCTTCCAAGGTGACACTTTCGGGAACACGCGTTCGCCAACTGCGAACTCTATCTCCTTACGCTTCAAATCCGCGTAAGACTTCTGTCAGTCCGATGCTGTCTTCAACCGCTCAAAAATGAGCTTCACCTTCTCAGTGGTTCCTTTCAACAAAGCTTGCATCGAAATCAACTTTTGTCCCATTTTAGCCCAACAAAGAGGAGTTCTACAGTTTCTCTCGTACAAAACCTCATACGGTGCCATTTGAATACTTGTTTGGTAACTATTATTATAAGCAAATTCAAACAAAGGCATGTGCTTCGCCCAAGATCCTTGAAACTCAATAACACAACACCTCAACATATTCTGTAACCCCCTTAACCCGACCTAGACGGTTGACCCGAATTAAGAAGGTCACACGGGGAAAACCAAAGTCAACCCGAAAGTCAACCTTGATTAACGACCCTTTTTTTTCTTTTTAAACTTGTCTAGATGCACATTAACCCTAGTTGTGATCAAACAAACAACATTCTCAAAGATCATAAACATCAGAGATCAAACAGGGACCTAATTGAACAAATTACAACTTTAGGGACCAAACTGTAAATTCTGATATTTATAAGGACTTCAACCAAATTAAAGTTACCAACTTAAAATTAATCATGTTTCATGCATCTCGGCCAAATTTCAGCTCAAACGGACATCCCGAACTCACACAATTGCACATACAAGTTTCAGGACCAAAATGCAAACATTTTGAAACACATAACTGCCCATGTCAGCCCCCAACGGTCATGCGTTCCGAAACGGGAGACAGCCCGTTTCGAAACGCGGGGCCGTTCCGCAACGCGTACCGAAACGAGGGCTGACAGTAGCCTTTCCGTTTCGGAACGGTGTCACCCGTTTCGGACGCCTGGGCTGCTTCGTGGCACCCGTTCCGAAACGGTAGGCACTGTTCCGATACGGCCTGCACAGAATGCAGAAAATGCTTGCTTAAACATGCAATTGACCAACCAATCATGCTCCAAATGCTATCAAACTTTACCAGCAACTCATACAACATCCAAGAGACATATTTGCATCAACCAATCATCATTAGATCAACATATATGAAAAGCCCCAAATCTAAAGGCATGCTTCCTACACAAGCAACCATCCATGCACAAAAGCCTTCAAACCAACACATAATGGCCAATTACAAAAACCAACATTAACAACAACATAAATCCAACATAGGGAGTTCCAAACATCTCCCAAAACATCAACATAGGTCCCCCATTGCCAAATGCCAAAAGCTAAAAGTGTTTAAGAAAACCTTCTCATACATGAGCTTAACTTCCACTTGATTGCTTGCCCTCCTTGCTGCCCTCAATGCACTTTAATGCTCTGCATTATTGGTTTAAGAAAAGAGAGAGAGCGTAAGCAAAAGCTTAGTGAGGAAAGCTCCTTAGAACCACACAATAATGCATTTATAAAACTCATTTATAAATCATACTTCAAAATACATTTAGACATGCTCACAAGCAATCTTAAACAAGCATCTCATGCTTCACATCATAACATGTCATATTGGCCACAAGTGATAATTACCATCTTTAAAACAAGATCAACATAAGACTCACACATGGACTTTTAAACACCATTGTGATCTTATCCCCAAGGACTTTTAAACACCTTGGCCCATGGACTTTTAAACACCATGGCAAGGACCACACAAGGACTTTTAAACACCTTTGTGTCCTTAACAAGTTTCACCTCAAGGACTTTTAAACACCTTGACCCCAAGGACTTTTAAACACCTTGGCCATGGACTTTTAAACACCATGATATAAATCACCCCAAGGACTTTTAAACACCTTGGCCCCAAGGACTTTTAAACACCTTGGCCATGGACTTTTAAACACCATGATATAAATCACCCCAAGGACTTTTAAACACCTTGGACCCAAGGACTTTTAAACACCTTGGCCATGGACTTTTAAACACCATGATATAAATCACCCCAAGGACTTTTAAACACCTTGGCCCCAAGGACTTTTAAACACCTTGGAAAGGACCACACAAGGACTTTTAAACACCTTTGTGTTCGTAACAAGAACCATCCAAGGACTTTTAACCACCTTGATGTTCTTAAGTAAAACAAGGCTCACTCAAGGACTTTTAACCACCTTAGTGACCTTAACCTTTTCAAAAACATCACTTTGCAATATACATCATATATCATCAATAATCCACTGTTTTAAAGCATTTAACCAAGCCATAAACATCATGCATCTTTAAGCATCAAACAACATTTATACAATGTTCAAAAAAAAGGAACTCTAACCTTGAGCTTCCTTAAACACATGGCTTATAATCTCAGCAAACACACATGCTAGATATGCTTTAAAAACAGAATTTAAACATGCAACAAACACATTGCACCCAACCATCACATGGTTCCTCAACAAGAGAGTGTTTCCGAAAACTTACTCTTGAGCTTAGCAAAGTTGTTTAGACTTAGACTAAGCTCCCAAACCTCCAAAACATTGGTTTCAAAGCCGAAAACCAAAATCCACTCACCGATTCCGTTTCGCCTCTTGCCGAAACACCAAATCAAGCTTCCGGATCACCACCACTTGGATCCATAGATGACTCCCCTGTTTTAACACATTAAAACAGTAGATTAATGCATCATCATGCATTAATAGCTTCAAAGAAAGCACCTAAACTCGCTGCTCTCATCCACACTCCATTTTCGGCCACCAAACACAACCGAAAATGCATCTAAACAACTTCTCAACAAAGCCCAGCCATAAACCATCAAAACTAAGCATCCTTAAACATCATTCAACATCTAAAAAGGACCTAACAACATCCTTATACCTCCAGCAACAACAGATCCACAAGATCACCCAAAAACAACCAAAAATCACAAGCTAAACTTAGGAAATTCAACCTATCCGGGATTGCATTAATCAAAACTCAATTCCTTAACAAATTAATGTTCATTTATCATCAAAAACACATCTCAAATCACAGCTTTAACAGATCTAACGAAAATCTATCAAAAATCACCAAATCTTGCATTTAAAGCCAAGATCCATTTCACAACTTTAAAAGCCTTTAATAAAACATCAATTAAGGATTGAGAACTTGGGAATTTCAGTAAAGAACTGAGAGTTTAGAGGAGAAGGACGTTCTTACCTCCAAACTTGAGTTTTCTCCCTTTTAGAACCAAAAAGCTTGAAAATCCAAATAGCAAATTGCAAGGTTTTGTTGTAGAGATGATTAGGAATCCAAAGAGAATTGAAAAGATAGATTTGAGTGACAAAATCAGAAATAAATCTCTGGAGAGAAAGTGTTTGGATTGAGAGAAAATGAGAGAAAAAGGAAAATTAGTTACAAAATAGCCAAAATGATTTCCCTCCACTTTTCTTTAACTTTAAAATCAGAATTAAACATTAAAATATCTTAGAAAAATCTGGAGAAACTCCTTTTGGAATAATAGCTCCTTAAAGATTCAAAGTTTCAATCCTTTATAAAACAGTCACACAACTTTCAAAAATTACATTTTGGTCACTAGCCAAAATGTCACCCTTCCAAACCTCATTTTTCAAAATTGATTTCACAGTTCACTTATATATATTAAAATATGATTTTAGAACATTTTTCCATATTTTTAATGCAACCCGAACTAGGCTTTCCTAATTTCACCCTTATAGATTCGAACCGCACTTTGACCGAACCGGTCAACGCCCAAAACTTCCAAGCCCAAAACCGGGGCGTTACAACTCTCCCCCCCTTAAGAAATTTCGTCCTCGAAATTTACCTGAAGGAAAGAGATAAGGAAACTGCTTCAGCATGTCATCCTTCCGCTCCCACGTGGCTTCCACAACACCTTTACCAACTCTATGGTCTTGCCACGAAGAACCTTGCTATCCGAATCCAGAACCTTCACCGGTTCCTCATCATAGGTCAAATCCGGATTCAATTCCACTTCCTCCACAGGCATCACATGCGAA
Organism: Hibiscus trionum; assembly: GCA_030270665.1. Classification (NCBI taxonomy): domain Eukaryota; kingdom Viridiplantae; phylum Streptophyta; class Magnoliopsida; order Malvales; family Malvaceae; genus Hibiscus; species Hibiscus trionum. The sequence continues at coordinate 47,782,994 of BSYR01000008.1, read as the reverse complement.
GGATCAGATCTATACTTCCGGAGCATAGAAACATGGAACACATCATGAATCTTCTCCAACTCTTGAGGTAACCTCAACCTGTATGCAACAGGACCCACACGCTCAACCACCTCGTATGGTCCAATGTACCTAGGGCTCAACTTGCCCTTCCGGCCAAACCTCATCACCTTCTTCCAAGGCGAAACTTTCAAAAACACACGGTCACCCACCGCATACTCTATCTCCTTACGCTTCAAATCCGCGTAAGACTTCTGCCGATCAGAAGCTGCCTTCAAACGCTCACAAATGAGCTTCACCTTCTCGGTGGTTCCTTTCAACAAAGCCGGCATCGAAACCAACTTCTGACCCGTTTCAGCCCAACAAAGAGGAGTCCTACACTTCCTCCCATACAAAGCCTCATAAGGTGCCATTTGAATGCTCGCCTGATAACTATTGTTATAAGCAAACTCAACCAAAGGCAAAAGCTTCTCCCAAGAGCCCTGAAACTCAATCACGCAGCACCTCAACATATCCTCCAAAATCTGGATAACACGCTCAGACTGACCATCCGACTGAGGATGATAGGATGTACTGAAATTCAACCTCGTACCTAGAGCTTGATGCAAACACTGCCAGAACCGCGATGTCAACCTCGGATCCCTATCCGACACAATCGACTTTGGCACACCATGCAGCCGCACAATCTCCGCAATGTACAGCTCCGCAAGCTTATCCAAAGAAAACGTAGTATGCACAGGCAAGAAATGCGCACACTTCGTCAGGCGATCCACAATCACCCACACCGAATTCTTCTTCGATGGTGACAAAGGTAAACCAGATACAAAATCCATGGTAACCCTCTCCCACTTCCACTCAGGGATTCTCAACGGTTGCAACAACCCTGAAGGAAACTGATGCTCAGCCTTAACTCGCTGACACACCATACACTTGCTCACAAACTCCGTAACATCCTTTTTCAAACCCACCCAATAGTACTCATCACGAAGATCTCGATACATCTTAGTACTACCTGGGTGCATAGCAAAAGGACTACTATGACCTTCAGTCAGAATAGCACGCCTCAGCTCAGCATCATTAGGCACCACTATCCGACTCCCAAAACACAACACTCCATCACCATTAAAACAGAAATCCGAAGGTCTACCCTCCGCGATATCCTGAACATGCGGCACCAAGGAATCATCCAGCAACTGCTTTTCCTTGATCAACTGAACCAAAGATGGTTTCACTTGCAACTCAGCTACAAGACCACCATCACGCGATATACTCAAACTGGCAAACAAAGCCCTCAGCTCAACAGCTACCTTCCTACTCAAGGCATCCGCTACAACATTAGCCTTCCCAGGGTGATACTCAATCGTCAAATCATAATCCTTGAGCAACTCCACCCAACGTCGCTGCCTGAGATTCAACTCCTTCTGAGACATCAGATACTTCAAACTCTTGCGATCCGTGTACACAGTACACTTCTCACCATACAGGTAATGCCTCCAGATCTTCAAAGCAAAAAGCACTGCAGCCAGCTCAATGTCATGCGTAGGATAATTGCGCTCATGCACCTTCAACTGCCGCGATGCATAAGCCACCACCTTACCCTCTTGCATCAACACACATCCCAAACCAACATAGGATGCATCACTATACACCACAAACTCTTTCCCTGATTCATGTTGAATCAAGATAGGAGCTTGTGTCAAAGCTGCCTTAAGCTTCTCAAAAGCCTGCTGCCTCGCCTCCGTCCACTCATACTTAACATCTTTCTGCAACAACTTTGTCAAAGGTGCAACAATCTTAGAAAACCCATCCACAAACCTCCGATAGTATCCTGCCAAACCGAGGAAACTACGAACTTCATGAACAGACTTAGGAACCTTCCAATTCATCACCGCCTCAACCTTCTGAGGATCAACCCGAATCCCCTTAGCAGAAACCACATGCCCAAGAAACACCACCTCACTTAACCAGAACTCGCACTTGCTCAGCTTAGCATACAGCTGGTTCTCCAACAAAGCCTGCAAAACAATCCTCAAATGCTCTTCGTGCTCCTCCTCAGTACGCGAGTACACGAGGATATCATCGATGAACACCACAACAAAATTGTCCAGGTATTCATGAAACACACGATTCATCATGTCCATGAAAGCAGCAGGAGCATTTGTCAACCCAAACGGCATCACAAGGAACTCATAATGCCCATACCTTGTTCTGAAAGCTGTCTTAGGCACATCCACATCCTTCACCTTCAACTGGTAATACCCTGACCTCAAGTCAATCTTAGAGAACACAGCTGCTCCCCGAAATTTATCAAAGAGATCATCAATTCTCGGCAAAGGATACCGATTCTTGATAGTCAACTTGTTCAGCTGACGGTAATCAATGCACATTCTCATAGTGCCATCCTTCTTCTTCACGAACAAGACCGGTGCACCCCAAGGCGACACACTCGGCCGAATGAAACCACGCTCAAGCAACTCTTGCAACTGCGTATTCAGCTCTTTCAGCTCCTTAGGTGCCATCCTATAGGGAGTAATGGACACAGGAGTTGTATTCTCATACAGCTCAATCCCAAACTCTACCTCGCGATTAGGAGGTAAACCAGGCAACTCCTCAGGAAACACACCAGGAAACTCCTTCACAACCCTGATATCTTGCACCCTCAACTCCTTAGAGCTAGGATTCATCACAAAAGCTAGGTAAGCTTCACAGCCTTGCCTCAGCATCCGGCTCGCCTCCAACGTAGACACCACATTGGCAAGAAACTTCACATTCTCACCAACCACAACAACTTCATAATCATCCGCAAGCTTCAGCAAAACTCGCTTATTTTCACAATCCACCACAGCACGATGCTCAGCAAGCCAATCCATACCAAGGATTACATCAAAACCATAGAAAGGTAACTCCATAAGGTCAACATGAAAAACATGATCTTGAACAACCAAAGGACACCTTCTATACATCTTTCGAGTCACAACAGTCTCACCAAAAGAACTAGTGACACGCATACCAACATCCAAAGACTCAACAGGCAAACCAAGCAATTCAGCATGCTCACGCAATATGTAAGAGTGCGTAGATCCAGAATCAATCAAGGAAAGTAATGACAAGGATTGCAGAGTAAAGGTACCTGCGATCACATCCGCGTCATTCCTTCCCTCACGCTGAGCAAACACTCTAGCCTGCCCGCCACCCTCTGGCTGCACAGCTACAACATGAGCCACACCTCGGCAACCTTCCTCTCTTCGCTGGAAATTACCACGGCCGCGCCCACGACCTCTCTGCGGTGCTGCAACAACAGGAGCACGAACTTGGCCACCAGCCAACATAGGACAATCACGCCTCAAATGATCCAAAGATCCACAGCTCCAGCAACCATTCCCAGCTGCCGCAACAGGAGCTTGCACCTCCCTCACAGCACGAGGACAATCACGTTTCATGTGACCATGAGAACCACAAATCCAACAGGTACTCGGATCAGCTCTAGCGTTGCCTCCCCGAGCAGGTGCTCCACCACCTCGCTTAGCCGAGGACTGATACTTCTGATCACGTCCCCTCTTGTTCCGTCCACCACCGGAACTATACTCAGCTGCTCGCTTACCAGCACCTTTAGCAGATAAACCCAAGTTCATCTCAATATCCTTAGCTCGGCCCACCAACACATCAAAGTCATCATACTCGGTAGCCAGCACATACATCTTCACATCCGTCACTAAGCCATAACGGAACCTTTCACATCTCGCCCGCTCATCCGGGACAAGCTCAGGTGCATATTGACTGAGTCGAACAAACTGTACCTCATACTCAGCCACCGTCATGCTCCCTTGAGTAAGAGACATGAACTCACACTTCTTTTCATCTAGGTACCTCACACCCAGATACCTTCTCTTGAACACATTCTGAAAGAATGTCCAAGTCACATCAACTTCTGCCATCCCAGCAATAGTGGTTGTCCACCACGTATATGCATCCTTCTGCAGCAAGGACACAACACAGCCAAGCTTCTGCACATCAGTGCAACTCATCTGACCCAAGATCCTCTTGGTACTCTCTAACCAAGCCTCAGAACCTTCAGCAGACATACCCCTGAACTCAGTCCCTCCCAGACTGCGCAAACGCTCCAAAGGTAGTCTAACTCCAGCATCTTCCTGATGCCCAGCTCCACGAGCTCCAGCTACCACTACTTGAAAAGCACCAGCTATAGCTTGAATTAACACCGTCATGTCAGGAACAGCTTGCCCCTGACCAGTCTCAGGTCCTGCAGCCTCAGCACCAGCTGCAACTCCAGCTTCCTCAGCCCCAGCACCACCACCACCAGGTGGAGGAGGTAAAACCGCGCTCTCAACGTTCTCCTCATTTTCATTCTCATTCTGAGCCGTAGCTCGCACATTACTCCTCAACTCTCTACGAGGTGCCATACTCTAACTATGCAATCACAATGCAAATAAACAAAGTCAGGCCCAGCAAGGTAAGCAATCCAAGTACTCAAGCTCATTTCCAATTAAAAACAACATCATTTCATTAGCTTTGATTTGGCAATGGGTACCCACAACATGCTTCATCACAACATACATCTCAATTGCAACATACATGCAATCCACTCAACATGCTTTCACTCAACAAGCATACAAAGCATACACACTTTAAACATTCACATACACATTCCCATTTACTCGAGAACTCAGCTCTGATACCACCAAATGTAACCCCCTTAACCCGGCCTAGACGGTTGACCCGAATTAAGAAGGTCACACGGGGAAAACCAAAGTCAACCCGAAAGTCAACCTTGATTAACGACCCTTTTTTTTCTTTTTAAACTTGTCTAGATGCACATTAACCCTAGTTGTGATCAAACAAACAACATTCTCAAAGATCATAAACATCAGAGATCAAACAGGGACCTAATTGAACAAATTACAACTTTAGGGACCAAACTGTAAATTCTGATATTTATAAGGACTTCAACCAAATTAAAGTTACCAACTTAAAATTAATCATGTTTCATGCATCTCGGCCAAATTTCAGCTCAAACGGACATCCCGAACTCACACAATTGCACATACAAGTTTCAGGACCAAAATGCAAACATTTTGAAACACATAACTGCCCATGTCAGCCCCCAACGGTCATGCGTTCCGAAACGGGAGACAGCCCGTTTCGAAACGCGGGGCCGTTCCGCAACGCGTACCGAAACGAGGGCTGACAGTAGCCTTTCCGTTTCGGAACGGTGTCACCCGTTTCGGACGCCTGGGCTGCTTCGTGGCACCCGTTCCGAAACGGTAGGCACTGTTCCGATACGGCCTGCACAGAATGCAGAAAATGCTTGCTTAAACATGCAATTGACCAACCAATCATGCTCCAAATGCTATCAAACTTTACCAGCAACTCATACAACATCCAAGAGACATATTTGCATCAACCAACCATCATTAGATCAACATATATGAAAAGCCCCAAATCTAAAGGCATGCTTCCTACACAAGCAACCATCCATGCACAAAAGCCTTCAAACCAACACATAATGGCCAATTACAAAAACCAACATTAACAACAACATAAATCCAACATAGGGAGTTCCAAACATCTCCCAAAACATCAACATAGGTCCCCCATTGCCAAATGCCAAAAGCTAAAAGTGTTTAAGAAAACCTTCTCATACATGAGCTTAACTTCCACTTGATTGCTTGCCCTCCTTGCTGCCCTCAATGCACTTTAATGCTCTGCATTATTGGTTTAAGAAAAGAGAGAGAGCGTAAGCAAAAGCTTAGTGAGGAAAGCTCCTTAGAACCACACAATAATGCATTTATAAAACTCATTTATAAATCATACTTCAAAATACATTTAGACATGCTCACAAGCAATCTTAAACAAGCATCTCATGCTTCACATCATAACATGTCATATTGGCCACAAGTGATAATTACCATCTTTAAAACAAGATCAACATAAGACTCACACATGGACTTTTAAACACCATTGTGATCTTATCCCCAAGGACTTTTAAACACCTTGGCCCATGGACTTTTAAACACCATGGCAAGGACCACACAAGGACTTTTAAACACCTTTGTGTCCTTAACAAGTTTCACCTCAAGGACTTTTAAACACCTTGACCCCAAGGACTTTTAAACACCTTGGCCATGGACTTTTAAACACCATGATATAAATCACCCCAAGGACTTTTAAACACCTTGGCCCCAAGGACTTTTAAACACCTTGGCCATGGACTTTTAAACACCATGATATAAATCACCCCAAGGACTTTTAAACACCTTGGACCCAAGGACTTTTAAACACCTTGGCCATGGACTTTTAAACACCATGATATAAATCACCCCAAGGACTTTTAAACACCTTGGCCCCAAGGACTTTTAAACACCTTGGAAAGGACCACACAAGGACTTTTAAACACCTTTGTGTTCGTAACAAGAACCATCCAAGGACTTTTAACCACCTTGATGTTCTTAAGTAAAACAAGGCTCACTCAAGGACTTTTAACCACCTTAGTGACCTTAACCTTTTCAAAAACATCACTTTGCAATATACATCATATATCATCAATAATCCACTGTTTTAAAGCATTTAACCAAGCCATAAACATCATGCATCTTTAAGCATCAAACAACATTTATACAATGTTAAAAAAAAGGAACTCTAACCTTGAGCTTCCTTAAACACATGGCTTATAATCTCAGCAAACACACATGCTAGATATGCTTTAAAAACAGAATTTAAACATGCAACAAACACATTGCACCCAACCATCACATGGTTCCTCAACAAGAGAGTGTTTCCGAAAACTTACTCTTGAGCTTAGCAAAGTTGTTTAGACTTAGACTAAGCTCCCAAACCTCCAAAACATTGGTTTCAAAGCCGAAAACCAAAATCCACTCACCGATTCCGTTTCGCCTCTTGCCGAAACACCAAATCAAGCTTCCGGATCACCACCACTTGGATCCATAGATGACTCCCCTGTTTTAACACATTAAAACAGTAGATTAATGCATCATCATGCATTAATAGCTTCAAAGAAAGCACCTAAACTCGCTGCTCTCATCCACACTCCATTTTCGGCCACCAAACACAACCGAAAATGCATCTAAACAACTTCTCAACAAAGCCCAGCCATAAACCATCAAAACTAAGCATCCTTAAACATCATTCAACATCTAAAAAGGACCTAACAACATCCTTATACCTCCAGCAACAACAGATCCACAAGATCACCCAAAAACAACCAAAAATCACAAGCTAAACTTAGGAAATTCAACCTATCCGGGATTGCATTAATCAAAACTCAATTCCTTAACAAATTAATGTTCATTTATCATCAAAAACACATCTCAAATCACAGCTTTAACAGATCTAACGAAAATCTATCAAAAATCACCAAATCTTGCATTTAAAGCCAAGATCCATTTCACAACTTTAAAAGCCTTTAATAAAACATCAATTAAGGATTGAGAACTTGGGAATTTCAGTAAAGAACTGAGAGTTTAGAGGAGAAGGACGTTCTTACCTCCAAACTTGAGTTTTCTCCCTTTTAGAACCAAAAAGCTTGAAAATCCAAATAGCAAATTGCAAGGTTTTGTTGTAGAGATGATTAGGAATCCAAAGAGAATTGAAAAGATAGATTTGAGTGACAAAATCAGAAAGAAATCTCTGGAGAGAAAGTGTTTGGATTGAGAGAAAATGAGAGAAAAAGGAAAATTGGGAAAATAGTAAAATTAGTTACAAAATAGCCAAAATGATTTCCCTCCACTTTTCTTTAACTTTAAAATCAGAATTAAACATTAAAATATCTTAGAAAAATCTGGAGAAACTCCTTTTGGAATAATAGCTCCTTAAAGATTCAAAGTTTCAATCCTTTATAAAACAGTCACGCAACTTTCAAAAATTACATTTTGGTCACTAGCCAAAATGTCACCCTTCCAAACCTCATTTTTCAAAATTGATTTCACAGTTCACTTATATATATTAAAATATGATTTTAGAACATTTTTCCATATTTTTAATGCAACCCGAACTAGGCTTTCCTAATTTCACCCTTATAGATTAGAACCGCACTTTGACCGAACCAGTCAACGCCCAAAACTTCCAAGCCCAAAACTGGGGCGTTACATATTCTCAAGCACTTGGATAACACGTTCCGACTACCCATCCGTCTGCGGATGATAAGGAGTACTAAAGATCAGCCGTGTACCCAAAGCTTGATGCATATATACCCAAAACCTCGACGTGAACCTCATATCTCTATCTGATACTATAGACTTCGGCACCTCGTGAAAACGTACAATCTCAGCAATGTACAGCTCAGCTAACTCATCCAAGGTATATGTAGTATGCACATGCAAGAAATGTGCACACTTGTAAGGCGATCCACAATCAACCAAACAGAATTTTTCTTCGATGGCAACAACGGAAACCCTGACACGAAGTCCATGGTAATCCTTTCACACTTCCATTATGGGATCCTTAACGGTTGCAACAACCCAGAAGGAACCTGATGTTCAACCTTAACCCGCTGACAAATCATACATTTGCTAACGAACTCGACAACACCGTTCTTCAACCCCACCAAGTAGTACTCATCCTTCAAATGACGATACATTTTTGTACTACCAGGGTGCATAGCGAAAGGACTACTGTCAGCTTCAGTCAGAATAGTGCGCCTCAACTCCACATCATTTGGCACCACTATCCGACTCCCAAAACATAAAACACCATCATCATTGAAATTGAAGTCCGAAGGCCTTCCTTCCGTAATATCCTGAACATGCGATACAAGAGAATCATCAATCAATTGCTTATCCTTTATTAACTAAACAAAAGATGGCTTCACTTGCAACTCAGCAACAAGTCCACCATCTCGCGATATGCTCAAACAAGCAAACATCACCCTCAACTCCACTGCCACTATCCTGCTCAAAGCATCAGCCACAACATTGGCCTTTCCCGGATGATACTCAATCGTTAGGTCATAATCCTTAAGAAACTCCACCCAACGTCGTTACCTAAGATTCAACTCCTTCTAAGACGTAAGATACTTCAAACTCTTGTGATCCGTGTACACAGTACACTTCTCACCATATAGATAATGTCTCCAAATCTTTAAAGCGAACACCATTGCCGCTAACTCAATGTCGTGTGTGGGATAGTTACGTTCATGCACCTTCAATTGTCGCGATGCATAAGCTACTACCTTACCTTCTTGCATCAGCACACACCCCAACCCAACATAGGATGCGTCACTATACACCACAAACTCTTTTCTAGATTCAGGTTGAATCAAGATAGGAGCTTGCGTCAAAGCTTCTTTTAGCTTCTCAAAAGCTTGTTGTCTCGCTTCTATCCACTCAAACTTAGCATCCTTCTGCAGCAACTTCATCAAAGGAGCAGCAATCTTGGAAAATCCATCCAGAAACCTTCGATAGTAACTCGCCAAACCAAGGAAACTACGAATTTCATGAATAGACCTAGGAGGCTTCCAATTCACCATTACCTCAATCTTCTGAGGATCAACATGAATCGCCTCGGCCGAAACCACATGACCAAGGAAAATAACCTCCTTCAACAAAAACTCACATTTACTCAGCTTAGCATAAAGCTGATTCTCTAGGAACACTTGCAAAACGATTCTCAAATGTTCCTCATGCTCCTCCTCGGTATGAGAGTACAGAAGGATGTCATCGATGAACATCACAACGAACTTATCCAAGAACTCATGAAATACCATGTTCATCATATCCATGAATGTAGCAGGAGCATTCGTCAAACCAAAAGGCATCACCAGGAATGCATAATGCTTGTCCGAAAAGCAGTTTTCGGCATATCGACGTCCTTAACCTTCAATTGATAGTACCCAGACCTTAAATCTATCTTTGAGAACACAGTCGCTCCACGAAACTGATCGAAAAGGTTATCAATCCTTGGTAGAGGATTCCTATTCTTGATAGTCAACTTATTCAGCTGACGATAATCAATGTACATTCTCATCGTGCCATCTTTATTCTTTACAAACAAGACTGGTGCACCCCAAGGTAACACGCTAGGCCGAATAAAGCCTCGGTCAAGCAACTTCTGAAGTTGCGTCTTCAGCTCCTTCAATTCCTTAGGTGCCATACGATAGGGAGCGATAGACATCGGAGTTGTATTCTCATACAACTCAATTCTGAACTAAACCTCCCGACTAGGCGGCAAACCGGGTAACTCCTCTGGAACCACCCCAGGAAATTCGCACACATTCTAATATCTTGCACTCGTACCCTCCTTTGTGCTAGGATTCATCACAAAAGCTATATAAGCGTCACATCCTTGATGCAACAATCGGCTCGCTTCAAGCTTCGAAACCATATTAGATAGGAACTTTACGTGCTCTCCCACCACCACAACTTCATAATCATCAGCAAGTTTCAGCGAAACTCGCTTATTCTCAAAATCCACAATAGCCCTATGCTCAACTAGCCAACCTATACCAAGGATCACATCGAATCCATAGAAAGGCAACTCCATAAGGTCCACCAAGAACACATGTTCTTGAACCTTTAAGGGACACCTCCTATACAACCTCCTCGTTACAACCGTTTCCCCGAAAGAACTAGTCACACGCATACCAACATCCAAAGACTCAACATGCAAACCAAGCATTTGATCATGTTCATGCAATATATACGAGTGTGTAGATCCAGAATCAATTAGAGAAAGTAATGACAAAGACTGCAAAGTAAAGGTACATGCGATCATGTCAGTGTCATTCCTCCCTTCACGATGGGCATACACTTTGGCTTGGCCACCTCCTTCGGGATGAACAACTACCACATGTGCCACATTCCTCGCACCATCATCTCTACGCTAGAAATTGCCACAGCCGCGCCCACGACATCTCTCTCATCGGCTGAGGATAATCCCATTGCATGTGCACATGGGAACCACAATTCCAGCACATACCAACGTTTCCCCAGCACTCTCCTGTGTGCCTCCTGCCACACCGATTACACTCGGGTGTACGAATGAAAGCATTTGGCCATTGTTGACCTCTCCCGTGGTTACCTCTCCCACGTCTAGCATCCATATGTGACCTTCTATCCTTAGGCCTCTTAAATCGATCCCTTCAAACATCACGATTCGTAGCTCGCTTCCCCGAGCTATATCCTCCTGCTCGACTCAACAGACCAAGGTTCAACTCAATGTCCTTGGCTCGAGTGACCAAGACATCAAAATTAGTATAATCCGATGCAAGCATATATGTTTTCACTTAAGCCACCAGCCCATATCTGAAACGTTCGTATCCCTCCCGTTCACTAAGGACCAACTCCGATGCATACTGGCTAAGGCGTACAAATTGCACTTCATATTCCGCCACCGACATGCTACCTTGCACTAGGGACATAAATTGTAGATAATTATCATGTAAATAGAGTTAATTCTTTTGTAAATATCTAAGTAATTTAGATAACCTTTATCTCTTATATTTTATAGGATTAAATTCTATCTAGACTAGTTTGAGTTTTATTAGAACTCATTGTACTAAATCTATATATAGTTGGCTTGTATGTACTCTTCGTATCAATTCAAGGAAAGACATTGAATCAAATTGCTCACTGCTCAAAATAATATTCTTTATTTTCTACATGGTATCAGTCTAGGTTTTTCAGATCCTTTCTTAAAAAAAACCTTAGTTAATGGTTGGCGGAAAAATATTCGAGATTAGCGCAAAGGCTAGTCCATCCCCCACAACCACGGAGGGTCAATTAACCATATTTGGTCACTTCAGTACGAAATGCCAGTGGCCAATTTTGCAAGCAACATGGAGGTAATCTTTCTTTTGCAAATAGTGTTGACAACATAAATTTCACTACTTGGATTGTCGATAGTGGAGCTTCTTACCACATGACAGGAGATCTGAGCTTATTTACCGAATTCATCAAGCTTAAGGCTCAATCGAATGTAAATACAACAGATGGTTCCTTAGCAGCTATTGAAGGAAGTGGAACAATTCGAGTAAATCAGGATATTGAATTGAACTCAGTGCTTTAAGTTCCAAGATTAGCTTGCAACTTGTTGTCTGTTAGTAAATTGTCTCGTGACTTGGGTTGTTATACTAAATTTGATTTACATGGCTGTAAATTTCAGGTACTGGATTCAGGGGAGATAATTGGCAATGCTAGGTTGCACTGTGGACTCTACAATCTTCAAGGTTCTTTGCCTTCACCAAAACAAGCCTATTCCAGTTGCATCTCCGAATCTATTTCCACATCAGACCCTGTTTCTGGTAAAATTGTGTTACTACACTTTAGACTAGAACACCCCAATTTCTTTTATTTGTCCAAGATGTACCCATATTTGTTTACCAATAAAAAGATCAAATCCTTTCATTGTGACATCTGTCAATTTGCCAAACATCAAAGAACCACATACCCTCCATCCACCTATAAACCTTCTCACCCTTTTTCCATCGTCCAAAGTGATATTTGGGGTCCATCCAGAGTTAAAATGTTAGTGGAGCTAGATGGTTTGCAACCTTTATAGATGACCATAGTAGGATTACCTTCAGAATTTGTCAAGTTTCTCATCACAACCTACTTCTAATTCACAATCCACTTTTATCCCACAGCCCGTGCTTTCATCTCCTTTACAACCATCTTTACATTCTTCTCCTACTAGAAAAAATTCTAGCCATGTTAGAACTCCAGAACGAACCCATCCATCACCTTCCAAAACCCCTCAAAAGACCCAACCAGAAGGGAGAGAACTTAGCGTCTATAAAAGGAGAGAGAAGTCCACCTTGCAACCTAGACGCTGCCAAGAATTGGAACTGAGTCCAATTACCATGGAAAACTTGGAAGGTATGGAATCTCCTCTTAATGTAAATCCTATTCCTTTTGTTAATATCGATGGTTTGTCGATTGCTCAAAGGAAATGTGTAAGGAAGTGTATTACTCATCCAATAGAAAAGTATGTTGCTTATAGTCGTTTAATGCCACCATTCAAGGCATTCACGATGAAAAATTGATGGCATTCAAATTCTGAGAACAATAGAGGAGGCTTTGAATGATCCTAGCTGGAAGAAGGCAATCGAGGAAGAAATAAATGCCCTCGAGAAAAATGAGACTTAGACTCTGACAGACCTACCACAAGGAAAGAATCCAGTGGGGTGCAAATGGGTTTTCACAGTGAAGTACAATCCAGATGGCAGCATTGAAAGATTCAAAGCCAGGTTAGTGGCTATGGGGTTAACACAGTCTTATGGTATAAATTACCAAGAAACCTTTGCTCCAATTGCAAAATTAAACAAGGTAAGAGTTTTAATGTCTCTTGCGGTGAACCAAGATTGGCCACTTCATCATCAATTAGACATCAAAAATGTCTTCTTGAAGGGCAATTTGACAGAGGAAGTGTACATGGAAATTTCGGAAGGCATCAAGAGAGATCCAACGGCTCACAAAGTATGCAAATTGCGAAAATCCTTGTATGGCCTAAAGTAGTCCCCAAGGGCCTGGTTCGACAGATTTGCCAAGGTAATTATTGGGAGTGGTTATAAACAATGTCTAACTGACCATACCTTGTTTATTAAGGTAAATCAAAATGGTAAAAGAACAATTTTAATTGTTTATGTGGATGATATAATAATCACTAGGGATGATATTGAAGAATTAAATAGGCTAAAAGATTCACTAGCCAATGAGTTTGAAACCAAAGACCTCGGTAGTCTTAGGTACTTTCTTGGAATGGAAGTGGCAAGATCAAAAACCGATATAGTTATCTGTCAGATGAAGTACATCCTTGATCTTTTGACAGAAACTGGCATGCTAGGTTGTAAACCAGCCGAAACCCCAATGGAGACCAACTTAAAGTTCAGAAAAGATGATGGAGGTGTTCCAGTAAGCAAAGAGCAGTACCAGCGATTGATTGGTAAGCTAATTTATTTATCTCTTACTAGGCCTGACATTGCTTTTTATGTTAGTATTGTTAGCCAGTACATGAATGATCCAAGAGAAGAGCATATTGATGTCGTATACAAAATTTTACGGTACCTTAAAATGACTTCGGGACATGGCTTGTTATTTAAGAAAAGCGAAGAATGGTCGGTAAGAATTTTTACTAATTCAAGTTGGGCTAGTGAGTTAACTGATAGAAGATCAACTATTGGATATTGTGCTTTCGTGTGGGGAAGCTTGGTCACTTGGAGGAGTAAAAAGCAAGCCGTTGTGTCTAGGAGTAGTGCAGAAGCCGAGTATCGAGCACTAGCACTTGGGATTTGTGAAGGCATGTGGTTACAAAGAATGCTGACTGAAATGAGATTAGATCACTTCAAGCAGTTTGAGTTGCAAACTGATAGTCAATTTGCTATTAGTATTGCAAAAAACCCAGTCCAACACGATTGTATCAAACATGTGGAGATAGATAGAAACTTTATCTCTGAAAAAAATTAGCAATGGAGTTATCAAACTCGGCTATGTTCCTACAAAGCAACAGTTAGCAGATATTCTCACCAAGGCTCTTCCAGGAGTAGTTTTTTACGATCTTAAATACAAGCAGGGTATCTACAATATGTATTCACCAGCTTGAGGGGTGTGTAGATAATTATCATGTAAATAGAGTTAAATCTTTTGTAAATATCTAAGCAATTTAGATATACTATAACTCTAATCTCTTAAGGTAGTTTAGATAACATATAACTCTTATCTATTAAGTAGTTTAGATAACCTTTATCTCTTATATTTTATAGGATTAAATTCTATCTAGACTAGTTTGAGTTTTATTAGAACTCCTTGTACAAAATCTATATATAGCTGGCTTGTATGTACTCTTCATATCAATTCAAGGAAAGACAATGAATCAAATTGATCAATGCTCAAAATACTCTTCTTTATTTTCTACATAAACTCCCTCTTTTTCTCGTCCAAATAACGGACACCCAGATATTTTCTCTTGAACGCATTCAGAAAGAACGTCCAAGACACCTTAGCATCTTCCAAACCAGTTATAGTGGATAGCCGTCACCATGCAACAGGGACACGATGCACCCAACTTCTGGGCATCATTACAGTTCATCTGCCCAAGAATCCTCTTGGTGCTCTCCAACCAAGACTCGGAACCCTCAGGGGTAGCCCCCCTAAACTCAGTCCCTCCTAGACTGTAAAGTCGCTCCAAAGGCAAACTCGCACCAGCACCAGCCTGAGGTGCAGCCACATGAGCACCGGCTACTGCCGCCCGAAAGGCTCCAGCAATAGCCTGAATCAGCACGGTCATATCAGGAGCAGCTTGCCCTCGTGCTCCCTCGGGTTCAACAATCCCTATTCCAACTCCAGCAGCACTAGCCTCTGCTCCACCACCACTGGGTGGTCCACCAGGAGGAGGAGGCGGTAGATTCTCAACACGCTCATCATTCTCATTCGTCTCATTCTCAACTGCATTACTCATATTAATTTTATGCTCTTTACGTGGCCCCATTCAAAACAATTCAACTAGCAAAATGCAATAAAACTCAGTTAGGCAATATAAGGCAAGAAATCCAAGGTGCTCAAGTTCATTTTAAAACAATTCTTTCCAATAGTAATGATATGGCAATAAGCTCCCCATCTATACCCTAAACATAGCATAACAACACAATTTCATCTCAAACATTAAATTTGCATGCACTCCATCTCATTAAAGCTCAAACAGTGTACAATTACACAACATGCTTTCACAAAGTTCATATCTACTCACATTTATACTTACAAACCGCTTACCAACGCCCCAATTATTCGCAAATCTGGCTCTGATACCAACAATTGTAACCCCCTTTGCCCAGTCTAGATGGTTGACCCGAACCGAAGTGATTACACGGGGAAAACCAAAGTCAACTCGTTAAAGTCGAATCCGATTAACGACCATTTTTTTCTTTTCTTCTTTTCTAGATGCAACTTTAGTCCTATGTGATCACCGAAACACTTCTCAAATGAACTGAAACGCATGTGCAGAGAGCACATATTTGGCTCATGCGTATCGATACACTTTCCCAAGTATCGATACGTATACTAGAAATGTCCCAAAAACAACCTCGAAATCATTTCAAACTTCAACAAATCATCCTCAAATCATAAATACATGCTTATGGCAACCACTCAATCATATAAACATCCAATCTCAAACACAAGGTAACATTTAGTTGATTAACTCAAGCATAGCATGGCATATAATGAAGCATGCATAAACCATAAACCAAAAGCATTCTAAAAAGCAAGGCATAACATCAAAACCAATACAAAGGCCTTTTACAACCCAAATAAACCATATAACAGTTGCATCAAGATCAGGGAGTCCATAACACATCTCCCAAAACAAACCATTAAATCTCTTTGCCAAATATCATTACTAAAGAAAATGTAAACATCACCATACTTGAGCTTAACAATCTCTTGGATCCTCTTAAGCCTCGTTGCTACCCAAAATGTCTCAATTATCTGCATTATTGGTAAAAGAGAGCGTAAGCACGATAGCTTAGTGAGGCATGCTCTAAAAACACCAACACAACAATACAAGCTTTTAAAATCTCTTTCTTGAAATCCATTTCAAAGACCATGCTCTTTCTATCTCATATTTGAAAACCATTTCAAAGCAAAACACCATTTGAAAATCACATGTACCATCTATCTATCCTATACATTCAACCAATGCAAATCTCATGGCAAAGCCACACATGCTTGACATTCAAAAGCGTTTTATAAATCTCATATGCATTTCCCATAGCATAAAATCATTTCAACATTGGTACATGTGAATCAAATACATTCTCATATATTGGCATTTCATATTCTATCTTTACTCGGATATGTGGATTAGATTGACATAAGTCAAGTCCTACCCCGGTGGAATCTCACATCACCGAACTCTCATGGCGGTATCTCTCTTCGACACAAAGCTTGGGTGTTTCACCAAGACCTACCCCGATGGTATCTCTCATCATCGGATTCTCATTTTGGATCGGGATGGCACTACCCCCATTGGCCGATTCCAAAGAGCACGTACGGATTTTAGTTTATAGTGCAATTTACATCCTATTGGTCGACCAATTATGTACGGTAATCATCTCATCATTTATGCCAATATATTACATTGAAATCATCATCTCACCTACTGTTTTGATGTAACATTTCTCAAATCTATCTCAACCCATTTCAAAACCACAATTCATGCATAGCATTTAATCAAAATATCAAAACTCTTTGCAAAGTCATGCTATCTCATGGGATCAACACATAACATCATTTCATGTTATAAAACATGCATAAAACAGTAGGACATTGTCTATCTCAAAACAAGAGCATGCCAAAATCATTTAGCGCATCAACAACTTTTTCGAGAGCAATTCTAAACATACTTACTTCCGGACTTATGATGGTGTTTCAAACCAATCCTAAATTCCCAAACCTCGTTTCCTTGTCCCTCAAGGACTTCTAAAACCATTTTCACTCACCGATTATGTTTCGCTTGCTTGCCGAAATGATTTCTAGGCTTCTGGGACTTCTGGATCAACACCAAATGCATCATCATGCATTAAAATCATCATCCCCTGTTTCTAACTCGCTGCACTACTCAAAACCAACATTTCGGCTATTTGAAATAGCCGAAATAACCTCCAAACTTTCACAAATCTAAGCCCATCAAAGATATATCAATTCTAACCCTTTATAAACCTCAATCAACATCAAAAATCAACACAACCACGACCTTATATCTCTAGCATTAGCATATCACCAAAAACACCTCAAAAACCACAAATCTAGCATCTAAAACTTAGGAACCCAAACCTATTCAGAATTTATTTATTAAAACCTCAATCTCAACATCAAATATCATCCAAAACATATTATAAATCAACCTCAAAACGGAGTTTAACTTAGAAATACGAAAATCATCAAAATCCCATCAAGAACCTAAAATTTAGCAAATATTTCTTGTTTATAACATTAAAACAACTTAAAAACCATTAACAAAGGATTGATAACTTGGGAATTTCAGTAAAGAAATGATCATTAGAGGAGATGGACGAAGCTTACCTCTAATTGTTGATTTCTCCTTAATTTGGGCAAGATTTCTTGAAAATCCAAAGCAAAAACAAAATGGATTTGATGAAACAAAGATAGGAAATCCTTTGAAAGATGAAATCTCAGCAAATGAGATGAAAATCAGAGGTTCTTTGGTGAGGGAAAAGTGTTTGGCTGATTTGAAGTTTAGAGAAAATGAAAAGAGAGAAAACTATTATAAAGTAGTTATGAAAAATCAACCTTTGATTTTTCTTTTAATTCCTTTAATTAAATCATCACTGCCACCACCATCCGAACCATCGTTGTAGTCTAACCAAAACCTTAGCTGCACTCGCGTGATAGGGCTGTCATTCATCGTAGAGAACATAATGAAGGTTTGGCGAGAAACCCAATTGTCCCTTTTTGTTTGCTAGCGATATTTTGCTCCTCTACCGTTCGTGGAGAGCGTGGAGAGTGTGTTGGCTGCCATGGAGAGCGTCTGAAAGCTTCAGCAAGGAGAATCTTTGAAATTTTGTCATGGTTTGTGGGTTCTCTATCGTGATTTTTGGCGATCCAAGCTAAGGTATCCCCTTGGCTAGGTTCTGATGCTTTGGCTCGGGTAATTCCTTATGAACCCAAGGTATCCACTTAGGTTGGCTGCTATGCCAAGTCGGTCTAGGGTAACTCCTTATAGATATAGTTCTGAGGAGCTGTATATTGGTGTACGGTTGGAGGGTAGTTAAGTGTTATATAAAACTTTAGTTGCCTCCTAAAAATATGTTTTATTGAAACGATGTACACATATCTAAATTTACTTAATTGTTTTATTGTGCACTTATTGGAGCACAGTGAGCTTTCTAGCTCACAACTCAAATTTTTCCCCTTTTAGATCCTTTTGGATAGACTTTCTGGACTTGGCACTTGGAGGATTGACACAATCCGTACACCCTTTTGTTGTAATGTTTCTATCTTCCAGATTGTCTTTATTAGGGTGAGATGAGCCTATATTTTGATACTGTGCACTGCACTATTTTACCCAATGTGACATTATCTTGTAACGATATGGTTTTAGACATATTATCTTTTGTAATATATATGGTTTATAATTATTATATGTTTTAGAATTTAATGTTTTTAATATTTTAATGGGAAGTTTTGGGTATGGATTGTGACCTCCCAGAATTAAACTTAACGCATAGGCGGGTCTAGGGGTTACATGAAACTTTAGTTGATATGCTACTAGGCCTACTAGCTTAATCACCCCGTATGCTCTGAAAAATCAAGTGCTAATCTTACCTTTACACCCAAATCTCATCACTTTCTTCCACGGAGAAACCTTGAGAAATACCCGATCGCCAACTTCATACTCAATCTCTCTTTGCTTCAAACTCACATACAACTTCTACCTATCCGAAGTCGCTTTCAATTGATCACAAATGAGTTTCACTTTCACTTCAGTTCCCTTTAATAACTAAGGACCTGAAAAATACTTCTCACTCGATTTTTCCCAAGAGAGAGGCGTTCTACACTTCCGCCCATACAAAGCCTCACAAGGAGCCATTTGAATACCCGACTGATAACTATTATTATAAGCAAATTCCACAAAGGAAATGGCTTCTCCCATGAGCCCTGAAACTCAATAATACAAGATCTCAACATATCATAAAATCTCTAAATCGCTCTCTTCGAAAGACCATCGGTCTGAGAATGATAAGCCATACTGAAATTAAGCCTCGTGCCCAAAGCCAATTTCAAACTTTCCCAAAAATCTTGAAGTGAAGCGAGGATCCTTATAAAAATGATCGACTTGGAAACTCCACGCAGCCTAATGATCTCGACTACATAAAGCTCATGTAATTTATCCACTGTAAACGTCGTATGCACAACCAAAAAATGTGCACACTTCATAAACCGATATACAATCACCCGAATCGAATCCTTTTTGGATGGGATCAAATGCAAACTCGTCAAAAAATCTATTGTAATTCTCTCCCACTTTCACTCTGAAATATGAACTGGATGTTACAGACTAGAATGAAATTGATGCTCAGCTTTAACTCGCTAGCATGCCATACACTTCAACAAAAATCTGAAACATCTTTCTTAAGGGCAACCCAATCATTCATCACTCAAAAATCCCAATACATCTTTGTACTACTATGGTGCATAGCGAAATGACTCATATGCGCCTCAATCAAAATAGCACGTCTCAACTCCTCATCCTCGGGTATACATATTTGACCTTTAAAACACAAGACTCCATCATCGTCGAAAATAAAATCCGTCGAAACCCCATTGGCAATATCTTTAACATACGGTACGAGAGAATCATCATACAGTTGCCTCTCTTTAATCATTTTAGACAATGTCGGCTTAACTAGCAACTAAGCCAATAATGCTCCATCACTAGCCAAACTAAGCTAAGCAAACATCACCCTAAGCTCATCAGTCATCTTATGACTTCTCGCATACGCTACAACATTATATTTACCAGGATGATACTCAATCATCAAGTCATAGTCCTTCAACACTTGAACCCATCTTTGTTGCCTTAAGTTTAACTCTTTTTGCAAGAGCAAATGATACATGCATAGGTGTAATACCCCTCATTCTCTATAAAGGATATTACCCAAAACAAGCTACACAAGATAAATTGTTAAGAATTCGATTAACCTAAGAGTTCAAGATCGAACGAGTCATCCATTCAAATATGGTCACACATTAAGGAAATTTGCAATTGAATGAGACAAGTTCGACATTCAAACAAATAAGTAGCATGCTAGTTTTATCTTAATATTCGAACAACCTAGAGGAAGCTTTAGAAATTCAACAGTTAGGAAGTGAAGTTATGATGATACTTGAATTATCAGTTATAGAACATAGATGGTTTAAAATGATCGATTTCCTACATGGAATTAACTTAAAGCATACAAGTTAAGGAAAAGCTTGACTTTCATTTGGCTGCAAACTAGTTAACAATCCAAAAGTGGTCACATACTAATACATACTATTAGGATTTATTAAGCTTATTTATACTCATTTGATCCATTACCCAAATATCACTTACATGAAAGATATATATTAGACGATTCCCATAATTACTTGATCAACATTAATAAACATCCTAGATAGTTCATGCACCATGCTATCCACAACAAAACTATCCGAATTAAGCGACAATCACAAACATAAGGGTAGAAGGCAACCATATCACATAGAGAATAACAAGCTATGTACAAACCATCACCAAATGTAGGCATGACCTAGCCAATATACATGTACTTGTGCCACCTACTGGGAGTTTTAAGTTTATACACAAAACATACTTTTAAAGATCCTTGCAACCTTGCTTAGCTTCACGAACTTGTTCAAGATCAGCTTCTCCTAAAAGGTAACAAGGTGAGCTATTAGGAGGTAGTCTTGTATGATCTCTTAAACAATTGAATGTAAAGAAACTTCTCCAATTAATTAAACACATAGTTGAATAGATTCACTCAATACTTCAATCAAGAACAATCTTATATCAACTTAGCATTTTTTTCAAAATAACATAATGGATCACTAAATGATAAACAAGAACTTATTTCAAGTTTGCTCTTAATTCAATTCAAAACAATCCTTGTAACCCCCTCAACCCGGCCCAGACGGTTGACCCGAATTAAGAAGGTCACACGAGGAAAACCAAAGTCAACCCGAAGGTCAACCTTGATTAACGACCCTTTTTTTTTCTTTTTAATCTCGTCTAGATGCACATTAGTCCTATATGTGATCACTCAAACGCCATACTCAAAGATCACAAACATCAGAGATCAAACGGGGACCCAATTGAACAAATTACAATTTTAGGGACCAAATTGTAATTTCTGATAAATATGAGGACTTAACCCAAATTAAAGTTACCATAATGCAATTAGTCAGGTTTCATGCTTCACTGCCAAATTTCAGCTCAAACGGACATCCCAAACTCATACAATTGCACAAACAAGATTCAGGACCAAAATGCAAACTTTTCAAAACATTTAACTGCCAATGTCAGCCCCCAACGGTCACCCGTTCCGAAACAGGCTTAGCCCGTTCCGAAACGCGGGGCCGTTCCGCAACGTGTACCGAAACGGGGGTCTGGCAGTAGCCTTTCCGTTTCGGAACGGTCCCTCCCGTTTCGGACGCCTGGGCTTGTTTAAGGCACCCGTTCCGAAACGGTATTGGCTGTTCCGAAACACCCTGCACAGCAAGCCTCAAAATGCATTCTTAAACATGCAATTAAACATCCAATCATGCTCCAAAAGCCACCAAACTTTGCCAACATGCAATTCAACATAAAAGAGGCATACTTGCATCAACAATTCAACAACATGTCAACATACACGAAAAACCCCAATTTCAAGGTTAAGCTTCCAACACAAGCAACCATTTAAACAACATACTTCCAATCAAACTCATAAGCCAAACCATGTTCCAACAACATCAACAACACAAAACCATACTTGTCCGAACATATACAAACACATACATCAACCCAAGAGATTCTACCCCATTGCCTTTATTAACTATAGCTATTAACCGAGACATACATCTCAAGTGGAGTCCTTCTTGAATCCCTTACTCCTCGCTGTCCAAACTTCAAGAATCTGCATTGATGGACAAAAAGGAGCGTAAGCACATAATGCTTAGTAAGGAATGCTCAAAACCAAAACACCATCAATGCAGCGAGCCATAAAAACCTCTTTGAAAAGCAACCCGATTTGATTAGCAAGCAAAGTTGGAAAAACCCTTTTCAACAACATGCTTAAAACCATGCATTGCATATACATGAAAACCAACCCTTAGTTTAGCAAACTAAGAAAACCCTTTTCAAAGCACAACTTGTAAAATCAACCATTTAGCCAAACCATGCATAAACACCATATGCAAGCTAAAACAAAACCTTGGAAAACACTCCCATTTCACAACATACCTTTCTTAAACTTGGAAGCCAATTCAAGCAAGAATCTTTTAAAACCATTTCACAAACCAACCAACACATGCATTAAACCAAGGCAACAATATATGTACCACAACATCAACATCACATGCCTTTAAAAACAAATCTTAACAAGACTCCAATGCACTAAAGATATTTCATGCTCACATGCATCATTTTCCAAATGATAATCAACACTTGTTCAACTTAACAAGTAAACATGCATTCACAAGCATTATACACTTTCCATGCAACCATGCATCTTTTCAAGCATCTAATGCTTCACATGCAATTATGCATCATTTCAAGCATCCCATGCTTCATCACAATCAAGAACATCATATTGGCCTTCAAGTGATCAGCCACATTCACTTTTCAACTCAACACCCAATCGGATACGCGGATTCCGAGCGTTGTCCCTACGCTCCATACACCCTACCAATCCAAGGTCTCCCAAATGGACTTTCAAACACCATTTGACCTCAACATCCTAAGGTTCCCGTGTATGGACTTTTAAACACCATACAACCTTAGCTTTCCCGAGGTTCCCTTGTATGGACTTTCAAACACCATACAACCTCAACTTTTCCCCAAGGTTCCCATGTATGGACTTTCAAACACCATACAACCTTGACATGCACAAGGTTCCCATGTATGGACTTTCAAACACCATACAACCTTTGCATTCACCGATCGGTAGTTGTATAACATCACTAACGAGATCCGGGACACCCTACACAAGATCCACACATGGACTTAACACCGCCATTGTGATCTCAACAAGCACAAGGTTCCCACATATGGACTTTTAAACACCATATAACCTTTGCTCAACCAAGGTCCTCGAATGGGCAACACCTCCATTATGACCTCAACCATCTCGTTAGGATTGTAACCCCCTTAACCCGGCCTAGACGGTTGGCCCGAATTAAGAAGATTACACGGGGAAAACCAAAGTAAACCCGAAAGTCAACCTTGATTAACGACCCTTTTTTTTCTTTTTAATCTTGTCTAGATGCTCATTAACCCTAGATGTGATCACACAAACATCATACTCAAAGATCACAACCATCAGAGATCATTCAGGGACCCAATTGCACAAAACACAACTTTAGGGACCAAATTGTAAATTCTGGAAACTTTGAGGCCTTAACCAGATTTTAAGTTACCAACTTAAAATTAATCATGTTTCATGCATCTCGGCCAAAATTCAGCTCAAACGGACATCTCAAACTCATACAATTGCACATACAAGATTCAGGACCAAAATGCAAACATTTTGAAACACATAACTGCCACTGTCAGCCCCCAACGGTCAACCGTTCCGAAACGGGAGACAGCCCGTTTCGAAACGCGGGGCCGTTCCGCAACGGGTACCGAAACGGGGGTCGGGCTGTAGCCTTTCCGTTTCGGAACGGTCCCTCCCGTTTCGGACGCCTGGGCTTGTTTAAGGCACCTGTTCCGAAACGGTATTGGCTGTTCCGAAACACCCTGCATAGCAAGTCTCAAAATGCATTCTTAAACATGCAATTAAACATCCAAACATGCTCCAAAAGCCACCAAACTTTGCCAACATGCAATTCAACATAAAAGAGGCATACTTGCATCAACAATTCAACAACATGTCAACATACACGAAAAGCCCCAATTTCAAGGCTAAGCTTCCAACACAAGCAACCATTTAAACAACATACTTCCAATTCAAACTCATAAACCAAACCATGATCCAACAACATCAACAACACAAAACCTTACTTGTCCGAACATAAACAAACACATACATCAACCCAAGAAATTCTACCCCATTGCCTTTATTAACTATAGCTATTAACCGAGACATACATCTCAAGTGGAGTCCTTCTTGAATCCCTTGCTCCTCGCTGTCCAAACTTCAAGAATCTACATTGATGGACAAAAAGGAGCGTAAGCACATAATGCTTAGTGAGGAATGCTCAAAACCAAAACACCATCAATGCAGCGAGCCATAAATCACTTTTAAAACAAACTCGTTTTGTTTACCAAAGCCATGTTTGAAAACCCCTTTTCAACAACAAGCTCAAAACCATGCATCGCACATACATGAAAACCAACCCTTAGTTTAGCAAACTAAGAAAACCCTTTTCAAAGCACAACTTGCAAAATCAACCATTTAGCCAAACCATGCATAAACACCATATGCAAGCTAAAACAAAACCTTGGAAAACACTCCCATTTCACAACATACCTTTCTTAAACTTGAAAGCCAATTCAAGCAAGAATCTTTTAAAACCATTTCACAAACCAACCAACACATGCATTAAACCAAGGCAACATATATATACCACAACATCAACATCACATGCCTTTAAAAACAAGTCTTAACAAGACTCCAATGCACTAAAGATATTTCATGCTTACATGCATCATTTCCCAAATGATAGTCAACACTTGTTCAACTTAACAAGTAAACATGCATTCACAAGCATTATACACTTTCCATGCAACCATGCATCTTTTCAAGCATCTCATGCTTCACATGCAATTATGCATCAATTCAAGCATCTCATGCTTCACATGTAATTATGCATCATTTCAAGCATCTCATGCTTCATCACAATCAAGAACATCATATTGGCCTTCAAGTGATCTACCACATTCACTTTCTAACTCAACACCCAATCGGATACGCGGATTCCGAGCGTTGTCCCTACGCTCCATACACCCTACCAATCCAAGGTCTCCCAAATGGACTTTTAAACACCATTTGACCTTAACATCCTAAGGTTCCCATGTATGGACTTTTAAACACCATACAACCTTAGCTTTCCCGAGGTTCCCTTGTATGGACTTTCAAACACCATACAACCTCAACTTTTCCCCAAGGTTCCCATGTATGGACTTTCAAACACCATACAACCTTGACATGCACAAGGTTCCCATGTATGGACTTTCAAACACCATACAACCTTTGCATTCACCGATTGGTAGTTGTATAACATCACTAACGAGATCCGGGACATCCCACACAAGATCCACACATAGACTTAACACCGCCATTGTGATCTCAACAAGCACAAGGTTCTCACATATGGACTTTAAAACACCATATAACCTTTGCTCAACCAAGGTCCTCGAATGGGCAACACCTCCATTATGACCTCAACCATCTCGTTAGGATACTTGAAAGGAATTTACCGGTCCACTCTTGACCACTCCACCTCCAAGGCGACTTAATTCACGGTGCACCCAATCCTATAGCCGGCTAACTATATCCGATCAAAGAACCAAGAACCACTTACATCACTTGCCAATATAATCACCTTACCACATTAGTCCAATGTTTCACATGCATAACCAATATGCAAAACCATTACCACATTAATCAAATGATTCACATGCATAACCAATATGCAAAAACCATCATTTACCAACATTAATTCACTGTTTTAAAGCATTAGACAAAGCCATTGAACAACATGCAACACCATGCATCAAAACCACATTTCCAATGTATAAAACCAAGGATCCCTTACCTTGAGCATCCTCCACATATGGCTTTCAAAACCAGCATTGAACCATGCTAAAATATGCTTTCAAAACAGATTTAAACCATGCAAAACACATGCATTTCAATCATCAACCACAATTGCTTAAAAGCCAATTCCACAATCATAATTCAAGAGCGAAAAACCATTCACTTACTCTTGAGCTTAGCAAAGTTGTTTAGACTTACACTAAGCTCCCAAAAACCTTCAAACCTTGGTTTAAAAGCTGAAAACCCAACTTCACTCACCGATACACAAAACAAGGCTAGCCACCAAGCCTTCCAAGCATCCAAAACCTTCCGCAACACCTCAAAAGCTCACAGATCAAACTCCCCTGTTTCAAGCACACAAAAACAGCACATTAATGCATCATTATGCATTAAGAACAGCAGCCACACAACCAAACTCGCTGCTCATCACACAACCAACAATTCGGCTACCAAACACAACCGAAATCACCTCCAAACACTACCAAAACTTAACCCAGCCAAGATCCATCACTTCTAACCATTTTTAAACATCAACTAACATCCAAAATGATCACAACCACGTCCTTATACTTCCAGGTATAACAGATCACCAAAAACACTCCAAAAACAACCAAAAACTCAAGCCAAACTTAGGAAATTCAACCTATCCGGGATTGCATTAATTAAACCTCAACTTCTAATCAATTTAGCATTCATTTAACATCATTTTGACACTTCAAAACACTGCCCAAACAGATCACACGAAAATTTCACCAAAATCGCCAAATCTTGCATTTTAAGTCAAAATCAAGATTCAATTGAAAAACCTTTAACAAAACACAAATCAAGGATTGAGAACTTGGGAATTTCAGTAAAGAACTGATAGTTTAGAGGAGAGGGACGTTCTTACCTCCAAACTTGAGTTTCTCCTTTTTGGAGCCAAAAAGCTTGATGAAACAACTTGCAAATTGAGAGGTTTTGTTGATGAGATGATTAGGAATCAAATGAGAGTTGAAATGAGTGATTTGAGTGACAAAATCAGAGGGAAAAGATCTGGAGAGAATGTGTTTGGTTTGAGAGAAAAGATGAGAGAAAATGGTTGAGAGAAAAGTTAGTTAGAATTAGGAAAATATCTTCCCTCCACTTTTCTTTAGTTTAAAAACATCTAATTAATCATTTAATATATTTAGAAAATCTGGAGAAACTCCCATTGGGTAAATAGCTCCTTAAAGATTCAAAGTTTCAATCCTTTTTAAAACAGTCACGCAGTTTTCAAAAATTACATTTTGGTCACTAACCCAAAATGTCACCCTTCCAAACCTCATTTTCCAAAATTGATTTCACAGTTCACTTTTATATATTAAAAGATGATTTTAGAACATTTTTCCATATTTTTAATGCAACCCGAACTAGGCTTTCCTAAATTCACTCTTATACATTCGATCAGCACTTTGACCGAACCGGTCAATGCCCAAAACTTCTGAGCCCAAAACCGGGGTGTTACAACTCTCCCCCCCTTAGGAAATTTCGTCCTCGAAATTTCAACTGTCAAAAAGAGAACCACAACCTTCTCAACCCAACACACAAGGCAACACAAAAGCTTCAATCACTACTGAACACTTTCCACACAAAACTCCACCAAACTCAACACCATCACATGCTGTTCACAAAACCCAGCACACACAAAGATAACCACAATTTAACCTCCCGCACTTCCGACTGCCCACAGCTCTAACATCAACCTGTAGAACTCAACTTTTACAGCTCACATCAATGTAACACACAACTCCCAAAGCTCACTTACACAGTAACATTAACCAATCCAAATCAGCCACTATGCAAACTTCTCTGCTTCTAAAACTCCTGCAAACTCCCAAACCTCTTTCAAGAATTTCCCCAACAAGCAAAAATTCTTAAGCATCAACTGCTTACCCAAACTCCTCAACAAAAGCTGACATTCCTTCACATCTGCCGCTAACATTACCAAAACGACTCACCAGGTCTACTCACCCACAAACCAAAATTTACATCACAACCCCAACTCGGCTCCGCCAGCTGTTCCAAACACCACCAGCTGACCTCAAAAGAAATTCACATACACACAACCAGCCAACCACTTCTCATAAGAATCCTTTCAAACAACACAAGCCTTCGATCCTTCATGATCCTTCCACTTCAAACTTCAACCATAACACTTGTCTTACCAGGACATCGCCCAACCTACCATACATACCAACTCTTCAACTCCTCAAAGGTTGCTAAGAACCAGCACTTACAAACACAACCCTTCCACAACAACCCAAATGCTAAGCTACCCCAGCACCTGGAAACACAACCGCTAAACTGCAACCTCACTTAGCACCAAGGAACTACCACTCCCACTTAGCTATTCAAACCACTAAACTCTCTTTAAGCAACAAACACTATCCTTCTACCATCAAACCATACCACTCTCACTATTACTAGCAACTAGCCTAATATACTTCATTACGTCTAACTCTCACCCAGCACCAAAACAACCTCTAAAAACCCATCATCCAACCACCACTCTAACAGATTCGATTTGTTATTAGCGAGTGTGAACATCGTATGCATGATCACCAACATGCCCTATCAATGCCTGATGTACATGTATGCAAAACCTCTAATGTCATGCCACATGTATGCATGGACCAACATATATAATATAGCATATAACAATGATTTTAACTGTGCATGAATGCCAGTTCACACCCTCCAATAACATCCTCAAATCCGTCTAAGAACAACCTCCTACCTCACTTCTAACTTAACTACTCCACCATACCAACAATCATTAACCACAAGATTCTCACCTAAGCCTTCTTCACACCAAAAATGTTTCCAAACTACAACCATTACCCCAACAAGCTAGCAACAAGACTAAACTTATCACGCAAGGAAAACCAACAGAAACCAACCAAGGTATCTAAAGCAAGGGTTACTTAACAAGGTTACCTGAAAACACAACACCTCCCTGAAGCTTCATCTGACGAGCTCTCTTCCTTGCGGAACCATCAACCTCCTGCCGCACCACTGCAGCACCAGCTAACACACCAGGGTCACCACCAACTCCTTGCGGTAAAGAACCTTGGCTGTTCCGAGCCAACATCAAACAATCACGTCTCATGTGTCCAGCAGACCCACATTTCCAGCAATTCTCCTTTCCCACACTCTTCACAACTTTCTGCTCTTTCTGCCACTTCTGAACCTTGCCTCGGCCGTGCCCACGACCTTTCTGAGATCCTTTGGCTATCACCAAAGCTGACTTCACTCCAAGAGGACAATCACGCTTAACATGCACTTTGGAACCACAGTTCCAGCAAGCACCCGCGCCCCAACAACCTCCAACATGGCGCCTTTCACAACGGTCACACACCGGTGGCTGAACTTCCACTCCTTGCCCAAGCAACACTTGCTCCACAACAGCACCACCGTCACATTGCTCAACCCTTGGAAACTTCCCTCCAAGATACCTTTCATAAAAGGCAGATACAAAGAAATCCCAATCAATATCATGAATGTGTGACGCCACTGCCACAGATGTCCACCAGACACATGCATCCTCCAACATCAGAGAAACAACACTCCCCAGCTTACAAGCAAGATCACAGCCTTCCTGATCCAAGATCAGAACCACACTGGCCAACCAGGCCTCAAACATCTCCGGTATAGAACCATGATATTCCACAGCACCCAAATCAAGCAAACGCTGCTTCGGCAAACCCACACATCCCACAGCCCGCACATCCACAGACTTTACCTTTACCACAGCCTGAGATGTTCCCAACACCTCCTGAACATCAGATGATGAACTCTTCACCGCAGAACCAGCTTCTTTCCCTTGCCTTACCACCTCAATCTCAAGCACAGAAGACTGAGACAAAACACCTCCACGAAAGGGTGAATTCCACGCCTTAACAACCTGCCGCAAGGCAGCAACCATCTCACCCAACTGCCATTCTTTCATCGACTTAGCCATACTACTAACAACAACAAACATACAATCACAACAAACAAACAAACCAGTTAGACCAGCATTAAGCAAGGATTCAAACTCCAACTCCAAAATAACACAATAGCTATATTAATAAGGCAATGGGTATCCCGAATCCTCCCCTTTACATGACATAACAGTCAACACAACATGGATATCACAACATCAAGCATATCAATCAACATACTCGATCATGCTTACATCCAACAGCATCCATTTGCATCAGCATATTATCAACATAACATACTCATTACACAATCATCAAGCATAACACCAGCTCACAACATCAGCACATATCCACATTAATTCAACAATGATTCATAAACACAAAACATGCTCGAAAACATCAGCAACTTGATCAGAAACATCAACAATTTGCTCAGAAACATCAGCATCATGCCAAGAAACACGTGTTTCAACCAACATTCAACCAACTTTCATCCACACAACAAGGTAAACATCAACACACATCACAACAACTTACCGTTTTCCCCAAGCATTCGCAACTCAGCTCTGATACCACCAAATGTAACCCCCTTAACCCGGCCTAGACGGTTGGCCCGAATTAAGAAGATTACACAGGGAAAACCAAAGTCAACCCGAAAGTCAACCTTGATTAATGACCCTTTTTTTCTTTTTAATCTTGTCTAGCTGCTCATTAACCCTAGATGTGATCACACAAACATCATACTCAAAGATCACAACCATCAGAGATCATTCAGGGACCCAATTGCACAAAACACAACTTTAGGGACCAAATTGTAAATTCTGGAAACTTTGAGGCCTTAACCAGATTTTAAGTTACCAACTTAAAATTAATCATGTTTCATGCATCTCGGCCAAAATTCAGCTCAAACGGACATCTCAAACTCATACAATTGCACATACAAGATTCAGGACCAAAATGCAAACATTTTGAAACACATAACTGCCACTGTCAGCCCCCAACGGTCAACCGTTCCGAAACGGGAGACAGCCCGTTTCGAAACGCGGGGCCGTTCCGCAACGGGTACCGAAACGGAGGTCGGGCAGTAGCCTTTCCGTTTCGGAACGGTCCCTCCCGTTTCGGACGCCTGGGCTTTTTAAAGGCACCCGTTCCGAAACGGTATTGGCTGTTCCAAAACACCCTGCACAGCAAGCCTCAAAATGCATTCTTAAACATGCAATTAAACATCCAAACATGCTCCAAAAGCCACCAAACTTTGCCAACATGCAATTCAACATAAAAGAGGCATACTTGCATCAACAATTCAACAACATGTCAACATACACGAAAAGCCCCAATTCCAAGGCTAAGCTTCCAACACAAGCAACCATTTAAACAACATACTTCCAATTCAAACTCATAAGCCAAACCATGATCCAACAACATCAACAACACAAAACCATACTTGTCCGAACATAAACAAACACATACATCAACCCAAGAAATTCTACCCCATTGCCTTTATTAACTATAGCTATTAACCGAGACATACATCTCATGTGGAGTCCTTCTTGAATCCCTTGCTCCTCGCTGTCCAAACTTCAAGAATCTGCATTGATGGACAAAAAGGAGCGTAAGCACATAATGCTTAGTGAGGAATGCTCAAAACCAAAACACCATCAATGCAGCGAGCCATAAATCACTTTTAAAACAAACTCGTTTTGTTTACCAAAGCCATGTTTGAAAACCCCTTTTCAACAACAAGCTCAAAACCATGCATCGCACATACATGAAAACCAACCCTTAGTTTAGCAAACTAAGAAAACCCTTTTCAAAGCACAACTTGCAAAATCAACCATTTAGCCAAACCATGCATAAACACCATATGCAAGCTAAAACAAAACCTTGGAAAACACTCCCATTTCACAACATACCTTTCTTAAACTTGAAAGCCAATTCAAGCAAGAATCTTTTAAAACCATTTCACAAACCAACCAACACATGCATTAAACCAAGGCAACATATATGTACCACAACATCAACATCACATGCCTTTAAAAACAAGTCTTAAAAAGACTCCAATGCACTAAAGATATTTCATGCTCACATGCATCATTTCCCAAATGATAGTCAACACTTGTTCAACTTAACAAGTAAACATGCATTCACAAGCATTATACACTTTCCATGCAACCATGCATCTTTTCAAGCATCTCATGCTTCACATGCAATTATGCATCAATTCAAGCATCTCATGCTTCACATGCAATTATGCATCATTTCAAGCATCTCATGCTTCATCACAATCAAGAACATCATATTGGCCTTCAAGTGATCTACCACATTCACTTTCCAACTCAACACCCAATCGGATACGCGGATTCCGAGCGTTGTCCCTACGCTCCATACACCCTACCAATCCAAGGTCTCCCAAATGGACTTTTAAACACCATTTGACCTCAACATCCTAAGGTTCCCATGTATGGACTTTTAAACACCATACAACCTTAGCTTTCCCGAGGTTCCCTTGTATGGACTTTCAAACACCATACAACCTCAACTTTTCCCCAAGGTTCCCATGTATGGACTTTCAAACACCATACAACCTTGACATGCACAAGGTTCCCATGTATGGACTTTCAAACACCATACAACCTTTGCATTCACCGATTGGTAGTTGTATAACATCACTAACGAGATCCGGGACATCCCACACAAGATCCACACATAGACTTAACACCGCCATTGTGATCTCAACAAGCACAAGGTTCTCACATATGGACTTTAAAACACCATATAACCTTTGCTCAACCAAGGTCCTCGAATGGGCAACACCTCCATTATGACCTCAACCATCTCGTTAGGATACTTGAAGGGAGTTTACCGGTCCACTCTTGACCACTCCACCTCCAAGGCGACTTAATTCACGGTGCACCCAATCCTATAGCCGGCTAACTATATCCGATCAAAGAACCAAGAACCACTTACATCACTTGCCAATATAATCACCTTACCACATTAGTCCAATGTTTCACATGCATAACCAATATGCAAAACCATTACCACATTAATCAAATGATTCACATGCATAACCAATATGCAAAAACCATCATTTACCAACATTAATTCACTGTTTTAAAGCATTAGACAAAGCCATTGAACAACATGCAACACCATGCATCAAAACCACATTTCCAATGTATAAAACCAAGGATCCCTTACCTTGAGCATCCTCCACATATGGCTTTCAAAACCAGCATTGAACCATGCTAAAATATGCTTTCAAAACAGATTTAAACCATGCAAAACACATGCATTTCAATCATCAACCACAATTGCTTAAAAGCCAATTCCACAATCATAATTCAAGAGCGAAAAACCATTCACTTACTCTTGAGCTTAGCAAAGTTGTTTAGACTTACACTAAGCTCCCAAAAACCTTCAAACCTTGGTTTAAAAGCTGAAAACCCAACTTCACTCACTGATACACAAAACAAGGCTAGCCACCAAGCCTTCCAAGCATCCGAAACCTTCCGCAACACCTCAAAAGCTCACGGATCAAACTCCCCTGTTTCAAGCACACAAAAACAGCACATTAATGCATCATTATGCATTAAGAACAGCAGCCACACAACCAAACTCGCTGCTCATCACACAACCAACAATTCGGCTACCAAACACAACCGAAATCACCTCCAAACACTACCAAAACTTAACCCAGCCAAGATCCATCACTTCTAACCATTTTTAAACATCAACTAACATCCAAAATGATCACAACCACGTCCTTATACTTCCAGGTATAACAGATCACCAAAAACACTCCAAAAACAACAAAAAACTCAAGCCAAACTTAGGAAATTCAACCTATCCGGGATTGCATTAATTAAACCTCAACTTCTAATCAATTTAGCATTCATTTAACATCATTTTGACACTTCAAAACACTGCCCAAACAGATCACACGAAAATTTCACCAAAATCGCCAAATCTTGCATTTTAAGTCAAAATCAAGATTCAATTGAAAAACCTTTAACAAAACACAAATCAAGGATTGAGAACTTGGGAATTTCAGTAAAGAACTGATAGTTTAGAGGAGAGGGACGTTCTTACCTCCAAAACTTGAGTTTCTCCTTTTTGGAGCCAAAAAGCTTGATGAAACAACTTGCAAATTGAGAGGTTTTGTTGATGAGATGATTAGGAATCAAATGAGAGTTGAAATGAGTGATTTGAGTGAAAAAATCAGAGGGAAAAGATCTGGAGAGAATGTGTTTGGTTTGAGAGAAAAGATGAGAGAAAATGGTTGAGAGAAAAGTTAGTTAGAATTAGGAAAATATCTTCCCTACACTTTTCTTTAGTTTAAAAACATCTAATTAATCATTTAATATATTTAGAAAATCTGGAGAAACTCCCATTGGGTAAATAGCTCCTTAAAGATTCAAAGTTTCAATCCTTTTTAAAACAGTCACGCAGTTTTCAAAAATTACATTTTGGTCACTAACCCAAAATGTCACCCTTCCAAACCTCATTTTCCAAAATTGATTTCACAGTTCACTTTTATATATTAAAAGATGATTTTAGAACATTTTTCCATATTTTTTAATGCAACCCGAACTAGGCTTTCCTAAATTCACTCTTATACATTCGATCAGCACTTTGACCGAACCGGTCAACGCCCAAAACTTCTGAGCCCAAAACCGGGGTGTTACAAGGATACTTGAAGGGAGTTTACCGGTCCACTCTTGACCACTCCACCTCCAAGGCGACTTAATTCACGGTGCACCCAATCCTATAGCCGGCTAACTATATCCGATCAAAGAACCAAGAACCACTTACATCACTTGCCAATATAACCACCTCACCACATTAGTCCAATGTTTCACATGCATAACCATAATGCAAAAACCATCATTTACCAACATTAATTCACTGTTTTAAAGCATTAAACAAAGCCATTGAACAACATGCAACACCATGCATCAAAACCACATTTTCAATGTATAAAACCAAGGATCTCTTACCTTGAGCATCCTTCACATATGGCTTTCAAAACCAGCATTAAACCATGCTAAAATATGCTTTCAAAACAGAATTAAACCATGCAAAACATATGCATCTCAATCAACAACCACAATTGCTTAAAAAGCCAATTCATATCACAAATCAAGAAAGAAATCCATTTACTTACTCTTGAGCTTAGCAAAGTTGTTTAGACTTAAACTAAGCTCCCAAAACCTTCAAACCTTGGTTTAAAAGCTGA
The DNA here is from genome assembly GCA_030270665.1 of Hibiscus trionum. NCBI lineage: Eukaryota > Viridiplantae > Streptophyta > Magnoliopsida > Malvales > Malvaceae > Hibiscus > Hibiscus trionum. Next base: position 47,747,332 of record BSYR01000008.1, on the reverse strand, counting down.
AAACCCAACTTCACTCACCGATACACAAAACAAGGCTAGCCACCAAGCCTTCCAAGCATCCGAAACCTTCCGCAACACCTCTAAAGCTCACGGATCAAACTCCCCTGTTTCAAGCACACAAAAACAGCACATTAATGCATCATTATGCATTAAGAACAGCAGCCACACAACCAAACTCGCTGCTCATCACACAACCAACAATTCGGCTACCAAACACAACCGAAATCACCTCCAAACACTACCAAAACTTAACCCAGCCAAGATCCATCACTTCTAACCATTTTTAAACATCAATCAACATCCAAAATGATCACAAACACGTCCTTATACTTCCAGGTACAACAGATCACCAAAAACACTCCAAAAACAACCAAAAACTCAAGCCAAACTTAGGAAATTCAACCTATCCGGGATTGCATTAATTAAACCTCAACTTCTAATCAATTTAGCATTCATTTAACATCATTTTGACACTTCAAAACACTGCCCAAACAGATCACACGAAAATTTCACCAAAATCGCCAAATCTTGCATTTTAAGCCAAAATCAAGATTTCAATTGAAAAGCCTTTAACAAAACACAAATCACGGATTGAGAACTTGGGAATTTCAATAAATAACTTGAAGTTCAGAGGAGAAGGACGTTCTTACCTCCAAACTTGAGTTTCTCCTTTTTAGAGCCAAAAAGCTTGATGAAACAACTTGCAAATTGAGAGGTTTTGTTGATGAGATGATTAGGAATCAAATGAGAGTTGAAATGAGTGATTTGAGTGACAAAATCAGAGGAGGAAATATGGAGAAATGTGTTTGGGTTGAGAGAAAATGAGAGAAAAGGAAAATTGAGAGAAAATGGAAAGTTAGTTATAAAATAGTAAAAATGATTTCCCTCCACTTTCTTTATGTTTTAAAATCAGAATAAAACCTTAAAATATCTTAGAAAAATCTGGAGAAACTCCTTTTTGGAATAATAGCTCCTTAAAGATTCAAAGTTTCAATCCTTTATAAAACTGTCACCGAACTTTCAAAAATTACATTTTGGTCACTAGCCAAAATGTCAACCTTCCGAACCTCATTTTCCAAAATTGATTTCACAGTTCACTTTTATATATTAAAAGATGATTTTAGAACATTTTTCCATATTTTTAATGCAACCCGAACTAGGCTTTCCTAAATTCACTCTTATATATTCGATCAGCACTTTGACCGAACCGGTCAACGCCCAAAACTTCTGAGCCCAAAACTGGGGCGTTACAATCCTTGCATCAAGGAGCAGAAATTTGTCACTATCAACAGCTTATATAAGTTATTCCACACATAAATACAATCCACATTAGTGGACAATTACACAAGCAACCATAGTTGATCATATTGTCTTTGACTAGCTATTAGCCTAGATACACAATTCCAATCACAATCATTAACAAGCAATGGTGCTTTTTGTACCATTGAAGCACCTAATCTTTTTCAAGTTATAACAAGGGTACATTTGTACCAATCAAGGGACCGTACTCCAAAAGCTCAGGCTGAGCTCATGACACATAATAGACATGTCAATCTAGCTAGGACTATAACTAATCAAGGCTCGTTCATAGTTTTTCAATAAGTCATCATATTCTATTTAGGTTTCAAATATTCAATCACCAACTCAAAATGTTTCAAGCAACATTTTAAAACATCCAATTCATGTTCATGCTTGAAATATAAAGCTAATAACAAGACTTACCATGGTGTGTGTGTGTGTGTGTATACCTTACAAAGTTCTAGAAATCCAAGCAAGCATAGGCATATATGCCTCAAGAAGCAATTCGAATAACATAGCAAATTTATCAATCTTATGTTTATTCGAAATAAAAAATACACTCACATATATTTTGAGCTATTCTTAGTCTTGAATCACCACTCCTTTTTGTCTCTCATCACCTTGATCCACTCCTCTCTTGTCTAGGGTAGTAACAATTAACGATGAATTAGTATTAATTCTTCATTTATCTAAGATCATTACACATATAGCCATAAACTCAAGTAGCCTCAAGGTAACACTTTCATAATTTCATTCTATATGTCACCCTAAAGCAATTTCTTGAATTACACAATTCATGGCAATAAGAAACATATTATCCTATACAAATAGCCCCTATCAATCTCAAGTATTTCTAAGTTGTCCCCTACTAATATACACACTTTTTCTCATTCAAACAACCTTTTTCATCAAGTTTATAAATTTTCAATTATCATTCAACTACTCATCATAATTTAAGTCACCACTTAACACTCAAATTGGCTTCAAACAATGCTTAATGAATTAAATTCGACAATCTCTAGCTAGATTCGAACCACTACATTAACCTCATTATCAAACTTTGAAAATTAAAAGACTACAAGAGGAAACTTACATCCTTCGCATAAACGTATAATTCAAGCTCCAAATTCCACAATATCTAGCTAGATATCACCATGGATGGGTTTTTCTCTTCTCTCTAATTCTAAGCTCTCTTTTTCAGTCAAAGGAGGAATGAAGAAGATGATGAGAGTTTTTTTGGTTTTCCACTTAGGATTAAGACATCACAAGTGTCTCTCCACTACAAGGCCAACTCATTAATCTCTTCTTAATTATTAATTTACCATGCAAGATTTAACTTTTGATTTTTAAACTATGTGGTCCCTTTAATTTTGTTCCTCCATGTGTTATTCTTTCAATTTCAACCCAATGGTTCACAAAAGTGATCACTTATTTTAATTACTCTAAGGATTGAAATGAAACTTTTCCTTAATTTGTAACACCCCGGTTTTGGGCTTGGAAGTTTTGGGTTTGGACCGGACCGGTCGGGTTGCGGTTCGAATATATAAAGGTGAAATTAGGAAAGCCTAGTTCGGGTTGCATTAAAAATATGGAAAAATGTTCTAAAATCATCTTTTAATATATAAAAGTGAACTGTGAAATCAATTTTGGAAAATGAGGTTCGGAAGGGTGACATTTTGGCTAGTGACCAAAATGTAATTTTTGAAAGTTGCGTGACTGTTTTATAAAGGGTTGAAACTTTGAATCTTTAAGGAGCTATTATTCCAAAAAGAGTTTCTCCAGATTTTTCTAAGATATTTTGATGTATAATTCTGATTTTAAAGCTTAAGAAAAGTGGAGGGAAATCATTTTACTATTTTGTAACCAACTTTCCATTTTCTTCCAATTTTCATTTTCTCTCTTTTTCTATCAACCCAAACACTTTCTCTCCAGAGATTTACTTCTGATTTTGTCACTCAAATCTTCCTTTTCAATTCTCTTTGGGTTCCTAATCATCTCTACAACAAAACCTCACCATTTGCAAGTTGTTTCATCAAGCTTTTTGGTTCCAAAAAGGGAGAAACTCAAGTTTGGAGGTAAGAACGTCCTTCTCCTCTAAACTCTCAGTTCTTTACTGAAATTCCTAAGTTCTCAATCCTTGATTTGTGATTTGTTAAAGGCTTTTCAATTGAAATCTTGATTTTGGCATAAAATGCAAGATTTGCTTGATTTTGGTGAAATTTTCGTGTGATCTGTTTGGGCACTGTTTTGAAGTGTCAAATTGATGTTAAATGAATGCTAAATTGATTAGAAGTTGAGGTTTAATTAATGCAATCCCGGATAGGTTGAATTTCCTAAGTTTTGCTTGAGTTTTTGGTTGTTTTTGGAGTGATCTTGGTGATCTGTTATACCTGGAGGTATAAGGACGTGTTTGTGATCATTTTGGATGTTAATTGATGTTTAAAAATGGTTAGAAGTGATGGATCTTGGCTGGGTTAAGTTTCGGAAGTGTTTGGTGGTGATTTCGGTTGTGTTTGGTAGCCAAAATGTTGGATTTGTGATGAGCAGCGAGTTTAGTTGAGTTGCTGGTGTTTTTAATGCATAATGATGCATTAATCTTCTGTTGTTATGTGCTTGAAACAGGGGAGGAAGATCCGTGAGCATTTGAGGTGGTGTGGAAGGTTTCAGATGCTTGGAAGGCTTGTTGGCTAGCCTTGTTTTGTGTAACGGTGAGTGAAGTTGGGTTTTCAGCTTTTAAACCAAGGTTTGGAGGTTTTGGGAGCTTAGTTTAAGTCTGAACAACTTTGCTAAGCTCAAGAGTAAGTATATGGATTTCCGCTCTTGGTTTGTGTTGTGAATTGGCTTTAAAAGCAATTGTGTTTGGTGGTTGCAATGCATGTGAGTTGCATGGTTTATATTCTGTTTTGAAAGCATATTTTAAGCATGGTTTAATGCTGGTTTTGAAAGCTATATGTGAAGGATGCTCAAGGTAAGAGATCCTTAGTTTTATACATTGAAAATGTGGTTTTGATGCATGGTGTTGCATGTTGTTCAATGGCTTTGTGTAATGCTTTTAAACAGTGGATTGATGATGGTAAATGATGGTTTTTGCATTATGATTATGCATGTGAATCATTGGACTAATGTGGTAAGTTGGTTATATTGGCAAGTGATGTAAATGGTTCTTGGTTTCTTTGATCGGATATAGTTAGCCGGCTATAGGATTGGGTGCACCGTGAATAAAGTCGCCTTGGAGGTGGAGTGGTTAAGAGTGAACCGGTAAACTCCCTTCAAGTATCCTAACGAGATGGTTAAGGTCATAATGGAGGTTGAATGCCCATTCGAGGACCTTGGTTAAGCAAAGGTTATATGGTGTTGAAAAGTCCATATATGGGAACCTTGTGCTTGTTAAGATCACAATGGTGGTGTAAAGTCCATGTGTGGATCTTGTGTTGGGTGTCCCGGATCTCGTTAGTGATGTTATACTACTACCAATCGGTGATGCTAAGGTTGTATGGTGTTTAAAAGTCCATACATGGGAACCTTGTGCATGTTAAGGTTATATGGTGTTTAAAAGTCCATATATGGGAACCTTGTGTAAGCTAAGGTTGTATGGTGTTTAAAAGTCCATACATGGGAACCTTAGGAAAGTTAAGGTTGTATGGTGTTTGAAAGTCCATACATGGGAACCTTGTGAATGTTGAGGTCAAATGGTGTTTAAAAGTCCATTTGGGGACCTTGGATTGGTAGTGTGTATGAAGCGTGGGGACAACGCTTGTGATCCGCGTATCCGATTGAATGTTGAGTTGAAAAGTGGATGTGGTTGATCACTTGGGAGCCAATATAATGTTCTTGATTATGATTAAGCATGAGATGCTTGAAAAGATGCATGGTTGCATGAAAAGTGTTTAATGCTTGTGAATGCATGTTTACTTGTTAAGTTGAACAAGTGTTGATTATCATTTGGTAAATGATGCAAGTGTGCATGAAATCTCTTTAATGCATTGGAGTCTTGTTAAGACTTGTTTTAAAAGGCATGTGATGATGATGTTGTGGTTCATAAGTTGCCTTTGTTTAATGCATGTGTTGGATTGATTGAGTAAATGGTTTTAAAGGGTTTCTTGCTTGGAATGATTTCCATGTATGAGAAAGGTATGTTATGAAATGGAAGTGTTTTCCAAGGTATGAATTTAACTTTGCATATGGTGTTTATGCATGGAATGGTTAAATGGATGATTTTGCAAATTATGCTTTGAAAAGGTTTTCTTAGCTTGTTAAGCTAAGGGTTGGTTTTCATGTTTGAGCAATGCATGGTTTAAGCATGTTGTTAAAAAGGGGTTTTCAAACTTTGCTTGGTAAACAAATCGAGTTGCTTTTCAAAGAGGTTTTATGACTCGCTGCATTGATGGTGTTTTGGTTTTGAGCATTCGTCACTAAGCATTATGTGCTTACGCTCCTTTTTGTCCACCAATGCAGATTCTTGAAGTTTGGACAGCGAGAAGCAAGGGATTCAAGGAGGACTCCATTTGAGATGTATGTCTCGGTGAATAGCTATAGTTAATAAAGGCATTGGGATAGAATCTCTTGGGTTAATGTTTATGTGTTTGTATATGTTCGGACAAGGATGATTATATGTTGTTGTTAATGTTGTTGGATCATGTTTTGGCTTATATGAGATGGATTTGGAGATTTTGTGTTTAAATGGTTGCTTGTGTAGGAAGCATGCCTATAGAATTGGGGCTTTACGTATATGATGATAATATGTTGAATTGTTGATGCAAGTATGTCTCTTATATGTTGAAATGCATGATGGTAAAGTTTGGTGGCTTTTGGAGTATGTTCGGATGGTCAATTGCGTGTTTAGGCATGTCTTTTTCTGCATTATGTGCAGGGCGTTTCGGAACAGGGACTACCGTTTCGGAACGGATGCCCTGAATCAGCCCAGGCGTCCGAAACGGTAGACACCGTTTCGAAACGGAAAGCATTCTGCCAGCCACCTATTTCGGTACGCGTTGCGGAACGGCCCCGCGTTTCGAAACGGGCTCTGCCTGTTTCGGAACACGTGACCGTTGGGGGCTGACAGTGGCAGTTAAATGTTTTGGAATGTTTGCATTTTGGTCCTGAAACTTGTTTGTGCAATTGTATGAGTTTGGGATGTCCGTTTAAGCTGAAATTTGGCAGAGAAGCATGAAACTTGATTAATTTTAAGTTGGTAATTTAAAATCTGGTTAAGTCCTTAAAGTTTTCAGAATTTACAGTTTGGTCCCTAAAGTTGTTAATTGTTCATTTGGGTCCCTGTTTGATCTCTGATGTTTATGATCTTCGAGTATGTTGTTGTGAGATCACATCTAAGGTTAACGTGCATTTAGACAAGATTAAAAAGAAAAAAAAGGGTCGTTAATCAAAGTTGACTTTCGGGTTGACTTTGGTTTTCCCCGTGTGACTTTCTTAATTCGGGTCAACCGTCTGGGCCGGGTTAAGGGGGTTACATTTGGTGGTATCAGAGCTAAGTTGCGAATGCTTGGGGAAAACGGTAAATTGTTGTGATGTGTGTTGATGTTTACCTTGTTGTGTGGATGAAAGTTGGTTGAATGTTGGTTGAAACACGTGTTTCTGAGTAAGTTGTTGATATTTGCAAGCATGCTTTGTGTTTTAAGAATCTTGGTTGAGCTTACGTGGATATATGCTGATGTTGTGAGTTGGTTTAATGCATGATGAAAGTGAAATGAGTATGTTATGTGGATTGTATGCTGTTGCAAGTGGATGTTGTTTGATGAAAGCATGATCGAAGTATGTTGTTTGATATGCTTGATGTTGTGATATCCATGTTCGTGTTGACTGTTATGTCATGTAATAGAGGGGGGATTCGGGATACCCATTGCCTTATTATTATAGCTATTGTGTTATTTTGGAGTTGGAGTTTGAATCCTTGCTTAAAGCTGGTCTAACTGGTTTGTTTGTTTTGTTGTGATTGTTTGTTGTTGTTAGTAGTATGGCGAATTCGTTGATAGAATGGCAGTTGGGTGAGATGGTTGCTGCCTTAGGGCAGGTTGTTAAGGCTTGGAATTCACCCTTCTGTAGAGGTGTTTCGTCTCAGTCTTCTGTGCCTGGAGTTGAGGTGGTAAGGCAGGAGGAAGAAGCTGGTTCTGTGATGAAGAGGTCATCACCTGTTGCTCAAGAGGTGTTGGGAACATCTCAGGCGGTAGCAAGGGTAAAGTCAGTGGATGTGCTGGCTGTAGGATGTGTGGGTTTGCCGAGGCAGCGTTTGTTGGATTTGGGTGCTGTGGAGTATCATGGTTCTTCACCTGAGACATTTGAGGCTTGGTTGGCCAGTGTGATTCTGATTCTGGATCAGGAAGGTTGTGATTATGCTTGTAAGCTGGGAAGTGTTGTCTCTTTGATGTTGGAGGATGCATGTGTCTGGTGGACATCTGTGGCGGTGGCGTCACATATACATGATATTGACTGGGATTTCTTTGTATCTGCCTTTTATGAAAGGTATCTTGGAGAGAAGTTTCCAAGGGTTAAGCAATGTGAAGGTAGTGCTGTTGTGGAGCAAGTGTTGCTTGAGCAAGGAGTGGAAGCTCAACCAACGGTATGTGACCGTTGTGAAAGGCGCCATGTTGGAGGTTGTTGGGGCGCGGGTGCTTGCTGGAACTGTGGTTCTAAAGTGCATGTTAAGTGCGATTGTCCTCTTGGGGTGAAGTCAGCTTGGGTGATAGCTAAAGGGTCTCTGAAAGGTCGTGGGCACGGCTGAAGCAAGGTTCAGAGGTGGCAGAAAGAGCAGAAGGTTGTGAAGAGTTTGGGAAATGAGAAGTGCTGGAAATGTGGGTCTGCTGGACATATGAGACGTGATTGTTTGATGTTGGCTCGGAATAGCCATGGTTCTTTACCGCAAGGAGATGGTGATGACCTTAAAGTGTTAGCTGGTGCTGCAGCGGTACGGTAGGAGGATGATGGTTCCGCGAGGAAGAGTGCTCGTCTGATGAAGCTTCAGGGTGGTGATGTGTTTTCAGGTAATTTTGTTAAGTAATCTTTGCTCTAGTTACCTTAGTTGGGTTTCTGTTGGTTTTCCTTGCGTGGTAAGTTTAGTCTTGTTGCCAGCATGTTGAGGTAATAGTTGTAGTTTTGAAAACATCTTTGGTGTGAAGAAGGTTTTAGTGAGTTTTGTGGTTAATGGTTGTTGGTATGATGGTATGATGGAGTTATATAAGTTAGAAGTGAGGAAGGAGATTGTCCTTAGACGGATTCTGAGGATGTTATTGGAGGGTGTGAGCTGGCATTCATGCACAGTTAAAATCATTGTTATATGCTATATTATATATGTGCTGGTCCATGCATACATGTGGCATGACATTAGAGGTTTTGCATACACGTACATCAGGCATTGATAAGGCATGTTGGTAATCATGCATACGATGTTCACACTCGCTAATAACTAATCAAATCTGTTAGTATGGTGGTTGGGTTAGGTTGGATGATGGGTTCTTTAGAGGTTGTTTTGGTGTTGGGTGAGAGTTAGAAGTAATGGAGTATATTAAGCTAGTTGCTAGTAATAGTGAGAGTGGTATAGCCTGTTGGTAGAAGGATAATGTTTGATGCTTAAAGAGTTTAGTGGTTTGGTGGTGAGGAGTATCGGTTGAGGTTAGAATCGGTCAAGTGGTTTGAATAGCTAAGTGGAAGGGGTAGTTCCTTGGTGCTAAGTGATGTGGCAGTTTAGTGGTTGTGTTCCCAAGTGCTGAGGTAGCTTAGCATTTAAGTTGTTGTGGAAGGGTTGGTTCGTAAGTGTTTGTTCTTAGCAACCTTTTGAGGAGTTGAGGAGTTGTTATGTATGTTAGGATAAGCGATGTTCTGGTAAGGCAAGTATTGTGGTCAAAGCTTGCGGTGGATAGGCAATGAAAGGTCAAATGCCATTGTTGGTTAGTGTTGCTGTGTAAACAAGTCTTGGGAGTTGTGTGTTGCGGTGATGTGTGCTGTAAAAGTTGAAGTTCTTCAGGTTGATGTTGGGGCTGTGTACAGTCCGGATATGTGAAAGGTTAAGTTATGGCTATTTTTGTGTGTTCTGGATTTTATGAACAGTATGTGGTAGTGTTGAGTTGGTGGAGTTTTTGTGTGGAATGTGTTCAGTGGTGGTTGGGGCTTTTGTGTTGCCGTGTGTGTTGCTTTGGGAAGGTTGTGGTTCTCTTTTCGCCAGTTGAAATTTCGAGGACGAAATTTCCTAAGGGGGGAAGAGTTGTAACGCCCCGGTTTTGGGCTTGGAAGTTTTGGGTTTGGACCAGACCGGTCGGGTTGCGGTTCGAATATATAAAGGTGAAATTAGGAAAGCCTAGTTCGGGTTGCACTAAAAATATGGAAAAATGTTCTAAAATCATCTTTTAATATATAAAAGTGAACTGTGAAATCAATTTTGGAAAATGAGGTTCGGAAGGGTGACATTTTGGCTAGTGACCAAAATGTAATTTTTGAAAGTTGCGTGACTGTTTTATAAAGGGTTGAAACTTTGAATCTTTAAGGAGCTATTATTCCAAAAAGAGTTTCTCCAGATTTTTCTAAGATATTTTGATGTATAATTCTGATTTTAAAGCTTAAGAAAAGTGGAGGGAAATCATTTTACTATTTTGTAACCAACTTTCCATTTTCTTCCAATTTTCATTTTCTCTCTTTTTCTCTCAACACAAACACTTTCTCTCCAGAGATTTACTTCTGATTTTGTCACTCAAATCTTCCTTTTCAATTCTCTTTGGGTTCCTAATCATCTCTACAACAAAACCTCACCATTTGCAAGTTGTTTCATCAAGCTTTTTGGTTCCAAAAACGGAGAAACTCAAGTTTGGAGGTAAGAACGTCCTTCTCCTCTAAACTCTCAGTTCTTTACTGAAATTCCTAAGTTCTCAATCCTTGATTTGTGATTTGTTAAAGGCTTTTCAATTGAAATCTTGATTTTGGCTTAAAATGCAAGATTTGCTTGATTTTGGTGAAATTTTCGTGTGATCTGTTTGGGCAGTGTTTTGAAGTGTCAAATTGATGTTAAATGAATGCTAAATTGATTAGAAGTTGAGGTTTAATTAATGCAATCCCGGATAGGTTGAATTTCCTAAGTTTTGCTTGAGTTTTTGGTTGTTTTTGGAGTGATCTTGGTGATCTGTTATACCTGGAGGTATAAGGACGTGTTTGTGATCATTTTGGATGTTAATTGATGTTTAAAAATGGTTAGAAGTGATGGATCTTGGCTGGGTTAAGTTTCGGAAGTGTTTGGTGGTGATTTCGGTTGTGTTTGGTAGCCGAAATGTTGGATTTGTGATGAGCAGCGAGTTTAGTTGTGTTGCTGGTGTTTTTAATGCATAATGATGCATTAATCTTATGTTGTTATGTGCTTGAAACAGGGGAGGAAGATCCGTGAGCATTTGAGGTGGTGTGGAAGGTTTCGGATGCTTGGAAGGCTTGTTGGCTAGCCTTGTTTTGTGTAACGGTGAGTGAAGTTGGGTTTTCAGCTTTTAAACCAAGGTTTGGATGTTTTGGGAGCTTAGTTTAAGTCTGAACAACTTTGCTAAGCTCAAGAGTAAGTATATGGATTTCCGCTCTTGGTTTGTGTTGTGAATTGGCTTTAAAAGCAATTGTGTTTGGTGGTTGCAATGCATGTGAGTTGCATGGTTTATATTTTGTTTTGAAAGCATATTTTAAGCATGGTTTAATGCTGGTTTTGAAAGCCATATGTGAAGGATGCTCAAGGTAAGAGATCCTTAGTTTTATACATTGAAAATGTGGTTTTGATGCATGGTGTTGCATGTTGTTCAATGGCTTTGTGTAATGCTTTTAAACAGTGGATTGATGATGGTAAATGATGGTTTTTGCATTATGATTATGCATGTGAATCATTGGACTAATGTGGTAAGTTGGTTATATTGGCAAGTGATGTAAATGGTTCTTGGTTTCTTTGATCGGATATAGTTAGCCGGCTATAGGATTGGGTGCACCGTGAATAAAGTCGCCTTGGAGGTGGAGTGGTTAAGAGTGAACCGATAAACTCCCTTCAAGTATCCTAACGAGATGGTTAAGGTCATAATGGAGGTTGAATGCCCATTCGAGGACCTTGGTTAAGCAAAGGTTATATGGTGTTGAAAAGTCCATTTATGGGAACCTTGTGCTTGTTAAGATCACAATGGTGGTGTAAAGTCCATGTGTGGATCTTGTGTTGGGTGTCCCGGATCTCGTTAGTGATGTTATACAACTACCAATCGGTGATGCTAAGGTTGTATGGTGTTTAAAAGTCCATACATGGGAACCTTGTGCATGTTAAGGTTATATGGTGTTTAAAAGTCCATATATGGGAACCTTGTGTAAGCTAAGGTTGTATGGTGTTTAAAAGTCCATACATGGGAACCTTAGGAAAGTTAAGGTTGTATGGTGTTTGAAAGTCCATACATGGGAACCTTGTGAATGTTGAGGTCAAATGGTGTTTAAAAGTCCATTTGGGGACCTTGGATTGGTAGTGTGTATGAAGCGTGGGGACAACGCTTGTGATCCGCGTATCCGATTGGATGTTGAGTTGAAAAGTGGATGTGGTTGATCACTTGGGAGCCAATATAATGTTCTTGATTATGATTAAGCATGAGATGCTTGAAAAGATGCATGGTTGCATGAAAAGTGTTTAATGCTTGTGAATGCATGTTTACTTGTTAAGTTGAACAAGTGTTGATTATCATTTGGTAAATGATGCATGTGTGCATGAAATCTCTTTAATGCATTGGAGTCTTGTTAAGACTTGTTTTAAAAGGCATGTGATGATGATGTTGTGGTTCATAAGTTGCCTTTGTTTAATGCATGTGTTGGATTGATTGAGTAAATGGTTTTAAAGGGTTTCTTGCTTGGAATGATTTCCATGTATGAGAAAGGTATGTTATGAAATGGAAGTGTTTTCCAAGGTATGAATTTAACTTTGCATATGGTGTTTATGCATGGAATGGTTAAATGGATGATTTTGCAAATTATGCTTTGAAAAGGTTTTCTTAGCTTGTTAAGCTAAGGGTTGGTTTTCATGTTTGAGCAATGCATGGTTTAAGCATGTTGTTAAAAAGGGGTTTTCAAACTTTGTTTGGTAAACAAATCGAGTTGCTTTTCAAAGAGGTTTTATGACTCGCTGCATTGATGGTGTTTTGGTTTTGAGCATTCGTCACTAAGCATTATGTGCTTACGCTCCTTTTTGTCCATCAATGCAGATTCTTGAAGTTTGGACAGCGAGAAGCAAGGGATTCAAGGAGGACTCCATTTGAGATGTATGTCTCGGTGAATAGCTATAGTTAATAAAGGCATTGGGATAGAATCTCTTGGGTTGATGTTTATGTGTTTGTATATGTTCGGACAAGGATGGTTATATGTTGTTGTTAATGTTGTTGGATCATGTTTTGGCTTATATGAGATGGATTTGGAGATTTTGTGTTTAAATGGTTGCTTGTGTAGGAAGCATGCCTATAGAATTGGGGCTTTACGTATATGATGATAATATGTTGATGCAAGTATGTCTCTTATATGTTGAAATGCATGATGGTAAAGTTTGGTGGCTTTTGGAGTATGTTCGGATGGTCAATTGCGTGCTTAGGCATGTCTTTTTCTGCATTATGTGCAGGGCGTTTCGGAACAGGGACTACCGTTTCGGAACGGATGCCCTGAATCAGCCCAGGCGTCCGAAACGGTAGACACCGTTTCGAAACGGAAAGCATTCTGCCAGCCACCTGTTTCGGTACGCGTTGCGGAATGGCCCCGCGTTTCGAAACGGGCTCTGCCTGTTTCGGAACACGTGACCGTTGGGGGCTGACAGTGGCAGTTAAATGTTTTGGAATGTTTGCATTTTGGTCCTGAAACTTGTTTGTGCAATTGTATGAGTTTGGGATGTCCGTTTAAGCTGAAATTTGGCAGAGAAGCATGAAACTTGATTAATTTTAAGTTGGTAATTTAAAATCTGGTTAAGTCCTTAAAGTTTTTAGAATTTACAGTTTGGTCCCTAAAGTTGTTAATTGTTCATTTGGGTCCCTGTTTGATCTCTGATGTTTATGATCTTCGAGTATGTTGTTGTGAGATCACATCTAAGGTTAACGTGCATTTAGACAAGATTAAAAAGAAAAAAAAGGGTCGTTAATCAAAGTTGACTTTCGGGTTGACTTTGGTTTTCCCCGTGTGACTTTCTTAATTCGGGTCAACCGTCTGGGCCGGGTTAAGGGGGTTACATAATTTATAATTTAGGGTGTTGCAAATCCCCTCCTCTTAAAATAAATTCGTCCTAGAATTTACCTAAAGAAAATAGGTGCGGATACTGCTCTCTCATGGTAGATTCAGGTTCCCACGTGGCTTCTTTATTTCCATGGTTTTTCCATAAAACTTTGACAAGGGGAATTGTTTTATTTCGAAGTCCCCTTTCCTCTCGTTCTAGAATCTGAGTTGGTTCTTCCTCGTAAGACAAATCTTGGTTCTGCTCCACATCGTCTGGTTCAAGGATATGTGAAGGATCATATCGATAACTTCGTAGCATTGACACATGAAAAATGTTATGGATCTTGTTAAATTCTTTTGAAAGTGCTAGCCGATAAGCAACCGGGCCAATCCTTTCAACTATTTTGAAAGGTTCAATAAATCAAGGGCTGAGTTTCCCTTTTTTTCCCGAATCTAAATACCTCTTTCCATGGAGATACCTTAAGAAACACTTTATCTCCTACAATATAATGAATATTACATCTTTTACAATCGATGTATGCCTTCTGTCGATCAAAAGCTTCCTTCAATCGATTGCAAATTACTTGAACTTGCTTTTCTGTCTCTCTAAGAAGTTCAGGCCCCAAAGCTTTATTCTCTCCCAACTCCGACCAACATAAAGGTGACCTGCATTTTCATCCATAAAGATCTTCAAAGGGAGCAATTTGGATGGAAGACTGGTAGCTATTATTGTATGCAAATTAAGCTAGGGGTAGGGTTTTCTCCCAATTCTTCAAAAAGTCTAAAACACAGGCTCGAAGCATATCCTCCAAAACTTGTATTGTTCGTTCAGACTGACCATCTAACTAGGGATGGAAGGTAGTGCTAAGGTTTGTCTTAGTCCCGAGATCTTTCTAAAGAGATTTCCAGAATCTAGAAGTAAATCTAGAGTCTTGATCGGAGATTATAGAAGTAGGAATTTCCTGAAGTCTTATTATCTCATGGATGTAAAGCTTTTCTAGTTGATCCAAGCTCATGTTCATTCGAACAGGAAGAAAGTGAGATGACTTGGAAAATCTAGGGGACTATTGTGAGCCACTTGTAAGATTTCTTCCTAGGTGACAAGGGTATCCTACTCACGAAGTCCATAGTTATTTGCTCCCATTTCCACTGTGGTATTTCAATTGGTTGTAATAAACTCGAAGGGACTTGATGCTCTTCTTTTAATTTCTGGCACACTAAGCATTTGGATACAAAGTCTGTGATAGCAGATTTCAACTCGGGCCACCAATAAAGATCTTTCAAATCTTTATACATCTTCATCGATCCAGGATGAATCGAAAAAGAACAATTGTGAGTCTCTTGTAAGATTTCTTTTCTCAAAGTGGAATCTTTAGGGACACATACTCTTTTTTGAAAATAGAGTAGACCATCCTCCTTCAAGAAAAAATCTATTTTGACATCGTCTTTAAATTTGAATACAATTTCTTGTAATTCAGGATCCGATTGTTGAAGTAATTGAATTCTTGATACAAGTTCAGAATGAATTCGAAATGTGGCCAAGACTCCTTACTTCTTGGATACTCGAAAATGGGCATTGATAGAGCTTGAAGCTACAAAATTTGTAAAAACAAAGTTTTATATACTAATCACTAGAAGTTTCGAATAGATGGGGCGAAATGGAATTGTTCAAAATTTTACCACTAAAATGTTGTCGACTGAGTGCATCAGCCACAACATTAGCTTTACCAGGGTGGTAATTGTAACTGCAACCCTCTTACCTCGGTCTAGGCGTTTGACCTGATCTAAGAGAATATATTACTTATTAAACCGAACATCAACTGTTCATTCATTTGCAACAATCTGATTAAGGTCAAATCACAAAATTATTGTTACCAACCTTTAATTAGGTTCATTACATGCTTGCAGGTGAAGTATCAGCGTCATATGATCATTCAATTATCCATAATTGCAAATCAAATAAACAGGGACTAAAATGTAAACATTCAAAATTGACAAATTATGCCATTTTAACTAACTTAACGACCCTGTTTCGAAACAATCACCCCATGTTTCGGAACCATGCATTCTAGTAGCATTTGGTCTCGAAACGGCCCTTACCCATTTCAGAACCAAATCCGAAATTGATCTCCCCTACAATCAGACAACACAGAGTTGTATCGAAACGACCCCGAGTTTCGATACGGGTACAAAATATAACTAAAGGTCTTGAAACAGTTTAGTAGTGTTCCGAAACATTAAGACCAAATATGAAAGATGTATCGAAACAGATGCTACTCTTTCGAAACACATACCAGAACCGCACTAAAACATCAACATTTAAGCACCTTTAAATATACCAATTTCGCCACAAATCTTCATGCAATCCTAAGTAAACACCAACCAGATATTTATCCAACACATAGGCATCATCAAAGGTTTCTAACATCATGAATTTCAAAACATGATTACTTTAGAGGTATGCCACCTAAAACATTCCACATAGAGTATCAAAATCCACAAAACAAAGCATATCAACATATAAAGGCTCATTACAAGTCTTAAAAAGCAAAACACACTTGCCAAACCAGGGAGTTTCAACAAACATCTCCAAATACCGAGGTACCCTCGCCATTGCCATTTCTACCTTATTAAAAGTGTCAAAACCCATACTTGTAAATCGAGTGATGTCTTGGGTGAATTCCCATGCTATTTTGCTACCAATAAGCTCACTAATCTGCATTGTTGGAAAGGAGAGCATAAGCATATTTTCTTAGTGAGGGAAAGCTCAATTTAAACAACAACAATGCATTTTTCAAAACAATGCTTCCTTTAAAACATAACCACATCATGCTCAACTTCCTTATGCTTTTAAAACCACACGTAAAACATCATTTATAAACCACATGTATCATTTCCTCATGCATATCTCATTGCAACCAAACCAAAGCTTCACATGATAAAATCTCATAAAGAATAACCATTATGTATAAAAGTCTTTATAAAAAATCATTTCAAAACCATGATACATGTTCAATTCATATATTGACATTTCAAGTGAACCGAATGGAATCTACCCCCATCTAATAATGATTGGATATACGAACACACTTGACAGAATCAACCCCCGCCAAACCCTTGATAGAATCAACCCCTATCAAGTCAAATGGTGAAATCAACTCTCACCATAATCTTACTTCGGTCGGGATGCCACTACCTGCATTACCCGTGGTGATAGAATCTCCCCCTATCACTCGCAACACAATAGAATCTACCCCTATTGTGTCACCTAAGAATTTATCACACGCGTTGATTTTATATATAATAGTGCACTTTACATCATATTAGTCTATCAGCATATCCGATAATAGAAATCTCATCACTAAGCCAATATATCATTTAATTCCATGTTAACTCACTTCTTTCAATGCATCAATAAAATCATCACATGTCTCATTTCAAAACATTCTTAAATATAGCATAATATCTCATCAAAAATATAACCTCTTGAAACATTATCAAATCATTTCTTGGGATATAAATAAGCAAAACCATGCTTATAAAACTTGCATAACAGTGAGTAACAAAATATAAATCCAAAACATGAGAATGATAATCCACATGGACTTTAAACCGAAAAACGAGAGCGTTAGAAACCATACTTACATCCGAGATTAGCTAAGCAGTTCAAGCTTACACTAACCTCCCAAACCTTGTTTTCAAGCTTATGAAAACGTTAAAACCACATCCACTCACCGCTACAACTTCGCCTTACTTGTCGAAGCTATTCCAAGCTTTCAAAACTCAAAAAACGCCTTCTAACGATCAAGTAACATTTTGCCCTGCTTCTAACCAATGAAAAACAGAGGATTAATGCACACTCTTGCAATCAAACCACCAACAACACAAACTCACATGGAACTCCAACATTCGCCAAAAATTAACAACCGATACAACTTAAACATCAGTAAAACCACTTTAAACCATTCCCAATCATTTCCTAGCAAAATCAACCATCAATCCTCATCCATTTACAACCTAAACCACTTCCCCAACCTCTATAAACCTCCAATTATCAAGAAACCACAACAACAGCCCCTAAAACTCAAGATTTCATCACTAACAACTAGCAATCTAACTAGTTTCGGGATTACTCAACAAAATCCATCAACTTAACATTATTAGCCATTAATAACATGTTAATAATCAATCATTAACTCAGCAATTAACATCAAATCCAAAGATCCACCATAAATCTTCAAGAAACCTCAATTAAACATGATTTCATCAATTAATATATAAAATCCCATTAAAAACAGTATGTAAAAGACTAAATACTTGGAAATTTCAGTAAAGAACATGTCATTAGAGGAGAAGAACAACCCTACCTCTAATGACGAGCTCTTCCTCCATTTTTGAAAAGAAACCAAAAGGAAGCCAAAGAGAAAAGAGTAGATTCAATAGGAAATCAATAGAAAATAGATAAGTCTTTAAAATCAAAATAAAATTTAGAGTTTACCTTGAAAATCTTGCTATTTGGATGAAGGGATTTTGAGAGAAAAGGGAAAGAATAAAACTATCGTCAAATCTAATTTGTGAGGAAATGAAAAACCGTTTTAACTTCCCTCCATATTTTTAATATAATTTATTTAATTAAAATTGTAAAATAGGAGGAAAAGTCTCTATTAGCCCTTGGTATTGCTCCTTAAAGATTCAAAGCATTAGCCTTTTACGTTTTTACCATTAAATCTAACTTTGCCATTTTTACATTTTAGTCACTAAACCAAAATGTCCAATTTCAAAAATTGTTTTCTTTAAATTAACTTTACCAAAATTAATCATAAATATAATTAAGATTTTAAGAAATTTTCCCATATTTTTATTCGACCAAAAACCTTTTAATTTAATCATTTCCCGAAACTAGACTAGACCGCTAAATTGGTTTGAACCGAACTGCCTAACCAAACCCAGCTAACACCTAGGCCCAAAACTGAGGCGTAACAACTCTCCCCACTTAAGAAATTTCTTCCTCAAAATTTACCTGGTGGAAAGAGATAAGAAATTTCTTCCTCGACACCTCGATGTCTCCAAAGCAGCTTCACCAACTCAATGGTCTTTCCGCGAAGCACCTTACTATCTGAATCCAAGATCTCTATTGGTTCCTTATCATAAGATAAATCTGGATTCAACTCCACTTCCTCAACTGACAACACATGCGAAGGATCCGAACGATACCTCTGAAGCATAGGTACATGGAAAAAATCATGTATCTTCTCCAAATCCGGTGGTAACCGCAACCTATACGCAACAAGGTCAATCCTCTCAAGCACCTCATAAGGTCCAATAAACCTCGGGCTCAACTTGCCCTTTCGCCCGAACCTCATCCCCTTTTTCCAAGGCCAAACGTTCAAGAAAACCTTATCACCAACCTCAAACTCAATTTCTTTACGCTTCAAATTCGCATAAGACTTCTGACGATCGGAAGCCTCCTTTAGACGATCACAAATGAGCTTCACCTTATCAGTTGTACCCTTGAGAATATCCAGCAAAGGAATCAACTTTTGCCCCACTTCTACCTAACAAACGGATGTACGACACTTCCATCCATACAAAGCCTCCTACGGTGCCATTTGTATGCTCGCCTGATAGCTATTATTATAGGCAAACTCTACCAACGACAACAATTTGTCCCACGAACCTTGGAAATCAATGACACAACTCTGGAGCATATCCTCCAACATCTGGATAACCCGCTCTGACTAACCATCCCTCTGAGGATGATAAGATGTGCTAAAACTCAACCTCTTTCCCAAGGCCCAATGCAAACACTCCCAGAACCTCAATGTGAACTGCGGATCCCTATCTGAAACTATAGACTTAGAAACACCATGCATCCGCACAACCTCCGCAACATAAAGCTCTGCAAACTCATCCAGGGTAAACGTAGTAAGCACAGGAAAGAAATATGCACACCTCGTCAATGCAAACACTCCCAGAACCTCGATGTGAACCGCGGATCCCTATCTGAAACTATAGACTTAGAAAAACCATGCATCCGCACAACCTCCGCAACATAAAGCTCTGCCAACTCATCCAGGGTAAACGTAGTATGCACAGGCAAGAAATGTGCACACCTCGTCAACTGATCCATAATCACCCACACAGAATTCTTCTTTGACGGTGTCAAAGGCAAACTAAAAACAAAATTCATTGCGATCCTCTCCTATTTCCACTTCGGAATCCTCAAAGGCTGCAACAGACCGGATGGAAATTGATGTTTAGCTTTCACACGCTAACACACCAAACACTTGCTAACAAACTCCGCCACATCCTTTTTCAAGCCCACCCAGTAGTACTCATCTTGCAACCACTAATACATCTTAGTACTACCTGAATGCATGGAAAAGGGACTATTGTGAGCTTCCTTCAAGATAGTGTGCCTCAACTCAATATCCTCTGGCACAACTACTCGACCCTTAAAACACAAGACGTCATCATCACTGAAACTATAGTCCGAGGGATTACCTTCCGCTATGACCGTAACATGCGGAACCAAGGAATCATCAAGCAACTATTTTACCTGAAGTTCGGCCACCAAGCCACCATCACAAGACAAACTTAAACGAGCAAACATCGCTCTCAACTCCACTGCAACCATACGGGTCAAAGCATCGGCCACCACATTGGCCTTCCTTGGGTGATACTCGATCGAAAGTTCGTAATCCTTCAACAACTCCATCCATCGACGCTGCCAAAGATTTAGCTCCTTCTATGACATAATGTGAAACCAAAATTGATTTTGATATAACACATAAACTTATGGACCAATTTGCAAAACAATAAATTTTTAAGTATTCTTTAAAGTCTCACAATTGACAAGTTTTTTAAACAAAATAATATCTAAAGACATGCTCTTAAACATATATAATTCTCTAAGTCTTTTCCTATGTTTTTCAAGCCAAACTATGCAAAAACGCTCAGGCGTATCGATACCCTTATGCGTATCGATACCCTCTTTGGCTACTGGAATTTTGATTCTCAAACCAAAGTATACAAAAACGCCCAGGCGTATCGATACCCTCTTTTGCCACTGGAATTTTAATGGACATACATACCGTACCAATACGCCTTGCAACCGTATCGATACGATATTCATCTGGGCAACCCTTTTCATGAAACCGTACCGATACGCCTTGCAACCGTATCGATACGATAAGAATATCTTTGAAAAATCTAAGCATTTCATTTTTAGACCGTTACTTGTCAGTTGGTTGGTTTCCCAATTTTTAAAAGACCGTTATACCGTACTGATACGCTTGGTATGCGTATCGATATGCTTTTTATGAAAACTTGACTTGGGATTCCAGTGAGTAAAAACCGTATCGATACGGCCATCAGTACCGATACGCCCCTTAAAACCGTACCGGTATGTCTTATGTGTGTATCGATACGCTCTGTTTTCAGGCACAACGGCTCTTTCCTCTTTGATGCAGGTATCGATACGCCCTTCCCGAGTACCGATACGGTAGGCTGCAGAGCTGCATTTAATGCGGGAAAATTGCTCTCAACGGCTCTATTGATGATCCCAACTACCCAAACGGCTAGAAATCAATGCAAGGGTATAAAAACAAGCTTCAATTGACCAAGCAACAACTATTGAACCCACAAGCAACATCAAAGCAAAAAAAAATTCAAACCCTAGTGCTCTTCAAAGTCAAATTCTTGTACCCAACTCTAGTGATTTTATTTGTTATCTTATATTGTGAGTTTGGGGAGTTTGAAATTGTATTTGGGTAAAAATTTATCCTTTGAGAGGAATTGTTTGAGTTTACCAAATCCTTATCATTGTAAATTGAGTGGATTAACTTTGGGTAGAAAGCTTAATCAATTTGTAAGGTTACCTCCTCATCCAAGAAAAGGGGAAGAATTCAAGTAGTGAATTTGATGAAAATCCTTAGTGGGAACTAAGGTAGTGGATGTAGAGTTCATTTGGAGAACTTGAACAACTCTAACCACTTGTGTCATCTTTTATTTTTCACTCATACCCCCTACCTAATTTTTAATTGCCAATTCACCCCCTCTTGGCCATTTGCAATTGTGTGATCAACTCAACAATTGGTATCAGAGCTACACTCATTGGAAGGATTAAAACCCTCTTGAGTTGATTCTAGGAGAGTTTGATCAACAACTAGTCAAGAAATGGCATCCACCTCCAACTCCAACCTCTATGAGTCCCAATCTACCACCAAGCCACCATTCTTCAATGGGGATAACTACCCATATTGGAAGAATAGGATGAGGCTCTTTATCAAGTCCACCGACTACATGGTGTGGGATGTGGTTGAAGAAGGTCCATACATTCCTATGAAGAGAGATGGAGAAGCAAGACTTGTCCCAAAGGTAAAAGCCGAAATGACAGATGATGAACGAAGAAGGATGCAAGTGAATGACAAAGCTCTTCGATCGAAAATGCCAAGGAGGTTTGGGATACCCTCGAGACAACATATGAGGGAACTAGTGATGTCAAGGAGACAAAAATTGGGCTACTCAATCTAAGCTATGAAAATTTCAAGATGGATCCCGATGAAAGTGTCTCCAAGATGTTTGATCGATTCTCGGTCATAGTCAACGGTTTGAAAGGGTTCGGCGAGATCATCCCCGAAGACAATCTAGTTAGGAAATTGTTGTATTCTCTTCCGGAGTCATGGGACAGCAAGAGAACGGCTATTATTGAAGCTCGAGATTTAAAGACTCTCAAGCTTGATGCTCTTGTTGGATCTCTACTCACCCATGAGATTATGAGAAAGGGAAGAGAAGAAGAAAAGAAAGTGGTTGAGAAGAAGGATGTTGAGAAGAAGAAGGTTGGAATCGCTCTAAAAGCTTCATATCAAGAAAGCGATTCAAGTGAAGATGAAGATGAGGAGATGGCCATGTCGGCCAAACGGTTCACTCGCTTCATGAAGTCCAATCGTGGGAGAAAGTTTATTAGAAAAGGAGACTTCAAGAGCAAGAGTAAGGAAGAGGAGAAGGACCAAATCACTTGCTATGAATACAAAAAGCCCGGTCACATCCGTTTCGAATGTCCTCAATTGAAGAGGAAGAGTTTTGGGAAGAAGAACAAGCTCAAAGCTCAAATAGCAACTTGGAGTGACGATGAGTCTTCCGAGGAAGAGGAGGAAGTGGCCAATCTATGTCTCATGGCCATTGATGATGAACCAAAGGTAAATTCCAACTTATCTAATTTTGATTTTACATTTGATGAGCTTCAAGATGCTTATGATGAATTGCAAGAGGCTTACGATGAGTTAGTAGGAAAATATAAAGAATCCATTTTGAGAAACAAGAAAAATATTTCCGATTTGAAAAATCAAAATGAAACTTTTTCAAAAACTAACTCCGAATTGGAAAAGAAAGTTTTGTTTTTAGTAAATCTTTCAAATGATCTTAAAACGAAAAATCTTGAACTTGAAAAACTTCTTTCCGATTTTCAAGATTATCACACAAAGGAAGTGGATAATCTTAAAAAATCAATTGCTATTGGGAAAAACAATTTTGATAAAGGAAACCCTTCTAGATCCTAATATATAAAAAGAAAACCTTTTATTCCTAAATAAAGAAATTTTAATAAGCAATTTAGAGGTCAAAGAGTTAGAAGTGTTTGGGTTCCTAAGGAACTCATTGTTTCTAATAATATGAATGCTATTGCTTCTTGGATTTCTAAGGGAGCCAAAATTTTGAAGGCTAACACACATGGACCCAAAATGATTTGGGTACCAAAAATCAAGGCCTAATTACTTTGTTTGTAGGGGGAGCATTGCTACAAGGCCAAAGCTTCAAGCCAAAACTCATGGTACCTTGATAGTGGATGCTCAAGACATATGACCGGTGACAAGAGTAGATTCGTGGAACTAAAGCCAAAGAGTGGTGGAGTGGTGACTTTCGGTGACAACTCCAAAGGCCACATTGAAGGAATAGGCTCCATTGGTAATCACTCTTCTATTTTCATTGAAAATGTTTTGTATGTCAACGGTTTTAAACATAATTTGTTGAGCATTAGTCAATTATGTGATAAGGGTTTTAATGTTTTATTTGATAAAAGTGGTTGCAAAATTTTAAACATTAAAACAAATCAACTAATGCTCATAGGACATAGAATAGGCAATATATACATGGTGCATTTAGATGACATCCATTCATCCCATACATGCTTAGTTGCACATGATGAACATGACTCATGGCTTTGGCATAGAAAATTAGGACATGCTAGCATGAGTGTCTTAGAGAAATTAATTTCCCTTAATCTAGTTAGAGGTTTACCCAAACTTAAATTTTCTAATGATAAAATTTGTGATGCATGTTCAAAGGGTAAACAACATAGAACTTCATTTAAATCCATTAATGATGTCTCTACTAGTAGATGTTTACAATTGATTCATATGGATCTTTTTGGGCCTATTAGAACAATGAGCTTGGGTGGTAAATCATATGCTTTTGTGCTTGTAGATGACTATTCTAGGTTTACTTGGGCTCTATTCTTAAGTACAAAAGATGAGGCTTTAGAAAAATTCATCACATTTTCTAAAATAACTCAAAATGATCTTGAACTTAAAATTTCTCATATTAGAAGTGATCATGGAACCGAATTTCAAAATCTAGGTTTTGATGAGTTTTTAAATGAAAATGGGATTAGCCACAATTTTTCCGCACCTCGCACTCCTCAACAAAATGGGGTAGTTGAGAGGAAAAATCGAACCTTAGAAGAAATGGCTAGAACCATGCTTTGCGAAAATAATTTACCTAAATATTTTTTGGCGGAAGCCACAAATACCGCTTGCTATATTATAAATCGAGTAATGATTAGGCCAATCTTGAAGAAAACACCTTATGAGATTTTAAAATCTAAGAAGCCTAACATTAGCTATTTTCATCATTTTGGTTGCAAGTGTTTTGTTTTGAACAATGGTAAAGAAAACTTAGGTAAATTTGATGCTAAAAGTGATGAAGCTATTTTCTTAGGGTACTCTTTAAACTCTAAAGCCTATCGTGTATTTAACAAAAGAACTCTAGTTGTTGAAGAGTCTATACATGTTGTTTTCGATGATAACCTCCTTCCGAGGAAGGAATGTTGTGATGATGATGATGTAAGAATCCTTGATGCCATTGATGGAGGACAAACGTCAAAGGTGGATGAGATTCCAACTAAAGATGAGGATACACAAGATCCACCTCTTGAAGCCTTGAAGGACTTGGCTCTTGAGGAAAATGAGGTATCTTACCCAAGGGAGTTCAACTATGTCAAAGGTGGTGAAATCTTGGGTGATCCATCCAAGGGGGTAACTACTAGATCCTCTCTCAAATTAATGAACCATGTTGCATTTCTATCATGCATTGAGCCTAAAAATATTAAGGAAGCTTTAAAAGATGATTTTTGGATTTTGGCTATGCAAGAAGAATTAAATCAATTTGAGAGAAGTAAAGTTTGGACATTAGTTGAAAGGCCAAATAATCAATCTACTATAGGAACTAAATGGGTATTTTGGAATAAATTAGATGAAAGTGGTAATATAGTGAGAAACAAGGCTAGGCTTGTTGCTCAAGGCTATACCCAAGAAGAGGGAATTGATTTTGATGAGACATATGCACTCGTAGCTAGGATGGAAGCCATTAGGGTGCTTTTAGAATTTGCATGTTATAATAATTTCAAGCTTTTTCAAATGGATGTGAAAAGTGCCTTTTTAAATGGTTTTATAAATGAAGAAGTGTATGTTGAACAACCACCGGGTTTTGAGAATTCAAAATTTCCAAACCACGTGTTTAAACTAACAAAAACTCTTTATGGTTTAAAACAAGCTCCTAGAGCTTGGTATGAGAGACTTTCAAATTTCTTAATTGAAAAGGGTTTTGAAAAAGGAAAGGTGGATACTACACTCTTCATAAAAAGATATAACAATGACATCTTAGTAGTACAAATCTATGTTGATGATATCATTTTTGGTTCTACTAATGAGTGTTATTGTAAAAAAATTTCTAAGCTAATTCAAGGTGAGTTCGAGATGAGCATGATGGGGGAGCTCTCATTCTTTTTGGGACTCCAAATCAAACAAAGGAAAGATGGCACATTCATAAATCAAGCTAAGTACGTGAATGATATGCTCAAAAAGTTCGGCTTGGAGAATGCAAAACCTCAAGCCACACCTATGAGTTCTTCCATAAAGCTTGACAAAGATGAAGGAGGTAAGTGTGTTGATTCTAAGCTTTATAGATCCATGATAGGTTCTTTGCTTTACCTTACCGCAAGTAGACCGGATATTATGTTTAGTGTTTGCTTGTGTGCTAGGTTTCAAGCTAGTCCTAGAGAATCACACTTAGTTGCCATTAAGAGAATTTTTAGATACCTTAGAGACACACCTACTATAGGCCTTTGGTATCCTAAAAACTCTTCCTTCAGGCTTCATGCTTATTCGGATGCAGATTATGGGGGATGTAAGATAGATAGGAAAAGTACTTCCGGGACATGCCAATTCTTAGGTAGTATGCTCGTATCTTGGTTCTCTAAGAAACAAAATAGCGTAGCCTTATCTACCACCGAAGCGGAGTACATATCCTTAGGGAGTTGTTGTGCTCAAGTCCTTTGGATGAAGCAACAACTCTTAGATTATGGTGTTGAAATAGAAACCATACCCCTTAGGTGTGACAACACTAGTGCCATTTGTCTCACTAAGAATCCCATCCAACACTCTAGAACTAAACAGATAGAAATTAGACATTTCATTAGAGATCATGTTTTGAAAAATGATGTTGTTATAGAGTTTGTTGACACCTTGAACCAATTAGCGGATATATTTACAAAACCTTTAGATAAAGAGCGCTTTTGGACCCTTAGGAGAGAGTTAGGTTTAACTAGCCTTTCTTGACCCCTTCTAGGTCCCAAAATGTCAAAATTTGCTTGAAATTGTTTGTGATTCATGCTTATGTTAATTTTGCTCTTTTTGCTTCTATGCATGTTGCTAGGGGAGTATGCATTAAGTTTAGCCATTAAAACTTGTTCATATGACATACACATGCATTTAGGGACGTTTCAAATTGGATTTTTGTACTTAAATCTGTCAAAAATGCCTAATCTGGTAAAGGCGTATCGATACGGCTGAAGCGTATCGATACGGGTTGATAACTGTGAATCTTTGAAGATGAACAAGTATCGATACGACCCCGCGTATCGATACGGTAAAGTCAAGGGAAATAGTCAAAGTCAATGCGTACCGATACGGTCATGCGTATCGATACGGTAGTAACGAAGAATAAAAAATTAGGGTTAAAGGGTATCGATATGCGTGTCTAGCGTATCGATACGGTCTCGACGGAGAGGCTATTTAGTGCTGCTATTGTTAAAAAGCCTTATAAACAAAAACCCCTCTTTTCTCTCCAAAACCCTAGCTGCAAAACCCTATAAAAACCCCCTCAATACTTCAATTTTTACCATTAATCTTAAAAATTCTTTGAGGGCTTTTAATCTTCACATCAAGGCTAAGCTTTTTCAACAAATCTTGTGCATTCACATCACCTCATTCATCCAATCTAAGATTCAAGGTATAAAACTCTTCTTTTTTATTTTCTTTGATTTTCGTTTGATTTTTATTATTGTTTCAACTGAATTTTTGTACAAAACATGTTTGATTGTTATGGGTTTCAACTTTTTCACAAAATTTTTTCAAAAAATCAAAATTTTTCATTCGAATATAATTTCTATTCGAATTTTTAATCTATTTTTTTATTTTTTTTCAGAATTGTAATTTTTTTAAAATCAAAATTCTTTTTACAATTACCTTGAATTATTAGAATTTATTGGATTGAATTGGATGTTAATTGCATACATATTCGAATCGCTTTTTGATGTGTTTTCAGGGTTATGGCACCATCGAAAAAGGGAACTAAGCGTCATCGTTCTAATTCCAATCCTAATAAGGATGTCGAGGGTAATCCTACACCTAACCTTCCCTATATTATCCAATTAAGTTTTCCCGATGATGGCGATATAGAACGATACAAACTCTTTCAAGGTATGAACCTTAGGGAAGAACGTGTTGTGTCAATCCCATTCTTAAGTTCTGCCCGTTTTAAATTCCAATACCTATCTTTAATTAAGCAATGGAAGTTTTTACCTTTTTTGAGCATTCCTCCTATCCTATATAGGAATCTAGTCATCGTATTCTTTTCTAATGCCGTATGCATTCATGATGAAGCTAGGGAGAGTGTCATTGCTATTGAATCTTCTGTTATGGGCAAAACCTTTCAAATTGATCAAAAAATTTATGTAATGTCTTTGGTTTTGAAAACATTGGTATTGATGATGAACAATCTTTGGGTACGGGTCCTTTAGGCTCAGCAAAAGTTTTAAATGCTCATGATTGTATCCTTCATCTTCTTGTTTCTTGGTTTCTTCGTCCATCGGGTGGGAAATATTCAACTATTCGTCAAATAGATGATTTTTGGCTTAGGTGTTTTAGAGAAGGTCAACGTCCAAATCTTTATCAAATTATGTTTGCCGGCCTTGTCTTTTTAGTCCAACACCGTCACACCAAACAAGTCTCATCCTTCTACTACTCAACGGCTTTGAGTTTTCTATTTCATTCCCTTGGCATTGATTGTTCCCATGATCATCCCGAAACCCTTGGCCTTCCCATAGATGAGCGTTCTCTAGCTCGTTCTGGTTTTTCTTATGTTTGTAATGAATGGGTTCGTACCACTCAAGATCCTCCACAAGATGCTCCGGTCGATGCTTCTCGTGCTTCTTCGAGCTCTCGCCGTTCTCCACTTGATTCCTCCTCCATGGGTACTCTAATAACTTTTCTAAATGAGAAGTTCACTTTCATGGAAGCCGGGTTTACCACGATGGATACTCGATTCACATCCTTAGAAGATCGCGTCAAAGGTATGGAGAAGAAGATGGACACCATGGCTTCTCGCAAAAACTCCATGGATATCTATCTTACCGCCTTCCATGGTGCTTGGCTCAACCAAAACCGAAGGAATCAACCATCTCAAGATGATGAAGAAGAAGAGGACGAGGACGAGGACGATGGTGAAGATGACGCGTAGTTTATGCATCTCATCTTAGGGCATTTAGTCTTTTATATTCTGTTATTGCACTTTTGTTTTTAGGTACTAAGTCTATGTCTATTATCTATGTTTTTAGGATTTTAAAGTTTGGATTATGGTGTTTGCTTTGAAATTTATGCATTTGAACTATTATGTTTAATTTGAAGTTTATGCATTTGAACTCTTATGATTGTTTTAAGTTTAATGAATTATTGTTGCTATTATGTTGCTATTATCCTTGTATTTTTATTTGATCTAACAAAAAGGGGGAGAAGGATCATTGAGTCTATGTTTTATTTTTGAAAATCTATCTTAAAGTAAGGGGGAGAAAGCTTTTCAAAGTTTCAAAAATTTATTTGTGGTTTTGTTATACCAAAAAGGGGGAGATTGTGAAACCAAAATTGATTTTGATATAACACATAAACTTAAGGACCAATTTGCAAAACAATAAATTTTTAAGTATTCTTTAAAGTCTCACAATTGACAAGTTTTTTAAACAAAATAATATCTAAAGACATGCTCTTAAACATATAAAATTCTCTAAGTCTTTTCCTATGTTTTTCAAGCCAAACTATGCAAAAACGCCCAGGCGTATCGATACCCTTATGCGTATCGATACCCTCTTTGGCTACTGGAATTTTGATTCTCAAACCAAAGTATACAAAAACGCTCAGGCGTATCGATACCCTTATGCGTATCGATACCCTCTTTTGCCACTGGAATTTTAATGGACATACCGTACCAATACACCTTGCAACCGTATCGATACGATATTCATATGGGCAACCCTTTTCATGAAACCGTACCGATACGCCTTGCAACCGTATCGATACGATAAGAATATATTTGAAAAATCTGAGCATTTAATTTTTAGACCGTTACTTGTTAGTTGGTTGGTTTCCCAATTTTTAAAAGATCGTTATACCGTACCGATACGCTTGGTATGCGTATCGATACGCTTTTTATGAAACCTTGACTTGGGATTCTAATGAGCAAAAACCGTATCGATACGGCCATCCGTACCGATACGCCCCTTAAAACCGTACCGGTACGTCTTATGTGCGTATCGATACGCTCTGTTTTCAGGCACAACGGCTCTTTCCTCTTTGATGCAGGTATCGATACGCCCTTCCCGAGTACCGATACGGTAGGCGACAGAGCTGCATTTAATGCGGGAAAATTGCTCCCAACGGCTCTATTGATGATCCCAACTACCCAAACGGCTAGAAATCAATGCAAGGGTATAAAAACAAGCTTCAATTGACCAAGCAACAACTATTGAACCCACAAGCAACATCAAAGCAAAAAAAATCCAAACCCTAGTGCTCTTCAAAGTCAAATTCTTGTACCCAACTCTAGTGATTTTATTTATTATATTGTATTGTGAGTTTGGGGAGTTTGAAATTGTATTTGGGTAAACATTTATCCTTTGAGAGGAACTGTTTGAGTTTACCAAATCCTTATCTTTGTAAATTGAGTGGATTAAGCTTTGGGTAGAAATCTTAATCAATTTGTAAGGTTACCTCCTCATCCAAGAAAAGGGGAAGAATTCAAGTAGTGAATTGGTTGAAAATCCTTAGTGGTAACTAAGGTAGTGGATGTAGAGTTCATTTGGAGAACTTGAACCACTCTAACCACTTGTGTCATCTTTTATTTTTCACTCATACCCCCCACCAAATTTTTAATTGCCAATTCACCCCCCTCTTGGCCATTTGTAATTGTGTGATCAACTCAACACATAAGATACTTGAGACTCTTGTGATCAGTGTACACAGTACACCTCTAGCCATAAAGATAATGCTTATATATCTTTAGAGTGAATACAACAGCCGCAAGCTTAAGATCGTGAGTAGGATAATTACGCTCATGCACCTTCAATTGCCTTAGCGCATAAGCAACTACTCTACCCTCCTGCATCAACACACATCCTAAACCACATAGGATGCATCACTATACACCACAAACTCTTTTCCCGATTCAAGTTGAATCAAGATTGGAGCTTGCACCAAAACTTCCTCCAACTTTTGAAAAGCTTGTTGCCTCGCCTCCATCCACTCAAACTTGACATCTTTCTGAAGCAACTTCGTCAACGGAGAAGCTATCTTAGAAAATCCATATGTAATCCCCTTAGCCCAGCCTAGACGCCCGACCCGAACAAAGAAGATTACACGGGGAAAATCGAAGTCAACTCGCAAAAGTTAACCTCGATTAATGACCCTTAATTTTTTTCATTTTATCTTTTCTAGATGCACATTATTACCCTATATGTTTAGCAAAGCGATTAGGCGAAAATGACACTGTAACCCCTTAACCCGGCCTAGACGGTTGACCCGAATTAAGAAAGTCACACGGGGAAAACCAAAGTCAACCCGAAAGTCAACCTTGATTAACGACCCTTTTTTTTCTTTTAATCTTGTCTAGATGCACTTTAGACCTAATTGTGATCACACAACCATCATACCAAAAGATCACAAACATCAGAGATCAAACAGGGACCCAATTGAACAAATTACAACTTTAGGGACCAAATTGTAAATTCTGATAATTATAAGGACTTAACCCAAATTAAAGTTACCAACTTGAAATTAATCATATTTCATGCTTCTCTGTGAAATTTCAGCTCAAAAGGACTTCCCAAACTCATACAATTGTACAAACAAGTTTCAGGACCAAAACGCAAACATTCCAAAACATATAACTGCCAATGTCAGCCCCCAACGGTCACCCGTTCCGAAACAGGCATAGCCCGTTTCGAAACTCGGGGCCGTTTCGCAACGCGTACCGAAACGGGGGTCTGGCAGTGGCCTTTCCGTTTCGGAACGGCCCCTCCCGTTTCGGACGCCTGGGCACAATTAAGGCACCCGTTCCGAAACGGTAGGTGCTGTTCCGAAACACCCTGCACAGATTGCCTAAAAATGCATACTTAAACATGCAATTGACCAACCAATCATGCTCCAAATGCCACCAAACTTTGCCAACATGCAATTCAACATATATGAGACATACTTGCATCAACAATTCATCAAAACATCCACACATATGAAAAGCCCCAAATCTATAGGCATGCTTCCTACACAAGTAAGCCATTCAAGCATAAACTTCCAATTCAAGCATAAGAAGGCCAACCACAAAACCAGCATTCTCAACAACATTCAACATACTTAGGGAGTTCAAAACATCTCCCAAAACATACACATAGGTCCCCCATTGCCAAATTACCAAAAGCTAAAATGTACTTAGAAAACCTTCCATACTTAGAGCTTTGTTTCCACTTGGATGCTTGCCCTCCTTGCTGCCCTCAAGTACTCTAATGCTCTGCATTATTGAATTAAGAAAACAAAGAGAGCGTAAGCAAAAGCTTAGTGAGGAATGCTCAATAAAACCATTCAATAATGCATTTATAAAACACTTATAAAACATGCTTCAAACCATCATTTGCACATGCTCAAAAGCATACTTAAAACAAGCATCTCATGCTTCAATTCATTACATGTCATATTGGCCTCAAGTGATAAATTCCATTTCTTTAAAAACAAGTTCATCAACTTTCACCCCAAGGACTTTTAAACACCTTGGCCCCAAGGACTTTTAAACACCTTGGCCTATGGACTTTTAAACACCATAGAATGTATCACATCAAGGACTTTTAAACACCTTGATCCCAAGGACTTTTAAACACCTTGGCCATGGACTTTTAAACACCATGAATTAAATTACCTCAAGGACTTTTAAACACCTTGAACCCCAAGGACTTTTAAACACCTTGGCCTATGGACTTTTAAACACCATAGAAAGGACCACACAAGGACTTTTAAACACCTTTGTGTCCGTAACAAGAATCATCCAAGGACTTTTAACCACCTTGATGTTCTTAAGTAACAAGGCTCACTCAAGGACTTTTAACCACCTTAGTGACCTTAACCTTTTCAAAACATCACTTGCCAATATACATCATTATCATCAATTAATCCACTGTTTTAAAGCATTAAACCAAGCCATATTCATCATGCATTTAAAAGCATCAAACCACATTTAATCAATGTTCTAAAACAAGGAACTCTTACCTTGAGCTTCCTTTAACATATGGCTTATCAAAACAGCAATTACCATGCTAAATCATGCTTTCAAAACAGAAATCAAAACATGCAATAAACCACATTGCATCACAACAAAATCATGGCCACCACTAGAGAGAATTTCCGAAAACTTACACTCGAGCTTAGCAAAGTTGTTTAGACTTAAACTAAGCTCCCAAGTCATTGGTTTCAAAGCCGAAAACCCAATTTCACTCACCGATTCCACTTCGCCTCTTGCCGAAGCACCAATTCAAGCTTCCGGATCAACAACTCTTGGATCCAAAGATGCCTCCCCTGATTAAACACATTAAAGCAGAGATTTAATGCATCATCATGCATCAAAAGCTTCAATGAAAGCACTCAAACTCGCTGCTCTCATTCATACTCCAATTTCGGCCACCAAACACAACCGAAATTGCATCAAAACCACTTCTCAACAAAGCCCAGCCATAAACCAGCAAAACCTAACATCCATTAACACCATTTAACATCTAAAAACAACCTATAAACATCCTTATACCTCCAGCAACATCAGATCCACAAGATCACCACAAAAACATCCAAGAATCACAAGCTAAACTTAGGAAACACAACCTATCCGGGATTGCATTAATCAAAACTCATTTCCTTATCAAATTAACATTCATTAATCATCATTTTAGCACCTTAAAACACTGCTTAAACAGATCCAACGAAATTTCATCAAAAACACACCAAATCTTGCATTTTAAGCCAAGATCCACTAAACAATCTTAAAAGCCATTTATAAAACATCAATTAGGGATTGAGAACTTAGGAATTTCATTAAAGAACTTGAAGTTCAGAGGAGAAGGACGTTCTTACCTCCAAACTTGAGTTTCTCCTCTTTTAGAGCCAAAAAGCTTGATGAATCAAGTAGCAAATACAAAGGTTTTGATGAGACACTACACCAAGTTTGGTATATAGCGGCGTTTTTCGCGGCGTTTTTGAATTAAACGCCGCTAAATTTAAACATATAGTGGCGTTTAGGAAAAAAACGCCACAAAATGACACATTTCGCGGCGTTTTAGTGGAAACGCCGCTATAGCTATTACGTTGGTGGCGTTTGTACATCAAACGCCACAATAGCCCATACTTTAGTGGCGTTTTTTATAGAAACGCCGCAATAGGTATTGTATTTGTGGCGTTTGGTCCTAAAAACGCTGCCAAGGATATTGTATTAGTGACGTTTAATTTAACAAACGTCGGTATAGGTGAAACTCACCGTTTTGAGTTGAGCATTATAACTCATTCTGACTGGTTCTCTCCCTTAACATATCGTGAAATCCCCAAATCAACATATCGTGAAATCCCTAAATCTCTCGCCGGTGCTCTCCCTCGCTAGTTATCTCCATCATCGTTGTCTGTCATCGTCGTCGGTCATCACGAATGGGTGTCGTGGTGCCATCGTACGGCCGGTGAACAAGTCTGTCGACGAGGCTGGTGGAGGAGCAGTGAGAGGTAAACGACGCGCCATGGAGGAACCTCCTTTGGATAAAGCCACGCAGCAGAAGCAGGGGAGGATGATCAAGAACAGAGAATCTGCTGCTAGGTCGAGAGAACGCAAACAGGTCAGGCTCTCCTTTCTAAATTCTAAATTCTGTTTGGATGCCTAGAAAATGGAGAGAAATAAAATAATGATTGTGACAAGCATCCTTGAAATGAATGCAGTTGATATAACTAGTGCTGGTGGGTGCTGGGAATTTTGTGTTGCTGCTGGTAAAGACTTCATATTTGGCTTTCTTCTTCTTCACGTACTTCTTTAAACCCTGAAAATTTAATACTGAAATGTTCATTCAATAGAAGTCAATGATTGTGAAACAGGGAAAATTGTAGGAATTCTAATACATGAATAGGGTGAAGTATTTGAACATTAAGAGAAAATAAAATCATATTATATGCTTGTGGTTTATGGATACAAAACATGAATAGCTGATGCTCCCAAATTTTCACGGTTCCTTCTTTGGATATCCTATTACGCATCAGCCATCTATTTTACAATTTGTGTGCTGCGAGATATAGTTCCACGGTTCCAACTAAAGTGAAGTTGCCTACAGTAATTCATATTTTCAAGTTTCATGGCTCAAACAGATATTACAGAACAGCATAAGGTCTGTGGGAAGAAAAAGTAAGGCATAGATGCAGAAATAGAAAACAGGAATAAAGATGGTTCTAAGCTTCTCAAATAAACTGATAAGCAAAATAGAAACAATGAAACATTAAGGAAGAATCCTTTTTCCATGTAGAGAAAGAAAGAAGCATTAAAATACCAAAACTTGTGGCGTGTGAATGTAGCAAAGAAGCATTGAAAATGTATATCTGCAAATTTAATGTGTGAGCTAATTTTGAGTTATGCAATGCGTGCTGGGTTTGCTGGTGGTGTGGTTGTTGACTACCCACACAGGTACGCTTCTATTCTACATGAACAATTTATGACAGGATTTAAAATTGCCTCCTCTCTTTGCATCTGTATTCGTGTTTGTTTGATGGATGCCTGAGTTATCGGAAAGGATATCATTGGCAGTGAGAGTTGTTTCTATTCCATGACTACATATACTTACCAAAAATCATTGGCTCTGATTGGCTTGAGGATCGTATAAGGATATCATTAGCCCCCAAGATATTCCCAAGTTGTTTACCAAATTTGTTGAAAATCAATCAACAGCAACACGAAATCCCGGTGGCAGCGGACTACGCCTTGCTATTTGTAAGAGGTACGCTTTTTTCCCTTGCACAGCTTTTAAGCGAACCAATATACCTGTCTAACTTGTAGGTGTTGTAAACTTTTAGTCATCTTTCTTATTTTCTACATTTTTATAATGATATAATAAGGTTTGTAAATTTAATGGAGGGACATATTTGGATCGAGAGCGAAGGTCTTGGTAAGGGATGTACTGCTATCTTCATTGTAAAACTTGGGACATATTTGCATACTTTTGCTTTAAGTACCATGTTTGAATAGGAGCATATTCTTGATTAAAATTGATGACGGAGTGGTGTACTTGCACATTAAGTGCTGTGTTGAAATCGCAGGAAAAAAGAAGACTGTCTTTTTTACTAAGTTGTGTTGATATCTCCATTGTTGCATATCTTGTCACCACCAAGCTTCAGGCCGGTAATTGATTTAAATTTACTCATCATGGTTACATTTTTGTAAAGACATCTCAGTGGCATGCTAACTTCTTCAATTAAAATTGAGATTTTACCAATGGAAAAAAATGTTAGATGCCTTCATGGATTTAATCTTTAGCATTTGGGTGCATATATTCAGTTCCCTACTTCAATTCTACACCTTTCATGAGTTACATTTTTTCCTTGTTTTGAAACCCCCGTAAGAAATGTTAAATTGGTCAATTCATAGATTATAGTCTAGAATCTAGATATGAGTTTAGTATCGCAATACTATTACATTTAAAGCTCTTTTTAAGTATTTTCTTTATGCTCGGATAGATTTTAAGCTTGTAGCTATTAGCATAAACTTTTTAACATCATGTTTTTTGTTCACTTGAAATCTTTTGTATGTTAATTTTACAGCCTTCAACATGTTTTTTCCTAAAAGGAATATTAAAAATAAAAGCTGTTCATTGTTGACATGTGAAGGTGTTTGTAATTTATTCTGATTTCAGGTTGAGAAGCAAAAGATTTTACAAGTAAGCAATGGAAAATCTGTGCATAGAACCGATGGATGCAGCAAGGCAGACCAGGACTTGGTAGAGAAAGGGGCCAGTAGAGGTCAACTGCTGCGGATAAATCATGTGACTATGATTTTTAGTTTTTCTTTTTCATTTACATATAGTTTAGATTTTTCAAGTGTGTGTACACTGACATGGAGGACTGTTGTGCAGGCTGTTTCATAATTAATATGTGTTATGCATTTTAAATTATTATATAATATGTGTAATGCATTATAAATTATTATATAATATGTGTATGCTTTATTTGATTTTTTTTTTGAAATATGGTGTTATTCGCGGCGTTTGTTAAAAAAACGTCACTATAGAACATGATCTCGCGGCGTTTGAGTTTATAAACGCCGCTATAGAACTTAATTTTTTGCGGCGCTTGAAAAAAAACGCCACTAAAGAACGCTTATTAGCGGTGTTTGTATTTAAAAACGCCACTATAGAACATGTTCTCGCGGCGTTTGAAACACAAACGCCACTATAGAACTTGACTTTTTGCGGCGTTTGTTATTACAAACGCCACTAAAGAACACTTATTCGCGGCGTTTGTAATTACAAACGCCACTATAGATCTTGACTTTTTGCGGCGTTTTTTACCTAAAAACGCCGCGAACTATTGCGGCGCTACTTTAAGCGGCGTTTCTTGCGGCGCTTTCTTAAGCGCCGGGAAAGTTTTTAGCGGCGCCAAAAAACGCCGCTATAGGGTTAAAAAAACGCCGCTAAAGAACTGTTTTGCTGTAGTGAGAAGATGATTAGGAATCAAATGAGGATTGAAAAGAAGTATTTAGGTGATAAAAATCAGAGGAAAAGGTCTGGAGAGAATGTGTTTGGTTTGAGAGAAAAGATGAGAGAAAATGAGAATGGAAAATTTAGAAAGTTAGTTAAAGATGACTAAAAATATCTTTCCCTCCTTTTTACTTTTATTTTAAACCATTATTAAAACATTTAATATTCTAGAAAATCTGGAGAAACTCCCCTTTGGGTAAATAGCTCCCTAAAGATTCAAAGTTTCAATCCTTTTTAAAACAGTCATAAAACTTTCAAAAATTACATTTTGGTCACTAGCCAAAATGTCACCCTTCCGAAACTCATTTTCCAAAATTGATTTCACAGTTCACTTAATTATATTAAAAGATGATTTTAGAACATTTTTCCATATTTTTAATACAACCCGAACTAGGCTTTCCTAATTTCACCTCTTTAGATTCGAACAGCACTTTGACCAAACCGGTCAACGCCCAAAACTTCTAAGCCCAAAACCGGGGCGTTACAACTCTCCCCCCCTTAAGAAATTTCGTCCTCGAAATTTACCTGAAGGAAAGAGATAAGGAAACTGCTTCAGCATGTCTTCCTTCCGCTCCCACGTGGCTTCCTCAACACCGCGATGCTTCCACAGCACCTTCACCAACTCAATGGTCTTGCCACGAAGAACCTTGCTATCCGAATCCAGAACCTTCACCGGTTCCTCATCATAGGTCAAATCCGGATTCAAAACCACTTCCTCCACAGGCATCACATGTGAAGGATCAGATCTATACCTCCGGAGCATAGAGACATGGAACACATCATGAATCTTCTCCAACTCCTGAGGTAACCTCAACCGATACGCAACAGGACCCACACGCTCAACCACCTCATATGGTCCAATGTACCTAGGGCTCAACTTACCCTTTCGGCCAAACCGCATCACCTTCTTCCAAGGCGAAACCTTCAAGAACACACGGTCACCCACCGCATACTCTATCTCCTTACGCTTCAAATCCGCGTAAGACTTCTGCCGATCAGAAGCAGCCTTCAACCGCTCACAAATGAGCTTTACCTTCTCTGTGGTCCCTTTCAACAAAGCCGGCATCGAAACCAACTTTTGACCAGTCTCAGCCCAACAAAGAGGAGTCCTACACTTCCTCCCGTACAAAGCCTCATAAGGTGCCATCTGTATACTTGCCTGATAACTGTTGTTATAAGCAAACTCAACCAAAGGCAGATGCTTCTCCCAAGAACCTTGGAACTCAATCACGCAGCACCTCAACATATCCTCCAAAATCTGGATAACTCGCTCAGACTGACCATCCGACTGAGGATGATAGGATGTACTGAAATGCAACCTTGTACCCAGAGCTTGATGCAAACACTGCCAGAACCGCGATGTGAACCTCGGATCCCTATCCGACACAATCGACTTAGGCACACCATGCAGCCGCACAATCTCAGCAATGTACAGCTCTGCCAACCTATCCAAAGAAAACGTGGTATGCACAGGCAAGAAATGCGCACACTTCGTCAGGCGATCCACAATCACCCAGACCGAATTCTTCTTCGATGGAGACAATGGTAAACCAGATACAAACTCCATGGTAACCCTCTCCCACTTCCATTCAGGGATTTTCAACGGTTGCAACAACCCTGAAGGAAACTGATGCTCAGCCTTAACTCGCTGACACACCAAACACTTGCTAACAAACTCTGCAACATCTTTCTTCAAACCCACCCAATAGTACTCATCACGAAGATCACGGTACATCTTAGTACTACCAGGGTGCATAGCAAAAGGACTACTATGACCTTCAGTCAGAATAGCACGCCTCAACTCAGCATCATTGGGCACTACTATCCGACTCCCAAAACACAGCACACCATCATCATTGAAACAGAAATCCGAAGGTCTACCCTCTGCGATATCCTGAACATGAGATACCAAGGAATCATCCAACAACTGCTTATCCTTGATTAACTGAACCAAAGAGGGTTTCACTTGCAACTCAGCAACGAGACCACCATCTTGCGATATGCTCAAGCTAGCAAACATAGCCCTCAGCTCAACAGCTACCTTCCTACTCAAGGCATCCGCAACAACATTAGCTTTTCCAGGATGATATTCAATCGTCAGATCATAATCCTTGAGCAACTCCAACCAACGCCGCTGCCTAAGATTCAACTCCTTCTGAGACATCAGATACCTCAAACTCTTGTGATCCGTGTACACAGTACACTTCTCACCATACAGATAATGTCTCCAGATCTTCAGAGCAAAAACCACTGCAGCCAGCTCAATATCATGCGTAGGGTAATTGCGCTCATGCACTTTCAACTGCCGCGATGCATAAGCCACCACCTTACCCTCCTGCATCAACACACACCCCAAACCAACATAGGATGCATCACTATAAACCACAAACTCTTTCCCTGATTCAGGCTGAATCAAGATAGGAGCTTGCGTCAAAGCCGCCTTAAGCTTCTCAAAAGCCTGCTGTCTCGCTTCCGTCCACTCATACTTAACATCCTTTTGCAACAGCTTCGTCAAAGGAGCAGCAATCTTGGAAAAACCATCCACAAACCTACGGTAGTATCCCGCCAAACCAAGGAAACTACGAACCTCGTGAACAGACTTAGGAACTTTCCAACTCATCACCGCCTCAATCTTCTGAGGATCAACACGAATCCCCTCAGCTGAGACCACATGCCCAAGAAACACCACCTCCCTTAACCAGAACTCACACTTGCTCAGCTTAGCATAAAGCTGATTCTCCAACAAAGCTTGCAAAACAATCCTCAAATGCTCTTCATGTTCCTCCTCAGTACGCGAGTACACGAGGATATCATCAATGAACACCACAACAAACTTGTCCAGATATTCATGAAACACACGATTCATCATATCCATGAAAGCAGCAGGAGCATTTGTCAACCCAAACGGCATCACAAGAAACTCATAATGCCCATACCTTGTCCTGAAAGCTGTCTTAGGCACATCCACATCCTTCACCTTCAACTGTTAATACCCTGACCTCAAGTCAATCTTAGAGAACACAGCAGCTCCCCAAAATTGATCAAAAAGATCATCAATCCTCGGCAAAGGATACCGATTCTTGATAGTCAACTTGTTCAGCTGACGGTAATCAATGCACATTCTCATAGTGCCATCCTTCTTCTTCACAAACAAGACAGGTGCTCCCCAAGGTGACACACTCGGCCGGATGAACCCACGGTCAAGCAACTCTTGCAACTGCGTCTTCAGCTCCTTCAGCTCCTTAGGTGCCATTCTATAGGGAGTAATGGACACAGGAGTTGTATTCTCATACAGCTCAATTCCAAACTCCACCTCGCGGTTAGGAGGTAAACCAGGCAACTCCTCAGGAAAAACACCAGGAAACTCCTTCACAACTCTGATATCTTGCACCCTCAACTCTTTAGAGCTAGGATTCATCACTAAAGCTAGATAAGCTTCGCAACCTTGCCTCAGCATCCTGCTCGCCTCCAAGGTAGACACCACATTGGCAAGAAACTTCACATTCTCACCAACCACAACAACTTCGTAATCATCCGCAAGCTTAAGCGAAACCCACTTGTTCTCACAATCCACAGCAGCACGATGCTCAGCAAGCCAATCCATACCAAGGATCACATCGAAACCATAGAAGGGCAACTCCATAAGATCAACATGGAAAACATGTTCTTGAACAACCAAGGGACACCTTCTATAAAGCTTCCTAGTCACAACAGTCTCACCAAAAGAACTAGTGACTCGAACACCAACATCCAAAGACTCAACAGGCAAACCAAGCAATTCAGCATGCTCACGCAAAATGTATGAATGCGTAGATCCAGAGTCTATCAAAGAAAGCAATGACAAGGACTGCAAAGTAAAGGTACCTGCAATCACATCCGCATCATTCCTGCCCTCTCGCTGAGCATACACCCTCGCTTGGCCTCCACCCTCAGGCTGTATAGCCACAACATGGGCCACTCCGCGACCACCTTCCTCTCTCCTCTG
The DNA here is from genome assembly GCA_030270665.1 of Hibiscus trionum. Taxonomy (NCBI): domain Eukaryota; kingdom Viridiplantae; phylum Streptophyta; class Magnoliopsida; order Malvales; family Malvaceae; genus Hibiscus; species Hibiscus trionum. The sequence goes on along the minus strand of BSYR01000008.1, from coordinate 47,706,227 downwards.
GAAATTACCACGGCCGCGCCCACGACCTCTCTGCGGTGCCGCAACAACAGGAGCACGCACCTGATCACCAGCCAACCTCGGACAATCACGCCTCAAGTGGTCTGCAGAACCACAACTCCAGCACCCGTTACCAGCAGCCGCAACAGGAGCTTGCACCACTCTCTCGGCACGAGGACAGTCACGTTTCATGTGACCACGTGAACCACAGATCCAACAAGCACTCGGATCAGCTCTGGCATTGCCTCCTCTAGCAGGTGCACCACCACCTCTCTTAGCTGAAGACTGATACTTCTGATCACGTCCCCTCTTGTTCCGTCCACCTCCGGAACTAAACTCAGCTGATCGCTTCCCAGCACTTGCTCCAGCACCTCTCACAGATAAACCCAAGTTCATCTCAACATCCTTGGCTCGGCCCACCAACACGTCGAAATCATCATACTCGGCGGCCAGCAAATACATCTTTACATCCGTCTCTAAACCATAACGGAACCTCTCGCACCTTGCCCGCTCATCAGGTACCAGCTCCGGTGCATACTGACTGAGTCGCACAAACTGCACTTCATACTCAGCCACACTCATGCTCCCTTGGGTAAGAGACATGAATTCACGCTTCTTCTCATCTAGATATCTCACACCAAGATATCTCCGCTTGCACACATTCTGAAAGAATGTCCAAGTCACATCAGCTTCTGCCATCCCAGCAACAGTGGTTGTCCACCACGTATACGCATCCTTCTGCAGCAAGGACACAACACAACCCAGCTTCTGCACATCAGTGCAACTCATCTGGCCCAAGATTCGCTTGGTACTCTCTAGCCAAGCTTCAGAACTCTCAGCAGACATACCCCTGAACTCAGTCCCACCAAGACTGCGCAAACGCTCCAAAGGTAGTCTAACACCAGCATCTTCCTGATGCCCCGCTCCACGAGCCCCAGCTACTGCTGCTTGAAAAGCACCAGCAATAGCTTGCACTAACATCGTCATATCAGGCATAGCTTGCCCCTGACCAGCCCCAGGTCCAGCAGCTCCAGCGCCAGCTGCAGCTCCAGCTTCCTCAGCCCCAGCACCACCACCACCAGGTGGAGGAGGAGGTAACACCGCACTACCCGTGTTTTCCTCATTCTCATTCTCATTAGGAGCCGTAGCTCGCACATTACCTCGTAACTCTCTACGTGGTGCCATACTTTTACCATGCAATCACAACACAAATAAAACAAAGTCAGGCCCAGCAAGGTAAGCAATCCAAGTATTCAAGCTCAATTTCATTTCAAAACAACATCTTTCCTTTAGCTTTGATTTGGCAATGGGTACCCACAACATGCTACATCACAGCACATACTTCAATTGCATCAAAATCACAAGCCATTAAACATGCTTTCACTCAACAAGCATACAAGGCATACATACTTCAATCATGCATACATACATTCCCAATTACTCGAGAACTCAGCTCTGATACCACCAAATGTAACCCCCTTAACCCGGCCTAGACGGTTGACCCGAATTAAGAAAGTCACACGGGGAAAACCAAAGTCAACCCGAAAGTCAACCTTGATTAACGACCCTTTTTTTTCTTTTAATCTTGTCTAGATGCACTTTAGACCTAATTGTGATCACACAACCATCATACCAAAAGATCACAAACATCAGAGATCAAACAGGGACCCAATTGAACAAATTACAACTTTAGGGACCAAATTGTAAATTCTGATAATTATAAGGACTTAACCCAAATTAAAGTTACCAACTTGAAATTAATCATATTTCATGCTTCTCTGTGAAATTTCAGCTCAAAAGGACTTCCCAAACTCATACAATTGCACAAACAAGTTTCAGGACCAAAACGCAAACATTCCAAAACATATAACTGCCAATGTCAGCCCCCAACGGTCACCCGTTCCGAAACAGGCATAGCCCGTTTCGAAACTCGGGGCCGTTCCGCAACGCGTACCGAAACGGGGGTCTGGCAGTGGCCTTTCCGTTTCGGAACAGCCCCTCCCGTTTCGGACGCCTGGGCACAATTAAGGCACCCGTTCCGAAACGGTAGGTGCTGTTCTGAAACACCCTGCACAGATTGCCTAAAAATGCATACTTAAACATGCAATTGACCAACCAATCATGCTCCAAATGCCACCAAACTTTGCCAACATGCAATTCAACATATATGAGACATACTTGCATCAACAATTCATCAAAACATCCACACATATGAAAAGCCCCAAATCTATAGGCATGCTTCCTACACAAGTAAGCCATTCAAGCATAAACTTCCAATTCAAGCATAAGAAGGCCAACCACAAAACCAGCATTCTCAACAACATTCAACATACTTAGGGAGTTCAAAACATCTCCCAAAACATACACATAGGTCCCCCATTGCCAAATTACCAAAAGCTAAAATGTACTTAGAAAACCTTCCATACTTAGAGCTTTGTTTCCACTTGGATGCTTGCCCTCCTTGCTGCCCTCAAGTACTCTAATGCTCTGCATTATTGAATTAAGAAAACAAAGAGAGCGTAAGCAAAAGCTTAGTGAGGAATGCTCAATAAAACCATTCAATAATGCATTTATAAAACACTTATAAAACATGCTTCAAACCATCATTTGCACATGCTCAAAAGCATACTTAAAACAAGCATCTCATGCTTCATTTCATTACATGTCATATTGGCCTCAAGTGATAAATTTCATTTCTTTAAAAACAAGTTCATCAACTTTCACCCCAAGGACTTTTAAACACCTTGGCCCCAAGGACTTTTAATCACCTTGGCCTATGGACTTTTAAACACCATAGAATGTATCACATCAAGGACTTTTAAACACCTTGATCCCAAGGACTTTTAAACACCTTGGCCATGGACTTTTAAACACCATGAATTAAATTACCTCAAGGACTTTTAAACACCTTGAACCCCAAGGACTTTTAAACACCATAGAAAGGACCACACAAGGACTTTTAAACACCTTTGTATCCGTAACAAGAATCATCCAAGGACTTTTAACCACCTTGATGTTCTTAAGTAACAAGGCTCACTCAAGGACTTTTAACCACCTTAGTGACCTTAACCTTTTCAAAACATCACTTGCCAATATACATCATTATCATCAATTAATCCACTGTTTTAAAGCATTAAACCAAGCCATATTCATCATGCATTTAAAAGCATCAAACCACATTTAATCAATGTTCTAAAACAAGGAACTCTTACCTTGAGCTTCCTTTAACATATGGCTTATCAAAACAGCAATTACCATGCTAAATCATGCTTTCAAAACAGAAATCAAAACATGCAATAAACCACATTGCATCACAACAAAATCATGGCCACCACTAGAGAGAATTTCCGAAAACTTACACTCGAGCTTAGCAAAGTTGTTTAGACTTAAACTAAGCTCCCAAGTCATTGGTTTCAAAGCCGAAAACCCAATTTCACTCACCGATTCCACTTCGCCTCTTGCCGAAGCACCAATTCAAGCTTCCGGATCAACAACTCTTGGATCCAAAGATGCCTCCCCTGATTAAACACATTAAAGCAGAGATTTAATGCATCATCATGCATCAAAAGCTTCAATGAAAGCACTCAAACTCGCTGCTCTCATTCATACTCCAATTTCGGCCACCAAACACAACCGAAATTGCATCAAAACCACTTCTCAACAAAGCCCAGCCATAAACCAGCAAAACCTAACATCCATTAACACCATTTAACATCTAAAAACAACCTATAAACATCCTTATACCTCCGCAACATCAGATCCACAAGATCACCACAAAAACATCCAAGAATCACAAGCTAAACTTAGGAAACACAACCTATCCGGGATTGCATTAATCAAAACTCATTTCCTTATCAAATTAACATTCATTAATCATCATTTTAGCCCCTTAAAACACTGCTTAAACAGATCCAACGAAATTTCATCAAAAACACACCAAATCTTGCATTTTAAGCCAAGATCCACTAAACAATCTTAAAAGCCATTTATAAAACATCAATTAGGGATTGAGAACTTAGGAATTTCATTAAAGAACTTGAAGTTCAGAGGAGAAGGACGTTCTTACCTCCAAACTTGAGTTTCTCCTCTTTTAGAGCCAAAAAGCTTGATGAATCAAGTAGCAAATACAAAGGTTTTGATGAGAAGATGATTAGGAATCAAATGAGGATTGAAAAGAAGTATTTAGGTGATAAAAATCAGAGGAAAAGGTCTGGAGAGAATGTGTTTGGTTTGAGAGAAAAGATGAGAGAAAATGAGAATGGAAAATTTAGAAAGTTAGTTAAAGATGACTAAAAATATCTTTCCCTCCTTTTTACTTTTATTTTAAACCATTATTAAATCATTTAATATTCTAGAAAATCTGGAGAAACTCCCCTTTGGGTAAATAGCTCCCTAAAGATTCAAAGTTTCAATCCTTTTTAAAACAGTCACAAAACTTTCAAAAATTACATTTTGGTCACTAGCCAAAATGTCACCCTTCCGAAACTCATTTTCCAAAATTGATTTCACAGTTCACTTAATTATATTAAAAGATGATTTTAGAACATTTTTTCATATTTTTAATGCAACCCGAACTAGGCTTTCCTAATTTCACCTCTTTAGATTCGAACAGCACTTTGACCAAACCGGTCAACGCCCAAAACTTCTAAGCCCAAAACCGGGGCGTTACAGGCACAGCGATCGGAATCCAATTAGGGGTTCAATTGCATTCATTTGACTTTTAAGGACTAATTTGTAAATTTCATGAATTACAAGGACTATCCATGTTTTAAAGTTACCAATCAAAATTAGTCATCTAATGTGCCAGCATGTCAAAACTAAACTCAAATGGATGATCCAAACTCAACCAATTGAACTATTCAAAATCAACATCCAACGGTCAAGTGTTTCAGAACACAAGACCCTGTATCGGAACGGCCGTTTCAAAACCATGTTGACCTTTTCAATACGCGGGTGCGTTTTGAGACCCCAAATAACTTGTTTTGATATGGTGAATTATAGTGGCGAAATGTTCCAGAACGTGCCTACCCGTTCTGAAACACCATGGCCATTACAGGCCACCGTTTCGAAACAGTTAAAGGTGTTCCGAAACGCCTGGATCTACAATTTTCCAAATTGCTGGTTTTACACAAGTTTTCACCTCCGAAACCATTCCAACACATGCCGCAACACAAGTTTTCACCAGCAAAACGAAGCACGAGCTATATCATAGCATCTTTCATGCAAATATTAGAACTATAGGCATACTTCCTAGATGTCAAAACCACAAAAAGGCTAAAAACCACATTTAAGCTTAAACCAAAACTCAAAGGCCATTTACAATACCAAATAATTAAACCAAACATGCTCAAGGTGTTTAACATCACCAAAAAGTAATCAAGAGTAGAAATCCCACCGATTGCCTCTTATTACACCAAGGTATAACCATATACATTGTTTAGTCAAGACACTTGGAATTCACTTGCTTTCTCGCTGCCTCAAATGCTTAATTCTCTGCATTGATGAAACAAATGAGCGTAAGCATAAAGCCTAGTGAGGATCGCTAAAACCAAACATTCATCAATGCATCTTACAAAACCAGAATATCAACATTTGTCATCTCATGCCTTTACTTAAAACATGCTCATAGCATCATTAAAATAACAAGAAATAATCTTTTGCCCATGCTTAACCAAGCATCACATGCATTCTTGCATAATTCACAAGCATCACATGCTTAAATCATTAATCAACAACATTATATTGGCTCGCAAGTGATCAATTCTCAAACCATACCAAAACTAACCCAAAAGACACAGTCGGATACGCGAATTACAAGCGTTGTCTCACACGCTTCATACACACTACCGGACTACACAAGGCTCACACGCGGGATTAGGACATCAACCGTTGTGACACTCGTGGTGGAGTTTAACGGTACAACCCCAACCCCTCAACACCACTCATCGGTAGTTGTATAATTCCACTAACTATAGCACGAGACACATACCACAAGATCCACACACGAGATTGAACCATTCACTATTGTGATCTTAACGACAATCGTTAGGGTACTTGGATGGAGTATACTGTACAATCACAACCCCTCTACATCCAAGGCGACTTTATTCACGTTGCACCCAATCCTATAGTCAGCTAACTATATCCGATTAAATTAACCAAAAACCATTTCCATCACTTGCCAATATAATCATTTAACAACATTATTCCACTGTTTTACAAGCATAAATCACAATGCCATTTTCACAAGCATAAACATGCTTAAACTCAAATGCTTAGATCTCATAAATCCAAGGATCACCTACCAAGTGCATCCTTAAAAAAATGGCATTAAACACCAGCATTATCAATGCTCAAAACATGCTTAAAACAGTAATTAAAATCACATTCAAGTCAAGTGCATTTACCAACAAAAACATAGCACATTCCGAGAGAGACTTTCGAATCACTTACTCTTGAGCTTAGCTAAGTGTTTCAAACATACACTAAGCTCCCAAGACCACGCTCAAAGCGTTACAAAGCTGGAAAATCCATTTCCACTCACCGATACGCGAAACCTTGCTCGCCGACACGAAAAACACCCTTCTAAAGCCTCTAAAAATGCTTCATTTGCTTCCAGATCAAGATCCCTTGTTTTTAGATCATCAAAACAGAGATCCAAATGCATTAAAATGCATTTCAACACCAGCAACCAAACACAAACTCGTTGCTCACCAAAACTACACCAATTTACCCATCCAAAACAACTGAAAACTCAATTGATGGTTTCCTAAACCAAGCCCGGCCAATATACATCACTTCCAACCATTTATAAACATCAAAACACATCTAAAAACAACCTAAACCCTTCTTTATACATCCAACAAGCATAACTTCATCATTTCACCTCAAAAACCCAACTAAAACTATCATGAAACTCAAGGATCTCTAGGATTTCGGGATCTATCTTACCAAAACCCTTTTTCAACATAATAATCAACTCAAAACTCAATTAAAACCAATCCAAAACAGAGCTCAACAAGTCCAATCCGAAAATCAAGATTTTAATCATATATTTGTAAGATTTTGATCTCAAATTAAAACTATATTAAAAATTCATCCAAAAATCAATTAGAAGCCAAAGATCTTGGGAATTTCAATAGAGAACCTAGATTGAAGGTTGAGAACTGGATTTACCTCCAATCCTTGCCTTCCTTAAGGTTTGACATGTTTTAGCTTCACAAAACTTGAAAATCTTAAAGAGAAATCTTTGAATTGATTTGGAAATCAATGAGAGAGTATTTGGGAGAAAAGAATTCTGGAGAAATGAGTTGGGAAAAAGGTTTTGCTGAAATGAGAGGTAGTTACGTAAAATGAAATCTCAATATTTAATCAATTCTAATTAAATAAAAACCCTTTTTATTTAATAATCTAAAAACCCTTTTAAAACACATGTCAATTTAAGAAAGGTGTAATTGCACCATAGCTCCCTAAAGATTCTAAGATTTTTGGCTCCTCTTTTAAAATTTCATTTTCCACAGTTTTGAAACTTTACATTTTGGTCACTACCCAAAATGTACCACTTCCAAAGCCTATTTTGTAAAATTGATTTGACCAACCCCTTAAACATGATTTAAGAGGATTTTAGCAATTTTTACCATATTTTTATCCTTTCCCGGTCATTGATTTCCCTAAACCACCTAACACGATTCGAACTATTTCTAACCGGTCTGATCTGATGTCTAAAACATCTAGGCCCAAAACCAGGGCGTTACAACTCTCCCTCTCTTAGGAAATTTCATCCTCAAAATTTTACCTGAAGGAAAAAGGTGTGGAAACTGCTTTAGCATGTCCGCCTTGCTTTCCCAAGTGGCCTCCTCAACTCCTCGGTGTCGCCAAAACTCCTTCACAAGCTCTATCGTTTTGCCATGAAGAACTTTACTGCTCACATCCAGAATCTTCACTGGTTCCTCATCATATGACAGGTCTGAATTCAACTTTATCTCCTCAACAGGCATCACATGCGAAGGATCCTATCTGCACCTCTACAACATCGAGACATGAAACACATCATGTATCTTTTCCAGCTCATAAGGCAACCTCAACCGATATGCCACGGAACCAATATGCTCCACAACTTCATATGGTCTAATAAACCTAGGGCTAAGTTTACCCTTACGCCCAAATCTCATCACCTTCACCCACCGCGAACTTAATATCCTTACGCTTCAGATCCGAGTAAGACTTTTGCTGATTCGATGCTGCCTTCAAACACTCACAAATGAGCTTCACCTTCTCGGTGGTTCCTTTTAACATAGCCGGCATCAAAATCAGCTTCTGCCCAACAAAGTGGGGTTCTACATCTTCTCCCATACAAATCCTCGTATGAAGCCATTTGAATACTTGCCTGGCAACTATTGTTGTAAGCAAACTCAACCAAAGGCAAGTGCTTCTCCCAAGAACCCTAAAACTCTATAACACAGCATCTCAACATGTCCTCAAGCACCTGGATCACACGTTCCGACTGTCCATCCTTCTTAGGATGATATGAAGTATTGAAATTCAATTGTGTACCCAAAGCTTGATGCAAACATTCCCAAAAATGCGATGTAAACCTCGGATCCTTATCTGACACTATGGAATTTCGCACCCCGTGCAACCGCACAATCTCAGCAATAAACAGCTCTGGCAGCTTATCCAAGGTATATGTAGTATGCACGGGCAAGATGTAACGCCCTAGTTTTGGGCCTAGATGTTTTAGACATCGGATCGGACCTGTCGGCAATGGTTTGAATCGCGTAAGGTGATTTAAGGAAATCAAGGATTGAGATAGGATAAAAATGTGGTAAAAATTGCTAAAATCCTCTAAAATATGTTTGAGAGGTTGGTCAAATAAATTTTACAAAAAGAGTTTCGGAAGTAGTACATTTTGGGTGGTGACCAAAATGTAATGTTTCAAAACTGTGAAAAATGCAATTTTCAAAAGGGAGAGTCAAAGTCTTAGAATCTTTAGGGAGCTTTATGCAATTAAGCCTTTCCTTAATATAACATGTGTTTAAAATGGTTTTTACTTAATTGATTTTAAAAAGGGTTTTATTTATTTTATTAATTAAATGGTTAACTTGGGAGATTTAGTTACGTAACTACTTTTCTCTTCTCATTATCAGCCAAACACTCTTCTAAATCATTTTCTCCAGATTTCTTTTCTCCCAAACAATCTCTCTTGATTTCTCTTTCATTTCCAAAGAATCCTTTTCAATTTCTTCAAGATTTTTGAAGCAAAGATTTGTCATTCATTGAGGAAAGCAATGATTGGACGTAAATCCAGTTCTCAACCTCTAATCAAGGTTCTTTATTGGAATTCCCAAGATTTTTTACTCTTAATTTTTGTTTTTAACTGAGTTTTTATGATAGTTATGATTTAAGATCAAAATCTTGCAAAATGGTGACTTAATTCTTGATTTTCGGAATTGTTATGATGAGCTCTATTTTGGATAGATTCTAATTGAGTTTTGAGCTAATTATGTTGTTGAGAAAGTGTTTTAATGATATAGATCCCGAAATCCTTGAGATCCTTGAGTTTTATGATAGTTTTAGTTGAGTTTTTGAGGTGAAATGATGAGGTTTTGATGTTGGAGGTATACCGATGGGTTTAGGCTTATTTTAGATGTATTTGGATGCTTATAAATGATTGAAAGTGATGTATATTGGCTGGGCATGGTTTAGGAAGCAATCGATTGAGTTTTCGGTTATTTCAAATGGGTAAATTGGTGTAGTTTGGGTGAGCAACGGGTTTGTGTTTAGCTTCTAGTGTTGAAATGCATTTTAATGCATTTGGATCTACGTTTTGTTGAAATGAAGCAGGGGATCTTGATATAGAGGCAAACGAGTCGGTTGTGGAGGTTTCGGAAGAGTGAATTCTGTGTCGGCAAGCAAGGTTTCGTGTTGTCGGTGAGTGGACGTGTTTTTTAAAGTTATGTAAGCTTGGATAAGAGTTATTGGGAGGATAGTGTAAGCTTGAAAGGCTTAGCTAATCTGGGAAGTAAGTATGGTTTCTTGTTCTCTCGGTTTTTGGTTTTGAAATGGATTCCATGGTATATCATGTTCATGATTTGTTGATGATTGTTACTCACTGTTATAGCTGGACTTAAGCATGGTTTTGCTTGTGTTTATCCCATGAAAAGGTTTGGTTTGAGTACAAGATGGTGTGATCTTGTATGAGATGGTTTTTGCTATTTAAATGCATGTTTAGTTTGGGATATGTGATGATTTTTTATGATGCATTGAAAACCGTGAGTTAACATGATTTTTAAGGTTATATTGGCATGGTTTGATCTATTCTTAATATTCGGATACGTTGGTGGACCAATAGGATGTGAGTGCACTATAATCTATAAAATCGTACGTGTGTCTAACTACATGTCGTGATATGGGGTGAGCCTCTTGCGGGTGATGGAGGTGAGCTTATCACTATGAGTTAAGGGTGAGCCTAATTCCATTCATAGCCATTAAGATTGGGTGAGCCATCATTGAGTTAGGGGTGAGCCTGTGTGAGTCCGTGTATCCGATATTGTATATGTGAGTGATGGGGGTGAGTCCATCATAACAGATAGGGTTGAGCCTATACCAGTTGTTAAATACCAATATATGTGTATGGTTTATGTTGCCAATGTATCATGTTTTAAATGGAAGCATCGTGATTTATTGTGCATGAGATGCTTGATGATGACTTATTGCATATGAGGACTCTATGCATGTGGATTAAGCAAGAGAGGCTTAATGTGGTTTTGCATTGAGAGCAATGCATGTGACTAATGGTACGTGTGGAACATGATTTAGGAATGATTTGCTTTGGTTTTGAAAGCATGATTTGAGAATGAGCATGAAATGGTTTGATATGTGTTTTAAAAACCGAATTGTTGGTGTATTCTTAAGTATTCCTTCACTAAGCAAGTGTGCTTACGCTTCTCTTTCCCAACAATGCAGATAACTAAGCTTGACGGCTGAGGAGTAGCAAGTGAAGGCACCTAAGTTGTCACTCGAACTCAAGTATGAACTTTGGAGAGTTTTAATAAGTAGATTTGGCAATGGGGGATTAGAACCTTGGTTTGAAGGTTCGTGTGTTTGATTCTCAGCTGAGATATAATGGTTGCTTATTTTGAGTTGTAAATGGCCATTGAGGATTTGAATTGTGCATGAATGTGGTTTTTAGCCTTTGTATGGTTTTAATGTTTAGGAAGCATGTCTATAGATCAAATGCTTGCATGAATGATGATATGTCCTAGCTTGTGCTTCTTGTTAATGGTCCTTGATGTGTTTACAAGTTGTATGTGGGCTGTAACATGTGTGGGGATATTTTCGGGTGAGGAAAGTTGTTTAAAACCAGTAAAATCTGTTGTTGCCTGGCAGGGTGTTTCGGAACGCTTTCATCTGTATCGAAACAATGGCCTGTATTGGCCAGAGGGTTTCAGAATGGTTGAGATCGTTCTGGAACATTTGGCTACTATGAACCTTGGTTTCGGAACGTACCCGAGTATCGAAACGGTCAACTTGGTTTCGAAATGATCGTTTCGATACGGGGCTCAATGTTCCAGAACTGGTGACCGTTGAACTTGGATTTTGAATTGTTCTAGGTTTGTCTTTCTTGTATTTTGACCCCTGAATGTTTGTGAGTTAAATTAATTGAGTTTGGTTGTTCTGTTTGAGATGAGTTTTTGTATGCTAGCATGATACATGATTAATTTTTGTTTGGTAACTCTAAAATCTGGTTAGTCCTCATAATTCTGAAAATTTACAATTTAATCCCTAAAAGTCAAATGTATGCAATTGTTTCCTCTAATGAACATCGTTTGCTGCACCGTTCTCTTCTATGTGTCATGCTATCCACATAGGTTAATATTGTGCATCTAGAAAATATAACGTAAAAAAGGGTCATTAATCGAGGTTGACTTTTACGAGTTGACTTTGGTTTTCCCTGTGTAATCTTCTCGATTGAGTTTTCGGTTGTTTCGGATTGGTAAATTGGTGTAGTTTGGGTGAGCAACGGGTTTGTGTTTAGTTTTTGGTGTTGAAATGCATTTTAATGCATTTGGATCTTGATCTGGAGGCAAACGAGTCGGTTGTGGAGGTTCCGGAAGAGTGAATTTCGTGTCGGCAAGCAAGGTTTCGTGTTTTCGATGAGTGGACGTGTTTTTTAAAGCATTGTAAGCTTGGATACGAGTTATTGGGAGGTTAGTGTAGGCTTTAAAGGCTTTGCTAATCTCGGAAGTAAGTATGGTTTCTTGTTCTCTCGGTTTTCGGTTTTGAAATGGATTCCATGGTATATCATGTTCATGTTTTGTTGATGATTGTTACTCACTGTTATGCATGGATTTAACCATGGTTTTTCTTGTGTTTATCCCATGAAAATGTTTGGTTTGAGTACAAGATGGTGAGATCTTGTATGAGATGGTTTTTTCTATTTAAAGGCATGTTTAGTTTGGGATACGTTATGATTTTTGATGATGCATTGAAAACAGTGAGTTAACATGATTTTTAAGGATATATTGGCATGGTTTGATCTATTATTAATATTTGGATACGTTGGTCGACCGATAGGATATGAGTGCACTATAATCTATAAATCGTACGTGTGTCTAGCTACGTGTCGTAATATGGGATGAGCCTATTGCGGGTGATGGAGGTGAGCCTATCACTATGGGTTAGGGGTGAGCCTAATTCCATTCATAGCCATTAAGATGGGGTGAGCCATCATTGAGTTAGGGGTGAGCCTATGTGAGTCCGTGTATCCGATATTGTATATGTGAGTGATGGGGTGAGTCCATCATAACGGATAGGGGTGAGCCTATGTCGGTTGTTAAATGCCAATATATGTGTATGGTTTATGTTGACCATAAATCATGTTTTAAATGGAAGCATCATGATTTAATGTGCATGAGATGCTTGATGATGAGTTATTGTGTATGAGGATTCTGTTCATGTGGATTAACCAAGTGAGGCTTAATGTGGTTTTGCATTGAGAGTTGTAACACCCCAATTTTGGGCTTGGAAGTTTAGAATCTGAACCGGACCGATCTAATTTACGGTTCGAATATAAAAGGAGGTTTTAGGGAAAGCCTAGTTAGGGATGCTTTAAAAATATGGAAAAATATCTAAAAAGTCTCTTTTAATATATATAAGAGAGTGGTGAAATCAATTTTACAAAATAAGGTTTGGAAATACTACATTTCGGTGTAGTGACTAAAATGTGATTTTTGAAAAGTTTAGTGGTGACTGTTTTGTAAGGATTGAAACTTTGAATCTTTAAGGAGCTAATTTACCCAAAAATGATTTCTCCAGATTTTTCCTTAATTTATGTTTTATAAATGGTTTTAATGATAGGAACTTGATTTTGGATTAAAACTCAGGATTTGGAAGAAATCTTGAAGAATTTCGTTGTGATTGTTTGGGCTCTATTTTGAGATGATTCTTAAATGTATTTTTGATGTCTAATGATGTGTAAATGAGGTTTTATCAATGCAATCCCGAATAGGTTGAATTTCCTAAGTTTTTGCTTATGAAAATTGTGGTTTTTGGGGTGATCTTGGTGTTCTGTTATAGCTGGAGGTATAAGGACGAGTTTAGGTTCATTTTGGATGTTGATTGATGTTTAGAAATGGTTAGAAGTGATGGATATTGGCTGGGTTAAGTTTTGGAAGAGTTCAGAGGTGATTTCGGTTGTGTTTGGTAGCCGAAATGTTGGCTTTAGGTAGGGCAGCGATTTTAAGAGTGTTGGCTGAATATTTTAATGCATGATGATGCATTAATCCTCTGCTTTGATGTGTTTAAAACAGGGGAAACATCTTCGGACACTTGTGGTGTTGATCCGGAGGCTTGATCGGCGTTTCGGCAAGCTTGCGAAACGGAATTGGTGAGTGGAGTTGGGTTTCCAGCTTTGAAACAAATGTTTGAAGGTTTTGGGAGTTTAGTTTAAGTCTAAGCAACTTAACTAAGCTCAAGAGTAAGTTTTCTGAGAAACTCTCTTGGATGAGCCATGAAGTGGTTCGATGCATTGGATTTGTTTTGCATGTTTAAATTCTGTTTTGAAAGCATGTTTTAGCATGGTTAATGCTGGTTTTGAAAGCCATATGTTGAAGGATGCTCAAGGTAAGAGATCCTTGGTTTGACATATTGTAAATGTGGATTTGATGCATAGTGATGCATGATGTTTAATGGCTTTGATTAATGCTTTAAAACAGTGAATTGTTGATGGTAAATGTTGTATATTGACAAGTGATGAATTGGTTTAAAAGTACTTGAATCGGATATAGTTAGCCGGCTACAGGATTGGGTGCACCGTGAATAAAGTCGCCTTGGATGTTGAGGGGTTGTGATTGTACCGAAAACTCCATCCAAGTATCCTAACGAGAGAGGTAAGATCACAACGGTGGTTAAAAGTCCGTGTGTGGATCTTGTTAAGGTCACAACGGTGGTTAAAAGTCCGTGTGTGTGGACCTTGTGTTATGTGTCTCGTACTCTCGTTAGGAAGTTATACAACTACCGATGAGTGATGTGGAGGGGTTGTGATTGTACCGTAAACTCCACCTTATGTTGTTCGGTAGTGTGTATGAAGCGTGTGGGACAATGCTTGTAATCTGCGTATCCGATTGTGTTTTGTGTTGTAAAAGTTTATGAATTATCACTTGAAAGCCAATATGTTGAATTGATGTAATGAAGCATGAGATGCTTGTAAAGTATGCAAGGTTGCATGAAAAGAGTTAAGCTTGTGTTTTTAAGCTTGTTGAAAGTGTTTTCTAATAAGGCATTATTGTGTTGTTTTCTTTAGAGCGTGCCTCACTAAGCTATTGTGCTTACGCTCTCTCTTTTGTACCAATAATGCAGACAATTGAAGTGTTTTAGGGCAGCAAGGAAGCTAAGAGTCCAAGGGAAACTAAGCTCATGTATGGTGATGTTTTTATACACTATTAGTTTTGGTAATTTGGCAATGGGAACCTAAAGTGTGGTTTTGGGAGATGTTTTGGACTCCCTAGTTTGTGGCATGTTGCTTTTGATGTTTTGGATTTGTAATTGGCCTTTTGATGCTTATTTTGGAGTTTGGTTGGTTGTTTGGTTTTGGATATTAGGATGCATGCCTATAGACATGTGAAGTTTAATGTTTGATGCCATGAATTTGTTTTGAAGCTGCAATCACGCACCTTATATGTATGATGACTTGTTGGTATGGTTAGAGGGTCATTAAGATGTGTTTGATTGGGTTTAAGCATGGAAAACCAGCAAATTCTGTAGCTTCTGGGCAAACCGTATCGATACACTCATTGGCGTTTCGAAACGGGGGCCTGAAATGGCCTTGGTGTTTCGAAACAGCTGGTGACTGTTTCGAAACGGTTTGGCCACTGGAAGGGCCTGTTTCGAAACAAGTCTCGAAACGAACCCGTGTTTCGGAACGGTCAACACCGTTTCGAAACAGGTGACCGTTGGGCACTGATTTGAATGGTTTTGAGGTTTGCAAACTTTACGTTTTAGTCCCGAAACTTGTAATTGCAATTATATGAGTTTGAGATGTCCGATTAAGTTGAAATTTGACAGAGATGCATGTAATGTGACTAATTTAATATTGGTAACTTAAATATTAGTTAAGACCTTCTAATTTCCAGAATTTACGTTTTGGTCCCTAATATTTGTATTTTGCGCAATTGAGTCCCTCATGTTGTTCGACCGATGTGCTTTTCACCTGTATGTTTCTTGCGTGCTCACATAGGGTTAATTTGTATCTAGATAAGACTAAAAGGAAATAAAAGGGTCGTTAATCAAGGTTGACTTTCGGGTTGACTTTGGTTTTCCCCGTGTAATCTTCGTAGTTCAGGTCAACCGTCTAGGCCGGGCTAAGGGGGTTACATTTGGTGGTATCAGAGCTGAGTTCTCGTGTAAATGGGAATGGTTATGTGGGTGATGTATGTGTATTTGAATGATATGCCTTTTGGATGAAAGAATGTTGTTTGAATTGTGATGTATGGTTGCAATTGTGATGCTATGCTATGTTGAAGCATGTTAGGGGGACCCATTACCACGTCAAAACTAATGAAAGGAATTGTTTTTTGGAAAATGAGCTTGAGTACTTGGATTACTTACCTTGTTGTGCCTAATTATGTTTATTGCATTTGTGTCACTGCATTGTTTTTATAAATGGGGCCTCGTAGAGAGGCGAGGATGAATACGAGAGCTATGGATCAGAATGAGAATGAGGAAAACGCTGATAATGTTGTGGATTTACCTCCTCCCCCTGGTGGTGGACCACCCGGTGGTGATGATGCTGGAGGTGATAATGCTGGTGTTGGTGCTGGTGCTGGGGTCGCAGGACCTGAAGGTGTGCAGGGGCAAGCTGCTCCTGACATGACTGTGATGATACAGGCTATTGCGGGAGCCTTTCAGGCAGCAGTAGCTGGAGCTCATGGAGCTGCGCATCAGGGTGATGCTAACGTGAGATTGCCTTTGGAACGTCTTCGCAGTCTGGGAGGAACTGAGTTCAGAGGTTTATCTCCTGAAGGTTCTGAATCTTGTTTGGAAAGCACCAAGAGGATTTTGGGGCAAATGAACTGCAGCAATGTGCAGAAATTGGGTTGTGTGGTATCTCTGCTACATGATGATGCGTATACGTGGTGGACGACCACTGTTTCCAGAATGGAGGACAATGATGTGACTTGGACGTTCTTTCTGAACGCGTTCAAGAGAAAGTATCTAGGTGTGCGATACCTAGATGAAAAGAAAAGAGAATTCATGTCTCTTGTGCAAGGAAGCATATCGGTGGCGGAATATGAGGTCCAGTTTGTCCGCCTTAGTCAGTACGCACCTGAGTTAATCCCTGATGAGCGGGAGAGGTGTGAACGTTTCCGTTACGGTTTGGTGACGGATGTGAAGACTTACATGCTTGCTGCTGAGTATACGGATTTTGATGTGCTGGTGAGTAGAGCGAAGGACATTGAGCAGAACTTGGGTCTGTCTTCTAGAGGTGTTAGTTCTAGCTCAGGCAAAAGAGCTGCTGATTATAGTTCCGGTGGTGGACGGAACAAGAGAGGACGTGATAAGAGGTATCAGTCTTCTACTAGGCGTGGTGGAGGACATGGTGCGCCTGTTCAGGGAGACAAGTTGAGAGCTGATCAGAACACATGCTGGACGTGTGGATCTCGTGGCCATATGAGGCGAGATTGTCCTCGAGCAGAGAAGAAGGTTCAGGCTCCGGTAGCAGTGACCGATAATTCATGCTGGAATTGTGGTTCGGCAGACCACATGAGGAGATAGTGTCCTTTGTTGGCCGGTGGTGGTCAGGGACGTGCTCCTGGGGTAGTTGCACCACAAAGAGGTCGTGGGCGCGGCCGTGGTAATTTCCAGTGCAGAGAGGATGGTGGGAGGAATGTGGCTCATGTGGTGGCTGTTCAACCTGAGGGTGGTGGCCAGGCTCGAGTGTATGCTCAGCGTGAGGGGAGAAATGATACGGATGTGATCGCAGGTACTTTTACTTTGCAATCCTTATTATTACTTTCCTTGATTGATTCTGGATCTACACACTCATACATATTGCGTGAACATGCTCAATTGCTTGGTTTACCTGTTGAGTCTTTGGATGTTGGTATGCGTGTAACTAGTTCCTTTGGTGAGACCGTTGTGACACGAAAGTTGTATAGAAGATGTCCTTTGGTAGTGCAAAACCATGTTTTTCTTGTTGATCTCATGGAATTGCCATTCTATGGTTTTGATGTAATCCTTGGTATGGATTGGCTTGTTGAGCATCGAGCTGTAGTTGATTTTGAGAGTAAGCGAGTTTCGTTGAGACTTGCGGGTGATTACGAGGTGGTGGTGGTTGGTGAGAATGTGAAGTTTCTTACCAATGTGGTGTCTTCATTGGAAGCAAGCCGAATGATGAGGCAAGGTTGTGAGGCTTACATGGCCTTTGTTATGAATCCTAGCTCTAAGGAGTTGCGAGTCCAAGATATCAGGACTGTGCGAAAGTTTCCTGGTGTGTTTCCGGAGGAGTTACCTGGATTGCCTCCTAGTCGAGAGGTGGAGTTTGGAATTGAGTTGTATGAAAACACAACTCCAGTGTCCATTACTCCTTACCGAATGGCACCTAAGGAGTTGAATGAGCTGAAGACGCAACTTCAGGAGTTGCTTGATTGTGGTTTCATTCGGCCGAGTGTGTCACCTTGGGGTGCACCGGTCTTGTTTGTGAAGAAGAAGGATGGCACTATGAGAATGTGCATAGATTATCGTCAGCTGAATAAGTTGACTATTAAGAATCGGTATCCTTTGCCGAGGATTGATGATCTTTTTGATCAATTTCGGGGAGCGGCTGTGTTCTCTAAGATTGACTTAAGGTCAGGTTATTATCAGCTTAAGGTGAAGGATGTGGATGTGCCAAAAACAGCCTTTAGAACGAGGTATGGGCATTATGAGTTTCTTGTGATGCCGTTTGGCTTGACGAATGCTCCTGCAGCTTTTATGGACATGATGAATAGAGTGTTCCATGAATACTTGGACAAGTTTGTTGTGGTGTTCATTGATGATATCCTTGTGTACTCTCGTACTGAGGAGGAGCATGAGGGGCATTTGCGGATTGTGTTGCAGGCGCTGTTGGAGAATCAGCTCTATGCTAAGCTGAGCAAGTGCGAATTCTAGCTTAGGGAAGTTGTTTTCCTTGGTCATGTGGTTTCTGCTGAGGGAATCCGAGTTGATCCTCAGAAGATTGAGGCGGTGATGAATTGGAAGCCTCCTAAGTCTGTTCATGAAGTCCGTAGTTTCCTTGGGTTGGCAGGATACTACCGGAGGTTTGTGGATGGATTTTCAAAGATTGCTGCACCTTTAACGAAGTTGTTGCAGAAGGATGTCAAGTATGAGTGGAAAGAGGCAAGACATCAGACTTTTGAGAAGCTTAAGGCAGCTTTGACGCAAGCTCCTATCTTGGTTCAACCTGAATCAGGGAAAGAGTTTGTAGTGTACAGCGACGCATCATATGTTGGTTCGGGGTGTGTGTTGATGCAAGAGGGTAAGGTGGTGGCTTATGCATCGCATCAGTTAAAGGTGCATGAGCGTAATTATCCTACGCATGATATTGAGTTAGCTGCGGTGGTCTTTGCTTTGAAGATTTGGAGACATTACCTGTATGGTGAGAAGTGTACTATGTACACGGATCACAAAAGTTTGAAGTATCTGATGTCTCAGAAGGAGTTGAATCTTAGGCAACGACGTTGGGTGGAGTTGCTTAAGGATTACAATCTGACGATCGAGTACCATCCGGGAAAAGCTAATGTTGTAGCGGATGCCTTAAGTAGAAAAGTGGCAGTGGAGTTGAGGGCTATGTTTGCCAGCTTGAGTATTTCGCGAGATGGGGGTCTTGTGGCTGAATTGCAAGTGAAACCATCTTTGGTTCAGTTGATAAGGGATAAGCAGTTGTTGGATGATTCCTTGGTACCACATGTTCAGGATATTGCTGAGGATAGACCATCGGATTTCTTTTTTTAATGATGATGGGGTTCTATGTTTTGGGAGTCGGATGGTAGTGCCAAATGATGCTGAGTTGAGGCGTACTATTCTGACTGAGGCTCATAGCAGTCCTTTTGCTATGCACCCTGGTAGTACTAAGATGTATCGTTATCTTAAGGATGAGTACTATTGGGTGGGTTTGAAGAAGGATGTTGCGGAGTACGTGAGTAAGTGCATGGTTTGTCAGCGGGTTAAGGCTGAACATCAGTTTCCTTCTGGGTTGTTGCAACCGTTGAGGATTCCTGAGTGGAAGTGGGAAAGGGTTACCATGGACTTTGTGTCTGGTTTGCCTTTGTAGCCATCGAAAAAGAATTCGGTGTGGGTGATTGTGGATCGCCTTACGAAGTGTGCGCATTTCTTACCTGTGCATGCTATGTATACTTTGGATAAGCTTGCGGAGCTATACATTGCTGAGATTGTGCGACTGCATGGTGTGCCAAAGTCTATAGTGTCGGATAGAGATCCGAGGTTTACATTGCGTTTTTGGGAGTGTTTGCATCAAGCTTTGAGTACACGGTTGAATTTTAGTACTTCTTATCATCCACAGTTGGATGGACAGTCTGAGCGTGTTATCCAAGTGCTGGAAGATATGTTGAGGTGCTGTGTGATTGAGTTTCAGGGTTCTTGGGAGAAACATTTGCCTTTGGTAGAGTTTTCTTATAACAATAGCTACCAGGCAAGTATTCAAATGGCACCTTATGAAGCCTTGTACGGGAGGAAGTGCATAACTCCTCTTTGTTGGGCTGAAACAGGTCAGAAGTTGGTTTCAATGCCGGCTTTGTTGAAAGGAACCACCGAGAAGGTGAAGCTCATTTGTGAGCGTTTGAAGGCAGCTTCTGATAGACAGAAGTCTTACGCGGATTTGAAGCGTAAGGAGATTGAGTTTGCGGTTGGTGACCGTGTGTTCTTGAAGGTTTCGCCATGGAATAAGGTGATGAGGTTTGGTCGTAAGGGTAAGTTGAGCCCTAGGTACATTGGACCATACGAGGTGATTGAACGTGTGGGTCCTGTAGCGTACAAGCTGAGGTTGCCGCAAGAGTTGGAAAAGATACATGATGTGTTTCATGTCTCTATGCTTCGGAGATATAGATCCGATCCTTCGCATGTTATGCCTGTGGAGGAAGTGGAGTTGAATCCAGACTTGGCCTATGAAGAGGAGCCTGTTTAAATTCTGGATTCAGACGGTAAGGTTCTTTGTGGCAAGACCATTGAATTGGTTAAGGTGTTGTGGAGGCATCGTGGTGTTGAGGAAGCCACGTGGGAAAGAAAGGATGATATGATGAAGCAGTTTCCGTAGCTTTTTCCTTCAGGTAAATATCGAGGACGAAATTTCTTAAGGGGGGAGAGTTGTAACACCCTAATTTTGGGCTTGGAAGTTTAGGGTCTGAACCGAACCGGTCTGATTTACGATTCGAATATAAAAGGAGGTTTTAGGGAAAGCCTAGTTCGAGATGCTTTAAAAATATGGAAAAAATATCTAAAAATTCTCTTTTAATATATATAAGAGAGTGGTGAAATCAATTTTACAAAATAAGGTTTGGAAATACTACATTTCGGTGTAGTGACTAAAATGCGATTATTGAAAAGTTTAGTGGTGACTGTTTTGTAAGGATTGAAACTTTGAATCTTTAAGGAGCTAATTTACCCAAAAATGATTTCTCCAGATTTTTCCTTAATTTAAGTTTTATAAATGGTTTTTTAATGATAGGAACTTGATTTTGGCTTAAAACTCAAGATTTGGAAGAAATCTTGAAGAATTTCGTTGTGATTGTTTGGGCTCTGTTTTGAGATTATTCTTAAATTTATTTTGGATGTCTAATGATGTGTAAATGAGGTTTTATCAATGCAATCCAGAATAGGTTTAATTTCCTAAGTTTTTGCTTATGAAAATGGTGGTTTTTGGGGTGATCTTGGTGTTCTGTTATAGCTGGAGGTATAAGGACGAGTTTAGGTTCATTTTGGATGTTGATTGATGTTTAGAAATGGTTAGAAGTGATGGATCTTGGCTGGGTTAAGTTTTGGAAGAGTTTGGAGGTGATTTCGGTTGTGTTTGGTAGTCGAAATGTTGGCTTTAGGTAGAGTAGCGAGTTTAAGAGTGTTGGCTGAAGATTTCAATGCATGATGATTCATTAATCCTCTGCTTTGATGTGTTTAAAACAGGGGAAACATCTTCAGACACTTGTGGTGTCGATCCGGAGGCTTGATCGGCGTTTCGGCAAGTTTGCGAAACGGAATTGGTGAGTGGAGTTGGGTTTCTAGCTTTGAAACAAATGTTTGAAGGTTTTGGGAGCTTAGTTTAAGTCTAAGCAACTTAACTAAGCTCAAGAGTAAGTTTTCCGAGAAACTCTCTTGGATGAGCCATGAAGTGGTTCGATGCATTGGATTTGTTTTGCATGTTTAAATTCTGTTTTGAAAGCATGTTTTAGCATGGTTAATGCTGGTTTTGAAAGCCATATGTTGAAGGATGCTCAAGGTAAGAGATCCTTGGTTTGACATATTGTAAATGTGGATTTGATGCATAGTGATGCATGATGTTTAATGGCTTTGATTAATGCTTTAAAACAGTGAATTGTTGATGTTAAATGATGTATATTGGCAAGTCATGAATTGGTTTTAAAGTACTTGAATCGGATATAGTTAGCCGGCTATAGGATTGGGTGCACCGTGAATAAAGTCGCCTTGGATGTTGAGGGGTTGTGATTGTACCGAAAACTCCATCCAAGTATCCTAACGAGAGAGGTAAGATCACAACGGTGGTTAAAAGTCCGTGTGTGGATCTTGTTAAGGTCACAACGGTGGTTAAAAGTCTGTGTGTGTGGACCTTGTGTTATGTGTCTCGTACTCTCGTTAGGAAGTTATACAACTACCGATGAGTGATGTGGAGGGGTTGTGATTGTACCGTAAACTCCATCACGGGTGTTCAGGGGTTGTGATTGTACCGTAAACTCCACCTTATGTTGTTCGGTAGTGTGTATGAAGCGTGTGGGACAATGCTTGTAATCCGCGTATCCGATTGTGTTTTGTGTTGTAAAAGTTTATGAATTATCACTTGAAAGCCAATATGTTGAATTGATGTAATGAAGCATGAGATGCTTGTAAAGTATGCAAGGTTGCATGAAAAGAGTTAAGCTTGTGTTTTTAAGCTTGTTGAAAGTGTTTTCTAATAAGGCATTATTGTGTTGTATTCTTTAGAGCGTGCCTCACTAAGCTATTGTGCTTACGCTCTCTCTTTTGTACCAATAATGCAGACAATTGAAGTGTTTGAGGGCAGCAAGGAAGCTAAGAGTCCAAGGGAAACTAAGCTCATGTATGGTGATGTTTTCATACACTATTAGTTTTGGTAAGTTGGCAATGGGAACCTAAAGTTTGGTTTTGGGAGATGTTTTGGACTCTCTAGTTTGTGGCATGTTGCTTTTGATGTTTTGGATTTGTAATTGACCTTTTGATGCTTATTTTGGAGTTTGGTTGGTTGTTTGGTTTTGGATATTAGGATGCATGCCTATAGACATGTGAAGTTTAATGTTTGATGCCATGAATTTGTTTTGAAGCTGCAATCACGCACCTTATATGTATGATGACTTGTTGGTATGGTTAGAGGGT
The DNA here is from genome assembly GCA_030270665.1 of Hibiscus trionum. NCBI lineage: Eukaryota > Viridiplantae > Streptophyta > Magnoliopsida > Malvales > Malvaceae > Hibiscus > Hibiscus trionum. Next base: position 47,683,118 of record BSYR01000008.1, on the reverse strand, counting down.
CATTAAGATGTGTTTGATTGGGTTTAAGCATGAAAAACCAGCAAATTCTGCAACTTCTGGGCAAACCGTATCGATACACTCATTGGCGTTTCGAAACGGGGGCCTGAAATGACCTTGGTGTTTCGAAACGGTTGGTGACTATTTCGAAACGGTTTGGCCACTGGAAGGGCCTGTTTCGGAACAAGTCTCGAAACGAACTCGTGTTTCGGAATGGTCAACACCGTTTCGAAACAGGTGATCGTTGGGCACTGATTTGAATGGTTTTGAGGTTTGCAAACTTTACGTTTTAGTCCCGAAACTTGTAATTGCAATTATATGAGTTTGAGATGTCCGATTAAGGTGAAATTTGACAGAGATGCATGTAATGTGACTAATTTAATATTAGTAACTTAAAAATCAGTTAAGACCTTCTAATTTCCAGAATTTACATTTTGGTCCCAAATAATGCATATAACTAAGCTTGAGGGCCGAGGAGTAGCAAGTGAAGGTACCTAAGTTGTCACTCGAACTCAAGTATGAACTTTAGAGAGTTTTAATAAGTAGATTTGGCAATGGGGGATTAGAACCTTGGTTTGAAGGTTCCTTACTTGAATTCTCAGCTGAGATATAATTGTTGCTTATTTTGAGTTGTAAATGGCCATTGAGGATTTGAATTGTGCATGAATATGATTTTTAGCCTTTGTACGGTTTTGGAGTCTAGGAAGCATGCCTAAAGATCAAATTCTTGCATGAATGGTCCTTGATGTGTTTACAAGTTGATTGTGGGTTGTAAAATGTAACCCCCTTAGCCCGGCCTAGACGGTTGACCCGAACTACGAAGATTACACGGGGAAAACTAAAGTCAACTCGAAAGTCAACCTTGATTAACGACCCTTTTTTTCTTTTTAAACTTGTCTAGATGCACGTTAACCCTAAGCGAACACTTGAGAAACATATACGAATAAAGCACAGCGATCGGATTCCAAAAAGGGACTCAATTACACAATATACAAAGATTAGGGACCAAAATGTAAATTCTGAAAATTAGAAGGTCTTAACTGGTTTTTAAGTTGCCAATATGAAATTAGTCTTATTACATGCTTATCTGTCAAATTTCACTTTAATTGGACTTCTTGAACTCATACAATTGTAAAAACAACTTTTAGGACTAAAACGTAAAACTTGCAAACCTCAACACCATTCAAATCAGTGCCCAACAGTCACTCGTTTCGAAACAGTGTTGACCGTTCCGAAACACGGGTTCATTTCGAGACTAGTTCCGAAACAGGGCCTTCCAGTGGCCAAATCGTTTCGGAACGGCCTCCAGTCGTTCCGAAACACGAAGGCCATTATAGGCCCCCGTTTCGAAACGCCAGTGCCCGTTCCGATACGGTTTGCCCAGAAGTTGCAGAAATTGCTGGTTTTTCTTACATTAAACCATTCAAACACATCCTAATGACTTCCTAACCATGCCAACAAGTCATCATTCATATAAGGAGCATGTTTGCAACTTCAAAACACATTCATAGCATCAAACATGGTATTTCACAAGTCTATAGGCATGCATCATAATATCCAAAAACCCAACAACTAACCAAACTCCAAATCAAGCATCAAAAGGCCAATTACAAATCCAAAACATCAAAAGCATCATGCCACAAACTAGGGAGTCAAAAACATCTCCCAAAACACACTTTAGGTTCCCATTGCCAAATTACCAAAACTAATAGTGTATGAAAACATCACCATACATGAGCTTGGTTTCCCTTGGACACTCTAGCCTCCTTGTTGCCTTTAAACACTTCAATTATCTGTATTATTGGTACAAGAGAGAGAGCGTAAGCACAATTGCTTAGTGAGGCATGCTCTAAAGAAAACAACACAATAATGCATTTTAGAGAACACTTTCAACAAAGCTTTTAAACACAAGCTTATCTCTTTTCATGCAACCTTGCATACTTTACAAGCATCTCATGCTTCATTACATCAATTCAACATATTGGCTTTCAAGTGATAATTCATACTCTTTTACAACACAAAACACAATCGGATATGCGGATTACAAGCGTTGTCCCACACGCTTCATACACACTACCGAACAACATAAGGAGGACTTTACGGTACAATCACAACCCCACGACACCACTCATCGGTAGTTGTATAACTTCCTAACGAGAGTACGGGACACATAACACAAGGTCCACACACGGACTTTTAACCACCGTTGTGACCTTACCAAGATCCACACACGGACTTTTAACCACCGTTGTGATCTTACCTCTCTCGTTAGGATACTTGGATGGAGTTTTCGGTACAATCACAACCCCTTAACATCCAAGGCGATTTTATTCACGGTGCACCCAATCCTATAGCCGGCTAACTATATCTGATTCAAGTACTTAAAAACCAATTCATCACTTGCCAATATACATCAAACAACATCATTAATTCATTGTTTTAAAGCATTAAACAAAGCCATTAAACACCATGCATCACTATGCATCATTACCAATTTAACAACATGCCAAAACAAGGATCTCTTACCTTGAGCATCATTCAACACATGGCTTTCAAAACCAGCATTAACCATGCTAAAACATGCTTTCAAAACAGAATTTAAACATGCAATTTATAACCAAATGCATCGCACCACTTCATGGCACATTCGAGGAAGTTTTTCCGAAAACTTACTCTTGAGCTTAGCTAAGTTGATTAGACTTAAACTAAGCTCCCACAACCTTCAAATAATCGTTTCAAAGCTGGAAATCCAACTCCACTCACCAATTACGTTTCGCACGCTTGCCGAAACGCCGATCAAGCCTCTAGATCAACTCCACAAGTGTCTGAAGATGTCTCCCCTGTTTTAAACACATCAAGGCAGAGGATTAATGCATCATCATGCATTGAAATCTTCAGCCAACACACTTAAACTCGCTGATCTACCTAAAGCCAACATTTCGGCTACCAAACACAACCGAAATCACCTCCAAACTCTTCCAAAACTTAACCCATCCAAGATCCATCACTTCTAACCATTTCTAAACATCAATCAACATCCAAAATAAACCTAAACTCGTCCTTATACCTCCAGCTATAACAGAACACCAAGATCACCTCAAAAACCACCATTTTCATAAGCAAAAACTTAGGAAATACAACCTATTCGGGATTGCATTGATAAAACCTCATTTTCCACATCATTAGACATCCAAAATACATTAAAGATCATCTCAAAACAGAGCCCAAACAATCACAACGAAATTCTTCAAGATTTCTTCCTTCTAAATGGTGATTTCTCGGGAATTTCAGTAAAGAACTGAGTATTTGGAGGAGAAGAACAATCTTACCTCTAAATGGTGATTTCTCCTTGATTTGAGCCAATTTCCTTGAAAATTCAACAAGGAAATCAAAAGGATTTGATGCAAGATTGATTAGGAACTAATTGATGATAGAAATCTCATCAATTGAAGTGAAGATCAATGCAAAAGTTGCTGGAGAAATAGTGTTTGGATGATGGAATTTTGAGAGAAAAAGAAAATAGAGAAAACTAGGAAAAAGTAGTTATGAAATTCTAAAAGGTAGTTTCCTTTTTCATTTAATTAATTAAAACATTAATTAATTCACTCAAATTAAAGAAAAATCTAGAGAAATCATTTTTGGGTATATTAGGTCCTTAAAGATTCAAAGTTTCAATCCTTACAAAACAGTCACAACTAAACTTTTCAAAAATCACATTTTAGTCACTACACCAAAATGTAGTATTTCCAAACCTTATTTTGTCAAATTGATTTCACCATTCTCTTATATATATTAAAAGAGGATTTTTAGATATTTTTCCATATTTTTAAAGCATCCCGAACTAGGCTTTCCCTAAAACCTCCTTTTATATTCGAACCAAAAATCAGACCGGTCCGGCTCAGACCCTAAACTTCCAAGCCCAAAATTGGGGTGTTACAACTCTCCCCCCCTTAAGAAATTTCGTCCTCGAAATTTACCTGGAGGAAAAAGGTACGGAAACTGCTTCAACGTATCATCCTTTCTTTCCCACGTGGCTTCCTCAACACCACGATGCCTCCACAACACCTTAACCAATTCAATGTTCTTGCCTCGAAGAACTTTACTGTCTGAATCCAGAATTTCAACCGGCTCCTCATCATAGGTCAAATCTGGATTCAACTCTACTTCCTCCACAGGCATAACATGCGAAGGATCAGATCTATACCTCCGAAGCATAGAGACATGAAACACATCATGTATCTTTTCCAACTCTTGCGGCAACCTCAGCTTGTACGCAACAGAACCCACACGTTCGATCACCTCGTATGGTCCAATGTACCTAGGGCTCAACTTACCCTTCCGACCAAACCTCATCACCTTCTTCCAAGGCGAAACCTTCAAAAACACACGGTCACCTACCGCAAACTCAATCTCCTTACGCTTCAAATCCGCGTAAGATTTCTGTCTATCAGAAGCTGCCTTCAAACGCTCACAAATGAGCTTCACCTTCTCGGTGGTTCCTTTCAACAAGGCTGGCATCGAAACCAACTTCTGACCCGTTTTAGCCCAGCAAAGAGGAGTTCTGCACTTCCTCCCATACAAGGCTTCATAAGGTGCCATTTGAATACTTGCCTGGTAGCTATTGTTATAAGCAAACTCCACCAAAGGCAAATGCTTCTCCCAAGAACCCTGAAACTCAATCACACAGCACCTCAACATATCCTCCAACACTTGGATAACACTCTCAGACTGTCCATCCGACTGTGGATGATAAGAAGTACTGAAATTCAGCCGCGTACCCAAAGCTTGATGCAAACACTCCCAGAAACGCGATGTAAACCTCGAATCTCTATCCGACACTATAGACTTTGGCACACCATGCAATCGCACAATCTCAGGAATGTACAACTCCGCAAGCTTGTCCAAGGTATACGTAGTATGCACAGGTAAGAAATGCGCACACTTCGTAAGGCGATCCACAATCACCCACACCGAATTCTTCTTCGATGGCGACAAAGGCAAACCAGACACAAAGTCCTTGGTAATCCTTTCCCACTTCCATTCAGGAATCCTCAACGGCTGCAACAACCCAGAAGGAAACTGATGTTCAGCCTTAACCCGCTGACAAACCATGCACTTACTCACATACTGTAACCCCCGTAGCCCGGCCTAGACGGTTGACCCGAACTACGAAGATTACACGGGGAAAACCAAAGTCAACCCGAAAGTCAACCTTGATTAACGACCCTTTTTTTTTCTTTTTAATCTTGTCTAAATGCTCATTAACCCTAGATGTGATCACACAAACAACATACTCAAAGATCACAACCATCAGAGATCATTCAGGGACCCAATTGCACAAAACACAACTTTAGGGACCAAATTGTAAATTCTGAAAACCCTGAGGCCTTAACCAGATTTTAAGTTACCAACTTAAAATTAATCATGTTTCATGCATCTCGGCCAAATTTCAGCTCAAACGGACATCTCAAACTCATACAATTGCTCATACAAGATTCAGGACCAAAATGCAAACATTTTGAAACACATAACTGCCACTGTCAGCCCCCAACGGTCAACCGTTCCGAAACGGGAGACAGCCCGTTTCGAAACGCGGGGCCGTTCTGAAACAGGCATAGCCCGTTTCGAAACGGGGGTCGGGCAGAGGCCTTTCCGTTTCGGAACGGTCTCACCCGTTTCGGACGCCTGGGCTGCTTCCAGGCACCCGTTCCGAAACGGTTCACCCTGTTCCGAAACGTCCTGCACAAAATGCAGAATTTTGCCTGATTAAACATGCAATTAAACATCCAATCATGCTCCTAAAGCCACCAAACTTTGCCAACATGCAATTTAACATAAAAGAGGCATACATGCATCAACAATTCACCAACATAACAACATATACAAAAAGCCCCAAATCTAAAGGCATGCTTCCTACACAAGCAACCACTTAAGCACAAACTTTCCAAACCAAGCTCATCTATGCCAATACATGATCCAACAACAACATTAACATAAAAACATCCTTGTTCAAACATAAACGAACACATACACGTTAACCCCGAGAGATTCTACCCCCATTGCCTTTATTAACTATAGCTATTCACCGAGACATACATCTCACTTGGAGTCCACCTTGAATCCCTTGCTCCTTGCTGTCCAAACTTCATGAATCTGCATTGATGGACAAAAAGGAGCGTAAGCACATAATGCTTAGTGAGGAATGCTCAAAACCAAAACACCACCAATGCAGCGGGTCACAAAACACTTGTAAAACAAACCCGATTTAATTACCAAAGCCATGTTTGAAACCCTTTTCAACAACAAGCATCAAACCATGCATTGCACATACATGAAAACCAACCCTTAGCTTAGCAAGCTAAGAAAACCTTCTTAAAGCACAACTTACAAAACATCCATTTAGCCAAACCATGCATAACACCAAATGCAAAGCTAAAACAAAACCATGGAAAGCACTTCCATTTCACAACATCCCTTTCTTAACCTTGAAAGCCTTTTAAAGCAAGAATCCTTTTAAAACCATTACTCAAGCAATCCATCACATGCATTTACCAAGGCAAAAGTATAAACCATACTATCATCATCACATGCCTTTTTAAACAAGTCTTCCAAGACTCCAATGCATTAAAGATATATCATGCTCACATGCATCATTTATCAAATGATAATCAACACTTGTTCAACTTAACAAGTAAACATGCAATTACAAGCATTGTACAATTTCCATGCAACCATGCATCTTTTCAAGCATCTCATGCTTCACATGCAATTATGCATCATTTCAAGCACCTCATGCTTCACATGCAAATATGCATCATTTCAAGCACCTCATGCTTCATCACAATCAAGAATATCATATTGGCCTTTAAGTGATCAATCACATCCACTTTTCAACTCAACATCCAATCGGATACGCGGATTCCGAGCGTTGTCCCTACGCTCCCTACACCCTACCAATCCAAGGTCCTCGAATGGGCAACACCTCCATTATGACCTCAACATCCTAAGGTTCCCATGTATGGACTTTTAAACACCATACAACCTTAGCTTTTCCCGAGGTTCCCATGTATGGACAACCATACAACCTCAACATGCACAAGGTTCCCTTGTATGGACTTTCAAACACCATACCACCTTTGCATCACCGATTGGTAGTTGTAGAAATCACTAACGAGATCCGGGACACCCTATACAAGATCCACACATGGACTTAACACTGCCATTGTGATCTCAACAAGCACAAGGTTCTCACATATGGACTTTTAAACACCATATAACCTTTGCTCAACCAAGGTCCTCGAATGGGCAACACCTCCATTATGACCTTAACCATCTCGTTAGGATACTTGAAGGGAGTTTCCCGGTCCACTCTTGACCACTCCACCTCCAAGGCGACTTAATTCACGGTGCACCCAATCCTATAGCCGGCTAACTATATCCGATCAAAGAACCAAGAACCACTTACATCACTTGCCAATATAACCATCTTACCACATTAGTCCAATGTTCCACGTGCATAACCATTATGCAAAACCATTACCACGTTAATCAAATGATTCACATGCATAACCAACATGCAAAAACCATCATTTACCAACATTAATTCACTGTTTTAAAGCATTAGACAAAGCCATCGAACAACATGCAACACCAAGCATCAAAACCACATTTTCAATGTATAAAACCAAGGATCTCTTACCTTGAGCATCCTTCACATATGGCTTTCAAAACCAGCACTAAACCATGCTAAAATATGCTTTCAAAACAGAATTAAACCATGCAAAACACATGCATTTCAATCATCAACCACAATTGCTTAAAAGCCACTTCATATCACAAATCAAGTAAGAAATCCATTTACTTACTCTTGAGCTTAGCAAAGTTGTTTAGACTTAAACTAAGCTCCCAAACCTTCAAACCTTTGTTTAAAAGCCGAAACCCAACTTCACTCACCGATAACCAACACAAAGCTAGCCACCAAGCCTTCCAAGCATCCGAAACCTTCCGCAACACCTCTAAAGCTCACGGATCAAACTCCCCTGTTTCAAGCACACAAAAACAGCACATTAATGCATCATTATGCATTAAGAACAGCAGCCACACAACCAAACTCGCTGCTCGACACAAATCCAACAATTCGGCTACCAAACACAACCGAAATCACCTCCAAACATTACCAAAACTTAACCCAGCCAAGATCCATCACTTCTAACCATTTTTAAACATCATTTAACATCCAAAATGATCACAAACACATCCTTATACTCCCAGGTATAACAGATCACCAAAAACACTCCAAAAACAACCAAAAACTCAAGCGAAACTTAGGAAATTCAACCTATCCGGGATTGCATTCATTAAACCTCAACTTCTAATCAATTTAGCATTCATTTTACATCATTTTGACACTTCAAAACACTGCCCAAACAGATCACACGAAAATTTCACCAAAATCACCAAATCTTGCATTTTAAGCCAAAATCAAGATTTCTATTGAAAAGCCTTTAACAAAACACAAACCAAGGATTGAGAACTTGGGAATTTCAGTAAAGAACTGATAGTTTAGAGGAGAGAGACGTTCTTACCTCCAAACTTGAATTTCTCCTTTTTAGAGCCAAAAAGCTTGATGAAACAACTTGCAAATTGAGAGGTTTTGTTGATGAGATGATTAGGAATCAAATGAGAGTTGAAATGAGAGATTTAGATGCCAAAATCAGAGAAGAAAAATCTGGAGAATTGTGTTTGGGTTGAGAGAAAATGAGAGAAAAGGAAAATGGAGAGAAAATGAAAAGTTAGTTAAGAAATGGTAAAAATGATTTCCCTCCTTTTTCATAATCTTTAAAATCAGAATAAAGCCTTAAAATATCTTAGAAAAATCTGGAGAAATTCTTATTGGAATAATAGCTCCTTAAAGATTCAAAGTTTCAATCCTTTATAAAACTGTCCCCGAACTTTCAAAAATTACATTTTGGTCACTAGCCAAAATGTCAACCTTCCGAACCTCATTTTCCAAAATTGATTTCACAGTTCACTTTTATATATTAAAAGATAATTTTAGAACATTTTTCCATATTTTTAATGCAACCCGAACTAGGCTTTCCTAAATTCACTCTTATATATTCGATCAGCACTTTGACCGAACCGGTCAACGCCCAAAACTTCTGAGCCCAAAATCGGGGCGTTACACATACTTCGCAACATCTTTCTTCAAACCCACCCAATAGTACTCATCCTTAAGATCACAATACATCTTAGTACTACCAGGGTGCATAGCAAAAGGACTACTATGAGCTTCAGTCAGAATAGTACGCCTCAACTCAGCATCATTTGGCACTACTATCCGACTCCCAAAACATAGAACCCCATCATCGTTAAAACAGAAATCTGAGGGTCTATCTTCAGCAATATCCTGAACATGTGGCACCAAGGAATCATCCAACAACTGCTTATCCTTAATCAGCTGAACCAAAGATGGTTTCACTTGCAATTCAGCCACAAGACCCCCATCCCGCAAAATGCTCAAGCTGGCAAACATAGCCATCAACTCCACTGCCAACTTTCTACTCAAGGCATCCGCTACAACATTAGTTTTTCCCGGATGGTACTCGATCGTCAGATCGTAATCTTTAAGCAACTCCACCCAACGTCGTTGCCTAAGATTCAACTCTTTCTGAGACATCAGATACTTCAAACTTTTGTGATCCGTGTACACAGTACACTTCTCACCATACAGGTAATGTCTCCAAATTTTCAAAGCAAAGACCACCGCAGCTAACTCAATATCATGCGTAGGATAATTGCGCTCATGCACCTTCAACTGACGCGATGCATAAGCCACCACCTTACCCTCCTGCATCAACACACATCCCAAACCCACATAGGATGCATCGATGTACACCACAAACTCTTTCCCTGATTCAGGTTGAACCAAGATAGGAGCTTGCGTCAAAGTTGCCTTAAGCTTCTCAAAAGCTTGTTGCCTTGCTTCTCTCCACTCATACTTGACATCCTTCCGCAACAACTTCGTTAAAGGTGCAGCAATCTTTGAAAATTCATCCACAAACCTCCGGTAGTATCCTGCCAACCCAAGGAAACTACGCACTTCATGAACAGACTTCGGAGGCTTCCAATTCATCACCGCCTCAATCTTCTGAGGATCAACACGGATCCCCTCAGCAGAAACCACATGACCAAGGAAAACAACTTCCCTAAGCCAGAATTCGCACTTGCTCAGCTTAGCATAAAGCTGATTCTCCAACAACGCCTGCAACACAATCCGCAAATGCCCTTCATGCTCCTCCTCAGTACTAGAGTACACAAGGATATCATCAATGAACACCACAACAAACTTGTCCAGGTATTCATGAAACACTCTATTCATCATGTCCATAAAAGCTGCAGGAGCAATCGTCAAACCAAACGGCATCACAAGGAACTCATAATGCCCATACCTCGTTCTGAAGGCTGTTTTTGGCACATCCACATCCTTCACCTTAAGCTGGTAATAACCTGACCTTAAGTCAATCTTAGAGAACACAGCCGCTCCCTGAAACTGATCAAAAAGATCATCAATCCTCGGCAAGGGATACCAATTCTTGATAGTCAACTTGTTCTGCTGACGATAATCGATGCACATTCTCATAGTGCCATCCTTCTTCTTCACAAACAAGACCGGTGCACCCCCAAGGTGACACACTCGGCCGAAAGAAACCACGACCAAGCAACTCCTGAAGTTGTGTCTTCAGCTCTTTCAACTCCTTAGGTGCCATTCGATAAAGAGTAATGGACACTGAAGTTGTGTTCACATACAACTCAATTCCAAACTCCACCTCTCGACTAAGAGGCAATCCAGGTAACTCCTCCGGAAACATACCAGGAAACTCCCGCACAGTCCTGATATCTTGAACTCGCAACTCCTTAGAGCTAGGATTCATCACAAAGGCCAGATAAGCCTCACAACCTTGCCTCAGCATTCAGCTTGCTTCCAATGAAGACACCACATTGGTAAGAAACTTCACATTCTCACCAACCACCACCACCTCGTAATCATCCGCAAGTTTCAACAAAACTCGCTTACTCTCAAAATCAACTATAGCTCGATGTTCAACAAGCCAATCCATACCAAGAATTACATCAAAACCATAGAATGGCAATTCCATGAGATCAACAAGAAAAACATGGTTTTGCACTACAAAAGGACATCTTCTATACAACTTCCGTGTCACAACGGTCTCACCAAAGGAACTAGTTACACGCATACCAACATCCAAAGATTCAACAGGTAAACCAAGCAATTGAGCATGTTCACGCAATATGTATGAGTGTGTAGACCCCCAGAATCAATCAAGAAAAGTAATGATAAGGATTACAAAGTAAAAGTACTTGCGATCACATACGTATCATTTCTCCCCTCTCGCTGAGCATACACTCGAGCCTGGCCTCCACCCTCAGGTTGAATAGCCACCACATGTGCCACATTCCTCCCACCATCATCTCTGCGCTGAAAGTTACCACGGCCGCGCCCACGACCTCTCTGTGGTGCAACTACCCCAGGAGCACGTCCTTGACCACCACCGGCCAACAAAGAACACTCTCTCCTCATGTGGTCTGCCGAACCACAATTCCAGCATGAATTACCGGTCACTGCTACCGGAGCCTGAACCTCCCTCGCTGCTCGAGGACAATCTCGCCTCATATGGCCACGAGATCCACACGTCCAGCACGTGTTCTAATCAACTCTCAACTTGTCTCCCTGAACAGGCGCACCATGTCCTCCACCACCACGCCTAGCAGAAGACTAATACCTCTTATCACGTCCTCTCTTGTTCCGTCCACCACCGAAACTATAATCAGCAGTTCTTTTGCCTGAGCTAGAACCAACGCCTCTGGAAGACAAACCCAAGTTCTGCTCAGTGTCCTTCGCTCTACTCACTAGCACATCAAAATCCGTATACTCAGCAGCAAGTATGAAAGTCTTTACGTCCGTCACCAAACCATAACAGAAACGTTCACACCTCTCTCGCTCATCAGGGATTAGCTTAGGTGCATACTGGCTAAGGCGGACAAACTGGATCTCATACTCAGCCACCGTCATGCTTCCTTGCACAAGAGACACGAATTCTCTTTTCTTCTCATCTAGGTATCGCACACCTAGATACTTTCGCTTGAACGCGTTCAAGAAGAACGTCCAAGTCACATCATTTTCCTCCATTCCGGAGACATTGGTCGTCCACCACGAATACGCATCATCATGCAACAGCGATACCACACAACCCAACTTCTGTACATTGTTGCAATTCATTTGCCCCAAAATCCTCTTGGTGCTTTGATCTTTCAGGAGATAAACCTCTAAACTCAGTCCCTCCCAGACTGCGAAGATGTTCCAAAGGTAATCTCACGTTAGCATCACCCTGATGCGCAGCTCCGTGAGCTCCAGCTAGTGCTGCCTGAAAGGCTCCCGCAATAGCCTGTATCAGCACAGTCATGTCAGGAGCAGCTTGCCCCTGCACACCTTCAGGTCCAGCGACCCCAGCACCAGCACTAACACCAGCGTTTTCACCTCTAGCACCATCACCAGCATTTTCACCTCCAGCACCATCACCGCCAGGTGGTCCACCACCAGGGGAGGAGGTAAATCCACTACATTCTCAGCATTTTCCTCGTTTTTGTTCTGAGCCATAGCTCTCGTATTCATCCTCATCTCTCTACGAGGCCCCATTTATAAAAACAATACACTGACACAAATGCAATAAACATAATTAGGCTCAACAAGGTAAGTAATCCAAGAACTCAAGCTCATTTTCCAAAAACAATTCCTTTCATTAGTTTTGATATGGCAATGGGTTCCCCTAACATGCTTCAACACAACATAACATCACAATTGCAACCATACATCACAATTCAATCAATCACACTTTCACCCAAAAGGCATATCATGCAAATATGCATACATTAACCACACAACAAATCCCAAAGATACGAGAACTAAGCTCTGATACCACCAAATGTAACCCCCTTAGCCCGGCCTAGACGGTTGACCCGAACTACGAAGATTGCACGGGGAAAACCAAAGTCAACCCAAAAGTCAACCTTGATTAACGACCTTTTTTTCTTTTTAAACTTGTCTAGATGCATGTTAACCCTAAGCGAACACTTGTGAAACATATACTGTAACGCCCCGGTTTTGGGCTTAGAAGTTTTGGGCGTTGACCGGTTCGGTCAAAGTGCTGTTCGAATCTAAAAAGGTGAAATTAGGAAAGCCTAGTTCGGGTTGCATTAAAAATATGGAAAAATATTCTAAAATCATATTTTAATATAAATAAGTGAACTGTGAAATAAATTTTACAAAATGAGGTTTGGAAGGGTGACATTTTGGCTAGTGACCAAAATGTAAATTTTGAAAGTTGCGTGACTGTTTTAGAAAGGATTGAAACTTTGAATCTTTAAGGAGCTATTTACCCAAAGGTAGTTTCTCCAGATTTTTCTAAGATATTTTAAGGTTTATTTCTAATTTTAAAACAAAAGAAAAGAGGAGGGAAACTATTTTTCCTATTTTGTAACTAACTTCCCATATTTTCCAATTTTCCTTTCTCTCATTTTCTCTCAACCCAAACATCTTTTCTCCAGAGATTTTCTTCTGGTTTTGGCATCTAAACACCTCTTTTCAATCAACCTTTGATTGCTAATCATCTTATCAACAAAACCTCACCAATTGCCATTGGATTCTTCAAGCTTTTTGGTTCTAACAGAGGAGAAACTCAAGTTTGGAGGTAAGAACGTCCTTCTCCTCTGAACTTCAAGTTCTTTAATGAAATTCCTAAGTTCTCAATCCTTATTTGGTGATTTATAAAAGGTTTTTAAGGTTGTGTAATGGATCTTGGCTTTAAATGCAAGATTTGATGATTTTTGATGAATTTTCGTTGGATCTGTTAAAGCAGTGATTTGAGGTGTATAATTGGTGATAAATGAATGTTAATTTGATATGGAATTGAGTTTTAACTAATGCAATCTCGGATAGGTTGAATTTCCTAAGTTTAGCTTGTGGTTCTTGGTTGTTTTTGGGTGATCTTGTGGATCTGTTGTTGCTGGAGGTATAAGGATGTTGTTAGGTCCTTTTTAGTTGTTAAATGATGTTTAAGGATGCTTAGTTTTGATGGTTTATGGCTGGGCTTTGTTGAGGAGTTGTTTGGATGCATTTTCGGTTGTGTTTGGTGGCCGAAAATGGAGTGTGGATGAGAGCAGCGAGTTTAGGTGCTTTCATTGAAGCTATTAATGCATGATGATGCATTAATCTACTGTTTTAATGTGTTAAAGCAGGGGAGTCATCTTTGGATCCAAGTGGTGGTGATCCGGAAGCTTGATTTGGTGTTTCGGCAAGAGGCGAAACGGAATCGGTGAGTGGATTTTGGTTTTCGGCTTTGAAACCAATGTTTTGGAGGTTTGGGAGCTTAGTCTAAGTCTAAACAACTTTGTTAAGCTCAAGAGTAAGTTTTCGGAAAAACTCTCTTGTTGAGGAACCATGTGATGGTTGGGTGCAATGTGTTTGTTGCATGTTTAAATTCTGTTTAAGAATGCATGATGTTTATGGCTTGGTTAAATGCTTTAAAACAGTGGATTATTGATGATATATGATGTATATTGGCAAGTGATGTTTTTGAAAAGGTTAAGGTCACTAAGGTGGTTAAAAGTCCTTGAGTGAGCCTTGTTTACTTAAGAACATCAAGGTGGTTAAAAGTCCTTGGATGGTTCTTGTTACGGACACAAAGGTGTTTAAAAGTCCTTGTGTGGTCCTTTCCAAGGTGTTTAAAAGTCCTTGGGGCCAAGGTGTTTAAAAGTCCTTGGGGTGATCTATATCATGGTGTTTAAAAGTCCATGGCCAAGGTGTTTAAAAGTCCTTGGGGTCAAGGTGTTTAAAAGTCCTTGAGGTGAAACTTGTTAAGGACACAAAGGTGTTTAAAAGTCCTTGTGTGGTCCTTGCCATGGTGTTTAAAAGTCCATGGGCCAAGGTGTTTAAAAGTCCTTGGGGATAAGATCACAATGGTGTTTAAAAGTCCATGTGTGAGTCTTATGTTGATCTTGTTTTAAAGATGATAATTATCACTTGTGGCCAATATGACATGTTATGATGTGAAGCATGAGATGCTTGTTTAAGATTGCTTGTGAGCATGTCTAAATGTATTTTGAAGTATGATTTATAAATGAGTTTTATAAATGCATTATTGTGTGGTTCTAAGGAGCTTTCCTCACTAAGCTTTTGCTTACGCTCTCTCTCTTTTCTTAAACCAATAATGCAGAGCATTAAAGTGCATTGAGGGCAGCAGGGAGGGCAAGCAATCAAGTGGAAGTTAAGCTCATGTATGAGAAGGTTTTCTTAAACACTTTTAGCTTTTGGCATTTGGCAATGGGGGACCTATGTTGTTGTTTTGGGAGATGTTTGGAACTCCCTAAGTTGGATTCATGTTGTTGTTAATGTTGGTTTTTGTAATTGGCCATTATGTGTTGGTTTGAAGGCTTTTGTGCATGAATGGTTGCTTGTGTAGGAAGCATGCCTTTAGATTTGGGGCTTTTCATATATGTTGATATAATGAAGATTGGTTGATGCAAATATGTCTCTTGTATGTTGTATGAGATGCTGGTAAAGTTTGATAGCAATTGGAGCATGATTGGTTGGTCAATTGCATGTTTAGGCAAGCAAACTTCTGCATTTTGTGCAGGCCGTATCGGAACAGTGCCTGCCGTTTCGGAATGGGTGCCTCGAAGCAGCCCAGGCGTCCGAAACGGGTGACACCGTTCCGAAACGGAAAGGCTACTGTCAGCCCTCGTTTCGGTACGCGTTGCGGAACGGCCCCGCGTTTCGAAACGGGCTGTCTCCCGTTTCGGAACGGATGACCGTTGGGGGCTGACATTGGTAGTTATATGTTTCAAAATGTTTGCATTTTGGTCCTGAAACTTGTATGTGCGATTGTATGAGTTTGGAATGTCCGTTTTAGCTGAAATTTGGCCGAGATGCATAAAACGTGATAAATTTCAAGTTGGTAACTTTAATTTGGGTGAAGTCCTTATATTTATCAGAATTTACAATTTGGTCCCTAAAGTTGTAATTTGTTCAATTGGGTCCCTGTTCGATCTCTGATGTTTATGATCTTTGAGTATGTTGTTTGAATGACCATAACTAGGGTTAATGTGCATCTAGACAAGTTTAAAAAGAAAGAAAAAAAAGGGTCGTTAATCAAGGTTGACTTTCGGGTTGACTTTGGTTTTCCCCGTGTGACTTTCTTTATTCGGGTCAACCGTTTAGGCCGGGTTAAGGGGGTTACATATACGAATAAAGCACAGCGAACGGATTCCAAAAAGGGACTCAATTGCACAATATACAAAGATTAGGGACCAAAATGTAAATTCTGAAAATTATAAGGTCTTAACTGGTTTTTAAGTTGCCAATATGAAATTAGTCTTATTACATGCTTCCCTGTCAAATTTCACTTTAATTGGACTTCTCAAACTCATACAATTGTAAAAACAACTTTTGGGACTAAAACGTAAAACTTGCAAACCTCAACACCATTAAAATCAGTGCCCAACGGTCACCCGTTTTGAAACAGTGTTGACCGTTCCGAAACACGGGTTCGTTTCGAGACTAGTTCTGAAACAGGGCCTTCCAGTGGCCAAATCGTTTCGGAACGGCCTCCAGTCGTTCCGAAACACGAAGGCCATTACAGGCCCCCGTTTCGAAACGCCAGTACCCGTTCCGATACGGTTTTCCCAGAAGTTGCAAAAATTGCTGGTTTTTCTTACATTAAACCATTCAAACACATCCTAATGAATTCCTAACCATGCCAACAAGTCATCATTCATATAAGGAGCATGTTTGCAACTTCAAAACACATTCATAGCATCAAACATGGTATTTCACAAGTCTATAGGCATGCATCATAATATCCAAAAACCCAACAACCAACCAAACTCCAAATCAAGCATCAAAAGGCCAATTACAAATCCAAAACATCAAAAGCATCATGCCACAAACTAGGGAGTCAAAAACATCTCCCAAAACACACTTTAGGTTCCCATTGCCAAATTACCAAAACTAATAGTGTATGAAAACATCACCATACATGAGCTTGGTTTCCCTTAGACACTCTAGCCTCCTTGTTGCCTTTAAACACTTCAATTATCTGCATTATTGGTACAAGAGAGAGAGCGTAAGCACAATTGCTTAGTGAGGCATGCTCTAAAGAAAACAACACAATAATGCATTTTAGAGAACACTTTCAACAAAGCTTTTAAACACAAGCTTATCTCTTTTCATGCAACCTTGCATACTTTACAAGCATCTCATGCTTCATTACATCAATTCAACATATTGGCTTTCAAGTGATAATTCATACTCTTTTACAACACAAAACACAATCAGATATGTGGATTACAAGCGTTGTCCCACATGCTTCATACACACTACCGAACAACATAAGGTGGAGTTTACGGTACAATCATAACCCCTCGACACCATTAATCGGTAGTTGTATAACTTCCTAACGAGAGTACGAGACACATAACACAAGGTCCACACACAGACTTTTAACCACCGTTGTGACCTTACCAAGATCCACACACGGACTTTTAACCACCGTTGTGATCTTACCTCTCTCGTTAGGATACTTGGATGGAGTTTTCGGTACAATCACAACCCCTCAACATCCAAGGCAACTTTATTCACGGTGCACCCAATCCTATAGCCGGCTAACTATATCCGATTCAAGTACTTAAAAACCAATTCATCACTTGCCAATATACATCAAACAACATCATTAATTCACTGTTTTAAAGCATTAAGCAAAGCCATTAAACACCATGCATCACTATGCATCATTACCAATTTAACAACATGCCAAAACAAGGATCTCTTACCTTGAGCATCATTCAACACATGGCTTTCAAAACCAGCATTAACCATGCTAAAACATGCTTTCAAAACAGAATTTAAACATGCAATTTATAACCAAATGCATCGCACCACTTCATGGCACATTCGAGGGAGTTTTTCCGAAAACTTACTCTTGAGCTTAGCTAAGTTGATTAGACTTAAACTAAGCTCCCACAACCTTCAAATAATCGTTTCAAAGCTGGAAATCCAACTCCACTCACCAATTACGTTTCGTACGCTTGCCGAAACGCCAATCAAGCCTCCGGATCAACTCCACAAGTGTCCGAAGATGTCTCCCCTGTTTTAAACAAATCAAGGCAGTGGATTAATGAATCATCATGCATTGAAATCTTCAGCCAACACACTTAAACTTGCTGATCTACCTAAAGCCAACATTTCGGCTACCAAACACAACCGAAATCACCTCCAAACTCTTCCAAAACTTAACCCAGCCAAGATCCATCACTTCTAACCATTTCTAAACATTAATCAACATCCAAAATAAACATAAACTCGTCCTTATACCTCCAGTTATAACAGAACACCAATATCACCTCAAAAACCACCATTTTCATAAGTAAAAACTTAGGAAATACAACCTATTCGGGATTGCATTGATAAAACCTCATTTTCCACATCATTAGACATCCAAAATACATTAAAGATCATCTCAAAACAGAGCCCAAACAATCACAACGAAATTCTTCAAGATTTCTTCCAAATCTTGAGTTTTAAAGCCAAAATCAAGTTCCTATCATTAAAACCATTTACAAAACTTAAATTAAGGATTGACAACTCGGGAATTTCAGTAAAGAACTGAGTATTTAGAGGAGAAGAACAATCTTACCTCTAAATGGTGATTTCTCCTTGATTTGAGCCAATTTCCTTGAAAATTCAACGAGGAAATCAAAAGGATATGATGCAAGATTGATTAGGAACTAATTGATTATAGAAATCTCATCAATTGAAGTGAAGATCAATGCAAAAGTTGTTGGAGAAATAGTGTTTGGATGATGGAATTTTGAGAGAAAATGAAAAGAGAGAAAACTAGGAAAAAGTAGTTATAAAATTCTAAAATGTAGTTTCCTTTTTCATTTAATTAATTAAAACATTAATTAATTCACTCAAATTAAGGAAAACTCTGGAGAAATCATTTTTGGGTATATTAGCTCCTTAAAGATTCAAAGTTTCAATCCTTACAAAACAGTCACCACTAAACTTTTCAAAAATCACATTTTAGTCACTACACCAAAATGTAGTATTTCCAAACCTTATTTTGTCAAATTGATTTCACCATTCTCTTATATATATTAAAAGAGGATTTTTAGATATTTTTCCATATTTTTAAAGCATCCCGAACTAGGCTTTCCCTAAAACCTCATTTTATATTCGAACCGAAAATCAGACCGGTCCGGCTCAGACCCTAAACTTCCAAGCCCAAAATTGGGGTGTTACATAACATGTGTGGGGTTGTTTTCGGGTGAGGAAAGTTGTTTAAAACCAGCAAAATCTGCTGTTGCAGGGCAGGGTGTTTCGGAACTCCCTCATTTGTATCGAAACGATGGCATGTATTGGCCAGAGGGTTTTAGAACGGGTGAGATCGTTCTAGAACATTTGTCTACTATGAAGCCTGGTTTCGGAACTGGTTTTGAAACGTACCCGAGTATCGAAACAGTCAACTTGGTTTCGAAAGGACCGTTCCGATAAGGGGCTCAATGTTCCGGAATTGGTGACCGTTGAACTTGGATTTTGAATTGTTCCAGGTTTTTCTTTCTTGCATTTTGACCCCCTAAATGTTTGTGAGATAAATTAATTGAGTTTGGTTGTTCCGTTTGAGATGAGTTTTGATATGCTGGCATGATACATGATTAATTTTTGTTTGGTAACTCTAAAATCTGGTTAGTCCTCGTAATTCTGAAAATTTACAAATTAATCCCTAAAAGTCAAATGTATGCAATTGTATCCCTTAATGAACTTCGTTTGCTGCACCGTTCTCTTCTATGTGTCATGCTATCCATATAGGTTAAAATTGTGCATCTAGAAAAGATAACATAAAAAGGGGTTATTTTCGAGGTTGACTTTTACGAGTTGACTTTGGTTTTCCCCGTGTAATCTTCTCAGTTTAGGTCGAGCATCTAGACCGGGCTAAGAGGGTTACATTTGTTGGTATCAGAGCCAGGTTATGAAAGAAATGGAAATGATGGTATATGAATTTGGTACGTTTTGATGTATTTGGATTGAAAAAGCATGTTTTACTTGAATATGATGATTATGTGAAGATGTGATTTTGATGTTTGCTGATTTCTGAATGATGTAAAGCATGTTGATCATGAAATGTTATATTATACTATTTTGTGCTTGAGGGATGACTAGGGTACCCATTGCCAAAGCTACCGATAGAGAAATTTTGTTTTGAGCAAATGAGTTGAGTGACTTATGTCCTTGCTACAGAAGGCCTGATTGAATTTATTGTTGTGTTTGTATTATAGTACACCTTCTATACCATGGGTCCAAGACGAGAGACGAGGGGTAATGCCCGAAATATGACCGAGAATGGGCCATAAGAGCACGTTGAGAATCTACTGCCTCCTCCTCCTGGTGGATCACCCGTAGGTGGTAGGGCAGGAGTCGAGGCTGGAGCTGGTACTGGAGGTGTTGCACCTAAGGGAGCACCGGGGAAAGGTGTTCCAGATATGACGGTTTTGATACAAGCTATTGCGGGAGCCTTTTAGGCGGCAGTAGTTGGTTTTCATGTTGCCGCACCACAGCAGTGTGCTAACCCTGGGTTACCTTTGGAGCGGTTACGCAGCCTGGGAGTTGCTGAGTTCAGAATATTGACCCCTGAAGGATCGGAGGCTTGGTTTGAGAGTGCCAAGAGGATCTTGGGGCAGATAAACTGTAATAACATGCAGAAGTTGGGCTGTGTAGTGTCGTTGTTGCATAGCGATGCGTATACGTGGTGGACAACCATTACAGCTGGGATGGAGTAGGATGAAATAGATTGGACCTTTTTCGTGAACGCATTCAAGAAGAAGTTTTTGGGGGTCCATTACCTGGACGAGAAGAAACGAGAATTCATGGCCTTTGTGCAGGGCAATATGTCAGTTGCTGAATATGAGGTGCAATTTGTGAGGCTAAGCCTATATGCACCTGAGTTAGTATCGGATGAGCGGACGAGGTGTGAACGCTTCCTCTATGGATTGGTAAGGGAAATGAAGACGTATGTGCTAGCGGCTGAGTAGACAGACTTTGACGTGCTGGTCTCGCGAGCGAAGGATATAGAGCTGAATCTTAGGATGGCGGCTCGGACTGGGGGCTCTAGTTCAGGGAAGAGAGGTGATGATCATGATGGTGGGCGTGATCGTGGCAAGAGTCCACATGATAGAGGATATCAGAGAGATCATCGTCGAGGTGGTGGTGGTGGAGCGAGTCGAGGATAGCCTGGTCAGAGTATTGGTGCCCACGCACTTGTATGCAATCGTTGTGAAAGACATCACACCGAGGAGTGATGGGTGTCTCGGGGACTTGCTGGCACTGTGGAGTGCAGGGTCACGTGAAGCGTGACTGTCCGCAGTTGGTGAGGCAGGCACCAGTGCAAGCTATGGAACCTCAGAGAGGTCGTGGGCGCGGCCGGGGCAATTTCTAGAGGAGAGATGAGGGACAGTGTGGCATCGCTCATGTTTTGGCAGCTTGGCTCGAATGAGGTGGTCCTGCGATGGTGTATGCGCAGCTTAAGGAACGCAAGGATGCTGATGTCATTGCAGGTACCTTTGTTCTCCAGTCTTTATCATTGTTGGCTTTGATTGATTCTGGATCCACGCATTCTTATATCTTGAGCGAGCATGCGCATTTGCTTGATATACCTGTTGAATTGCTAGAAGTAGGAATGCAAGTGACTAGTTCCTTTGATGAGACTATTGTCACTAGAAAGTTATATCAGAGGTGTCCCTTATCTATTCAGGGTCATGTTTTCCTTGTTGATTTGATGGAATTACCATTTTATGGATTTGATGTGATCCTTGGAATGGATTGGTTGTCTGAGCATAGAGCGATGGTTGATTTTGATACCAAGCGGGTCACCCTAAAGCTTACCGATGATTATGAAGTGGTGGTAGTAGGCGAGAATGTAAAATTCTTGTCTAATTTGGTTTCGGCCTTAGAAGCGAGCCGTATGTTAAGGATGGGTTGTGAGGCCTATCTTGCTTATGTGATGAATCCTGACACAAAAGACGTACGAGTGCAGGACATCAGGACTATTTGTGACTTTCGGGGTGTCTTTCCGGAAGAGTTGCATGGGTTACCACCAAACAGAGAAGTTGAGTTTGGTACCGAGTTGTATGAAAATACGACTCTGGTGTCCATTGCTCCGTATCGCATGGCACCTAAAGAGCTGAAAGAATTGAGAACACAACTTCAAGAGTTGCTGGATCGCGGGTTTATTCGGCCGAGTGTATCACATTGGGGTGCACCGGTGTTGTTCGTAAAGAAGAAAGATGGCACGATGCAGATGTGTATAGATTATCGGCAACTGAACAAGTTGACGATCAAGAATAAGTATCCCTTGCCTAGGATTGATGATCTTTTTGATCAGTTTCGTGGAGCCTCAGTTTTTTATAAGATTGACTTGAGGTCAGGGTGTTACCAGTTGAAGGTGAAAGATGTGGATGTATCGAAGACGGCTTTTCGGACAAGGTACAGACATTATAAGTTTCTGGTGATGCCGTTTGGTTTGACCAACGCACCTGTTGCTTTCATGAACATGATGAATCGTGTATTCCATGAGTTCTTGGATCAGTTTGTTGTCGTGTTTATCGATGATATCCTTGTGTACTCTCGTACCGAGGAGGATCATGATAGGCACTTAAGGATAGTCTTGCAAGTGTTATTGGAGAATCAGTTGTATGTTAAGCTAAGCAAATGTGAGTTTTGGCTTAGGGAGGTGGTCTTCCTTGGACATGTTGTGTCGGCTGAGGGTATTCGTGTTGATCCCCAGAAAGTTGAAGCAGTGATGAGTTGGAAGGTGCCTAGGTCGGTGACAGAAGTGCAAAGTTTTCTTGGTTTAGTTGGGTATTACCGTAGGTTTGTCGAGGGTTTCTCGAAGATAGCTGCACCGTTGCCCAAGTTGCTGCATAAGAACGTTCGCTTTTAGTGGATAGATGCGAGGCAACAAGCTTTTGATAAGCTAAAGGAGGCTTTGACGCAAGCTCCAGTCCTGATTCAACCAGAGTATGGTAAGGAGTTTGTAGTCTACAGTGACGCGTCCATTGTCGGTTTGGGCTGTGTGTTGATGTAGGAGGGTAAGGTAGTGGCTTATGCATCTAAGCAATTGAAGGCGCACGAGCATAACTACCCTACTCACGTTCTAGGGCTTGCGGCAGTTGTGTTTACCTTGAAGATTTGGAGGCATTACCTGTATGGCGAAAAGTGTGTGGTGTTCACGGATCATAAGAGCTTAAAGTATCTAATGTCTCAGAAAGAGTTTAATCTTAGGCAGCGTCGTTGGGTGGAGCTACTTAAGGATTATGATTTGCCGATCGAGTATCACCCGGGAAAGGCCAATGTTGTGGCCGATGATTTGAGTAGAAAAGTGGCTGTGGATTTGAGGGCGATGTTTGCTCGCTTGAGCATATCGTGAGATGGTGGTCTTATCACTGAATTGCAAGTGAAACCATCTTTGATTCAGTTGATCAAAGAAAGGCAGTTGTTAGATGATTCTCTCGTTTCCTATGTTCAGGATATTGCGGAGGGTAAGCCTTCATATTTCAGTTTTAATGTTGACGAGTTTTTGTGTTCTGGGAGTCGAATAGTGGTATCGGGTGATGTGGGGCTGAGGCGCACTATTCTGACGGAAGCTCATAGTAGTCCTTTTGCTATGCACCCTGGTAGTACAAAGATGTACCGTGATTTGAAGGATGAGTACTATTGGGTGGGGTTGAAAAAGGATGTTGCTGATTTCTTCAGCAAGTGCATGGTGTGTTAGCGAGTGAGGGCTGAACATTAGGTTCCTTCTGGGTTGTTGCAACCTTTGAGAATCCCAGAATGGAAGTGGGAAAGGATTACCATGAATTTTGTGTCCAGATTGCCCTTGTCACCATCGAAGAAGAACTCGGTATGGGTGATTATGGATCGTCTTCAAAGTGTGCACATTTCTTGCCGGTGCATACTACGTATACCTTAGATAAGTTGGCTGAGCTGTATATTGTTGAGATTGTGCGGTTTCACAGTGTGCCAAAGTCTATTGTGTCGGATAGGGATCCGAGGTTTGCAGCGCGATTTTGGGAATGTCTGCATCAAGCTTTGGGTACACGGTTAAATTTCAGTACTTCCTACCATCCTCAGACGGATGGACAGTCGGAACGTGTTATCCAGGTGCTTGAGGATATGTTAAGATGTTGTGTGATAGATTTTCAGGGTTCTTGGGAGAAGCATTTGTCGTTGGTTGAGTTTGCTTACAATAATAGTTATCAGGCGAGTGTACAAATGGCTCCTTACGAGGCTTTGTATAGAAGGAGTTGTAGAACCCCACTTAGTTGGGCAGAAGCGGGGCAAAAGTTGATTTTGATGCCGGCTATGTTGAAAGGAACCACCGAGAAGGTGAAGCTCATTTGTGAGCGTTTGAAGGCAGTATCGGACCGACAAAAGTACTATGCGGATCTAAAACGTAGGGAGATCGAGTTCGCGGTTGGCGAACGTGTGTTTTTTAAGGTTTCGCCTTGGAAGAAGGTGATGAGATTTGGGCGTAAGGGTAAGCTTAGCCCAAGGTTCATTGGACCTTACAAGGTTGTAGAGCGTATTGGTCCTGTGGCATATCGGTTGAGATTACCTTCCGAGCTAGAGAAGATTCATGATGTGTTTCATGTCTCGATGTTTCGGAGGTACAGATCGAATCCTTCTCATGTGATGCCTGTTGAGGAGATAGAATTGAATCCGGATCTGTCTTATGATGAGGAACCAGTGAGGATTCTGGATGTGAGCAGCAAAGTTCTTCATGGCAAGACAATAGAACTTGTGAAGGTGTTGTGGCGACATCGAGGAGTTGAGAAGGCCACTTGGGAGAGCAAAGCAGACATGCTGAAGCAGTTTCCGCACCTTTTTCCTTCAGGTAAAATTTCGAGGACGAAATTTCCTAACTGGGGGAGAGTTGTAACGCCCTAGTTTTGGTCCTAGATGTTTTAGACATCGGATCGGACCGGTCGGAAACGGTTCGAATCGCGTAAGGTGATTTAAGGAAATCAAGGATCGGGATAGGATAAAATGTGGTAAAATTGCTAAAATCCTCTAAAAATATGTATGAGAGGTTGGTCAAATAAATTTTACAAAATGAGTTTCGGAAGTGGTACATTTTGGGTGGTGACCAAAATGTAATGTTTCAAAACTGTGAAAATGCAATTTTCAAAAGGGAGAGTCAAAGTCTTAGAATCTTTAGGGAGCTTTATGCAATTAAGCCTTTCCTTAATATGACATGTGTTTAAAATCGTTTTTACTTATTTGATTTTAAAAGGGGTTTTATTTATTATATTAATTAAATGGTTAATTTGGGAGATTTAGTTACGTAACTACTTTTCTCTTCTCATTATCAGCCAAACACTCTTCTAAATCATTTTCTCTAGATTTCTTTTCTCCCAAACACTCTCTCTTGATTTCTCTTTCATTTCCAAAGAATCCTTTTCAATTTATTCAAGATTTTTGAAGCAAAGACTTGTCATTCATTGAGGAATGCAAGGATTGGAGGTAAATCTCATTCTCAACCTCTAATCAAGGTTCTTTATTGAAATTCCCAAGATTTTTTACTCTCAATTGTTGTTTTTAACTGAGTTTTTATGATAGTTATGATTTAAGATCAAAATCTTGCAAAATGGTGACTTAATTCTTGGTTTTTGGAATTGTTTTGATGAGCTCTGTTTTGGATAGATTCTAATTGAGTTTTGAGCTAATTATGTTGTTGAGAAAGTGTTTTAATGATATACATCCCGAAATCCTTGAGATCCTTGAGTTTTATGATAGGTTTAGTTGAGTTTTTGAGGTGAAATGATGAGGTTTTGATGCTAGAGGTATAAGGATGGGTTTAGGCTGATTTTAGATGTATTTGGATGCTTATAAATGATTGAAAGTGATGTATATTGGCTGGGCATGGTTTAGGAAGCAATCGATTGAGTTTTCGGTTGTTTCGTGTAACGCCCTGATTTTGGGCCTAGATGTTTTAGAGTTTGAATCGGGCCGGTCGAGAACGGTTCGAATCTTTAAGGGAGATTCAGGGAACACCTAGTTCGGGATGCTTTAAAAATGTGGAAAAAATATCTAAAAATCCTCGTTTATTATATTAATGATTATGGTGAAAATAATTTTACAAAATTTGGTTTGGAAATGCTACATTTCGGTGTAGTGACCAAATAGCAGTTTTTGCAAATGTTGACTAGTGACTGTTTTGTAAAGGATTGAAACTTTGAATCTTTAAGGAGCTAATTTTACCAAAATGTTTTTATCAGATTTCTCTTTAATTTTGGGTGTTTTAATAATGATTTAATAAAGGGAATTAAAAGAGAAAATCCTATTTTGACTTTCATAACTACTTTACGATCTTTTTCCCTCTTTTCATTTTCTCTCAACTTCCACTCAGCCAAACACATTTCCTTCATCAATTAACCTCTAATTTTCATTCCTTTTGCTAAGATTTCATTCTCCTATCGATTCCTAATCTTTTCCTTATCAAATCATTTTGTTTTCACTTTGGATTTTCAAGAAAACTTGCCTAAATTAAGGAGAAATCAACCATTAGAGGTAAGCTTCGTCCTTCTCCTCTAATGATCAGTTCTTTACTGAAATTCTCAAGTTATCAATCCTTTGTTAATGACTTTTGAGTTGCTTTAATGTTAGAAAGTGAAATTGTGTTAAAACTCAAGATTCTTGGAGAGATCTTGATGATTTTCGTAACTATTGGTTAGGCTCTGTTTTGAGGTTGATTTCTAATGTATTTTGGATGGTAATTGATGTTATAAATGAGGTTTTACCAAACAAATCTCGAATAGGTTTGGATTCCTAAGTTTTGCATGCTAGATTGGTGGTTTTGGGGTGGTTATGGTGTTATGTTGTAGCTGGAGATATAAGGACGAGTTTATGGTGATTTTTGGTGTTGATTGAGGTTTAGAAATGATTAGAAGTGATAGATCTTGGCTGGGCTTTGTTTTGGAAGAGTTTGGAGATGATTTCGGTTGTTTTGGGTAGCCGAAATGGTGCTTTTGAGTAGAGCAGCGAGTTTGTTTAGTTGGCTGGTGATTTCAATGCATAATGATTCATTAATACTCTGCTCTTATGTGTAATGAACAGGGGAGACATCTTCGGACGCTTTTGGTGTTGATCCGGAAGTGTCGAGAGCTTAGATATCGTTTCGGCGAGCAAGTGAAACGTAATCGGTGAGTGCAAATGGTTTTAGAAGTCCTAGAGGGACAAAGAAACAAGGTTTGGGGATTTAGGAATGGTTTGAAACACCATCCTTAGTCCGGAAGTAAATATGGCTAGATCTGCTCTCGAATATGTGGTTTTTGCCCCTAAAAATTCGTTTACTTGCTCTTGTTTTGAGATAGACAAATTTCTACTGTTTTATGCATGTTTTGTAGCATGAGATGATGCTTCGTAGAGATTCCATGAAATAGAATGTTGCATTGAAGAGTTTTGAGATTTTGACTTAATGCAAAGCATGAGATATGATTGTGAAATGAGATGAGAAAGATTTGAGAAATGTTGCATAAAAATAGTAGGTGAGATGATATTTTTAACATAATATATTAGCATAGAAGATGAGATACTTACCGGATATAATTGATCGATCAATAGGATGAGAGTGCACTATAATCTAAAAATTCGTACGTGCTCTTTGGAGACGGGCAATGGGGGTAGTGCCATCCCGATCCAAAGTGAGAATCCGATGATGAGAGATACCATCGGGGTAGGACTTGGTGAAATACCCAAGCTTTGTGGCGATGAGAGATACCGCCATGAGAGTCCGGTGATGAGAGATTCCACCGGGGTAGGACTTAACCTTGACTCAAGCTAATTCACATATCTGAGTAAAGATGAAATGTGAAATGCCAATATAATATATGAAAATGTATTTGATTCACATGTACCAAATGTTGAGATGATTTATGCTATGAGAAATGCATATGAGATTTGTATATGAAATGCTTTAGTTTTCACAAGCATGTGTATGGCTTTGCCATGAGATTGGCATTGGTTTAAATGCATGAGATAGAATAGATGTACATGTGTTTTCAAATGGAGATTTGCTTTGAAATGGTTTTCAAGCATGAGATAGAAAGAGCATGTTGTTGAAAATGGCTTTTGAGAAATAATTTTGAATGATGCATTGTTGTGTTGGTTTTCTTTAGAGCTTGCCTCACTAAGCAAATATGCTTATGCTCTCTTTTACCAACAATGCAGATAATTGAGACGAATTTGGGCAGCGAGAGGGCTAAGAAAATTCAAGGAAGTGAAAAGCTCATGTATGGTGATGTTTTTACATACTTTAGTATTGATATTTGGCAATGGGGCTTCAAGGTTGTTTTTGGGAGATGTATTTTGAACTCCCTATGTTTGTAGCAAGTTTGTTATGGCTTTTGAAGTTTTTAAATGGTCCTATTTGGTTCGGTTTGAGGTTTGAGGCCTATATTTGGTTTTGTGGTTAGGAAGCATGCCCATAGACTAATGTTCATGTGTTTGATGCCATGCTTTAGCTTAGGTTTCTTGAATATGTTCTTTAATGTTTAATCATGTTATGATTTGGGATATGTTTGGATGTGGAAAGATGTGAAAAACCATAAATTTGTAAGGTTGCAGGGCAGGGTGTATCGAAACACCCTTATCTGTTTCGAAACAGGGGCCCGAAATGGCCATAGTATTTCAAAACGGGTGAAGGTGTTTCGGAACACTTTAGCTAATGGAGAGGCTTGTTTCGATACTGGTCTCGGAACGCACCTGAGTACCGAAATGGTCAACTCCATTTCGATACGACCGTTTTGATACCAGGGTAAGCGTTTCGAAATGGTTGACCTTTGGTCTGTGTTTTTGAATAGTTTCAAGTTCTCATGTCTTACATTTTAGTCATTGATGTTGTGGATGCAATTGGTTGAGCTTGGAATGTTCTTTTAAGCTGATATTTGACAGAGATGCATGTAAAATGACTAATTACATATTGGTAAGCTTAAATTCCGCAAAGTCTTTATATTTTCTAAAATTTACATTTTTGTCCCTAAAAGTGTAATTCTTACAATTGAACCCCTAATTGATTTCCGATCGCTGTGCCTTTCCCTCTTATGATTCTTGAGTAACCACATAGGCTTAATGTGCATCTAGAAAAGATAAAAAGGAAAAAAAGGGTCGTTAATCAAGGTTGACTTTCGGGTTGACTTTGGTTTTCCCCGTGTAATCATCGTAGTTCGGGCTAAGAGGGTTACATTTCGGATGGGTAAATTGGTGTAGTTTGGGTGAGCAACGGGTTTGTGTTTAGTTTTTGGTGTTGAAATGCATTTTAATGCATTAAGATCTCTGTTTTGATGAAATAAAGCAGGGGATCTTGATCCGAAGGCAAACGAGTCGGTTGTGGAGGTTCCGGAAGAGTGAATTTCGTGTCGGCAAGCAAGGTTTCGCGTTGTCGGTGAGTGGACGTGTTTTTTAAAGCTTTGTAAGCTTGGATACGAGTTATTGGGAGGTTAGTGTAAGCTTGAAAGGCTTAGCTAATCTTGGAAGTAAGTATGGTTTCTTGTTCTCTAAGTTTTTGGTTTTGAAATGGATTCCATGGTATATCATGTTCATGTTTCGTTGATGATTGTTACTCACTATTATGCATGGAATTAAGCATGGTTTTGCTTGTGTTTATCCCATGAAAAGGTTTGGTTTGAGTACAAGATGGTGAGATCTTGTATGAGATTGTTTTTTCTATTTAAAGGCATGTTTAGTTTGGGATATGTGATGATTTTTATGATGCATTGAAAATAGTGAGTTAACATGATTTTTAAGGATATATTGGCATCGTTTGATCTATTCTTAATATTCGGATACGTTGGTCGACCAATAGGATGTGAGTGCATTATAATCTATAAATCGTGCGTATGTCTAGCTACTTGTCGTAATATGGGGTGAGCCTATTGCGGGTGATAGAGGTGAGCCTATCACTATGGGTTAGGGGTGAGCCTAATTACATACGTATCCATTAAGATGGGGTGAGCCATCATTGAGTTAGGGGTGAGCCCATATGAGTCTGTGTATCCAATATTGTATATGTGAGTGATGGGAGTGAGTCCATCATAACGGATAGGGGTGAGCCTATGCTGGTTGTTAAATGTTAATATATGTGTATGGTTTATGTTGCCCATGTATAATGTTTTAAATGGCAGAATCATGATTTATTGTGCATGAGATGCTTGATGATGAGTTTTTGCATATGAGGATTCTATGCTTGATGATGAGTTTTTGCATATGAGGATTATATGCATGTGGAACATGATTTAGGAATGATTTTCTTTGGTTTTGAAAGCATGATTTGAGAATGAGCATGAAATGGTTTGATATGTGTTTTAAAAACCGCATCGTTGGTGTATTCTTGAGCTTTCCCTTACTAAGCAAGTGTGCTTACGCTCCTCTTTTCCAACAATGCAGATAACTAAGCTTGAGGGCCGAGGAGTAGCAAGTGAAGGCACCTAAGTTGTCACTCGAACTCAAGTATGAACTTTGGAGGGTTTTAATAAGTAGATTTGGCAACGGGGGATTAGAACCTTGGTTTGAAGGTTCCTTTGTTGAATTCTCAGCTGAGATATAATGATTGCTTATTTTGAGTTGTAAATGGCCATTTAGGATTTGAACTGTGCATGAATGTGGATTTTAGCCTTTGTATGGTTTTGGAGTCTAGGAAGCATGCATATAGATCAAATGCTTGCATGAATGATGATATGTCCTAGCTTGTGCTTCTTGTTGATGGTCCTTGATGTGTTTACAAGTTGTATGTCTGTTGTAACATGTGTGGGGATGTTTTCGGGTGAGGAAAGTTGTTTAAAACCAGCAAAATATGTTGTTGCAGGGCAGGGTGTTTCGGAACGCCCTCATCTGTATCGAAACGATGGCCTGTATTGGCCAGAGGGTTTCAGAACGGGTGAGATCGTTCCAAAACATTTGGCTACTATGAAGCCTGGTTTCGGAACTGGTTTCGGAACGTACCCGTGTATCGAAGTGGTCAACTTGGTTTCAAAACGACTGTTCCGATATGGGGCTCAACGTTCCGGAACTGGTGACCGTTGAACTTGGATTTTGAATTGTTACATGTTTGTCTTTCTTGCATTTTTGACCCCTGAATGTTTGTGAGTTAAATTATTTGAGTTTGGTTGTTCCGTTTGAGATGAGTTTTGGCATGCTGGCATGATACATGATTAATTTTGGTTTGGTAACTCTAAAATCTGGTTAGTCCTCGTAATTCTGAAAATTTACAATTTAGTCCCTAAAAGTCAAATGTATGCAATTGTAACCCTTAATGAACTCCGTTTGTTGTGCCATTTTCTTCTATGTGTAATGCTATCCACATAGGTTAATATTGTGCATCTAGAATAGATAACGTAAAAAAGGGTCGTTAATCGAGGTTGACTTTTATGAGTTGACTTCAGTTTTCCCCGTGTTATCTGCTCAGTTTGGGTCGGGCGTCTAGACAGGGCTAAGGGGGTTACAGAAGAAATGTGCACACTTCGTAAGACGATCCACAATCACCCAAATCGAATTCTCCTTTCACGGAGACAACGGCAACCCATACACAAAGTCCATGGTAATCCTCTCCCACTTCCATTCCGGGATTCTCAAAGGTTGTAACAACCCCGAAGGTACCTGATGTTCAGCCTTCACTCGCTGACACACCAAGCACTTACTAACAAATTCAGCAACATCCTTTTTCAACCCCACCCAGTAGTACTCATCCTTCAAATCATGATACATCTTCGTACTAGCAGGATGCATAGCGAAAGGACTACTATGAGCTTCAATCAGAATAGTACGCCTCAACTCAACATCATCTGGCACCACTATTTGACTCCCAAAGCACAAAACACCACCATCATAAAAACTGAAATCCATAGGCTTACCCTCCGCAATGTCCTAAACGTGAGGGACAAGAGAATCATCAAGAAACTGCTTATCCTTGATCAACTAGATCAGAGATGGTTTTACTTGCAATTCAGCAACAAGACCACCATCTCACGATATGCTCAAGCGAGCAAACATCACCCTCAACTCCACAACCACTTTCCTACTCAAAGCATCAGCCACAATAATGGCCTTTCCTGGGTGATACTCGATCGACAAATCATAATCCTTAAGCAACTCCATTCATCGATGTTGCCTAAGATTCAACTCCTTCTGAGACATAAGGTACTTTAAGCTCTTATGAAATGTTAACACCACACACTTTCGCCATACATATAATGCCTCCAAATCTTCAAAGCAAACACAACAGCCGCAAGCTCAAGACCGTGAGTAGGTTAGTTACGCTCATGCACCTTCAACTGCCAAGATGCATAGGCTACCACCTTACCCTCTTGCTTCAACACACAGCCCAAACCAACAATGGACGCATCACTATAGACCACAAACTCCTTACTAGACTCAGGTTGAATCAAGACAGGGGCTTGCGTCAAAGCTTCGTTCAGCTTCTCAAAAGCTTACTGCCTTGCATCCGTCCACTCAAAGCGAACATTCTTCTACAACAACTTGGTCAAAGGTGCATCAATCTTCAAGAAACCCTCGACAAACCTACGGTAATACCCAGCTAAACCAAGGAAACTTTGTACCTCTGTCACCGACTTAAGCACCGTCCAACTCATCACAGCCTCTACCTTATACGGATCCACGCGAATACCCTCGGTTGATACAACATGCCCAAGGAAGACCACCTCTTTAAGCCAAAACTCACACTTACTAAGCTTGACATACAACTGGTTCTCCAACAAAGCTTGCAAAACAATCCTCAAGTGTCTATCGTGATCCTCTTCGGTACGAGAATACACGAGGATATCATCGATGAACACCACCACAAACTGGTCCAAGAACCCATAGAACACATGATTCATCATGTCCATGAAAGTAGCAGGTGTGTTGGTCAAACCAAACGGCATCACTAAGAACTCGTAATGCCTGTACCTTCTCCGAAAAGCCATCTTAGGTACGTCCACATCCTTTACCTTCAACTGGTAATACCCTGACCTTAAATCAATCTTAGAAAACACGTAAGCTCCTCGAAACTGATCAAGAAGATAATCAATACTTGGCAAGGGGTGCTTATTCTTAATTGTCAACTTATTCAGTTGCCGATAATCTATGCACATCCGCATTGCCTCATCTTTCTTCTTTACAAACAACACCGGTGCATCCCAAGGTGACACACTCGGCCGGATGAACCCTCGGCCCAGCAACTCCTGAAGTTGCGTTTTCAACCCTTTTAGTTCTTTAGGTGCCATGCGATAAGGAGCAATGGACACCAGAGTCGTATTCTCACACAACTCGATACCAAACTCAACTTCTCTGTTTGGCGGCAACCCAGGCAATTCTTCCGGGAAGACACCCGAAAAATCGCAAACAATTTTGATGTCCTACACACGTACATCCTTTGTACCAGGATTCATCACATACGCAAGATATGCCTCACAACCCATCCTTAACATACGGCTTGCTTCCATAGCCGAAAAAACATTAGACAAGAATTTTACATTCTCGCCTACTACTACCACTTCATAATCATTAGCTAGTTTTAAAGAGACTCGCTTAATCATGCACCAAAACATACCAATTTCACTTACCATCATCCCCAATTTTTTTGAAACCTGGCTCTGATACCAATAAATGTAACCCCCTTAGCCCGGCCTAGACGCCCGACCCGAACTAAGAAGATTATACGGGGAAAACCGAAGTCAACTCGCAAAAGTCAACCCCGATTAACGACCCTTAATTTTTTTCATTTTATCTTTTCTAGATGCACATTATTATACTATATGTTTAGCAAAGCGATTAGGCGAAAACGGCACAGCGATCGAAATCCAATTAGGGGCTCAATTGCATTCATTTGACTTTTAAGGACTAATTTGTAAATTTCATGAATTACAAGGACTATCCATGTTTTAAAGTTACCAATCCAAAAGTAGTCATCTAACATGCCGGCATGTCAAAACTCAACTCAAACGGACAATCCAAACTCAAACAATTGAACTAACAATATTCAAGGGCCAAAATGAAAGAAACAGAAACTTGGAACTATTCAACATCAACATCCAACGGTCAAGTGTTTCAGAACACAAGACCCTGTATCGAAACGGCCGTTTCAAAACCATGTTGACCGTTTCGATACACGAGTGCGTTCCGAGACCCCAAATAACTTGTTTCGATACGGTGAATTACAGTGGTGAAATGTTCCGAAACGTGCCTACCTGTTCCGACACCATGGCCATTACATTCCATCGTTTCGAAACAGATAAGGGCATTCCGAAATGCCTGGGTCTGCAATTTTCCAAATTTCTGGTTTTACACAAGTTTTCACCTCCGAAACCATTCCAAAACATGCCACAACACACATACAATATGAATAAACATCAAAGACCACCAAAACAAAGCACAAGCTATATCATAGCATCAATCATGCAAACTTTAGAACTATAGGCGTGCTTCCTAGATGTCAAAACCACAAAAAGGCTAAACACCACATTTAAGCTTAAACCAAAACTCAAAGGCCATTTACAATACCAAATAAGCAAACCAAACATGCTCAAGGTGTTTAACATCACCCAAAAGTAACCAAGAGTATAAATCCCACCCATTGCCTCTTATTACACCAAGGTAAAACCACATACATTGTTTAGTCAAGACACTTGGAATCCACTTGCTTTCTCGCTGCCTCAAATGCTTAATTCTCTGCATTGATGAAACAAATGAGCGTAAGCATAAAGCTTATAAAGCATCAATGCACTTTTTAAACCACATGTTCATAGCATCATTAAAATAATAGCAAATAATCTTTTGCTCATGCTTAACCAAGCATCACATGCATTTTAGCATAATTCACAAGCATCACATGCTTAAATCATTAATAAACAACATTATATTGGCTCACAAGTGATCAATTCTCAAACCAAACAAAAACGAACCCAAAAGACACAATCGGATACGCGGATTACAAGCGTTGTTCCACATGCTTCATACACACTACCGGACTACACAAGGCTTACACACGAGATTAGGCCATCAACTATTGTGACACTCGTGGTAGAGTTTAACGGTACAATCCCAACTCCTCAACACCACTCATCGGTAGTTGTATAATTCCACTAACGAGAGCACGGGACACATACCACAAGATCCACATACGGGATTGAACCATCCACCGTTGTGATCTTAACCTCAATCGTTAGGGTACTTGGATGGAGTATACGGTACAATCACAACCCCTCGACATCCAAGGCGACTTTATCCATGGTGCACCCAATCCTATAGCCGACTAACTATATCCGATTAAAGTAACCAAAAACTATTTCCATCACTTGCCAATATAATCATTTAAGAACATTATTCCACTGTTTTACAAGCATAAATCACAATGCCATTTTCACAAGCATAAACATGCTTAAACTCAAATGTTTACATCTCATAAATCAAAAGATCACCTACCAAGTGCATCCTTAACAAAATGGCATTAAACACCAGCATTATCAATGCTCAAAACATGTTTAAAAACAATAATTAAAATCACATTCAAGTCAAGTACATTTACCAACAAAAACATAGCACATTCCAAGAGAGACTTTCAAATCACTTACTCTTGAGCTTAGCTAAGTGTTTCAAACTTACACTAAGCTCCCAAGACCACGCTCAAAGCGTTACAAAGTTTGAAAATCCATTTCCAATCACCGATACGCGAAACATTACTCGCCGACACGAAAATCACCCTTCTGAAGCCTCCAAAAATGCTTTGTTTGCTTCCGGATCAAGATCCCATGTTTTTAGATCTTCAAAACAGAGATCCAAATGCATTAAAATGCATTTCAACACAAGCAACCAAACACAAACTCGTTGCTCACCAAAACTATACCAATTTACCCATCTGAAACAACCGAAAATCAATCGATGGATTCCTAAGCCAAGCATTTATAAACATCAAAACACATCTGAAAACAACCTAAACCCTTCCTTATACCTCCAACAAGCATAACTTCATCATTTCACCTCAAAAACCCAACTAAAACCATCAAGAAACTCAAGGATCTCTAGGATTTCGGGACCTATCTTATCAAAACCCTTTTTCAACATAAGAATCAACTCAAAACTAAATTAAAACCAATCCAAAATAGAGCTCATCAAGTCCAATCCGAAAATCAAGATTTTAATCATATTTTTATAAGATTTTGATCTCAAATTAAAACTATAATAAATACTCAACCAAAAACATCAATTAGAAGCCAAAGATCTTGGGAATTTCAATAAAGAACCTAAATTGAAGATTGAGAACGGGATTTACCTCCAATCCTTGCCTTCCTTAAGGTTTGACAAGTTTTAGCTTCACAAAACTTGAAAATCTTAAAGACAAATCTTGGAATTGATTTGGAAATCAATGAGAGAGTGTTTGGGAGAAAACAATTCTGGAGAAATGAGTTGGGAAAAGGGTGTTGCTGAAATGAAAGATAGTTACGTAAAATGAAATCTCAATTTTCCTATTTTATCAATTTTAATTAAATAAAACCCTTTTTATTTAATCATCTAAAAACCCTTTTAAAACACATGTAAATTTAAGAAAGGTGTAATTGCACCATAGCTCCCTAAAGATTCTAATATTTTTGGCTCCTCTTTTAAAATTTCATTTTTCCACAATTTTAAAACTTTACATTTTGGTCACTACCCAAAATGTACCACTTCCAAAGCCTATTTTTTAAAATTGATTTGACCAACCCCTTAAACATGATTTAAGATGATTTTAGCAATTTTTACCATATTTTTATCATTTCTCGATCCTTGATTTCCCTAAACCACCTAACGTGATTCGAACCGTTTATGACCAGTCCGATATCTAAAACATCTAGGCCCAAAACCAGGGCATTACACCATCCACAAACTGACGGTAATATCCAGCCAAGCCTAGAAAACTACGAACCTCCATCATTGATTTCGGTTGTTTCCAACCCACAACTACCTCAATCTTTTGAGGATCTGCATGGATACTCTCGGCTGACACCGCATGACCAAGAAACACCACCTCCCTTATCCAGAACTCACATTTACTCAACTTTGCAAAAAGATGATTATCCAACAAAGTCTACAGCACTATCCTCAAATGCTTATCGTGATTCTCCTCGGTACGAGAGTACATAATAATATCATCGATAAATATTACCACAAATTGATCAAGGTACTCGTAGAACACCCGGTTCATCATGTCCATGAACGCAGCCGGTGCATTGGTCAAATCAAAAGGCATCACTAGGAACTCATAATGCTTGTACCTCGTACGAAAAGTCGTCATCGGTACGTCCATATCCTTCACCTTAAGCTGATAATACCCCGACCTTAGATCAATCTTGGAAAACACAACAGAACCACGTAACTGATCAAAAAGATCATTAATTCGAGGTAAAGGGTATTTATTCTTTATCGTCAACTTGTTCAGTTGTCGATAGTCTATACACATCTGCATCGTCCCATCCTTCTTCTTAACAAACAAAACTGGAGCTCCCCAAGGCGAGATACTCAGCCTAATGAAACCATGATCTAACAACTCTTGAAGATGTGTCTTTAACTCCTTTAAATCCTTTGGTGCCAATCGATAAAGAGCAATGGATATTAGAGCCGTATCTGCATACGTCTTTATGCAAAACTCGACCTCCCTATCCGGTGGTAACACAGGTAACTCTTCCCGAAACACCCCTAAAAATCACAAATTGTC
Organism: Hibiscus trionum; assembly: GCA_030270665.1. Classification (NCBI taxonomy): domain Eukaryota; kingdom Viridiplantae; phylum Streptophyta; class Magnoliopsida; order Malvales; family Malvaceae; genus Hibiscus; species Hibiscus trionum. Next base: position 47,645,250 of record BSYR01000008.1, on the reverse strand, counting down.
TGAATATCTTGCAGACGTGCTTCCTTCATATTTGGGTTCATCACATATGCCAAATAAGCTTGCCAACCACCATTCATCAACTTGTGAGCTTCCACCGCCGAAACAATATTGGACAAGAACTATATGTTCTCACCCACCACCACAACTTCAAAATCATCGGTAAGCTTCAATGAAACACGCTTGGTCTCACAATCAACTACAACTTTATGTTCCAACAACCAATTCATCCCAAGGATAACATCGAAACCATAGAAAGGTAAATCCATTATATCAAAGGAAACACATGTCCTTATACCATCAAAGGACACCTTCTATACAACTTTCTAACAACTACAGTTTCACCAAACGAACTCGTAACTTGCATACCCACATCAAGAAATTCTAGTGGCACATCAAGCAATCGAGCATGCTGATGCAAAATATATGAATGCGTAGAACCAAAATCTATCAAAGCAAGCAATGACAAGGATTGCAAGGAAAAGGTACATGCGATCACATATGTGTCATTACGGCCCTCATGGTGAGCATAGACCTGATCTGGTCCTCCACCATTTGGCTGTACCGCGACTACATGTGCCACATTCCTCTAACCATCCTCTCATCGCTGAAAATTACCTCGGCCGCGCCCACGGCCCCTCTGAGGCTCCATAGCACGAGCTGGTGCTTACCTCGCCAACTATGGACAGTCACGCTACACATAACCTTGAGCTCCACATTGCCAACATACACTGGGATTACCCCAACACTCTCCCATGTGATTCTTCCCACAACGGTTACACATTGGACCACGTGTAGCAACATTTTGACCATACTGGCCTCGGCCGGATCCATCACCACTGCCTCGATAATGGTCTCGCGGATAGATCCTATCTCGTGATCTCTTACCTCGTTCAAGTCTGCCATCATACTTAGCAAATCTCTTCCCGGAGCTAGAACTCCCCGAGCGTGAAGACAATCCCAGACTCTGCTCGATGTCTTTGGCTCGAGTAACTAGCACATCAAAATCGATATACTTAGCTGCAAGCATATAGGTCTTCACTTCCTTCACCAACCCATACCAAAACTTATCACACCTCTACCATTCATCTTAGCCTTTTAGAACGCAGTTTCACACTAAGTGGCAGCATAACCCTGCCTGCCTTATCAGCCTGAATCACCTCCCTTATTACTTGTGTTTTTATTTACGTTTCATCACAACAATGAATTCACTTGTGTTTTTATTTTACCTTGTGCAGGAACTACAAAACGAACCAAGTTGTCCAATCCTCGTGGGATTCGACATCTTATATACTATAACTTGGCAGGAGTGTTCACTTGCGCTCTCACAAAAAGGGAACATCTACACGCCCTACACTTCCTCGACTCCTCGATTGCGCCACAATACCTTCACCAAATCAATTGTCTTACCATGTAAGAATTTAGTGCTCATATCCAAAATCTCTATCAGCTCTTCATCATATGTCAAATCTAAACAAATTTCGATTTCCTCAAGTAGTAAAATGTGGGACAGATCATATCGACATCTTCGAAGCATAGATACATGGAAAATATCATGTATATGCTTCAATTAAACCGGCAATGTAACACCCTAATAAATAAAAAAAGAAAGAAAGGAAAGGGGAAAGCAAATAAAAAATAAAGAGGTGAGTGTTTCCATAGGGCAACACCCCATATCCCCCTTCTTGGTAAGCCCAAGCCTTAACCATCCAAGCTAAAACATACCTTAGTGTTAGTTTGCACCCTTTTAATTTTAAACTATGTTTTTTGTCTATCCCAATAATAATTAAAGACCCAACCAACCCCGCAGTATAAATAATGTCCCATTTTCAGATCTGAAGGATATCTTAGATTTGGCTTTGTTTTCTCGCTTTTGACTTTTTCATCTTCCCATCCGACCAACATTCTTAATCTTCATGACTACCCTATCGTGACCATCACTGCCACCACCATCCGAACCATCGTTGTAGTCTAACCAAAACCTTAGCTGCACTCGCGCGATAGGGTTGTCATTCATCATAGAGAACGGCTTGAAGGTTTGGCGAGAAACCCAAATGTCCCTTTTTGTTTGCCAGCGATACGTTTCTCCTCTACTGTTCGTGGAGAGCGTGTTGGCTGCCGTGGAGAGCGTCTGAAAGCTTGAGCAAGGAGAACCTTTGAAATTTTGTCATGGTTCGGGGGTTCTATGTCGTGATTTTTGGCGATCCAAGCTGAGGTATCCCCTTAGGTAGGTTCCGACGCTTTGGCTCGGGTAATTTTTTATGGACCCAAGGTATCCTCTTAGGTTGGCTGCTATGCCAATTCGGTATAGGGTAACTCTTTATAGATATAGTTCTGAGGAGATGTATATTGGTGTACGGTTGGAGGGTAGTTAAGTGTTATATAAAACTTTGGTTTCCTTCTAAAAATATGTTTTATTGAAACGATGTACACATATCTGAATTTACTTAAATGTTTTATTGTGCACTTATTGGAGCACAGTGAGCTTTCTAGCTCACAACCCAAATCTCTCCCCTTTTAGATCCTTTTGGATAGACTCTCCGGACTTGGCACTTGGAGGATTGACACATTCTGTACACCCTTTTTGTTGTAATGTTTCTATCTTCCAGATTGTCTTTATTAGGGTGACATGATCCTATATTTTGATATTGTGCACTGCACTATTTTACCCAATGTGGCATTATCTTGTAACGATATGGTTTTAGACATATTATCTTTTGTTGTATATATGGTTTATAATTATTATATGTTTTAGAATTTAATCTTTTTAATATTTTAATGGGAAGTTTTGGGTATGGATTGTGACCTCCCAGAATTAAACTGTAACGCCCCGGTTTTGGGCTTAGAAGTTCTGGGCGTTGACCGGTTTGGTCAAAGTGCTGTTCGAATCTAAAGAGGTGAAATTAGGAAAGCCTAGTTCGGGTTGCATTAAAAATATGGAAAAATGTTCTAAAATCATCTTTTAATATAATTAAGTGAACTGTGAAATCAATTTTGAAAAATGGGTTTTGGAAGTATGACATTTTGGCTAGTGACCAAAATGTAAATTTTGAAAGTTTGGTGACTGTTTTATAAAGAGTTGAAACTTTGAATCCTTAAGGAGCTATTAATCCAAAGATGATTTCTCCAGATTTTTCTAAGATATTTTAAGTCTAAAATCTGATTTTAAAGGTTATTAAAATTGGAGGGAAGCCATTTTGGCTATTTTTGGATTTTGTAACCAACTTTGCTAAACTTTCTTTCTCTCATTTTCTCTCAAACCAAACACTACTTTTCCAGAGAACTTGATCTGATTTCTTCACCTAAATCCCTCCATTCAACTCTCATTTGATTCCAAATCATTGTATCTTCAAATCTCTTCAATTGCTAAGTGTTTCAACAAGGATTTTCATTCCAAAAAGTGGAGAAACACAAGTTTGGAGGTAAGAACGTCCTTCTCCTCTAAACTATCAGTTCTTTATTGAAATTCCCAAGTTATCAACTCTTGATTGATGTTTAATTAAAGGCTTTTGAGTTTGGAATTGTATCTTGGCTTATAATGCAAGATTTGATGGTTTTTCATGATTTTTCGTTAGATCTGATTGATCTGTGATTTGAGATGTGTTTTTGATGTTAAATGAACTCTAAATTGATAAGGAAATGAGTTTTGATTAATGCAATCCCGGATAGGTTGAGTTTCCTAAGTTTAGCTTATGTTTTTTGGATGTTTTTGTGGTGATCTTGTGGATCTGTTGTTGCTGGAGGTATAAGGATGTTTGTAGGTTGTTTTTAGATGTTTTATGGTGTTAATGGATGTAAGGTTTTGCTGGTTTATGGCTGGGCTTTGTTGGGAGGTGGTTTTGGTGCAATTTCGGTTGTGTTTGGTGGCCGAAATTGGAGTGGGAATGAGAGCAGCGAGTTTGAGTGCTTTCATTGAAGCTTTTGATGCTTGATGATGCATTAAACCTCTGCTTTAATGTGTTTAATCAGGGGAGGCATCTTTGGATCCAAGAGTTGTTGATTCGGAAGCTTGATTTCGTGCTTCGGCAAGTGGCGAAGTGGAATCGGTGAGTGAAATTGGGTTTTCGGCTTTGAAACCAATGTCTTGGGAGCTTAGTTTAAGTCTAAACAACTTTGCTAAGCTCGAGCGTAAGTTTTCGGAATTTCTCTCTAGTGGTGGCCATGATTTTGTTGTGTTGCAAAATGATTATTTGCATGTTTTACATACTGTTTTGGAAGCATGTTTTAGCATGGTTTTTGCTGATGATGTAAGCCATATGTTGAAGGTAACTCTAGGTAGGAGTTCCTTGCTTTTGTACATTGAAATGATGTGGTTTAATGCTTTTAAATGCATGATGAATATGGCTTGGTTTTATGCTTTAAAACAGTGATGTAAGTGATGAAAATGATGTATATTGGCAAGTGAGGTTTTAAAATGTTAAGGTCACTAAGGTGGTTAAAAGTCCTTGAGTGAGCCTTGTTACTTATGAACATCAAGGTGGTTAAAAGTCCTTGGATGGTTCATGTTGTGGACACTAAGGTGGTTAAAAGTCCTTAGGTGATCCTTTTTCATGGTGTTTAAAAGTCCATGGCCAAGGTGTTTAAAAGTCCTTGGGATCAAGGTGTTTAAAAGTCCTTGATGTGATACATTCTATGGTGTTTAAAAGTCCATAGGCCAAGGTGTTTAAAAGTCCTTGGGGCCAAGGTGTTTAAAAGTCCTTGGGGTGAAAGTTGATGAACTTGTTTTTAAAGAAATGGAATTTATCACTTGTGGCCAATATGACATGTTATGATTTGATGCATGAGATGCATGTTTAAGTAAGCTTTTGAGCATGTGTAAATGATGGTTTAAAGCATGCTTAATAAAGTGTTTTACAAATGCATTATTGGATGGTTTTATTGAGCATTCCTCACTAAGCTTTTGCTTACGCTCTCTTCGTTTTCCCTTGATTCAATAATGCAGAGCATTAGAGACCTTTTGAGGGCAGCAAGAAGGGCAAGAATTCAAGTGCAAGTAAAGCTCAATGTATGGAAGGTTTTTGTTAAACATTTTAGCTTTTGGGTGATTTGGCAATGGGGAAACCATGTGTATGTTTTGGGAGGTGTTTTGTACTCCCTAAGTATGTTTCTTGATGTTAAGATTGTTGGTCTTTGTATTGGATCTTTATATGCTTGTTTTGTAAGTTTGGTGCTTGAATATCTAGCTTGTGTAGGAAGCATGCCTATAGAATTGGGGCTTTTTGCATATGATGATGTTTGGTTGAATTGATGATGCTAATATGTTTTATATATGTTGAATCGCATGCTGGTAAAGTTTGGTGACATTTGGAGCATGTTTGGTTGTGTAATTGCATGTTTAAAGTGGAGTTTTGGAGCAATCTGGGCAGGGTGTTTCGGAACAGCACCTACCGTTTCGGAACGGGTGCCTTAATCGTGCCCAGGCGTCCGAAACGGGAGGGGCCGTTCCGAAACGGAAAGGCCACTGCCAGACCCCCGTTTCGAAACGGGCTATGCCTGTTTCGGAACGGCCCCGCGTTTCGAAACGGGCTGTCTCCCGTTTCGGAACGGTTGACCGTTGGGGCTGACATTGGCAGTTATGTGTTTTGGATTGTTTGCGTTTTGGTCCTGAAACTTGTTTGTGCAATTGTATGAGTTTGGGAAGTCCTTTCGAGCTGAAATTTCACAGAGAAGTATGAAACATGATTAATTTCAAGTTGGTAACTTCAATTTGGGTTAAGTCCTTATAATTATCATAATTTACAATTTGGTCCCTAAAGTTGTAAATTGTTCAATTGAGTCCATGTTTGATCTCTGATGTTTGTGATCTTTTGGTATGATGTTTGTGTGATCACAATTAGGCTTAATATGCATCTAGACAAGTTTTAAAAAGAAAAAAAAAGGGGTCGTTAATCAAGGTTGACTTTCGGGTTGACTTTGGTTTTCCCCGTGTGACTTTCTTAATTCGGGTCAACCGTCTAGGCCGGGTTAAGGGGGTTACATTTGGTGGTATCAGAGCCAGGTTTCTCGAGTAATTGGGAATGTTTGTATGCATGATTGAAGTATGTATGCTATGAATGCTTGTTGTTTGAAAGCATGTTCAGTGGTTTGAAATGTTGATGCAGTTGAGTTGTATGCTCTGATGTTGCATGTTGAGGGTACCCATTGCCAAACAAAAGCTAAAGGAAAGATGTTGTTTTGAAATGAAATTGAGCTTGAATACTTGGATTGCTTACCTTGCTGGGCCTGACTTTGTTTTATTTGTGTTGTGATTGCATGGTAAAATTATGGCACCACGTAGAGAGTTAAGAGGTAATGCGAGATCTACGGCTCCTAACGAGAATGAGAATGAAGAGCACGCTGGTAGTGCTGTGTTACCCCCTCCTCCGCCTGGTGGTGGTGCTGGAGGTGCGAGAGCTGAAGCTACAGCTGATGCTGGTGCTGGAGCTGCTGGACCAGAGGTTGGTCAGGGGCAAGCTATGCCTGATATGTCTGTTTTGGTACAAGCTATTGCGGGTGCTTTTCGAGCAGCAGTAGCTGGAGCTCAGGGAGCTGGGCATCAGGGAGATGCTGGAGTCAGATTGCCTTTGGAGCGTCTGCGCAGTCTTGGAGGGACTGAGTTTAGAGGTTTGTCAGCTGAGAGTTCTGAGGCTTGGCTGGAAAGTACCAAGCGTATCTTGGGTCAGATGAGTTGCACGGATGTGCAAAAGCTGGGCTGTGTTGTGTCCTTGCTGCAGGACGATGCTTATACATGGTGGACGACTACCATTTCTGGAATGGCTGAAGCTGATGTTACCTGGACATTCTTTTAGAATGTGTTTAAAAGAAGATATCTGGGAGTGAGATATCTGGATGAGAAAAAGCGGGAATTCATGTCTCTTACCCAAGGGAGCATGAGTGTGGCTGAGTACGAGGTACAGTTTGTACGGCTCAGTCAGTATGCACCGGAGCTGATACCTGATGAGAGGGCAAGGTGCGAGAGGTTCCGTTACGGTCTTGTGACGGATGTTAAGATGTATTTGCTGGCCGCCGAGTATGAAGATTTTGATGTGTTGGTGGGCCGACCAAAGGAAGTTGAGATGAACCTGAGTTTGTCTGCTAAGGGTGCTGGCAAGCGAGCTGCTGAGTATAGTTCCGGAGGTGGACGGAACAAGAGGGGACGAGATCAGAAGTATCAGTCCTCAGCCAGGAGAGGTGGTGGTGCACCTGCTAGAGGAGGCAATGCTAGAGCTGATCCTAGTGCTTGTTGGATCTGTGGTTCCCGTGGTCACTTGAAGCGTGACTGTCCTCGTGCTGAGAGAGTGGCACAAGCTCCTGTTGCAACAGCTGGTAATGCTGGGAATGGGTGCTGGAATTGTGGTTCTGCGGACCACTTGAGGCGAGATTGTCCGAGGATGGCTGGTGAGCAGGTGCGTGCTCCTGTTGTTGCTGCACCACAGAGAGGTCGTGGGTGTGGCCGTGGTAATTTCCAGAGGAGAGAGGAAGGTGGCCGAGGGGTAGCTCATGTTGTAGCTATTCAACCTGAAGGTGGAGGCCAAGCGAGGGTGTATGCTCAGAGAGGGGGCAGGAATGATGCGGATGTGATTGCAGGTACCTTTACTTTGCAGTCCTTGTCATTGCTTTCTTTGATTGATTCTGGATCTACGCATTCATATATTCTTCGTGAGCATGCTGAATTGCTTGGTTTGCCTGTTGAGTCTTTAGATGTTGGTGTTCGGGTCACTAGTTCTTTTGGTGAGACGGTTGTGACTCGAAAGTTGTATAGAAGGTGCCCTTTGGTTGTTCAAGAGCATGTCTTTCATGTTGATCTTATGGAGTTGCCCTTCTATGGTTTTGATGTGATCCTTGGTATGGATTGGCATGCTGAGCATCGTGCTGTTGTGGATTGTGAGAATAAGCGTGTTTCGCTTAAGCTTGCGGATGATTATGAAGTTGTGGTGGTTGGTGAGAATGTGAAGTTTCTTGCCAATGTGGTATCTTCTTTGGAGGCGAGCAGGATGCTGAGGCAAGGTTGCGAAGCCTATCTAGCTTTTGTGATGAATCCTAGCTCTAAGGAGTTGAGGGTGCAAGATATCAGGGTTGTAAAGGAGTTTCCTGGTGTTTTTCCTGAGGAGTTGCCTGGTTTACCTCCTAACCGCGAGGTGGAGTTTGGAATTGAGCTGTATGAGAATACAACTCCTGTGTCCATTACTCCCTATAGAATGGCACCTAAGGAGCTGAAGGAGCTGAAGACGCAGTTGCAAGAGTTGCTTGATCGTGGTTTCATCCGGCCGAGTGTGTCACCTTGGGGAGCACCGGTCTTGTTTGTGAAGAAGAAGGATGGCACTATGAGAATGTGCATTGATTACCGTCAGCTGAACAAGTTGACTATCAAGAATCGGTATCCTTTGCCGAGGATTGATGATCTCTTTGATCAATTTCGGGGAGCTGCTGTGTTCTCTAAGATTGACTTGAGGTCAGGGTATTATCAGTTGAAGGTGAAGGATGTGGATGTGCCTAAGACAGCTTTCAGGACAAGGTATGGGCATTATGAGTTTCTTGTGATGCCGTTTGGGTTGACAAATGCTCCTTCTGCTTTCATGGACATGATGAATCGTGTGTTTCATGAATACCTGGACAAGTTTGTCGTGGTGTTCATTGATGATATCCTCGTGTACTCGCGTACTGAGGAGGAGCATGAAGAGCATTTGAGGATTGTTTTGCAAGCTTTGTTGGAGAATCAGCTTTATGCTAAGCTGAGCAAGTGTGAGTTCTGGTTGAGAGAGGTGGTTTTTCTTGGGCATGTGGTCTCAGCTGAGGGGATTCGTGTTGATCCTCAGAAGATTGAGGCGGTGATGAGCTGGAAGGTTCCTAAGTCTGTTCATGAGGTCCGTAGTTTCCTTGGTTTGGCGGGATACTACCGAAGGTTTGTGGATGGGTTTTCCAAGATTGCTGCTCCTTTGACAAAGCTGTTACAGAAGGATGTTAAGTATGAGTGGACAGAAGCGAGACAGCAGGCTTTTGAGAAGCTGAAGGCGGCTTTGACGCAAGCTCCTATCTTGATTCAGCCTGAATCAGGGAAAGAGTTTGTGGTTTACAGTGATGCATCCTATGTTGGTTTGGGGTGTGTGCTAATGCAGGAGGGTAAGGTGGTGGCTTATGCATCGCGGCAGTTGAAAGTGCATGAGCGCAATTACCCTACGCACGATATTGAGCTGGCTGCAGTGGTTTTTGCTCTGAAGATCTGGAGGCATTATCTGTATGGAGAGAAGTGTACTGTGTACACAGATCATAAGAGTTTGAGGTATCTGATGTCTCAGAAGGAGTTGAATCTTAGGCAGCGGCGTTGGTTGGAGTTGCTCAAGGATTATGATCTGACGATTGAGTATCATCCTGGAAAAGCTAATGTTGTTGCTGATGCCTTGAGTAGGAAGGTAGCTGTTGAGTTGAGAGCCATGTTTGCTAGCTTGAGCATATCGCGTGATGGTGGTCTTGTGGCTGAGTTGCATGTGAAGCCGTCTATGGTTCAGTTGATCAAGGATAAGCAGTTGTTGGATGATTCCTTGGTGTCTCATGTTCAGGATATCGCGGAGGGTAGACCTTCGGATTTCTGTTTCAATGATGATGGTGTGCTGTGTTTTGGGAGTCGGATAGTAGTGCCCAATGATGCTGAGTTGAGGCGTGCTATTCTGACTGAAGGTCATAGTAGTCCTTTTGCTATGCACCCTGGTAGTACTAAGATGTATCGTGATCTTCGTGATGAGTACTATTGGGTTGGTTTGAAGAAGGACGTTGCGGAGTTCGTGAGCAAGTGTTTGGTGTGTCAGCGAGTTAAGGCTGAGCATCAGTTTCCTTCTGGTTTGTTGCAACCGTTGAAAATCCCTGAATGGAAGTGGGAGAGGGTTACCATGGATTTTGTATCTGGTTTACCTTTGTCTCCATCGAAGAAGAATTCGGTCTGGGTGATTGTGGATCGCCTGACGAAGTGTGCACATTTCTTGCCTGTGCATACTACGTTTTCTTTGGATAGGTTGGCAGAGCTGTACATTGCTGAGATTGTGCGGCTGCATGGTGTGCCTAAGTCGATTGTGTCGGATAAGGATCCGAGGTTCACATCGCGGTTGTGGCAGTGTTTGCATCAAGCTCTGGGTACAAGGTTGCATTTCAGTACATCCTATCATCCTCAGTCGGATGGTCAGTCTGAGCGAGTTATCCAGATTTTGGAGGATATGTTGAGGTGCTGCGTGATTGAGTTCCAAGGTTCTTGGGAGAAGCATCTGCCTTTGGTTGAGTTTGCTTATAACAACAGTTATCAGGCGAGCATACAGATGGCACCTTATGAGGCTTTGTACGGGAGGAAGTGTAGGACTCCTCTTTGTTGGGCCGAGACTGGTCAAAAATTGGTTTCGATGCCGGCTTTGTTGAAAGGGACCACAGAGAAGGTGAAGCTCATTTGTGAGCGGTTAAAGGCTGCTTCTGATCGGTAGAAGTCTTACGCGGATTTGAAGCGTAAGGAGATAGAGTATGCGGTGGGTGACCGTGTGTTCTTGAAGGTTTCGCCTTGGAAGAAGGTGATGCGGTTTGGCCGGAAGGGCAAGTTGAGCCCTAGATACATTGGACCATATGAGGTGGTTGAGCGTGTGGGTCCTGTTGCGTATCGGTTGAGGTTACCTCAGGAGTTGGAGAAGATTCATGATGTGTTTCATGTTTCTATGCTCCGGAAGTATAGATGTGATCCTTCGCATGTGATGCCTGTGGAGGAAGTGGTTTTGAATCCGGATTTGACCTATGATGAGGAACCGGTGAAAGTTCAGGATTCGGATAGCAAGGTTCTTCGTGGCAAGACCATTGAGTTGGTGAAGGTGCTGTGGAAGCATCGCGGTGTTGAGGAAGCCACGTGGGAGCGGAAGGAAGACATGCTGAAGCAGTTTCCTTATCTCTTTCCTTCAGGTAAATTTCGAGGACGAAATTTCTTAAGGGGGGGAGAGTTGTAACGCCCCGGTTTTGGGCTTAGAAGTTCTGGGCGTTGACCGGTTTGGTCAAAGTGCTGTTCGAATCTAAAGAGGTGAAATTAGGAAAGCCTAGTTCGGGTTGCATTAAAAATATGGAAAAATGTTCTAAAATCATCTTTTAATATAATTAAGTGAACTGTGAAATCAATTTTGAAAAATGGGTTTTGGAAGTATGACATTTTGGCTAGTGACCAAAATGTAAATTTTGAAAGTTTGGTGACTGTTTTATAAAGAGTTGAAACTTTGAATCCTTAAGAAGCTATTAATCCAAAGATGATTTCTCCAGATTTTTCTAAGATATTTTAAGTCTAAAATCTGATTTTAAAGGTTATTAAAATTGGAGGGAAGCCATTTTGGCTATTTTTGGATTTTGTAACCAACTTTGCTAAACTTTCTTTCTCTCATTTTCTCTCAAACCAAACACTACTTTTCCAGAGAACTTGATCTGATTTCTTCACCTAAATCCCTCCATTCAACTCTCATTTGATTCCAAATCATTGTATCTTCAAATCTCTTCAATTGCTAAGTGTTTCAACAAGGATTTTCATTCCAAAAAGTGGAGAAACACAAGTTTGGAGGTAAGAACGTCCTTCTCCTCTAAACTATCAGTTCTTTACTGAAATTCCCAAGTTATCAACTCTTGATTGATGTTTAATTAAAGGCTTTTGAGTTTGGAATTGTATCTTGGCTTATAATGCAAGATTTGATGGTTTTTCATGATTTTTCGTTAGATCTGATTGATCTGTGATTTGAGATGTGTTTTTGATGTTAAATGAACTCTAAATTGATAAGGAAATGAGTTTTGATTAATGCAATCCCGGATAGGTTGAGTTTCCTAAGTTTAGCTTATGTTTTTTGGATGTTTTTGTGGTGATCTTGTGGATCTGTTGTTGCTGGAGGTATAAGGATGTTTGTAGGTTGTTTTTAGATGTTTTATGGTGTTAATGGATGTAAGGTTTTGCTGGTTTATGGCTGGGCTTTGTTGGGAGGTGGTTTTGGTGCAATTTCGGTTGTGTTTGGTGGCCGAAATTGGAGTGGGAATGAGAGCAGCGAGTTTGAGTGCTTTCATTGAAGCTTTTGATGCTTGATGATGCATTAAACCTCTGCTTTAATGTGTTTAATCAGGGGAGGCATCTTTGGATCCAAGAGTTGTTGATTCGGAAGCTTGATTTCGTGCTTCGGCAAGTGGCGAAGTGGAATCGGTGAGTGAAATTGGGTTTTCGGCTTTGAAACCAATGTCTTGGGAGCTTAGTTTAAGTCTAAACAACTTTGCTAAGCTCGAGCGTAAGTTTTCGGAATTTCTCTCTAGTGGTGGCCATGATTTTGTTGTGTTGCAAAATGATTATTTGCATGTTTTACATACTGTTTTGGAAGCATGTTTTAGCATGGTTTTTGCTGATGATGTAAGCCATATGTTGAAGGTAACTCTAGGTAGGAGTTCCTTGCTTTTGTACATTGAAATGATGTGGTTTAATGCTTTTAAATGCATGATGAATATGGCTTGGTTTTATGCTTTAAAACAGTGATGAAAATGATGTATATTGGCAAGTGAGGTTTTAAAATGTTAAGGTCACTAAGGTGGTTAAAAGTCCTTGAGTGAGCCTTGTTACTTATGAACATCAAGGTGGTTAAAAGTCCTTGGATGGTTCATGTTGTGGACACTAAGGTGGTTAAAAGTCCTTAGGTGATCCTTTTTCATGGTGTTTAAAAGTCCATGGCCAAGGTGTTTAAAAGTCCTTGGGATCAAGGTGTTTAAAAGTCCTTGATGTGATACATTCTATGGTGTTTAAAAGTCCATAGGCCAAGGTGTTTAAAAGTCCTTGGGGTGAAAGTTGATGAACTTGTTTTTAAAGAAATGGAATTTATCACTTGTGGCCAATATGACATGTTATGATTTGATGCATGAGATGCATGTTTAAGTAAGCTTTTGAGCATGTGTAAATGATGGTTTAAAGCATGCTTAATAAAGTGTTTTACAAATGCATTATTGGATGGTTTTATTGAGCATTCCTCACTAAGCTTTTGCTTACGCTCTCTTCGTTTTCCCTTGATTCAATAATGCAGAGCATTAGAGACCTTTTGAGGGCAGCAAGAAGGGCAAGAATTCAAGTGCAAGTAAAGCTCAATGTATGGAAGGTTTTTGTTAAACATTTTAGCTTTTGGGTGATTTGGCAATGGGGAAACCATGTGTATGTTTTGGGAGGTGTTTTGTACTCCCTAAGTATGTTTCTTGATGTTAAGATTGTTGGTCTTTGGATTGGATCTTTATATGCTTGTTTTGTAAGTTTGGTGCTTGAATATCTAGCTTGTGTAGGAAGCATGCCTATAGAATTGGGGCTTTTTGCATATGATGATGTTTGGTTGAATTGATGATGCTAATATGTTTTATATATGTTGAATCGCATGCTGGTAAAGTTTGGTGACATTTGGAGCATGTTTGGTTGTGTAATTGCATGTTTAAAGTGGAGTTTTGGAGCAATCTGGGCAGGGTGTTTCGGAACAGCACCTACCGTTTCGGAACGGGTGCCTTAATCGTGCCCAGGCGTCCGAAACGGGAGGGGCCGTTCCGAAACGGAAAGGCCACTGCCAGACCCCCGTTTCGAAACGGGCTATGCCTGTTTCGGAACGGCCCCGCGTTTCGAAACGGGCTGTCTCCCGTTTCGGAACGGTTGACCGTTGGGGGCTGACATTGGCAGTTATGTGTTTTGGATTGTTTGCGTTTTGGTCCTGAAACTTGTTTGTGCAATTGTATGAGTTTGGGAAGTCCTTTCGAGCTGAAATTTCACAGAGAAGTATGAAACATGATTAATTTCAAGTTGGTAACTTCAATTTGGGTTAAGTCCTTATAATTATCATAATTTACAATTTGGTCCCTAAAGTTGTAAATTGTTCAATTGAGTCCCTGTTTGATCTCTGATGTTTGTGATCTTTTGGTATGATGTTTGTGTGATCACAATTAGGCTTAATATGCATCTAGACAAGTTTTAAAAAGAAAAAAAGGGTCGTTAATCAAGGTTGACTTTCGGGTTGACTTTGGTTTTCCCCGTGTGACTTTCTTAATTCGGGTCAACCGTCTAGGCCGGGTTAAGGGGGTTACATAAACTTAATGCATAGGCGGGTCTAGGGGTTACATGAAAATTTAGCTGATATACTACTAGGCCTACTAGCTTAATCACCGCGTATGCTCTGATAAATCAAGTGCTAATCTTACCTTTACACCCAAATCTCATCACTTTCTTCCACGGATAAACCTTGAGAAATACCCGATCACCAACTTCATACTCAATCTCTATTTGCTTCAAATCCACATACAACTTCTACCTATTTGAAGTCGTTTTCAATCGATCATAAATGAGTTTCACTTTCACTTCAGTTCCCTTTAATAACTCAGGTCTTGCAAAATACTTCTCACCTGATTTCGCCCAACAGAGAGGCGTTCTACACTTCCGCCCACACAAAGCCTCACAAGGAGCCATTTGAACACTCGATTGATAACTATTATTATAAGCAAATTCCACAAAGGAAATAACTTCCCCCATGAGCCTGAAACTCAATAATACAACATCTCAATATATCCTAAAATATCTGAATCACTCTCTTTGACTGACCATCGGTCTGAGGATGATAAGCCATACTGAAATTAAGCCTCGTGCCCAAAGCCAATTTCAAACTTTCCCAAAATCTTGAAGTGAAGCGAGGATCCTTATAAAAATGATCGACTAGGAAACTCCACACAACCTAATGATCTCGACTACATCAAGCTCATGTAATTTATCCATGGTAAACATCGTATACACAACCAAAAAATGTGCACACATCATAAACCGTTATACAATCATCCAAATCAAATCCTTTTTGGATGGGATCAAATGCAAACTCGTCAAAAATTCCATTGTAATTCTCTCCCACTTTCACTCTGAAATATGAACTGGTTGTTACAAACTAGAATGAAATCGATGCTCCACTTTAACTCGCTAGCATACCATACACTTCGACACAAATCTGAAACATTTTTCTTAAGGGCAACCCAATCATTCATCTCTCAAAGATCCCAATACATCTTTGTACTACTATGGTGCATAGTGAAAGGAATCATATGCACCTCAATCAAAATACCACGTCTCAACTCCTCATCCTCGGGTATACATATTTGACCTTTAAAACACACGACTCCATCATCGTTGAAATGAAAATATGTTAGAACCCCATCGGCAATATCTTTAACATACGGTACGAGAGAATCATCATACGGTTGCCTCTCTTTAATCATTTGGGACAACGTCGGCTTAACTAGCAACTTAGCCAATAATGCTCCATCACTAGCCAAATTAAGCTTAGCAAACATCACACTAAGCTCATCAGTCGTCTTATGACTTAACGCATCCGCTACAACATTATATTTACCAGGATGATACTCAATTGTCAAGTCATAGTCCTTCAACACTTGAACCCATCTATGTTGCCCTTAAGTTTAACTCTTTTCGCAAGAGCAAATAATATATGCATAGGTGTAATACACCTCATTCTCTATAAAGGATATTATCCAAAACAAGCTACACAAGATAACTTGTTAAGCATTCGATTAAACTAAGAGTTCAAGATCGAACGAGTCATCCATTCAAATATGGTCACACATTAAGGAAATTTTCAATTCAAGGAGACAAGTTCGACATTCAAACAAATAAGTAGCATGCTAGTTTTATCTTAATATTCGAACAACCTAGAGGAAGCTTTAGAAATTCAATAATTAGGAAGTGAAGTTGTGATGATACTTGAATTATCAGTTATAGAACATAGATGGTTTAAAATGGTCAATTTCCTGCATGGCATTAACTTAAAGCATACAAGTAAGTTATGAAAAAGCTTGACTTTCCTATGGCTGCAAATTAGTTAACAAACCCAAAGTGATCACATACTAATACATACTATTAGGATTTATTAAGCTTATTTATACTCATTTGATCCATTACCCAAATATTACTTACATGAAAGATATATATATAAGACGATTCCCATAATTACTTGATCAACATTAGTAAACTTCCTAGATAGTTCATGCACCATGCTATCCACAACTAAACTATATGAATTAAGCGACAATCACAAACATAAGGGTAGAAGGCAACCATATCACATAGAGAATAACAAGCTATGCACAAACCATCTCCAAAATGTCGGCATGACCTAGCCAATATACAAGTACTTGTGCCACCTACTAGGAGTTTTAAGTTTATACACAAAACATACTTTTAAAGATCCTTGCAACCTTTCTTAGCTTCCCGAACATGTTCAGGATCAGCTTCTCCTAAAAGGTAACAAGGTGAGCTGTTAGGAGGTAGTCTTGTACGATCTCTTAAACAATTGAATGTAAAGAAACTTCTCACATAATTAAACACATAGTTGAATAGATTCACTCAATACTTCAATCAAGACCAATCTTATATCAACTTAGCATTTTTTTTCAAAATAACATCATGGATCACTAAATGATAAACAAGAACTTATTTCAAGTTTGCTCTTAATTCAATTCGAAACAATCCTTGCATCAAGGAGCAGAAATTTGTCACTATCAATAGCTTATATAAGTTATACCACACAGAAATACAATCCACATTAGTGGCCAATTACACAAGCAACCATAGTTGATCATATTGGCTTTGACTAGCTATAAGCCTAGATACACAATTCCAATCACAATCATTAACAAGCAATGGTACTTTTGGTACCATTGAAGCACCTAATCTTTTTCAAGGTATAACAAGGGTACATTTGTACCAATCAAGGGACCGTACTCCGAAAGCTCAAGCTGAGCTCATGACACATAATTGACATGTCAATCTAGCTAGGACTATAACTAATCAAGGCTCGTTCATAGTTTTTCAATAAGTCATCATATTCTATTTAGGCTTCAAATATTCAATCACCAACTCAAAATGTTTCAAGCAACCTTTTAAAACAACCAATTCATGTTCATGCTTGAAATATAAAGCTAATAACAAGACTTACCTTGGTGTATATATATATACCTTACAAAGTTCTAGCAATCCAAGTAAGCATAGGCATATATGCCTCAAGAAGCAATTCGAATAACATAGCAAATTTATCAATCTTATGTTTATTCGAAATTAAAAATACACTCACAGATATTTCGAGCTATTTGTTAGTCGTGAATCACCACTCCTTTTTGGCTCTCATCACCTTGATCCACTCCTCTCTTGTCTAGGATAGTAACAATTAACGGTGAGTTAGTATCAATTCTTCATTTATCTAAGATCATTACACATATAGGCATAAACTCAAGTAGCCTCAAGGTAACACTTTCATAATTTCATTCTATATGTTACCCCAAAGCAATTTCTTCAATTAGACAATTCATGGCAATAAGAAACATATTATCCTATACAAACAGTCCCCTATCAATCTCAAGTATTTCTAAGCTATCCCCCTGCTAATATACACACTTTTTCTCATTCAAACAACATTTTTCATCAAGTTTATAAATTTTCAATTATCATTCAACTACTCATCATAATTGAAGTCACCACTTAACACTCAAATTGGCTTCAAACAAAGCTTAATAAATTAAATTCGACAATCTCTAGCTAGATTTGAACCACTAAATTAACCTCATTATCAATGTAATGCCCTGGTTTTGGGCCTAGATGTTTTGGACATTGGACCGGACCGGTCGGAAACGGTTCAAATCACGTTAGGTGATTTAAGGAAATAAAGGATCGGGATAGGATAAAAATATGGTAAAAATTGTTAAAATCCTCTAAAATTATGTTTAAGAGGTTGGTCAAATCAATTTTACAAAAAGTGTTTCAGAAGTAGTACATTTTGGGTAGTGATCAAAATGTAAAGTTTCAAAATTGTGGAAAATGTGATTCTAAAAGAGGAGCTAAAATCTTAGAATCTTTAGGGAGCTTTATGGCAATTTAGTCTTTCCTTAATAGGACATGTGTTTTAAAAGGGATTTTAAAGTGATTTAATAAAGGGTTTTTATTAAATTAAAATTAATAAATTGGAAAAATGGGATTTCACTTGACGTAACTACCTTTCTCTTCTCATTTTCAGCCAAACACAATTCTAACTCATTTTCTCCATAATTCTTTTCTCCCAAACACTCTCTCAATATTTTCTAAACAAATTTCAAGAGATCTTTCAAGTTCTTCAAGATTTTTGCTAAGGAAAACTTGTCATTCATTGAGGAAATCAAGGATTGGAGGTAAATCCTGTTATCAACCTTCAATCTAGGTTCTTTTTTGAAATTCCCAAGATCTTTGGCTTCTAATTAATGTTTTTGGTTGAGTTTTCATTATAGTATTGATTTGAGATTGAAATCTTGCAAAAAATAAGACGAAATTCTTGATTTTCGGACTTGTTTTGTTAAGCTCTGTTTTTGATTGATTTTAATTGAGTTTTGAGGTGGTTAATATGTTGAAAAGAGGTTTTGTTGATATAGATCCCGAAATCCTTGAGATCCTTGAGTTTCTTGATAGTTCAAGTTGGGTTTTGAGGTGAAATGTTGAAGTAATGTTTGCTGGAGGTATAGGGATGGGTTTAGATTGATTTTAGATGTGTTTTGATGTTTATAATTGTTTGGAAGTGATGTATGTTGACTGGGCTTTGTTTAGGAAGCAATCAATTGAGTTTTTTTGTTTCGGATGGGTAAATTGGTGTAGTTTGAGTGAGCAACAAGTTTGTGATTGGTTTTTGGTGTTGAAATGCATTTTAATGCATTTGGATCTCTGTTTTGATGATGTGAAAATAGGGGATCTTGATTAGGGAGCAAACGAGACATTGTTGGAGGCTTCCGAAGAGTAATTTACGTGTCGACGAGCAAGGCTTCGCGTATCGGTGAGTGGAAATGGATTTTCCAGCTTTGTAACGCTTTGAGCGTAGTCTTGGGATCTTAGGGTAAGTTTGAAACACTTAGCTAAGCTCAAGAGTAAGTGATTCAAAAGTCTCTCTTGGAAATGTGCTATGTTTTGATTGAAATGCACTTACATTTAATGTGGTTTTGATTACTGTTTTAAAGCATGTTTTAAGCATGGTTGATGCTAGATTTTAATGCCATTGTGTTAAGGATGCACTTGGTAGGTGACCCTTGGTTTTATGTGATAAATGCATTTGATATTAAGCATGTTTATGCTTGTGAAAATGGCATTGTGTTTATGCTTGTAAAACAGTGGAATATTGATGTTAAATTATTATATTGGTAAGTGATTGAAATGGTTTTTGGTTACTTTAATCAGATATAGTTAGCCGGCTATAAGATTGGGTGCACCGTGAATAAAGTCGCCTTGGATGTTTAAGGGTTGTGATTGTGCCGTAATCTCCATCCAAGTACCCTAACGATTGAGGCTAAGATCACAACGGCGAATGGTTTAATCCCGTATGTGAGTCTTGTGTTATGTGTCTCGTACTCTCGTTAGTGGAATTATACAACTACGATGAGTGATGTTGAGGGGTTGAAATTGTGCCATTAATCTCCGTCACGGGTGTTGAGGGCTTTAAAAAGGTTTGAAGATGGGTTTGGGAACTTAGATTGAGCTTGAAATGTTATCCTAAGTTCGGAAGTAAGTATAAGTGTATTTATTCTCTCGGTCGTGCTTTTATGAAATGGTTTTTATGCATATGGGTTTTGATTACATGATACATATTGTTTATGCATGTTTTTAAGTATATAAAACTGTTTTTAAACATGAGATGATGACAAATGCACGTGGTAAGTGATCCATGTAAGTATGGTTTATACTTGTTTAAAAAGCATGTGTTGTTGCTTTGGAAAATATGGATTTATGTTAATGCATATGAAAACAGTAGGGGTACTTTGTTATAGTGAATTATATTGGCAAATGATGTGGTTTAAAAATGTTATCGTATATAGTTGGCTGGACATAGGATTGAGTGCACTATAAAAAAGTTGCCTTGGATGTCAAGGGGTTGGTGTCCCGTAACTCCATCTAAGTACCCTAACGGTTGAAGGGTTGGTGTCCCGTGAGCTCCCGTTAGTAGCTTAGGCATCTAACCGATGGTTAGGGTTGGTTTCCTCGTGGGTTGTGATTGTACTCGGTTGTTATTGTACGGCAATTGTGATTGTATCGTTATTCCGGTTGAGATGGCTTGAAGTGTTTGAGAACACTTGTTGAATTCGTGTATCCGATGAACTATTTTTAAATTGAAATTTGGTTAAAGATCACTTGTAAGCCAATATAATTATTGATGTATCATGAAAAGGTTTATGTTGTATAATGTGATTTGTACTTGTTTACTCTTTAAGCTTTTCATATGGTTTGTTATGCATGAGAAGGATTAAATCGAGTGTTAGCAATGAGATTTGTTATTAGTATTTAATACATGTTGCATATAGTGTAACATGTTGGTTTTTAAAAGTGTTAAGTGCATGGTTTTCAAGGCATGCTCTTTTATAAATGGATTGAAATGATGATTTCAATGGTTTTAAAATGCATTGACGGTGTTTTGTTTTTTGAGCACCCCTCACTATGCCTTGTGTGCTTACACTCTCTTTGTCCATCAATGCAGAGAATGAAAGTCAAAGGCAGGGAGGAAGCAAGGGATCGCACAAGACTCGATATTGAAAGTATGTTTTTGAATTAGACTATAAGTAATAAGGGCAATGGGGATCCCGTCGTTAATTTGGGAAATGAATGTTAAATTTCTTATTTAACCATGTTTGAGTTGTTGTTTTGGACTTGTAAATGACCTCTAATGGTTGGTAATTGCTTTGGTTTGGTTTTTGAGCTTTGCTTGGCTTGGTTTATAGGAACCACGCCTATAGTTTACCAATTGAAGCATGATGCAATGAAACCTGATTGTTGTGGAAATGCATAACCGTACCGATACACTTGCCCTTGTATCGATACGGCCAGCAGTTAAGTTGGTTAAAGTGAAGTTTGGTGTTTGAAATTCTTTCATTTTGGTCCTTGATTGTTGTGGATGCAATTATATCTGTTTGGATGATCGAATTGAATTGATATTTGACATGTATGCATGAAACCTGATTAATTAAAGATTGGTAACATAAAAAGGGGTTAAGTCCTTGTAGCTTTCCAAATTTGAAATGTAACGCCCCGGTTTTGGGCTTAGAAGTTTTGGGCGTTGACCGGTTTGGTCAAAGTCCTGTTCGAATCTTAAGAGGTAAAATTAGGAAAGCCTAGTTCGGGTTGCATTAAAAATATGGAAAAATGTTCTAAAATCATCTTTTAATATAATTAGGTGAACTGTGAAATCAATTTTGAAAAATGGGTTTTGGAAGTATGACATTTTGACTGGTGACCAAAATGTAAATTTCGAAAGTTTGGTGACTGTTTTATAAAGAGTTGAAACTTTGAATCTTTAAGGAGCTATTAATCCAAAGATGATTTCTCCAGATTTTTCTAAGATATTTTAAGTCTAAAATCTGATTTTAAAGGTTATTAAAATTGGAGGGAAGCCATTTTGGCTATTTTTGGATTTTGTAACCAACTTTGCTAAACTTTCTTTCTCTCATTTTCTCTCAAACCAAACACTACTTTTCCAGAGAATTGGATCTGATTTCTTCACCTAAATCCCTCCATTCAACTCTCAATTGATTCCAAGTCATTGTATCTTCAAAACCTCTTCAATTGCTTCTTGTTTCTTCAAGGATTTTCATTCCAAAAAGTGGAGAATCACAAGTTTGGAGGTAAGAACGTCCTTCTCCTCTAAACTATCAGTTCTTTACTGAAATTCCCAAGTTATCAACTCTTGATTGATGTTTAATTAAAGGCTTTTGAGTTTGGAATTGTATCTTGGCTTATAATGCAAGATTTGATGGTTTTTCATGATTTTCGTTAGATCTGATTGATCTGTGATTTAAGATGTGTTTTTGATGTTAAATGAACTCTAAATTGATAAGGAAATGAGTTTTGATTGATGCAATCCCGGATAGGTTGAGTTTCCTAAGTTTAGCTTATGTTTCTTGGATGTTTTTGTGGTGATCTTGTGGATCTGTTGTTGCTGGAGGTATAAGGATGTTAATAGGTTGTTTTTAGATGTTATATGGTGATGATGGATGTTAGGTTTTGCTGGTTTATGGCTGGCTTTGTTTAGAAGTGGTTTGGATGCATTTTCGGTTGTGTTTGGTGGCCGAAAATGGAGGTTGAGTGAGAGCAGCGAGTTTGAGTGCTTTCATTGAGGCTTTTGATGCTTGATGATGCATTAAACCTCTGCTTTAATGTGTTTAATCAGGGGAGGCATCTTTGGATCCAAGAGTTGTTGATCCGGAAGCTTGAATTCGTGCTTCGGCAAGTGGCGAAGTGGAATCGATGAGTGAAAATGGGTTTTCGGCTTTGAAACCAATGTCTTGGGAGCTTAGTTTAAGTCTAAACAACTTTGCTAAGCTCGAGTGTAAGTTTTCGGAATTTCTCTCTAGTGGTGGCCATGATTTTGTTGTGATGCGAAATGATAATTTGCATGTTTTACATACTGTTTTGGAAGCATGTTTTAGCATGGTTTTTGCTGATGATGTAAGCCATATGTTGAAGGTAACTCTAGGTAGGAGTTCCTTGCTTTTGTACATTGAGATGATGTGGTTTAATGCTTTTAAATGCATGATGAATATGGCTTGGTTTTATGCTTTAAAACAGTGATGTAAGTGATGAAAATGATGTATATTGGCAAGTGATGTTTTTAAAATGTTAAGGTCACTAAGGTGGTTAAAAGTCCTTGAGTGAGCCTTGTTACTTATGAACATCAAGGTGGTTAAAAGTCCTTGGATGGTTCATGTTGTGGACACTAAGGTGGTTAAAAGTCCTTAGGTGATCCTTTTCTATGGTGTTTAAAAGTCCATAGGCCAAGGTGTTTAAAAGTCCTTGGGATCAAGGTGTTTAAAAGTCCTTGATGGGTTACGTTTCATGGTGTTTAAAAGTCCATGGCCAAGGTGTTTAAAAGTCCTTGGGATCAAGGTGTTTAAAAGTCCTTGATGTGTTACATTCTATGGTGTTTAAAAGTCCATAGGCCAAGGTGTTTAAAAGTCCTTGGGGCCAAGGTGTTTAAAAGTCCTTGGGGTGAAAGTTGATGAACTTGTGTTTAAAGAAATGGAATTTATCACTTGTAGCCAATATGACATGTTTTGATTTGATGCATGAGATGCATGTTTAAGAATGCTTTTGAGCATGTGTAAATGATGGTTTGAAGCATGTTTTATAAAGTGTTTTACAAATGCATTATTGGATGGTTTTTAAGGGCATTCCTCACTAAGCTTTGCTTACGCTCTCTTCGTTTTTCTTAATTCAATAATGCAGAGCATTAGAGTACCTTGAGGGCAGCAAGAAAGGGCAAGCAATCAAGTTCAAGTGAAGCTCAATGTATGAAGGTTTTATAAGTACATTTTAGCTTTTGTGTGATTTGGCAATGGGGGACCAATGTGTATGTTTTGGGAGGTGTTGGAGACTCCCTAAGTATGTTAAATGTTGATGTGTTTGCTGGCTTTTGAATTGGAACCTTATATGCTTGTTTTGGAAGTTTGGTGTTGAATAGCTAGCTTGTGTAGGAAGCATGCCATTAGAATTGGGGCTTTTTGCATATGATGATGTTTGGTTGAATTGTTAGTGCTAATATGTTCCTTATATGTTGAATTGCATGTTGGCAAAGTTTGGTAGCATTTGGAGCATGATTGGTTGTGTAATTACATGTTTAAAGTGGAGTTTTGGAGCAATCTGGGCAGGGTGTTTCGGAACAGCACCTACCGTTTCGGAACGGGTGCCTTAATTGTGCCCAGGCGTCCGAAACGGGAGGGGTCGTTCCAAAACGGAAAGGCTTCTGCCAGACCCCCGTTTCGAAACGGGCTATGCCTGTTTCAGAACGGCCCCGCGTTTCGGAACGGGCTGTCTCCCGTTTCGGAACGGTCGACCGTTGGGGGCTGACATTGGCAGTTATATGTTTTGAATTGTTTGCGTTTTGGTCCTGAAACTTGTTTGTGCAATTGTATGAGTTTGGGAAGTCCTTTTGAGCTGAAATTTCACAGAGAAGCATGAAACCTGATTAATTTCAAGTTGGTAACTTCAATTTGGATTAAGTCCTTATAATAATCAGAATTTACAATTTGGTCCCTAAAGTTGTAAATTGTTCAATTGAGTCCCTGTCTGATCTCTGATGTTTGTGATCTTTTGGTATGATGTTTGTGTGATCACGATTAGGCTTAATGTGCATCTAGACAAGTTTAAAAAGAAAAAAAAAAGGGTCGTTAATCAAGGTTGACTTTCGGGTTGACTTTGGTTTTCCCCGTGTGACTTTCTTAATTCGGGTCAACCGTCTAGGCCGGGTTAAGGGGGTTACATGAAATTTGGTTCCTTAATGTTTGTGATTGCAATTGAATGCTCTATTGATGTCCGATTTGAGTGAGATTTTAACCGCTGCTAGCATGTTCACCTTAGGATATAATAATGCATCTAGACAAGACAAAAGGAAAAATGGAAGTGTTTTGAGTTAATTCTTTTTGGTTTGCTTCGACAAACCTAATGTAGCTCACTTGATTCGGTCGGGCGTCTAAGCCGGGTCGAGGGGGTTACAATGATTTTGTTGAACCATTGAGAGGAGCTCAATTAGATCACTCCATATATGACAAAGAACCCTTTTCGATTGACGTTGCTGACCGTTCTCTCATAGCCAATTTAGATTCTAGGATGAATCTTTTTGAGGATTGGCGGAATGATACATGCATAGGAGGGCGGAAACTAATTATTTTGGAGAAGAAGCCAGAGTTGTTCTTGAAGTCTGTAAAATCAGACTACTTAAGTCAAATTTTCGGATGGGATCCGAGCATTTTTTGCCCAAGTTGTCTTCTAATAAATTGATCGATATTTAGTTACCTTTCCAACGCATCTTGAAACGCGTCAATCGGACATCGAAAGCTCAAGATACGTTCATTTTAACGAAGATTGCGCAAGAAGAAAATCGGATACGAGTTTAACTACATGATTTTGTAAATTTAGCCCAAAAGCTAATATATAAAGCTTTTGGACGAATTAGAGTTAACCCAACTTAATTATTAACATTTAAATTATGTTTTTAGGATTTTATATAATTTAGGAACTAGTCACCCTTCTCTCAAGCCGTTAGATCAAGTCCAATTTAACAGACCATATTTATTTGTTTATTTTATTCATTATTAGCTTTAGGTTAAAGCCATCCTTCATCTATAAATGGATGATGTTTTCTTCTTTGTTTTGACATATCTGAATGATTAAATAAAGTTCTCTTTTGAGTTCCAACATGCAAGAAGATTATCTTGTGTTTCTGAAGCAAATTGATTTTCAAGTTCTCCGGGATTTGTTGTCGAGGGTCTTCACACTCCTGCTTGCCTATACAATCACGTTTGGGAGGGTAGGTTAGAGCCGTTTGAGGGTGTTTTCTTGGTTAATTGCGATCAAGAGGGTGCAGAAGGAGAACTATCAATTTATCACGCCATCTCCACATCCTCAAAGCTTCCACCATTGACGCCACCACCATCAATTCAAATCTGAATTTCCATGGTTGTTTTTCTATCTTTTACTTTTATCTTTATCTATATTTTCCATTGATTTCTTATTGTTTTCCATTGATTCTATCACATTCATCTATTTTCTTTAACTTTGTTCTTCAATTTTCTGAAAAATCAAGAAACGTCGAACTCATTGTTCTTAAATCTAAAGAACAATCTTCAACCATTCTTGATCGAGTCTAGCGCTTAAGATTGCTTCCACATCTACGCCAAGCCCTCCTATCAGCAAATACTCAAGACTTTTGTGATCCGTGTAAATGATACACTTCTCAATATACAAGTAATGCCGCCAACTCTTTAATGCAAGAACTACCGCAACCAACTCTAAATCATGAGTAAGGTAGTTACGCTCATGCGTCTCAACTATCTTGAAGCATAAGCAACAACCTTCCCTTCTTGTATAAGCACACAACCTAATCCGGAATAGGATGTATCATTATATACCATGAACTAAACTTCCTTCAACCTCTCAAAACTCTTTTACCAACTTTTTGTCCACTTGAAAGGAACATTCTTCTGTAAAAGCTTCGTCAAATGGGAAACAATACTAGAGAATCCCTCAACAAACTGTTGATAATACCCAACTAAACCGAGAAAACTATGAACTTCAATTACCAACTTTGGTTGTTTCCAACCAATAATAGCTTCAACATTTTACAGATCAACTCTAATACCTTCCGCCAATACAACATGACCAAGGAAAATAGCTTCTCGAAGCCAAAATTCACACTTACTCAATTTTGCAAACAACTTTGTTTCAAAGCCTGAAGAACAATCCTCAAAAAGGATCATGGCCTTCCTCGGTACGAGAATACATGAGAATATCATCAATGAACACCACCATGAATTGATATAAATACTCATGGAATACACAATTTATTATATCCATGAATGCGACAGGGGCATTCGTCAAACCAAAAGGCATGACCAGAAATTCACAGTGACCATATCGTCTTTGAAAAGCAGTATTCAAAACCTCCACTTCTTTAACCTTCAACTGATAATATCCCGAGCGCAAATCAATCTTAGAAAATTCAATAGCACCACGAAATTGATCAAACGAGTCATCTATCCACGGTAAAGGGTACTTATCATTTATCGTCAACTTGTTTAGTTGCCGATAATCGATACACATCTTCATTGTGCCATATTTCTTCTTCAAAAATAACATCGGCGCACCCCCAAGGTGAAGCGATCGGTCGAATGAACCATCGATCTAACAACTCTTGATGTTGAGTCTTCAACTTTTTTTAATTTCTTTGGTGCCATGCGATAAAAACAATAAACACCAGAGCCGTACCAGGGTACTTCTTGATACTAAACTCGACTTCACGTTCCGATGGTAAGCCATGTAATTCATCCGGAAACACTTCCTGAAAATCTCTAACCGTCTGAATATCCTGAACTCGAACACCCTTAGTTTTTGAATTCATCATATAAGCCAAATACGCCTTGCATCCCAAACTCAACATCTTTTCAACATGAAAAGCTGAAATGACATTGGACCTAAATCCAGTTCGTTCTCCAACCACTTCAACAACATAATCGTCGGAGAGCTTGAAGGAAATATGCTTCGTCTCAAAATCAACAACTCGATGCTCCAATAAGCAATCAATACCCAAGATAACATCAAAGTCATATAAGGAAATTCCACCAAATCAACGGGAAAGATATGCCCTTGGATTACTAAAGGACATCTACGATATAAATGCCTAACTATAGATGTTTCACTCAAAGAACTTGTAACCAACACTCCTACATTAAGAATTTCTACCGGAATATCCAATGCATGCACGTGTTCACTCAAAATATAGTTGATAGGAGTGATTGTCGTGGATAAGCCCTACCTTTGAGTGCGGTTTGAACTATTGATTTACGTAATTGGAAGTAACCGATTAGGTTTACGACGAAACCTAAAAATCGATCACTGATCCAATTTGAGTACCTCTACAGGATAGACCTCAACAGAAAACTGAAGAGTAACGGCAACAAGTGATTGAGTTCAGTAGTTCCTCATATAAAATTATTGACTCTAGAGATATAGTAATATGGAGAAGACAAGATTGTTTCAAGCACCGACAGAACCAGAAGCGCCCCTTGTTTCAAAGAGGATGTTATCCAAACGCATTTCAAGTAATTGTAGTAAAACCTGACCTATTGACCCTTTGGCTTTTCTGGCAATCCGAACGTATTTAAGTAATTGTCGTTCTGTAAGGCCATAATGAAAACGCAATTTTTGTTTTTCTTCTAAACGAATACGGTATTGAGATTTTTTACCGGGGCGCGATTGGTTTCTAAGATCGCTTCCGGCTCTAGGCCTTTTAGTTGGGTTTTCTAAGAATTGTAGGTTAAATTAATGTTTTAGAGAGATCCACTAATTGGCCTAGTGGCTAAAGATGCTCATATTGTCGCATCTTGTATGGGTTCGAATCCCGGTATAAGAATATAATACATTTCTAATTAATAAAAAAAATAATGTTTTATAAACTTACAATTCTCAAATGTTAGGTTTTCTAATAATTGGGGATTTTCATGTTAAGATTTTAATTAGGGTAAAAAAGTTGTGACACTTTTTCATTCATTCATATGAATTTGTTTCTCTTTTCTTCTTTGTCTTTCTCCATCTCTCCCTTTTGAGAAAATTAATTATAACACAAATGTAATGTAAACTATAAGAAAGAAGTTAGGAAGAAATTAGAAAGAAGAAAGAAAACCTCGTTAAAGCTTTTACAATAAAAAAACTCGCATTTTATTTTGTAAAAATTGGTGTTCCTATAAAGGAAAACTTTGAAGAAAAACAAATGATACCCATAAAATACGAGACACCATGAAAAGTAAAGCTCCTCAATCTTGGATCAAAATTTTGAGATTTTTTATTAATTAATATTTTATATTCCATTTACTTTCATCTTCAGCTCACCCGTCATCAAAACATTAATCTTCATCCCATAATTAAGCCTAAAACCATCACCATTACCTAAAACAATGATTCAAATCTCTAAACAACAATAGCCACAACTTTCATATCACTTAATACGTTGAACTTCATTGTCAATTAATGTTTACATCAAACTCTAAATTCAACCCTAAACCAAGCAACCAAAAATCAACCAACGATAATATAGTTTTACCTTTTCCTCAAAAAAAAAAAAAATCAACCAACGAAAGTAACAACATACGATAGAGATCAAATGAAGATAAATTCAAAGGTTCAAGGTTGATTTACGATGTTTGGAATGTTTTTTTAGAAAATTAGGTCGTTAAAGTACAAGAGAAAAGAGAAAACTTCAATTTGGTGGCTTTCCAACCAGAGACAATGCCAAATGACAATAGATTAAGCGATGACAGTGTGGTGGCTAAGGTTTTATTTTGGTTGGGAGAAAAAAATATTTTTTGATTCGATGAAATAATACAATTTTTTAATTAAATTTATATTTCGTTAAAATCTAGAGGTAATTAAAAATTGTGTCAATATAACATGAGTTAACATATCAATGGTTAAATAACGTAAATGATCAAACTGTATCAAATGAAAATCGAGTGGCCAAAATCAAAAGAAGGTAAAACAAAAGTGACATCTCTATTGCAGTTTAACCTTAAAAATTTTACCCTGTATATTATTCTCCCTTCAGTCCATTTCCTCACAGAGCAGAGGTGTCCAACCCCAATAGTACTTGCTCGGCGGGAAAGCGGTAATTTGGGGCTAAACAAATATATAAGAAAAAGGGAGCCAGTGCTCCTGCTCCCTCCAAATTCTTCCAAATCCCCATTTAAAACCCTAAACGCTCCGCTCCTCCTTTCTCTCTTCCCAACCCCCATCAGTTCCTTCCATCCATGGCATTTCCCGAGAAAGGAGATGAGGAAGACGCTGACACTCCGATTCGCTACGTTTCCTTGGACCGCGTCTACTCCGCCGCTTCTCTATGCGTGAGCGCAACTAACTCATCCAACGTCATGTCCAAGAAGGTCAAAGCTCGTAAACTCATCGTCGACAACGATCACCTCCTCAAACCTCACAATCCCCCCGTCCTGCATGTTTACTCTCGCCGCCCTAAACGTCCTCTCCAATGTGACTCCTATGACTCTTTTCTCAAAGACGAGGGCGAAAAAACAGTGGTCAAAGTTGAAATTGACGAGACTTCGAGGAAAAAGAGGAGGATTGGGAGTAATGAGCTGGCCAATTTAGGGGTCGATTCGAGTGTTTTGTGTCAGCCGGATCGCCCGCGTTTGAGGGATTGCAGAAATAATGGTAGTTTTAATAATAATGTGAATAGTTACTCTGTTAAGAAAAGGAAGCATATTTCTACTCTGGATTCTCAGCGGGGTTTCATTGTTTCTTCTACTGCCAAGAGATGGGTCAGGTCAGTTTTTAATTTTAAAATTTATTTCGTTTTTATATGTTTTGTAGCGAATATCGAGGATGGTATAATTTAACTATATCGTTGATTTAGGTTAAATATTTGCTGCTGAATCTTGTTTCCATACGCAATAGAAAAAAATGCATTTGGGTGCAATGCAAACATATAGATGGAATTTGTTTGGAATTGGCGTGGTTTCTATGTGTGGGGTTTTATCTATAATCAATCATGATTTTGCTGTATGAACTTTGTTTTATGGATTTGAGCTAAAAGTAAATAGCTAAAAGGAGTCATTGTAAATTGGATTTAAATGGCTATAATCTTGATGCATAGGGCATTTGTTTGAATTTTCCTCTCATTTGTAAGCACAGATTATTTTGGTATATATTTTGGTTATATTAACTGGAAAAAAGTGTAACTTGAATAGGTTGAGTTTTGATGGTGTTGATCCAAAAGCATTCATTGGATTGCAATGCAAGGCAAGCATTTTGATGGCTCTTTGAAGTTGCTACTTTTAGACATTGAAGTTACATACGTCTTGACATAAATCTTTGTTGATTACAGGTTTTTTGGCCATTGGATGCTGATTGGTATTCAGGTCGAGTTGTTGGGTACAATTCGGAGACTAACAGACATAATGTATGTCCATTGTATATTTTTTAGTTTTTTACTCATAATTATAGAGATTGTTTTGGCATTTAATGGTGTAAAAATATACTTTATTTCATGGGCCAGTTTGTTCATTATTTGACAAGTTCAAATGCAGGTTGAATATGAAGATGGAGATAAGGAGGATTTGATGCTTTCTAATGAGAAACTGAAGTTTCATGTTTCTCATGAAGAGATGGAGAGCCTGAATCTGAATTTCAGTGTTAATAGTACAAACGATGGTTGCTATGATTATGATGAGATGGTTGCATTGGCTGCCAGTCGAGATGATTGTCAAGAACTTGAACCTGGGGATGTTATATGG
The DNA here is from genome assembly GCA_030270665.1 of Hibiscus trionum. Taxonomy (NCBI): domain Eukaryota; kingdom Viridiplantae; phylum Streptophyta; class Magnoliopsida; order Malvales; family Malvaceae; genus Hibiscus; species Hibiscus trionum. The sequence goes on along the minus strand of BSYR01000008.1, from coordinate 47,614,428 downwards.
GCAAAACTTACTGGTTTGTGCTAAATCCATCTGATTCGTATTATGCTAATTGGAGACTGTTACAATTTACTATGGAAAGTGTTTTAATGTCATGACATGAAATGTCAAGGATTGTCAATCTGTCATTGATTATAGGCTATGATACACTTTGGAGCATTTTGTTTGAGGTGAACCTGATAGTTGGGAAATGTTTTTGAGGATTACTTCATTCTTAGTCTCCGATGGTCATATACTTGTTTTTTCTTAGCAATTTATTTTGTGTAGACCTATGAATTCTAACATTTGTTGTTGTAGCTTTTGCATACGGTGAAGAATCATACTTGTTCAAATTTTCTACAATGTTTTTGCAATGTTCTTCAGAATTTAATAAGAGTTCTTTGTATGTCTCTGGGGTCTAGTGCTATAGATATATTGTCACACATTTAATAATGAATTAATTTTCTTTTTGAGTCAATTATCAATATGTTTGTATATTTTCCACGAGCAAATCTTTTGTGTTATTATTGCAGGTCATGCAATGTGGCCAGCAATTGTGGTAGATGAATCACTTATTGGTGATCGTAAAGGTTTGAGTAAGATTTCTGGTGGAAGATCAGTTCCAGTTCAATTTTTTGGCACCCATGATTTTGCAAGGTGTGTATTTTAATTTTGTGAGGCATAAGGTTCTTGATTTACATGGATGCTAGACTTCTATATCTTGAGGGCTAATTTCATCAGTTCCTTTTGTAATTGTCAGAATAAAATTGAAGCAGGTGGTCTCTTTTCTCAAAGGACTTCTCTCATCACTTCATCGAAAGTGCAAGAAACCTCGTTTCACTATAGGCTTGGAGGAAGCAAAATTGTAAGTTATTTATATTTGCTAAAGTTCATTTAATTCAAGTTATGAAAAAGAATGTAGTAAAGAAAGTTCTCTCCCTTTTTATGTATCCATCGTTCTAATTCCAATGGGATTAACATGTCTATCAATTGTTTCGCTGTCTGCTCACACACTGTCCATTTGTAAAGCATAGTCCAGGCTAACTTTGTGAATGAATTGAAAATGATGCTCTTCTAACTTCTAAGGTTATTCCATATGCCTCCTACTCATCCTTGCTTCCAGTTCTTGGCTTTTATGCTTTTGGTTGTAGCCGTGGGGATTGTTATCCTATTAGTTATTCTCCAACTTGCTTTAGGTGATTACATCTTGTTTAAATGATTCATTGCCATTTATTCTTTTGGTATTACTTAAGCGGTGCTACAGAATCAATCTTTGTATTCTCCATTGTGGTACCCCCTACTGTCTTTGTATTTGTACAGTTCCATTAGCTTTGACAGTGATACGTATAATAGCATGGTTTTTTTCACTCTTGCAATTGTGTGCACGAGGTAATAGTCATGTGCCTCTATCTTTTGGTCCAAACAGCTATCTGTGTGAACAGAAGCTTCCAAGAAGAATGTTACAACTGCAAAATGGAAAGACCGAGGATGAGGGTGATGCAAGTTGTGAAGATAAAGGAAATATAGATTCTGTTGAAGATCACATGAAAAAAAATCAGGGGATTCAGATAACTCTAAGTGGACCTGGAGGTTCTTCTTATGTAATAGGAGACATGCAAATAATTAGCCTCGGTAATTTCTAGTGGCCTTGAATTGCTTTATTTGTATAAGTTGAGATATCATACAATTTTGCATCTGTTGCATAGATGGTTAGGCATATTTGGCAATTCACACCTTTTTCGATTCTCTTTTGCCTTTTGGACTTTGATTTTTTTTGGAAAATTGGTAAGTACTGTTAAAATAGATGCTTGTCGTATGTGTGTGTCAGAGTAAGCTGGAGATTATGTGTGTTTCAATTCTCTTTTCAATTTTGTTGTGAAGATATCATACAAACTATTTCCTAGAGTTAGTGCTAATCCATTTCAAATGATATGAAGCTGGGTTGATGTTTCTGGCGATTTGATTTACTTCCAATTATCAAGTGCCATTTTCTAAAAGATGGAAATTTTAATTATTACTGATGGATTATTGGACTGCTGTTACAGGAAAAGTTGTCAAGGACTCGGAGTATTTCCAAGATGATGAGATAATCTGGCCTGAAGGGTACATTGTTGTTAGGGAATCTATTTCGGTAAAAGGTAAGGGTGTTTGTCTTATATGCAATTATGCATGTCACCTTTTTTATTTATTTTTTCAATTTCTTGTGATCATCGTATTTTATTGGTAATCTGTGACATTTCATTTTTTCTTGTCTGTTAGATCCAAGTATATGTACCTTGTATAGGATGGAAGTGCTGAGAGATCCTCAGTCAAAGAATCGTCCTCTATTTAGGGCGGCATGTGATGGAGAGAAGGTTAGTTGTTTAACTTGATGTAATGATCTTAAGTTTACTGTATTATGCTGCCTCCTTGTTTTTGTGCATTTGCTAATCTTGGCACATTTTGCACTTTTCTCTGAAGAGAAACAGAATTACTGTTCTGTTTTCATTGAATGATTAATCTTCATTACATCAGTAGATTATATCCAAAATAGGTTAGGACTTTTAGTTTTACAAGGAGACCTAGTTAGGTTTGAACTCTAACTCTATCTGTTAAGTACAAGATAAAGATACACTTTAACTTATTTACAAACTCTAGGATTGCGTTATCTAACATTCTCATATGAGTTTCTCATTCCAGTTGTCTGATTTTGTTCATGATGCATCATTTGGCTGTTTTGGACATGCTAATAATCTGGTTTTCCATATTCTTTTAGAGCCAAATAAAATAATTAGCTGTCTTTGTGCGTCATTTGTTCTTGGTTTAAGCTGTGCACGCTTCCCAAGAAGTATCACGAGTGAGAAGCCTGGGAGATACTAGAGTTATCTCTTGTTTGTTGTTGTAATCCGGAGTAACATTTAAGAACAGTTGGGATTTCAATTAACCATTTGAAGTCCATTAACTCTCATTAAAAACTTGTTAAGGACTATCCAGGTTCTTAGATGAGAATATTTGGATATAAATTTGAATTTTTGTTGCTAATCTTGTGATATCATAGTCGTTTTTCTTTGTTCATCATCATTACTTTATCATTGTGCGTTCATCTTGGAGAATATCACATCATTCAGGATGCTCATTTCTCAACTATGTTCTTCCTTCCTGGTTTTGGTCTTATTTCTCATTATAGGGAATATGGGGATTCAAGGGGTTCTAGGTCTTTGGCAAACATGTGGTTTAGATGAGTAGAAAATTAAATAAATAAATGATGAGAAGAAGAAAGTGAATGACCATTGAAGCTAACTTAACCCAGAATCCCCAAACATCAAAGAAAGTTTATTACCAGTTGGAAAGATGTATCTTCTGTAATAGATTCCACTAGCATGTCCAAATCTTTAGTGTTTGTAAAGGTTTCAGGGGTTTTATTTTGTATAATGGGAAAATATGACTGCTACTCTGGTATTCCAATAATTTGGGGCTTGTGGTGTCAGTTATCAGAAAGGGTGAGGTAGTAATTGAAGTATCTAACTTCAAATATATTTGGAAATTGTAGGAGTATGATTGCATTCCTTTTTTTGTTTCTTGATTTTTAATCTGTATGCACAATAGATTTTTCATAAGTTAATTGATTCATAGTTTGCATATATTCCTTACTGGACTGACAATTCACACTATCATCACTGCTTTTGGTTAAATTGGTTCATATTGTCAAAATTATTTAGTCTAACACCTAACCTATATTTTGAGTATTTGTCTCAGTTTGAAGGACCAGACCCGTCATCTTGTTGGAATAAGATATATAAAAGGATAAGAAAGATGCATAATGATTCTTCTGATTCCAATGCTGCAAAAGGAAGATTCTTTGAATCTGGCGCTGATATGTTTGGTTTCTCCAATCCCGAAGTTGTAAAATTAATACAGGTATAGTAGTATCTTTATTTTTCCTTAGATTTGAAGTATAAAATTATAAAATTTTCAAAAAATTGACACGGATGTGGCAGAAGGCATCAATAAAAGTATAAAATTAATACTTACCAATTAAACATTTGCATGCAAATAGCTTTTGAGTTTAAATATATTAACTTTAAAAAAATCATTAGATAAATTACTCATTGTTAGTTTTGTATTTAGAAGGAAAAAGAGAAGAAAAATTGTGTTTCCGTACATCTTCAGCCATCTCCTAACCATGTTTTCACCGTGTGTATTTTTTTTTTGCAATGTCCTTGTGTGTCCTACACATATTTTTTCTGTGTTGGAGTGGTATCCGGGTTAGGACGTGTCCGACACTTGGACACTTCCCTGCCAGAAGTGTCTGTGCTTCATAGGGTTGCACTTAGTGGCATACATATTTCAATTTTATTGTTCAGTACTATGTTATGGATGTATCTTAATTGTCTTATATAAAAAAACCATAAGCCAATGCATGGTTACCCTCAAAGTCGTACTTATAATTAGGGATTTGATTTTTTTTCGGAAGGGCTCTTGATTTCAAAGGATTCGCAACTTAGGTAGGGGATGAAGTTTTAAAATTTAATTAGTTTTTTTTTTGTATTTTTACAATAAAATTACACTGCACCCACTTTTCTCTCTTTTCTTCTGTCCAATTTATGTTTTATGCACACGTAAAAAAAAAAGTCCCTCCCTCCCTCCCTCTTTCCTTTCCTTCTAGTTTTCTGTTCAACCAAGCATTCCTTAAATATATTTTCCTTCCCTCCTCCCTCCCTCAGCTGAACAAACCACAGCCTAACTGTGATTTTTTAAAAACTGGAGTATTAGTCCCCCATTTTGCTAGACTTGTTGATATGGGGCCAAAATCTTGCATATGATAATTATTACTTCTATTCTGCCTTGCTGCCTAAATGACAGGCTGAGTGGTCCAAGGAGGAATTTATTATCTTAATGGGATGACTTGCAATTGTTTAACTAATAACAGAGCCAGCGTCTCTATGTGCTATGTTTATTCAAGGCAGAATTTATGTTTTAACTTCCCAATCTGCAAGTACTTTCAAAATTCAAACAGATTTTGTAATCACTTTGGTTTTAATAGGACACCTTATGGTATTCCTTATCTTGTTATTCTCTTTGTTGGTTATATGACTGCAAGTGTTGAGATCTGTACTTGCATGATTCTGTTATTTGTAGGTTGTAATGAGTTCCTATCGTACTGACAGGGGTTGTCAAAATCTAGACTTTCTTCAAAGTTCTCTGCATCCAAGTTAGCTTCTGGAAGATTTCGAGACCTGCCTGCTGGTTATAGACCTGTTCGCGTTGACTGGAAAGACCTAGATAAGTGTAGTGTCTGCCACATGGATGAGGTAAACAGCATTTCAATATGGTCTGCTACAGTGGCACTATCTTCTTTCTGTTTAGGGTGTTTAAAATGATATTAATTGTTTTATTTTATCCCTCATTGGTTAGGTTTTAGATTGGATGCTTTGAGTCGGTGTTCTTGGACAATGTTGTGAATGTGGATCATGGCATCTTCCATCAGAACCATAAAAAATGGATATTAGCTTTCATTATATGCACATGTAGTTTTTTTCTTAAATATGTAAATGTGAATCAGTGAAACAAAACATATTTTTATCAAATTCTAATCTTATGATCAGAGTAAGAGTCCCTAGACATAAGGTGGGACACCTAATAGGGCTGGTCATGAATAACCATTTATTGTTAAAAACTTGAAATTCTTCCTGGATATTCTTTTTGGCATATATGGGGGCTAATTGCTGTCAAAGTACTCTGTATAGAACACATGGTAACATAAAGGTGCAGACTCAATTTACTTGGTCACTCTTTGGTTTTCTTTCATTCTTGTTTATTTATTTTTTATTGTAGAAATCAGAGTAATTCTCTGTATTTTGTTCTTATTTCAATAGGACATATTACATCTTTATATATATAAACTATGTCTCTAATTTAGGAAACTTTAAGTTAGGAAAGATACTAATCCTAGGAGATATGATCCCTTAAAATAAGGGATTTTAATAAAAAAGAATATTTACAGAATCCCTTAACTGAAGGGATGGAAACAGTCCATATATTTCTATAATTCCTACATTTATCTATGCACTTTTTAACATCCTTATTTTTGTTTTGTTTCTCTCTCTGAGATGCTGAGCCTAGTTGGATTGTACTTTTCTAAGTTTCTGTTTTTGCCCTTTATCCTTGTTGACGGTTGAGTCTCATTGTCCTCTTATGGTATTGATGCTTGACTTTGTTACCTGACTGAGGTTGCTTTGCTTTTAGGAGTACGAGAACAATCTATTTCTCCAGTGTGACAAATGCAGAATGATGGTAAATGCTGTTTTACATGTTTCATACCAATAACATGCCATTTACGTTATTATTGATCAGAGAACTGGATATTCATCAAGTTTTCATCTGTAAAATTCAATGCTATCAGTTGTCAGTCAAAATTGATTGCTTATTCTTTATTAATCCAATGTTGTCAAGGGCACAGTTTAGGTGCTAGAGCCCTTATATTGCCTCAGGCACAATGCAAAGAAAGTGCTAACTTGAGTGATAAATTAAAATATTTTTGGACATATGTGAGTTTTTCTCCCTCCCTCTCTCTCTGTATATATATATATATATACACACACAAATATATAAAGCTTAAGCTATATAATAAACTCTAAAAGAGTGGTCTACATTATCTACAAATTATGAATTTTTTTTACTGGTCAATATATATGTTTTCCTTATGGTCCATGCCTGTTGTTGAATACTCATTTTTTTAGAAGTAGAGAATTTAATATTATTCCTTTCTTACTAGTAAAAAGTATATATCAAATGAAAAAAATGAAAGATCAAAGAAATTAAAGATAACTTCAATTGGGCAGGCTTTTCTTATGACTATCTCTATCGCCTTACAAAAAAGTGCTCCTGATCAAATGGGCTATGCCCCTAAAGGACCTGAGGTGCTTTTGTTGTCTAGTGCAAGATGCAAGACACAAGGACACACCTTGGCAACACTGTATTAATATACATGATTTATGCATGTGGGTGCACATTTGTCTTTTAAAACTTCTAGTTGCTCTATCATAATTAATGATCGTTCAGGTCCATGCTAGATGCTATGGCGAACTTGAGCCTGTTGATGGTATACTATGGTTGTGCAACTTATGCCGCCCTGGGGCACCCGAGTCCCTTCCACCTTGCTGTCTTTGCCCTGTTATAGGTATTTTGACTTACTTAAATTCTTGTTCAGAGCCAAGAGTTATGCATCACTGAATTTGTGAATCTCTGTCTGTTAGGGGGTGCAATGAAGCCAACGACTGATGGCCGTTGGGCTCATCTGGCTTGTGCCATATGGATACCTGGTCTGTGACCTTGTAATTTGCATTTTCTTCTTGTCTTACATTTTATACGTAATGCACTGACTAAACATTTATGTTCCAGAAACATGTCTATCTGATGTCAAGAGAATGGAACCCATTGATGGGCTAAATAGAATCAGCAAGGTACCTCTCTTACTGTAATTTTGCATATATTTCTGTTCACAAGACTTACTTATTTAGTGCTTTTTGATATTGTCTATTGAGGATCTTGGGCCTCTGTTCCAAGCTAAATTCCATATACCCTTGATTTCCATGCAAATCAGACTTGTACATATTGTAAGTTTTCTTTTCTTTCTGATCATTTTGTTTCATATTACAGGACCGGTGGAAGCTGCTATGTAGCATCTGTGGTGTATCTTATGGAGCTTGTATTCAAGTAAGCTTACAATAGTAACACATTGCTGTTTAATGTTTCTCTGCTGTAGTTTCTCATTGAAACTTGTCCATCCACATTAGAGCTTGTATTCAAGTAAGCTACAGCCTACATGATATTGATGTCTTATGGAATTTCTGACGAAGTATGTTTATTTAGGGTGCTTATTGATATGAGAACTTTTAGTATATTTATTTAGGGTGCTTATTGATATGAGAACTTGTAGAATATACTGTAAATATGTTAGTTCGGGTAACTTAGTTCTTATGGTAAGATATCTTAGCTTTTGTATTTAGAGTAATATCTTATGTATTTACTGAGGAATATTTAGTTTCCTAGATTACTTAGTTACTAAAGATACTTAACTAAGTCTTTGTATATATTCTCTTATTCCTATGAATAAAATTAAGAGTGTTTTTCCTATTATTCTACATGGTATTAGATTAGGTTGATCCTCTCTAGTTTTTCTTTTGACCAAAAAAAAAATCTCGTTCTCCATGGAATCTGACTCTGAAGTTAGTTCTCTCACAAACCCTCGTTCCTCTGATATTCAAATGTGAGAAAACTCTTACTCTTCGTTCACATCCTATAGACTAAATGGCTATAATTACCTGCCTTGGTCCCAATCAGTTTGTCTCTATATTACAGGCCGAGGAAAAGCTTCCTATCTCTCAGATTCCACCACAGTTCCTGCTGAATCTGATCCAACTTATCCCAAGTGGTTGAGTGAAAACACCACCCTCATGTCTTGGTTAATCAACTCCATGGTCCCTAACATCGGTGAGAATTTTATGCTATATAAAATTGTTGATGAAATCTGGACTGCAGCCAGAGATACCTATTCTAGTGTCGATAACACCTCTGAGATATTTGGGGTTGAAAATCAGATCAAGGACCTTCGACAAGGAGAGATGACTGTGGCTCAATACTCTGGTGTTCTTACTAAGTGCTGGCAGCAGCTAGATCATTATGAGGCTAATGAATGGAAATGCAGTGATGATATTGCCTTCTACAATCGACTTAAGAATCAAAGAAGGCTATTTCAGTTCCTCTCTGGTCTGAATGGGGAGTTTGATAATGCTAGGGGTCGGATCTTAGCAACTAAACCTCTTCCTCTAGTTAGGGAAGCATTTTCAGACATAAGAAGGGTAGAGAGTAGAAGACTGTTAATGGTGCCTCCTGTGGTTCAAGCAGATGCTCTTGCCCTTCTTACTCATGCCACCTCTGATCATGGGCAAAGGAGGGGCAGACCTTGGTTCACCCATTGCAAGAAGGTTGGTCATGTGTTGGAAAAGTGCTGAAAATTGCATGGGAAACCAGCAGATTGGAAACCTTCTTCCTCTCGTTTTCAGAAGGCTGCAAATCTTGCTTCTGCTGAGAATTCATCCACTGGTTTTAGCCCGCAACAAATGGAAGAGCTTCAACAAATCTTTGGTCGATTCTCCTCCTCCTCTACTTCAACAGCCTTGACAGCTATTGAAGGTAATTCATTTTCCTTCATTCCTGCACCATCTTCCCAATGGATTGTCGATTCTGGTGCATTTGATCATATGTCAGGCAATCTTAAGTTGTTTCAGTCTTTCTCTATGCGCAGCTCACCTTAGTACATTAAGATTACAGATGGTTCACTTTCTAAAGTTACTGGAAAGGGTTCAGTTCAGATTACTCCCAAGCTAATTCTTAGAGATGTCACCCTCCAGAATAGGCAAAATAGGAAGAAGTTGAAGGTCACCTAAGGACTGAAATTCTTTGTATGTCTCCCCTGAATTTTAGTCTTATCAAAATAGAGCTGGTTTTCAAAAAATGTTACATCAGAAGAAATATAGGTCCTGCGAGTAGAAGGACAGTGACATCTGTAACCTTTTTGTGTTGAGGAGTACCCTAGGAAAATACATTTTAAGGATCTTAGATCAAGTTTACTGCGGTTGAGACTGTGCACATGGACAAAAGCTGTGCAACCAAAAACTTTTAGAGGAAGAGTAGAAGACAAAGGTAAAAAGTGAGGAAATTTCTGAGAAAGAACCTGTGTAGGGATTTTAAACCCTAGGGGTTTTCTAGGCATTCTATTAATAAGGTATGTGGCTGTAAGAAGAGCATCCCAAAAATCTTTTTAGGAGCATTAGCTGAAAACAAAAGGGAACGGGTGACCTCAAGGAGGTGTCTGTTCTTTCTTTCAGATACACCATTTTGCTGAGGTGTGTTAACACAAGATGTAAGGTGAAATATCCCCTTTTCCCTGAAAAAATTCCCTAGGGACTTGCTATGGTACTCACTCTTATTATCACTCCTAACAATTTTAATAGGTGTAGTAAACTGAGTTTGGATCATTGTGTAAAAAACAAAGTATATTTATTCAGGGTACTTATTGATATGAGAACTTTTAGTATATGTTTTAGTTCTGCTGTGGTTAATTTTGAAAGCGGCATGGTTATCTAGAATCAAACTTCCAAAATGGCCTTTTATGTGTTCGAGCATGTGTACATTTTATCCATGTTTGACATTAAAAAAATAGAGAAGTACCCCTAATGACCAGTGTTGTTGAGGCACCTGCCTTGGGCTAAAGGGCAGTGAGAAATGAGGATTTTGCCTTTAACCTTCTCAGGTGAGGCTATTCTTATTGGATGGTCGCCCTAGTGCGCTTTATTAAGCTTTGAACTTCAATGCTAGGTGACAAAGTGAAGTGGTGAAGCCAACTTTTAAGCTTCCTTTTTTAAAAAAAAACTCATACTCACTGAAGCCAGGTTTTCTTACAACTTTCCACTTCTCTCTTTAATAAAAACCTAAGAAGCTACCTTGACTTGTAAAATTCAAGCTCTGAGGTCAACATGTGTTCTTTTATAATATTATTCTCTATCTATTCTACTATCTTCTTTTAATTCTGTTTATTTTTTCCATTATATTTTTTCATTAATTATTAAGCTTGAACAATTATTTGAATTTATAAAATAAATTATATATTTTTTTAATGTATAAAATGAACTATATTAAGATTTATTTTAACTAGTTGTTATTTATTATCATGTTCACATAACACATGCATTTATTAATTTAAATGTATGCGCCTTATTTTTACTTGGAGCACTTTTATTGCACCTTGTTTCTTGAGTGCACCTAGTGCCCTTGACAACACTGCTAATGACATGACTTGGATCTTGTACTTGATTGGATCTCTCTGACACATTAGAATACCCAAGGACATGTTCCTCTGTCAACATTGTCATATCGAGAGTTTAAGTGAGGATCATGGAGCTTAGTATTTAAAAGCGCGCAGAGCATATAGGCGCCAGAAAAATCTCCTGAGGAGGAGGCGGAGCGAGATACCGGAGCTCTTCTGAGGGCTTTTTGGCTAGGCGCAAGGCGCACGCCTTTTGCGCTTCTAGGGAGTTAAAACCCAACATGCTGCAATGAAATACAGTAGAGAGAGAGTTGTTTGGGGGTTTGATAGTGGCAGAGGTTAAATACGGGAAAAGTAGAGAAAAAGGCTGCAAAAAGGAAAGTGAAAGATAAGATGAAAAGATTGCACAGCTTTTTAGGTAAGAGAAAACACTAAAGAGCTAAATTAAAATTAATTTTTTTAAAATTTATTGATGTGACAATATTTAAAATATTTAACTGGTTGAAATTTATTTTTTTAAAAACAATTTAAAAAATATTTGAAAAATCTAAAACTAAAAATCTGTTCAATAATTTTAATAATAAAAAATTCTAGCAAATTCTCAAGAATTATAAAAAAATTGTAAAAATTAATAGTTCAGTTAGTTTTATTTAGAAAAAAATATTTATTGCATAATTACTATAACACCCTTCAAGACTTTTCTCTAATATATATTAACTGACCAAATAATGATGCTTTTTTTTGTTCCCTAATTAATAATGTATATGATTAAATGTGAATATTCATTATTATATATTATATTGCTTTAGTAGAAAAATATATATTCTATGGTGTCTAATTGTCGTCTGTCTATGGATTGATATTTCCCCAAAATACAAAACAATTGACATCTAACTATTTGGTGTTATATTTGATGTTATATATATATATATATAGTAGAAAAGATGTATGTGCAGAGAAGAAAGATTATTTCTCTGTATTTCTTGATCTCTTTTATTGATAAAGTAGTACCTATTTATAGGATACAAAAGGAGACTAATCTAGGAAAATTACATAAAATCGGCAGCTATATTATTGCTAAATTCCTAAATGTTAGCAGCTAAATATTTGGGAATATAATTTCCTAACTTTATGCAATTTACAATCTAATCTCTATTATACATGTCAGTTATCTACACTCCCCCTCAAGCTGGTTCTTATATATTGTAGAGTCCCAGCTTGGATATGAATTCGTCAAAGGTAACTCTTGGTAGTGCCTTGGTGAGTACATCGGCTAGCTGCTTCTTTGTAGAGACAAAGTTAAGTTTAACCACTCCATTGTTGACCTTTTCTGAAATGAAGTGTCTATCGATCTCCACATGCTTTGTCATGTCATGTTGGACTGGATTTTTAGCAATACTAATAGCTGATTGGCTATCAGTTTGCAATTCGAATTGACTGCAACTATCAAGTCCTAGTTCTGCCAAAAGTCTCTTAAGCCATATTCCCAAAGCAAGAGCTCTATATTCTGCCTCAGCACTGGTTCTTGACACATCTGACTGTTTTTTACTTCTCCATGTTACGAAATTTCCCCAAACAAAGGAGCAATATCCACTAGTTGACCTTCGGTCCGTTAACTCTCAAGCCCAACTTGAATCAGTAAAGATTTTTATTGTTCTGTCTTCATTCATTCTGTAGACTGCATTAAGGTGCTCCTCTCTCCGGTCACACATGTACTGGCTTACAATCTTAGTTTTAAAGGGCGCTAGGCGCTCCGAGGCGCATAGGGTCCTGGGAGCCGAGGCGCTAGGCGCTAGGCGAAGGCAAGAGCTTTTCGTAGGCGAGGCGTTATAAATTAATTTTATAGTATATTTTGTATTCAGAACAGATAATCCTTTTATATATGCTTTAATGTTCAAATTGTACTAAAATATTTATATCATTGCACTTAGAAAATAAATAATTTTCTAAATTGATATTATAAATTAATGTTAGAAACGTTCTAACAGTACAAAAAAAGACATGGGAGAGAACAAATCATCCCCTAACAAATAAACATGGGAGTTAAAACAAAAACAACAATCCCCAAAAAGTTCATTTAAACACAAAATCTAACACTCCCCTCAAGATCATCCCCTAACAAGTAAACATGGGAGTTAAAACAAAAACATCAAACACCAAAAAGTTTAGTCAAAAGACTAACACTCCCTTACTCAAGATCATCATTTCCATAACCTTCACCTTCTTCATAATGTTCTTCACCAATATCTTCTTCCATCTCATCATCAATTCCAGAAACAAAATTAGTAGCTACTCTTTTTGCTTTATCAAATTTGGATGAAGATCCAACGTTTTCCTTTATGATCCTTGAAGATCTAGTCAAATAACTAGGATCATGAGCTCCTGCAGCTCTACCAACTTGACTCCATGTCAGGTCATCATTATCACCAAACACAAAGTCACCTTCATCATCGGAGGAGTTATCCTTCATTCTCCCAAGTAGCCACTCATTGCTTTCATCAATATCTTCCAAGAGAATAGGATCGGTGGTGTCTTTCATTTGATATCGGCGCCTCAAAGCACGGTTATATTTCACAAAGACCAAATCATTCAATCTTTCTTGTGCCAACCTATTTCTCTTTTTAGTATGAAGCTGCAACATTTATATAAGTGATTAAGTAATAAAAAAAAGTAATTGTTTGTCATAATGTGGAAGAAAACTTAAATAAAAAATTTCTTACAAGTTGAAAAACACCCCAATTCCTCTCACAACCGGTAGCACTGCACGTGAGACTAAGAACTTTGATCGCAAACATTTGGAGATTGGGAGCTGAAGATCCAAACATAGCCCACCATTCTGCTATTAAAAAGTAAAAGTAGAACGTTATAAAATTTAAATTAGTAATTTTAAAGCAACAAAAATATAAAATAATATAACTTTTAATACCTGGAGATTTTAACTTCCTTAGCCTAATAGCCGTTTTCATGCCAAAAATGCCTTGAGCATCTTGATACAAGCTTAATTCATCGAGAATTTTATTTTCAATTGCCTCATCTGAATTTAACCTTGTAATGCACTCATATAAACCCTTCATAACTTCTTGACAAGTTGTTACTTTTTTGGGATCATCATAATAAAGATCTGGGTTTAGAAAATAACCGGCCGCATGTAAAGGTCGATGAAGTTGACAATCCCACCTTCTATCAATATACTCAAAGGGAGTTTTTCATTGCAATGCTCTCAGAAATAGCTTCTTTAGCTCTATCCATGGCTTCATAAATGTACCCCATAGGTGGTTTTCTTTCTTCATCAACCATTCTAAGAACCTTAACAAGAGGTCCTGTCAACTTGAGAGCATAAAGTACATTTCTCCAAAAGGTGTCTTGCAAAAGATAAGATGCCATTTTCTTTCCTCCCGTTTCTTTTGGCCATTTGGATTCATTCCATTCTTGAGAAATCACCATCTTCCTCAAATTGTTCCTTTGCTTGTGGAATTGTGCAAGAGTGATGAACGATGTTGCAAATCTAGTGATCGCCGGCCTATGCAAATTCCTTTGATTTGTGAATCTTCTCATCATGTTTACAAGAGAGATGTGGCTATATATATAGCCATTCATGAACATGCACTTTTTTAGTGCATTCTTGACTTTTGGAATTTTTCCAATGTCTTCTAACATGAGATCAGTGCAATGTGCCGCACATGGAGTCCAATAGAGATTTGGTCTATTGGCTTCTAGCATTTTTCCTACAAGTTAACAAAATAGTAAGTTAAATTCAAAATAATTTAATAATCAAGTAATTCGAATAATCTAAAAAAATAAGAAAAAAAACTCATATTTTTTACCGGCTTTGACATAATTAGATGCATTGTCCGTCACCACTTGGATCACATTTTTCTCTCCCACTTCCTCCACCATAGCATCAAGCACTTTAAACAACATATTAGCATCCTTAACAACTTCTGAAACGTCCACGGATTTAATGAACACGGAACCCTTTGGAGAGTTGACAAGAAAGTTTACAATATCTTTTTGAGCAACCGAGTCGCGTCATCCATCCGATAAAATTGAGCATCCCTTTTCTACCCACTCCTTTTTGTGAACTTCCATCATTTCATGGGTGTCCTCTACTTCCTTCCTAAGGAGGGGAACTCGTAGCTCATACATGCTTGGTGGTTTTAAACCGGGACCATATTGGCCAATAACTTCACACATCTCCTTGAAGCTAGGGTAAGTTGCCGCATTAAATGCAATTCCGGCATCATAAAAAAACCTAGCAATTGACTTGCAAGCTTTGTCTCTTAATTGTTTATCACAAGCCGCATGTATACTTTCATCTTTTTTTGGATTGGCTTTTGGAGTGACAAACAAATCCATGGGACCCTTGAGCCTTGGTTTTTTTGAGTAAAGATTTCCCACTCTTCTGACTTGGGTTACCCCCACTTGAATTCAATATCACACATTCTTCTTCATCCTCATCATATTCATCAATGTTAAATAAAGGTTTCGAAGGTGACATCAAATGTGTGGCCTTTTTTAACATAAAAGCTTTTATTTCCTCCTTCACATGCTTAGGACATTCACGACAATCGAGCACATTCTTAAACCCTCCAACTAAATGTTGTTTCATTCGATATACCCCTCCTTTGACAATTTTACCACAAAAATTACAGGTAAAATTGTTCTTATTGGTCGGATCTTGCTTTTCATATTTTCTTCCCGGATCTAAGATGTCTTTTGATCCGGTAGAAGTCCCTGATTCTAAATTCATTATCTGAAATTAATTATAAAAATAATCAAAATTCAGTATTCCAGTGCAGTGAAGAAAGCATATTGAATGAGCAATGGATTTTGAAGTTGAAAATGAAAAAGTGGGACTATTAACTTGTCGAATAGACTTAATTTCTTATTAGTTTCAACAGAGAAAAGGTTACAAATATATACACAAACCTAGGGCCTATCTTAGGTAACTTCTAAACTAGGTAAGGAACTAATTCTAGCAATCGAATACAAACCCTTAGAGCAAGAGATCCTAATCAAATAAAATATTTACAAATCTCTTAATTAAGGAAACAAATAACAAGGAAACATATCTCGGATCTCTAACACTCCCCCTCAAGCTGGTGCATGGATGTCCTCCATTCTCAGCTTGCCTACTAACTTCTGAAAGTCTTTACTAGGTAGTCCCTTGGTAAGTATGTCTGCAACTTGATTTCCAGTGGTTACATAGGGAGTACAGATTAAACCACTGTCAAGTTTCTCTTTTATGAAATGTCTATCCACTTCAATATGTTTTGTTCTGTCATGTTGAACTGGATTATGAGCTATGTTGATTGCAGACTTGTTATCACAATATAGCTTCATTGGTCCATCCAATTTCACCTTTAGGTCTTCTAAAATAATTTTCAGTTAACAACTCACAAATTCCCAGTGCCATGGCTCGAAATTCAGCTTCTGCACTGGATCTAGCTACCACATTCTGTTTTTTACTTCTCCAAGTAACCAAGTTTCCTCCAAAAAAGGTGCAGTAGCCTGAGGTTGATCTTCTATCAACTATTGATCCTGCATAGTCTGCATCTGTGTATGCTTCCAGAGTTAATTTCTCCCCTCTTTTAAACATAATCCCTTTGCCTGGTGTACCCTTCAAGTATTGCAAAATTTAAACTACAGCCCTTAGATGAGACTCCTTAGGGTTATGCATGAATTGACTCACAACCCCAACAGCATATGCTATATCAGGTCTGGTATGTGACAAATAGATGAGTCTTCCTACCAGTCTCTGAAATGAATTTCTGTCAACTGCCATATCATCCTCCTTTGAGTCTCCAAGCTTGTGATTGATTTCTATGGGTGTTGCTGCTGGTTTACATCCCATTTTTCCAGTTTCCTTCAACAAATCCAAGGTATACTTCTGTTGAGATATAAAAATCCCTTGCTGTGAGTGTGCCACCTCAATACCAAGAAAGTATTTCAATCTGCCAAGTTCTTTCACTTCAAACTCTTTTACCAGGCATTTTTTCAAATCATCAATTCCTTTTGAATCATTACCTGTAACAATGATATCATCTACATACACCAACAATATAGTTACTCCCCCTGAAGAAGAGTGTTTCACAAACAGAGTATGATCGCCTTGGCTCTGTTTGAAGCCTTGTCCCAGCATTACCTTGGTAAATCTCCCAAACCAAGCTCTTGGGGACTGTTTTAGTCCATATAGAGCTTTCCTCAATTTACAAACATTCTGTCCAGTAGTATTCGAAGCAAATCCAGGTGGAATATCCATGTACACTTCTTCTTCAAGGTCTCCATGTAAGAAGGCATTTTTGATGTCAAATTGCTGTAGATTCCATCCTTGGATAGCTGATAAGGAAAGTAGGACCCTCACTGTGTTCATCTTTGCAACAGGTGCAAATGTTTCAAGATAGTCAATCCCATAGGTTTGAGAGTACCCTTTTGCCACCAATCTTGCTTTGTACCTTTCCAAAGTGCCATCTGACTTGTATTTTACAGTAAAAACCCACCTGCATCCTACTGTTTTCTTCCCTTCTGGCAATCTCACTAAGTCCCAAGTTTTGTTTTTTTCTAGTGCATCCATTTCTTCTTTCATAGCCATTTTTCAGTTCTCATTTTCTAATGCCTCTAAAGCTGTTTTAGGAATAGTGATATCATTTAGGCTAGTAAGGAATGCTCTGTGACTTGGTGAAAGGTTTTTGTAGGTCATAAACAAATAGGAGGGATGTTTAGTGGTGCAGGTTCTTTTTCCTTTTCTAATGGCAATGGGAAATTCAAAATCAGAAATAGTGTTACCATATTCAGAATCAGATATAGCACTGTCATTATCATTATGTTCAGAAGAAGTTTCAGAATGTACCTCAAATTGTATAGGAATAGGAGTAGGAGCAGGAGAAGGAGAAGGGGATGATTGAATCTGCATAGGCGCCTTCCTTCTTGAATAGGTCTTCAGGGGACAAGTAGTGTCTTGAATATTGGGCTGTGATATGTTAATGGCTGTTTGAGGAGTGTGAGGAGAAGATGGAGTAGGAATAGGTGGCTGTCTTGGATGTATTTCTGTAGTAGGAATAGATGACTGACCAGAATGTACATTTGTAGGAAGGGGCTGAAGTAAAAACTGACCAGAATGTACATTTGTAGGAAGGGGCTGAAGTAAAAAAAGGTCTGCTTCCTTATCTTCCCTAAAAGCTATCTCCCCCTGAAGATAAGGAATAGTAAAATAACTCTCCTTTTCAACAAAAGTAACATCAGCAGAGGTATAAAATTTTTTGGTAGGTGGGTGATAACATTTGTAGCCTTTTTGAGAGGAGGAATAGCCAATGAATATACATTTCAAAGCCCTTGGGTCAAGTTTACCTCGGTTTGGAGAGTGGATGTGAACAAAAGCAACACACCCGAATACCCTTGGTTGTAGATGAAGGGATGGACTGAAGTTGGGAAAGAATTTGACAAGGATTTGAAGAGGACTTTGGGATGAAAGGGTTTGAGAAGGCATTCTGTTTATCAGTGAAGTAGCAGTTAAGGCAGCTTCCCCCCAATATTTTTTAGGAACATTGTTTTGAAACAAAAGTGCTCTAGTCATAGCAAGGAGGTGCCCATTCTTTCTTTCTGCCCCAAATTGATTAAAGTAAGGTGACAAGAATTGATTAAAGTAATCTCTAGCATTGTCAGATCTGACTTTCTTAATTTCAGCCCCAAATTGAGTCTTAATCATGGTATAGAAAGTTTTAAAGGTAGAGGCAACATCTGACTTTTGTTTCAGAAGATAAATCCAAGTAACCCTACTGCAATCATCTATAAAAGATACAAACCACCTAGCCCCAGTTATGTTAGGAATGGTAGAGGGCCCCCAAACATCACTGTGAATAAGATTAAAAGGATGGCTAGTTCTTTTATTACTTGCTGGAAAAGAGGCACGTTTATGTTTTGCAAGCTCACAAACTTCACAATGAAATTCATCTAAATTTATTGTTTTACATAAAGAAGGAAACATGATTTTCAAAAGTCTAAAAGGTGGATGACCAAGGCGAAAGTGATGTAGCCATATCTGGTCTTTATTGGCTGTAGAACTGGACAAAAAAGACAAAGATTGAGTATTCAAAACACTAGCTGGTCCACCAAGAACCTCAAGGTAGTATAGGCCTTTTATTTCCCTAGCACGCCCAATCATCCTCTTCGTTTCTTGCTCCTGAAAAATACAATGTGTTGGGTAAAACAGAACACTACAATTAGTTTCTTTAACAAGCTTCGGTATAGAGACAAGACTAGTAAACAACTTGGGCACATGTAAAACATTTTTAAGTAGAAGAGTTTCACTAATAGCAATATCTCCTTGACCAGCAACTGTTACCATAGTACCATCTGCAACTGTAATTTTCTTGTTGCTAGGACAGGGTGTATAGGTGATGAAATTTAGAGAGGAATTGGTCATATGATCAGTGGCTCTTGAGTCTATTACCCAGGAGTTTTGGGTAGGTATGTGAGTGGATGCTTTCAAGGCATTAGAATTCTGAGAAGAGGAAGAGGATATACCTTAGAAGACTAGATTGCATATACCTGTAGAGGATGGTTTCTCTAAAGATTCCAGAAGACTTTTCAATTTTTCCACTTCTTCTTGGTTGAACTCAACAGATTGTTCATCTGACTCTTTAGTCACTTGTCTGGTTGCAAAAGCCCTGTTCTGTCCCCTTGTTGGACCTCCTCTTTCTGTAAAATTTCTATTTGTTGATGGAGGCTTCCCATGTAGCCTCCAGCATTTCTCTTTGGTGTGACGAGGCTTTTTGCAGTAAGTACACCATAAGGAGTCCTTGTTCACTGCTCTTTTCATTTCTGGTCTGTCTCCAATATTTTCCAGACCCTCAGGAACAATTTTGGTAACCAAGGCTGAGCTCTCAACTTGAATATTTCCAACCATCATCACTCCTCTTCTTCCTTCTTCAGCACGAATAGTAGCAATAACCTCATTTAATGAAGGCATATCTTCCTTCCCCAAAATTTGAACTCTCACTGCATCGAATTCAATATTTAGTCCAGCAAGGAAATCATAAATTCTATCTTTTTCGACAAACCTCTTTAGAGTTGCTGCATCCTCGCTGCATTTCATCTGAATGCATTGGTAGTGGTCCATTTCCTGCCAGAGATTTTGCAGCAGATTAGAATATTCTGTAATAGATTTGTTTCCTTGTTTGGTGGCTGAAATCTTGCTCTTGATTTCATAAATCTGGGCAGCATCTCTAACTTTTGAATAAGTTTGTTTCACAGCCTCCCATATTTCCCTTGCTGTACTAAGGAACATGCAAGTGTCACTGATTTCGGGCACCATTGAATTCCACAACCAAGTCATGACTAATGAATCTTGTTCATCCCAAGCCTCAAATCTGGGATCTCCTTCCTTAGGACCAGTTCCAAGAAGGTGACTGAGTTTACCCCTTCCTTTGAGGAAAGTTCGCACCAATTGAGACCACTTAAGGTAATTTTTACCATTCAATCTATAGGGGGCTTGTATGTTTTGTAAATCACTCGTCGAATTAGAGTGACTTCCTTCACTCATAGTGTCTACTCGAGCAGTTTCAGTACTGCTTGAATTAGTCGTATCGACCATATTCTCTCAAGAGAAAAAAGGGTAAAAAATACTGTCCAACAAGAACAGTAAGGCCTAAGAAAAGAGTGGCGCTGATACCATGTCGAATAGACTTAATTTCTTATTAGTTTCAACAGAGAAAAGGTTACAAATATATACACAAACCTAGGGCCTATCTTAGGTAACTTCTAAACTAGGTAAGGAACTAATTCTAGCAATCGAATACAAACCCTTAGAGCAATGGATCCTAATCAAATAAAATATTTATAAATCTCTTAATTAAGGAAACAAATAACAAGGAAACATATCTCGGATCTCTAGCATAACTATTTTAATCTAAAGCTTGAGATTATTTTAATATTTTAATGCATATTAAATGAGCAGTTGAGCACGTGAAACATTGTAGAAAATTCCAACACAAAAATAAATACAAAAGCACCTTAAAGTTAAAGTGCATAAGTGTTGAACGAGGAAACAAATGGAAAAAAAAATGCATATTGACAAATTTCAGTAGGGAAAAGTAAGACTTTCAGTTTCAATTGAAGTCTATCCCTAAGCAGCACGTGGTGGTCTCCACCAGTCAAATAGACATATAAATATAAAAAAAAATATAAAACAATCTATAAGGAGACGTGGCTGGAAGTGGAACTGCAAACCAAAAGCCAAGCACGTGGAAAAGAAGTTAAATAGAAAAAAAAAGAGAGGAGACATCGTTGTTGAAGAGAGAAGGAGAAGGGTAAGAAACTGAAGCATACCTGGACTGCAAATTAAAATCCAAACTGTTGCCGTGGGAAACTGAAGAAGAGAGACGGAAAGAAGGGTCAACAGACCGAAATAAAAAGTTGAAAAAAATTGTTGAAGACTTGAAGCATACCTGGATTGGAGGCTTGAAGATGTAGAGAGAAGTTGTCGATCTTAAGGGTTTTTTTTTTATTTTGTTTAATTTGGGGAAGTGGCTGAGATGGTAAGTTTATTTTAGGGGTGGGTTTAATTTGGGGAAGTGGGTTTTTTAAAAAACCCACGTGGGTTTTATTGGGTGTTATTTTTATTTCCTTAAGCGCTAAAGGCGCGGCGCCCAGCGCCTTGGCAGAAGCGTGGCGTCTTGCACCGCCTGTCGTTCATCGCGCTGCCTTTGTTGGTGGAGGCGTTTACCCGGTCGCCTTGCAATGCCTAGGCGCGTTTTTTCAAACAAACCTTACAATGCTGACAGAAAATGCTATATCTGGTCGTGTAAGTGACAGATAAATTAATTTCCCCACAAGTCTTTGGTATTGTTCCTTGTTAACAAGAATTCCCAACTCATCTTTCCTTAACTTCAAGTTGATCTCCATAGGAGTTTCTGCTGGCTTACAACCCATCATTCCAGTTTTTTCAAGTAAATCTAAAACATATTTTTTCTGATTAATAACAATGCCCATCTTGGATCTTGCTACCTCCATTCCCCAGAAGTATTTGAGATTTCCAAGATCCTTGGTTTCGAATTCAAAGGCCAATATTTTCTTTAGTTGTTCTATCTCATAAACATCATCTTCTATAATGATAATATCGTCTACATAAACAATTAGAATTGCCTTTTTTTCCACATGGAGCTGTTTTTACAAACAAAGTGTGATCAGTTTGACATTGCTTGTAGCCATTTTTAAGAATGACTAGTAAATTTATCAAACCAAGCCCTTGGAGATTGTTTTAATCCATATAAAGATTTTTCCAATTTACAAACCTTTTTATCACTACGATGTAGTTTCATACCTGGAGGAATTTTCATATAGACCTCTTCTTCCATTGTCCCATCCAAGAATGCATTCTTAATGTCCAGTTGATGAAGTTCCCAGTCTTTATTTGCTGCCAAAGATAACAACACTCTAACTGAATTTAGTTTTGCAACAGAAGCAAAAGTTTCTTCATAATCTATTACATATGATTCTATAAATCCTTTGGCCGCAAGTCTAGCCTTAAATCTCTCCACACTACCATCAGAATTGTATTTCACTGTAAATATCCATTTACAACCTACTGATTTTTTACCTGGTAGTAAATCTACAAGAGTCCATGTTTTATTTTATTACCTTTAAGTGCACTAATCTCTTCATCAACTGCTCCCTTCCATTGAGGATTTTCTAAAGCTTCCTCTATTGTTTTAGGGACAAAGATTCTGTCAACATTTGCAGTAAAAGCCTTGAATGAAGGATTTAGTTTTCTATATTCTACAAACCTTTGAATTGGATGGTTAGTGCACTTTCTCACACCTTTCCTTTGAGCAATGGGTAAATCAACAGTGTCAATAATAGGAATAGGAGCTGTATTTTGAGAAATTCCCATACCTTCCAAGTGTTCTGAGGCTGTAGGGCTGAGTTCCAGTTCTCGGCAGTCTCCAGGTTGTATGTTGGTCTCTTTAATAGGATTTTGTCTCCTTTTATCGACACTAAGTTCCATCTTCTCAAATTGCTCAGGTTGGGTCTTTTGAGGAGTTTGTTGTGAGCTAGGAACTGGAGATTGTGTGGGTTTTTGAAGAAGGTATAGGTTCTGAGAGAGAAGGTATAGGTTCTGAAGGAGAAGTTATAGTTATGAAGGGTTGAACTGTAGGTTTTGAAGGAAGTATGGGTTTTGATGGAGAAGGTATAGGTATGATAGGTTGAGCTATAAAAGGATGAAAATCATCAATAAATTGAAAATCATCAAAAAACTGAGGTTTTCTTACACTCTCCCCCTGAGTTTCAGCCTTAGAGTAAAAATGATAGTTTTACAATAAAGTAACATCCCTGGTGGTATAGGTTCTTTTAGTGACAAGTGAGTAACACTTGTAGCCCTTCT
This sequence comes from Hibiscus trionum, assembly GCA_030270665.1. Taxonomy (NCBI): domain Eukaryota; kingdom Viridiplantae; phylum Streptophyta; class Magnoliopsida; order Malvales; family Malvaceae; genus Hibiscus; species Hibiscus trionum. The sequence goes on along the minus strand of BSYR01000008.1, from coordinate 47,591,263 downwards.
TAGTGGAAGAATATCCTAAGAAAATGCACTTAAGAGCTCGAGGATCAAGTTAGACCGAGAATGAGGATAAATATGGACAAAAACAGTACACCCAAAGACTTTTAATGGCAGATTGGAAGAAAGTGGCTGAAAATTAGAAAAATGATGAAGAAAAACATCTCGAGGTACCTTAAATTGCAAGGGTTTACTAGGCAACCTATTTATAAGGTATGTGGCTGTAAGAATGGCTTCCCCCAAAAAGAATTTAGGAACATTTGTGGAAAATAATAATGACCTTGCTACCTCTAAAATGTGCCTATTTTTTCTCTCGGCAACCCCATTCTGTTGAGTAGAATCAACACAAGAGCTAATATGAATAATTCCTTTCTCCTGAAGATAGGATCTTAGAGTTCTAGTGAAATACTCACTGCCATTATCAGTGTGAAAAATTTGAATTTTTGTTTTAAACTGAGTCTCAACCAGGTTCTGAAATCTTCTAAACACACTCTCAGTTTCAGATTTTTCTTTCATTAAGAAAGTCCAAGTGAGTTTAGAGTGATCGTCTATAAAAGTAATGAACCACCTAGAACCATCTATGTTTTTCACTCTCGAAGGGCCCCAAATGTCACTGTGAACAATGGAAAAGGGATGAGAGGATTTGTATTTGGATGGAGGATATGAATTTTTTGTGTGTTTAGCAAATGGACAAACTTCATAAGTAAAAAAAGTTGGACTTGTATTTTGAAATAAATGAGAAAACATTTTGGCAAGGTACTGAAAATTAGGATGTCCTAGTCTGTAATGCCATAATAAAACATTTGGAGAATTAGAACCATGATTAGGAAAAAAGTTTGGTTGAGAACAACTTGAGTTGGCTTGTCTATGTAGAGATGGTTGACCTTGAAGAATGTAGAGGCCACCACACAACCTAGCACTTCCAATCACTTTCCCCGAGTCCATAGCCTGAAATTCACAAACATGTGGAGAAAATTTAATAGTGCAACGGAAATTAGTAGAGTTTACTGACAGAGAGAAGATTGCAAGCTAAATTAGGCACATATAACACATTCAATAATTCAATGTTTTCAGAAACTCGAATTGAACCACTCCCTTTAGTGGGCGATAAAGAGCCATCTGCAGTCTTTATGTGAGAGGGAAAATTTAATTTCTGAAATTTCTGAAACGTCACATCTCCTGTCATGTGATCCGATGCCCTTGAATTCACGATCCATGATGTACAATTAGTATCAGCCAAATTTGTAAAAATTGTACTACCTCCATGAGTCTTAGAAGTCACATTTGTTTGTTGAAAGGATGAATGCGGCTGTAGATTATTAGCAACAATGGGCTGTTGGAAGGTTGAAGATGGCTGGAAGTTATCAACAACATTGAGCTGCTGAAATCTGTTGTAAGGCTGGAAATTGGCAACAACAGTGGGCTGCTGGAATTTTTTGAAAGGTTGAAATACATCATCTGAAATATTTTTTGAACTGATTGCAGAAGATGTATACATCTCGCAAGTTTTAGGATCTAAAACCTAATTTGATACCATGTAGAAAAGTGGTATGTGCAGAGAAGAAAGATTATTTCTCTGTATTTCTTGATCTCTTTTATTGATAAAGTAGTACCTATTTATAGGTTACAAAATGAGACTAATCTAGGAAAATTACATAAAATCAGCAGCTATATTATTGCTAAATTCCTAAACGTTAGCAGCTAAATATTTGGGAATATAATTTCTTAACTTTATGTAATTTAAAATCTAATCTCTGTTTTACATGCCAATTATATATATATATATATCAACAATAAATCGCACTGCGCCTTACCTGTGCCTTGCACCTAGGCTCCAGAGACCTCTTGCGCCTAGGTGCGCCTTTTAAAACTAAGTCATGGACTTTGAAATACCAAATGTTACGATCATACCAATTTCTTATGATTGTGTGTGTTTGTGACCTTATAGTTCAGCTCGTCAAAGAGAAATTGAAACCTTAGGACTCATTAAAGAGAGACCTAGACCTTTTAGGGTTTTTTATATAAATTCTGCTTACCACGTTTAATTAATCATTCCTTTAAAATAATGATTGCAAAATTAAAGAAAATAATAAATGAAGTCCTAACAGAAGCAACTCCTACTTTTAAGAGTCCTAAAACCACTTTTTCTGAGATCCCTATCGAACAACTTCTGCAAAGAGTCCTTGCACAACAGTAACTTTTAGGACTCAAGTTTGAAAAAGTACTTTGCTTCCTATTTGGTTATTTGGGTTCTTTGTAGAAATTGTTTCTATTATTTTGGCTTAAAATGGAAATAGTAAGTACTCACTAATTTTTAAGGCTATGAGCATTGTTCCTGCTGAACAAATGCGTCCTTTCCAATTTGTTGCCCCGAAAGCAACCATGAAATTCCAAACTTGAAAAATGGGCTTAATTTGTATTAGTCACATTGGATAAGCAGATCAACATGTCTGAAATACATCACACTCAGTGAATGTTTATCAAGTCCTTGCGCACCATCTTTCTTTTGGGCCCTTTAGAGTATGTCCGTTGGTCTTTTAGTTTAAGATGGCCAGGTAAGACACTCAGATATCACATATGGTTGAGTCCAATGCCTGACACCCATAGTCGAGTCCAAGAAAATGTAGAATCTAGAATTTCTACATCAATGGACATTTTGGTTCTGCTTGATGTTTGCTATAACCTTAATTGTATGTCAAAATAATTATTTTTAATTTGTTATTTTACTATGCATAACTTTCCTCCCACATTCAATTCTTATATTTGTTTCTTACAATGCTTATTATTCAGTGTTCAAACCCTACATGCCGGGTAGCATATCATCCACTCTGTGCACGTGCTGCAGGTCTCTGTGTTGAGGTAGTATCAGTCTATTATGAAATTAGTTTAGGGAATTCTTTGCAGTTATATTTTCACAGTTTTTTGAGTAATTGTAATCATTCAGTTTGTAACTGATGGATAACATGGATCACATGCTTCCAATTTGCCTTGTTTTTATTTTCTTAGCTTGAGGATGAGGACAGACTATTTCTCCTCTCTGTAGATGAAGATGATGAAGATCAATGTATTCGTCTACTTTCCTTTTGCAAGAAGCATAGGCAACCATCTAATGATCGAGTAGAAGCATCCGATGAACGAGTTGGCAGAATAGTACGTCATTGTTCTGATTACACTCCACCTCTTAATCCATCTGGTTGTGCTCGGACAGGTATGCTAATGCTTCTTGCATTATCTTCATTAGTTGTACTTTTGATATTCTCGTTACCTTAAAATTTGATTCCTTCAATGTCTCTTGCTTTCAATGTGTTAGGAATTTTTAAAGTGTTGGTGGATTATTTCTGCCTCAATCAATTTGAATCATTGATTTTCGATACTTGTAATTATATTATTTCAAATTGTGTACATCTAAATTTGGCTCACGGCTCATTTGTATGATAGCTCTAGGAGTGGTTATATAACTTTCTCCTTTTGTAAAGGCACTTGGCACTGTGTCTTAGTTCTACAAAAGATGAAGGGGTATTATCAGCTAGCTAGCTAGCTAGCTAGCAGTCTTTAGATTGCTTATATAGACAAGACTTAAGTGGGTTGGTGAGTAAATTGCCTTTAATTTATCTTTCTTCTGGTTCGTGTATGAGAGATGTTTTTAGCTTATTCATAATCCTATCAATGTTCCATCCTACTTCTCATGATTGCATAATTCCTTGCATATAGGAGTTTTACTCCTATGAAGTTTACTATCCTTCTCTCAAATGGCTAAGAGAAATGACAAATAGCATTCCATAAAAGGTTATCCCATCCATCCTCTCTTGAGAAGCAACTTTTGGCTAAAGTGAATTGTTATATTTTCAGCTGTCTAGTTTGTTGAAACTGTTAGATCAAAGCTGGATACTATAAGCCAATTTTTTGTTTGGTGCAGAGCCTTACAGCCATTTTGGAAGAAGAGGCCGAAAAGAACCTGAAGCCCTTGCTGCTGCATCCCTAAAGCGCTCGTTTGTAGAGAACCAGCCCTACTTGGTTGGTGGCTTCTGTCAACATGCAATGTCAGGCACCACAGTGCCTAACAATAGAGTCAATGGTATCAAGTTCTCTTTTAGTCTTAACAAGCTTAAAGCACCCCAGCATGCTGCTCCTAACAACATTCTCTCTGTGGCTGAGAAATATGATTACATGAGGCAGACCATTCGAAAAAGACTGGCATTTGGTAAGTGATTACTAATTTTATTTTTCCATTTTTGTGTGTGCATGTGTGTGAGGGGATGGGCGTAGAACTTTGTTATTATTTGATGTGTTCTGACAATTTGCTGATAGTAATAGGAAAATGGTAGTCAACATTTTCATATCCTAGAATTATGATCTGTGAGGTTAAAGCAAGAAAATTGCTGTCAATACAAGATTGGATTCGATGATTTCTTCTTGGACCTTTTCTCATGGGACCTATTGCAGGTCCAGTTATGGAATTACTTCATTTGGGCTAAAGGTGTTGTTCAGGTTGGACAATTTTTTAATTCCATATAAGATGTTCTGTGTAATGAAGACATAAGTAAAATGAATGGTATGGCTGGGGATAGAGGTTCCATTGAATCGAAATCAACTAATATCTTTTTTGTGTGCAATTTGTGAGTAAAATAAGGGATTGTAGATACTATTCAAACCCCAAACCTATTGGCTGCCACCTTTGAAGGATCATCCAATGCTTTTGAATATATGTTTACAAGTGTAGTGTTTTATTCTGCAAGTGCTTAATCACATAATCACTACAATCTATGGCTAGTAGTTACCCCCTTTAAAGAATCATCTGGATGTTTAAATTAGTCACTTGTTCCTTTTTGTTGTTTTGCATTCGTTTTTTCCTAGTTTTTCTTTGATAATTGGAAGTGCGTTTGGCTCTAGGGAAATCGGGAATTCACGGGTTTGGAATCTTTGCAAAGCATCCACATAGGGCAGGAGACATGGTACACCAATGTGCTATTATACATTGTAGTATTCTCTGGATGTTTTTTCTCGAGTACATGAAATGCAACTTTTATTATCTGTAGGTGATTGAATATACTGGTGAACTTGTTAGACCTTCTATAGCTGATAGGAGGGAACATTTCATTTACAACTCATTAGTGGTATGTTTTCCATTATCTCATACATTTGCATGTCTGGATTATTGTCCTATTGGCAATCTTAGAGGGGCATTGTCAAAGTTTGAAAATTGCTATGTACTTTATCTCTCAGGGTGCTGGGACTTATTTGTTTCGAATTGATAATGAAAGAGTGATTGATGCCACTAGAGCAGGAAGCATAGCACATCTTATCAATCACTCATGTGAGGTAAGTGCTTTTCACCCTTGCTTTTTGTAATTTAGCATGTTTTGTGCCATTCTGTTTCTAATCATGTGGCTACATAAGATGTTTGTATCAGAATTCTTGCCATACAGTTTTGTGTTCGTTCCATTTTTACCTTCACATGGGCATTAGGAGTCCATTAAATGGTGTACTTATGAGATGGTAATGAAGGTTGTTTGCATCTTAGACATGGAATAAATTTGAGATTGTCTGAAGGGAAATAGAGTAAAAGACAACAGGACATGGAGAGTAGAAAAGTTCCTTTGATGTAATTAAGTTCTAGTTTGACACAAGAGTTGTAGTTTCTTAACCTGCCAGAAATACTTGTACTAGTCTAGAATGCTTATGTGGCATTGTAGCGGTATCAGTTTCTATTGAACAAAATGCATATAAAAGATATTAATAATTTTTTCTTTTGCCCTTTGTGCAGCCGAATTGCTATTCAAGAGTTATTAGCGTTCATGGTGATGAGCACATTATAATTTTTGCGAAGAGAGATATCAAACGATGGGAGGAGCTGACATATGATTATAGGTTCTCCTCTAATCCTATGCATCAATTTATTCATTAATTATCTTCAGCACTGACTTCTGTTTGTCTTGTAGGTTCTTTTCCATTGATGAGCGTTTGGCATGCTACTGTGGGTTTCCAAGATGCCGGGGTGTTGTTAACGATACCGAATCTGAGGAACAAGTCTCAAAGTTATTAGTAAACCGCAGTGAATTAATACAATGGACAGTAGAATGAGAGGTAACAACCAATAGATCTATAATGCAATTAAATTTCTCTTTAGCGTAGTCTATTTTGAATGAAGAAGCATATGTGAGAAGTTGGAAACTAAAAATTAACTGTTTTTATGCAATAGTTTGCGAAACCGTGCCAGCAATACTGATGAAACAAGAAGTCAATCCATTTGAATCCTTGCATTAATTCATATGCAAAAGCAAGTACAGCATCTGTTATTCATGACATGAAAACAAATTAATGAGCAATACAGATTGATTTGTAATGAATTTACTTTTTTTTTCATGTCAATTGTAGTTTTAAAGCAATAGAGTTAATGCCCAGTTCTCTCAATCTCACTGGAATATAAATTGATTTAACTTTGTGTTTCTATTCTTTGAATATTGTCCGTGTTTTGTTGAATTCCGGGTTGGTTTGCCAGTGAACCAGTTACGGTGATTCTATTAGGTAATAATTCACTTCAAACATCATTTTGTTGAAGTACTCCTATCCAACACATATTTGGGCATGTGTATATGGATCTGATCCTCAAAGGGCTCTCCAAATAAATGAAAATCTTGGAAAACAATTGAACATACCCGAGTCGGACATATACTCATGTTTGACACTTACATCCGAGTTTGAGCAACATAACTCAAGTGTCCCCACTCCAAATGCATGTACATGTAGGTCTGTTCTGTCATCTAAATTTGGTTGCTGTGTCAGAGACGGGTATGTAACCGACAAGGTTATGCTCAAATTTTGTGTTTTAAATTTAGAGGAACATATCATCATGCTCATAATTGAATGTGTCAGCCAGATATTGGACATGGATGCTTTAGGTAAAATTAAGAATCCGAATAACAGGAGCAAAATAATAATGTGTTTAGGGGGGAGGGGCAGGAAAAATAGGATGTTTGGTTGGGGGACGGGGGAAAGGCACCTGCCTTCCACCCTTTGGCTCCGTCCCTGATTTGCTAATGTGAGATTCTTATTGTACTCTTTTGGATTGTTGCTTGCTTCAACCAGAAGGTTTCAATGCCAGTTCAAAATCGGCCCTCCGGTTCTCTTCTCCCACTTGTACCTTTGTTTCCCCATTATCTCTGATTCCAAGTAGCTATGCATATTACTTATCTTCATCAGGCTGGTTATCGGATGGGATTAGCAATGCGGAAAGATGTCTAAATTAATTTTCTGAACCTCCCGGTATAAAAGAGGAAGGTGAGATTCTTTGGCTGAGCATTTACTTTATCCCTTTTTCGGGTTATATATAACATTGTCTTGTTTGGTAAAAAATACATGAACCATTTGTAAAAAAACAAACAAGGTAAAATACAAGCTTTCATTAAGATTATTAGTAATGGAATGTGAGTTTGAATAGTAGTATCTATGCTTGGGACATACTTGATATGCCCCAACCAGGTTTTCTTCAATCTACAAAGAGTAAGATTATTAGTTCGTCTCAACTATGAGTAAAAACTCATATAAGAGCTTGACTCAGCACGTCATTTATGGTCTCATCCAATCAAATTTTTTCATCTTTTTTTTTTTCAAGGTGAATCTTCACCTATTTTTTACATGTAATTAAGTAGTGGGTAGTTATTAGGAAGTTACACTGAGATGAATGAATGTTATTTGATGGACAATGGATGGTGTAGTGAGCCGGGTTCATCTTATAATTTCTTCGTATAAAGAGGAAGTCTTTGGATTTTGAAATCATCATTCAGTCTATACTTTCACATTGATGGTGCGTTTAGATCTCAAGGAAGTTTTATTTTTGAACAATTTTTACTTAAGGGAGAAAGAAGGAAAAATTTATTTCTAATGGTTTAGAATCTACAATCTAAGGAGAGAAGAATGTGTCAACTAAATTTTTTTAACCATTTACTTTAAAAATTGTTAACAGAAGAGGTCTCATATTTTAAAAAAATAATTTAAAAACAAGGAGGGATATTTTGATTTTAAAATTGATGGTTGAGTTTAGTCCATTGAACACAACTTGTATCATGTTTGCATCTTAAATATAATTGTAAGGTATTTTTGTTTTTTTTTAAAAGAAAAAAGAACAACTTTTTTTCTTAATGTAAAAAAAAAAAAAAATTCTTCAAATCTTTCCATTTTAATAACAATAGCAAAAATCTCTCCCTTTAAGATCTTTCTATTTTTTTTAAATCTCTCCTTACCTTTGTTAAATTTCAACATGCCTAATCAACTAGATAAATAAAGTAAATCAATTCCATCAAGTCAAACACCCCCTGTTCTTCGAAGAAAAAAATCTTTCTAAGGCGGATTTCTTTATATTTGACCTCCCCCACACCCCCCCCACCCCCCAAAAAAAAGCAAAAAATAGTTCTGTCAAACGTCTTATGTTATAAAAAAATGAGTATATTATTTGAAAGTTTTTGTCTCTTCATTATTGTTTAGTTTTGCTTTAGTTTATTTTTTTAATTTTCTAGTGTGAATATGTGGTAATATTTATTCTTTATTTATAGTTTTTTTTAAATTATATACATTGTTCAAATTTAAGTTTTTTAGGAATAAAAATGCTTAGGTTTGAATTTTAATTTATCTTTTAAAGATTAAGAGTCAATTTGATCTACTTTAAAAAAAATAAGTAATTAAAAAATCAACAAAGGTTGGGTGCAATTGCAAGGCACATTGCTCTCTCAATGGGAAAGCTCGAGTTTAGAACTTGGAGAATTGGGAGGGAGAGCCATGGATCGTGAACATGAGACTATAAAATGGATCTTGTATTATGAGTTATATTTTGATACACAAGTTGTATAAAAAATTATACACTATTTATATTTAATCTATAAAATCTAAAACCTAAATATCTAACCCTAGCACTCTAAAACTTAAACCCTTAACTATAAACTCTAAATTTTAATCATAAATTTTACGCCCAACAACATAAACCAACAAACCCTAAACTCTAAACCTTAAATTTAAAAGGCTTGTATAATTTACACAAGCTTGTTTTTCAAAGTATTTTCCTTGTATTATACCCAAAAAATAAACAATTAATAAAAGTTTTTTCACTTTTTTTTAGTTGTCGGGCTAACGTTTAATGTGATATTTAATAGCAGTAATAGGATTAAATATTTTCAAATAAAGAAAATAATAATATACTTAATATTTTGAAATTAAAGTATATAAAGTAAAGTTTAAAATTTTAAATAGTATTAAAAAAACTCTTATATATTTAAATCAAAGGAGAAAAAGAACAGCATGCATCTCCTGGTAAATATATGTAGACAGATAAAGCTTTTATAAAATTTTGAGGTTATCTTTCAAATACAAGGTAAGATTGGTTTTGTCCCCTCCCAAAAATAAATTTATCGCTTGATCTTTTTAGATTTCATAAAATTTTGATTAAAACAATAGTAAAGTTTAAATAATATTATAAAAATAAAATTTAATAATAATAAATTGGAATTTAAACTTTCAATTTAATTATTCATTAATTTTTAACGAGAAATAAAAAAAATTGTTTACTTTCTCACGTGAAACCTAAAAGTATAAACTCCCAAGAATGCATGCACATACAATTTTTTTTCTCTCTTTCTGCTTTGGAATGGTGTTTGATTCTTGAAATATAAAATTATCTTTAAGAGTATGATTTTCAGAATATAGCATTACATGAACATTACTGAAATATTACATCACATTTATTTATTTATTTGACAAGAATGTAAGCTTATCGTATTTGGTTGAAAATATAAGATTACCGAAAAGTAAATTTATATTAAATTGTTGTGGTAATATATTTTTTAACAAAATAAAATTGTAATATTAAATTGAGAATATTTGCATAAAAATCCATACAACTATTTTTCGTTATACTATATAATTTTCTTTAAAAAAAACTTTATTTAACATATTCTTAATATAAATAGTAAATTAGATAATATTTTAAAAATAAATTTACAAAAATAATTTAGAAATCAAATCACTTCAAAAGTTCTCAAAAATCCTATGCAATCACTAATATGTCTCAATAAACATGATTCAGAAAGCTTGGATTCATGTTCCAGGCCAAAAAAAAAACTAAAATCTCAACTAAAGAATATAACATCATTCATTAATTTCATTATCAAAAAGCAATAAATAAGATTTGATATAATCAATGAGTACTAAATGATGTGCAAAAATATTCGATCTATTTATCCGATGATTCGATTTGAATATTCATATATCTGATCCAATTTTTTTTTCAGATAATTCAAATTAAATATCCGATAAAAAGATCAGATAATCAAATCGGATACAGATCAGACAAATCTGAATTTCAGATTATCTGAAAATCCGGAAAAATAATCCTTTAGCCCTAGCCCAATCTTTCACGGGAAGCTTTCCTAAAGGCCCAATCGCAGCGTGCACCAGTTCTCCACCGTCCACAGCCTCACACTCAATCCGGATATTGTAGTCTGCCCTTTATCTTAGACAAGAACATAAAAGCAGAGTAAACGGAAGGTGTCAGAGTCGAATTATAAGGCCAAAGCTTTAGTTTACAATATAAACATCTACTTGAAGGACCATCAACAAATAATGCAGTCAACCAAATTGAAAAATTAAGCATAAAAAGAGAAAACAAAGTTTAAATGTCCCCTTTAAAAATCTTCAGAACAAATATCCTTATTTTTAACAAATGATGCTCAAAAACCAAATAAAAGAAAGTACATTTTGATCACTTCTCATTCCAGCAAGAACAAAAGAGAAATTCCCAAATTTCCAAGTTCAACAATTCAACAAGGGTTCTTCACAAAAATCCTCAATTAATTAAAAGAAAGGCTTACTAAACCGTTTAGCCCCTAAAGTATACACAAAATATCGAACTATCCTTTAAAATATTTTTAGGACGTTTTATCCTTGAACTGAAAATCGTGATCTCCGTTGGACCCTATTTTGTAACGTTCGTTTTAAAAAATTACAGCCAATCATAGTGTGCCACGTGACACTTTTAATTAAAAAATATGGTTTGCTTTAATTGAAATGAGTAATTTGCATGTTAACTCTTTCGCGTTTTATTTTCATTCAGTTTACAAACCCCACCATGTTTCCATCGACATGTTTTCATCTTCAACATCATATTTGCAAAAAACCCTAAATTATAAAGCTTCATCATTTCATGTTAATTGTGATATCCTCTTTCACAACATGTCTTTCCTCAACAACAATGACTTGCGACGGATATTCAATAAGCTCAATAACAACCACGACGGCCTCGTTAGCCTCGAGGATCTCAACTAGTTGCTCCAAAGGATCGGATCAATCCAGTTTAGCCTCGAAGAGCTGGAGCCCTTGGTGGCAAAACAATACTTGAACTCCATTAATTCAACAGCCCATGTCTGAAAAAAAGAATAGAGGTTTTATTTTGATTGCCTTGACTTCCCATTTTTGAGCTACATGCGTTATTTTTCTTCTTATTTCATTGGAGCTGCAGACATAATTTTGATTTTATTGCCATGAATATTAAGGATAGAGTGAATAATATTGTAAAATATATGTTTCAAAAGATGTGATCATATATATATATATATATATATAAATATAAAAGAGCAGTGTAGCATCCACACTCCAACTCCACCCATTTCTCTGCCAATTCCGGGGAATAATTTTCTCTCCAATATTTAGTGCAATCACCGATGTTCAGAGGAAAAGTGATGGTCATCAAAACTTACCGATTTGTGGGCTGGAAACGGTGATCCAGAACGAAGGGGAGGGCTGTAATCGGAGGGTTGTTCGAGGAAGAAGAGACGAGTTTAATGAAAGTGAAAGATGCATTCTACGTGTTCGATGGAAATAAGGATGGATTCATCGATGCAGAGGAGCTGAGGAATGCATTGTTGTCGTTGAGTTTCATTTAGTTCTTGTGTTTAAATCAATAAACATTGGTCTAAAGTTGGAAAAGAAGATGAACAGCTTAAAAAATTTATGGGCTAGATTGAATAAATATAAAACTTGAGAGACTCATCATGCCATTTACCCATTTGTATTAAAGTCAGTCAATTTTTTGAGTCAAAAGAGCCACATGGCGCGATCTAATTGGCCCGATTCTTTTTTTAAATGGACGTTACAAAATAAGAACTAACGGAGGTCACGTTTTTTAGTTCAGGGGTAAAACATCCCAAAAAATACTTTGGGAGTAATTCGATATTTTACACATACTTCAATGTCAAACTAGCCATTAAGCCTTAAAAAAATTACAGTAACCGTAAAGTTGAGACAAGTAACAACTAAATTAAGAACAATTCATCTATAATCTATTTAACAACCATGAAACGAATTGAAGAAGAAATTAAATAACACACCTTTTAAGTTTAGGATACGAACGAATTCATAAGCAGTAGAATCTCAGAAAATTAAGTTAAAAGAGCAAAAATAATTTCTTTAACGAAAAGGAAAGAATCGAAAATAGAAAATAAGGTTAAAAAAAACCTTAGTCGCGTGCTCGGATCGGATATTCGAATACTCGATTTAAAATTTTGAATATCTGAAAAAATCGGATTGTAATTTTAGTGATTCGAATTTTTGAATAATTAAAATTTTGGATCAGATCGGATCTGATATTTGAATTTGCACACCCCTATGAGTAGGATCTATATGGATAAAACAATTATTTTAAGGGTAATATGATCTAAAATGAAATTAATTGTTTATGAATTAAGAAATATGTGAGAATGAGATTTTTACTATTTTGGAAGAAAATGACACTGTTGGTATTTGATAATGGTACATTACATTTGAGAGGAATTTTCGCGCACCAAACATTATTGCGCCATAATCTTTTCAATAAATTATAGACAAGTTAACCTTTAAACAATATTGTTTGTAAATGTATTGTGTTGAGATATAATGTCAAAAAATACCCACAACGTTTTATTTTGGGTCAAAATGGTCTCTCCATGAATGAAAATTGTTAGTCAACTGACAATAAACAACTTAAAATGACTTGACAGAATGACACGTCAGGAGAAAAAATATTTTATATTTTGGATAATTTTATAAAATTATTTTTTTGACTAATGTGTCATTCTGTAAAGCCAACACATTTGCCTATATGACACTGCTATCGCGACGTGCACTGTCATGTAGGTTTGTCACGTCATTTCAAGCCATTTACCGTTAGTTGACTAACAATTTTCATTCGCAGATGGGCCATTTTGACCCAAATAAAACGTTGAGGGTTAAATTGCTTCAAAAAATACCCTTAATATTTGACTGAATGATTGTTTTAGCCTCTATTTTTTGAAGTAATTTAGCCCACAACGTTTTATTTTGGGTCAAAATGGCCTCTCCATGAATGAAAATTGTTAGTCAACTAACAATAAACAACTTAAAATGACTTGACAGAATGACACGTCAGGAGAAAAAATATTTTATATTTTGGATAATTTTATAAAATTATTATTTTTACTAATGTGTCATTCTGTAAAGTCAACACATTTTCCTATATGACACTACTATCGCGACGTGCACTGTCATGTAGGTTTGTCACGTCATTTCAAGCCATTTACCGTTAGTTGACTAACAATTTTCATTCACAGATGGGCCATTTTGACCCAAATAAAACGTTGAGGGTTAAATTGCTTCAAAAAAAGAATAAGGGTCAAAATGACTATTCTGTCAAACGTTAAAGGACAGTTTTTAACATTATGCCTTAAAGTAAAAAGATAAAGTTCACTAAACCATTTCAAAAATATAAATAGTCATCAAACTTTGAGAAGTTATATAAAGGGGATTAAATTTTAATTTTAATTACAAAATGGTCATTAAACTGTTAATTGTTGTTAAACGGATGATGTGACAGTTACAAAATTTGAATAACATATTTAATCATTCATATTTAAACTGTAACGATCTAACTTTTGGGTTAGTGAATCGGGTCTCAGACTCGGGTTATGGGCCTTTATTTTGGAAGTCTATGTTAATGATATTTAAGTTTGGGCCCATTATTTTGGGGAGAAGGTTTTTGAATTTTAAATAGGTGTGGGTGGTTGAAAAAGGAAAAAAAGATATTATGAGAAGAGAGAGAGGAAAAAGTGAAAAGTGAATTGTGTGAGAGAGAGAAGAGGAAATGATCGAACTCTCCACCCTTGTTGTGTTCATCTAGTTGAGACGAGTCCGCCGGTGCTAGTGGTGTCGCCATCAAAGGGAGTGAGAGAAAAGAAGTTTCAGGTTTTCTAGTTACAGAGGTTAGAGTGCTCATAATGCAAAACTGATACCGCCATCGTGTTCACTAACGTCGAGAGAGTCGGGAAGGATCATTGTTGTCACTATTCGTTCGCCGAAAGCCGCCACACGCGCCGCCGCCAACGCGTGGGCGACGTCCGGTCGAGTAGGGCTTGTAACACCCCGGTTTTGGGCGTAGGTGTTAGCCGGGTTTGGTTAGGCGGTTCGGTTCGAACTTGTTTAGCGGTCTAGTCTAGTTTCAAGAAATAATTAAATTAAAAGGTTTTTGGTCGGATAAAAATATGGGAAAATTTTCTAAAATCATAATTATATATATGATTAATTTTGGTAAAGGTAATTTGAAGAAAACTATTTTTGAAATTGGACATTTTTGTTTAGTGACCAAAATGTAAAAATGGTAAAGTTTGATTTAATGACAAAAACGTAAAAGGCTAATGCTTTGAATCTTTAAGGAGCAATACCAAGGGCTAATAGAGACTTTTCCTCCTATTTTATAATTTTGATTAGATAAATTATATTAAAAAGATGGAGGGAAGTTAAAACGGTTTTCAGTTTTCTCACAAATTGGCTTTTGACGATAGTTTTCTTCTCACATTTTCTCTCAAATTCCCTTCATCCAAACAAAAAAAAATTCAAGGTAAACTCTAAATTTGATTTGGATTTCAAGGATTTACCTATTTTCTATTGACCCTTCATTAAATCTCTTGTTTTCTCTTTGGTTTTCTTTTGGTTTCTTTTCAAAAATGGAGGAAGAGCTCATCATTAGAGGTAGGTTCGTTCTTTTCCTCTAATGACATGTTCTTTACTGAGATTCCCAAGTATTCAGTCTTTTACATATTTTTTTAATGGATTTTTATATATTAATAGATGAAATCATGTTTAATTGAGGTTTCTTGAAGATTTGTGGTGGATCTTTGGATTTGATGTTAATTTCTGAGTTAATGATTGATTATTAACATGTTTTTATGGGCCAATAATGTTAATTTGACAGATTTTGTTAAGTAATCCCGAAACTAGTTAGATTGCTAGAAGTTAGTGATAAAATCTTGAGTTTAGGGGTTGTTGTTGTGGTTTCTTGATAGCTGGAGGTTTATAGAGATTGAGGAAGTGTTTTAGGTTGTAAATGGACGATGATTGATGGTTGATTTTTCTGGGTAATGATTGGGAACGATTTAGAGTGGTTTTGCCGATGTTTTTGGGTTGTATCGGTTGTTAATTTCTTGGAGAATGTTGGAGTTTCGTGGGGGTTTGTGTTGCTGGAGGTTTTGATACAAGAATATGTATTAATCCTCTGCTTTTACTTGGTTAGAAGCAGGGCAAGATGTTGCTTGATCGTTAGAAGGCGTATTTGGACTTTCAGAAGCTTCGAATAGCTTCGGCAAGTGAGGCGAAGTTGTATCCGTGAGTGGATGTGGTTTGAACGTTTTCATAAGCTTGGAAACAAGGTTTTGGGAGGTTAGTGTAAGCTTGAAATGCTTAGCTAATCTCGGAAGTAAGTATGGTTACCAAAGCTCTCGATTTTTCGGTTTAAAGTCTATGTGGATTATCATGCTCATGTTTTGGATTTATATTTGTTACTCACCGTTATGCATGTTTTATAAGCATGATTTTGCTGATTTATATCCCACAGAATGATTTGATTATGTTTCAAGAGGTTATATTCTTGATGAGATATTATGTTATATTTGAGCATGTTTTGAGATGGGATATGTGATGATTTTATTGATACATTGAAAGCAGTGAGTTAACATGGATTTAAATGATATATTGGCTTAGTGATGAGATATCTTCTATCGGATAAGTTGGTCAACCAATAGTATGTAAAGTGCACTATAATATATAAAATTCGCGCGTGTGACAAATTCTTCGGTTATACAATAGGGGTAGATTCTATTGTGTTGCGAGTGATAGGGGTAGATTCTATCACCAATGGGCAATGCAGGTAGTGGCAACCCGACCAAAGTGAGATTATGGTGAGGGTTGAATTCACCATGTGACTTGATAGGGGTTGATTCTATCAAGGGCTTGGCGAGGGTTGATTCCGTCAAGTGTGTTCGTATATTCGATCATTATTGGATGTGGGTAGATTCCATCCGGTTCACTTGAAATGCCAATATATGAATTGAACATGTATCATGGTTTTTGAAATGCTTTTGTATAAAGACTTTTATACATGATGATTATGCTTTATGAGATTTAAGCATGTGAAGCTTTGGTTTGGATGAATTGAGATATGCATGAGGAAATGATACATGTGGTTTATAAATGACGCTTTAAATGTTGTTTTAAAAGCATGATGTGGTTATGTTTTAAAGGAAACATTGTCTTGAAAAACTGCATTGTTGTTGTTGTTTAAATTGAGCTTTCCCTCACTAAGCAAATATGCTTATGCTCTCCTTTCCAACAATACAGATTAGTGAGCTTACTGGCAGCAAAAAAGCAAGGGAATTCACCCAAGACATCACTCGATTTACAAGTATGGGTTTTGACACTTTTAATAAGGTAGAAATGGCAATGGGGTGGGTACCTCGGTATTTGGGAAGGGATTGTTTAAACTTCATGGTTTGGAAAGTGTGTTTTGCCTTTTAAGACTTGTAATAGGCCTTTATGTGTTGATATGCTTTGTTTTATGGATTTTGATACTCTATGTGGATTGCTTCTAGGTTGCATGCCTTTAGAGTAATCATGTTTTGCAATTCTTGATGCTAGATGCCTTTGATGATGCCTATGTGTTGGATAAATATGTGGTTGATGTTTATCTATGATTGCATGATGATTGGTGGCCATATGGTGTGATTTAAGGTGCTTAAATGTTGTTGTTTTAGTGTAGATCTGGTAAGTGTTTCGAAATAGTAGCAGTTGTTTCGATACATCTTGCATTTTTGGTCTTAACGTTTCGGAACACTACTAGACTGTTTCGAGACTTTTAGTTATATTTTGCACCCGTATCGAAACTGGGGGGTCGTTTCGATACGGCTCTGTGTTATCTGAATGCAGGGGAGATCAATTTGAGGAGTTGGTTCTGAAACGAGTAAGGTCTGTTTCGAAACCAAATGCTACTGGAATGCATGGTTTCGAAACAGGGGGTGTTTGTTTCGAAACAAGGTCATTAAGTTAGTTAGAATGGCATAATATGTCAGTTTTGAATGTTTACATTTTAGTCCTTGTTTGTGTGATTTGCAATTATGGATGATTTAATGATCGTATGATGCTGATATTTCACCTGCAAGCATGTAATGAACCTAATTAAAGGTTGGTAACAATAATTTGTGATTTGACCTTATATCAGATTGTTGCAGATGAATGGAAAGTTGATGTTCAGTTTAATTGGAAATATATTAGTTGCGCGAGTAAATACTATAGGATATAATTATGCATCTAGACAAGTTAAAAGAAAAAAAGGTTGCTAATCGAGGTTGACTTTAAGGAGTTGACTTCAGTTTTCCCTTTACAATTCTCTTAATTCGGGTCAAACGTCTAGACCGGGCTAAGGGAGTTACATTTGTTGGTATCAGAGTTAGGTTACGAAAGATTGGGATGTATGTTGAATGTTGAATTATGATTGATGACATGTTGTATTAAATGCGATGCACGGTGAATGATTGTATCATGATTTGATTGATAGTGTGTGGTGTGTGATGATTATGTGATGAATTGATATATGTGACTGAGGTACCCATTGCCAATACTACCGGTAAAGAAAATAGTATTGTTTTAAAATGCAGAATGAGTGACTTGGGTTCTTACTATTTGTGAGTCTAACTATTTTTGCTATTGTATTTGCATGGTAGAACTATTTATCATATCATGGGACCGAGACGAGAGCTGAGAGGTAATGTTCGGAATGTAGTTGAGAATGAGGTAGAGGTGGATGCTAAGAATTTGCCTCCCCATCCTTGTAACACCCTGATTTTGGGCCTAGATGTTTTGGACATCGGACCGGACTAACCGGGAACAGTTCAAATCGAGTTTGGTGATTTAAGGAAATTAAGGATCGGGATAGGATATAAATATGGTAAAATTTGCTAAAATCCACTAAAATTATGTTTAAGAGGTTGGTCAAATCAATTTTATAAAAAGAGTTTCGGAAGAGGTACATTTTGCGTAGTGACCAAAATGTAAAGTTTCAAACTGTGGAAAATGTGATTTTAAAAGAGGAGCCAAAATCTTAGAATCTTTACGGCAATTTAGCCTTTCCTTAATATGACATGTGTTTTAAAAGGGACTTTAAAGTGATTTAATAAAGGATTTTTATTAAATTAAAATTAATAAATTAGAAATATAAGATTTCACTTGACGTAACTAACTTTCTCTTTGTAACCCCCTTAGCCCGGCCCAGACGTTTGACCCGAACTACGAAGATTACATGGGGAAAACCAAAGTCAATCTGAAAGTTAACCTTGATTAACGACCCTTTTTTTCTTTTTACCTTTTCTAGATGCTCCATATTAACCTATATGTTTAGCAAAATAATTCAGCGGAAGCGGCACAGCGAACGGAACCCGAACATGGACTCAATTGAATAAAAACATCTTTTAGGGACTAAAACGTAAATTTTCAGAATTTTAAGGACCAAACGAGTTTTAAGGTTACCAGTACAAAATTAATCATATAACATGCCATCAGGTCAAATTTCAACTCAAACAGATCATTCAAACTCATTGAATTAAGCAACAAACATTTAGGGACAAATATGCAAGAAACAGAAACCCAAAACAGTTCAAAATTCAAACCCAACAGTCAGGCGTTTCAATACGGATGGCCCTGTACCGAAACGGTCGTTTCGAAACAGGGTTGACCGTTTCGATACTCGGGTGCGTTCCGAGACCCGTATCAAAACACCCCCTTCCAGTAGCAAAATCATTTCGATACGTCCTCCCTCGTTCTGAAACCTCGTAGCCATTACAAGCCCCTGTTCCGAAACAGGCAAGGGTGTTCCGATACGCCTTGCCCCGCAACAGCATATTTTACTGGTTTTTCATGTCTTTTTGTATCCGAAACATGTCCGAGACATGCCACAACATACATACAACTCACATATGCATCAAAGACCATATCAATGAAACATAAACTAGAACATAGCATCACTCATGCAACCATAGGTACTAAAGGCATGCTCCCTAGTCCACCAAAACCACAACATGCCATAACAACATTCAAACCAAAATCCAAACATCAAAGGCCATTTACAAGACCCAAACCATAAACCAATCTTGTTCAAGGTGTCACATAACACAAAGCATCACATGAGAAGAAATCCCTCCCATTGCCTCTTATTACACTAAAGTAAAACCACATACATTGTTTAGCCAAAAATTCTTGGAATCCCCTTGCTCTTGGGCTGCCTTGTAACACCCCCAACCCGGGCCGGGAGCCGGGAGCGTTACCGGAAAGCGAAAGGACGGACAAACGGAACATATCGGACAAAAGCGGAAGCATTTCGGAAAAGAAGATATGATTTATAATTAGTTATTCATATTATTGCGCACGCGGAAAATGGGCTAACAAAAACTTTTCTTAACTTCTTATGATCATGCATAAGCTTAGACACAATTTCTTTTAATCTTTTTATCAAATTACAAGCCAATTTAAATTTTTATTACCATTATCAAATTACCATTACAATTAAATCAAACAAGTCGAATACTTAATCTATTCAATTCCATGCCATTCGAAAACTTAATTAAATGGTCTAGGTGATTTTCGAATTATTCCAAATTACCAATAATTAATCAATTCAATTTTCATACAAGACATAATAGATTTCAATACCATGGCATTCGATTTCCTTTACTTAAATCATTACAAAATATCATGATTTATATGCCCCTAAACCATGTCAAGCTATCGACTATGGACAACAAAAAGAATCGACACAACCACTAGCTCGACTTACATTTTTATACAACAAAATAATGAGGTTACCTACTTAAATACAAAACATGATTCTAGCCTCCTAACCAAGCATCATGGAACATATAACTTCAAACACCATTTCAAACTCAAGTTACGACCGAACACAACAAAACGAATCCTTAGACAGACTTCAAAGCCACCATCTAGGAGTCTAAAGATAAGACTAAGATCGTACATATTTCAGAACTTGCAAACTTGATCCAAACGAATGCTAGCTTTAAGGTCCGAGCGATCCTGCTAAGGTTGGGAAGAAGAAAACAACGGAGCGATAAGTACAAATAGTACTTAGTGAGGTAATGCTAAATCTAATTCATTCTTGAGCTTTAATGTGATCAAGCATTGAGTTTACTTAGCTAGGTTTATTAACAATCGAATTGCACCCAACTAAGCTCATGTAAAATTCATACACATAGCATCATACAAATCATATCAACATTCATAGCACATGCTCGAATACATAACATAACAGAATGATTTATCACATGCTTGCATATAATTCATTCAACATCATAACTCAATTCAATTTCAGCATACTCAATCTCATGCTTAACAATTGAAGTAACCAAAATATCATGCCAATCCATACATAGCATTATTCACTTATCAAAATGAAATCATAATTTCATCATAAGTATATCATTCAAATGATCTCAACCCATCATCCAAAATTCAAAATTTTCCATTTCTTAATTCCATGTATTCGAATAGGGTCATTACCCAAATTTCACATAGTCGGACTTATAAGCAATTCATATGCTTCATATCATAATTGGAAAGACCAATGTCCACTTGACATATCATTTCATATCACATCATAACATGCTAAGTCACACAATCATTTATCCACTTCATAAGCTATATTTAACTTAGCAAATTCCATTTAATTCATGTAGATCATATTGCATTATAATTCATTGTATTGCATTTTATTTAATTTCATTGCCCAAGGTAGAGTAGTCGTATCAGATATTCAAGCCATCGGAAGGGTAACATGTAACGCATATCGTTGCTCGAAGCAACATCAAGAGTTGCACAAAGCAACAACAAGGGATGCCCATAACATCATGTGTCTCGAACAGCAATCAAGAACACATATCTTATAATCAAGAGTACACGAAGTACTATCAAAGATTGCACAAAGCAATATCAAACGGCGAGCTCAGACTCTAGGCATGCCGTTCTTATCTAAAACTTCTAATCGACCGAGGGCGTATTCTTGTTAATTAATTAATTCGTTATTTCATTTAGTATATCCATTTTTCATAATTCCATTTGCATGCTCATTCGATCATATCATCATACATGGCAGCAACTTCATACATACATAATCACATGCATTTTAAGCATAGCATAAATATACCATAGGGCAGTCCACATTTTCGTATAACATACATTATCAAGAATTGAAATTCACACATGATCAACATACAAATAATCACATGAGCAGTCCACATTTGCACATATTCAAACATTATCAAAATCCAAAGCGAACATATAATTCATGGCAATTAACATCATATAAGCAACACACATTTTCACACAATCACATATTAACCACAATCTCAAATCATGCATCCAATTTCCTTTTTATCTCCTTCCCTTACTAAACACATTACCGGATATCAATTAGTCCAATTTCATGCATAGAAATCATAAATTACAAATAACAAGGTGGTTCGGACACTAGTCCCAACCCTAATACAAAATTACACACACAAAATTACACTCACAAACTCCTTAAGCTTGATCTCGAATTGAGATGCCCTTGTTTCTTCCATTCGAGTGATCGATCCTAGCTTCTTCCAAAGTTTCTTCATAATTCCGATCTTAACTCTCAACATAAAACAAATACACACTATATTAGGAAGCAATTCAATCATAATTACTCCTCAATTTCAAGCATGAATTCATATTTTCAAATCTGACTTTTTATTAAACTAGTTGGAGGACTAGTTAGCGTTTTGATCATAACTTTTTATTTACTAATCCAAAATTAACTTATCATATACCGTTGGAAAGGTATTAAACTCAATTTTACACTCATGTGAACCTCATATTTTTATCTTATTCGAATCAATACAGTTTATTGCTTAATTACACCCCTTTCGGTAATTCTGGGCAGCATGTACTGTCCAACTTTAAAAATTCA
Organism: Hibiscus trionum; assembly: GCA_030270665.1. NCBI lineage: Eukaryota > Viridiplantae > Streptophyta > Magnoliopsida > Malvales > Malvaceae > Hibiscus > Hibiscus trionum. Next base: position 47,568,951 of record BSYR01000008.1, on the reverse strand, counting down.
TATCTCTTAATTTACACACTGAAATTGAGTTCCGTTTTCTCTCAATGATTCTAGACATACTAAAGTTTATACATTAAAAATTTCAACTCGAAATACCTTATATCCAATTTTTGGTGAATTTCCAAAGTTACTGTTTTTAAGTTACATACCACTGGACATCTTTCTTAACTTACACTTTAAACTTAAAATTCACCTAATCACATCCTTAAATATAAAATTCCTTCATAGCATGGCTTATACTATTCTTCCATGACATTTTTACATTCCACATTAACTTTCAATTTCAACAATTAAGTACTCAATTTCACCGATTTCTCCAGATCAGTCCTTAATCTCCATTAATTCGAATACATGTCCATTTTTAGTTCTAATCGAAATTTCATCTTTTAAATTCATTTTTCCAGCAACCAATAGTCATCTATAACAAAATCTTTATTTCTTCACAACTTTCTCCTAGTGAGAATTTTCTGATTTTAATCCCTAAGTATAGAAATTTTCCAAATATTCAAGACTTTACATTTTCTTTCAAATCAGTCCCCTTATGACTCTATTCATATTTTTTTCAAGAATTTTTCAAGGATTTCATTAGTTCATCTTGTTATTTTCTTCAAGACTCTCATGGTTTCATATTCATAAAAGTTTTAGGTTTGCATGCATGGTTTTTAACTCAACCGAATAGTTGCAAGGAGTAGGAGACTTACTTTTTTGATCTTCTTGACAACACTAGCTATCTCTTCAATTTCCTAGCTTAATTCTTTCACCATGCAAGCCAAAAATCCCACCATTTTAGCTCTCAATTATTCAGACTTTTGAGCTTCTCTTTCCCCCCCATTTTCTCTCTACTTCATTGCAAAGGAGAAGAAAATGATGAAGGAAGACAAGCTTCCATAATCTAAGTGATTTGATGGCCTTAGTAATTACCTTAGTGTCCTTTAGGTTATCTCTTTTATCTTTATTTTACTAAGGGCAGCCCTAAGGATAATTTGTTTTTAACATGCAAATTTCATTCTTTATAAACTTTTTAATTTGGTGATCAATTTCCCTTGTTCCATGCTTTCTTGAATTTTCTCAATTTAATCCGATTTCCTCAAGGAAATGCAACATTAATTAATTCCTTTTTATTCTTTTAACATCATACTTTAGATCTTGTTATCACTAACTCAAATTCACTAATTTACCAATCGGCTAAATTTCTTAATTCAAAACTAATTTTCTTTCTAATCCGAATTGGTGCACTAATTGCCCAATTAAGAACTTTAGGGACCAAATTGCATAATTCACAAATTTTGCAATCGAGCTTGCTTCTAAGAATAAATAAATAATTCTAATTTTAACGGCTTTAAATTCTAGGACGGAAATGTGGGTGTTACATGCCTTGATTGCTCAATTCTCTGCATTGATGAAACAAATGAGCGTAAGCATAAAGCTTAGTGGGGTTCGCTATAAAACCAAACACTCATCAATGCATTTTAAAAACAAAAACATCATCATTTGTAAACATATGCCTTCCTTTAAACATGCACTTTAGAACACAAAATCACTTTCAAAACCACATGCTCATAGCATCATTAATTACACCAACAAAAACCTTTGCTCATGCTTAAACCGAGCATCATATGCATTCTAGCATAACTCTCAAGCATCACATGCTTTCTCAAATAAATGTTCTTCATTAAATCATTTTGTCAACATCATCATATTGGCTCGCAAGTGATCTTAAACATAAATCATAACAAAACACATCACATTTGACACAATCGGATACGCGGATCGCAAGTGTTGTCCCACACGCTTCATACACACTACCGGGCTACACAAGGTGGAGATAAATTGCACAATCACAACCCCTCAACACCCGTGATGGAGATAAATGGCACAATCACAACCCCTCAACATCACTCATCGGTAGTTGTATAACCCACTAGCAAGAGTCGAGACACAAACAAGGCTTACACATGGGAGCTACCTCAACCATTGTAGTCACCTTAACCAAGCTCACACACGGGAGCATTCCTCATCCGTAGTGACGCTTAACTAAGTCTACCCACGAGAGCCAACCTCCGTCGCGGTGACTCTAATTTCTCAATCGCTAGGGTACTTGGATGGAGATTACGGCACAATCACAACCCCTCGACATCCAAGGTGACTTAATTTACGGTGCACCCAATTTTATAGCCGGCTAACTATATCCGATTTGTAACACCCTTAAACAGGGCTTAGAATAAGTATTAACTAATTAGATCATGGTTCAATTAAAGAGAATCAAGAAATTAATTGTAGTAATTAAAAGAAAGAAAATGAAGGACTAAAGTGAAAAGATATGCAAAGAGAAGAGCCAAATTTAAAAAGGACCAAAATGAACCATTAGGAAACTTAGAAGATTGCATGATAATTTGAAAATGAAAAAATGGACAATACACTTGTCCATCTCTCAAGCATGGACAACAATGCTTAGTGGGGTTGGAATAACCAAATCCCACTTACATTATTTTCAATGTTCATCTTCTTCATTTCTTCCTTCCAACCGAACCAAAGAGAGAGAGAAAGTAAAAACATAAAATTCTGGAGATTTATGGAACCAAAATGCATGCATGTCAATGGATTAAAGCTAGGAGAAACATAGGTTCTTACATCCACAAACAATTCATGTAAGTGTTCTAGCTAAAATTCTGCTCATGTTTTTGTTTAAATGTTTTTGATGAATTGATATGTTTCTTGAATTTTTGTGCTGTAAATTTGATTTGAGAATGATTATTGATGTGTTATGAGGTTGTATGATAACTTAGGTTAATCAAAATGCTAGAAAATTTACAAGCATGAAGCTTGAATAATGAATCTGCCCAGAATTTTTAATTATAGACACCTTTCAGAAATCTGGAAAATTAAGCATGTTAGAGTCATTTTTGGAAAAAGTATTCTTATACAACGTTGTAGAGGACAAAATTTTACATGAGATAGAGGTAAGAATTGCACGAAAATGTTAAGTATAGGTCTCTGAATTTCTATTAGAAATTACTGGACAGAAACTGGATGAATCTGGAATCTGCTGGATTAAATTGCAAAATTAAAAAAAATATAGGGGTTTAAATAATGCCAATAAAATTCTGGAAATTTTTTCTTGAAACAGGGGAGTCATGAAATAAATGAAAATTAAATGGAAAAACTTGAATTAAGTCACAATGGATAGGTTAAATGCATTTAGATCACATATAGGATTAAAAAAAGATTAAATGTGACTGTTTTGTGAAAATTTAAAATTTTAGGACCTGAATGCTTTGATTTTGAATATGTTAGAACTTTATTATTATGCTAATACATGTAACTTAATATGGTTAAAATATCAGAATCAAATGAATTGTGAAACATATAATTTATATGCTTTAAATCCACTAAGTTTAGCTTGGACAGATTCGATCCTGAAATTGACATATTTTCAAATGCAAAAATGTACTGATTGGGAAATGCTAAAAATATGTGCCATACATGCTTTTAATGCTGTTTTTATAAGATTTCCAGAATGGTATGATATGCTTTATTTGGATTTAGGAATAAAGAGTTATGAACAGATTAATGGGCACTGCTCAAAATTGCCATGTTGGGGACAGCTTGTGTGTTTATTGTTGTTTGCTTGATTTGGTTGGATTTTTATGCTAAGGTTGATACTAATGGATGTTATATATGTTGTAATATGATTCAAGAGCCTATTGAGGAAGAGGCAATAGAGGGTACAAGGAGTGAACAATCAAGAAGGAGAGACAAGGGCATAGTGATAAAGGACAACAAGTAGCTTGGAGTATTGTGCGTGTAGTTTTGTTTAAAGTGTTAGGATTAGTATCCTAACCTTGTTATTTTTGATTACTAGATAACCTAATGAAGCATGAAATGAACCTAATAATGGTTGGTAACTTAACTTGATAAGGAAGAAGGATTAAAGGCTTGACTTATGACCTAAGTATATCTTACTTGCTAGATAAGCATGCTTAGCTTAAGTAATATGTTGCTATGATATGTTGATTGATTAAGCTATGTAAAATGAGACCTTATGGATGATTTAGCTACTGTTTGATGATGGTTATATGCTTGAAAAAATATTAAATGCTTGCTGGAAATTTGATTGAGCATGATTTGAATGTTCACCTTGTAAACATGATTGAAATTGTTACATGACTTTGAGAATTATTGAATAACAAACCAATGACCTTGTTGGATATAAAAGATAAGATAAAGACCTTGGTTGATTAGTGTCTATAGGTAGAAGGGCATGCCTTAGAGTCATTGAGCTCCTTTGATTATTGTTAAAGGTTGGTGGTTAGTCACCAATATACCTTAAGGTGATAAGTCACCTTGATGCTATTGTATCCTCTGATTAATGTCACAAGTTGTATATTATGGAATTGATATCTTTGGGTATCTAATGTTATATGTCACATGTATACTCGAATACCTTGTTCATTAATCATCCAAGGCAATATTGAAAAAGTTATATAACTTGAAAGATAAGTAACTCAATGATATGTACCAATGAAATGATGTGGATATGCTTACTGTCTTGAATATGCTCATGCTTTAAAATGATACTTGTTGTTGTAAATGCTAATGTTTTGAGTGATGCTTGTTGTATGAATGAATATGAAAGTATGTTATCTGTGTTGCATCATTGGATTATTGAAATGGTTACAAGATTAGCTAAGTCTACTTTTGTATGTTGGTCTAGCTAGGTAAACCTTGTTTTAAGCCTAGTTAGGTAACCTTGAAGATTAAATAATGTTTTAAAAGATGAAATTAGTAAAGTTAGGGCTGCCTCACTGAGTACATACCTTGTACTTATCACTCTTCTGTTCACTTCTTCCAAAAATTTTAGGTACTAGTCTCAAAAGCTAGTCGATTGTCTTAGAGAGCTGACCTTGAAGTCCAAGAACAAGTATGACTCTTTTGGTTATTATAGTTGGTGGCATAGATGTATATAAGTGTCACATGCATATGATACATGTATTTTGGATGCTTTTCATGTAATTGCTATGTTTAAGACTTGGTTTGGTTTTGTATATATATGTAAGCATAAGCTTGTTTTGTAATAACTTTATGTTGGCATGTATATAAGTGATGTTTGTTAACTTTAAGTTTGTTATGATGGTTGCTATGTAATTTAAAGTGTGCTTGTATGATTATGTTAATGAGACATGAACTATAGGATTGTAATATGCATCTAGATGTTTGATATAAAATGAAGATTAAAATGTATTGCCATGCTTAGTTCGAATGTACCTATGGAATGAGCCTTGTTTATATGTATGATTCGAATAGGGTAAGGATGATTAGGTGAAATGATATCTAGTTTAGGATGAAGAGTTGTATTCGAATTGGATCCTAATTGTGTATAAGATTGTTATGCTTGTTCGAATAGGGTAGATTAAGAAATTGGTTTGGTAACATGATTATGTAATGGTTGTTGAATGTATAAGCATGATTAAATGTTTATCTTGTTGTGTTAGTACATGTATGTAATTGTTATGATTGTAACACGATTGCTTGTATGTAATAGTTAAGGTTTTTGTTAGCCCACATATATATATGTTTACATTTTTGGTTGAATGTTAGAGTAAGCTTCCGCATGTTTATGTAGTATAAATCTAAAGTTTGTTTCATAAAGAAACTTGTATGTCAAGTATGTTATGATAATTGGAATTGCTTATGTATGTCATGAATATATATATAATATGAATCCGAATAATAATACGCTGCAAATGTAACGCTCCTCGCTCACATTCCCGGGTGAGGGGTGTTACATAAATTGGTATCAGAGCTTTAGGTTATAGATCCTAAAATTTGTCCGAACATGTCATGCATCATATAGGATTACACTATGCCACCTAGGAGTCTTATATTGAATTATTTGTGACTTCGCTCTCTAATTCTGAACTTTCCTCTGAATTCCTTACAGAATGTCTGCTACCAACTTAGCTCGGGATGATAAGAGTCCTCAAGGATCTTCTACTAAGAACGAGGATAGCGTTGCTATGCGACCCCCCGGTTGAACTTGAACAACCTCGAGAGCAACCTCGAGTACAAGTCCCTCCTCCTTTGGACAATGCGACCATCAAAACTGTTCGTCGAGAATGTTTTATTAGTGTTAAAGAAATATTCGATCACTTTGCAATGGGTGTACGAGCAGCCCCGGTTGCTGTTGCACCATCTCAAGCCCCGATCGACAAGGTCGCTTCACACCGAGCTACTCCTTTTAGTGGCCTTGATATCGAGAAACCGAAAAAGGTGAGCAGTGGCTCGATAAAACTATCCAAATCTTGACTAAGCAACTAAAATGTTCCGATGAACACAAACTCGAGTGTGCAATCTCCTTATTAACAGAAGACGCCTTAAGCTGGTGGGAAACAACGATCCTGACTACCCATGTTGAGTCAGTGACTTGGGACTTCTTCGTTTTTGAGTTTAAGAAGAAGTTCATTAGCGAGCAATATCTGGCCGACTGCAAAAATAAATTCCTTTACTTGAAGCAGGCCAATCGGCCGATTGAACAATATGTTGCTGATTTCTGCAAATACGGAGCCGCTTACATTAAGACTGAAGAAGAGAAATGTCGTAAGTTTGTCGGTGGTCTGAACGATGAGCTAAATCCGATGTTCACTGCCCTTGGTCTCACAAACTTTCAAACTCTTGTGAACTGAGCTATTTCTACTGAAGCTACGATGAGGGTCGCAGAAAAGCGAAATAGTAGTTATCGTCCAGACAAGGGTAAGAAAGGTGATAGTAAGTCTCGGTGGTCAAAGAGGCCGAAGCACCAGAATGAGTCCTTCTCTACTTATTCACCTGTCACTCAGAATGATTATCGACCTCCACCCTCAAACAAGATGGCAATTCCGGTGGTTTCTGTTAACATCACCGGAAAATCAGAAAGGGCACCTACTTGCAAATTCTGTCAAAAACATCACTTCGGCCAATGCCGATTTCAGTCTAATCTCTGTTTCGCCTGTGGAGGCAATGATCATTATATTCGTGACTGTCCGTAGAAGAATGACCAAACTTCTACTCGTCACTCTAATCCGAGCCCGGCACCTTCTGGTTGGAACAAAAATCCGAGGCAGGCTCAATCTAATAATCCGAGAAGAAGCAAGGATGCCCAATCTAGAGCTCCTACTCATCAGGAATCCCGAGCGCCAGCTCGTGTTTATCATATCTGTGGCTGAGAGGAAGAAGAATTTCCTGATGTTATTGCGGGTACGATTGAGCTAAACCTTAAATCTGTTTATACTTTAATAAATTCGGGGTCAACCCATTCTTTTATCACTTCCTACTTAATTGATGAACTTAAATTGCAACCTGAACATGTTCAAACTGGGTTAATTGTTTCAAACCCTATAGGGGGTAGTATGCCTATAAATTTGTTTTGTAAGGATTGTAGATAACATTCCGAAACGTACCCTTTTCTTGTAACCTTTATGTGCTACCTAAATGTGAATTCGATTTAGTCCTAGAACTAGATTGGTTGGGAAAACATGAAGCCTGGATAGATTGCCAAAACCGTAGGCTATATTTAAGATGTTTAGGAAAAGAATCCATTATGTTAATAGATAAGAAACCAACCTCCATTTTTGCTGCTATGGCATTACAAGATGATCTTGACTTCGGTTTACCTGAAATGCCGATTGTATTTGAATTTTCAAATGTATTTCCCGAGGAACTCCCTGGTCTTTCTCCAACTCGGGAAGTTGAATTCAAGATTGAAGTTCAACCTGGAACCAATCCTGTGTCCATTGCGCCTTATCGTATGGCACCAGTTGAACTGAAAGAATTGAAGAAGCAAATCCAAGAACTCGAAGACAAATGATTCATTTGACCCAGTATGTCTCCCTGCGGTGCTCGTGTTCTGTTCGTGAAGAAGAAGGACGATACGATGCGACTCTGTATCGATTACCGACAACTTAACAAAGTAACCATCAAGAACAAGTATCCACTACCAAGGATCGAGGATCTGTTCGATCAACTTAAACATGCAGCCGTATTCTCTAAAATTGATCTCCGGTCCGGTTACTATCAAATGAGGGTAAAAGAAGAAGATGTGCCCAAAACAGCCTTTAGAACTCGATACGGACATTACGAATTCTTAGTAATGCCGTTCGGTCTCACAAATGCCCCTGCTGCATTCATGGATCTGATGAATCGGGTATTCAAGCCTTATATCGATAAGTTCGTTGTTGTATTTATTGACGACATCCTTGTTTACTCCCGGAACAAGAAAGAACATGCTGATCATCTTCGAATTGTACTTCAGACACTTCGAGAACACCAACTATTTGCCAAGTTCGCTAAGTGCGAATTTTGGTTGTCCAAAATTTCCTTCCTTGGACATGTCATTTCGTCCAATGGAATCAAAGTAGACTCTAAGAAAGTACAAGCTATTCTTGATTGGAGACCTCCGAGAAATGTGAGTGAGATCCGAAGTTTTCTTGGCTTAGCCGGTTATTACCGAAGATTTGTGAAGGGATTCTCGGTGATTGCTGCACCGTTAACTAAACTTTTCCGAAAGGATGTAACCTTCGAATGGTCGGAAAAGCAGCAACGAAGCTTTGACCAACTCAAACAAGCTCTGACACATGCTCCAGTCCTTATTCAACCTGAATCGGGTAAAGAATTCGTTGTGTACAGTGATGCATCACACTCGGGCCTAAGGTTGTGTTCTGATGCAAGAAGGCAACGTGATTGCATATGCCTCTCGACAACTGAAACCACACGAATTGAATTATCCTACGCATGACCTCGAGCTTGCAGCCATTGTGTTTGCACTCAAAATTTGGCGGCACTATTTGTACGGTGAAAGATGCAAGTTGTTCACCGATCACAAAAGCCTGAAGTATTTACTCACTCAAAAGGATTTGAACCTTAGGCAAAAAAGATGGTTAGAGTTACTCAAAGAATACGATTTGATCATAGATTATCATCCCGGAAAAGCCAACGTCGTTGCCGACGCTCTGAGTCGAAAACCGAATCTTGGTATGTTATTCAAAACCGAGAACAATCCATTCTTATGATTTAAGCACTTGTTCGAATTCTTTCTTAATAGTTAAGGAAGAAATTCGAACTCTTCTTACCTATTAAGTAACAATTCGAAAGACTCCTTAATCATTAAGTAAAAGTTTGGAATCATACCTTGAATTGTAAGTAACATCTCTAATTTTGTTATTCGTAGCTACCTTGGCTATCAACGCTCATTTCCAGCTATGCAAAACTTTGAATTATCTGAATGAACTATAAGTTCAATCTACTCTGATCACCAGGATCAAAGAACTTCAACAAATTGATCCGGAACTTCAGAAAATCAATTCTAAGCTTGAGTCTAATCCTGACTTCTCTGTTAAGTCGAACGGTCTTCTATACTTCAAAGATCGTATATGTGTCCCTAATAACAAAGAATTACAAGATGAAATCCTACAAGAAGCGCACCAAAGTTCTTTTTCGATCCACCCTGGATCAGTTAAGATGTACAAGGATCTCAAGCCCTTGTATTGGTGGCTAGGAATGAAAACGGCTATCAACGACTCTGTAGCAAAATGTTTGAACTGCCAACGGGTTAAAGCCGAGCACCAACTCCCTACTGGTTTGCTCTAACCTCTCAAATTTCCGCAATGGAAATGGGAACGGATCACAATGGATTTCGTAACCGGTCTTCCTTGTTCGCCAAGAAAGTGCGACGCTATCTGGGTGATCGTTGATCGTTTCACCAAGTCAGCACACTTCATTCCGGTGAGAATGAATCTCAGTCTTGAAGCCTTGGCTGAATTATACATCCGGGAAGTAATTCGTTTACATGGAGTTCCAATCTCAATAGTCTCCGATCGAGATTCCCAATTCACAGCTCGATTTTGGAAGACTCTACATAAAGCTCTCGGAACCAAACTGAATCTTAGCACAACTTTCCATCCGCAAAGCGATGGTCAATCCGGATGAGTAATTCAAATTCTTGAAGACATGCTCAGAGCTTGTATCATTGACTTCGGAAAGAACTGGGAGAAATCGCTACCTTTGGTAGAATTCGCCTACAACAATAGCTTCCAATCTTCGATTCAAATGGCTCCTTTCGAAGCGTTGTATGGCGGAAGATGTCGAACACCTCTGTGTTGGTCTGAACTCGGTGATAATAAAGTTTTGGGACCACAATTGCTTCGGGAAACTGAAGAACAAGTTCAAATCATTCATTCTCAATTGAAGCAAGCTTTCGATCGCCAAAAGTCTTACGCCGATCTGAAACGTAGAGACATTCAACATCAAGTCGGAGATAAAGTGTTTCTTAAAGTCTCCCCGTGGAAGAAAGTATTCCGATTCGGAAAAAGAGGCAAGCTAAGTCCTCGGTTTATCGGACCATTTGAAGTAGTTGAAAGAATTGGTCCTGTAGCTTATCGACTCGCTCTTCCTCCCAAGTTCGATAAAATACACAATGTCTTCCACGTCTCAATGCTCAGAAGATATCGATCTGATCCGTCTCACGTTCTTGAGCCTGAAGAAGTTGAACTCAATCCTGATCTTTCATACGAAGAAGAGCCTGTTCAAATCCTTGATCGAGAAGTCAAAAGACTTCGAAATAAAAGTGTTCCTCTTGTCAAAGTTCTTTGGAGGAATCACAACGTCGAAGAAGAGACGTGGGAACCCGAGGACACGATGAAGAAGCAATATCCCCATCTGTTCAATTCAGGTAAAATTCGAGGACGGATTTTCTTTAAGGAGGGAGGAATTGTAACACCCTTAAACAGGGCTTAGAATAAGTATTAACTAATTAGATCATGGTTCAATTAAAGAGAATCACGAAATTAATTATAGTAATTAAAAGAAAGAAAATGAAGGACTAAAGTGAAAAGATATGCAAAGAGAAGAGCCAAATTTAAAAAGGACCAAAATGAACCATTAGGAAACTTGGAAGATTGCATGATAATTTGAAAATGAAAAATGGACAATACACTTGTCCATCTCTCAAGCATGGACGACAATGCTTAGTGGGGTTGGAATAACCAAATCCCACTTACATTAATTTCAATGTTCATCTTCTTCATTTCTTCCTTCCAACCGAACCAAAGAGAGAGAGAAAAAGTAAAAACATAAAATTCTGGAGATTTATGGAACCAAAATGCATGCATGTCAATGGATTTAAGCTAGGAGAAACATAGGTTCTTACATCCACAAACAATTCATGTAAGTGTTCTAGCTAAAATTCTGCTCATGTTTTTGTTTAAATGTTTTTGATGAATTGATGTGTTTCTTGAATTTTTGTGCTGTAAATTTGATTTGAGAATTATTATTGATGTGTTGTGAGGTTGTATGACAGCTTAGGTTAATCAAAATGCTAGAAAATTTACATGCATGAAGCTTGAATAATGAATCTGCCCAGAATTTTTAATTATAGACACCTTTCGGAAATCTGGAAAATTGAGCATGTTAGAGTCATTTTTGGAAAACGTGTTCTTATACAAAGTTGTAGAGGACAACATTTTACATGAGATAGAGGTAAGAATTGTACGAAAATGTTAAGTATAGGTCTCTGAATTGCTATTAGAAGTTACTGAACTGAAACCGGATGAATCTGGAATCTGCTGGATTAAATTGCAAAATTCGAAAAAACATAGGGGGTTTAAATAATGCCAATAAAATTCTGGAAATTTTTTCTTGAAACAGGGGATTCATGAAATGAATGAAAATTAAATGTCCAAACTTGAATTAAGTCACAATGGATAGGTTAAATGCATTTAGATCACATATAGGATTAAAAAAAGATTAAATGTTACTGTTTTGTGAAAATTGATAAATTGAGGACCTGAATGCTTTGCTTTTGAATATGTTAGAACTTTATTATTATGATAATAAATGCAAGTTAATATGGTTAAAATATCAGAACCAAATGAATTGTGAAACATATAATTTATATGCTTTAAATCCACTAAGTTTAGCTTGGACAGATTCGATCCTGAAATTGACCTGTTTTCAAATGCAAAACTGTACTGATTGGAAAATGCTAAAAATATGTGCCATACATTATTTTAATTTTGTGTTTATAAGATTTCCAGAATGGTATGATATGCTTTATTTGGATTTAGGAATAAAGAGTTATGAACAGATTAATGGACACTGCTCAAAACTGCCATGTCAGGGACAACTTGTGTGTTTATTGTTGTTTGCTTGATTTGGTTGGATTTTTATGCTAAGGTTGATACTAATGGATGTTATATATGTTGTAATATGATTCAATAGCCTATTGAGGAAGAGGAAATAGAGGATACAAGGAATGAACAATCAAGAAGGAGAAACAAGGTCCTAGTGATAAAGGACAAGTAGCTTGGAGTATTGTGAGTGTAGTTTTGTTTAAAGTGTTAGGATTAGTATCCTAACCTTGTTATTTTTGATTACTAGATAACCTAATGAAGCATGAAATGAACCTAATAATGTTTTGTAACTTAACTTGATAAGGAAGAAGGAGTAAAGGCTTGACTTATGACCTAAGTATATCTTACTTGCTAGATAAGCATGCTTAGCTTAAGTAATATGTTGCTATGATATGTTGATTGATTAAGCTATGTAAAATGAGACCTTATGGATGATTTAGCTACTGTTTGATGATGGTTATATGCTTGAAATAATATTAAATGCTTGCTGGAAATTTGACTGAGTATGAATTGAATGTTCACCTTGTAAACATGATTGAAATTGTTACATGACTTTGAAAATTATTGAATAACAAACCAATTACCTTGTTGGATATAAAAGATAAGATAAAGACCTTGGTTGATTAGTGTCTATAGGTAGAAGGGCATGCCTTAGAGTCATTGAGCTCCTCTGATTATTGTTAAAGGTTGGTGGTTAGTCACCAATATACCTTAAGGTGGTAAGTCACCTTGATGCTATTGCATCCTCTGATAAATGTCACAAGTTGTATATTATGGAATTGATACCTTTGGGTATCTAATGTTATATGTCACATGTATACTCGAATACCTTGTTCATTAATCATCCAAGGCAATATTGAAAAAGTTATATAACTTGAAAGATAAGTAACTCAATGATATGTACCAATGAAATGATGTGGATATGCTTACATTCTTGAATATGCTCATGCTTTAAAATGATACTTGTTGTTGTAAATGCTAATGTTTTGAGTGATGCTTGCTGTATAAATGAATATGAAAGTATGTTATTTGTGTTGCATCATTGAATTATTGAAATGGTTACAAGATTAGCTAAGTCTACTTTTGTATGTTGGTCTAGCTAGGTAAACCTTGTTTTAAGCCTAGTTAGGTAACCTTGAAGATTAAATAATGTTTTAAAAGATGGAAATTAGTAAAGTTAGGGCTGCCTCACTAAGTACATACCTTGTACTTATCACTATTCTGTTCCCTTCTTCCAAAAATTTCAGGTACTAGTCCCAAAAGCTAGTCGATTGTCTTAGAGAGCTGACCTTGAAGTCCAAGCACAAGTATGTCTCTTTTGGTTATTATAGTTGGTGGCATAGATGTATATAAGTGTCACATGCATATGATACATGTATTTTGGATGCTTTTCATGTAATTGCTATGTTTAAGACTTGGTTTGGTTTTGTATATATATGTAAGCATAAGCTTGTTTTGTAATAACTTTATGTTGACAGGTACATAAGTGATGTTTGTTAACTTTAAGTTTGTTAAGATGGTTGCTATGGAATTTAAAGTGTGCTTGTATGATTATGTTAATCAGACATGAACTATAGGATTGTAATATGCATCTAGATGTATTATATAAAATGAAGATTAAAATGTATTGCTATGCTTAGTTCGAATGTACCTATGGAATGAGCCTTGTTTATATGTATGATTCGAATAGGGTAAGGATGATTAGGTGAAATGATATCTAGTTTAGGATGAAGAGTTGTATTCGAATTGGATCCTAATTGTGTATAAGATTGTTATACTTGTTCGAATAGGGTAGATTAAGAAATTGGTTTGGTAACATGATTATGTAATGGTTGTTGAATGTATAAGCATGATTAAATGATTATCTTGTTGTGTTAGTACATGTATGTAATTGTTATGATTGTAACATGATTGCTTTCCTTTCCCACGTGGCTTCCTCAACACCACGATGCCTCCACAACACCTTAACCAACTCAATGGTCTTACCTCGAAGAACTTTACTGTTCGAATCCAGAATCTCAACCGGCTCCTCCTCATATGTCAAGTCTGGATTCAACTCAACTTCCTCTACAGGCATAACATGCGAAGGATCCGATCTATACCTCCGAAGCATAGAGACATGAAACACATTATGAATCTTTTCTAACTCTTGTGGCAATCTCAGCTTATACGCAATAGGACCCACACGTTCAATCACCTCGTATGGTCCAATATATCTAGGGCTCAAATTACCCTTCCAACAAAATCTCATCACCTTCTTCCAAGGTGAAACCTTCAAGAACACACAGTCACCCACCGCAAACTCAATCTCCTTACGCTTCAAATCTGCGTAAGATTTCCGTCGATCAGAAGCTGCCTTCAACCGCTCACAAATGAGCTTCACCTTCTCGGTGGTTCCTTTCAACAAAGCCGGGATTGAAACCAACTTCTGTCATGTTTCAGCCCAGCAAAGAGGAGTTCTACACTTCCTCCCATGCAAGGCTTCATAAGGTGCCATTTGAATACGTTCCTGGTAGCTATTATTATCAGCAAACTCCACCAAAGGCAAATGCTTCTCCCAAGAGCCTTGAAACTCAATCACGCAACACCTCAACATATCCTCAAGCACTTGAATAACACGCTCAAACTGCCCATCCGATTGTGGATGATAAGAAGTACTGAAATTCAGTCGCATACCCAAAGCTTGATGCAAGCACTCCCAAAAACGCGATGTGAACCTCGGATCTCTATCCGACACTATGGACTTTGGTACACCATGCAAACGTACAATCTCAACAATGTACAGCTCTGCAAGCTTGTCCAAAGTATATGTAGTATGCACAAACAAGAAATGCGCACACTTCGTAAGGCGACCCACAATCACCCACACCGAATTCTTCTTCGATGGCGACATAGGCAAACCAGACACAAAGTCCATGGTGATCCTTTCCCACTTCCATTCAAGAATCCTCAACGGTTGCAACAACCCAGAAGGAAACTGATGCTCAGCCTTAACCTGCTGACAAACCATGCACTTACTCACGTACTCTGCAACATCCTTCTTCAATCCCACCCAATAGTACTCATCCTTAAGATCACGATACATCTTTGTACTACCAGGGTGCATAGAAAAAGGACAACTATGAGCTTCAGTCAGAATAGTACACCTCAAGTCCGCATCATTAGGCACTACTATCCGACTTCCAAAACATAGAACTCCATCATCACTAAAACAGAATTCTGATGGTCTATCCTCAGCAATATCCTGAACATGTGGCACCAAAGAATCATCCAACAACTGCTTATCCTTTATCAACCGAACTAAAGATGGTTTCACTTGCAACTCAGCCACAAGACCTCCATCTCGCGAAATACTCAAGATGGCAAACATAGCCCTTAACTCAACTGCCACCTTCCTGCTAAAGGCATCCGCTACAACATTAGCCTTTCCCGGATGGTACTCGATCGTCAGATCGTAATCCTTAAGCAACTCCACCTAACGCCGTTGCCTAAGATTCAACTCTTTCTGCGACATCAGATACTTCAAACTCATGTGATCCGTGTACACAATACACTTCTCACCATACATATAATGTCTCCAAATCTTCAAAGCAAAAACCACCGTAGCCAACTCAATGTCATGCGTAGGATAATTGCGCTCATGCACCTTCAACTGGCGCGATGCATAAGCCACCACCTTACCCTCTTGCATCACCACACACCCCAACCCAACATAGGATGCGTCGCTGTACACCACAAATTCTTTTCCTGATTCAGGTTGAACCAAAATAGGAGCTTGCGTCAAAGCTGACTTAAGCTTCTCAAAAGCTTGTTGTCTTGCTTCTGTCCACTCATACTTAACATCTTTTTGCAACAACTTCATCAAAGGGGCAGCAATCTTTGAAAATCCATCCACAAACCTCCGGTAGTATCCTGCCAACCCAAGGAAACTACGGACTTCATGAACAGACTTAGGAGGCTTCCAATTCATCACCGCCTCAATCTTCTGAGGATCAACACGTATTCCCTCAGCTGAAACCACATGACCAAGGAACACAACTTCCCTCAACCAAAACTCGCACTTGCTCAACTTAGCATAAAGCTGCTTTTCCAAAAGCGCTTGCAAGACAACCCTCAAATGACCCCCATGCTCCTCCTCAGTACGAGAGTACACAAGGATATCGTCAATGAACACCACAAGAAACTTATCCAAGTATTCATGGAACACTCTATTCATCATGTCCATGAAAGCTGCAGGAGCATTCATCAAGCCAAACAAAATTACAAGGAACTCATAATGCCCATACCTGTTCTAAAGGCTGTTTTTGGCACATCCACATCTTTCACCTTAAGCTGATAGTACCCTGACCTTAAGTCAATCTTGGAGAACACAGCCGCTCCCCGAAATTGATCAAAAAGATCATCAATCCTCGGCAAAGGATACCGATTCTTGATAGTCAACTTGTTCAGCTGACGATAATCGATGCACATTCTCATAGTGCCATCCTTCTTTTTCACAAACAAAACCGGTGCACCCCAAGGTGACACACTTGGCCGAATGAACCCACGATCAAGCAACTCCTGAAGTTGCGTCTTTAACTCCTTTAGCTCCTTAGGTGCCATGCGATAGGGAGCAATGGACACTGGAGTTGTGTTTTCATATAACTCAATTCCAAACTCCACCTTGCAACTAGGCGGCAAACCAGGTAACCCCTCCGGAAACACTCCAAGAAACTCACAAACAGTTTTGATATCCTGAACTCGCAACTCCTTTGAACTAGGATTCATCACAAAGGCTAGGTAAGCCTCGCAACCTTGCCTCAGCATTCGACTTGCTTCTAACGTAGACACCACATTGGCAAGAAACTTCACATTCTCACTTACAACCACCACTTCATAATCATCCGCAAGTTTCAACGAAACTCGCTTGCTTTCAAAATCCACTACAGCCTGATGCTCAACAAGCCAATCCATTCCAAGGATTACATCAAAACCATTGAATGGCAATTCCATGAGATCAACAAGAAAAACATGGTTTTGCACTTCCAAGGGACATCTCCTATACAACCTTCGCGTCACAACCGTTTCACCAAAGGAACTAGTCACACGCCTACCAACATCCAAAGACTCAACAGGTAAACCAAGCGTTTGAGCATGTTCACGCAATATATATGAGTGTGTAGATCCAGAATCAATCAAAGAAAGTAATGATAAGGATTGCAAAGTGAAGGTACCTGCGATCACATCCGTATCATTCCTTCCCTCACGCTGGGCATACACTCGGGCCTGACCTCCACCTTCAGGTTGAACAGCCACAACATGCGCTACATTCCTGCCACCATCATCTCTGCGCTGAAAATTACCACGTCCGCGCCCACGACCTCTATATGGCTCAGCTGCTCTCACCGGAGCCTGTCCCTCTCTCAGAGGCTGAGGACAATCCTTCTTCATATGTCCACAGTTTCCACAATTCTAGCACGTCTCAAGGTTACCCCAACATTCACCACCGTGCCGTCTACCACAACGGTTACACGCAGGAGTCCTCTGAACAGCATTAGGTCCTTGCTGACCTCTCCCAGGGTTACCACCCCCACGCCTAGCATCATACTGTGGCCTCCGATCCTTATGCCTCTTGTTGCGATCTCTACTATAATCGCGTTCAGCCGCTCGGTTCCCAGAGCTGGATCCTCCCGCTCGACTAGTCAAACCAAGGTTCGCCTCAATGTCCTTGGCTCTAGTGACCAAGACATCAAAATCTGTGTAGTCAGCCGCTAGCATGAAAGTCTTCACATCCGTTACCAACTGTAACCCCCTTAACCCGGCCTAGACGGTCGACCCGAATTAAGAAGATCACACGGGGAAAACCAAAGTCAACCCGAAAGTCAACCTTGATTAACGACCCTTTTTTTTCTTTTTAATCTTGTCTAGATGCACGTTAACCCTAGATATGTTCACAAGATAATCATATTCAGACATCATAACAATTAGAGGACATTCAGGGACCCAATTGCACAAATTACAACTTAAGGGACCAAATTGTAAATTCTGATAATTATAAATATTTAACCCAAATTAAAGTTACCAACTTGAAATTAATCATCTTTCATGCTTCTTTGCCAAATTTCAGCTCAAACGGACATCTCAACTCATACAATTGCAATAACAAGTTTCAGGACCAAAACGCAAACATTTCAGAACATTCAACCAACAATTTCAGTGCCCAACGGTCGAGTGTTTCGGAACAGGGAAGGCTCGTTCCAAAGCGCGGGACCGTTCCGAAACTGGTACCGAAACATGGCCTGGCAGAGGCCAAACCGTTCTGGAACAGTGCCTCCCGTTTCGGAACGCCCAGGCCATTTTAGGCCCCTGTTCCGATACGGTAGCACCTGTTCCGAAACAGGATGCCCAGATTGCAGAAAATTTGCTGGTTTATCATGCAATTGACTTAACAAACATGTTCCAAAGGCAACCAACTTATACCAGCAAGTCATTCAACATACAAGGAACATAATTGCATCAACCAAACATCAACATGGCAACAATTATGAAAAATCCCAAATCTATAGGCATGCTCCCTACTTAGCAAACCATTCAAGCATCAAAATACCAAAACCATCTCACAAAGGCCAATTACAAGCTCCAACATTATTAACATCATTAAACCAACTTAGGGAGTCCAAAACATCTCCCAAAACAACAACATAGGTTCCCATTGCCAAATGCCAAAAGCTAATAGTGTTTAACAAACCTTCACCACTTGGATTCTTCACCACCTTGCTGCCCTCAGTGCACTTTAATGCTCTGCATTATTGGTTTAAGAAAAGAGAGAGAGCGTAAGCAAAAGCTTAGTGAGGATTGCTCATTTAAAACCACACAATAATGCATTTACAAAACACATTTCTAACCCTTAAATTCAATCATCATTTGTACATACTCATAAGCATTTAAAACAAGCAATACATGCTTCAAGTTCATAACATGTCATATTGGCAACAAGTGATACACTCAACATAAGATCCACACATGGACTTTTAAACACCATTGTGATCTTACACTTTCCAAGGACCACACATGGACTTTTAAACACCATTGTGTCCTTAACCCCATGGACTTTTAAACACCATGGCAAGGACCACACAAGGACTTTTAAACACCTTTGTGTCCTTAACAAGAATCTCCCAAGGACTTTTAAACACCTTAGAGTTCTTAGATAACAAGGCTTACACAAGGAATTTTAACCACCTTGAACCTTAACCAAGAACCAACCATGGACTTTTAAACACCATGTTGTTCTTAAATAAACAAGGCTTACACAAGGAATTTTAACCACCTTGAACCTTAACCAAGAACCAACCATGGACTTTTAAACACCATGTTGTTCTTAAATAAACAAGGCTTACACAAGGAATTTTAACCACCTTGAACCTTAACCAAGAACCAACCATGGACTTTTAAACACCATGTTGTTCTTAAATAAACAAGGCTCACACAAGGACTTTTAACCACCTTTGTGACCTTAACCATCACTTGCCAATGTGCATCATTACAACAATAATCCACTGTTTTAAAGCATTTAACAAAGCCATAGCCATCATGCATCATTATGCATCAAAACCACATTTAACAATGTTCAAAAGAAAGAATCTCTTACCTTGAGCATTCTTCAACACATGGCTTATAAAATCAGCAACTAACATGCTACAATATGCTTTCAAAACAGAATTTAAAACATGCAAACAACCACATTGCATACAACCAATCCATGGTTCATCATCAAGAGAGTTTTTCCGAAAACTTACTCTTGAGCTTAGCTAAGTTGCTCAGACTTAAACTAAGCTCCCAAACCTTCAAAACATTGGTTTCAAAGCTGAAATCCAAAATCCACTCACCGATTCCGTTTCGCCTCTTGCCGAAACACCAATCAAGCTTCCGGATCAACACCACTAGGATCCAAAGATGACTCCCCTGTTTTAAACACATCAAAACAGTAGATTAATGCATCATCATGCATTAATATCCTCAATGAAAGCACCTAAACCCGCTGCTCTCAACCACACTCCATTTCCGGCTACCAAACACAACCGAAAATGCCTCCAAACAACTCCACAACACTACCCAGCCAAGATCCATCAAATCTAATCATCCTTAAACATCAATTAACATCCAAAAAGGATCTAAACAAACCCTTATACCTCCAGCTATAACAGATCATCAAGATCACTCCAAAAACAACCAAGAACACAAGCTAAACTTAGGAAATTCAACCTATCCGGGATTGCATTTATTAAACCTCAATTTCACATCAATTTAACATCAAATTGACACCTCAAAACACTGCCCAATCAGATCATACGAAATTTCATCAAAATCAATCAAATCTTGCATTTAAAAGCCAAAATCAAGAATACATCTATAAAACCTTTTATAAAACATAAATCAAGGATTGAGAACTTAGGAATTTCAGTAAAGAACTGAGAGTTCAGAGGAGAAGGACGTTCTTACCTCCAAACTTGAGTTTCTCCCTTTTTAGAACCAAAATCTTGAAAATCCAATTAGCAAATGGTGAGGTTTTGTTGAAGAGATGATTAGAGATCAAAAGAGGATTATAATCTCATGTTTGGACATCAAAATCAGAAGGAAAAGCTCTGGAGAAAAGTGTTTGGTTTGAGAGAAAAGATGAGAGAAAATGGAAATGAAATTTTAGGAAGTTAGTTGGAAAATGCCAAAATATCTTCCCTCCTTTTTAGTTTTATTTAAAAACCTTTAATTAATCATTTAATATCTTAGAAAAATCTGGAGAAACTCCCATTGGGTAAATAGCTCCTTAAAGATTCAAAGTTTCAATCCTTTTTAAAACAGTCCCACAGTTTTCGAAATTTACATTTTGGTCACTAACCAAAATGTCACACTTCCAAACCTCATTTTGTAAAATTGATTTCACCAAACTCTTATATATAATAAAAGAGGATTTTAAGACATTTTTCCATATTTTTAATGCAACCCGAACTAGGTTTTCCTAAATTCACTCTTATATATTCGAACCGCGATCCGACCGAACCGGTCCGAATCCCAAAACTCCCAAGCCCAAAACTGGGGCGTTACAACTCTCCCCCCTTAAGAAATTTCGTCCTCGAAATTTACCTGAAGGAAAGAGATACGGGAACTGCTTCAGCATGTCATCCTTCCGTTCCCACGTGGCTTCCTCAACACCACGGTGCTTCCACAACACCTTCACCAACTCAATGGTCTTGCCACGAAGAACCTTGCTATCCGATTCCAGAACCTTCACCGGTTCCTCATCATAGGTCAAATCCGGATTCAATTCCACTTCTTCCACAGGCATCACATGCGAAGCATCTGATCTATACTTCCGGAGCATAGAAACATGAAACACATCATGAATCTTCTCCAACTCTTGAGGTAAGCTCAACTTGTACGCAACAGGACCCACACGCTCAATCACCTCGTATGGTCCAATGTACCTAGGGCTCAACTTACCCTTACGGCCAAACCTCATCACCTTTTTCCAAGGCGAAACCTTCAAAAACACACGGTCACCCACCGTATACTCAATCTCCCTACGCTTCAAATCCGCGTAAGACTTTTGCCGATCAGAAGCTGCCTTCAAACGCTCACAAATGAGCTTCACCTTCTCGGTGGTTCCTTTCAACAAAGCCGGCATCGAAACCAACTTTTGACCCGTTTCAGCCCAACACAAAGGAGTCCTACACTTCCTCCCGTACAAAGCCTCATAAGGTGCCATTTGAATACTTGCCTGATAACTATTGTTATAAGCAAACTCTACCAAAGGCAAATGTTTCTCCCAAGAGCCTTGAAACTCAATCACACAGCACCTCAACATATCCTCCAAAATCTGGATAACACGCTCGGACTGACCATCCGACTGAGGATGATAAGATGTACTGAAATTCAACCGTGTACCCAAAGCTTGATGCAAACACTGCCAGAACCGCGATGTAAACCTTGGATCCCTATCCGACACAATCGACTTTTGCACATCGTGCAGCCGCACAATCTCAGCAATGTACAGCTCCGCAAGCTTATCAAAGGAGTACGTAGTATGCACAGGCAAGAAATGCGCACACTTCGTCAGGCGATCCACAATCACCCACACCGAATTCTTCTTCGTTGGCGACAAGGGTAAACCAGATACAAAATCCATGGTAATCCTTTCCCACTTCCATTCAGGGATTCTCAACGGTTGCAACAACCCTGAAGGAACCTGATGCTCAGCCTTTACTCGCTGACACACCATGCACTTGCTTACAAACTCAGCAACATCCTTCTTCAAACCCACCCAATAGTACTCATCACGAAGATCTCGATACATCTTAGTACTACCTGGGTGCATAGCAAAAGGACTACTATGACCTTCAGTCAGAATAGCACGCCTCAACTCAACATCATTGGGCACCACTATCCGACTCCCAAAACACAACACACCATCATCATTAAAACAGAAATCCGAAGGCCTACCCTCCGCGATATCTTGAACATGAGGTACCAAGGAATCATCTAGCAACTGCTTTTCCTTGATCAACTGAACCAAAGATGGTTTCACTTGCAACTCAGCCACAAGACCACCATCACGCGAAATACTCAAACTGGCAAACATAGCCCTCAACTCAACAACTACCTTCCTACTCAAGGCATCCGCTACAACATTAGCTTTTCCAGGGTGATACTCAATCGTCAAATCATAATCCTTGAGCAACTCCACCCAACGCCGCTGCCTAAGATTCAACTCCTTCTGAGACATCAGATACTTCAAACTCTTGTGATCCGTGTACACAGTACACTTCTCACCATACAGGTAATGCTCCAGATTTTCAAAGCAAAAACCACCGCAGCCAACTCTATATCATGCGTAGGATAATTGCGCTCATGCACCTTCAACTGCCGCGATGCATAAGCCACCACCTTACCCTCTTGCATCAACACACATCCTAAACCAACATAGGACGCATCACTATACACCACAAACTCTTTCCCTGATTCAGGTTGAACCAAGATAGGAGCTTGCGTCAAAGCTGCCTTAAGCTTCTCAAAAGCCAGCTGTCTCGCTTCCGTCCACTCATACTTAACATCCTTCTGCAACAACTTCGTCAAAGGTGCAGCAATCTTAGAAAACCCATCCACAAACCTCCGGTAGTATCCCGCCAAACCAAGGAAACTACGAACCTCATGAACAGACTTAGGAACCTTCCAATTCATCACCGCCTCAATCTTCTGAGGGTCAACACGAATTCCCTCGGCAGAAACCACATGCCCAAGAAACACCACTTCACTTAACCAGAACTCACACTTGCTCAGCTTATCATAAAGCTGATTCTCCAACAAAGCTTGCAATACAATCCTCAAATGCTCCTCATGCTCCTCCTCAGTACGCGAGTACACAAGGATATCATCAATGAACACCACAACAAACTTATCCAGGTATTCATGAAACACACGATTCATCATGTCCATGAAAGCTGCAGGAGCATTTGTCAAACCAAACGGCATCACAAGGAACTCATAATGCCCATACCTCGTCCTGAAAGCTGTCTTAGGCACATCCACATCCTTTACCTTCAACTGGTAATACCCTGACCTCAAGTCAATCATAGAGAACACAGCTGCTCCCCGAAATTGATCAAAGAGATCATCAATCCTCAGCAAAGGATACCGATTCTTGATTGTCAACTTGTTCAGCTGACGATAATCAATGCACATTCTCATAGTGCCATCCTTCTTCTTCACAAACAAGACCGGTGCACCCCAAGGTGACACACTTGGCCGAATGAAACCACGATCAAGCAACTCTTGCAACTACGTCTTCAGCTCTTTCAGCTCCTTAGGTGCCATTCGGTAAGGGGAAATTGACACAGGAGTTGTATCCTCATACAGCTCAATCCCAAACTCCACCTCGCGATTAGGAGGTAAACCAGGCAACTCCTCAGGAAACACACCAGGAAACTCTCGCACAATCCTGATATCTTGCACACGCAACTCCTTAGAACTAGGGTTCATCACAAAAGCTAGATAAGCTTCACAACCCTGCCTCAGCATCCGGCTCGCCTCCAAAGAAGACACCACATTGGCAAGAAACTTCACATTCTCACCAACCACAACAACCTCATAATCATCCGCAAGCTTCAACGAAACTCGCTTATTCTCACAATCCACAACAGCTCGATGCTCAGCAAGCCAATCCATACCAAGGATTACATCAAAACCATAGAAAGGTAACTCCATAAGGTCAACATGAAAAACATGATCTTGAACAACCAAAGGACATATTCTATAAAGCTTTCGAGTCACAATAGTCTCACCAAAAGAACTAGTGACACGCACACCAACATCCAAAGACTCAACAGGCAAACCAAGCAATTCAGCATGCTCACGCAATATGTATGAGTGCGTAGATCCAGAATCAATCAAGGAAAGTAATGACAAGGATTGCAAAGTAAAAGTACCTGCGATCACATCCGCGTTATTCCTTCCCTCTCGCTGAGCATACACCCTGGCTTCGCCGCCACCCTCAGGCTGAATAGCCACAACATGAGCCACACCCCGACCACCTTCCTCTCTCCGCTGGAAGTTACCACGGCCGCGCCCACGACCTCTCTGTGGTGCAGCAACAACAGGAGCACGCACTTGGCCACCAGCCAACATAGGACACTCTCTCCTCATATGATCCTTAGATCCACAATTCCAGCACGCATTACCAGCTGCCACAACAGGAGCTTGCACCTCCCTCTCAGCACGAGGACAATCACGTTTCATATGGCCACGCGAACCACATGTCCAACAAGCACTCGGATCAACTCTAGCATTGCCTCCCCGGGCAGGCGCACCACCACCTCGCCTAGCTGAGGACTGATACTTCTGATCACGTCCCCTCTTATTCCGTCCACCACCGGAACTATATTCAGCAGCTCGCTTACCAGCACTTGATCCAGCACTTCTAGCAGATAAACCCAAGTTCATCTCAATATCCTTTGCTCGACCCACCAACACATCAAAATCATCATACTCGGTAGCCAGCACATACATATTTACATCCGTCACTAAACCATAACGGAACCTTTCACACCTTTTCCGCTCATCCGGAACAAGCTCAGGTGCGTATTGACTGAGTCGAACAAACTGTACTTCATACTCAGCCACAGTCATGCTCCCCTGTGTAAGAGACATGAACTCCCTCTTTTTTTCATCTAGGTACCTCACACCTAGATACCTTCTCTTGAACGTGTTCTGAAAGAATGTCCAAGTTACGTCAGCTTCCGCCATCCCAGCGATAGAGGTAGTCCACCAAGTGTAAGCATCATCTTGCAACAATGATACTACACAGCCCAGCTTTTGCACATCAGTGCAACTCATCTGACCCAAGATTCTCTTGGTACCTTCTAACCAAGATTCCGAACCTTCAGCAGACAAACCCCTGAACTCAGTCCCTCCTAGACTGCGCAAGCGCTCCAAAGGTAGTCTAACTCTAGCATCTTCCTGATGCCCAGCTCCTTGAGCTCCAGCTACTGCTGCTTGAAAAGCTCCAGCAATAGCTTGTATCAACACTGTCATGTCAGGAACAGCTTGCCCCTGACCAGCCTCAGGTCCAGCGACCCCAGCACCAGCTGCAGCTCCAGCTCCTTCACCCTCAGCACCACAACAACCAGGTGGAGGAGGTAAATCCACTGCACTCTCAACATTCTCATCATTCTCGTTCTCGTTCTGAGCCGTAGCTCGCACATTACTCCCCAACTCTCTACGAGGTGCCATACTCTAACAATGCAATCACAATGCAATTAAACAAAGTCAGGCCCAGCAAGGTAAGCAATCCAAGTACTCAAGCTCATTTTCAATTTAAAACAATATCATTTCATTAGCTTTGATTTGGCAATGGGTACCCACAACATGCTTCATCACAGCATACAACTCAATTGCAACATATCCGCAAATCACACATCATGCTTTCACTCAACAAGCATACAAAGCATTCATACTTTAGTCATTCACATAAACATTCCCACTTACTCGAAAACTCAGCTCTGATACCACCAAATGTAACCCCCTTAACCCGGCCTAGACGGTCGACCCGAATTAAGAAGATCACACGGGGAAAACCAAAGTCAACCCGAAAGTCAACCTTGATTAACGACCCTTTTTTTTCTTTTTAATCTTGTCTAGATGCACGTTAACCCTAGATATGTTCACAAGATAATCATATTCAGACATCATAACAATTAGAGGACATTCAGGGACCCAATTGCATAAATTACAACTTAAGGGACCAAATTGTAAATTCTGATAATTATAAGGATTTAACCCAAATTAAAGTTACCAACTTGAAATTAATCATCTTTCATGCTTCTTTGCCAAATTTCAGCTCAAACGGACATCTCAACTCATACAATTGCAATAACAAGTTTCAGGACCAAAACGCAAACATTTCAGAACATTCAACCAACAATTTCAGTGCCCAACGGTCGAGTGTTTCGGAACAGGGAAGGCTCGTTCCGAAGCGCGGGACCGTTCCGAAACTGGTACCGAAACATGGCCTGGCAGAGGCCAAACCGTTCTGGAACAGTGCCTCCCGTTTCGGAACGCCCAGGCCATTTCAGGCCCCCGTTCCGATACGGTAGCACCTGTTCCGAAACAGGATGCCCAGATTGCAGAAAATTTGCTGGTTTATCATGCAATTGACTTAACAAACATGTTCCAAAGGAAACCAACTTATACCAGCAAGTCATTCAACATACAAGGAACATAATTGCATCAACCAAACATCAACATGGCAACAATTATGAAAAATCCCAAATCTATAGGCATGCTCCCTACTTAGCAAACCATTCAAGCATCAAAATACCAAAACCATCTCACAAAGGCCAATTACAAGCTCCAACATTATTAACATCATTACACCAACTTAGGGAGTCCAAAACATCTCCCAAAACAACAACATAGGTTCCCATTGCCAAATGCCAAAAGCTAATAGTGTTTAACAAACCTTCACCATACTTGAGCTTAGTTCACCACTTGGATTCTTCACCACCTTGCTGCCCTCAGTGCACTTTAATGCTCTGCATTATTGGTTTAAGAAAAGAGAGAGAGCGTAAGCAAAAGCTTAGTGAGGATTGCTCATTTAAAACCACACAATAAGGCATTTACAAAACACATTTCTAACCCTTAAATTCAATCATCATTTGTACATACTCATAAGCATTTAAAACAAGCAATACATGCTTCAAGTTCATAACATGTCATATTGGCAACAAGTGATACACTCAACATAAGATCCACACATGGACTTTTAAACACCATTGTGATCTTACACTTTCCAAGGACCACACATGGACTTTTAAACACCATTGTGTCCTTAACCCCATGGACTTTTAAACACCATGGCAAGGACCACACAAGGACTTTTAAACACCTTTGTGTCCTTAACAAGAATCTCCCAAGGACTTTTAAACACCTTAGAGTTCTTAGATAACAAGGCTTACACAAGGAATTTTAACCACCTTGAACCTTAACCAAGAACCAACCATGGACTTTTAAACACCATGTTGTTCTTAAATAAACAAGGCTTACACAAGGAATTTTAACCACCTTGAACCTTAACCAAGAACCAACCATGGACTTTTAAACACCATGTTGTTCTTAAATAAACAAGGCTTACACAAGGAATTTTAACCACCTTGAACCTTAACCAAGAACCAACCATGGACTTTTAAACACCATGTTGTTCTTAAATAAACAAGGCTCACACAAGGACTTTTAACCACCTTTGTGACCTTAACCATCACTTGCCAATGTGCATCATTACAACAATAATCCACTGTTTTAAAGCATTTAACAAAGCCATAGCCATCATGCATCATTATGCATCAAAACCACATTTAACAATGTTCAAAAAAAAGAATCTCTTACCTTGAGCATTCTTCAACACATGGCTTATAAAATCAGCAACTAACATGCTACAATATGCTTTCAAAACAGAATTTAAAACATGCAAACAACCACATTGCATACAACCAATCCATGGTTCATCATCAAGAGAGTTTTTCCGAAAACTTACTCTTGAGCTTAGCTAAGTTGCTCAGACTTAAACTAAGCTCCCAAACCTTCAAAACATTGGTTTCAAAGCTGAAATCCAAAATCCACTCAGCGATTCCGTTTCGTCTCTTGCCGAAACACCAATCAAGCTTCCGGATCAACACCACTAGGATCCAAAGATGACTCCCCTGTTTTAAAAACATCAAAACAGTAGATTAATGCATCATCATGCATTAATATCCTCAATGAAAGCACCTAAACCCGCTGCTCTCAACCACACTCCATTTCCGGCTACCAAACACAACCGAAAATGCCTCCAAAAAACTCCACAACACTACCCAGCCAAGATCCATCAAATCTAATCATCCTTAAACATCAATTAACATCCAAAAAGGATCTAAACAAACCCTTATACCTTCAGCTATAACAGATCATCAAGATCACTCCAAAAACAACCAAGAACACAAGCTAAACTTAGGAAATTCAACCTATCCGGGATTGCATTTATTAAACCTCAATTTCACATCAATTTAACATTCATTTAACATCAAATTGACACCTCAAAACACTGCCCAATCAGATCATACGAAATTTCATCAAAATCAATCAAATCTTGCATTTAAAAGCCAAAATCAAGAATACATCTATAAAACCTTTTATAAAACATAAATCAAGGATTGAGAACTTAGGAATTTCAGTAAAGAACTGAGAGTTCAGAGGAGAAGGACGTTCTTACCTCCAAACTTGAGTTTCTCCCTTTTTAGAACCAAAATCTTGAAAATCCAATTAGCAAATGGCGAGGTTTTGTTGAAGAGATGATTAGAGATCAAAAGAGGATTATAATCTCATGTTTGGACATCAAAATCAGAAGGAAAAGCTCTGGAGAAAAGTGTTTGGTTTGAGAGAAAAGATGAGTGAAAATGGAAATGAAATTTTAGGAAGTTAGTTGGAAAATGCCAAAATATCTTCCCTCCTTTTTAGTTTTATTTAAAAACCTTTAATTAATCATTTAATATCTTAGAAAAATCTGGAGAAACTCCCATTGGGTAAATAGCTCCTTAAAGATTCAAAGTTTCAATCCTTTTTAAAACAGTCCCACAGTTTTCGAAATTTACATTTTGGTCACTAACCAAAATGTCACACTTCCAAACCTCATTTTGTAAAATTGATTTCACCAAACTCTTATATATAATAAAAGAGGATTTTAAGACATTTTCCATATTTTTAATGCAACCCGAACTAGGTTTTCCTAAATTCACTCTTATATATTCGAACCGCGATCCGACCGAACCGGTCCGAATCCCAAAACTCCCAAGCCCAAAACCGGGGCGTTACACCAACCCATAACAGAATCGTTCACACCTCTCCCGCTCGTTAGGGATGAGCTCAGGTGCATACTGACTAAGGCGGATAAACTGGATCTCATACTCAGCTACCGTCATGCTACCTTGCATCAGAGACATAAATTCTCTTTTCTTCTCATCTAGGTATCGCACACCCAGATACTTTCGCTTGAACGCATTCACAAAGAACGTCCAAGTCACCTCATCATCATCCATACCAGAGATAGTGGTCTTCCACCATGTATAGGCATCACCATGCAGCAGTGATACCACACAACCCAGCTTCTGCACATTATTGCAGTTCATCTGTCCCAAAATCCTCTTGGTGCTCTCCAACCAAGACTCACATCTTTCCGGAGATAGACCTCTGAACTCAGTCCCTCCCAGACTGCAAAGACGTTCCAAAGGCGACCTCTCATTAGCATCGTCCTGATGCGCAACTCCATGAGCCCCAGCTACTGCTGCTTGGAAAGCTCCAGCAATAGCCTGAATCAACACCATCATGTCAGGAGCAGCTTGCCCCTGCACACCTTCAGGTCCTGCGACCCCAGCACCAGCTCCAACACCACCAGGTGGTCCACCACCAGGAGGAGGAGGTAAATCCACAACATTCTCTGCATTCGCATCATTCTAATCCTGAGCCATAGCTCTTGTATTCACTCTCATCTCTCTACGTGGCCCCATTTACAAAGAAAACAATGCACTGACAAAATATGCAATAAACACAATTAGGCTCAATAAGGTAAGTAATCCAAGTACTCAAGCTCATTTTCTAAAACAATTCCTTTCATTAGTTTTGATATGGCAATGGGATCCCCTAACACACTCCAACATAGCATAACATCACAATTGAAACCATGCATCACGATTCATACAACATTCCTTCACCCAAAAGGCACATCATGCAATTACACATACATCACCCACATAACAAACCCCAAGGATACGAGAACTAAACTCTGATACCACCAAATGTAACCCCCTTAGCCCGGCCTAGACGGTTGACCCGAACTACGAAGATTACACGAGGAAAACCAAAGTCAACCCGAAAGTCAACCTTGATTTACGACTCTTTTTTTCCTTTTTATTCTTGTCTAGATGCACATTAACCCTAAGTGAACATTCATGAAACATATTTGAGAAGGACACCGCGATCGAACAACAAAGAGGGACTCAATTGCACTTATTACAAGTTAGTGACCAAATTGAAATTTCCGTAAATTAGAAGGTCAAAACTGATTTTAAGGTTACCAATATGTAATTAGTCACATTACATGTTACTCTGCCAAAAATCAACTTAAATGGACATCTCAAACACCAGCAATCGCAACATCATCCTTCGAGACTAAAACGTAAAACATGCAACTTCAGAACAATTCAAAATTGTAACCAACGGTCACCTGTTTCGAAACGCCTACCAGCCGTATCGAAACGGCTGCGCAAAATACTTCCCCGTTTCGATACTTGTTCCGAAACATGGCTCTCCAGTAGCCAAAACGTTTCGAAACATCCTCCAGTCGTTTCGAAACACGAAGGCCATTACAGGCCCCCGTTTCGAAACGCCAGAGAGTGTTTCGATACGGTTTGCCCAGAAAGTGCAGAATTTGCTGGTTTTTCATCCAAAAACACATTCAAACACATCATAACAACTCTCTAATCATGCCAACAAGACAACATGCATATATGGCACATATTTAGGACACCCTAACACATTCATAGCATCAAACATGAAAACTCACAAATCTAGAGGCATGCTTCCTATTAACAAAACCAAATAGGCAATCAAACTTCAAATCAAGTAATCAAGGTCATTTACAATTCAAACCAACCAAGGTAAACATGCCACAACCTTAGAGAGTTTAACACACCTCCCAAAACAGATCTTAGGTTCCCATTGCCAACTTATCAAAACTAATAGTGTACGAAAACTTCACCATACATGAGCTTGGATTCCCTTGGACAAACTTAGCTTCCTTTATGCCCTCAAACACCTCAATTATTTACATTATTGGTAAAAGAGAGCGTAAGCATAATTGCTTAGTGAGGCATGCTCTAAGGAAAACCACACAATAATGCACATTTAGAAAACACTTTCATCAAAGCTTTTAAACCACATGCTCATCTCTTTCTCATGATTGGAAAAACCTTCAAAGCAAAACTCATTGAAACCACATGTACCTCTATTCTAACTCATGCATTAAAACCAATGCAAATCTCATGGCAAAGTCATTCACATGCTTGTATTGACTAAGCATTTCTAAACATAACACATATGCATATCTCATAGCATAAATCATTTCATCAAGGTACATGTGTAACAAAAACCATTTCATCATTAATATTGGCATTTAGCATCTCATTAGTACTAGGATATGCGAACACATTTCTACACTAGACTCTTCCGGTGGAATCTCGCATCACCGTACTCACTTGTCTAGCAACATAGCTTCTGGTGGAATCTCTCATCACCGTACTCACATGGAAGAATCTCTCATTGCCACAAAGCTTGGGTATTTCACCAAGTCCTACCCGATGGAATGCCCATCATCGGAATATCTCCCTTTGGCTTAACCAAAGAGCACGTACGAATTTTTAGTTTATAGTGCACTCTCATCCTATTGATCGATCAATTATATCCGGTAAGTTTCTCAACATCTATGCCAATATAATGTGTTAATATATCATCTCACCTACTATTTTTCATGCAATAAAACTCAAGAGTTTTCTTATCACATTTCAAATCATAAATCATACTTTGCTTCAAACCAAAAGCTCAAATCTATTCAATGCAACATGCCATCTCATGACATCTTTACAAGCATAATCCCATGCTTCAAAACATACGTAAAAATAGTAGGAATTTAACAATCTCTAACCATGAGCATGTAAAAGCATTTTGGGGCCAAACACCACTTTAGAGAGATCAAAACAAGCCATACTTACTTCCGGATTTAGGAAGGTGTTTCAAACCTCTCCTAAATCCCCAAACCTTGTATTTTTGTCCTCATGTGTAACACCCCAATTTTGGGCTTAGAAGTTTTGGGTCTGAACCGGACCGGTCTAATTTCCGGTTCGAATATAAAAGGTGGTTTTAGGGAAAGCCTAGTTCGGGATGCATTAAAAATATGGAAAAATATCTAAAAATCCTCTTTTAATATATATAAGAGGGTGGTGAAATCAATTTTACAAAATGAGGTTTGGAAATATGACATTTCGAGTTAGTGACTAAAATGTAATTTTTGAAAAGTTCGTGACTGTTTTAAAAGGATTGAAACTTTGAATCTCTAAGGAGCTAATTTACCCAAGGGAGGATTTCTCCAGATTTTTCTTGATTTTTAAGACTCATTTAGTGTTTAATTAATAAAAAGAAAAGAGGGAAAAGTGATATTTTAGTTTCATAACTAACTTTTACCAAAATTTTCCCATTTCATTTTCTTTCAAAATTCCCTCAGCCAAACACATTTCCACAGCAACTTTCCTTTTGATTTTCACACCTAAAGAAGAGTTTTCAATCCCCAAATGATTCCTAATCATTTCTACATCAAATCCTCACCATTTGCTTAATGAATTTTCAAGGATTTTGGCTCTAAACAAGGAGAAATCCACATTTAGAGGTATGAAAGTCCTTCTCCTCTAAATACTCAGTTCTTTACTGAAATTCCCAAGTTCTCAATCCTTAAATTGAGTTTTATTAAAGGTTTTAATGTTGTGATCTTGGTTTTGGCTTGAAATACATGATTTGGATTTAATTTTAAAGAAATTCGTATTGGATGATTGGGATCTGTTTTGAGATGTCTTTTTGATGTATTTTGGATGTTTAAATGATGTGAAATGGAGGTTTAATCAATGCAATCCCGAATAGGTTGATTTTCCTAAGTTTTTACTTGTGAAAATGGTGGTTTTTGGAGTGATCTTGGTGTTTTGTTAATGCTGGAGGTATAAGGACGAGTTTGGGTTCATTTTGGATGTTAATTGATGTTTAATAATGGTTAGAAGTGATGGATCTTGGCTGGGTTAAGTTTTGGAAGAGTTTGGAGGTGTTTTCGGTTGTGTTTGGTAGCCGAAAGGTTAGATTTATGAAGAGCAGTGAGTTGAGTTGTGTTGCTGGTGTTTTTAATGCATGATGATGCATTAATCCTCTGTTGTTATGTGTTTAAAACATGGGAGAATGATCCGGAAGCAATATAGGTGGCGTTGGAGGTTTTGGATGCTTGGAAGGCTTGTCGGCTAGCTTAGTTTTGTGTATCGGTGAGTGAAGTTGGGTTTTCAGCTTTGAAACCAATGTTTGAAGGTTATGGGAGTTTAGTTTAAGTTTAAGCAACTTAACTAAGCTCAAGAGTAAGTTTTCGGGAAAACTCTTTCTCTTGAATGAACCATGAGATGGTTGGATGCATCTATTTAATTTGCATGTTTAAATTCTGTTTTGAAAGCATGTTTTAGCATGGATTAATGCTGGTTTTGAAAGTCATGTGTTGAAGGATGCTCAAGGTAAGAGATCCTTGGTTTTGTACTTTGGAATTGTGGAATTGATGCATAGTGTTGCATGTTGTTTAATGGCTTTGTTTAATGCTTTAAAACAGTGAATTGATGATGGTAATTGATGGTATTGGCAAGTGATGTAAGTGGTTGTTAGTTACTTTAATCGGATATAGTTAGCCGGCTATAGGATTGGGTGCACCGTGAATTGAGTCGCCTTGGATATCGAGGGGTTGTAATGGTACCGTAAACTCCATCCAAGTATCCTAGCGATTGAGAGAGTTGGTGTCACCACGATGGAGGATGGCTCTAGTGGGTGGGCTTTGTTAAGTGCCACCACGATGGAGGATGGTTCTCGTGGGTGAACCTTGTTAAATGTCACCACGATGGAGGATGGCTCTCATGGGTGGACTTTGTTAAGCGTCACAACGGTGGAGGGTTGCTCCCGTGTTTGAGCTTGGTTAAGGTGATTACAATGGTTGTGGTAGCTTCCATGTGTAAGCCTTGTGATGTGTCCCGGCTCTCGCTAGTGAGTTCTACAACTTCCGATGAGTGATGTTGAGGGGTTGTGATTGTACCGGTAAACTCCACCTTGTGTTGTTCGGTTGTGTGTATGAAGCGTGTGGGACAACGCTTGTAATCCGCGTATCCGATTGTGTCTTGAGTTGAGATGGTTTGTGAATTATCACTTGGAAGCCAATATAATGTTCTTGAATGTAATGAAGCATGAGATGCTTGAAATGTTGCAAGGTTGCATGGGAAATATGTAAATGATGCAAGAATGCATGTGATGTTTGTTAAGCTTGAGCACTTGTATATTTTGCTAATGTAATGTGCATATGTGCATAGAATCTCATAAATGCATTCAAGTCTTGTGAAGGCTTGTTTAGAAAGGCATGTAATGCAAGTGTGTTTTTAGTAGTTCATGAGTTTTGCATATGTTGAATGCATGAGATAGTTGGATGGAACAAATGGTTTTTCAAAGGTTTTGTTTTGAAACGATCATCAAGCATGTGGAAAGTATGTTGTGAAGTGGAAGTATTTTCTAAGGAACTTGAGTTTAACTTTGCATATGGTGTTCATGCATGGGGAAGGGTTTAAATAGTGGTTTTGCAAGAATGTGTTTTGGGGAAATTTTTTAGCTTTTCTAAGCTAAAGGTTGGATTTCATGTTGAGCAAGGCATGGTTTAAAGCATGTTGTTTCGAAAGAGGTTTTTCAAACAATGCTTTGGTTTATTGATTTACATCTACTTTTAGAGAGGGTTTTATGATTCGCTGCATTGATGGTGTTTTGGTTTTGAGCATTCCTCACTAAGCATTATGTGCTTACGCTCCTTTTTGTCCATCAATGCAGATAAGTGAAGTTGGGACAGCAAGAAGCAAGGGATTCAAGGAGAGCTCCACTTGACAAGTATGTCTCGGTTAATAGCTATAGATAATAAAGGCAATGGGGGGAGAGTCTTTTATATTGATGTGTAATGAGATTGAGTATGTTGACCATTTTTGGTTTGTGGTTTGAATCTTGTTGTTCATCGCTTTGCAACATTTGAATCTTCTTATTCATAAGTCGTTATGCTATGCTTCTTGTTTTAAAGGCATGATCAAGTGTTGGATGTGTTGAAGGAGTTGGTGCACCTAAGTTTTGCTTTGCATCTAGATTTTAATGCAATTTGGTAGTTATGATGCTTGGCCTGTTGTTGATATGTTGAGGATTGTTTTGGAGTATGTTTGATGGAGTTTGGATGTGTAAAAACAGGCTTTTCTGCTGTTTCTGGGCAGGGTGTTTCGAAACACCCTTGCCTGTTTCGAAACAGGGGCATGTTTTGGCCTGGGCATTTCGAAACGGGTAGAGGTGTTTCGAAACACTTTGGTTACTGCCAAGCCGTGTTTCTGAACGGTCTATACCCGTTTCGAAACACTTGTCCGTTGGGCACTGATTTGAACGGTTTTGAGGTTTGCAAGCTTTACATTTTAGTCCTGATTTTTGTATGTGCAATTGATTGAGTTTGAGATGTCAATTTGAGATGAAATTTGGCAGAGAGGCATGAAACATGACTAATTTCATAATGGTAACTTAAAAATTGGTAAAGTCCTCTTAATTTCCAGAATTTACAAATTGGTCCCTAAATTCGTATGTTGTGCAATTGAGTCCCTTATTGTTTTCCGATTGCTGTGATTTTTGAGTATGCTTATCTCAAGAGTATGCCTAGGGTTAATGTGCATCTAGACAAGTTTAAAAAGAAAAAAGGGTCGTTAATCAAGGTTAACTTTCGGGTTGACTTTGGTTTTCCCCGTGTAATCTTCGTAGTTCGGGTCAACCGTCTAGGCCGGGCTAAGGGGGTTACATCATGGACTTCAAACCCAAACGCACTCACCGATTTCGTGTCGTTTGCTTGCCGAAACGTCAATCAAGCCTCCGGATCAACTCCAAAAGTGTCCGAAGATGTCTCCCCTGTTTTAGACACATAAAAGTAGAGGATTAATGCATCATCATGCATTGAAATCTTCAGCAAACACACCAAAACTCGCTGCTCTACTTAAACCCAACATTTCGGCTACCAAACACAACCGAAATCACCTCCAAACTTTTCCAAAACTTAACCCAGCCAAGATCCATCACTTCTAACCATTTCTAAACATCAATTAACATCCAAAATGAACCTAAACTCGTCCTTATACCTCCAGCTATAACAGAACACCAAAACACCTCAAAAACCACCATTTTCACAAGCAAAAACTTAGGAAATACAACCTATTCGGGATTAGATTGATAAAACCTCATTTCAAACATCATTAGACATCCAAAATACATTAAAGAATCATCTCAAAACAGAGCCCAAGCAATCACAACGAAATTCTTCAATATTTCTTCCAAAATCTTGAGTTTTAAGCCAAAATCATGTCTCCAACATCAAAACCATTTATAAAACTTAAATTAAGGATTGACAACTTGGGAATTCAGTAAAGAACTGAGTATTTATAGGAGAAGAACAATCTTACCTCTAAATGGTGATTTCTCCTTGATTTGGGCCAAATTCCTTGAAAATTCAATGAGGAAATCAAAAGGATTTGATGCAAGATTGATTAGGAACTAATGGATGATAGAAATCTCACCAAATGAAGTGAAGATAAATGCAAAAGTTGCTGGAGAAAAGTGTTTGGATGATGGGATTTTGAGACACAATGGAATGAGAGAAAATTAGGAAAAAGTAGTTATGAAAATCCAAAAAGCAGTTTTCCATCTTTATTTTATTTAATTAAACATTTAATAAATCACCCAAATTAAGGAAAAATCTGGAGAAAACATTTTTGGGTAAATTAGCTCCTTAAAGATTCAAAGTTTCAATCCTTACAAAACAGTCACCACTTAACTTTTCAAAAATCGCATTTTGGTCACTACACCGAAATGTAGTATTTCCAAATCTTATTTTATAAAATCATTTTCACCACCCTCTTTAATATATTAAAAGAGGATTTTTAGATATTTTTCTATATTTTTAAAGCATCCCGAACTAGGCTTTCCCTAAAACCTCTTTTTATATTCGAACCGTTTCTCAGACTGGTCCGACCAAACCCTAAACTTCTAAGCCCAAAATTGAGGTGTTACATGTAATGCTTGCTGGAGGTATAAGGATGGGTTTAGGTTGATTTTAGATGTGTTTTGATGTTTAAAATTGATTGGAAGTGATGTATGTTGGCTGGGCTTGGTTTAGGAAGCAATCGATTGAGTTTTTAGTTGTTTCAGTTGGGTAAATTGGTGTAGTTTGGGTGAGCAACGAGTTTATGTTTAGTTCTTGGCGTTGAAATGCATTTTAATGCATTTAGATCTCTGTTTTGATGATCTGAAAACAAGGGGATCTTGATCCGGAATCAAACGAAGCATTTATGGACTCTTCAGAGGGGTGATCTTTGCGATGGCAAGTGTGGTTTCGCGTATTGGTGAGTGGAAATGGATTTTCCAGCTTTGTAACGCTTTGAGCGTGGTCTTGGGAGCTTATTGTAAGTTTGAAACACTTAGCTAAGCTCAAGAGTAAGTAAATCGAAAGTCTCTCTCGGATTGTGCTATGTTTTGATTTAAAATGCAATTGATTTAAATGTGTTCTGATTATTGTTTTAAAGCATGTTTTGAGCAATGAGGTTGCTGGTTTTAAATGCCAATTTGTTAAGGATGCACATGGTAAGTGATCCTTGGGTTTATATGATTTATGCAATTGATTTTAAGCATGTTAATGCTTGTGAAAGTGGCATTGTGGTTTATCTTGTAAAACAATGAATTAATGATGATTGATGATTATGTTGGCAAGCGATGGTAGATGGTTTTGGTTATTTTAATCGCTTATAGTTAGCCGGCTATAGGATTGGGTGCTCCATGAATAAAGTCGCCTTGGATGTCGAGGGGTTGTGATTGTGCCGTAATCTCCATCTGTAGAACTAGTGTTTTGATATAATAATTGAAAAATGTTTTGGACTAATTTGAAAAGAATTTAAAACTTGGTTTTAAGTCCAAACAACTTGAATTTATGTTTGAGGTATTTTAAAAGGTTTTTGGCAAGATTTTTCATGCTTTA
The DNA here is from genome assembly GCA_030270665.1 of Hibiscus trionum. Taxonomy (NCBI): domain Eukaryota; kingdom Viridiplantae; phylum Streptophyta; class Magnoliopsida; order Malvales; family Malvaceae; genus Hibiscus; species Hibiscus trionum. The sequence goes on along the minus strand of BSYR01000008.1, from coordinate 47,530,365 downwards.
AAACAACCAAACTTGTGTTTTCAAAGTGCCCGTACCGATACGGTCCAACCCGTATTGATACCTTTTTTGCCCAGTTTGGTCACTACCAAAACCTGTATCGAAACAAGCTTGGTCGTTTCGATACGGTGAGGGATCGTATCGAAACGCCTAGTCAGCGTACTGATCCCATTTAACAACCCCAACAGTCACATTTCCCAACGGTCTTTTAAACGTCATACCATACCGATACGCCCTCAAGCGTATCGATACGCCTAGGCTGGTAAGAGCCCAACGACTAGTTTTTGAAGAAGGCCATACCGATACGGGTCCATGCATATCGATACGGAAGGCTGCAGAACATCTTTAATGAAGGGAAATAAAGTCTTCAATGGCTCCAATTCATCCACAACGGCTAGTAACGGCTACAAACTCATTAAGGAGTATAAAAGGGACCTCCAAGCATCAAGTAATGGTTAATGCTTCAATTGTCAATCAACAAATGATCAAGAATTGTCTTTGTACTTAAATTGTCATTTCCTTGTATAGACAAACACTAGTGAGCAAAAATTGTCAAATTTGCTCAAGTGTTTTAGGTTTTGGGTGAGAGCAAAATTGTGCAAACAAATACCTATTAGAGGGATTTAAGTTTGCTTATCTTTTCTCTTTGTAAAGAGGGTTTGATCAAGGCTTTGGGTAGAAAGCTTGATCAGTGTATAAGGGTTTCCTCCTAAGCCTAGAAAAGGGGACAAATCAATAGTGGATTGATTGGGAATCCTTAGTGGGAAGCTAAGGTAGTGGATGTAGACCTTGGTTAGAAGGTTGAACCACTCTAAAATCTTTGTGTTATTTATCTTTTAGCTTCCACACCACATCCACCCAAAATTTCACTTCTCCACCACTTGGTGAGCAAGATCGGTTGAAGGAATCGAGCACCCTAAAACTCAACAATTGGTATCAGAGATTGGCTCAATCGAAGAGGATTAACATCCTATTGAGAAGATCCAGCAAGCTCGATCATCATTTCACACATCCGGCTCAATGGCGCAATCCATCGACAAACCGCCCTTCTTCGACAGAACTCACTATGCCCATTGGAAGACAAAGATGAAGTTCTTCATTAAGTCAAGAGACTACAAGCTATGTGACATAGTTGAAGATGGTATGTTCATGCCTCAACGAAGCAAAGCGGAGCGGAGTGCCGACGATCGCAAGAAGATGGAACTAAATTACAAAGCCTTACACATCCTTTTTTGTGCTTTTGGCCCAACCATCTATGAGAAGATGTCTTCTTTTGAGAGTGCCAAGGAGGTATGAGACAAGCTTGAAGTCACATACGGGGGAACAGATGAAGTTAAGGAGACCAAGATTGGGTTCCTCACCTTAGAGTATGAGAACTTCAAAATGGATCCGGAAGAGAACATCGAGAAGATGTTTGATAGGTACTCCACTATCACCAATGGTCTCAAAGGCTATGGAGAATCCATCCCGGATGAAAAGCTTGTTCGAAAGCTCATCTACTCACTTCCCGAGTCATGAGACTCAAAGAGGACCGCCATCATCGAAGCCAAGAATTTAAAGACCTTAAAGCTCGATGAACTCATGGGGTCACTCCTTACTCATCAAATCATGAAGAAGAACAAAGAAGAGGAGGATGAAGAAGAAGAGATAGTTCATCTCTTCAAGAAGTGTGCCCTGTTCATGAAGAAAGTTTTGAGAGAGCTTGAACGAGAATCCATGAAAAAGGAGAGGGCAAGCACTTCAAGCCATAAGAAGAAGGCACATGTGGCTACTTGGAGTGATGAGGACTCCACCGACGATGAACAAGCCAACCTTTGCCTTATGGCCATCGAAGAAGATTCAAGGGTAACTTCTAATTCATCTACTTCATGTTCTTACTCTTTTGATGAATTACAAGATGCCTACGATGATTTGGTTTTAGAGTTTAAAAATCACATTTTGAAAAACAATAAATTGATTTCAAAATTAAAAATTCAAAATGATTTGATTTCTAAAACCAAACTTGAACTTGAAGCAAAACTCGAAGAGTTTAAACAAAAATGTTTTAATTTACAAAATATACTTCAAAAAGTTCAGGAAGAAAAAGATTTGATTTCTAAAGAGCTTGAAAAGAAAAATAGTTTTGGAAAATCAAATTTTTATGTAAGACAATCTAGTGCCCCTAGATTTGTAAACGGTAAATGTTTTAGAAGTGTTTGGGTCCCAAAAGGACTAACCACTTCAACTAAAAAGGATGACATTGAAAAATGGATTCCTAAGGGGACTAAGTTTTGTGCTACTAATGTCTATGGATCCAAAGCAATTTGGATACCAAAAATTTCATGATTGTCTTTTGCTAGGTGTGATGGAGATTGATCAACAAGTCAAACTTTGAGGGGGAGCTCCATGCACACAAGGAAGACACTTGAAGAAGGAAGGCTTCACATCCTCCCTTGGATTCAAGTGTGGTAAAATCTAGTTGTTTTTCCTTTTATTTGTTTTATTTTTCATTTAATTCAACTAGATGATCATACATGTTGGACTAACATTCTTATGATGCTTTGAGAAAGGGGGAGCCATTTCAAAACCAAAAATTCTTATTTGTCATTTTTTACCTCTATTGTTATTTTGAACTTAAACGTGTTTAAATTTGTTTTGATATAACAAAATGGAGAGAAATATGGTTTGAAAAATTGAATTTTCAAATGAATAAGGGGGGCTTTAATTGATTTCAAATCTTTATCTCTTATTCACAATTTTAAACTTAAAGGGGGAGAATCCCAAACAAATTTTCAAGTTGGTTTTATTATATCAAAAAGGAGGAGATTGTAGAACTAGTGTTTTGATATAATAATTGAAAAATGTTTTGGACTAATTTGAAAAGAATTTAAAACTTGGTTTTAAGTCCAAACAACTTGAATTTATGTTTGAGGTATTTTAAAAGGTTTTTGGCAAGATTTTTCATTATTTAAAACAGCCAAACTTGTGTTTTCAATGTGCCCGTACCGATACGGTCCAACCCGTATCGATACCTTTTTGCCCAGTTTGGTCACTGCCAAAACCCGTATCGAAACAGGCTTGGCCGTTTGGATACGGTGAGGGATCGTATCAAAACGCATAGTCAGCGTACCGATCCCATTTTAACAACCCTAACGGTCATATTTCCCAACGGTCTTTTAAACGTCATACCGTACCGATACACCCTCAAGCGTATCGATACGCCTAGGCTGGCAAGAGCCCAACGACTAGTTTCTGATGAAGGTCGTATCGATATAGGTTCAAGCGTATCGATACAGAAGGCTGCAAAACAACATTAATGAAGGGAAATAAAGTCCTCAACGGCTAGTAACGGCTACAAACTTATTAAAGAGTATAAAAGGGACCTCCAAGTATCAAGTAATGGTTAATGCCTCAATTGTCAATAAACAAATGATCAAGAATTGTCTTTGTACTTAAATTGTCATTTCTTTGTATAGACAAACACTAGTGAGCCAAAATTGTCAATTTTTCTCAAGTGTTTTAGGTTTTGGGTGAGAGCAAAATTGTGCAAACAAATACCTATTAGAGGGATTTAAGTTTGCTTATCTTTTCTCTTTGTAAAGAGGGTTTGATCAAGGCTTTGGGTAGAAAGCTTGATCGGTGTATAAGAGTTTCCTCCTAAGCCTAGAAAAGGGGACGAATCAATAGTGGATTGATTGGAAATCCTTAGTGGGAAGCTAAGGTAGTGGATGTAGACCTTGGTTAGAAGGTTGAACCACTCAAAAATCTTTGTGTCATTTATCTTTTAGCTTCCACACCACATCCACCCAAAATTTCACTTCTCCACCACTTGGTGAGCAAGATCGGTTGAAGGAATCGAGCACCTTAAAACTCAACACCATTCAAGTACCATTGTGATTAAGGAATTAGCGTCACCACGATGGAGGATGGCTCTCTTGGGTAGACTTAGTTAAGCGTCACTATGGTGGAGGAATGCTCCCGTGTGTGAGCTTGGTTAAGGTGATTACAATGGCTGAGGTAGCAATCATGTGTAAGCCTTGTTTTGTGTCCCGACTCTCGCTAGTGGGTTATACAACTACCGATGAGTGATGTTGAGGGGTTGTGATTGTGCCATTAACTCCACCACGGGTGTTGAGGGGTTGTGATTGTGCCATTGACTCCACCATGAGTGTTGAGGGGTTGTGATTGTGTCATTTAACTCCATCACGAGTGTTGAGGGGTTGTGATTGTGCCATTGAACTCCACCTTGTGAAGCCGGTAGTGTGTATGAAGTGTGTGGGACAACATTTGCAATCCGCGTAGCCGATTGTATTGAATTGTGTTGTGGGATGGTTAATGTTCTTGTTGTTGATCACTTGCGAGCCAATATAATGATGTTAACATAATGGTTTAATGAAGAACGTTTATTTCGAGAAAGTATGTGATGCATGAGGATTATACTAGAATGCATATGATGCTTAGTTTAAGCATGAACAAAGGTTTTTGCTTTTACAATTAATGATGCTATGAGCATGTGGTTTTGAAAGTGTTTTTGGTGTTCTAAAGTGCATGTTTTAAAGGAAGGCATATATTTGCAAAGGATGATGTTTTGGTTTTATAAAATGCATTGATGAATGTTTGGTTTAGCAATCCTCACTAAGCTTTATGCTTACGCTCCTTTGTTTCATCAATGTAGAGAATTTAGCAATCTAGGCAGCCCAAGAGCAAGGGGATTCCAAGAGTTTTTTGCTAAACAATGTATGTGGTTTACCCTTACTGTAATAAGAGGTAATGGGTGGGATTTCTACTCTTGTTTGTATTCAGAGATGTTAAACACCTAAAGCATGCTCAGTTTGCTTATTTTTGTTTGTAAATGGCCTTTGAGGTTTGACTTGTGCTTGAATGTGGCTTTTAGCTTTTGTATGGGTTGGAAGCCTAGTGAGCATGCCTATAGATCTAATGTTTGCATGAATAATGCTATGTTTTAGTTTATGCTTCGTAATGGTGGTCATTGATGCTTATACATGTTGAACGTATGTTGTGGCATGAATTGGAATGATTTCGGAGGTGATTATGTGAGAAAAACCAACAAATTGTGAAGTTGTAGGGCAAGGCGTATCGGAACGCCCTTGCCAGTTTCGGAACGGTGGCCTGGAATGGTCATGAGGTTTCGGAACGGGTAGGAACGTTCGAGAACATTTTGTTACTGGAAAGCAGTGTTTCGATACGAGTTTCGGAACGCACTCGCGTATCAAAATGGTCAACCTAGTTTCGAAACGACCGTTCCGATACAAGGTCTTGTGTTTCGAAACACCTGACCGTTGATTTGGAATTTGAACTATTTCATGTTTCTGTTTTCTTACGTTTGGTCCCTGAGTCTTGAATGCTTAATTAAATGATTTTGGATGATCCGTTTAAGATGAAATTTGACGTGTTAGCATGTTACATGACTAATTGAGGATTGGTAACCTTAAAACCTACAAAGTCTATGAAATTTCTGTAATTTGCAAAATGGTCACTAAAAATCATAAGTATGCAATTGAATCCTTAATTGAACTCCGATTGTTGTGTCGTTTCTTTCTAATGGTCTTGTTGGACACATAGGTTAATATTGTGCTTCTAGAGAAGATAAAAAGAAAAAAAGGTCGTCAATCGATGTTGACTTTTACAAGTTGACTTTGATTTTCCCCGTGTAATCTTCTTAGTTCGCCTCGGGCGTCTAGGCCGGGCTAAGGGGGTTACATTTGTTGGTATTAGAGCCATGTTGCGAAAGAATTGGGGATGTTAGTATGTGAAATTGGTATGTATTGATGTGTGTTGATTGAAAAGCAAGATTTTGATTAAATTTTAGAGCTTATGCCATGCTTGATTGATGTGAATCGCATGAGAGATGAATGTGATTGTACGATGATTATGTGATATTGATGGGTGCTGGTTGTGGATGATGGAAGGCATGATCAGTTTGATATACTCTTGTATGCTATATTATGCTAGAGGGAAATCGGGGTACCCAATGCCTTATTACTCTAGTTAAATGTTTTTGTAAACTTGTATCCTTGCTTGAGGCTGGCCTAAATCATGGTTTAATTTGTTTATGTTATTATGCCTTGTTAAGAATAGCACAATGAGTCCGAGGAGAGAGTTGGAATCGAACACGGTCGTAGCTGCGGGGGGGGGGGGGGGCAGGGTAAGCAGGGGAATGATGTTTCTTCTGTTTCGAATGTGCCTGTTTGGTCGTTCTTGTCTGGAGTTGAGGCGGTAGGGCATCATGAAGGGGCTGGCCCTGTGGTGAAAGTATTGTTATCAGTGGTTCAGGAGATGTCTGGAGCATCTCGGGTCGCAGTGAACGAAAAGATTGCGTATGTACCGTCTGTCAAACAAACTAGTTTGTCAAAACACCGTCTGCATGATTTGGGGGCTGTTGAGTATCATGAGTCAACGCCGGAGGCGTTCGAGGCTTGGTTAGTCAGTACGATTCCAATTCTGGAACAAGAAGGGTGTGACATCGCTTGTAAGTTGGGAAGCGTTGTCTCGTTAATGTTGGATGATGCTTGTGTTTGGTGGACATCTGTGTCGGTTGCATCGAATATCCATAATATGGATTGGGAGTTCTTTTTATCTGCCTTTAAGAGGAGGTATCTAGGAGATAATTTCTCGGGGGATAAGCAACGCGAGAGCGTGGCTACAGATGGCGATGGTGACCTGAATGGGGACAAGAGAGTTGTGAGTTCTGGCCTCAAGAGTGGGCACCGTAAGAGACTTCGTGGTAGAAGGTATCATTCGGGTTCGAGGTTTGTGTATGGTAGTGGTGCGGATCAAGTATATCCAGGTCAAAAAGTGGTGGTTCGTCTACCATAGTGTGGTCGTTTTGGAAGGCGACACACTAGGGTTTGTTGTGATAATGGAGCTTGTTGGAGTTGTGGTGCGACAGGACATGTGAAGCTTAATTGTCCTCAGATAGCGAGACCAGCTCCAGCGCGTGTAGTTGAGTCTCAGAGAGGCTGTGATTGCGATCGAGACAGGGTTCGGAGGTGGCAAGAAGGGCAGAGAGGTGCGAGGTGTTTGATGGTTGGGTCTTGGTTGAGTTGTGGGTCTGTTGGACATTTGAGGCGAGATTGTCCGATTTTAGCTCGGGGTGGTCAGGGTGGGATGTCTGTTGAGGCTCCCCGTGGTCGTGAGTGCAGTTATGGTTCTTTTCAACAAGGAGACCATGGTGGTTCTGTAGAAGAGGGTGTGGGTGTTCATCGCTTGGAGCACAGTGATGTGATTGCAGGCATCTTTACTGTGCAATCCATGTTCCTGTTATCTTTGCGTAGATTTGTTTTGCATCCTCTTGGGTAGTTGTTAGGGTCCAATAGTTGGTGAGTTTTGAATAGTGTCGTTATTGCTTTAAGAACAACATTGGTGAAGCAAGAAAAATTGAGATTAGAATAAGAGGTTGTTTCTGGTTTTGTTCGAGGATGTTATTAGTAAGTGTGAACAGGCATACATGCATAGTTAAAATCATTTGTATACATATATTACGTATATTGGTACATGCATACAATTGGCATAACATTAGAAGTATGCATACGTGTGCATAGGCATTAGTAAGGGCGTGTAAGCAATCATGCATATGAATGTTCTCACTTACTAGTAGCTAATTGGACCTGATAGTGATGTGTTATGATTAGGGTAGTTTGTGGGTTTAAAGTTTTGTTTTGGTGCTAGTTGAAGAGTGGGTGTGAGTTTAGAAAGTGAATAAGTTTACCGTTAGGAGTGAGTGTGGTCTAGCTTGGCTGGCCGGAAGAAAAGTTCCTAGGTGTTTTAAGGGCCTTGGCGGCTAGGTGATGAAGACGAGACCGTTTTGGTTAGAATGTGGCCGAGGTCGTTTGGTGTGTAGTTAAAAGCATTTTGAAGTAGCCGTGGGGTGCTGTAGGAAGAGTGGCTAAGTAGGTTGGGAAGGTTGTAGCGTATGCTTTTAGTTGGATGCAAGTGCTTGGAGAACGAGCTTTATGCGTGGTTATGTAAGCTCAAAAGTAATGTTGTTTTGGATGGGTCCTCCTGAGAGGGTGTTCTGTTGGCTGAGTGTAAGTAAACCTTCTTGAGATAGTTGATGTAAGTGAAGTAACAGTTGGAGACGGTGTTAGAGCCTCGTGATGAGGATTTTCGGTTGGTGAGTGGGTGGATTTTGGGTTTTCGTGTTAAGAAGTGTAGGGTTCATGGATTGCAAGGGTTTGAAATATCTAATGTTTCAAAAAAGAGCTGAATTTTAAGCAACTTTGATGGGTGTAGTTGCTTAAGGAGTATGGCCTGATGATGAAGTATCATGTTGGAAAAGCCAACGTTGTGGCCAATGCTTGAGCAGGAAAGTGGTAGTGGAGTTGAGGGCGATGTTGCGCGCTTGAGCGTATCACGGGATGGTGGTCTTGTTGCCAAATTGTGGGTGAAATCATCCCTGAACCAGTTGATCAGGGATAAGCAGTTGCTTGAAGATTCTCTTGTACCTTGTGTGCAAGATATCGTGGATGGAAAGCCTTAAGATTTTGGCTTCGGTGATGTTGGTGTTTTGAGCTTTGGGAATTGAATAGTGGTGCCAAATGATGATGAGTTGAGGTGCTCTATTCTGGATGAAGCCTTAGTAGTGGTTCTTTCGTAGTGTACCCTGGTAGTACGAAGGTGTGTCGTGGTTTGGGAGTGGGTGATGCCAGATAAAGTTAAAAAGGGTGTTTACAAGTTTGTAAGCAAATGTTTGGTTTGCTAGAGGGTGGAAGCTGAGCTTTGGTTTCTGTTGAGTGTCTAAAAGTTCTATTATTTACACCCTTTTTAACCCATATTTCTGCTGCATTCAAGCATCATTTCATTGCATTTAGGTTAGTTTTCACCAACACATCACAAATATATAAAAGGCACAGATTCTACTAAAAATGGTTGTTTTTGGCAGGTTGCCGCCGTCGTAGACAGTGAAGGCAGGCGCAGGGCAGAGAAGCAGGAAAGCTGAACTGGACAAGCAGACGAAGAAGACGAAGCTGTCATGGACCTGTCGTGACAGCAAGGTGACAGCAACTTTATGAAGAGGAAAAGCAAAGTGGACCTCGATAGATAGAGAAAAATCTGCTCGTCTGTCGTGTGAAAGCCACATATTTTTCCAAGCCCCGGATCAAAAGATATGTCAAGCCAAAGCTCAAGGAGAGGAAATTCCTAGAAACAAGGATGCGGCTGGAAAGTAGGAGTCTTTAGAGATTTAGTCTTTATTAGAATCTTACTTTTAATTAAAGTTGTAATCCTTGTTACCTTAGAGGACTTGAGCCCAAAGCTTATATAAGGGCATAGATTTAACCTAGGATCCAACAACCAATACCCCATAACCGAAACCTAAACCCCCCTGTCGTCCACCCGTCACCGACATGTTCTAAATTCCCCCTAGGGCCACGGGTTGTTTTGTAAAGTAGTTGCAAGGGTTGTTTTGTTTTAGGATTTTCCAGTTCAATAAAATAAACTTCAAGTTCTCTTATTTTGGTTTTAACATCTTGCAAGAGCATCGGGAGAGCATTGTGAGGTTATCCATTTACTTAGCATCGGGAGAGTTAAGTATACGAAAGAAATAAGAGCAAGTTCTCTAGTTTATAGTTGAACTATCTTGTGCCTAGGGATAGGGCAAGGTTAAGTGGCTAAGGAAGAATTCATACACATCGGTGTTCATCCTTCGATTCACGCCGGGAGGTATCATCAAAGACGTGATCATCGACAGACTTGGACCTAGGGATAGGCCAAGGCAGATCTGGGATTCTTGCCAAACTTGAAGAACAGAGTTGGTGTGTATGCTGCCGCGACAGCTAACGGACAGCCGCCGCGACAGGTGCTGTCGGCGACGGGAGCGACGACAGAACTGGAGTTCCTAAGCAATCCAATACCTGCACTACTGAGCCATTCAATACCAGCCCATTCTCTCTATCTTGATATCTTTACTATTTTATTTAAGTATTCTTTATTATTTTCGTGACAACCATCTTAAATATTTTTTTCCCCTTGTGCAGATAGCGAAGGAAATGGTTAGCCCAGTCCCTGTGGAGACGATATCCGATACTCTAGTATCACTTTACTACTTGCGTCGTGTACACTTGCACTACATTGCGATAGACACTTTTACACGCAACAAGTTTTTGGCGCCGTTGCCGGGGACTGGCAACACACTCTTACCCTAGCTTCTGCACTTTTCTTTTATTTTTTTTATTTTCTTTTTTATTTTTTTTATTTTTTTTTACAAAAAAAAAATTCAGGTGAAAATACAGGTTCAAGGGCATCAACATGCCAGGAAAAACCATTCGAGAGTTGATGTGGGAAAGTTCTTGTAATTACCGTAAAGATATGCTGCCAGGGCAGCAGCCGTGGCAGCAACAGGGGCAGCAATTGCCGACGCCGCAGCAGCAAATTTTTTTATGGTACGATCAAAACCCACAAATTTTTTTATATCATGACAGTTTTGCTACAGAACCCGACCTGCCCTGGCAATGTCATCATCCACAAGAGCAGTCAAAATCCTTAGAAGACACACTGCAAGCCTTCTTGGCACTCACTCAAAAAGTGTCAGCTTCTACGAACGCAAGTATCGCCAAGATGGATGAACTCTTGAGAAGACCAGTCCTCATTCATGCCACATATGAACCTGAAATCCTGAGGCAAGATGACGAGGATGCCCATGTTTTCGTTGATGGCAATGATCGAGGAGCCGGAATGGAGCAACACCGCGACAACGCTGAATGAAATTCAAGAGAATGTCACGGCAGCAACCACTTCCTCGGTAGAAACCGCCGCCTCGACAGAAACCGCCGACTTGACAGAAACTGTCGCCTCGACAGCAACTGCCGCCTCAACAGAAACTGCCGCCTCGACAGCAACTGCCGCCTCGACAAAAACTGCCGCCTCGGCAGCAACTGATGATGCAGCAGCAACCACGTCAGAGGCAAATTCTTAACCCACTACCTCGATTATGCCTGACCAAGATTGCACACATCCATCCCCGTCATGGCACTCGCACGACCACCTAGAAAAGCTACCCAATGACAATGCCTCACTGATGGAATATGAGCAGGTAATAAACGAACCTTTTGAATTATATGAAAACTCACCAATTCCATTGCAGGTATTAGAGGAACCAAAGCCGGTGGACATAGAATCATCAAAGTCTCTACTGATGGAGATTTACGAGTGGTCAACAGAATTTAGTATAGAGAGCGATGGCACTTACCAATGTCCCATTGACCTACAAAGTAACCTGCCAACGGACTGTCAAAATAACTGCCTGCCACAGCAGCAGGCACGACAGCAAGGGCTACAATCAACCACAACAACATTCAACGAAAACAAGGTAAGTTTGTGGCCGAATGTCAATTTGATTTTTTCTAATCATATATTCATACCCTCAGAAACATTACCAAGAAGGGAGGACTTCATGGACTACAAAGGGAAGAGAAAGAAAGAAGCCGCCACCATGAGAATATTCACCAGATGGAGGGTACAGATGGACTTCAAGAAGTACCGGAAACGACCCATCAAGCATCAATAGAACATAGAGTAGTTACTTTAGGAATGCCCCTCAAGGCACTCCTAACTTAACTTATTTTATTTTATTTTTATCTTATTTTATCTTTAATATTTTAGGATTTAGAAATTTGATATTAGTTTTTAGTTTGTTTTTGTTATTAGGTAAATAGAGAAAAACCCGTGCAATGACGATACAAGCAAACCGAGGAAGCTCTGCCTCCACCCCTGTCGCGGGCAGCACTCATACTCTCAGGGCAGCACCCACAGCTCCTCGGACATCTAGGTCGTAGAGCAACCAGCCAGCCTGCCCCAAAGCCCAGAATCCGCCGCAAAATCTGCCTCAGCAGCAGCAGTGAAGACAGCGCTTAAAATTTAAGTTTCTTATTTTCTTCTTATTGCTGCCTGCCTTATCTATATTTTGTGATATACTGCCTTCATTTTTATTTTCTTTCATTTGCATTGAGGGCAATGCAACCCTTGAGTTTGGGGGTGGCAACCCTCCGTTTTAATAGAGTCTAAGTACATCATAATTAATTGTTGTGTCTTATTTATTTTTCTTAAAAAAAATTGAAAAGTTTAAAAATGTTGGCTTAAAACTGTGAAGTAAACTTACCTGTCATGACAGCTCTGTCGTGGCAGCAACTTTAGGACAGTTTAAGGAGAAGTTTAGAGCCTTTCTATAGTTCTGAAAAACTTAAACACCATTTGTGACTGTTATATTGCTTAGATTTCTTTTAGCCAAACTAGAATAGGATGCTTAGTACTTGAATAACCCCTAGAGGTGCCTAACACTGGCTCTAGGAAAGAATTTTAGCAAAAGAAATTCAAAAACCTAGAGGTGCCCGAAACCGGCTCTAGAAAGCTAACTAGAGGTGCCCAAAACTGGCTCTAGAAAAACTTAGCTTGAAAATAGAAAAGAAGCATGAAAATGTGCCTTCCAAAAAAAAAAAAAACTTTGGCATAAAATTTCAAGTTAAAAAGTTGAATATTCTAGTGAAACTAAGATAATCTTAGCATATAACTGTTCACAAGCATGCACACACTGCACAAGGACTATAGGGAGATTCCGGACAGATCCTAATCTTTCCGACAGGTTGCTGCCGCCATAGAGAATGAGCGACGGGTAAGGGACAGTTCACTGTTTGAAGGCCAACACAAAAATTTTCATTTTTCTTTTAAGTCTTAATTGCTTGAGGACAAGCAAAAACTTGAGTTTGGGGGTGTGTTGAGTGTCTAAAAGTTCTATTATTTACACCCTTTTTAACCCATATTTCTGCTGCATTCAAGCATCATTTCATTGCATTTAGGTTAGTTTTCAGCAAAACATCACAAATATATAAAAGGCACAGATTCTACTAAAAATGGCTGTTTTTGGTAGGTTGCCGCCGTCGTAGACGGTGAAGGCAGGCGCAGGGCAGAGAAGCAGGAAAGCTAAACTGGACAAGCAGACGAAGAAGACGAAGCTGTCATGGACCTGTCGTGACAGCAAGGTGACAGCAACTTTATGAAGAGGAAAAGCAAAGTGGACCTCGATAGGTAGAGAAAAATCTGCTCGTCTATCGTGTGAAAGCCACATATTTTTCCAAGCCCCGGAGCAAAAGATATGTCAAGCCAAAGCTCAAGGAGAGGAAATTCCTAGAAACAAGGATGCGGCTGGAAAGTAGGAGTCTTTAGAGATTTAGTCTTTATTAGAATCTTACTTTTAATTAAAGTTGTAATCCTTGTTACCTTAGAGGACTTAAGCCCAAAGCTTATATAAGGGCATAGATTTAACCTAGGATCCAACAACCAATACCCCATAACCGAAACCTAAACCCCCCTGTCGTCCACCCATCACCGACATGTTCTAAATTCCCCCTAGGGCCACGGGTTGTTTTGTAAAGTAGTTGCAAGGGTTGTTTTGTTTTAGGATTTTTCAGTTCAATAAAATAAACTTCAAGTTCTCTTATTTTGGTTTTAACATCTTGCAAGAGCATCGGGAGAGCATTGTGAGGTTATCCATTTACTTAGCATCGGGAGAGTTAAGTATACGAAAGAAATAAGAGCAAGTTCTCTAGTTTATAGTTGAACTATCTTGTGCCTAGGGATAGGGCAAGGTTAAGTGGCTAAGGAAGAATTCATACACATCGGTGTTCATCCTTCGATTCACGCCGGGAGGTATCATCAAAGACGTGATCATCGACAGACTTGGACCTAGGGATAGGCCAAGGCAGATCTGGGATTCTTGCCAAACTTGAAGAATAGAGTTGGTGTGTCTGCTGCCGCGACAGTTAACGGACAGCCGCCGCGACAGGTGCTGTCGGCGACGGGAGCGACGACAGAACTGGAGTTCCTAAGCAATCCAATACCTGCACTACTGAGCAATTCAATACCAGCCCATTCTCTCTATCTTGATATCTTTACTATTTTATTTAAGTATTTTTTATTATTTCCGTGACAACCATCTTAAATATTTTTTTCACCTTGTGCAGATAGCGAAGGAAAGGGTTAGCCCAGTCCCTGTGGAGACGATATCCGATACTCTAGTATCACTTTACTACTTGCGTCGTGTACACTTGCACTATATTGCGATAGACACGTTTACACGCAACAGTTTCCTCCTAGGTGTAGCAACCGTTGGGGATCCCAGAGTGGGAAGTAGGGCAAGATTACTGTGGATTCGTGTTTGGTTTACCTTTGACATTGTCAAAGAGAAATTTTTGTTTGGGTGATTGTTGATCGTTTTGCAAGAGTGCACATGCCTTAGCAGTGCATAGTACGAGTGCGTTGGATAAGTTGGCTAAGTTGTTTGTTGCTAAGTGTGTGCGTTGTACGGAGTGCTGAAGTCTAATGTATCAGATAGAGATACTAGGTTCTCATCGAGGTTTTGGGAATAGTTGAGTCAAGCTTGGGATACGCGGTTGAGTTTTGGTACTTCTTATCATCCTTTGAATGATGGGCAGTCGGAGCGTGTTATCCAGGTGCTTGAGGATATGTTGAGATGCTATGTATAGATTTCCAAGGTTCTTCGGAAAGGTATTTGCCCTTGGTTGAGATTTCTTGTAACATTAGTTACCGGGCAAGTATTCAAATGGCTCCATACGGGGCTTTATATGATAGAAAGTGTAGAATGCCACTTTGATTGGGCGAAAACAGGGCAATAGTTGGTTCGATGCTGGATATGTCGAAAGGAACCACCAGGAAGGTGAAGCTCGTTTGTGAGCGTCTGAAGGCAACGTCAGATCGGCAAAAATCTTACGCGGGTCTGAAGCGTAAGAGTTCGCGGTTGGCGAACGTGTGATCTTGAAGTAATCACCTTGGAAGAAGGTGATAAGATTTGGGTGTTAGGGTAAGCTTAGCCCGAGGTTTATTGGACCATATGAGGTGGAGGAGAGTTTTAATTCTGTGGCTTATCGGTTGAGGTTGCCTCCCGAGTTGGAAAAGATTCACGATGTGTTTCATGTCTTGGTGTTGCGGAGGTATAGATCGGATCCTTCGTTTGTGATGTATGTTGAGGAGGTAGAGTTGAATCTAGATTTGTCTTATGATGAGGAATCATTGAGGATTCTGGATGTAAGTAGCAAAGTTCTTTGTGGCAAGTTGATAGAGCATGTGAAGGTGTTGTGGCGACACCGAGGAGTTGAGAAGGCCACGTGTGAAAGCAGAGCAGTCATGTTAAAGCGGTTCCCACATCTTTTTCCTTTCGGGTAAAATTTCAAGGAAGAAATTTTCTAAGTGGGGGAGAGTTGTAACGCCCTTATTTTGGGCCTAGAAGTTTTGGATATCGGACCGGACCGGTCGGGAACGGTTCAAATCGAGTTTGGTGATTTAAGGAAATTAATGATCGTGATAGGATAGAAATATGGTAAAAATTGCTAAAATCCTCTAAAATTATGTTTAATAGGTTGGTCAAATCAATTTTACAAAGAGAGTTTCGGAAGAGGTACATTTTGGGTAGTGACCAAAATGTAAAGTTTCAAAACTGTGGAAAAATGTGATTTTAAAAGAGGAGCCAAAATCTTAGAATCTTTAGGGAACTTTATGGAAATTTAGCCTTTCCTTAATATGACATGTGTTTTAAAAGGGATTTTAAAGTGATTTAATAAAGGGTTTTTTATTAAATTAAAATTAATAAATTAGAAAAATAAGATTTCACTTGACGTAACTACCTTTCTCTTCTTATTTTCAGCCAAACACAATTTTAACTCATTTTCTCCAGAATTCTTTTCTCCCAAACACTCTCTTAATATTTTCCAAAAAAACTTCAAGAATTCTTTCAAGTTCTTCAAGATTTTTGCTAAGGAAAACTTATCATTCATTGAGGAAAGCAAGGATTGGAGGTAAATCCCGTTCTCAACCTTCAATCTAGGTTCTTTATTGAAATTCCCAAGATCTTTGTCTTCTAATTAATGTATTTAGTCGAGTTTTCATAATAGTATTGATTTGTGATTGAAATCTTGCAAAAATGAGATGAAATCCTTGATTTTCGGACTTGTTTTGTTAAGCTATGTTTTAGATTGATTTTAATTGAGTTTTGAGGTGGTTAATATGTTGAAAAGAGGTTTTGTTGATATAGATCCCGAAATCCTTGAGATCCTTGAGTTTCTTGGTAGTTCTAGTTTGGTTTTTGAGGTGAAATGTGGAAGTAATGCTTGTTGGAGGTATAAGGATGGGTTTAGGTTGATTTTAGATGTGTTTTGATGTTTAAAATTGATTGGAAGTGATGTATGTTGGCTGGGCTTGGTTTAGGAAGCAATCGATTGAGTTTTCGGTTGTTTCGGTTGGGTGAATTGGTGTAGTTTGGGTGAGGAACGAGTTTATGTTTAGTTGCTGGTGTTGAAATGCATTTTAATGCATTTAGATCTCTGTTTTGATGATGTAAAAATAGGGGATCTTGATCCGGAATCAAACGAAGCATTTTGGACGCTTCAGAGGGGTGATCTTTGCGTCGGTAAGTGTGGTTTCGAGTATTGGTGATTGGAAATGGATTTTCCAGCTTTGTAACGCTTTGAGCGTGGTCTTGGGAGCATATTGTAAGTTTGAAACACTTAGCTAAGTTCAAGAGTAAGTAAATCGAAAGTCTCTCTCGGATTGTGCTATGTTTTGGTTTAAAATGCAATTGATTTAAATGTGTTTTGATTATTGTTTTAAAGCATGTTTTGAGCAATGATGTTGCTGGTTTTAAATGCCATTTTGTTAAGGATGCACATGGTAAGTGATCCTTGAGTTTATATGATTTATACGATAGATTTTAAGCAGGTTAATGCTTGTGAAAGTGGCATTGTCGTTTATGCTTGTAAAACAATGAATTAATGATGATTGATGATTGTGTTGGCAAGCGATGATAGATTGTTTTGGTTATTTTAATCGGATATAGTTAGTCGGCTATAGGATTGGGTGCACCGTGAATAAAGTCACCTTGGATGTCGAGGGGTTGTGATTGTGCCGTAATCTCCATCCAAGTACCCTAGCGATTGAGGAATTAGCGTCACCACGATGGATGATGGCTCTCGTGGGTAGACTTAGTTAAGCGTCACTACGGTGGAGGAATGCTATCGTGTGTGATCTTGGTTAAAATGATTACAATGGTTGAGGTAGCTCTCATGTGTAAGCCTTGTTTTGTGTCCCGACTTTCGCTAGTGGGTTATACAACTACCGATGAGTGATGTTGAGGGGTTGTGATTGTGCCATTAACTCCACCTCGGGTGTTGAGGGGTTGTGATTGTGCCATTTAACTCTATCACGGGTGTTGAGGGGTTGTGATTGTGCCATTGAACTCCGCCTTGTGAAGCTGGTAGTGTGTATGAAGCGTGTGGGACAACGCTTGCAATCCGCGTATATGGTTGTATTGAATTGTGTGGTGGGTTGGTTAATGTTCTTGTTGTTGATCACTTGCGAGCCAATATAACGATGTTGACATAATGATTTAATGAAGAACGTTTATTTCGAGAAAGCATGTGATGTTTGAGAATTATACTAGAATGCATATGATGCTTGGTATAAGCATGAACAAAGATTTTTGTTGTTACAATTAATGATGCTATGAGCATGTGGTTTTGAAAGTGGTTTTGGTGTTCTAAAGTGCATGTTTTAAAGGAAGACATATATTTGCAAAGGATGATGTTTTGGTTTTATAAAATGCATTGATGAATATTTGGTTTAGAAATCCTCACTAAGCTTTATGCTTACGCTCATTTGTTTCATCAATGCAGAGAATTGAGCAATCGAGGCAGCCCAAGAGCAAGGGGTGTAACCCCCTTAACCCGGCCTAGACGGTTGACCCGAATTAAGAAGATTACACGGGGAAAACCAAAGTCAACCCGAAAGTCAACCTTGATTAACGACCCCTTTTTTTTCTTTTTAAACTTGTCTAGATGCACATTAACCCTAGTTGTGATCAAACAAACAACATACTCAAAGAACATAAACATCAGAGATCAAACAGGGACCCAATTGAACAAATTACAACTTTAGGGACCAATTTGTAAATTCTGGTAATTATAAGGACTTAACCCAAATTAAAGTTACCAACTTGAAATTAATCATGTTTCATGCATCTCTGTCAAATTTCAGCTCAAACAGACATCCCAAACTCATACAATAGCACAAACAAGAATCGGGACCAAAATGCAAACATTTTGAAACATATAACTGCCAATGTCAGCCCCCAACGGTCAGGTGTTCCGAAACAGGGAGAGCCTGTTTCGAAACGCGGGGCCGTTCCGCAACGCGTACCGAAACGAGGGTTGGCAGAGGCCTTTTCGTTTCGGAACGGTGTCTCCCGTTTCGGACGCCTGGGTTGCTACAAGGCACCCGTTCCGAAACGGAGGCTCCTGTTCCGATACGGCCTGCACAGATTGCAGAAAAAATTCATGCTTAAACACACAATTGACCAACCAATCATACTCCAAATGCAACCAAACTTTACCAGCAACTCATACAACATACAAGAGACATATTTGCATCAACCTATTATCATTATATCCTCATATATGAAAAGCCCCAAATCTAAAGGCATGCTTCCTACTCAAGCAAACCATTCATGCACTAAAACCTCCAAACCAACACATAATGGCCAATTACATGTACCAACATTAACAACAACATAAATCCAAAATAGGGAGTCCAAAACATCTCCCAAAACAACAACATAGATCCCCCATTGCCAAAAACCAAAAGCTAAAAGTGTTTAAGAAAACCTTCCCATACATGAGCTTATCTTCCACTTGATTGCTTGCCTTCCTTGCTGCCCTTAATGCACCTTAATGTTCTGCATTATTGGTTTAAGAAAAAAAAAGAGAGAGAGCGTAAGCAAAAGCTTAGTGAGGAAAGCTCAAATAAACCATTCAATAATGCATTTATAAAACACTTTTATAAATCATACATCAAAATACATTTAGACATGCTCACAAGCAATCTCAACCAAGCATCTCATGCTTCATATCATAACATGTCATATTGGCCACAAGTGATAATTACCATCTTTTAATAAGATCAACATAAGACTCACACATGGACTTTTAAACACCATTGTGATCTTATCCCCATGGACTTTTAAACACCATGGCCCATGGACTTTTAAACACCATGGCAAGGACCACACAAGGACTTTTAAACACCTTTGTGTCCTTAACAAGTTTCACCTCAAGGACTTTTAAACACCTTGGCCCATGGACTTTTAAACACCATGACATGAATCACCCCAAGGACTTTTAAACACCTTGGCCCCAAGGACTTTTAACCACCTTGGAAAGGACCACACAAGGACTTTTAAACACCTTTGTGTCCGTAACAAGAACCATCCAAGGACTTTTAACCACCTTGATGTTCTTAAGTAAACTAGGCTCACTCAAGGACTTTTAACCACCTTGGTGACCTTAACCTTTTCAAAACATCACTTGCCAATGTACATCATTTATCATCAATAATCCACTGTTTTAAAGCATTTAACCAAGCCATAAACATCATGCATCTTAAAGCATTAAACCACATTTAAACAATGTTCAAAAGCAAGGAACTCTAACCTTGAGCTTCCTTAAACACATGGCTTATAATCTCAGCAAACAAACATGCTAGATATGCTTTAAAAACAGAATTTAAACATGCAACAAACACATTGCACCCAACCATCACATGGTTCCTCATCAAGAGAGTTTTTCCGAAAACTTACTCTTGAGCTTAGCAAAGTTGTTTAGACTTAGACTAAGCTCCCAAACCTCCGAAACATTGGTTTCAAAGCCGAAACCCAAAATCCACTCACCGATTTCGTTTCGCTTCTTGCCGAAACACCAAATCAAGCTTCCGGATCACCACCACTTGGATCCAAAGATGACTCCCCTATTTTAACACATCAAAACAGTAGATTAATGCATCATCATGCACTAATAGCTTCAATGAAAGCACCTAAACTCGCTGCTCTCATCCACACTCCATTTTCGGCCACCAAACACAACCGAAAATGCATCTAAACAACTCCTCAACAAAGCCCAGCCATAAACCATCAAAACTAAGCATCCTTAAACATCACCCAACATCTAAAAAGGACCTAACAACATCCTTATACCTCCAGCAACAACAGATCCACAAGATCACCCAAAAACAACCAAGAATCACAAGCTAAACTTAGGAAATTCAACCTATCCGGGATTGCATTAGTTAAAACTCAATTTCCAATCAATTTAACATTCATTTAGCATCAAAAATACACCTCAAATCACTGCTTTAACAGATCATACGAAAATTTACCAAAATCAATCAAATCTTGCATTTAAAAGCCAAGATCCATAACACAACCTTAAAACCATTTATAAAACACAATTTAAGGATTGAGAACTTGGGAATTTCAATAAAGAACTTAGAGTTCAGAGGAGAAGGACGTTCTTACCTCCAAACTTGAGTTTCTCCCTTTTAGAATCAAGTTTTCTTGAAAATCCACTTAGCAAATGGTGAGGTTTTGTTGTAGAGATGATTAGCAATCAAAAGGTAATTAAAAAGATGAATTTAGGTGAAAAAATCAGAGAGAAAAGCTCTGGAGAAAAGGTGTTTGGCTTGAGAGAAAATGAGAGAAAATAGAATTGAGAGAAAAGTTAGTTAAAACCAAAATATCTTCCCTCCACTTTGTTTTTTTATTTAAAACCTTTTAATTAATCATTTAATATCTTTTGAAAATCTGGAGAAACTCCCATTGGGTAAATAGCTCCTTAAAGATTCAAAGTTTCAATCCTTTTTAAAACAGTCTCACAGTTTTCAAAAATTACATTTTGGTCACTAGCCCAAAATGTCACACTTCCAAACCTCATTTTGCAAAATTGATTTCACAGTTCACTTATATATATTAAAAGATGATTTTAGAACATTTTTCCATATTTTTAATGCAAATCGAACTAGGTTTTCCTAATTTCACCTTTTTAGATTCGAACAGCACTTTGACCGAACCGGTCAACGCCTAAAACTTCTAAGCCCAAAACCGGGGCGTTACAACTCTCCCCCCCTTAAGAAATTTCGTCCTCGAAATTTACCTGAAGGAAAGAGATAAGGAAACTGCTTCAGCATGTCATCCTTTCGCTCCCACGTGGCTTCCTCAACACCGCAATGCTTCCACAGCACCTTTACCAACTCAATGGTCTTGCCACGAAGAACCTTGCTATCTGAATCCAGAATCCTCACCGGCTCCTCGTCATAAGTCAAATCCGGATTCAATTCTACCTCTTCCACATGCATCACATGCGAAGGATCAGATCTATACTTCCGGAGCATAGAAACATGAAACACATCATGAATCTTCTCCAACTCTTGAGGTAACCTCAACCTGTACGCAACAGGACCCACACGCTCAACCACCTCGTATGGTCCAATGTACCTAGGGCTCAACTTACCCTTCCGGCCAAACCTCATCACCTTCTTCCAAGGCGAAACCTTCAGAAACACACGGTCACCCACCGCATACTCAATCTCCTTACGCTTCAAATCCGCGTAAGACTTCTGCCGATCAGAAGCTGCCTTCAAATGCTCACAAATGAGCTTCACCTTCTCGGTGGTTCCCTTCAACAAAGCCGGCATCGAAACCAACTTCTGACCCGTTTCAGCCCAACAAAGAGGATTCCTACACTTCCTCCCATACAAAGCCTCATAAGGTGCCATTTGAATACTTGCCTGATAACTATTGTTATAAGCAAACTCAACCAAAGGCAAAAGCTTCTCCCAAGAGCCCTGAAACTCAATCACGCAGCACCTCAACATATCCTCCAAAATCTGAACAACACGTTCAGACTGACCATCCGACTGAGGATGATAGGATGTACTGAAATTCAACCTCGTACCCAGAGCTTGATGCAAACACTGCCAGAACCGCGATGTGAATCTCGGATCCCTATCCGACACAATCGACTTAGGCACACCATGCAGCCGCACAATCTCAGCAATGTACAGCTCCGCAAGCTTATCCAAAGAAAACGTGGTATGCACAGACAAGAAATGAGCACACTTCGTCAGTCGATCCACAATCACCCACACCGAATTCTTCTTCGATGGTGACAAAGGTAAACCAGATACAAAATCCATGGTAACCCTTTCCCACTTCCACTCAGGAATTCTCAACGGTTGCAACAACCCTGAAGGAAACTGGTGCTCAGCCTTAACTCGCTGACACACCATACACTTGCTGACAAACTCCGCAACATCTTTCTTTAAACCCACCCAATAGTACTCATCACGAAGATCTCGATACATCTTAGTACTACCAGGGTGCATAGCAAAAGGACTACTATGACCTTCAGTCAGAATAGCACGCCTCAACTCAGCATCATTGGGCACTACTATCCGACTCCCAAAACACAACACTCCATCATCATTAAAGCAGAAATCCGAAGGTCTACCCTCCGCGATATCCTGTACATGAGACACCAAGGAATCATCCAGCAACTGCTTTTCCTTGATCAACTGAACCAGAGATGGTTTCACTTGCAACTCAGCCACAAGACCACCATCGCGCGAAATACTCAAACTGGCAAACATAGCCCTCAGCTCAACAGCTACCTTCCTACTCAAGGCATCCGCTACAACATTAGCCTTCCCAGGGTGATACTCAATCGTCAAATCATAATCCTTGAGCAACTCCACCCAACGTCGCTGCCTGAGATTCAACTCCTTATGAGACATCAGATACTTCAAACTCTTGTGATCCGTGTACACAATACACTTCTCACCATACAGGTAATGTCTCCAGATCTTCAGAGCAAAAACCACTGCAGCCAACTCAATGTCATGCGTAGGATAATTGCGCTCATGCACCTTCAACTGCCGCGATGCATAAGCTACCACCCTACCCTCTTGCATCAACACACATCCCAAACCAACATAGGACGCATCGCTATACACCACAAACTCTTTCCCTAATTCAGGTTGAACCAAGATAGGAGCTTGCGTCAAAGCCGCCTTAAGCTTCTCAAAAGCCTGCTGTCTCGCCACTGTCCACTCATACTTAACATCCTTCTGCAACAACTTTGTCAAAGGTGCAGCAATCTTAGAAAACCCATCCACAAACCTTCGGTAGTATCCCGCCAAACCAAGGAAACTACGAACCTCGTGAACAGACTTAGGAACCTTCCAATTCATCACCGCCTCAATCTTCTGAGGATCAACCTGAATCCCCTTGGCAGAAACCACATGCCCAAGAAACACCACCTCCTTAAGCCAGAACTCACACTTGCTCAGCTTAGCGTAAAGCTGATTCTCCAACAAAGCTTGCAAAACAATTCTCAAATGCTCTTCATGCTCCTCCTCAGTACGCGAGTACACGAGGATATCATCAATGAACACCACAACAAACTTGTCCAGGTATTCATGAAACACACGATTCATCATGTCCATGAAAGCAGCAGGAGCATTTGTCAAACCAAACGGCATCACAAGGAACTCATAATGCCCATACCTTGTCCTGAAAGCTGTCTTAGGCACATCCACATCCTTCACCTTCAACTGGTAATACCCTGACCTCAAGTCAATCTTAGAGAACACAGCAGCTCCCCGAAATTGATCAAAGAGATCATCAATCCTCGGCAAAGGATACCGATTCTTGATAGTCAACTTGTTCAGCTGACGGTAATCAATGCACATCCTCATAGTGCCATCCTTCTTCTTCACGAACAAGACAGGTGCACCCCAAGGCGACACACTCGGCCGAATGAAACCACGCTCAAGCAACTCTTGCAACTGCGTCTTCAGCTCTTTCAGCTCCTTAGGTGCCATTCTATAGGGAGTAATGGACACAGGAGTTGTATTCTCATACAGCTCAATTCCAAACTCCACCTCGCGATTAGGAGGTAAACCAGGCAACTCCTCAGGAAACACACCAGGAAACTCCTTCACAACCCTGATATCTTGCACACGCAACTCCTTAGAGCTAGGATTCATCACAAAAGCTAGGTAAGCCTCACAGCCTTGCCTCAGCATCCGGCTTGCCTCCAACGTAGACACCACATTGGCAAGAAACTTCACATTCTCACCAACCACAACAACTTCATAATCATCCGCAAGCTTCAGCGAAACTCGCTTATTTTCACAATCCACCACAGCACGATGCTCAGCAAGCCAATCCATACCAAGGATTACATCAAAACCATAGAAAGGTAACTCCATAAGGTCAACATGAAAAACATGATCTTGAACAACCAAAGAACACCTTCTATACAGCTTTCGAGTCACAACAGTCTCACCAAAAGAACTAGTGACACGCATACCAACATCCAAAGACTCAACAGGCAAACCAAGCAATTCAGCATGCTCACGCAATATATAAGAGTGCGTAGATCTAGAATCAATCAAGGAAAGTAATGACAAGGATTGCAGAGTAAAAGTACCTGCGATCACATCCGCATCATTCCTCCCCTCACGCTGAGCAAACACTCTAGCCTGTCCACCACCCTCTGGCTGTACAGCTACAACATGAGCTACACCTCGGCCACCTTCCTCTCTCCGCTGAAAATTACCACGGCCGCGCCCACGACCTCTCTATGCCGCTGCAACAACAGGAGCACGAACTTGGCCACCAGCCAACATAGGACAATCACGCCTCAAACGATCCGAAGATCCACAGTTCCAGCAACCATTACCAGCTGCCGCAACAGGAGCTTGCACTTCCCTCACAGCACGAGGACAATCACGTTTCATGTGACCATGCGAACCACATATCCAACAAGCACTCGGATCAGCTCTAGCGTTGCCTCCCCGAGCAGGTGCTCCACCACCTCGCTTAGCCGAGGACTGATACTTCTGATCACGTCCCCTCTTGTTCCGTCCACCACTGGAACTATATTAAGCTGCCCGCTTACCAGCACTTGCCCCAGCACCTCTAGCAGATAAACCCAAGTTCATCTCAATATCCTTGGCTCGGCCCACCAACACATCAAAATCATCATACTCGGTAGCCAGCACATACATCTTCACATCCGTCACTAAGCCATACCGGAACCTTTCACACCTCGCTCGCTCATCCGGGACAAGCTCAGGTGCATATTGACTGAGTCGAACAAACTGTACTTCATACTCAGCCACCGTCATGCTCCCTTGGGTAAGAGACATGAACTCCCTCTTTTTCTCATCTAGGTACCTCACACCCAGATACCTTCTCTTGAACACATTCTAAAAGAATGTCCAAGTCACATCAGCTTCTGCCATCCCAGCAATAGTGGTTGTCCACCACGTATATGCATCCTTCTGCAGCAAGGACACAACACAGCCAAGCTTCTGCACATCAGTGCAACTCATCTGTCCCAAGATTCTCTTGGTACTCTCTAACCAAGCCTCAGAACCTTCAGCAGACATACCCCTGAACTCAGTCCCTCCCAGACTGCGCAACCGCTCCAAAGGTAGTCTAACTCCAGCATCTTCCTGATGCCCAGCTCCACGAGCTCCAGCTACCGCTGCTTGGAAAGCACCAGCTATAGCTTGAATTAACACCGTCATGTCAGGAACAGGTTGCCCCTGACCGGCCTCAGGTCTAGCAGCCTCAGCACCAGCTGCAGCTCCAGCTTCTTCAGCCCCAGCACCACCACCACCAGGTGGAGGAGGTAAAACCGCACTCTCAACATTCTCCTCATTTTCATTCTCATTCTGAGCCGTAGCTCGCACATTACTCCTCAACTCTCTACGAGGTGCCATACTATGAATATGCAATCACAATGCAAATAAACAAAGTCAGGCCCAGCAAGGTAAGCAATCCAAGTACTCAAGCTCATTTCCAACTAAAATCAACATCATTTCATTAGCTTTGATTTGGCAATGGGTACCCACAACATGCTTCATCACAGCATACATCTCAATTGCAACATACATGCAATTTACTCAACATGCTTTCACCCAACAAGCATACAAGGCATACATACCTCAAACATTCACATACACATTCCCAATTACTCGAGAACCTGGCTCTGATACCACCAAATGTAACCCCCTTAACCCGGCCTAGACGGTTGACCCGAATTAAGAAGATTACACGGGGAAAACCAAAGTCAACCCAAAAGTCAACCTTGATTAACGACCCTTTTTTTTTCTTTTTAAACTTGTCTAGATGCACATTAACCCTAGTTGTGATCAAACAAACAACATACTCAAAGAACATAAACATCAAAGATCAAACAGGGACCCAATTGAACAAATTACAACTTTAGGGACCAATTTGTAAATTCTGGTAATTATAAGGACTTAACCCAAATTAAAGTTACCAACTTGAAATTAATCATGTTTCATGCATCTCTGTCAAATTTCAGCTCAAACAGACATCCCAAACTCATACAATAGCACAAACAAGAATCGGGACCAAAATGCAAACATTTTGAAACATATAACTGCCAATGTCAGCCCCCAACGGTCAGGTGTTCCGAAACAGGGAGAGCCTGTTTCGAAACGCGGGGCCGTTCCGCAACGCGTACCGAAACGAGGGTTGGCAGAGGCCTTTTCGTTTCGGAACGGTGTCTCCCGTTTCGGACGCCTGGGTTGCTACAAGGCACCCGTTCCGAAACGGAGGCTCCTGTTCCGATACGGCCTGCACAGATTGCAAAAAAAATTCATGCTTAAACACACAATTGACCAACCAATCATACTACAAATGCAACCAAACTTTATCAGCAACTCATACAACATACAAGAGACATATTTGCATCAACCAATTATCATTATATCCTCATATATGAAAAGCCCCAAATCTAAAGGCATGCTTCCTACTCAAGCAAACCATTCATGCACTAAAACCTCCAAACCAACACATAATGGCCAATTACATGTACCAACATTAACAACAACATAAATCCAAAATAGGGAGTCCAAAACATCTCCCAAAACAACAACATAGATCCCCCATTGCCAAAAACCAAAAGCTAAAAATGTTTAAGAAAACCTTCCCATACATGAGCTTATCTTCCACTTGATTGCTTGCCTTCCTTGCTGCCCTTAATGCACCTTAATGTTCTGCATTATTGGTTTAAGAAAAAAAAGAGAGAGAGCGTAAGCAAAAGCTTAGTGAGGAAAGCTCAAATAAACCATTCAATAATGCATTTATAAAACACTTTTATAAATCATACATCAAAATACATTTAGACATGCTCACAAGCAATCTCAACCAAGCATCTCATGCTTCATATCATAACATGTCATATTGGCCACAAGTGATAATTACCATCTTTTAATAAGATCAACATAAGACTCACACATGGACTTTTAAACACCATTGTGATCTTATCCCCATGGACTTTTAAACACCATGGCCCATGGACTTTTAAACACCATGGCAAGGACCACACAAGGACTTTTAAACACCTTTGTGTCCTTAACAAGTTTCACCTCAAGGACTTTTAAACACCTTGACCCCAAGGACTTTTAAACACCTTGGCCCATGGACTTTTAAACACCATGACATGAATCACCCCAAGGACTTTTAAACACCTTGGCCCCAAGGACTTTTAACCACCTTGGAAAGGACCACACAAGGACTTTTAAACACCTTTGTGTCCGTAACAAGAACCATCCAAGGACTTTTAACCACCTTGATGTTCTTAAGTAAACTAGGCTCACTCAAGGACTTTTAACCACCTTGGTGACCTTAACCTTTTCAAAACATCACTTGCCAATATACATCATTTATCATCAATAATCCACTGTTTTAAAGCATTTAACCAAGCCATAAACATCATGCATATTAAAGCATTAAACCACATTTAAACAATGTTCAAAAGCAAGGAACTCTAACCTTGAGCTTCCTTAAACACATGGCTTATAATCTCAGCAAACAAACATGCTAGATATGCTTTAAAAACAGAATTTAAACATGCAACAAACACATTGCACCCAACCATCACATGGTTCCTCATCAAGAGAGTTTTTCCGAAAACTTACTCTTGAGCTTAGCAAAGTTGTTTAGACTTAGACTAAGCTCCCAAACCTCCAAAACATTGGTTTCAAAGCCGAAACCCAAAATCCACTCACCGATTCCGTTTCGCTTCTTGCCGAAACACCAAATCAAGCTTCCGGATCACCACCACTTGGATCCAAAGATGACTCCCCTGTTTTAACACATCAAAACAGTAGATTAATGCATCATCATGCACTAATAGCTTCAATGAAAGCACCTAAACTCGCTGCTCTCATCCACACTCCATTTTCGGCCACCAAACACAACCGAAAATGCATCTAAACAACTCCTCAACAAAGCCCAGCCATAAACCATCAAAACTAAGCATCCTTAAACATCATTCAACATCTAAAAGGACCTAACAACATCCTTATACCTCCAGCAACAACAGATCCACAAGATCACCCAAAAACAACCAAGAATCACAAGCTAAACTTAGGAAATTCAACCTATCCGGGATTGCATTAGTTAAAACTCAATTTCCAATCAATTTAACATTCATTTAGCATCAAAAATACACCTCAAATCACTGCTTTAACAGATCATACGAAAATTTACCAAAATCAATCAAATCTTGCATATAAAAGCGAAGATCCATAACACAACCTTAAAACCATTTATAAAACACAATTTAAGGATTGAGAACTTGGGAATTTCAGTAAAGAACTTAGAGTTCAGAGGAGAAGGACGTTCTTACCTCCAAACTTGAGTTTCTCCCTTTTAGAATCAAGTTTTCTTGAAAATCCACTTAGCAAATGGTGAGGTTTTGTTGTAGAGATGATTAACAATCAAAAGGTAATTAAAAAGATGAATTTAGGTGACAAAATCAGAGAGAAAAGCTCTGGAGAAAAGGTGTTTGGCTTGAGAGAAAATGAGAGAAAATAGAATTGAGAGAAAAGTTAGTTAAAACCAAAATATCTTCCCTCCACTTTGTTTTTTTATTTAAAACCTTTTAATTAATCATTTAATATCTTTTGAAAATCTGGAGAAACTCCCATTGGGTAAATAGCTCCTTAAAGATTCAAAGTTTCAATCCTTTTTAAAACAGTCTCACAGTTTTCAAAAATTACATTTTGGTCACTAGCCCAAAATGTCACCCTTCCAAACCTCATTTTGCAAAATTGATTTCACAGTTCACTTATATATATAGTAAAAGAGGATTTTAGAACATTTTTCCATATTTTTAATGCAACCCGAACTAGGTTTTCCTAATTTCACCTTTTTAGATTCGAACAACACTTTGACCGAACCGGTCAACGCCCAAAACTTCTAAGCCCAAAACCGGGGCGTTACAAGGGGATTCCAAGAGTTTTTTGCTAAACAATGTATGTGGTTTACCCTTAGTGTAATAAGAAGCAATGGGTGAGATTTCTACTATTGTTTGTATTCGGAGATGTTAAACACCTAAAGCATGCTCTATTTGCTTATTTTGGTTTGTAAATGGACTTTGAGGTTTGACTTGTGCTTGAATGGGCCTTTTAGCTTTTGTATCAGTTGGAAGGCTAGGGAGCATGCCTATAGATCTAATGCTTGCATGAATAATTCTATGTTTTAGTTTATGCTTCCTAATGGTGGTCATTGATGCTTATACATGTTGTATGTATGTTGTGGCATGAATTGGAATGATTTCGGAGGTGATTATGTGAGAAAAACCAGAAAATTGTGAAGTTCCAGGGCAAGGCGTATCGGAACGCCCTTACCTGTTTTGAAACGGTGGCCTGAAATGGCATGAGGTTTCGGTAATGGAAAGCTAGGGAACATTTTGCTATTGGAAAGCAGTGTTTCGATACGGGTTTTGGAACGCACCCGCGTATCGAAACGGTCAACCTTTTTTCGAAACGACCGTTCCGATACAGGGTCTTGTGTTTCGAAACACTTGACCGTTGGTTTGGAATTTGAACTGTTTCAGGTTTCTGTTTTCTTACGTTTTGGTCCCTGAGTCTTGAATGCTTAATTAGATGAGTTTGGATGATCCGTTTAAGATGAAATTTGACGTGTTAGCATGTTACATGACTAATTGAGGATTGGTAACCTTAAAACCTAAAAAGTCTATGAAATTTCTGAAATTTTCAAAACGGTCCCTAAAAATCATAAGTATGCAATTGGACCCTTAATTGAACTTCGATCGCGGTGCCGTTTCTTTCTAATGGTCTTGCTGGACACAAAGGTTAATATTGTGCATCTGGAGAAGATAAAAAGAAAAAAATGGTCATCAATCGAGGTTGACTTTTACAAGTTGACTTCGATTTTCCCCGTGTAATCTTCTTAGTTCGCCTCGAGCGTCTAGGGCGGGATAAGGGAGTTACACTCCTCCTGATGGAGGTGGAGCTGAGACATGAGCTGGCTCTAGAGGTGGTGGACCTCAGGTAGCGCAAGGGCCAGTTGCTTCTGACACGACTCATGTAATTCAGGCTATTGCTGGAGCCTTTCAGGCAACAATTGCAGACATGCACGCATCTGCACCTGTAACGCCCCAGTTTTGGGCCTAGGTATTTTGCAAGTTGTAATGCCTCAGTTTTGGGCCTAGGTGTTTTGCGAGTCAGGTTGGGCCGGTGGAACCGGTAATCGGTTGTTCGAATCATTAAAGGGTGGTTTAGGGAAAACAAGGTTTGGGATGGGATAAAAATATGATAAAAATTCCTAAAATCCTCTAAAATGATATTTAATATGTTGGTTAAATCAATTTCACAAAACGGTTTTTGAAAGTATACATTTTGGGCAGTGACCAAAATGTAAAGTTTTAAAGTTGAGGAAAAAGTGTGTTTTTCAAAAAGAGTCAAGATCTTAGAATCTTTAGGGAGCTAATTGGTAATTAAGCCTTTTCTCTAATTTGACATGTGTTTTAAATGGTTTAATAAATAGTAAAATGGCATTAGTTAAATTAATTAATGAGTTAGTTATTTTGGTTAAAAGATTTTGACGATCATTTTCATTCTCTTGCTCTCACTTCATCCAAACACTCTCCATTTTCTCTCAAGTTCCAGATTATCTTCACTCTCAAATTCTCTCTTGATTTCCAACTTCATCTTTGTGATTTCTCTAATCAAGGTTTTGACAATCATTTTCGCTAAACTTGCCAAATTAGAAGAGAAGCAATGATTGGAGGTAAAATTCGTGCTAACCCTCTAATCAATGTTATTTAATGAAATTCCAAAGATATTTAGCTCTTTATTCATGATTTTAATTGAGGTTTTGGTATTTGTTTGATAAAATGGTGGAATCTTGTTAGAAAAGATGGTTTTAATGTGATTTTCGGAGGAGTCTTGATTTGATCTGTTTGAGATGGTTTCTAAATGGGTTTTGAAAGGTTTATGATGTTGAAATAGAGTATTAATCATGTTAATCCCGAAATCCTTGAGATCCTTAGTCTTTAAGGTGTTTATAGTTGGGTTTTTGGGGTGTAATGTGAAATCTGAGTTGTTGGGGGTATAATGATGGTTTTAGGTTGCTTTTGGATGTTGATTGATGCTAAAAATGTGTTGGATGTGTTGGTAGATGGCTGGGCTGAGTTTAGAGATCAATCGATTGAGTTTTTAGTTGTTTCAATTGGGTAAATTGGTGCTTTAGAGCAGGGCTGCGGGTTTTCTTTTGTGTGCTGGTGTTTGAATGCATTATGATTTATTGAATCTCCGTTTTTAATGTGTTGAAAATGGGGGATAGTGTTTCGGAAGCGAACGAAGTGATTTTGGAGGCTTTAGACGTTTGATTTGTGCATCGGCTAGTGTGGTTTCGCAAGTCGGTGAGTGGAACTTGGTTTTCCAGCATGGAAACGTTTTAGAAAAGGTTTTGGAAACTTAGTAAGAGCTTGAAATGCTTTACAAAGTTCGGAAGTAAGTAAAGTGAATTTCTCTCCCGGATTGTGCTAGTTTGAGCCTTTGGTTGCACTTGAATTTAATTGCTTTTACCTACTATTTTAAAGCATGTTCTTGAGTATATAAACGTGTTTGATGATGCCATGTGGTTTAAGGATGGTCTAGGCTAGTGATCCTTGTATGCATGTGTTGATGCATGAGTTTTGAAGCATAGTTTAATGCTTGAGTTATGGCTTATCATGAATGCTTTGTAAAAACAATGAGGTATGCATAAAATGTGGATTATATTGGCAAGTGATGTTGAATAAAGTGTTTTGTAAATGAAATCGGATATAGTTAACCGGCTATAGGATTGGGTGCACTATAAACAAGTCGCCTTGGATGTTAAGGGGTTGTGATTGTACCGAAACCTCCATCCGAGTACCCTAACGATTGATGATTGTTTAAGGTTGCAATGGTTGAGGGTAGCTCCCGGGTGCGAACCTTGTGTGTGTCCCATCTCTCGTTAGTGGGCTATACATCTACCGATGAGTGGTGCTGAGGGGTTGTAATTGTACCGAATACTCCACCACGAGTGTCACAACGATGGAGGGTTGCTCTTGTGTGTGAGCCTTGAGACGCCGGTAGAGTGTATGAAGGGTTTGGGGACAACCCTTGGTAATCAATGTATCCGATATGTTTTTGAGAATGTTGTTAATCACTTGTGAGCCAATATAATGGGATGAGATGTTATGGAAAATGTTGTTGATGCATATTATGAAAAATGCATGTTTTATTTTAAGCTTAGCATAATGAAGTTTATGCTTGGAAGGCTTGATATTTGTGTAGCAATGATTTAATTGCTGGAAAATATGAGGTTCATGTTGCTTGTTGACTAGCATGCTGATTTTGATGATAAAGTGCATGGTTTTTCAAAGGAGGCATAATGGCTTTGAAAAGAGTGAAAAATGGTTTTGTGCATTGATGATGTTTTTGGTTTTGAGGAATCCTCACTAAGCTTGTATGCTTATTGTCACGGACTTATTTCTTCGGCTCAAATCCGTGCGGCACTAGCACTCTCGGCACGATGCTAGTAAGCCTTAATGTCGCAACGCTATGGCAAAACGAAGGAGCAAGAGAGATTTACAAGGAAGAAACCTTGTATTGCACAACGGAAGCTTACAAGAGAGAGCTTTACAAGTGTTTAAGTACACACTTCTTGGATGTATTACAAATGAGAGGGGTGGCCTATTTATAGGCACCAACCTCCTCAACGGACGGCTAGGATCTATTTGATCCAACGGTTAGGAGTTTGCCTCCCAAAATATCTACTACTACCTAGATATCTCTAGATAAGTCCATACTTATCTATATACATCTCTAGCATTCTATAGTATCCTAGAATGTTCTAGAGTACTCCTATAGTTCTATACATATCTATAGGTTTCTAGAGTATTCCGGAGATGTCTTGACTTGTCTCAAGCCTTCCCAACTTGTCTCGAGCCTTCTAGGTTCCTCCGGGTGAGCCTAGATAGTTGTGGAAGCTTCTGGAACCCCTCGGAATAGTGTGGAGACGTTTGGGGCCCTCTAGGCCGTTCTAGAGTCTTCCATGGGTCTTCCTTGGCCTTAAAAGGATCATTACTCCTCATTTTCTCCAAGTTAGCCCGTGAGCACCTAGGTGGGGCGTCTTGGGCGCGCGCAGCGCACCTAGGTGGGGCTGTTCGGGCGCGCACTGCGCACCTGGGTGGCACACCTCAGTGCTGCTCGGTGCACCCGGGCCGGTGTGCCCCTCGGCTGGCTGGGTCGCGACCAGGCGGGGCGTGACATCCTCCCCCACCCGATCTCGCGACGTCCTCGTCGCGTCTTCGTGGAACATGGGTGTTGCTGGAGCGCTTCCCTCGTCTCCTAGCTCACCTTGCCTTTGCCCTCGGCTTATCGGCATTGTTGGAAGACCTTCCCTTCGAATCTTGACCCTCGGTGGTCTTGGAAGCAACGTTCTCCCCTTGAACTTGCTTGGTGGCCTTCCTGGACTCAGACACCCCTTTGTCTCGATTGCCTCCCTTGGATGGTTTGGCCCTACGGACGGCCTTGTTGAGCTGAAGTGCAGAGACCACTTTTGTCCCTGACTTGGTGGCCCTTATGGTTGGTACCACACATGATGGTGCACCCTCGGTGATGCATAAACTGTTGGCAAACGGCATCGGGATTGCCTTGGCTCGTTCAAAGAACTCGAGCCCTAGAATGATCAGGTAGTCATCTAGCGGCACAATCGAGAAGTCCATACGGCCTGACCATGTCCCAATGACGGTCTTGACTCCTCGAACAAACCCATGGATGGGTTGAGCGGCAGAGTTTACGGCCTTGACGGATCCTCCCCCTTTCACAATGCTAAAACCAAGCCTCTTTGCTTCTTTTAAGGAGACAAAGTTATGAGACGCACCTGTGTCGAGCATAGCCCTCGATGCTTTTCCATTGATGGTAACGTCCACGAATAGCAATCCCTTGGTTTGGGTCTTTGGGGCGGACTGGATCCCATTCAAGAGTTGTAGCGATCCCATTTGTGCACCTTGGCCCTCTTCGGCATCACTACCTTCGTCGACATCACTTTCCTCTTGATGCTTGGCTAGGATGGCACTAAGGGCTCGGCGTTGTGGGCACTCTCGAACCCAATGGTCGCCATCGCAGATATAGCAGCTACTAGGTGGTGATCTCTTGGCACCTTGAGAGTCTTTAGACTTGCCTCGGTCCTTGTCCCTCCACGAGGACGAGCCTTTGTGCTTCGGTGTGTCCTCGTCCTTGCGACTCTCTTTGCGCGGGCTCCTATCTCTTCCCCCATTGAAGTAACTACTCTTCTTGTCCCTTGGCTCATGGGTGGACTCTTTGTTGGTGGGATAGTCAATGAGGCTCTCGGCTACGGCAATGGCATCGGCAAGGGTTTGGACTCCCCTTCGCCTTAGCTCGGTCTTGGCCCCACTTTGGAGACCATCTAAGAAGTAGAAGAGCGAGTCTTTTTCGGACAGATCGGGGATCTCGAGCACTAAGCTAGTGAACTCCTTGACATAGTCTTGGATGTTCCCCGATTGCTTGAGCCTTCGCAATCGTGCCCTTGCTTCATCCTCGGCGTTCTCGGGATAGAATCGCTTCTTAAGTTCTTTCTTAAAATCACTGAAGGTAGAGATGGTGCACGTACCTCGCTCGACATCGATACGCCTTCTCCTCCACCAAAGCATGGCGGTGTCGGTGAGGTATAAGGTTGCGGTCTGGATCTTGGAGGCATCGTCCTTGATGCTAACAGCTTCTAAATATTGCTCCAAGCCATATAAGAAGTTGTCGACTTCTTTGGCGTTGCGTGTCCCTGAGAAAGTTTGAGGCTTGGGCACCTCGACCCTTTTTGCCTCCACGGTGGTGCTTGGCCCGGCTGCCAAAGCACGTTTGCACAAGGCAAGGTCGCCTTGCAATGCTTCTAGTTGAGCATACACGTTGGTAAGTTCACGTTGGAAAGACTCACGTACCTTGGTGAGCTCTCCCAAGAGTGCGTCGCGTACTTCACCCATTTCCGCGCGCAGGGACTCCTCTAGCTTGATCTTCATTGCCCTCACGGCTGTGTGGATCTCGGCATCCTCCACCTCAAGGCCTTCAATCCGCTCATGAAGGTCGTCCAACTGGGCATCCATGCTTGATACGCCTTCCTCCACGCGAGTCAAGCGGGACTCCAAGCTAGAGAGTAGGTCCTTGGACTTGTCACGAGGCCTTATCTCGGCAGGGTCAGCCCTTACTTCTTGCACACCTTGGTCGTGCGTGACCTCGGTCTCGGGCGGGCTAGCGGCTTGAGTTTTGCTGGTCTTGGCCATTCTCCCGAGCGATCGGAGCTTGCTCTGATACCAACTGTCACGAACTAATTCTTCAAGCTCAAATCCGTGCGGCACTAGCACTCTCGGCACGATGCTAGTAAGCCTTAATGTCGCAACGCTATGGCAAAACGAAGGAGCAAGAGAGATTTACAAGGAAGAAACCTTGTATTGCACAACGGAAGCTTACAAGAGAGAGCTTTACAAGTGTTTAAGTACACACTTCTTGGATGTATTACAAATGAGAGGGGTGGCCTATTTATAGGCACCAACCTCCTCAACGGACGGCTAGGATCTATTTGATCCAACGGTTAGGAGTTTGCCTCCCAAAATATCTACTACTACCTAGATATCTCTAGATAAGTCCATACTTATCTATATACATCTCTAGCATTCTATAGTATCCTAGAATGTTCTAGAGTACTCCTATAGTTCTATACATATCTATAGGTTTCTAGAGTATTCCGGAGATGTCTTGACTTGTCTCAAGCCTTCTCAACTTGTCTCGAGCCTTCTAGGTTCCTCCGGGTGAGCCTAGATAGTTGTGGAAGCTTCTGGAACCCCTCAGAATAGTGTGGAGACGTTTGGGGCCCTCTAGGCCATTCTAGAGTCTTCCATGGGTCTTCCTTGGCCTTAAAAGGCTCATTACTCCTCATTTTCTCCAAGTTAGCCCGTGAGCACCTAGGTGGGGCGTCTTGGGCGCGCGCAGCGCACCTAGGTGGGGCTGTTCGGGCGCGCACTGCGCACCTGGGTGGCACACCTCGGTGCTGCTCGGTGCACCCGGGCGGGTGTGCCCCTCGGCTGGCTGGGTCGCGACCAGGCGGGGCGTGACATTATGCTCTCTTTGTTCATCAATGCAGATAATTAGGAGTTTAGAGGCATCAACAACAAGGGACCTTTCCAAGAGACTTCTTTAAAAGTTTGTTGAGGTTTGAACTAGTGTATTAAAGGCAATAGGGGTGTCCAATGCTATAATGTTGGTTGTTTGGTATTTTCTGGTTTGGTGCAAGTTTGATATGCGTATTTGGTTA
Source organism: Hibiscus trionum (assembly GCA_030270665.1). Classification (NCBI taxonomy): domain Eukaryota; kingdom Viridiplantae; phylum Streptophyta; class Magnoliopsida; order Malvales; family Malvaceae; genus Hibiscus; species Hibiscus trionum. The sequence continues at coordinate 47,493,836 of BSYR01000008.1, read as the reverse complement.
TGTAAATGGCCTTTAAGTTTTGGTTTATGTTTGGAATTGAGATTTGATCTTTTGGTTCTTATTTCTCTTAGGAAGAATGCCTTTAGTTCTCTTTTTTTGATTAAAGGGTGGCCTTGTTAAAAACCCCCTCATATCGATCGATCGCAAAGAATCGTCGAAAGCGGAAGGGGGAAAAGAGTGTCGATTTATTCAATAAAAACAAGTCTGTGAGTACAAAAATACCAAGTCCTAACGCAAGAAGAAAACAAGACCAAAATTACATATGCCCCAAGACCCATACTGACCAGCAAACACCAGGTTCTCATTCGATTCGAACTAGGCTAGCCAATCCCAGCCTTGGCCAGCACATCTGCATCCATATTGAAGGCTCGCGCTATTGAACGGAAAACGCATTCCCTCGATTTACCCAGAGTAACAATATCCTCCACTAGCCTCTTAAACAGTTCCGGACATGATGCCGGATTCCGTATCCATGTTATAGCAACAGCACTATCACCTTCTAAAATTGGCCTGCAACCCGTGCAATCACTCCTTGCGATAAACAACTGCAACCCTCTCTTAATCGCTAGAAGTTCATCTAGTATTGGTGGTCCCAGACCACACTTTTCCGAGAATTGGAAGATGATCCTCCTGTTGTGGTCTCTCGCCAGCCCCCTATCCCTCCTGCAATTCTATCCGACAACATAGCCCCGTCCACATTTACTTTAACAAAGCCCTCGTGAGGAGGTTGCCAAGCTTGAGTTACTGTCAAATTCGGGGCTGCCCCCAAGCAATTATCTGCCAACCTTGGATTATTCAGAATAGCAATCCTCGAAGGCTGTGCTTCATTGTTCTTGGCACAAAACCAACTAACCAATCGAGTTTTCAGAAGGAAAAAAAATTGTTGTTCATCTAGCTTGCTTCCTCTAAATATTATGTCGTTTCGACTCAACCATAATGTCCATAATACAGCAGCAGGGAACAAGAACCAAATTGACTTACCGATTGAAGTTGCAGGATTGAAAAACCATATGTGCAACAAAGACTTGATATCCTATGGCAATATAAGCATAACGCCCCACCACGCTGCCACTCTCATCCAAAGCCTCCACGCCACCCTACATGATAGAAAAAGATGCCCCACCGTTTCTAATGCCTCCAAACAGAAAGGGCACTTTGCCTCCTCCGAGTTTCCAATCTTTCTTCTAATTAATTCTCCATGTACTGCCACTTTGTTCAATATCACCTGCCACACGAAAATCTCTACTCTTGGTGGCGCAAGACCGTTCCACACACAAGTTTTCCAGAAATCATCCTTGGGTGCTCCATTACAGTATAGATTATAACATGTTCTTACAGAGTATGATCCATCACCAGGCCCTTTCCACACCAAGCTATCTCGTTCAAATCCCTCCGATCGAAAATTATTTAAACACTCTAGAAATCCATTCCATTGGGGAATCTCCCAATCAAAAGGAGGTCTGCGTAGTTTAAATTCCCAGGACCAACTCGAGTTTACCTTTTTCCCAAAGTCCGCAACCTTACCATTCTTGTTACATGCGAGAGCGAAAATCCTCGGATATGCAACCTGTAGAGGAACAGAACCCAACCACTTATCCGACCAGAAAAGTGTTGACTTTCCGTCACCCACTTGGAGCCTTAGATTACTGCGAAAAACCTCACCGAATTCATCTTTTTCAAAGGCCGACTTGATAATTCCTCTCCACTGCCACGATGCAAGGCGATGTGTCTTCCCTTCTAATAAGATAGCAGAGGGATCAATATTATATTTGCTGCAAATCACCTCCTTCCAAAGACACTTCGAATCATTTGCAAATTTCCAAATCCACTTCCCTAGGAGTGCTCTGTTCTGGATAATGATATTTCTTACATTGAGGCCTCCCTTTTCTAGCGGTTGACAGATTAAACTCCAATTGACCCAGTGCGTTTTCCTTGTCTCCTCCGAGTCGCCCCACAAAAAACCCGCCATAATGATATTAATCTTGTTTGCCACTCTCACCGGCATCCGAAAAAGAGACATATAATAAATTGGAAGAGACGAAAGTACCGAACGGATAAGAGTCAATCTGCCACCAATGGATAATTGTTTCGCCTTCCATGAAGATAGATACCTATAGAACTTCTCAATGATCGGATCCCACAAAGCCAATGAATTCGTCTTCGGACCTAGAGGTAGACCAAGGTATACTGTCAGAAAGGTGCCCGTCGAGCATTTTATTCCAACCGCCCAATCTTTTACTATCCGCTCCTCCACGTTCATCCCAAATAAACAACTCTTTTCTAAATTTAATTTAAGTCCCGAGGCGACTTCAAACACCCTCAAAACTCTTCGCACATTTTCCACCTCCCTTATTGAAGGACCACAAAAGATAGCTAAGTCATCTGCAAATTGCAGATGACTCAATTTGTGCACGTGGTTCCCCCTCCCTACACACCAACCCGAAAACAAACCTGAAGCTTCCCCCTTCTCGATCAAGAGATGTAGAGCTTCTCCCACAATATTAAATAATAAAGGAAATAGTGAGCAGCCCTGTCTAAGGCCTTTAACCAGGGAAATGTGGTGTAGGGGTTCCATTTACTAGTATCGATATGGTGGCAGTCGAGATACATTTGTAGAACCATTCACACCATTTCTTACCGAAACCCATCCTCCTCATCACGTGTATTAAGAAGCACCAATCCACAGAGTCGTACGCGCGCTAAAAATCTATCTTGAACATGGCACCTTTCGATCCCATTTTCCTCATGTACTCAATCCCCTCGTTAGCAATAAAAGAACAATCCGTAATATGGCGCCCCGGGATAAATGCGAATTGAGACCTACTGATAATACAGTCCATCATACCCCTTAGTCGCAAAGATAACACCTTCGACAAAATTTTGTAAATTCCCCCTACTAGACTGATCGGTCTATAATCCTCAGTTGATTTCGGAGCTGCTTTCTTCGGTATGAGAGCAATAAATGATTGATTTACCTCAGCCTCCCAATCAAGCCCATTATAGAAGTTATGAAAAAACTTCATAATTTCGCCTTTCAAATGACACCAATACCTCTTGAAAAAGCCCATGTTGAAGCCATCCGGACCTGGCGCACGTGTACTATCAACCGATGCTACAGCATTCCAAACTTCTTCCTCAGTGAAAGCATGTTCCAATAGAGATGCTTGAACCGCACTGATTTTCTGGAACGGTAAGTCTAAGTTCTCTACCTCCAGCGTATTCTTACAATTGAAGGCCTTAGCAAAATACTTGTGAATAAAATCTTTAACCTCTAAAAATCTGGAGATCAATTGCCCATTCTGTTTCAGCGAATAAATGGTGTTGGATTTCCGTCGTAGAGACGCGATCGAGTGAAAATACTTTGTATTTCTGTCTCCTTCCCTGAACCATCTAACCCTCGAATGTTGTAACCAAATGCTCTCTTCTCTCCGAAGTTGCTGCCAAAGAGTGTTCTTGAGTTCCAGTAGAAGGATTCGATCAGACTCCACTGCCAGCCCCGCTATCATTTTCGCTTCTAATGCGTCAATTTTTTCCCCAATTCCACTGAACTCACGCGATTCGCATGCCTCTTTTTTGAAGACCACGACTTAGAAGCCCCTGCAATCTTCTTAAATAAGTAGCATATCCCCGATTTTGCATTGTTTTCGTTGTGGCTTTTTATCCTCCCGACTAGCAAATCCTCGAAACCCTCCTCATCCATCAGATAATTGTAAAAGCGGAAAGGACGCCTCCCCCAATTGGTAGTTCTATTTTCGCCTTTAGTTCTCTTTAAAATTGGTGATAATGCTTCGATGATATTCTTGCCGTGTTCTCTTGATCGTTGATGTGTAATTGAGTTTCAAGCACGTTTAGTCATGTGTCAGATTAGTGTCGAATTATTAAAATCGAGTTAAACTAGAAAATTAAAGCGTTTCAAGCCTAGGTGTTTCGAAATGTCCTCGATCATTTTGAAACGGGGATATGAAAATTGTAACACCCCAATTTTGGGCTTAGAAGTTTTGGGTTTGAACTGGACCGGTCGGATTTTCGGTTTGAATTGGGGTGTTACAAAAATGCTTTGGGGTTTCGAAACAGTGAGGCCTGTTTCTGTAACACCCCGAAAACTGGTCTAGTCGGAATTGAATTCTAATGATCAGAGTATTGGTATTAAAATATTGAAATATTGAGTCCTTGCTATAGATTATATTGTTATAGGAACTTAATTAAACCAAGTCTTTAGTTAAGATTGCCTTTAAAATGCCTTAAGATGATGTTTTGAGCTAGGCGTTTTAATACAGTCAGACCCGTACCGAAACGGCCTAGGTAAGGCATTTTGAAACGTTTAAGGGGCGTTCTGATACGGTATAAATGTAATAACTAACTTTTGGACTTTTTCTCAACCATTTCGATACGGTTTCACTCATTTCGAAACGGGTCCCCTATTTCGAATATGTTTGAAGGTTTAGTTAAAAAGAAATGATGAGGTGATGACTCACTAGCTTGCTTATCACCTTCTCTCACATGAATGATCAGAAAAGATGAATTATAGTCATATATATGTCTAATTTGGGAAAGGATAAAGAAAAGATAAATAATATTATTAAATTGCTTACCTTAGATTGAAGGAAACCTTTCTATTGGCTATTTGAGATGTGGGTAATGATTAAAGTGATAATTCCCTTAAAATGAATTGGAGAAAAGAGAGCTCTCATCTTTGTATTGTTTCACCGAGAACCATTTCCATCCTTTAGCTTTGAAAGAACAGGCACACACCTCCATTGTCATCTTCTCCATCAAGCTCAAGCACACACCTCTCTATTTGTGAACCTTAAGCTTAGGCTTTCCTTGATTTAAGAAAACCAAGTCATAGCTATCGGTTGGGTAAGTGGAAGCCCTAAGTCAATCATCGATTCTCTTGATTATTTGATGATCAATTTCAAGCTTAAAGATAAGCTTTATTTATAGCTAATGGCTATTCAAGTATAGATATTGTCATATTGATTCTGATGACCCCTTATTGCTTTTCCTAGCTCAAGAAGTGGGAAAGATTAATACACCGCCTCCATCAAAAGCTAGGGATAAGGGTATCGCCATTCGAGAGTCTTAGAAGGTTCGGATTATCGAGGTGAGTGTAGTTAGAGTCTCGAGAGTGGCTAGGTGCCATCTCGAATCATTGTTTATTGATTTACTAACCATTGATTTTAAGGGATTTGCATGAAGCATTATTGTAAGCCATGTTGGAAAGTTTTGGTAAGTATTTCATCGATTCATTGCCCAAAGAATTGCTATCATTGTCATGGAAATCATTGAAGCATTGACATGTACAATCATTGACTTGAATTTATTGCTATTGCTTATTGCTATGGCTAAATGATTATGGAAATATTGTCAATGAATCCTAGATATTGAACTATTGATTATTGGACCTTGGATTCGAAGTATTGGATGCAATTGACATGCCATAGAATTTATGAGCTGATTGGTATGGGTGTACTGCGGTCCTAGGGCTACAACCTATATTGATTTGGCGAGGCGGATGGATGTACCTCACTAGGCAAAGTATGCAATTGACATGCTATATGGCATTCATTTCATTCATTGTAATTGTGACTACCTCACTAGGCAAAGTATGCTTAACGCATTCCATTGCATCCATTTCAGGTTAGTCAAGTTTTAGGATCGAGATCGGAGGAGTTGAAGCATTGCACGTCACAATAAAGCTCTAAGTTATGTATATTAACCGTTTGAAACTCCTAGATGGTGGCAAGGTCTATGTATAAGTCTATTAAGTCTCTTTTGACGAGCCTAAGTTATGGTTAAGTGTTATATGTGTGATATGTTTAAGATGAGTCTTCTATATAGTGAGAATTGGCCTCAAATGCATGTTTTAGCACTAAAAGGTAAAAACCGAGTAAATTGATTCATATGGCTCTAAAATTTGATATGCTAGTAGAATTTATGGTTATAATGTTGTGTGTCAAGTTTCACTGCATTTGGACACTGTTCAATAAGGTAAAATGAATAAAAACCAGCAAGAATCTGTTATTACAGGTCAGGCCGTTTCGAAACGGGTGATGGCATTTCGATATGGGTAAGAATAATTAAATTCAGGGAACAAAGCGTATCAAAATAGTCTAGGGTTGTTCCAATACATTTTGCTACTGGAATCCATCATTTTGATACGGGTTCATAGCGTGTCGAAAAGAGTCAAAGTCAAAGTCAAAGAGAGTCAGCCTGTACCGATATTGGGCTTACCTGTATCGTTATGGTATGAAGATAAAAGTCAACAAGGTTGACCATCATCCACCCGTATCGAAAAGTCTTGAGCGTTTCGATACATGGTTAGTTAAAGTGGTTATAAAGCTTAAACTGAATTTTGCATTGTTTACAGTTTAATCCCTAAGTTTAGGATGATTAAATTGGATAAGGAAATGATCATCGTTTTGCATGAAAATTTACAGACTTGCTAATGTTGTACCGAATTTCATTGTAGTATGATCCATTGTATCGAAGGACCTTTAATTTGTTAGTTTTATAGATTAGTCCCTAAAACTTGTAAAAGTTATGAATTGGTTCTAAATGGTTAATTGAGGTCTTCTTATGAATGAATTGGACTAAAATGTACATTGGTAATGTTTTGTTTGCGTAAATAATGATTATGTGTTATAATAAGTTGAAATTTTATCACACCGATCACCGCACTGTTCACCAATAACACGCTCTGACCTGATTCTCGACCAGACGAGGAAGGGGTGTTACATTGGTGGTGTAAGAGCTAGAGTTTAATCGATTCTGGACTAAACCTATGCATGTTCTATATTGTTTGTTGTGTTACTTTGCCACCTAGGAGTTATTCTATTGAGTATTGTGACTTGTCAACTAATCCGATCTCTTTATAATAGAGATATGTCTCAAACTAACAAAGCTCGTGAAAATGAGTTCACTTCTGACTCCTCGACTCATGGCGATGAGGTATGAGGAGGAAGTCCTCTGAATCCACAGAACCCTCATGTTCAGGGTGTGGAGCCTGAGGCACCTACGACTCAAGCAGAGTGTTATCGGAACATGGCTGATATGTTCCAGCAATTCATGAATGTGATAAGAACTAATCAAGTTGTGCAACCTACGCCACCTGTTGCTCAACCTCCTTGAGCCCCTATTGATAAGTTATCTCAATACCGAGCCTGCACCTTCACTGGTCAAGATGATGACAATCCTAAAATTGCTGAGTAATGGTTAGACAATACTTTAAGAATCTTGAATAAGAAATTACGGTGCTCGGATGAACATAAGCTTGAATGCGCCCTTGCATTGCTTTCTGATGAAGCTCTACAATGGTGGGAGACTACCATTCTTACCGTTTCTGAGGATACCGTGAATTAGGAATTTTTCCTTAAAGAGTTCTGTAAGAAGTACATAAGTGAATTCTATCTTGCTGAAAGGCGAAGCATCTTCCTTCATCTTAAACAAGGTGGACGATCGATCGAACAATACATCCACGACTTTTGCAAGTACTGTAGATATGGCTCTGAATTTATCAAGAAAGAGGAAGAAAAGTGTCGGATGTTCATTGCTGGACTCAATGATGAGTTACATCCTATGTTCACAGCAGTGTGCATCACTGATTTCCAAGATCTTGTGAACATAGTTAAAGCTACGGAAGGAGCACAAAGAACCCAGAAAAATAGTGGATCCAATAAGTTTGAAAAGTGAAATCGAGATGAGTCTCATTTCTTTGGATCTTCCAAGAAAGGGAAACATCATTGTTCAGAGTCGAATGTGTATTCACAACCTTCCCAGTTCGAGTATTTTGCTAAACCTCAAGTTGTATCTCGTTCCCTTTCAGGTGTCAATCCCATTGAGAGCGTTGTTGGCTCTAGACAAGAGACAAGGATTTCGAAGTGTAATTTTTGTCAACATCGACACGAAGGGCAATGCCGTAATAAATCTGGTGCTTGTTTCTTTTGCAGAGAGTTGGGTCAACTCATTCGAGAATGCCCGGAGAACCCTCACAAGCCTATTTCTATAGTGACTAATCCGTCCCCTGCTCAATATTTTCGAGGCAAAAGAGCAAGGCAAGGATCCTTAGGAAAATTTGGAGGTTCATCTAAAGTATCGTACCGACCTGAATCTAAAGCATCAGCACAATTGAACCACATAAGAGGCAAAGAAAAAAGTAGATGATCAAGACATCATTTCAGGTAAAAATTCAAGGACGAACTTTTCTTAAGGGGGAGAATTGTAACACCCTAAAAACCGGTCTAGTCAGAACTGAATTCCGATGATCGGAATATTGGTATTAAAATATTGAAATATTGAATCCTTGCTATAGATTATATTGTTGTAGGACCTTACTTAAACCAAGTCTTAAGTTAAGATTGCCTTTAAAATGCCTTAAGATGATGTTTTGAGCTAGGCGTTTCGATACAGTCAGTCTCGTACCGAAACAACCTAGGTAAGGCGTTTCGAAACGGTTAAAGGGCATTCCGATACAGTACAACTGTAATAACTATCTTTTGGACTTTTGCTCAACCATATTGATACGATTTCACTCGTTTCGAAACGAGTCCCCTATTTCGAATATGTTTGAAGGATTAATTGAAAAGAAATGATGAGGTGATGACTCACCAGCTTGCTTATCACCTTCTCTCTCGTGAATGATCAGAAAAGATGATTTACAGTCATTTATATGTCTAATTTGGGAAAGGATATAGAAAAGATAAATAATATTATTAAATAGCTTACCTTAGGTTGAAGAAAACCTTTCCCTTGGCTATTTAGGAGGTGGGTAATGATTAAAGTGATAATTCGCTTAAAATGAATCGGAGAAAAGAGAGCTCTCATCTTTGTGTTTTTTCACCGAGAACCATTTGCATCCTTTATCTTTGAAAGAACAAGCACACACCTCTATTGTCATCTTCTCCTTCTAGCTCAAGCACACACCTCTCCATTTGTGAACATTAAGCTTAGGCTTTCCTTGATTTAAGAACACCAAGTCATAGCTATCGATTGGGTAAATGGAAGCCCTAAGTAAATCATCAATTCTCTTGATTATTTGATAATCAATTTCAAGCTTAAAGATAACCTTTGTTTATAGCTAATGACTATTCAAGTATCGATATTGTTATATTGATTCCGATGATCCCTTATTGCTTTTCCTAGCTCAAGAAGTGGAAAAGATTAATCCATCGCTTCCATCAAAAGCTAGGGATAAGGGTATCACCATCCGAGAGCCTTAGAAGCTTCGAATTTTCAAGGTGAGTGTAGTCAGAGTTTCGAGAGTGGCTAGGTGCCATCTCGAATGATTGTTTATTGATTTACTAACCATTGATTTTAAGGGATTTGCATGAAGAATTGTAATCCATGTTGGTAAGTTTTGGTAAGTATTGCATCGATTCATTGCCGAAAGCATTGCTATCATTGTCATGGAAATCATTGAAGCGTTGACATGTATAATCATTGACATGAATTTGTTGCTATTGCTTATTGCTATGACTAAATGATTATGGAAATATTGTCGATGAATCCTAGATATTGAACTATTGAATATTGGATCTTGGATTCGAAGTATTGGATACAATTGGCATGCTATAGAATTCATGGTCACATTTGTACGGGTGGACTGCGATCCTAGGGCTATGACCTATATTGATTTGGCAAGGTGGAGGGATGTATTGAGTATTGGTTTTATTGGTGATGTCGGCGGGATGACCATTTATCGATCCAAGGGAACTATTAATTAATGATATTGTTTTCCATGAAATCATTATATTGTCATTGATGAAATGATACGATGTTCTTATTATGAATAAGGAGCATGCTAGGCTATTGCATAATTAATATTATGATTATCATTGAAGCATGCTATATGGCCTTCATGTCATTCATTGTAATTGTGACTACCTCACTAGGCAAAGTATGCCTAATGCATTCCATTGCATCCATTTTAGGTTAGTCAAGTTTTAAGATCGAGATCGGAGGAGTTAAAGCGTTGCACAAGTTACAATCAAGCTCTAAGTAATGTATATTGACCCTTTGAAACTCCTAGTTGGTGGAAAGGTCTAGGTTTAAGTCTATTAAGTCTCTTTTGATGCGCCTAAGTTATGGTTAAGTGTTATATGTGTGATATGTTTAAGATGAGTCTTCTATATAGCGAGAATTGGCCTCAAATGCATGTTTTGGAACTAAAGGGTAAACACTGAGTAAATGGATTCATATGACAATAAAATTTGACATGCTAGTAGAATTTATGGTTATAATGTTGTGTGTGAAGTTTCACTGCATTTGGAAATTGTTCGATAAGTTAAATGAGTAAAAACCAGCAAGAATCTGTCATTACAGGTCAGACTTTATTGAAACAGGTGATGGCATTTCGATATGGGTAAGCATAATTGAACTCAGGGAATAGGGCGTATCAAAACAGTCTAGGGTCGTTTCGAAACATTTTGCTACCGGAATCCATTGTTTCGATACGCGTTTATAGCGTATCGAAATGGGTCAAAGTCAAAAAGAGTCAACCTGTACCGATATGGGGCTTACCTGTATCAATACGGTTTGAAGTTAAAAGTCAAACAAGGTTGACGATCGTCCACCCGTATCGAAACAACCTTGAGCATTTCGATACATGGTTAGTTAAAGTGGTTATAAAGCTTAAACTGAACTTTGCTTTGTTTACAGTTTAGTCCCTGATCTTAGGATGATTAAATTGGATAAGTAAATGATCATCGTTTTGCATGAAAAGTTACAGACTTGCTAATGTTGTACTAAATTTCATTGTAGTATGATTCATTGTATCGAAGAACCTTTACTTTGTTAGTTTTACAGATTAGTCCTTAAAACTTGTAAAAGTTGTGAATTGGTCCTAAATGGTTAATTGAGGCCTTCTTATGAATGAATTGGAGTAAAATGTACATTGGTAATGTTTTGTTTGTGTAAATAACGATTATGTGTTGATAATAAGTTGAAATTTTATCGCACCGATCACCGCATTGTTCACCGGTAACATGCTCCGACCCGGTTCTCGACCAGACCGAGAATGGGGTGTTACAGTTTCGATACATTTTGCCTCTGTAAAACCCTGTTCCAAAACGAGTCTAAGATTGTTTCAAAATGATCCCACGTTTCAAAACGGGAATCATAGTTTCAATACGCCCGTTCTGATACGGGGCTCACTGTTTCGAAACGATTGGCTGTTATTTCAGTTTTTGGAATATTCTGAGTTTTTGTTTCTATGCGTTTTGGTCTCTGTTTGTCATGTATGCAATTAGATGAGTCCCAAAGGTAGTCTTGAGTTGAGTTTTTGCAGAGAAGCATGTAATGAACCTAATCAAAGATTGGTAATCCTAATTTGGTAATAACCTTTTCAATTAGTCAAATTTACAAAATGGTCCATAAACTCGAAATTAGTGTTAACCATTGTGCGTTAGTGTTGTAGTTTGATCCGATGAATTGATTTAACACATAGGAACCTAACTTGCATCTTGACAAGATAAAAAGAAAAAGGGATCGTTTATTGAGGTAAACATTCCCGATCTACTTCAATATTCCCCGTGTGACTCGTTCGGTTCGGTCTATCGACTAGGCCGAGTCGAGGGGGTTACATTTGTTGGTATCAGAGCCAGGTTACGAAAGTTGGGGCTGATGGTAAGTTGTTGGTAAGTGATTTTGATGTGAAGGTGTGTTATTAGTAATGTTTGCTTTGCCCGGTGAATGTTTCAAGCATGTAAATGTTATGTATGTGATGGTGATGTTATATATGGTGATTGATTATGAATGTGAACTGATATAAATGATGTTAGAATGGGCTGAATTTTAATTCTTGTGATGCATGATGACTGAGACATGCATTTTGTATGTTTTATGCTATGCTGGGAGGGAGAATTGAAATGCCAATTTCTTTACTATCTAGTGAAATGTTTTTGAATTGGATTTGAAGTTTTGGATCCTTGTTAGAAGCTGGCCGAATCTTTTGTTTGTTTTATATTCATGCCTTAATGTTATTAGCACAATGGGACCGAGGCGAGAGTTACGTTCTGGGGCCGTTGCTCTTGTTAATGAGCAACGTAATCAAGAGAACGAGGTTCTGCTTGGTACAAATTTACCTCCTCCACCGCCACCACCACCTGGGGGTGAGGAGCAAGAACGACATGGACAGTCTGGTCCGGTGTTAGGAGATTTAATGCCTTTAGAACATGCGATGACAGAAGCATTCCAGGTTGTTGTTGCTGGAGTGCATGTACAAGCGCCTGCTGCTGGGCAAACGAGTTTGCCGTTGGAGAGCTTGAGAAGTTTGGGAGGAGTGGAATTTTGAGGTTTTATCTCCTGAGGCTTCTGAGGCTCTGATGGCCACCACGATCCAGATCTTGGATCATATGGGGTGCAATGATGCACGGAAGCTGGGGTGTGCATTGTCGTTGTTGCATGGTGATGCATACATATGGTGGACGACTGTGACTATGGCCTTGGAGCCGGAAGAGGTGGATTGGACATTCTTTCACTCTGCCTTCAAGAGAAAGTATCTTGGAGTTAGATACTTGGATGATAAGAAGCGGGAGTTCATGTCCCTGGTGCAAGGGAATATGGCAGTGGCTGAGTATGAGGTCCAGTTCGTACGATTGAGCCAGTACGCTCCGAAGTTGGTGCCGAGTGATAGGCATCGTTGTGACTGCTTCCGGTACGGCCTGATGCAGGACGTGAAGACGTTCATGCTTGCGTCTGACTATACAGATTTCGATGTGCTTGTGACACAAGCTAAGGACACAAAACAAAGTTTGGGCTTGTCATCTCGCATGGGTGGATCTAGCTCGGGCAAGAGAGCTGCTGATGGTGGTCCTAGTGGTGGACAAAACAAGAGGAACCATGACCGTATATATCAGCCTGTGGCAAGGCGTGGTAACTTTGGGTGAGGAGCACCAACTCAGGGCGGCCGGGCGAGGTTTGAGCAGAACACATGCTGGTCATGTGGTTCGCTTGAGCACTTCAGGTGAGATTGTCCTCGTGCGGCTTGTGAGGGACAAGCTCTGGTGGCTGGGGCAAATTCTTGTTGGAACTGTGGTTCTGCTGACCACATGAGGCGTGAGTGTCCCTTATTGGCGAGAGGTGGTCAGGGTCGTGCATGTAACCCTCTTAGCCCGGTCTAGACGGTTGACCCGAACCAAGATTATTACTCGGGGAAAACCGAAGCCAACACGTTAAAGCCGACTCCGATTAATGACCCTTTTTTATCTTTCCTAGATGTGAATTAGATCCTATGTGATCAACAAAGAGTAAAGGAGAAAATGGCACATCGATTAGATGTTGTTTAGGGGTTCAATTGCACAATTTAAGCTTTTAGGGACCAAAATGTATTTTTCATGAATTACAGAGACCTTTCCAATTTTTAAAGTTACCAATATGCAATTAATCATTTTTCATGCTTCTCTGCAAAATTTCATCTCAAACGAATCATCCAAACTCATTCAATTGCATACACAACGTTCAGGGATCAAAATGAAACATTTCAGACTTGTAAAGGCTCCATTTAACTAAATTAACTGTCATGTATCGATACCCTGCTACCCCATATCGTTACGCAGGGAGGCAGTAGCCAAAGTTGAGCAAGGGCATCGATACCCATCCCCGAGTATCGGTACGTGTGTACAATTAAGTACATGGGTATCGATACACTTCCCTCGTGTATCGATACACCTTTCAAAGTTTGCACATGCGTATTAATACACCTGATGCCCATATCAATACACATGCACCATTTTAGCTTAAGGGCATCAATACACTTCCCCCGTGTATTGATACACCCTTCAAAGTTTGCACAGGCGTATCAATACACCTAATGTCTGTATTAATACACCTTCACCATTTTAGCTTAAGGGTATCAATACACTTGCCTGAGTATCGATACCATACCAAAACTGCTCAAGAGATAGCCCAAAAAATGCATCATACAACATTCAATCACACCCAAAACTTATAGACATGCTTATATCATCATGTCCAACATATTTGCATAAAAACTAACCACATTGTAAGCATTAGGCACAACATCTCATATAGCATATGCAACTAGAATGAACATGCTTTCAACCATAAGCCATAGCAAGACTAAAATGTAAAATGAGGATCCAAAGACCACATAATGTCCATTTACATGTCCCAAACCATAAACCAAATTTGTTTTAGGTAATCAACCACATCAAACATCATAGTAAAGGATTTCCCCCATTGCCCTTATTATCTATAACTAGTATCCAAAACATACTTTCCAAATGGAGTCCTTCTTTAATCCCTTGCTTCTTGCTATCCCAAATTCAACTATCAGCATTGATGGACAAAAAGGAGCGTAAGCACATAATGCTTAGTGAGGAATGCTCAAAACCAAAACACCATCAATGCATCGAAACCATAAAATACCCTTTACTTGAAATTACATTTCTATAAAACAATGTATTGTTTGACAACTTCATTACCTTAAATCATGCATCGCTCAACATATAAACCAACATTAAAACCCAAATGCAACATATATCTCAATCTTAAACATCATCCATGTAATTACTTCCATTTAAACCTTCTCATGCATAAACGCTACATGCAAAGTTTAAACCCTTTTTTTCTTGGAAACTATTTTTACAATATTCTCATCTTAAAAACCACATGTACCATCTATCTATCTCATGTATTCAACCAATACAATTCTCATGGCAAGGCCACACATGCTTGATGCACAAAAGAAATTCACAATCTCATTAGCTCATACACATTTCTCATTGCATAAAATCATTCAAAACCTTGGTACACACGAAACACACTTCATTATCATATATTGGCATTTTCATATTCTATTTTACACGGATATGCAGATAGCTTGACTCGAGGTCAAGTCCTACCGCGGTGGGATCTCGCCACTAGACTCTCATGGCAGTATCTACCTCCACCACAAAGCTTGGGTATTTCACCAAGTCCTACCCCGACCGTATCTCCCTCACTGGACTCTCATTGTAACGCCCTGGTTTTGGGCCTCTATGTTTTGGACATCGGATCGGACCGATCGGGAACGGTTCGAATCATATTCGGTGGTTTAGGGAAATCATGGATCAGAAAAGGATAAAAATTGCTAAAATCATGTTTAAGGGTTTGGTCAAATCAATTTTACAAAAAGAGTTTCGGAAGTAGTACATTTCGGGTGGTGACAAAAATGTAAAGTTTTAAAACTACGGAAAATTACAATTACAAAAGAGGGGTCAAAAATTTTAGAATATTTAGGGAGCTATGGTGCAATTATACCTTCCTTAAATTGACATGTGTTTTAAAATGATTTTTGAATGATTAAAATAAAAAGGATTTTATTTAATTAAATTGGTAAAATAGGAAATTGAGATTTCATTTCACGTAACTGACTTTCATTTTCAGCAAAACCATTTTCTCAACTCTTTCTCCAGAATTCTTTTCTCCCAAACACTCCCTTTTTGATTTCTAAATCATTTCCAAGAATTCTCTTCAAGTTCTTCAAGTTTTGTGAAGGAAAACTTGTCAAACTTTAAGGAAGGCAAGGTTTGGAGGTAAATCTCGTTCTCAACCTTCAATCTATGTTCTATATTGAAATTCCTAAGATCTTTAGTTCCTAATTGTTGTTTTTGGCTGAGTTTTATTATAGTTTTGATTTAAGATCAAAATCTTGCAAAATCATGGTTTAAATCTTGATTTTCGGAATGTTATTGATGAACTCTGTTTTGGATTGATTTTAATTGAGTTTTGAGTTGATTATTATGTTGAAAAGGGGCTTTGATAATATAGATCCCGAAATCCTTGAGATCTGTGAGTTCTTGGTGGTTTTAGTTGGGTTTCTGAGGTGAAATGATGATGTTATGCTTGCTGGAGGTATAAGGAAGGGTTTAGATTGTTTTTAGATGTGTTTTGATGTTTAGTAATGGTTGAAAGTGATGTATGTTTCCCGGGCTTGGTTTAGAAAGCAATCAATTGAGTTTTCAGTTTTTTCAGATGGGTAAATTGGTGTGGTTTTGGTGAGCAACGAGTTTGTGTTTAGTTGCTGGTGTTGATATGCATTTTAATGCATTTGGATCTCTATTTTCATGCTCTAAAAACAAGGGATCTCAATCCGGAAGCAAACGAAGCTTTGTTGGAGGATTTGGATGGGTGATCTTCGTGTCGACAAGCAAAGTTTCGCGTATCAGTGAGTGGAAATGGAATTTTCAGCTTTGTAACGCTTTGAGCGTGGTCTTGGGAGCTTAGTGTAAGTTTGAAACACTTAGCTAAGCTCAAGAGTAAGTAAATCGAAAGTCTCTCTCAGAATGTGCTATGTTTTTGTTGGAAATGCACTTGCGTTAAATATGGATTGAATACTATTCAAAGCATTTTTAAGCATTGTTAATGCTGATTTTTAATTCCATTTTGTTAAGGATGCACTCGATAAGTGCTCCTTGGATTTATGAGATTAATGCATTTTAGTTTAAGCATGTTTATGCTTGTGACAATGGCATTGTGATTATGCTTGTAAAACAATAGAATAATGATGTTAAATAATTATATTGGCAAGTGGTGGAAATGGTTTTTGGTTAATTTAATCAGATATAGTTAGCGGGCAATAGGATTGGGTGCACCGTGAATAAAGTTGCCTTAGATGTCGATGGGTTGTAATTGTACCGTATACTCCATCCAAGTACCCTAACGATTGAGGCTAACATCACAACGGTGGATGGTTTAATTCTGTGTGTGGATCCTGTAGTATATGTCCAGTGCTCTCGTTAGTAGAATTATACAACTATCGATGAGTGGTGTTGAGGGATTGTGATTGTACCGTTAAACTCCACCACGGGTGTCACAACGATTGATGGTCTAATCCCGTGGGTGAGCCATGTGTAGTATGGTAGTTTGTATGAAGCGTGTGGGACAACACTTGTAATCCACGTTTCTGATTGTGTCATTGTGATTATTTTGAGATGGTTTGTTAATGTTCACTTGCGAGCCAATATAATGATGTTGTGAAATGGATTAAGCATGTGATGCTTTGGAATTATGCTAGAATTCATGATATGCTTGGTTTAACCATGAGCAAAGGATTTTGCTTTTATATTAATGTTTCTATGAGCATGTGGTTTTAAAAAGTGCATTGATGCTTTAAAGCGCATGTTTTAAAGGAAGGCATATGTCATCATATGATGATGTTTTGGTTTTATAAAATGCATTGATGAATGATTGGTTTTTAGCGGTTTCTCACTAAGCTTTATGCTTATGCTCATTTGTTTCATCAATGTAGAGAATTGAGCTTTAGAGGCAGCAAGAAAGCAAGGAGATTCCAAGTATTTTGACTAAACAATGTATGTGGTTTTACTTTAGTGTAATAAGAGGCAATGAGTGTGATTTCTACTCTTGGTTTTATTGGTGATGTTAAACACCTTGAGCATGTTCATTTTATGTTTTTGGACTTGTAAAGGGTCTCTATTTGGTTTATGAGCTTGCTTATAATGTTTTGGCTAGGCTATGGTTTATTTTTCTAAAGCATGCTTGTGTGGTTAAGCTTCACCTTGATTTGCCATGCTTGGTGCTTATATGATGAATATTTGATGATGCAAATGTGTTGGTAAGTTGTTTATAACATGTATGTATGTTTTAAGCATGATTAGATGTTGATAAATGTGTTTAAATGGCTGTTGAATGTGAAAATCTGGTATGCATATCGATACTTGGGGAAGAATATCGATACACTAAGGTTAAATTCAGGCTTTGTGGCTTAGGTGTACCGATACGAATTGCCCGCGTATCGATACGCCTAGGCTAAAGTTTGAAGGTCGTATCGATACGGGCTTTACCGTATCGATACCCGTTTTGCCAACTTTGGCTACTGCCATTTTCGTATCGATATGGGCTAAGGTGTACCAATACGGGTTTATTAAATTCAGTTAATGGAATCTTCTTAAGTTCTGAAATGTCACATTTTGACCCTTGAATGTTGTATGTCCAATTGGATGAGTTTGGATGATTTCTTTAAGGTCAAATTTGACATGCTGACATGTAATATGAATAATTATGGTTTGGTAACTTTAAAATCTAAAAAGTCCCTGTAATTTATAGAAATTACAGTTTAGTCCCTAAAGATGTGTTTTAAGCATTTGAATCCCAAATCAAACTCCGATCGCTGTGCCGTTTTCGCCTAATCGCTTTGCTGAACAAATAGGATAATAAAGTGCATCTAGAAAAGATAATATAAAAAATGGTCGTTAATCGAGGTTGACTTTAACGAGTTGGTAAGTTTTCCCCTTGTAATCTTCTTAGTTCGGGTCGGGCGTCTAGGCCGGGCTAAGGGGGTTACATTTGTTGGTATCAGAGCCAGTTTATGAAAGAATTGAGGATGATGGTAAGTGAAATTGGTAAGTTTTGATGTTTGATGCAATGTTGAATGGCATGTTATTTGAAAAAGCATGTTTTTGATTGAATGTTGGAGTTTATGCCATGCATGATTGTTATGAATCATATATGAGTTAGATATGGTTGTATGTTGATGATGTGATAAAGATGTGTGATGATTCCGAATGATGTGAAGCATGATGAATATGATATGCTAATGTGTGCAATGTTATGCTTGAGGGAAATCGGGGTGCCCATTGCATTATTACACTAGTTAAATGTTTTTTTGTGAACTTGGATCCTTGCTTGAGGCTGGCCTAAATCATGGTTTGATTTGTTTTTGTTGTCATGCCTTGTTAACAATAGCACAATGGGCCCGAGGAGAGAGCTTAGGTCGAATACGATTGTGCCTGCAGCTTAGCAGGGCAATCAGGGTAACCAAGGGGCTGAGGTTCCTCCTGGTTGGAACTTACCTCCTCCGCCACCACCCGGGGGTGGAAAGCTAGAGCAGCAGGGACAAGCTGGTCCAGGATTGGGTGATCTAGCGCCACTGGTTGAGGCAATCACTGAAGCGTTTCAGGCTGTGGTAGCCGGAGCGCATGTTTAGGCACCTGCAGCTGGGCAAACGGGTTTGCCTTTGGAAAACCTGAGGCGTTTGGGAGCTGTTGAGTTCCATGGAATGTCACCTAAGGCATCAGAAGCCTGGTTACCTAGCACGATCTGTATTATGGATCAGATGGGATGTAACGATGTACGCAGGATGGGATGCGCAGTTTCTTTGCTCCAGGGTGACGCTTATAGTTGGTGGACGACTATCACCGCTGGAATGGAACCAAATGATGTAGATTGGCAGTTCTTCAAAAGTTCCTTTAAGAGGAAGTATCTTGGTGTGAGATACTTGGATGAGAAGAAGCGCGAGTTTATGTCGCTTGTTCAGGGAAACCTTTCTGTGGCTGAGTACGAGGTCCAGTTCGTACGTTTGAACCAGTACGCCTTCGAGTTGATGCCGAGTGAGAGGCATCGTTGTGATCGCTTCCGATATTGACTGGTGCAAGAAGTAAAGACCTATATGTTGGCTACCGACTACAAGGATTTTGATGTGCTTGTATTTCGGTCTAAGGACATCGAGCAGAACTTGGGCCTGTTATCTCGTGGAGGTGGTTCTGGCTCTGGTAAGAGAGTAGCTGAGTTTAGTTCCGGTGGTGGACGGAACAAGAAGGGCTGAGATAAGAGGTATCAGCTCGCTGCTAGGCGTGGTAATGTTGGACATGGTGCACCGGCTCAGGGAAAAAGGATGAGGGTTGAACAGAATACGTGCTGGACGTGTGGGTCGAGGGACCATGTGAGGCGAGATTGTCCACGTACGGCTAGAGAGGCACATGCTCTTGTTGTAGTGACAGGTAATTCTTGTTGGAAATGTGGTTCAGCAGACCATTTGAGGCGTGAGTGTCCTCTGTTGGCTGGTGGTGGCCAGGGACGTGCACCTGCTGTGGATGCACCTCAAAGAGGCCATGGGCGTGGCCGAGGAAATTTTAAAAGGAGAGATGACAGTCAGCGTGGTATTGCTCATGTCGTAGCAGTTAGGATTGAGGGAGGCGGTCCTGCGAGGGTATATGCACAGCGCGAGGAGCGCAATGACACCGAGTTTATCGCAGGTACCTTTGTTCTATAGTCTTTATCATTGTTGGCTTTGATTGATTCTGGATCCACGCATTCTTATTTCTTGAGTGAGCATGCATATTTTCTTGATATACATGTTGAGTTGCTTGAAGTAGGGATGCAAGTGACTAGTTATTTTGGTGAGACTGTAGTCACTAGGAAGATGTATCGGAGGTGTCCCTTGTCTATTCACGGTCATGCTTTTCTTGTGGATTTGATGGAGTAACCCTTTTATGGATTTGATGTGATCCTTGGTATGGATTGGTTGTTAGTGCATAGAGCGGTGGTTGACTTTGATGTTAAGCGAGTCACCTTAAAGCTTGCTGGCGATTATGAGGTAGTGGTAGTAGGCGAGAATGTGAAATTCTTGTCTAATGTTGTTTCGGCTTTGGAAGCAAGCCGTATGCTAAGGATGGGTTGTGAAGCTTATTTTGCATATGTGATGAATCCTGGTACAAAGAATGTACCTAATGTACGCTCGTATCGAGAAGGATCATGATAGACACTTAAGGATAGTTTTGCAAGTGTTGTTGGATAACCAGTTGTATGCCAAGCTGAGCAAGTGTGAGTTTTAGGTTAGAGAGGTGGTCTTCCTTGGGCATGTTGTATAGACTGAGGGTATTCGTGTTGATCCGCATAAAGTAGAAGCTTTGATGAGTTGGAAGGTGCCTAAGTTGGTGACTGAGGTGCGAAGTTTTCTTGGCTTGGCTGGGTATTACCGTAGGTTTGTCGAGGGTTTCTCGAAAATAGCTGCACCTTTTACTGAGTTGTTGCAGAAGAATGTTCTCTTTCAGTGGACATATGCGAGGCAACAAGCTTTTGAGAAGCTGAAGGAAGCTTTGACGCAAGCTCTTATCCTGATTCAAACTGAGTCTGGTAAGGAGTTTGTAGTCTACAGTGATGTGTCCATTGTTGGTTTGGGCTGTGTGTTGATGCAGGAGGGTAAGGTAGTGGCATATGCATCTTGGCAGTTGAAGGTACATGAGCGTAACTACCCGACTCACGATCTTGAGCTTGTGGCTATTGTGTTTTCCTTGAAGATCCGGAGGCATTATCTGTATGGCGAGAAGTGTGTGGTGTTCACAGATCATAAGAGTTTAAAGTATCTTATGTCTCAGAAGGAGTTGAATCTTAGGCAACTTCGTTGGGTGGAGTTGCTTAAAGATTATGATATGTCGATCAAGTACCATCCTGGAAAGGCAAATGTTGTGGCCGATGCTTTGAGCCGGAAAGTGGCTGTGGAGTTGAGAGCGATGTTTTCTCACTTGAGTATATCGCGTAATGGTGGTCTTGTTGCTGAATAGCAAGTAAAACCATCTCTGATCCAGTTGATCGAAGATAAGAAGTTGCTTGATGATTCTCTTGTTCCTCATGTTCAAGATATTGAGGATGGTAAGCATTCGGATTTTAGTTTTAATGATGATAGTGTTTTGTGTTTGGGGAGTCAGATAGTGGTGTCGAATGATGCTGAGTTGAGACACACTATTCTGACTGAAGCTCATAGTAGTCCTTTCGCTATGCACCATGGTAGTACGAAGATGTATCGTGATTTGAAGGATGAGTACTACTGGGTGGGGTTGAAAAAGGATGTTGCCGAGTTCGTTAGCAAGTGCACTGTGTGTCAGCAAGTGAAGGCTGAACATCAGATTCCTTCTGGGTTGTTGCAGCCTTTGAGGATCCCCGAATGGAAGTGGGAAAGGACTACCATGGATTTTGTGTCTGGGTTTCCTTTGTCACCATCAAAGAAGAATTCTGTTTGGGTGATTCTGGATCGCCTTACGAAGTGTGCACATTTCTTGCTTGTGCATACTACGTATACCTTGGATAAGCTGGCAGAGTTGTATATTGCTGAGATTGTGCGGTTGCACGATGTGCCAAAGTTTATAGTGTCGGATAGAGATCTGAGGTTCACATCGAGGTTTTAGGAATATTTGCATCAAGCCTCGGGGACACGGTTGAATTTGAAAACTTCTTATCATCCTCAAACGGATGGACAGTCGGAATGTGTTATCCAAGTGCTTGAGGATATGTTGAGATGATGCGTTATTGATTTTCAGGGTTCTTGGGAGAAGCACTTGCCTTTGGTTGAGTTTGCTTACAACAATAGTTACCAGGCAAAAATCCAAATGGTTCCATACAAGGCATTGTATGGGAGAAGGTGTAGAACCCCTCTTTGTTGGACAAAAGCTGGGCAAAAGTTGATTTCGATGCCAACTATGTTGAAAGGTACCACCGAGAAGGTGAAACTCATTTGTGAGCGTTTGAAGGCAGCATCGGATCGGCAAAAGTCTTACACGGATCTGAAGCGTAAGGAGATTGAGTTCGTGGTTGGGGAACGTGTGTTCTTGAAAGTATCACCTTGGAAGATGGTGATTAGAATTGGGTGCAAGGGTAAGCTTAGCCCGAGGTTTATTGGACCATATGAGGTTGTGGAGTGTATTGGTCTTGTGGCTTATCGGTTGAGATTGCCTCTCGAGTTGGAAAAGATTCACGACAAGTTTCATGTTTCGATGTTGCGGAGGTATAGATCGGATCCTTCGCATGTGATGCATGTTGAGGAGATAGTGTTGAATCCGGATCTGTCTTATGACGAGGAACCGGTGAGGATCTTGGATGTGAGCAGCAAAGTTCTTCGTGGCAAGACAATAGAGCCTGTGAGGGTGTTGTGGCGACACCGAGGAGTTGAGGAGGCCACTTGGGAAAGCAAGGCGGACATGCTGAAGCAGTTTCCGCACCTTTTTCCTTCAGGTAAAATTTCGGGGACGAAATTTCCTAAGTGGGGGAGAGTTGTAACGCCCTGGTTTTGGGCCTAGATGTTTTAAACATCGGATCGGACCGGTCGGGAACGGTTTGAATTGTATTCGGTGGTTTAGGGAAATCATGGATCGAGAAAGGATAAAAATATGACAAAAATTGCTAAAATTCTCTAAAATCATGTTTAAGGGTTTGGTCAAATCAATTTTACAAAAAGAGTTTCGGAAGTACTACATTTTGGGTGGTGACCAAAATGTAATGTTTTAAAACTATGGAAAATTACAATTTCAGAAGAGGGGTAAAAAATCATAGAATCTTTATGGAGATATGGTGCAATTATACCTTCCTTAAATTGACATGTGTTTGAAAATGATTTTTGAATGATTAAAATAAAAAGGATTTTATTTAATTAAATTGGTAAAATAGGAAATTGAGATTTCATTTCGCGTAACTAACTTTCATTTTCATTAAAACCATTTTCTCAACTCTTTCTTTAGAATTCTTTTCTCCAAAACACTCCCTTTTTTATTTCTAAATCATTTCCAAGAATTCTCTTCAAGTTCTTCAAGTTTTGTAAAGGAAAAACTTTTCAAATTTTAAGGAAGGAAATGATTTAAGGTAAATCTCGTACTCAACCTTCAATCTAGGTTCTTTATTGAAATTCCCAAGATCTTTGTCTCTTAATTGTTGTTTTTGACTGAGTTTTTATTATAGTTTTGATTTAATATCAAAATCTTGCAAAATCATGGTTTAAATCTTGATTTTCAGAATGTTATTGATGAACTCTGTTTTGGATTGATTTTAATTGAGTTTTAAGTTGATTATTATGTTGAAAAAGTGCTTTGATAATACAGATCCCGAAATCCTTGAGATCCTTGAGTTCTTGGTGGTTTTAGTTGGGTTTTTGAGGTGAAATGATGATGTTATGCTTGCTGGAGGTATAAGGAAGGGTTTAGGTTGTTTTTAGATGTGTTTTGATGTTTAGTAATGGTTGAAAGTGATGTATGTTGGCTAGGCTTAGTTTAGAAAGCAATGGATTGAGTTTTCGGTTGTTTCGGATAGGTAAATTGGCGTGGTTTTGGTGAGCAACGAGTTTGTGTTTAGTTGCTGGTGTTGAAATGCATTTTAATGCATTTGGATCTCTGTTTTCATGCTCTAAAAACAGGAGATCTCGATCCGGAAGCAAACGAAGCCTGGTTGGAGGCTTTAAACGGGTGATCTTCGCGTCCGTAAGCGAATTTTCGCGTATCGGTGAGTGGAAATGGAGTTTCCAGCTTTTTAATGCTTTGAGCGTGGTCTTGGGAGCTTAGTGTAAGTTTGAAACACTTAGCTAAGCTCAAGAGTACGTGAATCGAAAGTCTCTCTCGAAATGTGCTATGTTTTTGTTGGAAATGCAGTTGCGTTAAATATGGATTGTATACTATTTTAAAGCATTTTTTAAGCATTGTTGATGCTGATTTTTAATTCCATTATGTTAAGAATGCATTGGGTAAGTGGTCCTTGGATTTATGAGATTAATGCATTTTAGTTTAAGTATGTTTATGCTTGTGAAAATGGCATTGTGATTATGCTTGTAAAACAGTGGAATAACGATGTTGAATAATTATATTGGCAAGTGGTAGAAATGGTTTTTGGTTACTTTATAGGATTGGGTGCACCGTGAATAAAGTCGCCTTAGATGTCGAGGGGTTGTAATTGTACCTTATACTCCATCCAAGAACCCTAACGATTGAGGCTAAGATCACAACGGTGGATGGTTTAATCTCGTGTGTGGATCTTGTGGTATATGTCTCGTGCTCTCGTTAGTAGAATTATACAACTACCGATGAGTGGTGTTGAGGGGTTGTGATTGTACCGTTAAATTTCACCACGGGTGTCACAACGGTTGATGGTCTAATCCCGTGTATGAGCCTTGTGTAGTCCGGTAGTGTGTATGAAGCGTGTGGGACAACACTTGTAATCCGTGTATCCGATTGTGTCATTGTGATGATTTTGAGATGGTTTGTTAATGTTAACTTGCGAGCCAATATAATGATGTTGTGAAATGGATTAAGCATGTGATGCTTGGGAATTATGCTAGAATGCATGTGATGCTTGGTTTAAGCATGATCAAAGGATTTTGTTGTTATTTTAATGATTCTATGAGCTTGTTGTTTTAAAAAGTGCATTAACTATTTAAAGAGCATGTTTTAAAGGAATGCATATGTCATCAAATGATGATGTTTTGGTTTTATAAAATGCATTGATGAATGATTGGTTTTTAGCGGTTTCTCACTAAGCTTTATGCTAACATTCATTTGTTTCATCAATGCAGAGAATTGAGCTTTAGAGGCAGCAAGAAAGCAAGGGGATTCCAAGTATTTTGACTAAGCAATGTATGTGATTTTACTTTAGTGTAATAAGAGGCAATGAGTGTGATTTCTACTCTTGGTTTTGTTGGTGATGTTAAACACCTTGAGCATGTTCAGTTTATGTTTTTGGACTTGTAAAGGATCTCTAAAGCATGCTTGTGTGGTTAAGCTTCACTTTGATTAGCAATGCTTGGTGCTTATATGATGAATATTTGGTAATGCAAATGTGTTGGTAAGTTGCATATAACATGTATGTATGTTCTAAGCATGATTAGATGTTGATAAATGTGTTTAAATAGTTGTTGAATGTGAAAATCTGGTATGCGTATCGATACTCGGGGAAGAATATCGATACACTAAGGTTAAATTCTGGCTTTGTGGCTTAGGTGTACCGATACGAATTGCCCGCGTATCGATATGCCTAGGCTAAAGTTTGAAGGTCGTACCGATACGGGCTTAAGCGTATCTATACCCCTTTTGCCAACTTTGGTTCCTGTCATTTTCCGTATCGATATGGGCTAAGGCGTACCGATACGGGTTCATTAAATTCAGTTAATGGAATCTTCTTAGGTTCTGAAATGTCGCATTTTGACCCCTGAATGTTGTATGTCCAATTGGATGAGTTTGGATGATCCGTTTAAGGTCAAATTTGACATGCTGGCATGTAATATGAATAATTATGGTTTAGTAACTTTAAAATCTGAATAGTCCCTGTAATTTATGGAAATTATAGTTTAGTCCCTAAAGATGTATTTTAAGCAATTGAACCCCTAATCGAACTCTGATCGCTGTTCCATTTTCGCCTAATCGCTTTGCTGAACAAATAGCATAAAAAGTGCATCTAGAAAAGATAATATAAAAAGGGTCGTTAATTGAGGTTGACTTTAATGAGTTGACTTCGGTTTTCCCCGTGTAATCTTCTTAGTTCGGGTCAGGCGTCTAGGCTGGGCTAAGGGGGTTACACTCATGGAGATAACATTTGTTACCATAAAGCTTGGGTCTTTCAGAAAGTCCTACTTCGGCAGTATCTCCCTCACCAGTTTCTCATGGCGGTACCATTCAATGCCATTAAGCTTGGGTATTTCACCAAGTCTTATCCGATGGAATTCACATCATCGGCGTTTCAAGCTTAAGTTTAAGTTCCTAAACCTCTTTTCAAAATGAGTTCAAGGCTGGAAAACACGTTCTCACTCACCGATACGCGACACTATGCTAGCCGACGAGCCAACTAAGCGTCCGAAGCCTCCAACGCTACCTCGTTTGCTTCCAGATTACTATCCCCTGTTTTTAGCACATAAAAAATAGATCTCCAATGCATCAAAAGGCATTCAAACACCATCAACAAAAGAAAATCCCGCAGCCCTGCTCTAAAGCATCAAAACACCCATCCGAAACAACCGAAAACACTTCCAATCTCTCACCAACAAATCCCAGCCAAGATCTATCAATTATAACCTTTTCTAAACTTCAATTAACATAAAAAATCAACATAAGCTCGACCTTATACCTTCAGCAATAGCAGAACATAAAAAACACGTCAAGATCCACAAATATAGCATCTTAAAATTAGAGACCCAAGCCTATTCGCGATTTATTTGTTAAAACCTCATTCTCAACATCAAATAACATCCAAAATATGTAGAAAATCAACCTCAACTCAGATCATAACATAGAAATACGAAATCATCAAGATCTCATCATAAATCTTGAATTTAACAACTTTTTCTTGTTTATAACATTAAAACAACTCAAAAACCATTAACAAAGGATTGATAACTTGGGAATTTCAGTAAAGAACTGATCATGAGAGGAGAAGAACGAAGCTTACCTCTAATGATTGATTTCTCTTCAATTTGGTCAAGTTTTCTTGAAAATCCAAAGGTTTTTGAAGAAGAAAAGATTGAAAATCTTTTGGAAGATGAAATCTCAACAATCAAGGTGAAAATCAAAGGTTCTTTGATGAGGGAAAAGTGTTTGGCTGAAGAGAAGTTGAGAGAAAATGAGAATAGGCAAAACTAACCTGAATTTTGTTATGAAAAGTCAACTTTTAAGTTTTCTTCTTAATTTCCTTTATTTTATTATAAAATCATTTATAAAATGCTCCCAAATTAAAGAGAAATCTGATGGAAATAATTGGTAAAAATAGCTCCTTAAAGATTCAAATTTTCAATACTTTACAAAACAGTCACTAGCCAACTTTTGCAAAAATTACATTTTGGTCACTATGCCAAAATGTAATATTTCCAAAACTAATTCTGTAAAATTGTTTTTATCATCATCATTTACATAATAAATAATGATTTTTAGATATTTTCAATATTTTTTAAACATCTAGAACTAGGTTTTCCCTAAACCGACCTGAAGGATTCAAATCTCTAATTTGTGATCGATAAACCATTAAGATGATCACAAAACCTTCTAGGCCCAAAACCAGGGCGTTAAAACTCTCCCCCACTTAAGAAATTTCATCCTCAAAATTTCAACTTGAGAAGAAAGCGCAGAACACAACCTCCCAAAATCAATACATATCATAATCACAAAAGGCGTAACTATCGCGGAAGGCATCCTCAACTAAAACACAACGAAACCAACACACTCCTTAACCTCTTACGAAACAATAACCCTTGGATTAAACTTACCCTACGCCCAGACTTCAACATCACCACTCACGGTGAGACCTCCAGAACACACGATTACCAATCCTAGCTTAGCTTCCCGCACCTCCAAACTGTGCAAGATTTCCAACAACCCAAACAACTCTTAACCCTTCACAACATAATCCGCCTTCCCACATAATTCTTTCAACACAACACGCATGGTGACACCAACCCATCCCTTATCAGGCCACCATGAGTTCTACAACTCACTTTAATTTCCAAAACCTCCTACAAAACTGCTCAAACTCTAGCTCGAATATCAACACGATACATAAGGTTTTTCCTAGGTAACAAATTTTTTACTCACGCTCCCTAACGTATTAACAAACATTCCTACCTATCCTATACAACCTGAACCATACGTTCAACCATCAAGATACAAATCCCAAAGCACCATCACACGTCTCAACAAATCACCAAAATCCGCCCACTCATCATCCGAAAATCCTCGTCATGAGACTCTAACCTCATCTCCAACAGTTGCTTCACTTACATCAACTGTCTCAAGAAAGGTTTACTTACACTCAGCCAACAAATCACCCTCTCACAAAGACCCAGCCAGACCAACATGGCCTTTGAACTTACATTACTTTTCCCCAGTCAAGCTTCGGCTATGACACTAATCATACCTGGATGCTACTCAACAACAAATCTTAATCCTCACACAAAAACAACTGCAGCAAGCCATGCATAAAGCTCATTTTCAAGCACTTACAACTGTCCGAAAGCATACACTATAACTTTTCCAACCTGCCTAGCCACCCATCATATCAACATATGATACATACTAGAACCATGAATCCTCTACTAAACTCAAGCTAAACCTCGATTAGAGCTCTCGTCAGAACTTCCTTCCAACCCCTCTAAGGTCACTACTGAACCGTCATCCACTTAGAACAACCATTTTACTATAACCTTTGAAGAAAGGATGCATCAACACATCGAAAACACATCCACGAGCCTACAACAACCGTCCAACTCAGAGAAACTACAACACCTAACTACTATTTCAAAATGCTTTTAACTACACATCAAACAACCTCGACCAATTCTAACCCAAAATGGTCACCTCTTTACCAGCACGCTGCCAAAGGCTCTTAAAACACCTTTCCTCCTACCATCCAAGCTAGATCACCCTCATTACTATCGACAAACTTGTTTACTTCTTACCCTCACATCCTTCTTTCGACTTGCACCAATACAACACTTTAAACCCACAACTACCCTAATCATAACACATCACTATCAGATCCAATTGGCTATTCGTAAGCGTGAACATTTGTATGCATGGTCACCTATATGCCCTTATCAATGCATGTGCACATGTATGCAAACTTCGAATGTCATGCCATATGTATGCATGTAACAATATATGTAAAATATGTATACAAATGATTTTAACTGTGCATGTATGTTTGTTCACACTTACTAATAACATCCTTAAAATTCGCCCAAGAACAACCTCTTATCCAATTTCCAACTTTTTTAGCTCCACCATTCTAACAACTCACTAACATCAAACTACTCCAACTATTTCACTTTCGCCACCAATGTTGTTCTAAAATACAACATCGATTACTACCCAAACTCACTAACTATAGGACCTTATCTACTACACAAGAAGATGCAAAACAAAAACTAAACGAAGATAACAATGACAGAGATTGCATGGTAAATATACCTGCAATCAAATCATTGTTCTGGAGCTCCAAGTGATGAGCACTCTCTCCCATAGAACCACCATTCTCCGGCTGCACCACTACAACCTCGACCAAAACCCTGAGGTCACAATCATCTCCTTGCTATAAAGAACCCCGACTGCACTCGCAATCACAAGGAGCTTCAACAGACATCCCACCTTGACCACCCCGAGCTAACTCTGGACAATCTCGCCTCAAATGTCCAGCAGACCCACAATTCCAATAAGATTCAACCATCGTACACCTCGCGCCTCTCTGCCCTTCTTGCCACCTCCGAACCCTGTCTCAGCTGTGCTCTCGGCCCCTTTGAGACTCATCTGCACACGCTGGAGCCGGTCTCGCTACCTGAGGATAATACGTTTCACACGCTTCATTGCACCACAGTTCCAACAAGCTCCAACACCCCAGCAAACCCCAATGTGTCGCCTTCCACAATGGGTGCACTCTGGTAGACGAACCACCACTCTCTGGCCTTGATGCATTTGACCCATGTTACCACCACCACCAAAACTTTGGTTCAAGCGAATCCTTATATCACGAAGTCTATAACGTTGCCCACTCTCGAAGCCAGAACTCACCGCTCTTTTGCTCTCATTCTGCTCACCAACATAAACTAAAGAAATACTCTCGCGCTTCTGGTCATCCGAAGACTTATCTCAAAGATATCTTCTTCTAAAGGCTACTTGAAAGAACTCCCAATCCACTTCATTGATATTTACCGCTGCCGACACAGTTTTCCACCAACTACAAACATCATCTAGCATTAACGAGACAACGCTTCCCAACTTACAGGCATTGTCACACCCAACTACAAACATCACCTTGTTTGCTTCCGAATTACTATCCCATGTTTTTAGCACATAAAAAACAGAGATCCAATGCATCAGAATGTATTCAAACACCAGCAACAAAACAAAATCCCGCAGCCCTGCTCTAAAGCATCAAAACACCCATCCGAAACAACTGAAAACACTTCCAAACTCTCACCAAACAAAGCCCAGCTAAGACCTATCAATTCTAACCTTTTCTAAACTTCAATTAACATCAAAAATCAACATAAGCTCGACCTTATACCTCCAACAATAGTAGAACATCAAAAACACCTCAAGATTCTCCTTCATAGATTCTTCTTATGGCTTAAAGTGTTTGCCCTCTTCTTTTTCATAGATTCTCCTTCAAGCTCTTTCAAGGCTTTGTTCATGTAAGGGGCACACTTCTTGAAGAGATGAACTATCTCTTCTTCTTCATCCTCCTGCTCGCTTGAATCTACTTGATGGCATGTGGAGGATTTGAGAGCAATGGTATTTGTGTTGATGCCAAGCCCTTTGAGCTTCTTCTCCCCCATAGCTCTAATCTCTTCCTTCTTCTTCTCATCTTCTATGTTTTTCTTAATAATTTGGTGAGTGAGAAATGACCCCATAAGTTCATCAAGCTTCAAGGTCTTGAGATTCTTGGCTTCGACGATTGTGGTCCTTTTTGAGTCCCATGACTCGGGAAGGAAGTAGATGAGCTTTCGGAAAAGTTTCGCCTCTAAGATGGCTTCTCCTTAACCTTTAAGTCCATTGGTGATGGTGGAGAACCTATCGAACATCTTCTCAATGTCCTCTTCCGGATCCATCTTGAAGTTTTCATACGCTAGGTAGAGGAGCCCGATCTTGGTCCTTTACTTTGCCGGTTCCTTCGTATGTGACTTCAAGTTGGTCCCATACCTCCTTGGCACTCTCACAAGAAGACATCTTCTCATAGATGTTTCGGGCAAAAGCACAAAATAGGATGTGCAAGGCTTTGCAATTAAGCTCCATCTTCTTGCGATCTTCGACACTCCAATCCGCCTTGTTTTGTTGAGGCACGAACGGACCATCTTCTACAATGTCCCAAAGCTTGTAGTCCTTTGACTTGATGAAAAACTTCATCCTTGTCTTCCAATGGGCACAGTCTGTTCCGTCGAAGAAGGGTGATTTGTCGATGGATTGTGCCATTGAGCCAGTTGTTTGAAAAGTTGATCGAGGTTGTTGGATCTTCTTAAAAGGATGTTAATCCTCTTCAATTGAGCCAATATCTGATACCAATTGTTGAGTTTTTCGGTGCTGGATTCCTTCAACCGTTCTTGCTCGCCAAGTGGTGGAGAAGTGGAATTTTGGGTGAAAGAGGTGTGGAAGCTAAAAATGATAAAGACAAGATGATTTATAGTGGTTCAACCTTCTAACCAAGATCTACATCCACTACCTTAGCTTCCCACTAAGGATTTCCAATCAATCCTGTTGAGATGTGTGGTGCTCGATTCGTTCAACCGATTATGCTCACCAAGTGGTGGAGAGGTGGATATTTGGGTGGAAGGGTTTAGGAAGCTAGAAAGAATAAAGACACAATGATTTTAGAGTGGTTCGGCCTTCTAACAAGCACCTACATCCACTACCTTAGCTCCCCACTAAGGATTTCACAATCAATCCACTAATTGATTCGTCCCCTTTTCTAGGCTTAGGAGGAAACCCTTACAACCAATCAAGCTTTCTACCCAAAGCCTTGATTGAAACCCTCTTTACAAGAGATAAACAAAGAAAACTTGTAATCCTCTAATAGGAGTTTGTTTGCAAAATTTTGCACTCACCCAATCCTAAAACACTTGAGCAAATTTGACAATTTTGGCTCACTAGTGTTTGTCTATACAAGAATTGACAATTTAAGTGCTAAGACAATTTCTTGATCATTTGATGTTTGACAATCTGAGCATTAGCCTTCTCTTGATGCTTGGAGTCCCTTTTATACTCCCAAATGAGTTAGTAGCCGTTACTAGTCGTTGGGATCAAATTGGAGCCGTTGAGGACTTTATTCCCACCATAAATGCAGTT
Organism: Hibiscus trionum; assembly: GCA_030270665.1. Taxonomy (NCBI): domain Eukaryota; kingdom Viridiplantae; phylum Streptophyta; class Magnoliopsida; order Malvales; family Malvaceae; genus Hibiscus; species Hibiscus trionum. The sequence goes on along the minus strand of BSYR01000008.1, from coordinate 47,461,530 downwards.
CTGCTGCTCCCCGTTTCGAAACGCTCGAGGCCGTTTCGAAACACGCTCAATGTAGAAAGAGCCGTTGCAGTTTGTCAGGGTACCCGTTTCGGAACACCCCCTTGCCGTTTCGGAACGCGTATCGAAACGCTATAAGCCCGTATCGAAACGCCTACATTTAAAAGTTAGTTGGGAAGATAGCCGTTGGGGTTTATGACCGTTGTGGTCATTGCCACGTGGGCGTATCGAAACGGCCTAGCCCGTTTCGAAACGCTGGGCAAAAATCAAGTCCAGGGAAAGCCCGTTTCGAAACACGTTTCGAAACGAATATGCTACTGGAATCCCCTGTTTCGAAACGCCCTAAGGTGTTTCGAAACACCTGGACTGGTTTGTATAAATTGGCCTTTGAAACACATTAAAAACCCTTTTGAAAACTTCCTAAACACAATTTCAAGTTGTTTGGACTTTGTAAATGTTTTAAATACTTTTTAAATCAGTCCAAAACATTTTTCAATTATTATATCAAAACATTAGTTCTACAATCTCCCCCTTTTTGATATAATAAAACTCACTTGAAAAATTGTTTGGGATTCTCCCCCTTTAACTTTAAAAATGTGAATAAGAGTTGAAAAATTTTAATTCAAATAAAGCTCCCCCTTATTCATTTGAAAATTCAATTTTTCAAACCATTTCTCCCCCTTTTTGTTATATCAAAAAGAATTTAAAACATTAAGTTCAAAATAACAATGGAGGTAAAAACTTTGACAAAAATAAGAATTTGGTTTAAAAATGGCTCCCCCTTACTCAAGGCATCATTGAAATGTTAGTCCATCATAAATGATCATCTAGTTGAATTTAAACTAAGAAATAAACAAATGAAAGCACAAAACAACTAGAAATTTTACCAACACTTGAACTCAAGGTAGGATGTGAAGCCTTTCTTCTTCAAGTGTTCTTCCTTGTGTGCATGGAGCTCCCCCTCAATTTTTGACTTGTTGAACATCTCCATCACACCTAGCAATAGACAATCAAGTAATTTTTGGTATCCAAATTGCTTTGGATCCATGAACGTTAGTAGCACAAATTTTTGACCCCTTAGGAATCCATTTTTCAATGTCATCCTTTTTAATTGAAGTGGTTAGTCCTTTTGGGACCCAAACACTTCTAAAACATTTACCATTTTTAAATCTAGGGGCACTAGATTGTCTAACATAAAAATTTGATTTTCCAAAATTGTTTTTCTTTTCAAGCTCTTTGGAAATCAAATCTTTTTCTTCTTGAACATTTTGAAGCAATTTTTGTAAATCAAAACATTTTAATTCAAACTCTTCAAGTTTTGCTTCAAGTTCAAGTTTGGTTTTAGAAAGCAAATCATTTTGAATTTTTAACTTTGAAATCAATTTATTGTTTTTCAAAATATGGCTTTTAAAATCTAAAACCAAATCGTCATAGGCATCTTGTAATTCATCAAAGGAATAAGAACATGAAGTAGATGAATTAGAAGTTACCCTTGAATCTTCTTCGATGGCCATAAGGCAAAGGTTGGCTTGTTCATCGTCGGTGGAGTCCTCATCACTCCAAGTAGCCAAATGTGCCTTCTTCTTATGGCTTGAAGTGCTTGCCCTCTCCTTTCTCTTAGGTTCTTGTTCAAGCTCTCTCAAGGCTTTCTTCATGAACGGGGCACACTTCTTGAAGAGATGAACTATCTCTTCTTCTTCATCCTCCTCTTCACTTGAGTAGACATGATGGCAAGTGGAGGATTTGAGAGCCATGGCACTAGCATTGATGCCAAGCCCTTTGATTTTCTTCTCTCCCATAGCTCTAATTTCTTCCCTTTTCTTCTCCTCTTCCTTGTTCTTCTTCATAATTTGATGAGTGAGAAAAGACCCCATAAGTTCATCAAGCTTCAAAGTCTTCAAATTTTTGGCTTCGATGATGGCAGTCCTCTTTGAGTCCCAAGACTCGGGAAGTGAGTAGATGAGCTTTCGAACAAGCTTTTCTTCCGGGATGGCTTCTCCAAAACCTTTAAGACCGTTGGTGATGGTGGAGAACCTATCAAACATCTTCTCGATGTTCTCTTTCGGATCCATTTTGAAGTTCTCATACTCCAAGGTTAGGAGCCCAATCTTGGTCTCCTTGACTTCATTTGTCCCCTCGTATGTGACTTCAAGCTTGTCCCATACCTCCTTGGCACTCTCACAAGAAGACATCTTCTCATAGATGGATGGGCCAAAAGCACAAAACAAGATGTGCAAGGCCTTGCAATTGAGCTCCATCTTCTTGCGATCGTCGGCACTCCACTCCGCTTTACTTCTTTGAGGCACGAACGGACCATCTTCAACTATGTCCCATAGCTTGTAATCTCTTGACTTCAAGAAGAATTTCATCTTTGTCTTCCAATGGGCATAGTGGTCTCCGTCAAAGAAAGACGGTTTGTCGATTGATTGTGCCATTTGAGCCGGTTGATGAAATAGTGATCGAGCTTGCCGGATCTTCTCAATAGGATGTGAATCCTCTTCGATTGAGCCAAGCTCTGATACCAATTGTTGAGATGTGTGGTGCTCGATTCGTTCAACCGATTATGCTCACCAAGTGGTGGAGAGGTGGATATTTGGGTGGAAGGGTTTAGGAAGCTAGAAAGAATAAAGACACAATGATTTTAGAGTGGTTCGGCCTTCTAACAAGCACCTAAATCCACTACCTTAGCTCCCCACTAAGGATTTCACAATCAATCCACTAATTGATTCGTCCCCTTTTCTAGGCTTAGGAGGAAACCCTTACAACCAATCAAGCTTTCTACCCAAAGCCTTGATTGAAACCCTCTTTACAAGAGATAAACAAAGCAAACTTGTAATCCTCTAATAGGAGTTTGTTTGCACAATTTTGCACTCACCCAATCCTAAAACACTTGAGCAAATTTGACAATTTTGGCTCACTAGTGTTTGTCTATACAAGAATTGACAATTTAAGTGCTAAGACAATTTCTTGATCATTTGATGTTTGACAATCTGAGCATTAGCCTTCTCTTGATGCTTGGAGGTCCCTTTTATACTCCCAAATGAGTTAGTAGCCGTTACTAGCCGTTGGGATCAAATTGGAGCCGTTGAGGACTTTATTCCCACCATAAATGCAGTTCTGCTGCTCCCCGTTTCGAAACGCTCGAGGCCGTTTCGAAACACGCTCAATGTAGAAAGAGTCGTTGCAGTTTGTCAGGGTACCCGTTTCGGAACACCCCCTTGCCGTTTCGGAACGCGTATCGAAACGCTATAAGCCCGTATCGAAACGCCTACATTTAAAAGTTAGTTGGGAAGATAGCCGTTGGGGTTTATGACCGTTGTGGTCATTGCCACGTGGGCGTATCGAAACGGCCTAGCCCGTTTCGAAACGCTGGGCAAAAATCAAGTCCAGGGAAAGCCCGTTTCGAAACGAATATGCTACTGGAATCCCCTGTTTCGAAACGCCCTAAGGTGTTTCGAAACACCTGGACTGGTTTGTATAAATTGGCCTTTGAAACACATTAAAAACCCTTTTGAAAACTTCCTAAACACAATTTCAAGTTGTTTGGACTTTGTAAATGTTTTAAATACTTTTTAAATCAGTCCAAAACATTTTTGAATTATTATATCAAAACATTGGTTCTACAAATCCACTACTGATTCGTCCCCATTTCTAGGCTTAGGAGGAAACCCTTACAAACCGATCAAGCTTTCTAACCAAAGCCTTGATCAAACCCTTTTTAAAAAGAGATAAAGATAGGGAAACTCAAATCCCTCTAATAGGTATTTGTTTTCATAATAAAGGTCTCACCCAATCCTAAAACACTTGAGCAAATCTAACAATTTTGGCTCACTAGTGTTTGTTGATACAAAGAATTGACACTTAAGCACTAAGACACATTTTGATCATATGTTGTATTACAATTGAAGCATTAACCATTACTAGATGCTTAGAGGTCCCTTTTATACTATGCTTTGAGTTTGTAGCTGTTACTAGCCATTGGGGTTGAATTGGATCCGTTGGAGACTTGATTTCCCATATCAAATGTTGTTCTGGAGCCTTTCATATCGATACGCGAGGACCCATATCGGTACGCTCTTCTTCAGAAACTAGCCGTTGGACTCTTGCCAGCCAAAACGTATCGATACGCTTGAGGGCGTATCGATACGTTACGTCATTTAAAAGACCGTTTGGAAATAGTCGTTAGAGTTGTTAAAACAAGGATCGATACGCTTAAGGGGAGTATCGAAACGATCCCTATCCGTATCGATACAACAAGGCCTGTATCGATACGGGTTTTGGCAGAATCAAAACTTGGGCAAAAGTGTATCGATATGAGGTACACCATATTGGTACAGACTTGCTAAAAACTCAAGTTTGGCTAATTTAAATCATTAAAAACTTTGCCAAAAACCTTTTTAAATGCCTCAAACATATTTTCATGTTGTTTGGACTTAAGGACAAGTTTTAAATTCTTTTCAAATTTGTCCAAAACATTTTTCAATTATTATATCAAAACATTAGTTCTACAATCTCCCCGTTTTTGATATAATAAAACTAACTTGAAAAATTGTTTGAGATTTCTCCCCCTTTATGAAATAAATTTGGAATAAGAGAATTAAGATTTGAAATCAATTAAAGCTCCCCCTTATTCATTTGAAAATTCAATTTTTCAAACCATTTATCCTCATTTTTGTTATATAAAAAAGAATTTACAGCACTTTTAAGCTCAAAATAACAATAGAGGTTTAGATTTTGAAAATATTAAAATTTTTGGTTTTAAAATGGCTCCCCCATACTCAAAACATCATCAAAATGTTAGTCCAACATATGCCATAATCTAGTTGAAATAAGTAAAAATAAAATCAAAAACAACTAGATTTTACCACACTTGAATCCAAGGGAGGATGTGAAGTCTTCCTTCTTCAAGTGTTGTTCCTTGTGTGCGTGGAGCTCCCCCTCAATATTTGACGTGTTGATCACTCTCCAGCACACCTAGCAAAAGACAATCAAGTAATTTTTTGTATCCAAATTGCTTTGGATCCATAGACGTTAGTATCACAAAATTTATATGTATACAAATGATTTTAATTGTGCATGAATGTTTGTTCACACTTACTAATAACGTCCTCAGAATCTGCCCAAGAACAACCTCTTATCCCATTTCCAACTTTTTCAGCCCCACCATTCTAACAACTCACTAACAGCAAACTACTCCAACTATTTCACTTTCGCCACCAATGTTGTTCTAAAATACAACACCGATTACTACCCAAACTCACTAACTATAGGACCTTATCTACTACACAAGAAGATGCAAAACCAAAACTAAACGAAGATAATAATGACAGAGATTGCATGGTAAAAATACCTGCAATCACATCTTTGTCCTTAAGCTCCAAGCAATGATCACTCTCTCCCACAGAACCACCATTCTCCCGCTGCACCACCACAACATCGACCAAAACCTTGAGGTCACAATCGTCTCCTTGCTATAAAGAACCCTTACTGCAGACCCAAATGTTGACCACCCCGAGCTAAATCTGGACAATCTCGCCTCAAATGTTTAGCAGACCCACAATTCCAACAAGATTCAACCATCGTACACCTCACGCCTCTCTGCCCTTCTTGCCACCTCGGAACCATATCTTAGCCGCGCTCTCGCCCCATTTGAGACTCAACTGCACACGCTGGAGTTGGTCTCGCTACCTGAGGTCAATTACGCTTCACATGCTCTATTGCACCACAGTTCCAACAAGCTCCAACACCCCAAAAAACCTCAATGTGTAGCCTTCCATAGCGGCTGCACTCTGGTAGACGAACCACCACTCTCTGGCCTTGATGTATTTGACCCATGTTACCACCACCACCAAAACTCTGGTTCAGGTGAATCCTTCTATCACAAAGTCTATAACGTTGCCCACTCTCGAGGCCAGAACTCGCCGCTCTTTTGCTCTCATTCTGCTCACCAACATAAACTAAAGCCATACTCTCTCACTTCTGGTCATCCGAAGACTTATCTCCAAGATATCTCATTCTAAAGGCTACTTGAAAGAACTCCCAATCCACTTCATTGATATTTAACGTTGTCGACACAGTTGTCCACCAACTACAAACATCATCTAGCATTAACGAGACAACTCTTCCCAACTTACAGGCGTTGTCACACCCTTCCTGATCCAGGATTGGGATCGTACTGGCTAACCAAGCCTCGAACGCCTCCGATGTCAACCCATGATACTAACAGCTCCCAAATCATACAGACGCTGCATTGGAAAACTAGTTTTTCCGATAGCCGGCACATGCGCAGGCCCTTCATTCACCGCGGCTTGAGATGCTCCTAAACCACGATTGACAAATCTTTCATTACAGGGCTAGCCCCCTCATGCTGCCATATTGGCTCAACTCCAGGCACTGACGACTGAAAAGACACATTCTCACTAGATGGTGCCTTCCACTCCCCAACAACCTGCTCTAAAGCAGCAACAATCGTACCCGATTGCAATTCTTTCTTCGATTCCATTGTGTTATTATCAACAAAGCAATGATTACAAAACAAACAAAACGACCAGGCCAGCTTAAAGCAAGGATTCAAGACTCCAACTTCAAGTTAAAACATTTGCTATAGTAATAAGGTAATGGGTATCACGTATCTCGAATTTTCCTCTCTTTTAAGTCATAATAATCAATATCAACATTGATATCACAAACACCGTACAGATCAAACAGCAAAATTCAATCATCAACAATAATAATGCTCTCATCAAACAACATTCTCCTTCAGCATCATAATAGAAAGATATCACACTCATCATACCTTTCATCATTCAAAATCAGCTTACCATGTCATCGTATCATCAATACATGTTAACATTAACTCACATATGATTCATAACAATTAAGCATATCATAAGCACTAACATTCCACCAAAACATGATTTTCAAACAACATGCCACATAACATCAAATCGAACATCAAAACATACCAGTTTTACTTACCATCATCCCCAATTCTTTCAAAACCTGGCTCTGATATCAACAAATGTAACCCACTTAGCCTGGTCTAGACGATTGACCCGAACCAAGGTGATTGCATGGGAAAACCGAAGCCAACTCATTAAAGCTGAGTCTGATTAACGACCCTTTTTTATCTTTCTTACATGCAAATTAGATCCTATGTGATCAACAAAGAGTAAAGAAGAAAATGGCGCAACGATTAGATGTCGTTTAGGGGTTCAATTGCACAATTTAAGCTTTAAGGGACCAAAATGTAATTTTCATAAATTACAGGAACCTTTCAATTTTTAAAGTTACCAATATGCAATTATACATATTTCATGCTTCTCTGCAAAATTTCATCTCAAACGGATCATCCAAACTCATTCAATTGCATACACAACGTTCAGGGACCAAAATTGTAACCCCCTTAGCTCGGCCTAGACGCTTGACCCAAACTACGAAGATTACACGGGGGAAACAAAAGTCAAGCCAAAAGTCAACCTTGATTAACGACCCTTTTTTTCTTTTTAGTCTTTTCTAGATGCACATTAAACCTATGTGAACAATCAAGAATCATTTGAGAGAAGGGCACATCGATCGGAAAACATTTAGGAACCCAATTGCTTAAATTACACTTTTAGGACCAAAATGTAATTTTTAGAAAATAAGAGGACTTGATAGATTTTAAGCTTACCAATAAGTAATTAGTCATATTACATGCTCCACTGTCAAAATTCAGCATAAAAGGACATTCCAAACTCAAGCAATTGCATCTGCAACATTACGGACTAAAACGTAAATCATGGAAACTTAAAACAATTCAAAAACAACAACCAACGATCATCTATTTCGGAACACCCAGCATTCGTACCGAAACGCCCGTATCAAAACGGTGTTGACCGTTTCGGTACTCAGTTGTGTTCCGAGACCGGTATCGAAACATTCCTCTCCAGTAGCCAAACTGTTCCTAAACACCTTCAGCTGTTCCGAAACGCTATGGCCATTACGTGCCTCCGTTTCGAAACAATTAAGGGTGTTTCGATACACCCTGCACTGTGACAGCATAAATTGCTGGTTTTTCACCTTTAAAACCACTCAAACATGCTTCAAAAAGCATCATAACATACCAACAGTTTGTTATGACACTAAAGATCATATTTAAGGACCTTAAGCTAGAGCATGACATCAAACACATAATCACCCAATCTATATGCATGCTTCCTAGCCACAAAATCAATCTAAGCTATCAAACCTCAAACCAAACCTTTAGGACCATTTACAACCCACAAAAGCCATCACAAACATGCTACAAACCTAGGCAGTTCAAAACACATCTCCCAAATGCAACCTTGGCGTCCCATTGCCAAATATCAAAACATCACCATACATGAGCTTTGCACTTCCTTGGATGTTCTTAACCTTTTTGCTGCCCGAAAACACCTCAATTATCTGCATTATTGGTAAAAGAGAGCGTAAGCACATTTTCTTAGTGAGGCATGCTCTAATGAAAACCAACACAATAATGCATTATTCAAAACACTTTCTCAAAAGCCTTTTTCTACAACATGCTCATTCTATCTCATGCTTGAAAACCATTTCAAAGCAAATCTCCATTGAAAACACATGTACCTCAATTCTATCTCATGCATTTAAACCAATGCAAATCTCATGGCAAAGCCATACTCATGCTTGTAAAAACCAAAGCATTTCATATACAAATCTCATATGCATTTCTCATAGCATAAATCATCTAATCAATAGGTACATGTGAATCAAAAGCATTTTCATATATTATATTGGCATTTCACATCTCATTACTACTCAGAGATGCAGACAACATTCTCAAACCACTAGACGCTTCTGGTGGAATCTCACATCACCGTACTCACTTGTCTAGGAACATAATTTCTGGTGGAATTTCACATCTCCGTACTCACATGGCGGAATCTCTCAACGCCACAAAGCTTGTGTATTTCACCAAGTCCTACTCGATGAAATGCCCATCATCGGTCTCTCCCTTTGGATTAAACTAAAGAGCACGTACGAATTTTTAGCTTATAGTGCACTCTCATCCTATTGATCAATCAATTATATCCGGTAAGTATCTTATCTTCTATGCCAATATATTATGTTAAAACATCATCCCACCTACTATTTTTCATGCAACATTTCTCAAATCTTTCTCATCTCATTTCAAAACCATAACATTTTCCATGCTTTAAAACAAAAGCTCAAAATTCATCAATGCAACATGTTATTTCATGAAATCATTTCAAGCATCATCTCAAGCTACAAATCATGCATAAAAATAGTAGGAATTTATCTATCTCAAACCATGAGCATGTAAGAGCATTTTAGGGGCAACCACGACATATAACAGAGCAATCTAGCCAATACTTACTTCCGGACTTAGGAAGGTGTTTCAAACCTTTCTTAAAACCCCAAACCTTGATTCTTTTTCCCTCAAGGACTTCTGTTGAGTGTGTAAAAGTTCTATTATTTACACCCTTTTTAACCCATATTTCTGCTGCATTCAAGCATTATTCATTACATTTAGGTCAGTTTACAGCAAAACATCACAAATATATTAAAGGCACAGATTCTACTAAAAATGGCTGTTTTTGCAGGTATCCGCCATAGCTGACGGAGAAGGCAGGCGCTGGGCAGAGAAGCAGAAGAGATGAACTGGACAAGCAGACAAAGAGAACGATGCTGCCATGGTGCCGCCGTGACAGCATGGTGACAGCAGTTCTGTGGAGAGAAAAAGCAAAATGGACCTCGATAGATAGAGAAAATTCTGCTCGTCTGTCGTGTGAAAACCATATATTTTTCCAAGCCCCGGATCAAAAGATATGTCAAGCCCAAAGTTCAAGGAGAGAAAATCCCAAGAAACAAGGAGGACGGCTGGAAAGTAGATTCCTTGAAGATTAAGTCTTTATTAGAATCATACTTTTAATTAAAGTTGTAATCCTTGTTAACTTAGAATACTTGAGCCAAAGCTTATATAAGGGCATGTATTTTAACCTCGGAGGGAGATATCATATCCCATAGCCGATTACCCCATAACCGACAACCAAAAACCCCTCCGCCGTTTACCCGCCGTCGATATGTTCTAAAACCCCCTAGGGCCACAGGTTGATTTGTAAAGTAGTTGTAAGGGTTGCTTTTGTTTTAGGAATTTTCAGTTCAATAAAATAAACTTCAAGTTCTCTTATTTTGGTTATTAATATCTTGCAAGAGCATCGGGAGAGCATTGTGAGGTTATCTATTTACTTAGCATCGCGAGAGTTAAGTATACGAAAGAAATAAGAGCAAGTTCTCTAGTTTATAGTTGAACTATCTCGTGCCTAGGGATAGGGCGAGGTTAAGTGGCTAAAGAAGAATTCATACACATCGGTGTTCATCCTTCGATTCACGCCGGGAGGTATCATCAAGACGTGATCATCGACAGACTTGGACCTAGGGATAGGCCAAGGTAGATATGGGATTCTTGCCAAACTTGAAGTACTGAGTTGGTGTGTTTGCTGCCGCGAAGATCAACGGACTGCTGCCGCGACAGGTGCTGCCGCGACGGGCGCGACGACAGAACTGGATTTCCTAGGCATTGCAATACCTGCACTACTGAGCAATTCAATACCAGCCCATTCTCTCTATCTTGATATCTCTACTCTTTTATTTACGTCTTCTTTATTATTTTCGTGACAACTCTCAAATATTTCCTTTACTTTCGTGCAGTGAATTAAGGTGAAGCTATTAGCCCAATCCCTGTGGAGACGATATCCGATACTTCGTATCACTTTACTACTTACGTCGTGTACACTTGCACTACCATTGCGATAGACTATTTTACACGCAAGAAGTTTTTGGCGCCGTTGCCGGGGATTGGCAACATAACTCTACGTTTTCTTTTATTGCACTTTTCGTTTTTATTTTTATTTTATTTTTATTTTTCTGTTTTTCTTTGGTGCATTCGACTCTTGCTTTTCACAAGGTTCCTTGTTTATGCGCAGATCGAAACGAGGTGAAGATCCTGAGTATCCATTAGACCCAGGAACGAGTACCTTGAGGAACAGCTAGAGAAGATGGCCTACAATGGGAACGACCCGCCTGTCGGCGACCCGCCCGCCGCCGCTGGACGACGGTCCTGTCGTGACTACATGTTGAACGATCATGTAGTGCTGGAAACCACGCTGCCGGACATAGATGTTGATAACTTCGAGTTGAAACCTGTCATGTTTAGTATGATCAACAATGCCGGGCAGTTTAGTGGTGCTGTTACAGAAGAAGCTAGGGAGCATCTCAAAACGTTCTAGGAGATCTGTGGTTCGTTTAGACTGCCAAGAGTCAATCCGGAGATACTGAGGCTTCGGTTATTTCCCCATTCATTGAGGGACAGAGCAAAAACTTGGTGGAATAAGCTTACGCCGGGTTCAATTAGAACTTGGGCAGATTTATCTCGTGAATTTTTATCTCGTTTTAATCCTTCACATTTATCTGAGCGATTACGTAATGAAATTGCTACTTTTCAACAGGAAGACGACGAGCCAATGCACGAAGCCTGGGACAGATTTACTACTCTTCTACGGAACTGCCCAATGCATGGATTCCCCCTCTGGAATCAGGTAACAAAGTTTTATAATGCTGCCAACTTACAAACTCGTATTCGAATTGATTCAGCAGCAAACGGACTATTATTGGATAAAGACCCGGACGAGGCAATGCTAGTTTTGAAAAATCTGGCTAAGAATGAGGAGCAGTTTCCGACAGCAAGAAGAGGGGGTAAACAGGTACTAGCTGTCAAGGACTATGAGGCCGACAGCACGTTGAAATCACAGGTGGCATACCTTACTAAGGCAATGAAAAAACTCTTGAACGAAGATGCACAACAGGGATTTGCTGTCGAGGAGGTATGTGACATTTGTGAGGGAAATCATAGTTCAGAGGAATGTCCAATACAGTTAGAAGAGGGAAAATATGTTGGAAACTACAAGCCAAATTACAACTCCAACAACTATAATCCCAATTGGAGGAAGGATCCCAAGTTTTCTTGGTGCAATCCTAATAATGCCCTGAATCCTCAAACACACAATTAGAATCAGAGAGGACCTAGATTGCTGACGCGACAGCAACTGCCGCCGCACCTGTCGCCGCAGCAGCAACAGCAGCCACCAGCTGCCACGAGCAGTATACTGGAACAGACTCTGGCCACCTTTATGTCTCAGACAGGTACTTATATTGAGAATATGAATCAGTTTGTCAAGAAGACAGAGAATTTCATGGACAAAACAGAGATGCGGATGACAAACGATGAAGCCACTCTGAAATCTTTGGAGACACAAATGGGTCAGGTTTCCCAACATATTAAGCCGAGGCAGACTGGAGTATTCCCTAGTAATACTGAAAATGCTAGCCAGCCCACACATGAGCAATGTAAGGCCATTACTACTAGGAGTGGGAAGAAACTACCAGGGCCGGAAAAGGAAGCTGAAACAGTAAAGGAACCAGCCTTGGATGGACATGCCGAGGAAGCTGCCACGACAGGTAACAAACAGACTGCTGCCGATGAGCCTGTCACGACAGCAGAAGCGACAGAGGAGAAAAATGATGAACCCAAACCTCCTCAGATTCGTATGCAGTGGGAAGGACGTATTGCTGATTATCGTCCCCCACCTCCTTTTCCTCAACGGATACAGCAAGCTAAGCAAGAATCTCAACTTAAAAAGATTTATAATATTTTTAAGCAGGTTCATATTAATATTCCGCTTTTAGATGCCGTTAGGGAGATGCCCGGTTACGCCAAATTTCTCAAGGATGTCATGTCAAAGAAATATAAATTGGGGGAATTTGAAACGGTAAGGATGGCAGATGGTTGCATGAGTATTCTTCATAGGCAGCCACCCCAGAAAAAGAAGGATCCGGGGAGCTTCATCATACCTTGTGTAACCGGAAATAAATTCGTGGGTAAGGCACTTTGTGATCTTGGTGCTAGTGTTAATTTAATGCCAAAGTCTGTTTTTCAGAAATTAGGTATTGGAAAGGCGCGGCCCACGACAGTAACTCTGTAGTTGGCAGACTGCTTTTACGTTCATCCAGAAGGAAAAATTGAAGATATTCTGGTAAGAGTGGATAAATTTATTTTTCCTGCTGACTTTCTTGTTTTAGATTGTGAAGCAGACGAAAACGCACCAATCATCCTTGGGCGACCCTTCTTAGCCACGGGAAGATCACTGATTGATGTGGAAAAAGGAGAACTCACCATGAGAGTGAATGACCAAGAGATTAAGTTGAATGTTCTCCAAGCAATGAAGCATGCTGATGCAGACGAGGAATGCAAGGCTATCACTGAAGTTATCCTTGATCAACCCTGCATCTGGTCGGGCTGTCACGACATAAAAATCGGGCACTGCCATGGCAGCCACCTACAGGGCTGTCACGACAGCACTGACGACAGCACTGACGACAGCAACTCCTCTGACTCTGATACATCTGATACTGAAGATCAGGAGGAGGTAAACTGGATAGGCGATCGTCCAGGTAAGTTATTTGAACCTTTGAATTACACTTCGGATAACCATGCAATCCAAAAGCCATCTACTGTTGAACCACCTGCCTTAGAACTAAAGCCCCTGCCAGGGCAGCTAAAATATGCTTTTCTTGGTTCAAAGGATACGTTGCCCGTAATCATCTCTTCTAAGATGCCACAGGAACAGGAACGGCAGCTAGTAGGCATGCTGCGGCAGCACAAGAAGGCAATTGGATGGACGATAGCTGATATTCAAGGCATTAGTCCGGCGTTATGCATGCACAAAATCCTTTTAGAGGAAGATCATAAGCCGACTATAGATGCTCAAAGGCGGCTAAACCATGCGATGAAAGAGGTGGTCTGTAAAGAGATAATCAAATGGTTAGATGCTGGTATTATTTACGCCATCTCTGATAGCAAATGGGTGAGCTCGGTGCAATGCGTTCCCAAGAAAGGAGGAATGACTGTGGTGACCAACGAAAACAATGAGTTAATCCCAACCAGGACTGTGACCGGTTGGAGGGTTTGTATGGACTATCGGAAGCTTAACAAAGCTACCTGAAAGGACCACTTTCCTTTACCCTTTATTGATCAAATGCTTGATAGATTAGCGGGTAAACCTTACTATTGTTTTCTTGATGGTTATTCAGGTTACAATCAAATAGCTATTGCACCGGAAGATCAAGAAAAGACGACTGTCACATGCCCCTACGGAACTTATGCTTTTAGGAGGATGCCGTTTGGACTATGCAATGCACCCGCCACCTTCCAAAGGTGCATGATGGCCATATTCTCCGATATGGTGGAGGACTTCCTCGAAATTTTTATGGATGATTTTTCAGTCTTTGGGGACAATTTTGAGAGCTGCCTCGGCAATCTACAAAAGGTACTTGAAAGACGTGAAAAAGCAAACCTAGACTTAAATTGGGAAAATGCCACTTTATGGTGGATGAAGGGATAGTCCTTGGCCATAAGATTAGCTGCCGTGGGATAGAAGTCGACAGGGCCTAAATAGAAGTGATCGAGAAGCTGCCGCCGCTGACCACAGTCAAAGGCATTTGAAGTTTCTTAGGGCATGCTGGTTTTTATAGAAGATTCATTGCAAATTTCTCAAAAATCACCAAGCCCTTACGTCATCTTTTGGAGCAGAACCGACCCTTTGACTTTAATGATGAATGTACTGAAGCATTCAAGGTTCTGAAGGAAAAGCTGGTAACAGCCCCAATAGTACAGCCACCAGACTGGACACAGCCATTTGAGATTATGTGTGATGCTAGTGACTATGCTGTCGGGGCAGCACTCGGCCAGCGCAGAGATAAGCTATTTAATGTCATATATTATGCCAGCAAGACATTAAATGACGCCCAAGTGAACTACACCACCATAGAAAAGGAGTTATTAGCTGTGGTGGTCTCCATCGACAAGTTTCTTTACATCCTTGGGACGAAAGTAATAGTGCACACAGACCATTCTGCCCAGAAGTATTTGTTCGCAAAGAAGGATGCAAAGCCTAGATTGATACGGTGGATCCTGCTATTGCAAGAGTTCGACCTTGAAATCAAAGACAAAAAGGGACAGAAAATCAGGTGGCAGATCACTTGTCAAGATTGGAGAAGGGACAGAGTCTGCCAATAGATGAGACAAACATATTGGAGACCTTCTCAGATGAGCAGCTCTTTGCTGCCGCAGTCGCTGCCGCAACAGCCATGGCGGCAGGTAAGTCTTCTGAACTTCCCTGGTATGCTGATTTCGTTAATTTTATAGTTAGCGGAATACTTTCTTCTGATCTTAATTATCAAGCCAGGAAGAGGTTCCAAATGATGTTAGGCATTATTATTGGGACGAACCTCTTATTTTCAAACTATGTGCATATCAAGTTATAAGGAGGTGTGTACCACAAGAAGAGCAAGAAGACATTCTCCATCACTGCCATGCTTCACAATATGGAGGTCACTTATGAGGCAACAAAACTGCTGCCAAGGTGCTGCAGTCAGGGTTCTACTGGCCGACATTGTATAAAGATACACAGGACTTCTACAAGAACTGTGACAAGTGCCAGCGGACAGGTAACATCTCGAGGAGAAACGAGATGCCGCTGCAGAACATTCTAGAAGTTGAGATCTTCGACGTTTGGGGATTGATTTTATGGGACCTTTTCCATCTTCATGTGGAAATCTATACATCCTCCTAGCAGTGGATTATGTCCCTAAGTGGGTTGAAGCTATCGCTACACAAAGGAATGATGCCAAGACAGTACAAAAATTTCTACACAAAAACATCTTTTCTAGGTTCGGCATCCCTAAGGCGATAATCAGTGATGAAGGGAGACATTTTGACAATAGGGTTATTGCTGCCGCCCTGAAGAAATATGGTGTCAAGCATCGGATCGCGACAGCATACCACCTACAGACCAATGGACAAGCCGAGATATCCAATAGGGAAGTTAAGAACATTCTTGAGAAGATGGTTAAGCCAACTAGGAAAGACTGGTCTTTACTCCTCAATGATGCATTATGGGCATATAGGACAGCTTTTAAGACTCCATTGGGCATGTCTCCATACCGATTGATTTATGGGAAAACCTGTCATCTTCCTGTCGAGATAGAGCACATGGCATACTGGGCAATCAAGGCAGTGAATATGGACTTGGACAAGGCAGGCCAGAAAAGGCTGTTAGATCTGAACGAGATTGACGAAATAAGAACAATGGCCTACGACAATGCAAGAATTTACAAGGAGAAAACTAAGAAGTGGCATGATAGGAAGTTGCTTCCACGACAGTTCTGCCCAGGGCAGCTTGTATTGTTGTTCAATTCTAGACTGAAACTCTTCCCAGGGAAGCTAAAATCTAGATGGTCTGGCCCATTCCAAGTCGTACAAGTTTTTCCCCATGGTGCCATCACAATCCAATCATTAAAAGACGGGCACCAATTCAAAGTCAACGGACAGCGCCTCAAGCATTACCAGGGGACTGAAGCCCCAGGAATACAGGAAGTGGTTACCTTAGGAGATGCCCCACAAGGCATCCCTAATTTAACCTAAATTTTAATTTTATTTATTTCTATTATTTATTATTTATTATTAGGAAATTAGGTTTATTTTATTCGAATAATGTTTTTATGTTTTCTGTTTTTAGGAAATAAAGGAGTCAAGAAGAATAGGAGAAGTGACCCAAGCCCACCATCCATCCATCAGCCCAACAAAGCCCAATATTGAAGCCTGTCGTTCCAGCTGCCGCCGCAGACACGGATAAGACAGGCTGTCATCATACTGTCACGGAAGACGCAGAAACGTGTGACAGACGCGTAACAGACGCATAAATGAGTGTCAGAATCCGCCTGCCCCAAAGCCCAGAATTCGCCGCAAAATCCGCCTCAGCAGCAGCAGTGAAGACAGCGCTTAAAAATTTAAGTTTCTTATTTTCTTATTGCTGCTTGCTATTTATATATATTTTGTGATGTACTGCCTTCATTTATTTTGCTTTTTATCTTGTCATTTGCATTGAGGGCAATGCAACCCTTGAGTTTAGGGGTGGCAACCCTCCATTTTAATGGAGTCTAAGTACATCTTTTTAATTATTTGTTGTGTCTTTATTTAAAGTTGTGTCTTTATTTAAAGTTCTCTTAAAAAAAATCAGAAAAGACTGAAAATTTTGGCTTAAAACTGTGATTTGAACTTACCTGTCGCGACAGCTCTGTCGTGGCAGCATCTTTAGGACAGTTTAAGGAGAAGTTTAGAGCCTCTCTATAGTTCTGAAAACTTAAACACCATTGTGACTGTTATACTGCTTAGATTTCTTTTAGCCAAACTAGAATAGGAAGCTTAGCACTTGAATAGCCCCTAGAGGTGCCTAACACTGGCTCTAGGAAAGAAGTTTAGCAAAATAGACTCAACAGCCCTAGAGGTGCCCGAAACCGGCTCTAGGAAGTTAGCTAGAGGTGCCCGAAACCGGCTCTAGTGAAACTTTAGCTTGAAAAATAGAGAAATCAAGTCAAAACAAAAAAATCAAAGAAGCGTGAAAATGTGCCTTCAAGAAGATAAACTTTGGCATAAAAATTCAAGTTAAGAGTTGAATATTCTAGTGAAACTAAGATAGTCTTGGCATATAACTGTTCACAAGCCTGCACACACTACACGAGGACTATAGGGAGATTCCAGACAGATTCTAAATTATCCGACAGGTTGCTGCCGCCATAGGGAAAGAACGACGGGTAAGGGAAAATCCACTGTTTGAAAGCCAAAACAAAAATATTTCATTTTTCTTTTAGGTCTTAGTTGCTTGAGGGCAAGCAAAAACTTGAGTTTGGGGGTGTGTTGAGTGTGTAAAAGTTCTATTATTTACACCCTTTTTAACCCATATTTCTGCTGCATTCAAGCATTATTCATTACATTTAGGTCAGTTTACAGCAAAACATCACAAATATATTAAAGGCACAGATTCTACTAAAAATGGCAGTTTTTGCAGGTATTCGCCATAGCTGACGGAGAAGGCAGGCGCTGGGCAGAGAAGCAGAAGAGCTGAACTGGACAAGCAGACAAAGAGAACGATGCTGCCATGGTGCCACCGTGACAGCATGGTGACAACAGTTCTGTGGAGAGAAAAAGCAAAATGGACCTCGATAGATAGAGAAAATTCTGCTCGTCTGTCGTGTGAAAACCATATATTTTTTCAAGCCCCGGATCAAAAGATATGTCAAGCCCAAAGTTCAAGGAGAGAAAATCCCAAGAAACAAGGAGGACGGCTGGAAAGTAGATTCCTTGAAGATTAAGTCTTTATTAGAATCATACTTTTAATTAAAGTTGTAATCCTTGTTAACCTAGAATACTTGAGCCCAAAGCTTATATAAGGGCATGTATTTTAACCTAGGAGGGAGATATCATATCCCATAGCCGATTACCCCATAACCGACAACCAAAAACCCCTCCGCCGTTTACCCACCGTCGATATGTTCTAAAACCCCCCTAGGGCCACGGGTTGATTTGTAAAATAGTGGCAAGGGTTGCTTTTGTTTTAGGAATTTTCAGTTCAATAAAATAAACTTCAAGTTCTCTTATTTTGGTTATTAATATCTTGCAAGAGCATCGGGAGAGCATTGCGAGGTTATCTATTTACTTAGCATCGGGAGAGTTAAGTATACGAAAGAAATAAGAGCAAGTTCTCTAGTTTATAGTTGAACTATCTCGTGCCAAGGGATAGGGCGAGGTTAAGTGGCTAAAGAAGAATTCATACACATCGGTGTTCATCCTTCGATTCACGCCGGGAGGTATCATCAAGACGTGATCATCGACAGACTTGGACCTAGGGATAGGCCAAGGCAGATATGGGATTCTTGCCAAACTTGAAGTACTGAGTTGGTGTGTTTGCTGCCGCGACGATCAACGGACTGCTGCCGCGACAGGTGCTGCCGCGACGGGCGCGACGACAGAACTGGATTTCCTAGCCATTGCAATACCTGCACTACTGAGCAATTCAATACCAGCCCATTCTCTCTATCTTGATATCTCTACTCTTTTATTTACGTCTTCTTTATTATTTTCGTGACAACTCTCAAATATTTCCTTTACTTTCGTGCAGTGAATTAAGGTGAAGCTATTAGCCCAATCCCTGTGGAGACGATATCCGATACTTCGTATCACTTTACTACTTACGTCGTGTACACTTGCACTACCATTGCGATAGACTATTTTACACGCAACAACTTCTAAATCCATTCGCACTCACCGATTACGTTTTGCTTGCTCGCTGAAACGCTATCTAAGCTCCCGGATCAACACCAAAGGCGTCCGAAGATGTCTCCTCTTTTTATAACACATAAGAGCAGAGGATGAATGCATCATCAAGCATTGAAATCATCAGCCACACATCAGAACTAGCTACTCTACTCAAGAACCTCATTTCGGCTACCAAACACAACCGAAATCATCTCCAAACTCTTCTAAAACAAAGCCCAACCAAGATCTATCACTTCTAATCATTTCTAAACATCAATCAACATTAAAAACCACCACAAACTCGTCCTTATACCTTCAGCTATAACAAAACACCAAAACCACCCCAAAAACCACCATTCTAGCATGCAAAACTTAGGAATCCAAACATATTCGGGATTTGTTTGATAAAACCTCATTTTTAACATCAATTAACATCCAAAATACATTAGAAAACAACCTCAAAACAGAGCCTAACCATCAACCACGAAAATCATCAAGATCTCTCCAAAAAACCTTGAGTTTGAATACAATTTCTTGTGTCTAACATTAAAGAAACTCAAAAATCATTAAAAAAGGATTGATAACATGAGAATTTCAGTAAAGAACTGATCATTAGAGGAGAAGGACGAAGCTTACCTCTAATGGATGATTTCTCCTTGAATTGGGCAAGTTTTCTTGAAAATCCAATGTAAAAACAAGAGGATTTGATGAGGAAAAGATTAGGAATCAAAAGGGGATTGAAATCTCATCAAAAGGAATGAAAATCAAAGGCTAATTGATGGAGGAAATGTGTTTGGGTGAAAAGAAACTTGAGAGAAAATGAAATGAGAGAAAATTGATGAAACGTAGTTATGAAAAGTCAAAGATAGTTTTCCTTTTAATTATCTTTATTTCCCTTAATTAAAACATTATTAAAAATCACCCAAAATAAGGAGAAATCTGATTAAAAATATTTTGTTAAAATTAGCTCCTTAAATATTCAAAGTTTAAATCCTTTACAAAACAGTCACTATTTAACTTTTGCAAAAACTACGATTTGGTCACTACACCGAAATGTAGTATTTCCAAACCTTATTTTGTGAAATTGATTTCACCATAATCATTCATATAATAAATGATGATTTTTAGGTATTTTTCCATATTTTTAAAGCATCCCGAACTAGGTGTTCCCTAAATCCCCCTTTAAGATTCGAACCGTTCTCGGCCGGTCCGATTCGAACTCTAAAACATCTAGGCCCAAATTTGGGGCGTTACTGTAACCCCCTTAGCCCGGCCTAGACGCTTGACCCCAATTACGAAGATTACACGGGGAAAATCAAAGTCAACCCGAAAGTCAAACTTGATTAACGACCCTTTTTTTCATTTTCATCTTGTCTAAATACATTTTAAACCTAAGTGAGTACTCACGAAACTTAAATGAGAAAGGCACAACGTTCAGATATCATTTAGGGACTCAATTGCACTTTATACAAGATTAGGTACCAATTTGTAATTTTTGTAAATTAGAGGGACTTCATGGATTTTAGGGTTACCAATATGAAATTAATCATGTTAGATGCTTCTCTGCCAAATTTCAGCTTAAAAAGACATCTCAAGCTCAAACAATTGCAATCACAACATTTAGGACTAAATTGTAAAGCATGAAGATTCAAAGCAAATCAAATTTGTGTCCAACGGTCACCCGTATCGAAACACCTACCCACCGTACTGAAACGTATGTATCGAAACGGTGTTGACCGTTTCGGTAAGCGGGTATGTTCCGAGACTAGTACCGAAACATGGCATTCCAGTAGCCAACCTGTTTCGAAACAGCCTCAGTCGTTTCGAAACACAAAGGCCATTTCAGGCCCCTATTTCGAAACACTAGAGGGTGTTTCGATACACCTTTCCCATAAACAGCAGCTATTGCTGGGTTTTCATCCTTTAGCCTAATCAAACATGCCTCAAAGACTCCCAATTCATACCAGCAAACCATTTAACACATAAGGAACATATTTAGGCCATTCTAACACAAACATAGAATCAAACATAAATTCACATAAACTAGAGGCATACTTCCTAATCACAAAACCAATATGAGCAATCCAACCTCAAACAAAACATTCAAGTCCATTTACAACTCAAACATGCCAAAATAAACATGCCACAACCTTAGGGTGTTCAAACATATCTCTCAAATACAACATTGGTTTCCCATTGCCATTATATCAAAACTAAAGTGTGTGGAAACTTCACCATACATGAGCTTGAACTTCTTTGGATGATCTTAACCTCTTTGACGCCCGGAAACACCTCAATTATCTGCATTATTGGTAAAAGAGAGCGTAAGCACTAAAGCTTAGTGAGGCATGCTATAAAGAAACCAACTCAATATTGCATATCTTGAAAAAAGCACTTTCTCAAAAGCTTTTAAACAACATGCTCATTCTATCTCATGCTTGAAAACCATTCAAAACAACTTCTCAATGAAAACACATGTACCTTCATTCTATCTCATGCATTTAAACCAATGCAAAACTCATGGCAAAGCCATACTCATGCTTGTACTCTAAAACATTTCATATACAAATCACATATGCATTTCTCATAGCATAAACCATTTCATCAAAGGTACATGTGTATCAAAATCATTACATGTTTTATATTGGCATTTCACATCTCATTATTACTCGGATATGCGGACATCTCACTAGACACTTCTGGTGGCATCTACCATCACCGTACTCACTCTTCTAGCAACACAATATCCGGTGGAATCTCTCATCACCGTACTCACATGGCAGAATCTCTCATCGCCACAAAGCTTGGGTATTTCACCAAGTCCTACCCGATGGAATGCCCATCATCGGTTCTCTCCCTTTGGCTTAACCAAAGAGCACGTACGAATTTTTAGTTTATAGTGCACTCTCATCCTATTGATCGATCAATTATATCCGGTAAGTATCTCAACATCTATGCCAATATATTATGTTAAAACATCATCTCACCTACTGTTTTTCATGCAACAATTCTCAAACATTCTCATCTCATTTCAAAACCATAACATTTGCTATGCTTTAACATAAAAGCTCAAATCTCAACTATGCATCATGTTACTTCATGAAATCATTTCAAGCATCATCTCATGCTACAAAATATGCATAAAACAGTAGGAATTTATTAATCTCAAACCCTGAGCATATAAAAGCATTTTAGAGGCAATCACCACATCTATGAGAGCAATCAAGCCAATACTTACTTCCGGTCTTAGGAAGGTGTTTCAAACCTTTCCTAAATCCCTAAACCTTGATTCTTTGTCCCTCAAGGACTTCTAAAACCATACGCACTCACTGATTACGTTTCGCTTGTTCGTCAAAACACTATCTAAGCTTACGGATCAACTCCAAAGGCGTCCGAAGATGTCTCCCCTGTTTTAAACGCATAAGAGCAGAGGATTAATGCATCATCATGCATAGAAATCATCAGCCAGACACCTAATCTCGCTGCTCTAGTCAAAAACCACATTTCGGCTACCAAACACAACCGAAATCACCTCCAAACACTTCCAAAACAAAACCCAGCCAAGATCTATCACTTCTACTCATTTCTAAACATCAAATAACATCAAAAACCAACACAACCACGTCCTTATACCTCCAGCTATGATAGAACACCAAAATCACCCCAAAAACCATCATTCTAGCAAGCAAAACTTAGGAAAACAATTCTGTTCGGGATTTGATTGATAAAACCTCATTTGTAACATCAATTAACATCCAAAATACATTAGAAAACCATCTCAAAACAGAGCTCAATCATTCACCACGAAAATCTTCAAGATCTCTTCCAAAATCTTGAGTTTTAAGACAATTTCTTGTTTTTAACATTAAAACCACTTAAAAATCATTAACAAAGGATTGATAACTTGGGAATTTCAGTAAAGAACTGATCATTAGAGGAAAAGGACGAAGCTTACCTTTAATGGATGATTTCTTCTTGATTTGGGCAAGTTTTCTTGAAAATTCAATGTAGAAATCAAGAGGATTTGATGAGAAATTGATTAAGAATCAAACTAAGATTGAAATCTCATCAAATAAATGAAGATCAAAGTATATTTGCTGGAGAAAATGTGTTTGGTTGAAAGGAATTTGAGAGAAAATAAAATGACGGAAAATTTGTGAAAAGTAGTTATGAATAGTCAAAGGTAGTTTCTAAATTAATTAACCTTCATTTCCTTTAATTAAAACATTAATTGAATCACCCAAATTAAGGAATAATCTGATGAAAACATTTTGGTAAAATTAGCTCCTTAAAGATTCAAAGTTTCAATCCTTTACAAAACGGTCACTACTTAACTTTGCAAAAACTGCGATTTGGTCACTACACCGAAATGTAGTATTTCCAAACATTATTTTGTAAAATTGATTCCACCATTATCTTTCATATATTAAATGAGGATTTTTAGATATTTTTCTACATTTTTAACGCATCCCGAACTAGGTGTTCCCTAAAACTCCCTTTAAGATTCAAACTGTTTTCTGACCGGTCCGATTCGGACTCTAAACATCTAGGCCCAAATTTAGGGTGTTACAGTTACAACTCTCCCCCTCTTAAGAAATTTCGTCCTCGAAATTTACCTGGAGGAAAAAGGCAAGGAAATTGCTTTTTCATGTATTCCTTTCTTTCTCACGTTGCTTATTCAACACCACGATGCCTCCACAATACCTTAACCAACTCAATGGTCTTACCACGGAGACCCTTACTGTTCGAATCCAAAATCTCGACAGGTTCCTCATCGTATGTCAAATCTAGATTCAACTCAACTTCCTCCACAAGCATTACATGCGAAGGATCCGATCTATACCTCCGAAGCATGGATACATGAAACACATTATGTATCTTTTCTAACTCTTGAGGTAGACTCAGCTTATAAGCAACAGGACCCACACATTCTAACACCTCGTATGATCCAATGTATCTTGGGATCAACTTGCCCATCCGGCAAAATCTCATCACCTTCCTCCAAGGTGAAACTTTCAAGAACACACGGTCATCCACTGCAATTTCTATCTCCTTACGCTTCAAATCCGTGTAAGACTTTTGCCGATCCGATGCTGCCTTCAACTGCTCATAAATGAGCTTCACCTTCTTAGTGGTTCCTTTCAACGGAGCCAGCATCGAGACCAACTTTTGTCCCGTTTCAGCCTAACAAAGAGGAGTTCTGCACTTCCTTCCGTACAAAGCTTCATAAGGTGCCATTTGAATACTTGTCTGGTAATTGTTATTATAAGCAAACTCCACCAAAGGCAAGTGCTTCTCCCAAGAGCCTTGAAACTCAATAACACATCACCTCAACATATCCTCAAGCACTTGAATAACACGCTCTGACTGTCCATCCGTCTGCGGATGATAAGAAGTAGTGAAATTCAGCCGCATACCCAATGCTTGATGCAAACACTCCCAAAACCTTGCGGCAAACCTCAGATCTCTATCAGACACAATAGATTTTTGTACACCATGCAAACGTACAATCTCAGCAATGTACAACTCTGCAAGCTTATCCAAGGTGTACGTAGTATGCACAGGTAAGAAATGCGCACACTTCGTAAGGCGATCCACAATCACCCAAACATAATTCTTCTTTGATGGCGATAAAGGCAAACCAGACACAAAGTCCATGGTGATCCTCTCCCATTTCCATTCAGGGATCTTTAACGGCTGCAACAACCCTGAAGGAAATTGATGCTCAGTCTTAACCCGCTGACAAACCATACACTTGATCACATACTCAGTGACATCCTTCTTCAATCCCACCCAATAGTTATCATCCTTCAGATCACGATACATCTTTGTACTACCAGGGTGCATAGCAGAAGGACTACTATGAGCTTCAGTCAGAATGGTGCGCCTCAACTCAACATCATTCGGCACCACTATCCGACTCCCAAAACATAAAACACCATCATCATTAAAACAGAAATCCGATGGACTATCTTCAGCGATATCCTGAACATGTGGCACCAAAGAATCATCCAATAGTTGTTTATCCTTTATCAACTGGATTAGAGATGGTTTCACTTGCAATTCAGCAACAAGACCACCATATCGTGATATGATCAAGCTAACAAACATCGCTCTTAACTCCGCCGCCACTTTCCTGCTCAAAACATCAGGCACAACATTGGCCTTCGCCGGATGATACTCGATCGTTAGATAGTAATCCTTAAGCAACTCCACCCATCGCCGTTGCCTAAGATTTAACTCTTTCTGAGACATCAGATACTTCAAACTTTTGTGCTCCGTGTACACAGTACACTTCTTACCATAGAGATAATGTCTCCAAATCTTTAGAGCAAAAACCACTGCAGCCAACTCAATATCATGCGTAGGATGATTGCGCTCATGCACTTTCAAATGTCGTGATGCATAAGCCACCACCTTACCCTCTTTCATTAATACACACCCCAAACCAACATAGGATGTGTCACTATACACCACAAACTCTTTCCCTGATTCAGGTTGAACCAAGATAGGAGCTTGCGTCAAAGCTGCTATTAGCTTCTCAAAAGCTTGTTGTCTCGCTTCTGTCCACTTATACTTGACATCCTTTTGCAACAACTTCGTCAAAGGGGCAACAATCTTAGAAAATCAATCCACAAACCTCCGATAGTATCCTACTAACCCAAGGAAACACGGACTTCATGAACGGACTTAGGAGGCTTCCAATTCATCACCGCCTCAACCTTCTGGGGATCAACTCGAATCCCTTCAGCCGAAACCAAATGACCAAGGAAAACAACTTCCTTTAGCCAAAACGCACATTTGCTCAGCTTAGCATAAAGCTGATTTTCCAGCAACGCTTGCAAAACAATCCTCAAATGACCTTCATGATCCTCCTCGGTACGCGAGTACCCAAGGATATCGTCGATGAACACCACAATGAACTTGTCCAAGAATTCATGGAATACCCTACTCACCATGTCCATGAAAGTAGAGGAGAATTCGTCAAACCAAACGGCATCACAAGGAACTCATAATGCCCATACCTCGTTCGAAAGGCTGTTTTCGGCACATCCACGTCCTCTGCCTTTAACTGATAATACCCTGACCTTAAGTCAATCTTTGAAAACACAGCCGCTCCCCGAAACTGATCAAAAAGATCGTCAATCCTCGGCAAAGGATATTTGTTCTTGACGATCAACATATTCAGCTGATGATAATCAATGCACATTCTCATTGTGCCATCTTTCTTTTTAACAAACAAGACCGGTGCACCCCAAGGTGACACAATAGGTCGAATAAAGCCACGGTCAAGCAACTCCTGAAGTTGCGTCTTCAACTCCTTCAACTCTTTGGGTGCCATGCGATAGGGAGCAATGGACACCTGAGTTGTGTTCTCATACAACTCAATTCTAAAGTAAACCTCTCGACTAGGCGGCAAACCAGGTAATTCCTCCGGAAACACCACAAGGAACTCACACACGGTCCTTATATCCTGAACGCACACCTCCTTTGAACTAGGATTCATAACAAAGGCTAGGTAAGCCTCACATCCTTGACGCAACATCCGGCTCGCTTCAAGCGTCGACACCACATTAGCTAGAAACTTCACATTTTCTCCCACCACCACCACCTCATAATCATCCGCAAGTTTCAATGAAACTCGCTTGCTTTCGAAATCCACAACGGCTCTATGCTCAACAAGTCATTCCATGCCAAGGATTACATCAAAACCATAGAATGGAAATTCCATAAGATCAACAAGAAACAAATGACCTTGTACCTTTAAGGGGCATCTCTTATACAACTTTCTTGTTACAACCATCTCACCAAAGTAACTAGTCACACGCATACCAACATCCAAAGACTCAATAGGCAAACCCAGCATTTGAGCATGTTCACGCAATATGTACGAGTGTGTAGATCCAGAATCAAACAAAGAATGTAATGACAAGGATTGCAAAGTAAATGTACCTGCGATCACGTCTGTGGCATTCCTTCCCTCACGATGGGCATACACTCGAGCCTGACCACCACTCTCCGGTTGTACAACCACCACATGCGCTACATTCCTTCCACCCTCATCTCTACGCTGAAAATTACCACGCCCGCACCCACGACCTCTTTGTGGCTCACCTGCTCTCACCGGAGCCTGTCCCTCTCTCAGCGGCTGAAAAAAAACCTTCTTCATTTGCCCTCGGTTTCCACAGTTCCAACAAGTACCAAGATTACCCCAACACTCTCCAGCGTGTCTCCTACCACACCGGTTACACACAGAAGTCCTTAAGAAGGCATTAGGTCCTTGCTGACCTCTACCAGGGTTACCACCCCCGCGTCTAGCATCAAAATGCGGCTTTCTAACTTTATGCCTCTTGTTGCGATCCCTACCATAATCGCGTTCTGCAGCTCGCTTTCCCGAGCTAGATCCTCCCGCTCGGCTCCCCAAGCCAATATTCAATTCAATGTCCTTGGTTGTAGTGACCAAGACATCAAAATCAGTGTAATCAGCTGCAAGCATATAGGTTTTCACGTCCGCAACCAGCCCATAACGGAACCGTTCGCGTCTTTCCCGCTTACTAGGGATAAGCTCAGGCGCATATTGGCTAAGGCGAACAAACTGAATCTCATATTCAGCCACATGCATGCTCCCTTGCACTAGGGATATAAACTCCCTCTTCTTCTCATCGAGGTAGCAAACCCCCAAACATTTTTGCTTAAACGCATTCAAAAAGGAATGTCCAAGTCACTTCATCATCCACCATTCCAGAGATAGTGGTCGTCCACCACATATATGCATCACCATGCAGTAGAGACACAATGCATCCCAGCTTCTGAACATTATTGCATTTCAGCTGTCCAAGAATCCTCTTGGTGCTCTCCAACCAAGACTCAGAACCTTCCAGTGTCAAACCTCTAAACTCAGTCCCTCCTAAACTGCGGAGACGCTCCAACGGCAATCTCACATTAGCACCATCCTGAGGTGCAGCTCCATGAGCTCCAGCTCCAGCTGCTTGGAAAGTTCCAGCAATAGCCTGTATCAACACGGTCATATCAGAAGTAGCTTGCCCCTGACCTCCCTTGGGTCCAGCAACCCTAACACCAACTTCAGCAGCACCAGCCGCAGCTCCACCACCACCAGGTGGTCCACCAGGGGGAGGAGGAGGAGGTAAATCCTTAGCATTCTCTACATTCTCATTCTCAGCCATAGATCAAGTATTGATTCTCTGCTCTCTACGTGGCCCTATAATAAAAACAATGCACTGACAAAAATGCAGCAAACACAATTAGGCATAATAAGGTAAGTAATCCAAGTACTAAAGCTCATTTTTGAAACCATTTCTTCCCATTAGTAATGATATGGCAATGGGATCCCTAACCACACTCCAAATATAGCATAGCATCACAAATTCATCTCAAATGAATCATACATCAATATTCATACATCAAACTTCACCGAAAAGTCACAATCATACATAACCACATACAAAAACCACATACCAAGCCCCAATTATTCGATAACCTGGCTCTGATAGCAACAAATGTAACCCCCTTAGCCCGGCTTAGATGCTTGACCCGAACTACGAAGATTACACGGGGAAAACTAAAGTCAACCTTGATTAACGACCTTTTTTTCTTTTTAGTCTTTTCTAGATGCACACTAAACCTATGTGAACACTCAAGATTCATTTGAGAGAAGGGCACAACGATCTGAAAACATTTAGGGACTCAATTGCTTAAATTACACTTTTAGGGACCAAAATGTAATTTTTAGAAAATAAGAGGACTTGATAGATTTTAAGCTTACCTAAGTAATTAGTCATATTACATGCTCCACTGTCAAAATTCAGCATAAAAGGACATTCCAAACTCAAGCAATTACATCTGCAACATTCAAGACTAAAACGTAAAACATGGAAACTTAAAACAATTCAAAAACAACAACCATCGATCATCTGTTTCGGAACACACACCCTTCGTGCCGAAACGCCCGTATCGAAATGGTGTTGACCGTTTCGGTACTCGAGTGCGTTCCGAGACCGGTATCGAAACATGCCTCTCCAGTAGCCAAACTGTTCCGAAACACCTTCAGCTATTCTGAAACGCTATGGCTATTACAGGCCTCCGTTTTGAAACAGTTAAAGGTGTTTCGATACACCCTACACTGTGACAGCAGAAAATGTTGGTTTTTCACCTTTAAAACCACTCAAACATGCTTCAAAAAGCATCATAACATACCAACAACTTGTTATGACACTAAAGATCATATTTAAGGACCTTAAGCTAGAGCATGACATCAAACACATAATCACCCAATCTATATGCATGCTTCCAAGCCACAAAACCAATCTAAGCTATCAAACCTCAAACCAAACCTTTAGGACCATTTACAACCCACAAAAGCCATCACAAACATGATACAAACTTAGGGAGTTCAAAACACATCTCCCAAATACAACCTTGGTGTCCCATTGCCAAATATCAAAACTAAATGTATAAAAACATCATCATACATGAGCTTTGAACTTCCTTGGATGTTTTCAACATTTTTACTGCCCGAAAACACCTCAATTATCTGTATTATTGGTAAAAGAGAGTGTAAGCACATTTGCTTAGTGAGGCATGCTCTAAAGAAAACCAACACAATAATGCATTATTCAAAACACTTTCTCAAATGTCTTTTTCTACAACATGCTCATTCTATCTCATGCTTGAAAACCATTTCAAAGAAAATCTCCATTAAAAACACATGTACCTCAATTCTATCTCATGCATTTAACCCAATACAAATCTCATGGCAAAGCCATACTCATGCTTGTAAAAACCAAAGCATTTCATATACAAATCTCATACGCATTTCTCATAGCATAAATCATCTCATCAATAGGTACATGTGAATCAAAAGCGTTTTCATATATTATATTTGCATTTCACATCTCATTACTACTCGGATATGCGGACAACATTATCAAACCACTAGACGCTTCCGGTTGAATCTCACATCACCGTACTCACTTGTCTAGTAACATAATTTCCGGTGGAATCTCACATCATCGTACTCACATGGCGGAATCTCTCATCGCCACAAAGCTTGGGTATTTCACCAAGTCATACCCGATGAAATGCCCATCATCGGTCTCTCCCTTTGGATTCAACTAAAGAGCACGCACAAATTTTTAGTTTATAGTGCACTCTCATCCTATTGATCGATCAATTATATCCGATAAGTATCTCATATTCTATGCCAATATATTATGTTAAAACATCATCTCACCTATTGTTTTTCATGCAAAATTTCTCAAATCTTTCTCATCTCATTTCAAAACCATAACATTTGCCATGCTTTAAAACAAAAGCTCAAAACTCATCAATGCAACATGTTATTTCATGAAATCATTTCAAGCATCATCTTAAGCTACAAATAATGCATAAAAACAGTAGGAATTTATCTATCTCAAACCATGAGCATGTAAAAGAATTTTAGGGGCAACCATCACATATAAGAGAGCAATCTAGCCAATACTTACTTCCAGACTTATGAAGGTATTTCAAACCTTTCCTAAATCCCCAAACCTTGTTTCTTTGTCTCTCAAGGACTTCTAAGACCATTCACACTCACCGATTACGTTTTGCTTGCTTGCCGAAACGCTATCTAAGCTCCTGGATCAACACCAAAGGCATCCGAAGATGTCTCCCATGTTTGTAACACATAAGAGCAGAGGAATAATGCATCATCATGTATTGAAATCATCATCCACACATCAGAACTCGCTGCTCTACTCAAGAAGCTCATTTTAGCTACCAAACACAATTGAAATCATCTCTAAACTCTTCCAAAACAAAGCCCAGCCAAGATCTATCACTTCTAATCATTTCTAAACATCAGTCAACATAAAAAACCACCACAAACTCGTCCTTATACCTCCAGCTATAACAGAACACGAAAACCACCCCAAAAACCACCATTCTAGCATGCAAAACTTAGGAATCCAAACCTATTCGGGATTTGTTTGATAAAACCTCATTTATAACATCAATTAACATCCAAAATACATTAGAAAACAACCTCAAAACAGAGCCTAACCATCAACCACGAAAATCATCAAGATCTCTCCAAAGACCTTGAGTTTTAATACAATTTCTTGTTTCTAACATTAAAGCAACACAAAAATCATTAGCAAGGGATTGACAACTTGGGAATTCCAGTAAAGAACTAATCATTAGAGGAGAAGGTCGAAGCTTACCTCTAATGACTGATTTCTCCTTGAATTGGGCAAGTTTTCTTGAAAATCCAATGTAAAAACAATAGGATTTGATGAGGAAAAGATTAGGAATCAAAAGGAGATTGAAATCTCATCAAAGGGAATGAAATTCAAAGGCTAATTGATGGAGGAAATGTGTTTGGTTGAAAAGAAACTTAAGAGAAAATGAAATGAGAGAAAATTGATGAAAGGTAGTTATGAAAAGTCAAAGATAGTTTTCCTTTTAATTATCTTTATTTCCCTTAATTAAAACATTATTAAAAATATCCCAAAATAAGGAGATGTCTGATTAAAAACCTTTTAGTAAAATTAGCTCCTTAAAGATTCAAAGTTTCAATCCTTTACAAAACAGTCACTATTTAACTTTTGCAAAAATTGTGATTTGGTCACTACACCGAAATGTAGTATTTCCAAACCTTATTTTGTAAAATTGATTTCACCATAATCATTCATATAATAAAAGAGGATTTTTAGGTATTTTTCCATATTTTTAAAGCATCCCGAACTAGGTGTTCCCTAAATCCCCCTTTAAGATTCGAACCGTTCTAGGCTGGTCCGATTTGAACTCTAAAACATCTAGGCCCAAATTTGGGGCGTTACAAAAATGAAACATTTTAGACTTGTAAAGGCTCCATTCAACTAAATTAATGGTCATGTATCGATACTCTTCTACCCCGTATCGATACGTGGGGAGGCAGTAGCCAAAGTTGAGCAAGGGTATCGATACCCATCCACGAGTATCGGTACGAATGTACAATTAAGTATATGGGTATCGATACACTTCCCCCGTGTATCGATACACCCTTCAAATTTTGCACATGCGTATCAATACACCTGATGCTCGTATCAATACACCTGCACCATTTTAGTTTAAAGGTATTGATACACTTATCTCGTGTATCGATACACCATTCAAATTTGCACAAGCGAATCAATACACCTGATGCCCGTATCAATACACCTGAACCATTTTAGGTCAAGGGTATCGATACACTTGCCCGAGTATCGGTACCCATACCAGAAATGCTCAAGAAATAGCCCAAAAAAATGCATCATACATCATCATATCCAACATATTTGCATAAAAAACTAACCACATCGTAAGCATTAGGCACAACATCTCATACAACATATGCAACTAGAATGAATATGCTTTTAACCATAAGCCATAGCAAGACTAAAATGTAAAATGAGGATCCAAAGACCACATAATGGCCGTTTACATGTCCCAAACCATAAACAAAACTTGTTCTACGTAATCAACCGCATCACACATCAAAGTAAAGGATTTCCCCCATTTCCCTTATTATCTATAGCTAGTAGCCAAAACATACTTTCCAAGTGGATTCCTTCTTGAATCCCTTGCTTCTTGTTGTCCCAAATTCAATTGTCTGCATTGATGGACAAAAAAGAGCGTAAGCACATAATGCTTAGTGAGGAATGATTAAAACAAAAACACCATCAATGCATCGAAACCATAAAACACTCTTTACTTGAAATCACATTTATATAAACCAGTGTATTGTTTGAAAAATTCATTTGAAAACATCATTGCCTTAAATCATGCATCGCTGAACATATAAACCAGCATTAAAACCCAAATGTAACATGTATCTCAATCTTAAACATCATCATTGTAATTACTTCCATTTAAACCTTCTCATGTATAAACGCCTCATGCAAAGTTTAAACCCTTTTTTTCTTGGAAACCATTTCTACATTATGCTTTTTCTTTCTCATGCTTGAAAATCATTTCGAAGCAATTCTCATCTTGAAAACCACATGTACCGTCTATCTATCTCATGCATCCAACCAATGCAATTCTCATGGCAAGGCCGCACATGCTTGATGCACTAAAGCATTTCACAATCTTGTTAGCTCATATGTATTTCTCATTACATAAAATCATTCAAAACATTGGTACATGCGAAACACACTTCATTCTCATATATTGGCATTTTTATATTCTATTTTACACGTATATGGGAATAGCTTGACTCGAGGTCAAGTCCTACCCCGGTGGGACCTCGCCACCGGACTCTCATGGCGGTATCTACCTCCGCCACAAAGCTTGGGTATTTCACCAAGTTCTATCCCGATTGTATCTCCTTCACCATACTCTAATGGCGATACCATTTGTTGCCATAAAGCTTGGGTCTTTCACCAAGTCCTACTCCAGCGGTATCTCCCTCACCGGTTTCTCATGGCGGTACCATTCAATGCCATTATGCTTAGGTATTTCACCAAGTCCTATCTGATGGAATTCACATCATCGGGCTCTCTCTTTGCAACGAATCCAAGAGCACGTACGAATTTTATTGTTTATAGTGCACTTTATATCCTATTGGTCAACCAATGATATCCGGTAACATCTCATCATTCATGCCAATATATATCACAATTTAGCCAATAATTCACTGTTTTCAAAGCATGCAACATTATCAAGACCAAAACGTCAAACAATGCCTTTAGATCACAAGTTAAAACCACATCCTTTCAAGGATCATTAGTTTCATGCACCCTTCATCAAACCAAGTTTAATAATCAAATCTCATGCTTAAACAGCAAATCAAACCACATTGATAAACCAGGAACATCAAAATAAATTTTGATATTTTCAAAACCATAATAGCACAAATCGAGAGAAATCAACTTCACTTACTTCTGAATTTAAACCGGCGTTTTAAGCCTAAGTTTAAGTTCCCAAACCACTTTCCAAAATCATTCCAAGGCTGGAAAACACGTTCTCACTCACCGATACGCGACACTACGCTAGCTGACGAGCCAACTAAGCGTCCGAAGCCTCCAACGCTAACTCGTTTGCTTCCGAATTACTATCCCATGTTTTTAGAACATAAAAAATAGAGATCCAATGCAGCAAAATGCATTCAAACACCAGCAACAAAACAAAATATCGCAGAGAGGTTTGGCTTTTGTTGTTATGCAAAAACTATTTTTACCATCATCATTTACATGATAAATAATGATTTTAAACATTTTCCCATATTTTTAAAACATCCCGAACTAGGTTTTCCCTGAACCGACCTCAAGGATTCGAATCTCTAATTTTATAATCGATAAACCATTAAGCTGATCCCAAAACCAGGGCGTTACAGTGCACCTGTTGCTGCACTGTAGAGAGGTTGTAGGCACGGCCGTGCCAACTTTCAGAGGAGAGAGGTGTGGCTTTTGTTGTTGCGGTTCAGCTAGAGGGAGGTGGTCCTGCGAGGGTGTATGCACATCGCGAGGGACGTAACGATACTGACGTGATTGCAGGTACCTTCACATTGCAATCCTTGTCTTTGTTAGAATTGATTGATTCTGGATCTACGCATTCTTACATCTTGAGTGAGCATGCACATTTTCTTGATATACCTGTTGAAATGCTAGACGTAGGGATGCAAGTGACAAGGTCTTTTAGTGAAACTGTTGTTACAAGAAAATTGTATAGGAGATGTCCATTATCTGTTCAGGGCCATGTGTTTTTAGTTGATTTGATGGAATTACCGTTTTATGGTTTTGATATGATTCTTGGAATGGACTGGTTGGTTGAACATCGAGCTGTTGTTGATTTTGATGTTAAGCGAGTTACCTTGATGCTTGCGGATGATTACGAGGTAGTAATCATAGGCGAGAACGTGAAGTTCTTATCTAATGCAATTTCGGCTTTTGAAGAGAGTCAGATGATGAAGTTGGGTTGTGAAGCTTTCTTGGCGTATGTGATGAATCCTGGTACGAAGGAAGTACATGTGCAAGACATACGAACAATATGTGAGTTTCTCGGTGTTTTTGCCGGAGGAGTTTCTTGGGTTGCCACTAAACCGAGAGGTTAAGTTTGGCATTGAGTTGTATGAGAATACGACTCCCATATCCATTGCTCCTTATCGCATGGCACCTAAGAAGTTGAAGAAGTTGAAGACGCAACTTCAGAAGTTGTTGGGTCGAGATTTCATTAGGCCAAATGTCTCACCTTGGGGTGCGCCGGTTCTGTTTGTGAAGAAGATGGATGGTACGATGCGTATGTGCATAGATTATCGGCAACTGAACAAGTTGATGATTAAGAACAAGTGTTGCGTGTAAAAGTGTCTATCGCAATGTAGTGCAAGTGTACACGACGCAAGTAGTAAAGTGATACGGAAGTATCGAAAATCGTCTCCACAGGGACTGAGCCAATAGCTTCACCTTGAATTACTGCACGAAAGTAAAGAAAATAGTTTAAGATGTTGTCATGAAGATAATAAAGAATACTGGAAAATAAGATTGAAATAATCAAGATAGAGAGAATGGGTTGGTATTGAGTTGCTCAGTAGTGCAGGTATTGCTAAGTCTAGGAAAATCTGCTCTGTCGATGTCCCCTTCGCGGCAGCGGTCCGTTGGTTATCACGGCAGCGATTACTCAACTCAGTACTACAAGTTTGGCAAGAATCCCTGCTGTGCCTTGGCCTATCCCTAGGTCCAAGTCCGTCGATGAACACGTCTTTGATGATACCTCACAGCGTGAATCGAAGGATGAACACCGATGTTGTTGAATTCTTCTTTAGCCACTTAACCTCGTCCTATCCCTAGGTCCGAGATAGTTCAACTATAAACTAGAGAACTCGCACTTATTCCTTTCGTATACTTAACTCTCCCGATATTAAGTAAATAGATAACCTCACAATGCTCTCCCGATGCTCTTGCAAGATGTAAAAAACTAGAATAAGAGAACTTGAAGTTTATTTTATTGAACAAGAAAATCCTAAAACAAAAGCAACCCTTGCAACTACTTTACAAATCAACTCGTGGCCCTAAGGGGAATTTAGAACATGTTGAGAAGGGGAAAACGGCTAGGGTTTGGGAAGAAGGCTAGAGATAGGTGATGTCCTCTCCTAGGTCGAATTACATGCCTTTATATAGGCTTTGGGTCCAAGTTTTCTAATATAGCAATAATACAAGTTTAAATTAAAGTACAACTCTAATAAAGACTAAATCTTCAGAGAATATAGCTTTAACTCGTCCTTCCTTCTTGCTTGGAATTTCGCTCCTTGAACTTTGGGCTTGGCCTTCATTCTGATCTAGGGCTTGGAAAATTATAGTGGTATTCCATGACAGACGGGCTTAATTTTCTCTTTCTGTCGAGGCCCACTTTGCTTCTTCTCCTTAAAACTGTTGTCGTCCTTTGCTGTCACGGCGGCAACCGTGGCAGTATCGTCCTCCTCGACTCCTCATCCAGTTCCAGCTTTTCTGTATCTCTGCCCAGCTCCTGCTTCTCCATCCGCTACGACAGCAACCTGCAAAAGCAACCAATTTCAGTAGAAACTGTGCCATTTAATATATTTGTGATGTGAAACTGAAATCTAACCTAAATGCAATGAATTATGCTTGAATGCAGCAGAAATAGGTGTTAAATAGGGGGTAAAATATAGAACTTTTACACACTCAACACCCCCCCAAACTCAAGTTTTTCCTTGCCCTCAAGCAAGTCAGATCTAACAAAGAAAATAAAATTTTTATTTGGCTTAAAACAGTGAACTTTACCTTACCTAACACTTCATTCCCTATTGCAAGCAACACCTTGTCGGATAATTCAGGATTAATTCGGAACCATGCTATAATTCTCGTGTAGTGTGTGCATGCTTTGTGAACAATTATATGCCTAGACTCACTTAGCTTACTAGAATAGCTGAAACTTCTAACTTGAATTTTTATGCCAAAGTTCATATTTTTGGAGGAAATTTTTAGGTTCCTTTAGTTCAGACTCGATTCTATTTTTCATGCTTTAAGTTTGACTAGAGCCGGTTTCGGGCACCTCTAGCTAACTTCCTAGAGTCGGTTTCGGGCACCTCTAGGGCTATTGAGTCTATTTTTCTTAACTTCTTTCCTAGAGCCAGTGTTAGGCACCTCTAGGGGCTATTCAAGTACTAAGCTTTTCCCTATTCTAGTTTACCAGTAAAGTTCTAGACAGTATAAGAGTCACAAATGGTGTTTAAGTTTCAGAACTATAGCAAGGCTCTAAATTGTTCCTAAAACTATCCTAAAAGTGCTGCCACGACAGAGGTTGTCACGGCAGGTAAGTTCAGTTCAAAAGACTTAAGCCAAAAAAAATTTCATCCTCAATTTTTTTAAGAGGCTAAAAATAACTAAGTAAAAGACACAAATTTAAAACTAAATAAGACTCCATTAATGGAGGGATGCCACCCCCAAACTCAAGGGTTGCATTGCCCTCAATGCAAAATGACAGATGAAAAGTACATCACAAAATATATAAAGGCAGACAACAAAATAAGTTAAGAAACTCAAATTTTATGTGCTGTCGTCACTGCTGCTGCTGACTCGGATCTGTCGACGGGCCTTCTTAACTGGCTGGCGGCTGGGGGAGGCCGATGTGTTCTTGGTTTTGGCATCCCTCGGAGGTTGAACTCTGGTAGGAGAGATATGAGGAGGTTTCTCCACTACCTGAACATCAGAGCTGCTGCTGCTCTCATCTTCTCTGTCGCTGCCGCTGCCGCTGATGCCGCCGCTATCCTTCTTATTCTTATCTGCCATTCTCTTCTGCCATTTGACCGGTGTGAACTCCTTGGCTAGATTCCTCTTAACAGAGGGTTCGTTGTCACTTTCCTCCCAAATAGAAGAAAAAGAAAAATCGGTGATGAATGCATCAAGTTCTTCCGAGGTCATTCTTCTCTTAGTTCCACGGGCAAAGGTATCAGCTGCACGGTTGATGCCTGCAGCTGTCGTGGCAGGGGTAGGTGTGGAATCTGCAGACGGTGTTTTGGGTGTAGGGGCAGGTGTTGGGGTATGGAAAGGGGTGGTAGCAGCAAAATAGTGGGAAGGAATGGTAGGAAAGACATCATCAGGGAAATTTAAAGAGTTTTGGATGGAGTTTACCGTAGCTGTGGTGAAATCCCTGATGAAGGTCATAAGACCTAGCTGTCATTCCTCCATTTTCTGTATGGAAACAAGAATCTGGGAGGACGAGTCAGTCGGGGCTGCTGCTGCTGTTTGCTGCCTGACTTCCGTGGCAGCAGGTTCAGTGTCTGTCGCTTCTATCGTCTCTGCTACCGTGGCAGTGGGGTCGAACGATGACAGCGGGGTGGTAGCAGTTAGTTCCATCAAGCTGAGTACATTTTTGTCGGTCCATCCCTTCCCTTGGACTCTTAGATTGGTGGTAACTTTATGTACATTATGGCCACGACAAAGGGCTGTGATGAGGTAGGGAAGGTAGAGTGGTCCTGTCGGCCGATGTGCACACTCCAAAATGCTTTCCCGGATGAAGCTGCCCACATTAATAGGCCTCTCATGTAAAATGGAATGAACGAGGGCTAACCTGGGCTGATCGACAATGGTATTGTGCGAGGTTGGCATGATTCGCTTTTTAATAAAAGCGTTCCACAGTTTGGCCTCCGGCAGCAGTTGAGTTCTCTTTACCGTACTCGGGTTCTTTGGATTTGTATTCCATTGAGTACCTTCCTCCGTGAACTCTGCCATGACAGCATCGTAGGCAACAGGGTCTAGGCTGCTCAGAAATTGTTGATGACCATCCTCGTTGCTGCCCACGTAAAATCCGTACAAGGTGTTGATGTATTCTGGCTCGAAGGGCACCTCTCGCCCCCTCACGGTGACTGTTGTTGTGGTTCTGCTATTGATGGCAGCATAGAACTCACGAACCAAAGAGACGTTCATCTCCTCTGGTTGTTCTGCAAAGATCTGCCATTGTAGGGCCCTGATTTTTGTAGCAATGAATGGCTGCAGGCCAAAATTCCCCTCCTTGGAAGTGTAGATGAATCCCTTTTCCTCCCACATATCTCATATTTGGAACGATCGTGGGGTTGCTGCTGTCGGGGTGGAGCCTGAGGCAGCACTCCTACGGGTGTTTCTAGAAGACATTGTTGCAAGGGTTGTAAGAAGAAAAAAATGAAAGCAAGTAAATATTACGAGAGAGAGCAAGTAAGAAGAGTAGAATTGAGTGACAAGTGAAAAATGAAACATGGTTTATATAGGGAAGAGGTTGCTGCTCGTTGGAGCTGTAATGACAGGCGCGAATAACGGGGCCAGCTGTTACGCGGTTTCTGACGCGTCTGTCAAGCATTTCCGTGTTCGCTGCGCGTCTATTACGCGTGTCATGTCTGTCGCGACAACGTATCGACAGCCTGTATTTTCTGCGTCTGTCGTGGCTGCTGTAACGGCAGCGACCAAATGTTGGGCTTTTCGGGCTGATGGAAAATGGTGGGCTGGATTCACTTCTCTTCTTTTCCTTGTCTCCTTTATTTCCTGAAAATAATAAAATTTAATTCCTAAAGATAAAATAAATCTAATTACCTAATAAAAATATAAATAATAAAAATAATAAAAAGAAAATTAGGTTAAATTAGGGATGCCGGGAGGGGCATCTCCTAAGGTAACCACTTCCTGCATTCTTGGGGCTTCAATCCCCTGATAATGCTTCAATCACTGTCCATTGACTTTGAATTGGTGCCCGTCTTTTAGAAATCTGATCGTGATGGCACCATGGGGAAAAACTTGAACTACTTGGAATGGGCCAGACCATCTAGATTTCAGCTTCCCTGGGAAGAGTTTCAACCTAGAGTTAAAAAGCGACACAAGCTGTCCTGGGCAGAACTGTCGTGGCAGCAACTTTTTGTCATGACACTTCTTGGTCTTGTCCTTGTAGATTCTTGCGTTGTCATAGGCCATTGTCCGAATTTCTTCAATCTCATTAGGATCAAGTAGCCTTTTCTGCCCTGCCTTTTACAAGTCCATATTTACTGCCTTGATTGCCCAGTATGCTCTGTGCTCTATCTCGACAGGTAAATGGCACGTTTTCCCGTAAATCAACCGATAAGGAGACATTCCCACTGGAGTTTTGAATGCTGTCCTGTAAGCCCATAACGCATCATTGAGGTGTAAAGACCAATCTTTCCGAGTTGGTTTAACCATCTTTTCGAGAATGTTCTTGACCTCTCTGTTGGATATATCAGCTTGTCCATTGGTATGAGGGTGGTATGATGTTGCAATCCAATGCTTGACACCATACTTTTTCAAGGCAGCAGCTATAACCCTGTTGTCAAAATGCCTCCCTTCATCACTGATGATCGCCTTAGGGATGCCGAATCTGGAAAAAATGTTTTTGTGTAAAAACCTTTGAACCGTTTTGGCATCATTCTTTTGAGTGGTGATTGCTTCAACCAACTTGGACACATAATCTACTGTCAGGAGGATGTATAAATTCCCACATGAAGATGGGAATGGTCCCATAAAATTGATCACCCATACGCCGAAGATCTCGACTTCAAGAATGTTCTGCAGCGGCATCTAGTTCCTCCTTGAGATGTGTAACGCCCCGGTTTTGGGCTTAGAAGTTTTGGGCGTTGACCGGTTTGGTCAAAGTCCTGTTCGAATCTTAAGTGGTAAAATTAGGAAAGCCTAGTTCGGGTTGCATTAAAAATATGGAAAAATGTTCTAAAATCATCTTTTAATATAATTAGATGAACTGTGAAATCAATTTTGGAAAATGAGTTTTGGAAGCATGACATTTTGGATAGTGACCAAAATGTAATTTTCGCAAGTTTGGTGGCTGTTTTATAAAGAGTTGAAACTTTGAATCTTTAAGGAGCTATTAATCCAAAAGTGATTTCTCCAGATTTTTCCAAGATATTTTAAGTCTAAATTCTGATTTTAAAGGTTATTAAAATTGGAGGGAAGCCATTTTGGCTATTTTAGATTTTCTAACCAACTTTTCCAATTTTCTTTCTCTCATTTTCTCTCCAACCAAACATTACATTTTCCAGAGAATTTGATCTGATTTCTTCACCTAAATTTCTCCTTTCAACTCTCAATTGATAGCAAATCATTGTATCTTCAAAACCCCTTCAATTGCTTCTTGTTTCTTCAAGGATTTTCATTCCAAAAAGTGGAGAATCACAAGTTTGGAGGTAAGAACGCCCTTCTCCTCTAAACTATCAGTTCTTTACTGAAATTCCCAAGTTATCAACTCTTGATTGATGTTTAATTAAAGGCTTTTGAGTTTGGAATTGTATCTTGGCTTATTATGCAAGATTTTGATGATTTTTGATGATTTTCGTTAGATCTGAGTAATCTGTGATTTAAGAGATGTTTTTGATGTTAAATGATCTCTAAATTGATAAGGAAATGAGTTTTGATCAATGCAATCCCGGATAGGTTGAGTTTCCTAAGTTTAGCTTAAGATTCTTGAATGTTTTTGTGGTGATCTTGTGGATCTGTTGTTGCTGGAGGTATAAGGATGTTTATAGGTTGTTTTTAGATGTTGTATGGTGATGATGGATGTGAGGTTTTGCTGGTTTATGGCTGGGCTTTGTTTAGAAGTGGTTTGGATGCAATTTCGGTGGTGTTTGGTGGCCGAAATTGGTGTTTGAATGAGAGCAGCGAGTTTGAGTGCTTTCATTGAAGCTTTTGATGCTTGATGATGCATTAAACCTCTGCTTTAATGTGTTTGATCAGGGGAGGCATCTTTGGATCCAAGAGTTGTTGATCCGGAAGCTTGAATTCGTGCTTCGGCAAGTGGCGAAGTGGAATCGGTGAGTGAAAATGGGTTTTCGGCTTTGAAACCAATGTCTTGGGAGCTTAGTTTAAGTCTAAACAACTTTGCTAAGCTCGAGCGTAAGTTTTCGGAATTTCCCTCTAGTGGTGGCCATGACTTTGTTGTAATGCGAAATGATAATTTGCATGTTTTACATATTGTTTTGAAAGCATGTTTTAGCATGGTTTTTGCTGTTGATATAAGCCATATGATGAAGGTAACTCTAGGTAGGAGTTCCTTGCTTTTGTACATTGAAATGATGTGGTTAATGCTTTTAAATGCATGATGAATATGGCTTGGTTTGATGCTTTAAAACAGTGATGTAAGTGATGAAAATGATGTATATTGGCAAGTGATGTTTTTAAAATGTTAAGGTCACTAAGGTGGTTAAAAGTCCTTGAGTGAGCCTTGTTACTTATGAACATCAAGGTGGTTAAAAGTCCTTGGATGGTTCATGTTGCGGACACTAAGGTGGTTAAAAGTCCTTAGGTGATCCTTTCTATGGTGTTTAAAAGTCCATAGGCCAAGGTGTTTAAAAGTCCTTGGGATCAAGGTGTTTAAAAGTCCTTGATGTGATTCATTCATGGTGTTTAAAAGTCCATGGCCAAGGTGTTTAAAAGTCCTTGGGATCAAGGTGTTTAAAAGTCCTTGATGAGATACTTTCTATGGTGTTTAAAAGTCCATAGGCCAAGGTGTTTAAAAGTCCTTGGGAAAGTTGTTGAACTTGTTTTAATAAATGGAATGTTTCACTTGAGCCAATATGACATGTTAAGAATATTGAGAAGCATGAGATGCTTGTTTTAATGTTTATGTTGAAGCATGAGTTTGCTTGTTAAGAATGCTTTTGAGCATGTGAAAAGGTTGATTTAAAGCATGTTTTGTAAATGTTTTGAATTGCATTATTGAATGGTTTTTAAGAGCTTTCCTCACTAAGCTTTTGCTTACGCTCTCCTTGTTTTCTGAATTCAATAATGCAGAGCATTAGAGTACCTTGAGGGCAGCAAGAAAGGGGCAAGCAATCAAGTTCAAGTGAAGCTCAATGTATGAGGTTTTATAAGTACATTTTAGCTTTTGTATGATTTGGCAATGGGGGACCAATGTGTATGTTTTGGGAGGTGTTGGAGACTCCCTAAGTATGTTAAATGTTGATGTGTTTGTTGGCTTTTGAATTGGAACCTTATATGCTTGCTTTGTAAGTTTGGTGTTTGAATGCCTAGCTTGTGTAGGAAGCATGCCTATAGATTTGGGGCTTTTTGCATATGATGATGATTGGATGAATTGTTGATGCTAATATGTTGTTTATATGTTGTTTTGCATGTTGGCAAAGTTTGGTAGTGTTCGGAGCATGTTTGGATGTGTAATTGCATGTTTAAAGTGATGTTTTGAAGCAATCTGGGCAGGGTGTTTCGGAACAGCACCTACCGTTTCGGAACGGGTGCCTTAAATGAGCCCAGGCGTCCGAAACGGGAGGGGCCGTTCCGGAACGGTTTAGCCTCTGCCAGACCCCCGTTTCGAAACGGGATATGCCTGTTTCGGAACGGCCCCGCGTTTCGGAACGGGCTGTCTCCCGTTTCGGAACGGTTGACCGTTGGGGGCTGACATTGGCAGTTATGTGTTTTGAAAAGTTTGCGTTTTGGTCCTGAAATTTGTTTGTGCAATTGTATGAGCTGTGGATGTCCTTTTGAGCTGAAATTTCACAGAGAAGCATGAAACCTGATTAATTTCAGGTTGGTAACTTCAATTTGGATTAAGTCCTTTAATTTATCAGAATTTACAATTTGGTCCCTAAAGTTGTAAATTGTTCAATTGAGTCCCTGTTTAACCTCTGATGTTTGTGATCTTTTGGTATGATGTTTGTGTGATCACCATTAGGCTTAATGTGCATCTAGACAAGTTTGAAAAGAAAAAAAAAAGGGTCGTTAATCAAGGTTGACTTTCGGGTTGACTTTGGTTTTCCCCGTGTGACTTTCTTAATTCGGGTCAACCGTCTAGGCCGGGTTAAGGGGGTTACATTTGGTGGTATCAGAGCTGAGTTCTCGAGTAATTGGGAATGTTTGTATGCATGATTGAAGCATGTTTGCCTTGTATGCTTGTTGCTTGAAAGCATGTTCAGTGGCTTGAGGTG
This sequence comes from Hibiscus trionum, assembly GCA_030270665.1. Lineage (NCBI taxonomy): Eukaryota > Viridiplantae > Streptophyta > Magnoliopsida > Malvales > Malvaceae > Hibiscus > Hibiscus trionum. Next base: position 47,417,419 of record BSYR01000008.1, on the reverse strand, counting down.
TTGATGCAATTGAGTTGTATGTTGTGATGTTGCATGCTGAGGGTACCCATTGCCAAACAAAAGCTAAAGGAAAGATGTTGTTTTGAAATGAAATTGAGCTTGAATACTTGGATTGCTTACCTTGCTGGGCCTGACTTGTTTTATTTTGCATTGTTGTTGCATGGTAAAAGTATGGCACCACGTAGAGAGTTAAGAGGTAATGTGCGAGCTACGGCTCCCAATGAGAATGAGAATGAAGAGCACGCTGATAGTGCTGTGTTACCCCCTCCTCCGCCTGGTGGTGGTGATGGAGGTGCGAGAGCTGAAGCTGCAGCTGGTGCTGGAGCTGCTGGACCAGAGGTTGGTCAGGGGCAAGCTATGCCTGACATGACGATGTTGGTACAAGCTATTGCGGGTGCTTTTCGAGCAGCAGTAGCTGGAGCTCAGGGAGCTGGGCATCAGGGAGATGCTGGAGTCAGATTGCCTTTGGAGCGTCTGCGCAGTCTTGGAGGGACTGAGTTTAGAGGTTTATCAGCTGAGAGTTCTGAGGCTTGGCTGGAAAGTACCAAGCGTATCTTGGGGCAGATGAGTTGCACGGATGTGCAAAAGCTGGGCTGTGTTGTGTCCTTGCTGCAGGACGATGCTTATACATGGTGGACGACTACCATTTCTGGTATGGCTGAAGCTGATGTTACCTGGACATTCTTTCAGAATGTGTTTAAAAGGAGATATCTGGGAGTGAGATATCTGGACGAGAAAAAGCGGGAATTCATGTCTCTTACCCAAGGGAGCATGAGTGTAGCTGAGTACGAGGTACAGTTTGTACGGCTCAGTCAGTATGCACCGGAGCTGATACCTGATGAGAGGGCTAGGTGCGAGAGGTTTCGTTACGGTCTTGTGACGGATGTTAAGATGTATTTGTTGGCCACCGAGTATGTTGATTTTGATGTGTTGGTGGGCCGAGCTAAGGATGTTGAGATGAACCTGAGTTTGTCTGCTAAGAGTGCTGGCAAGCGAGCTGCTGAGTATAGTTCCGGAGGTGGACGGAACAAGAGGGGACGAGATCAGAAGTATCAGTCCTCAGCCAGGAGAGGTGGTGGTGTGCCTGTTAGGGGTGGTGGTGCTAGAGTTGATCCTAGTGCTTGTTGGATCTGTGGTTCACGTGGTCACTTGAAGCGTGATTGTCCTCGTGCTGAGAGAGTGGCACAAGCTCCTATTGTGACAGCTGGTAATGCTGGTGGAAATGGGTGCTGGAATTGTGGTTCTGCGGACCACATCAGGCGAGATTGTCCGAGGTTGGCTGGTGAGCAGGTGCGTGCTCCTGTTGTTGCTGCACCGCAGAGAGGTCGTGGGCGCGGCCGTGGTAATTTCCAGAGGAGAGAGGAAGGTGGCCGAGGGGTAGCTCATGTTGTAGCTATTCAGCCTGAAGGTGGAGGCCAAGCGAGGGTGTATGCTCAGAGAGAGGGCAGGAATGATGCAGATGTGATTGCAGGTACCTTTACTTTGCAGTCCTTGTCATTGCTTTCTTTGATTGATTCTGGATCTACGCATTCATATATTCTTCGTGAGCATGCTGAATTGCTTGGTTTACCTGTTGAGTCTTTGGATGTTGGTGTTCGGGTCACTAGTTCTTTTGGTGAGACTGTTGTAACTCGGAAGTTGTATAGAAGGTGCCCTTTGGTTGTTCAAGAGCATGTCTTTCGTGTTGATCTTATGGAGCTGCCTTTCTATGGTTTTGATGTGATCCTTGGTATGGATTGGCTTGCTGAGCATCGTGCTGTTGTGGATTGTGAGAATAAGCGTGTTTCGCTTAAGCTTGCGGATGATTATGAAGTTGTGGTGGTTGGTGAGAATGTGAAGTTTCTTGCCAATGTTTTGTCATCTTTGGAGGCGAGCAGGATGCTGAGGCAAGGTTGCGAAGCTTATCTAGCTTTTGTGATGAATCCTAGCTCTAAGGAGTTGAGGGTGCAAGATATCAGGGTTGTAAAGGAGTATCCTGGTGTTTTTCCTGAGGAGTTGCCTGGTTTACCTCCTAACCGCGAGGTGGAGTTTGGAATTGAGCTGTATGAGAATACAACTCCTGTGTCCATTACTCCATATAGAATGGCACCTAAGGAGCTGAAGGAGCTGAAGACGCAGTTGCAAGAGTTGCTTGATCGTGGTTTCATCCGGCCGAGTGTGTCACCTTGGGGAGCACCGGTCTTGTTTGTGAAGAAGAAGGATGGCACTATGAGGATGTGCATTGATTACCGTCAGCTGAACAAGTTGATTATCAAGAATCGGTATCCTTTGCCGAGTATTGATGATCTCTTTGATCAATTTCGGGGAGCTGCTGTGTTCTCTAAGATTGACTTGAGGTCAGGGTATTATCAGTTGAAGGTGAAAGATGTGGATGTGCCTAAGACAGCTTTCAGGACAAGGTATGGGCATTATGAGTTCCTTGTGATGCCGTTTGGGTTGACAAATGCTCCTGCTGCTTTCATGGACATGATGAATCGTGTGTTTCATGAATACTTGGACAAGTTTGTCGTGGTGTTCATTGATGATATCCTTGTGTACTCGCGTACTGAGGAGGAGCATGAAGAGCATTTGAGGGTTGTTTTGCAAGCTTTGTTGGAGAATCAGCTTTATGCTAAGCTGAGCAAGTGTGAGTTCTGGCTAAGAGAGGTGGTTTTTCTTGGGCATGTTGTCTCAGCTGAGGGGATTCGTGTTGATCCTCAGAAGATTGAGGCGGTAATGAGCTGGAAGGTTCCTAAGTCAGTTCATGAGGTCCGTAGTTTCCTTGGTTTGGCGGGATACTACCGAAGGTTTGTGGATGGTTTTTCCAAGATTGCTGCTCCTTTGACGAAGCTGTTGCAGAAGAATGTTAAGTATGAGTGGACAGAAGCGAGACAGCAGGCTTTTGAGAAGCTGAAGGCGGCTTTAACGCAAGCTCCTATCTTGATTCAGCCAGAATCAGGGAAAGAGTTTGTGGTTTACAGTGATGCATCCTATGTTGGTTTGGGGTGTGTGCTGATGCAGGAGGGTAAGGTGGTGGCTTATGCATCGCGGCAGTTGAAAGTGCATGAGCGCAATTACCCTACGCACGATATTGAGCTGGCTGCAGTGGTTTTTGCTTTGAAGATCTAGAGACATTATCTGTATGGTGAGAAGTGTACTGTGTACACGGATCACAAGAGTTTGAGGTATCTGATGTCTCAGAAGGAGTTGAATCTTAGGCAGCGGCGTTGGTTGGAGTTGCTCAAGGATTATGATCTGACGATTGAGTATCATCCTGGAAAAGCTAATGTGGTTGCTGATGCCTTGAGTAGGAAGGTGGCTGTTGAGCTGAGGGCCATGTTTGCTAGCTTGAGCATATCGCGTGATGGTGGTCTTGTGGCTGAGTTACAAGTGAAGCCATCTTTGGTTCAGATGATCAAGGATAAGCAGTTGTTGGATGATTCCTTGGTGTCTCATGTTCAGGATATCGCGGAGGGTAGACCTTCGGATTTCTGTTTCAATGATGATGGTGTGCTGTGTTTTGGTAGTCGGATAGTTGTGCCCAATGATGCTGAGTTGAGGCGTGCTATTCTGACTGAAGGTCATAGTAGTCCTTTTGCTATGCACCCTGGTAGTACTAAGATGTATCGTGATCTTCGTGATGAGTACTATTGGGTTGGTTTGAAGAAGGATGTTGCAGAGTTCGTGAGCAAGTGTTTGGTGTGTCAGCGAGTTAAGGCTGAGCATCAGTTTCCTTCTGGGTTGTTGCAACCGTTGAAAATCCCTGAGTGGAAGTGGGAGAGGGTTACCATGGATTTTGTATCTGGTTTGCCTTTGTCTCCATCGAAAAAGAATTCGGTTTGGGTGATTGTGGATCGCCTGACGAAGTGTGCACATTTCTTGCCTGTGCATACTACGTTCTCTTTGGATAAGCTGGCAGAGCTGTACATTGCTGAGATTGTGCGGCTGCATGGTGTGCCTAAGTCGATTGTGTCGGATAGGGATCCGAGGTTCACATCGCGGTTTTGGCAGTGTTTGCATCAAGCTCTGGGTACAAGGTTGCATTTCAGTACATCCTATCATCCTCAGTCGGATGGTCAGTCTGAGCGAGTTATCCAGGTTTTGGAGGATATGTTGAGATGCTGCGTGATTGAGTTCCAAGGTTCTTGGGAGAAGCATCTGCCTTTGGTTGAGTTTGCTTATAACAATAGTTATCAGGCGAGCATACAGATGGCACCTTATGAGGCTCTGTATGGGAGGAAGTGTAGGACTCCTCTTTGTTGGGCTGAAACTGGTCAAAAGTTGGCTTCGATGCCTGCTTTGTTGAAAGGGACCACAGAGAAGGTGAAGCTCATTTGTGAGCGGTTAAAGGCTGCTTCTGATCGGCAGAAGTCTTACGCGGATTTGAAGCGTAAGGAGATAGAGTATGCGGTGGGTGACCGTGTGTTCTTGAAGGTTTCACCTTGGAAGAAGGTGATGAGGTTTGGCCGGAAGGGCAAGTTGAGCCCTAGATACATTGGACCATATGAGGTGGTTGAGCGTGTGGGTCCTGTTGCGTATCGGTTGAGGTTACCTCAGGAGTTGGAGAAGATTCATGATGTGTTCCATGTTTCTATGCTCCGGAAGTATAGATCTGATCCTTCGCATGTGATGCCTGTGGAGGAAGTGGTTTTGAATCCGGATTTGACCTATGATGAGGAACCGGTGAAGGTTCTGGATTCGGATAGCAAGGTTCTTCGTGGCAAGACCATTGAGTTGGTGAAGGTGCTGTGGAAGCATCGCGGTGTTGAGGAAGCCACGTGGGAGCGGAAGGAAGATATGCTGAAGCAGTTTCCTTATCTCTTTCCTTCAGGTAAATTTCGAGGACGAAATTTCTTAAGGGGGGGGAGAGTTGTAACGCCCCGGTTTTGGGCTTAGAAGTTTTGGGCGTTGACCGGTTTGGTCAAAGTCCTGTTCGAATCTTAAGTGGTAAAATTAGGAAAGCCTAGTTCGGGTTGCATTAAAAATATGGAAAAATGTTCTAAAATCATCTTTTAATATAATTAGATGAACTGTGAAATCAATTTTGGAAAATGAGTTTTGGAAGCATGACATTTTGGATAGTGACCAAAATGTAATTTTCGCAAGTTTGGTGGCTGTTTTATAAAGAGTTGAAACTTTGAATCTTTAAGGAGCTATTAATCCAAAAGTGATTTCTCCAGATTTTTCCAAGATATTTTAAGTCTAAATTCTGATTTTAAAGGTTATTAAAATTGGAGGGAAGCCATTTTGGCTATTTTAGATTTTCTAACCAACTTTTCCAATTTTCTTTCTCTCATTTTCTCTCCAACCAAACATTACATTTTCCAGAGAATTTGATCTGATTTCTTCACCTAAATTTCTCCTTTCAACTCTCAATTGATAGCAAATCATTGTATCTTCAAAACCCCTTCAATTGCTTCTTGTTTCTTCAAGGATTTTCATTCCAAAAAGTGGAGAATCACAAGTTTGGAGGTAAGAACGCCCTTCTCCTCTAAACTATCAGTTCTTTACTGAAATTCCCAAGTTATCAACTCTTGATTGATGTTTAATTAAAGGCTTTTGAGTTTGGAATTGTATCTTGGCTTATTATGCAAGATTTTGATGATTTTTGATGATTTTCGTTAGATCTGAGTAATCTGTGATTTAAGAGATGTTTTTGATGTTAAATGATCTCTAAATTGATAAGGAAATGAGTTTTGATCAATGCAATCCCGGATAGGTTGAGTTTCCTAAGTTTAGCTTAAGATTCTTGAATGTTTTTGTGGTGATCTTGTGGATCTGTTGTTGCTGGAGGTATAAGGATGTTTATAGGTTGTTTTTAGATGTTGTATGGTGATGATGGATGTGAGGTTTTGCTGGTTTATGGCTGGGCTTTGTTTAGAAGTGGTTTGGATGCAATTTCGGTGGTGTTTGGTGGCCGAAATTGGTGTTTGAATGAGAGCAGCGAGTTTGAGTGCTTTCATTGAAGCTTTTGATGCTTGATGATGCATTAAACCTCTGCTTTAATGTGTTTGATCAGGGGAGGCATCTTTGGATCCAAGAGTTGTTGATCCGGAAGCTTGAATTCGTGCTTCGGCAAGTGGCGAAGTGGAATCGGTGAGTGAAAATGGGTTTTCGGCTTTGAAACCAATGTCTTGGGAGCTTAGTTTAAGTCTAAACAACTTTGCTAAGCTCGAGCGTAAGTTTTCGGAATTTCCCTCTAGTGGTGGCCATGACTTTGTTGTAATGCGAAATGATAATTTGCATGTTTTACATATTGTTTTGAAAGCATGTTTTAGCATGGTTTTTGCTGTTGATATAAGCCATATGATGAAGGTAACTCTAGGTAGGAGTTCCTTGCTTTTGTACATTGAAATGATGTGGTTAATGCTTTTAAATGCATGATGAATATGGCTTGGTTTGATGCTTTAAAACAGTGATGTAAGTGATGAAAATGATGTATATTGGCAAGTGATGTTTTTAAAATGTTAAGGTCACTAAGGTGGTTAAAAGTCCTTGAGTGAGCCTTGTTACTTATGAACATCAAGGTGGTTAAAAGTCCTTGGATGGTTCATGTTGCGGACACTAAGGTGGTTAAAAGTCCTTAGGTGATCCTTTCTATGGTGTTTAAAAGTCCATAGGCCAAGGTGTTTAAAAGTCCTTGGGATCAAGGTGTTTAAAAGTCCTTGATGTGATTCATTCATGGTGTTTAAAAGTCCATGGCCAAGGTGTTTAAAAGTCCTTGGGATCAAGGTGTTTAAAAGTCCTTGATGAGATACTTTCTATGGTGTTTAAAAGTCCATAGGCCAAGGTGTTTAAAAGTCCTTGGGAAAGTTGTTGAACTTGTTTTAATAAATGGAATGTTTCACTTGAGCCAATATGACATGTTAAGAATATTGAGAAGCATGAGATGCTTGTTTTAATGTTTATGTTGAAGCATGAGTTTGCTTGTTAAGAATGCTTTTGAGCATGTGAAAAGGTTGATTTAAAGCATGTTTTGTAAATGTTTTGAATTGCATTATTGAATGGTTTTTAAGAGCTTTCCTCACTAAGCTTTTGCTTACGCTCTCCTTGTTTTCTGAATTCAATAATGCAGAGCATTAGAGTACCTTGAGGGCAGCAAGAAAGGGGCAAGCAATCAAGTTCAAGTGAAGCTCAATGTATGAGGTTTTATAAGTACATTTTAGCTTTTGTATGATTTGGCAATGGGGGACCAATGTGTATGTTTTGGGAGGTGTTGGAGACTCCCTAAGTATGTTAAATGTTGATGTGTTTGTTGGCTTTTGAATTGGAACCTTATATGCTTGCTTTGTAAGTTTGGTGTTTGAATGCCTAGCTTGTGTAGGAAGCATGCCTATAGATTTGGGGCTTTTTGCATATGATGATGATTGGATGAATTGTTGATGCTAATATGTTGTTTATATGTTGTTTTGCATGTTGGCAAAGTTTGGTAGTGTTCGGAGCATGTTTGGATGTGTAATTGCATGTTTAAAGTGATGTTTTGAAGCAATCTGGGCAGGGTGTTTCGGAACAGCACCTACCGTTTCGGAACGGGTGCCTTAAATGAGCCCAGGCGTCCGAAACGGGAGGGGCCGTTCCGGAACGGTTTAGCCTCTGCCAGACCCCCGTTTCGAAACGGGATATGCCTGTTTCGGAACGGCCCCGCGTTTCGGAACGGGCTGTCTCCCGTTTCGGAACGGTTGACCGTTGGGGGCTGACATTGGCAGTTATGTGTTTTGAAAAGTTTGCGTTTTGGTCCTGAAATTTGTTTGTGCAATTGTATGAGCTGTGGATGTCCTTTTGAGCTGAAATTTCACAGAGAAGCATGAAACCTGATTAATTTCAGGTTGGTAACTTCAATTTGGATTAAGTCCTTTAATTTATCAGAATTTACAATTTGGTCCCTAAAGTTGTAAATTGTTCAATTGAGTCCCTGTTTAACCTCTGATGTTTGTGATCTTTTGGTATGATGTTTGTGTGATCACCATTAGGCTTAATGTGCATCTAGACAAGTTTGAAAAGAAAAAAAAAGGGTCGTTAATCAAGGTTGACTTTCGGGTTGACTTTGGTTTTCCCCGTGTGACTTTCTTAATTCGGGTCAACCGTCTAGGCCGGGTTAAGGGGGTTACAAGATGTTTCCCGTCCTTTGACACTTGTCACAATTCTTGTAGAAGATTTGAGCATCTTTATACAGTGACAGCCAATAGAATCCTGACTGCAAAAACTTGGCAGCAGTTTTGTTGCCTCCCAAGTGTCCTCCATACGGTGAAGCATGGCAGTGATGAAGTATATCTTCCTGTTCATCCTGTGGTACGCATCTCCTTATAACCTAATCTGCACAAATTTTGAAAAGAAGAGGTTCGTCCCAATAATAATGCTTAACATCATTTTGGAATCTCTTCCTAGCTTGATAATTAAGGTCAGGAGGAATTATTCCGCTAACTAAAAAATTAACGAAATCAGCGTACCTGGGGAGTTCATAAAACTTACATGCCGCCATGGCTGTCGTGGCAGTGATTGTGGCAGCAAACAGATGCTCCTCAGGGAAGGTCTCCATTATGTTTGTCTCATCTGCCGGTAGACTCTTTCCCTTCTCCAACCTTGACAAGTGATCTGCCACTTGATTTGCTGTCCCTTTTTTGTCCTTGATTTCAAGGTCGAATTCTTGCAGTAGTAGAATCCAACGTATCAGTCGAGGCTTTGCATCCTTCTTCGTGAACAGATACTTCAATGCAGAGTGGACTGTATGGACTATGACCTTTGTTCCAAGTATATAAGAATGAAACTTGTCAATGGAGAATATCACAACTAATAGTTTCTTCTCTGTGGTGGTGTAGTTCACTTGGGCGTCATTCAGTGTTTTGCTGGCATAGTATATGACATGAAAAAGTTTGTCTCTTCTCTGCCCAAGTGCTGCCCCGACAGCATAGTCACTAGCATCACACATGATCTCAAACGGCAGTGTCCAATCTGGTGGCTGTACTATTGGGGCTGTTACCAGTTTTTCTTTCAGAACCTTGAATGCCTCAGTACATTCAGCGTTAAAGTCGAAGGGTCGGTTCTGCTCTAGAAGATGGCATAGGGGCTTGGTTATCTTTGAAAAATTCGCAATGCACCTCTGATAAAAACCGGCATGTCCTAAGAAACTTCTAATTCCCTTAACTGTGGTGGGTGGCGGCAGCTTTTCGATCACTTCTATCTTTGCTCTGTCGACTTCTATGCCACGGCAGCTAATCTTATGGCTTAGGCAACTTTCAAAGTTGTCTCCAAAGACTGAAAAATCATCCATAAAGATTTCTAGGAAATCCTCCACCATATCGGAGAATTTGGCCATCATGCACCTTTGAAAGGTGGCTGGTGCATTACAACGTCCAAATGGCATCCTCCGAAAAGCATATGTACCGTACGGGCATGTGAATGTCGTCTTGTCTTGATATTCCGGTGCGATGGCTATTTGATTATAACCTGAGTAACCATCAAGAAAACAATAGTAAGGTTTACCCGCTAATCTATCAAGCATTTGATCAATAAAGGGTAAGGGAAAGTAGTCCTTTCGGGTAGCTTTGTTAAGCTTCCGATAGTCCATACAAACCCTCCAACCGGTCACAGTCCTAGTTGGGATTAGCTCATTGTCTTCATTGGTTACCACGATTATTCCTCCTTTCTTGGGAACGCACTGCACTAGGATCACCCATTTGCTGTCCGAGATGGCATAGATTATTCCAGCATCTAGCCATTTGATTATCTCCTTACGTACCACCTCTCGTATAGCATCATTCAGGCGTGTCTGTGCATCAATGGTCGGCTTATGATCATCCTCGAGGAGGATTTTATGCATGCATAGTGCCGGGCTGATGCCTTGGATATCAGCTATCGTCCATCCAATCGCCTTTTTGTACTGCTGCAGCATCCCTATTAGCTGCTGTTCCTGTTTCTGCATCAACTTGGAAGAGATGATTACGGCAACATATCATTTAAACCAAGGAAAGTATATTTTAACTGTCCTGGAAGGGGCTTAAGATCTAAAACAGGGGGCTCAACAGTTGATGGCTTTTGAATTATATGGTTATCCGAGGTATAATTTAAGGGCTCGAACAACTTACCTGGACGATTACCAATCCAATTTACCTCCTCTTGATCTTCAGTATCAGATTCTGAGGAGCTGCTGTCATCGGTGCTGTCGTGACAGTCTTCTAAATGGTTGCCGAGGCAGTGACCAATTCTAATGTCGTGGCAGCCTGACCTGATGCAGGGTGGGTCAAAGGTAATTGCAGTGATGGCCTTGCACTCTTCTCCTGCATCAGCATGTTTCATTGCTTGGAGAACGTTTAGCTTGATCTCTTGATCGTTCAATCTCATAATGAGTTCTCCTCTTTCCACATCAATCAGTGATCTTCATGTGGCTATGAAGGGTCGCCCCAGGATGATTGGTGCGTTCTCATCTGCTTCACAATCTAAGATAAGAAAGTCAGCAGGAAAAATAAACTTATCCACTCTTGCCAGAATATCTTCAATTTTTCCTTCTGGTGAACGTAGGAGCGGTCTGCCAGCTGCAGTACTACTGTTGTGGGCCGAGCTTTTCCAATACCTAATTTCTTAAAAATAGATTTTGGGCATTAAATTTATACTAGAACCAAGATAACAAAGTGCCTTACCCACAAATTTGTCTCCGATTACGCATGGTATTATGAAGCTCCCAGGATCCTTCTTCTTCTGGGGGGATACTTGTGCAAAATACTCATGCATCCATGTGTCATATTTACCGTTTCAAACTCCCCATGTCTGGACTTCTTTGACATGGCATCCTTGAGAAATTTGGCATAACCGGGTATTTCCCTAACGACATCTAACAGCAGAATGTTGATATGAACCTACTTAAAAATATCATAAATTTTCTTAAGTTGTGATTCTTGTTTCAATTTCTGTAACGGCTGAGGGAAAGTTGGTGGGGGACGATAATCAGCAATGCGTCCTTCCCACTGTATACGGATCTGAGGAGGTTTGGGTTCATCATCTTTCTCTTCTGTCCCTTCTGCTGTCGTGACAGGCTCATCGACAGCAGGTTGCTTATTACCTGTCGGGGCAGCTTCCTCGGCAGGTGTCTCCAGGGCTGGTTTCTTAACTGTTTCAGCTTCCTTCTCTGGCCCTTGTAATTTCTTCCCACTCCTAGTAGTGATGGCTTTACACTGCTCATTTGTGGGATGTCTAGCATTTTCAGTATTGCTAGGAAATCCGCCATTCTGCCTTGGTTTAACATGCTGGGATATCTGACCCATCTGTGTCTGCAATGATTTCAGAGTAGCTTCATGATTGGTCATTCATATCTCTGTTTTATCCATGAATGTTTCCGTCTTCTTGACAAAGTGATTCATGTTCTCAACGTAGGTACCTGTTTGAGACATAAATGTAGCCAGAGTCTGTTTCAGTATACTATTTGAGGCAGCTGGTGGCTGTTGCTGCTGCTACTGCGGTTGCTGTCGAGTCAGCAATCTAGGACCTCCCTGGTTCTAATTATTCTGTGCTTGAGGATTCAGAGCATTATTAGGATTGCTCCAAGAGAACTTGGGATCCTTTCTCCAGTTGGGATTGTAGTTGTTGGAATTATAATTCTGCTTATTGTAGTTTCCAGTGTAACCCTCTTAACCCGGCCCAGACGGTTGACCCGAATTAAGAAAGTCACACGGGGAAAACCAAAGTCAACCTGAAAGTCAACTTTGATTAACGACCCTTTTTTTTCTTTTTTTATCTTGTCTAAATGCACGTTAACCTTAGATGTGATCTCACAACAACATACTCGAAGATCATAAACATCAGAGATCAAACAGGGACCCAATTGAACAATTAACAACTTTAGGGACCAAACTGTAAATTCTGAAAACTTTAAGGACTTAACCAGATTTTAAGTTACCAACTTAAAATTAATCAAGTTTCATGCTTCTCTGCCAAATTTCAGCTTAAACGGACATCCCAAACTCATACAATTGCACAAACAAGTTTCAGGACCAAAATGCAAACATTCCAGATCATTTAACTTCCACTGTAAGCCCCCAACGGTCACGTGTTCCGAAACAGGCAGAGCCCGTTTCGAAACGCGGGGCCGTTCCGCAACGCGTACCGAAACAGGTGGCTGGCAGAATGCTTTCCGTTTCGAAACGGTGTCTACCGTTTCGGACGCCTGGGCTGATTCAGGGCATCCGTTCCGAAACAGTAGTCCCTGTTCCGAAACGCCCTGCACATAATGCAGAAAAAGACATGCTTAAACACGCAATTGACTATCCGAACATACTCCAAAAGCCACCAAACTTTACCATCATGCATTTCAACATATAAGAGACATACTTGCATCAACAATTCAACATATTATCATCATATACGTAAAGCCCCAATTCTATAGGCATGCTTCCTACACAAGCAACCATTTAAACACAAAATCTCCAAATCCATCTCATATAAGCCAAAACATGTTCCAACAACATTAACAACAACATATAACCATCCTTGTCCGAACATATACGAACACATAAACATTAACCCAAGAGATTCTACCCCAATGCCTTTATTAACTATAGCTATTCACCGAGACATACATCTCAAATGGAGTCCTCCTTGAATCCCTTGCTTCTCGCTGTCCAAACTTCAAGAATCTGCATTGATGGACAAAAAGGAGCGTAAGCACATAATGCTTAGTGAGTAATGCTCAAAACCAAAACACCACCAATGCAGCGAGTCATAAAACCTCTTTGAAAAGCAACTCGATTTGTTTACCAAGCAAAGTTTGAAAACCCCTTTTCAACAACATGCTTAAACCATGCATTGTTCAAACATGAAAACCAACCCTTAGCTTAGCAAGCTAAGAAAACCTTTTCAAAGCATAATTTGCAAAATCATCCATTTAACCATTCCCTGCATAAACCCATATGCAAAGTTAAATTCATACTTTGGAAAACACTTCCATTTCATAACATACCTTTCTTATACTTGAAAATCATTCCAAGCAAGAAACCCTTTAAAACCATTTACTCAATCAATCCAACACATGCATTAAACAAAGGCAACTTATGAACCACAACGTCATCATCACATGCCTTGTAAAACAAGTCTTAACAAGACTCCAATGCATTAAAGAGATTTCATGCACACATGCATCATTTACCAAATGATAATCAACACTTGTTCAACTTAACAAGTAAACATGCATTCACAAGCATTAAACACTTTTCATGCAACCATGCATCTTTTCAAGCATCTCATGCTTAATCATAATCAAGAACATTACATTGGCTCCCAAGTGATCAACCACATCCACTTTTCAACTCAACATCCAATCGGATACGCGGATCACAAGCGTTGTCCCCACGCTTCATACACACTACCAATCCAAGGTCCCCAAATGGACTTTTAAACACCATTTGACCTCAACATTCACAAGGTTCCCATGTATGGACTTTCAAACACCATACAACCTTAACTTTCCTAAGGTTCCCATGTATGGACTTTTAAACACCATACAACCTTAGCTTACACAAGGTTCCCATATATAGACTTTTAAACACCATATAACCTTAACATGCACAAGGTTCCCATGTATGGACTTTTAAACACCATACAACCTTAGCATCACCGATTGGTAGTTGTATAACATCACTAACGAGATCCGGGACACCCAACACAAGATCCACACATGGACTTTACACCACCATTGTGATCTTAACAAGCACAAGGTTCCCATATATGGACTTTTAACCACCATATAACCTTTGCTTAACCAAGGTCCTCGAATGGGCATTCCACCTCCATTATGACCTTAACCATCTCGTTAGGATACTTGAAGGGAGTTTACCGGTTCACTCTTAACCACTCCACCTCCAAGGCGACTTTATTCACGGTGCACCCAATCCTATAGCCGGCTAACTATATCCGATCAAAGAAACCAAGAACCATTTACATCACTTGCCAATATAACCAACTTACCACATTATTCCAATGATTCACATGCATAATCATAATGCAAAAACCATCATTTACCATCATCAATCCACTGTTTTAAAGCATTACACAAAGCCATTGAACAACATGCAACACCATGCATCAAACCACATTTTCAATGTATAAAACTAAGGATCTCTTACCTTGAGCATCCTTCACATATGGCTTTCAAAACCAGCATTAAACCATGCTTAAAATATGCTTTCAAAACAGAATATAAACCATGCAAATCACATGCATTGCAACCACCAAACACAATTGCTCTTAAAGCCAATTCACAACACAAACCAAGAGCGAAAATCCATATACTTACTCTTGAGCTTAGCAAAGTTGTTTAGACTTAAACTAAGCTCCCAAAACCTCCAAACCTTGGTTTAAAAGCTGAAAACCCAACTTCACTCACCGATACACAAAACAAGGCTAGCCAACAAGCCTTCCAAGCATCCGAAACCTTCCACACCACCTCAAATGCTCACGGATCTTCCTCCCCTGTTTCAAGCACATAACAACAGATGATTAATGCATCACTATGCATTAAAAACACCAGCAACACAACTAAACTCGCTGCTCATCACAAATCCAACATTTCGGCTACCAAACACAACCGAAATCACCACCAAACACTTCCGAAACTTAACCCAGCCAAGATCCATCACTTCTAACCATTTTTAAACATCAATTAACATCCAAAATGATCACAACCACGTCCTTATACCTCCAGGCATAACAGATCACCAAGATCACTCCAAAAACAACCAAAAACTCAAGCAAAACTTAGGAAATTCAACCTATCCGGGATTGCATTAATTAAACCTCAACTTCTAATCAATTTAGCATTCATTTAACATCAATTTGACACTTCAAAACACTGCCCAAACTGTAACGCCCCGGTTTTGGGCTTAGAAGTTCTGGGCGTTGACCGGTTTGGTCAAAGTGCTGTTCGAATCTAAAGAGGTGAAATTAGGAAAGCCTAGTTCGGGTTGCATTAAAAATATGGAAAAATGTTCTAAAATCATCTTTTAATATAATTAAGTGAACTGTGAAATCAATTTTGAAAAATGGGTTTTGGAAGTATGACATTTTGGCTAGTGACCAAAATGTAAATTTTGAAAGTTTGGTGACTGTTTTATAAAGAGTTGAAACTTTGAATCCTTAAGGAGCTATTAATCCAAAGATGATTTCTCCAGATTTTTCTAAGATATTTTAAGTCTAAAATCTGATTTTTAAAGGTCATTAAAATTGGAGGGAAGCCATTTTGGCTATTTTTGGATTTTGTAACCAACTTTGCTAAACTTTCTTTCTCTCATTTTCTCTCAAACCAAACACTACTTTTCCAGAGAATTGGATCTGATTTCTTCACCTAAATCCCTCCATTCAACTCTCATTTGATTCCAAATCATTGTATCTTCAAATCTCTTCAATTGCTAAGTGTTTCAACAAGGATTTTCATTCCAAAAAGTGGAGAAACACAAGTTTGGAGGGGAGGCATCTTTGGATCCAAGAGTTGTTGATCCGGAGGCTTGAATTGGTACTTCGGCAAGAGGCGAAGTGGAATCGGTGAGTGAAAATGGGTTTTCGGCTTTGAAACCAATGTCTTGGGAGCTTAGTTTAAGTCTAAACAACTTTGCTAAGCTCGAGCGTAAGTTTTCGGAATTTCTCTCTAGTGGTGGCCATGATTTTGTTGTGATGCGAAATGATAATTTGCATGTTTTACATACTGTTTTGGAAGCATGTTTTAGCATGGTTTTTGCTGATGATGTAAGCCATATGTTGAAGGTAACTCTAGGTAGGAGTTCCTTGCTTTTGTACATTGAAATGATGTGGTTTAATGCTTTTAAATGCATGATGAATATGGCTTGGTTTTATGCTTTAAAACAATGATGTAAGTGATGAAAATGATGTATATTGGCAAGTGATGTTTTTAAAATGTTAAGGTCACTAAGGTGGTTAAAAGTCCTTGAGTGAGCCTTGTTACTTATGAACATCAAGGTGGTTAAAAGTCCTTGGATGGTTCATGTTGTGGACACTAAGGTGGTTAAAAGTCCTTAGGCGATCATTTTCTATGGTGTTTAAAAGTCCATAGGCCAAGGTGTTTAAAAGTCCTTGGGATCAAGGTGTTTAAAAGTCCTTGATGTGATACATTTCATGGTGTTTAAAAGTCCATGGCCAAGGTGTTTAAAAGTCCTTGGGATCAAGGTGTTTAAAAGTCCTTGGGATCAAGGTGTTTAAAAGTCCTTGATGAGATGCATTCTATGGTGTTTAAAAGTCCATAGGCCAAGGTGTTTAAAAGTCCTTGGGGCCAAGGTGTTTAAAAGTCCTTGGGGTGAAAGTTGATGAACTTGTTTTTAAAGAAGTGGAATTTATCACTTGTGGCCAATATGACATGTTATGATTTGATGCATGAGATGCATGTTTAAGTATGCTTTTGAGCATGTGTAAATGATGGTTTAAAGCATGTTTAATAAAGTGTTTTACAAATGCATTATTGGATGGTTTTATTGAGCATTCCTCACTAAGCCTTTGCTTACGCTCTCTTCGTTTTCCTTAATTCAATAATGCAGAGCATTAGAGACCTTTTGAGGGCAGCAAGAAGGGCAAGAATTCAAGTGCAAGTAAAGCTCAATGTATGGAAGGTTTTTGTTAAACATTTTAGCTTTTGGGTGATTTGGCAATGGGGAAACCATGTGTATGTTTTGGGAGGTGTTTGGTACTCCCTAAGTATGTTTCTTGATGTTAAGATTGTTGGTCTTTGGAGTGGATCATTATATGCTTGTTTTGTAAGTTTGGTGCTTGAATATCTAGCTTGTGTAGGAAGCATGCCTATAGAATTGGGGCTTTTTGCATATGATGATGTTTGGTTGAATTGATGATGCTATTATGTTGAATCCTTATATGTTGAATCGCATGTTGGCAAAGTTTGGTGACATTCGGAGCATGATTGGTTGTGTAATTGCATGTTTAAAGTGGAGTTTTGGAGCAATCTGGGCATGGTGTTTCGGAACAGCACCTACCGTTTCGGAACGGTTGCCTTAATCGTGCCCAGGCGTCCGAAACGGGAGGGGCCGTTCCGAAACGGAAAGGCCACTGCCAGACCCCCGTTTCGAAACGGGTTATGCCTGTTTCGGAACGGCCCCGCGTTTCGGAACGGGCTGTCTCCCGTTTCGGAACGGTTGACCGTTGGGGGCTGACATTGGCAGTTATGTGTTTTGAATTGTTTGCGTTTTGGTCCTGAAACTTGTTTGTGCAATTGTATGAGTTTGGGAAGTCCTTTTGAGCTGAAATTTCACAGAGAAGCATGAAACCTGATTAATTTCAAGTTGGTAACTTCAATTTGGATTAAGTCCTTATAATTATCAGAATTTACAATTTGGTCCCTAAAGTTGTAAATTGTTCAATTGAGTCCCTGTTTGATCTCTGATGTTTGTGATCTTTTGGTATGATGTTTGTGTGATCACAATTAGGCTTAATGTGCATCTAGACAAGTTTAAAAAAAAGGGTCGTTAATCAAGGTTGACTTTCGGGTTGACTTTGGTTTTCCCCGTGTGACTTTCTTAATTCGGGTCAACCGTCTAGGCCGGGTTAAGGGGGTTACATTTGGTGGTATCAGAGCTGAGTTCTTGAGTAATTGGGAATGTTTGTATGCATGATTGAAGTATGTATGCTATGAATGCTTGTTGTTTGGAAGCATGTTCAGTGGTTTGAAATGTTGATGCAGTTGAGTTGTATGCTCTGATGTTGCATGTTGAGGGTACCCATTGCCAAACAAAAGCTAAAGGAAAGATGTTGTTTTGAAATGAAATTGAGCTTGAATACTTGGATTGCTTACCTTGCTGGGCCTGACTTTGTTTTATTTGTTTTATGATTGCATGGTAAAAGTATGGCACCACGTAGAGAGTTAAGAGGTAATGCGAGAGCTACGGCTCCTAACGAGAATGAGAATGAAGAGCACACTGGTAGTGCTGTGTTACCCCCTCCTCCGCCTGGTGGTGGTGCTGGAGGTGCGAGAGCTGAAGCTGCAGCTGATGCTGGAGCTGCTGGACCAGAGGTTGGTCAGGGGCAAGCTATGCCTGATATGTCTGTTTTGGTACAAGCTATTGCGGGTGCTTTTCGAGCAGCAGTAGCTGGAGCTCAAGGAGCTGGGCATCAGGGAGATGCTGGAGTCAGATTGCCTTTGGAGCGTCTGCGCAGTCTTGGAGGGACTGAGTTTAGAGGTTTGTCAGCTGAGAGTTCTGAGGCTTGGCTGGAAAGTACCAAGCGTATCTTGGGTCAGATGAGTTGCACGGATGTGCAAAAGCTGGGCTGTGTTGTGTCCTTGCTGCAGGACGATGCTTATACATGGTGGACGACTACCATTTCTGGAATGGCTGAAGCTGATGTTACCTGGACATTCTTTCGGAATGTGTTTAAAAGAAGATATCTGGGAGTGAGATATCTGGATGAGAAAAAGCGGGAATTCATGTCTCTTACCCAAGGGAGCATGAGTGTGGCTGAGTTCGAGGTACAATTTGTACGGCTCAGTCAGTATGCACCGGAGTTGATACCTGATGAGAGGGCAAGGTGCGAGAGGTTCCGTTACGGTCTTGTGACGGATGTTAAGATGTATTTGCTGGCCGCCGAGTATGTTGATTTTGATGTGTTGGTGGGCCGAGCTAAGGACGTTGAGATGAACCTGAGTTTGTCTGCTAAGGGTGCTGGCAAGCGAGCTGCTGAGTATAGTTCCGGAGGTGGACGAAACAAGAAGGGACGAGATCAGAAGTATCAGTCCTCAGCCAGGAGAGGTGGTGGTGCACCTGCTAGAAGAGGCAATGCTAGAGCTGATCCTAGTGCTTGTTGGATCTGTGGTTCCCGTGGTCACTTGAAGCGTGACTGTCCTCGTGCTGAGAGAGTGGCACAAGCTCCTGTTGCGGCTGCTGGTAACGGGTGCTGGAATTGTGGTTCTGCAGACCACATAAGGCGAGATTGTCCGAGGATGGCTGGTGAGCAGGTGCGTGCTCCTGTTGTTGCTGCACCACAGAGAGGTCGTGGGCGCGGCCGTGGTAATTTTCAGAGGAGAGAGGAAGGTGGCCGAGGGGTAGCTCATGTTGTAGCTATTCAGCCTGAAGGTGGAGGCCAAGCGAGGGTGTATGCTCAGAGAGAGGGCAGGAATGATGCAGATGTGATTGCAGGTACCTTTACTTTGCAGTCCTTGTCATTGCTTTCTTTGATTGATTCTGGATCTACGCATTCATATATTCTTCGTGAGCATGCTGAATTGCTTGGTTTGCCTGTTGAGTCTTTGGATGTTGGTGTTCGGGTCACTAGTTCTTTTGGTGAGACTGTTGTGACTCGTAAGCTTTATAGAAGGTGCCCTTTGGTTGTTCAAGAGCATGTCTTTCATGTTGATCTTATGGAGTTGCCCTTCTATGGTTTCGATGTGATCCTTGGTATGGATTGGCTTGCTGAGCATCGTGCTGTTGTTGATTGTGAGAATAAGCGTGTTTCGCTTAAGCTTGCGGATGATTATGAAGTTGTGGTGGTTGGTGAGAATGTGAAGTTTCTTGCCAATGTGGTATCTTCTTTGGAGGCGAGCAGGATGCTGAGGCAAGGTTGCGAAGCCTATCTAGCTTTTGTGATGAATCCTAGCTCTAAGGAGTTGAGGGTGCAAGATATCAGGGTTGTAAAGGAGTTTCCTGGCGTTTTTCCTGAGGAGTTGCCTGGTTTACCTCCTAACCGCGAGGTGGAGTTTGGAATTGAGCTGTATGAGAATACAACTCCTGTGTCCATTACTCCCTATAGAATGGCACCTAAGGAGCTGAAGGAGCTGAAGACGCAGTTGCAAGAGTTGCTTGATCGTGGTTTCATCCGGCCGAGTGTGTCACCTTGGGGAGCACCGGTCTTGTTTGTGAAGAAGAAGGATGGCACTATGAGAATGTGCATTGATTACCGTCAGCTGAACACGTTGACTATCAAGAATCGGTATCCTTTGCCGAGGATTGATGATCTCTTTGATCAATTTCGGGGAGCTGCTGTGTTCTCTAAGATTGACTTGAGGTCAGGGTATTACCAGTTGAAGGTGAAGGATGTGGATGTGCCTAAGACAGCTTTCAGGACAAGGTATGGGCATTATGAGTTTCTTGTGATGCCGTTTGGGTTGACAAATGCTCCTGCTGCTTTCATGGACATGATGAATCGTGTGTTTCATGAATACCTGGACAAGTTTGTTGTGGTGTTCATTGATGATATCCTCGTGTACTCGCGTACTGAGGAGGAGCATGAAGAGCATTTGAGGATTGTTTTGCAAGCTTTGTTGGAGAATCAGCTTTATGCTAAGCTGAGCAAGTGTGAGTTCTGGTTAAGGGAGGTGGTTTTTCTTGGGCATGTGGTCTCAGCTGAGGGGATTCGTGTTGATCCTCAGAAGATTGAGGCGGTGATGAGCTGGAAGGTTCCTAAGTCTGTTCATGAGGTCCGTAGTTTCCTTGGTTTGGCGGGATACTACCGAAGGTTTGTGGATGGGTTTTCCAAGATTGCTGCTCCTTTGACAAAGCTGTTGCAGAAGGATGTTAAGTATGAGTGGACAGAAGCGAGACAGCATGCTTTTGAGAAGCTGAAGGCGGCTTTGACGCAAGCTCCTATCTTGATTCAGCCTGAATCAGGGAAAGAGTTTGTGGTTTACAGTGATGCATCCTATGTTGGTTTGGGGTGTGTGCTAATGCAGGAGGGTAAGGTGGTGGCTTATGCATCGCGACAGTTGAAAGTGCATGAGCGCAATTACCCTACGCACGATATTGAGCTGGCTGCAGTGGTTTTTGCTCTGAAGGTCTGGAGGCATTATCTGTATGGTGAGAAGTGTACTGTGTACACAGATCACAAGAGTTTGAGGTATCTGATGTCTCAGAAGGAGTTGAATCTTAGGCAGCGGCGTTGGTTGGAGTTGCTCAAGGATTATGATCTGACGATTGAGTATCATCCTGGAAAAGCTAATGTTGTTGCTGATGCCTTGAGTAGGAAGGTAGCTGTTGAGTTGAGAGCCATGTTTGCTAGCTTGAGCATATCGCGTGATGGTGGTCTTGTGGCTGAGTTGCATGTGAAGCCGTCTATGGTTCAGTTGATCAAGGATAAGCAGTTGTTGGATGATTCCTTGGTGTCTCATGTTCAGGATATCGCAGAGGGTAGACCTTCGAATTTCTGTTTCAATGATGATGGTGTGCTGTGTTTTGGTAGTCGGATAGTAGTGCCCAATGATGCTGAGTTGAGGCGTGCTATTCTGACTGAAGGTCATAGTAGTCCTTTTGCTATGCACCCTGGTAGTACTAAGATGTATCGTGATCTTCGTGATGAGTACTATTGGGTGGGTTTGAAGAAGGATGTTGCAGAGTTCGTGAGCAAGTGTTTGGTGTGTCAGCGAGTTAAGGCTGAGCATCAGTTTCCTTCAGGGTTGTTGCAACCGTTGAAAATCCCTGAATGGAAGTGGGAGAGGGTTACCATGGATTTTGTATCTGGTTTACCTTTGTCTCCATCGAAAAAGAATTCGGTCTGGGTGATTGTGGATCGCCTGACGAAGTGTGCGCATTTCTTGCCTGTGCATACTACGTTTTCTTTGGATAAGCTGGCAGAGCTGTACATTGCTGAGATTGTGCGGCTGCATGGTGTGCCTAAGTCGATTGTGTCGGATAGGGATCCGAGGTTCACATCGCGTTTCTGGAAGTGTTTGCATCAAGCTCTGGGTACAAGGTTGCATTTCAGTACATCCTATCATCCTCAGTCGGATGGTCAGTCTGAGCGAGTTATCCAGATTTTGGAGGATATGTTGAGGTGCTGCGTGATTGAGTTCCAAGGTTCTTGGGAGAAGCATCTGCCTTTGGTTGAGTTTGCTTATAACAACAGTTATCAGGCGAGCATACAGATGGCACCTTATGGCACCTTATCAGGCTTTGTACGGGAGGAAGTGTAGCTCATTTGTGAGCGGTTAAAGGCTACTTCTGATCGGCAGAAGTCTTACGCGGATTTGAAGCGTAAGGAGATAGAGTATGCGGTGGGTGACCGTGTGTTCTTGAAGGTTTCGCCTTGGAAAAAGGTGATGCGGTTTGGCCGGAAGGGCAAGTTGAGCCCTAGATACATTGGACCATATGAGGTGGTTGAGCGTGTGGGTCCTGTTGCGTATCGGTTGAGGTTACCTCAGGAGTTGGAGAAGATTCATGATGTGTTTCATGTTTCTATGCTCCGGAAGTATAGATCTGATCCTTCGCATGTGATGCCTGTGGAGGAAGTGGTTTTGAATCCGGATTTGACCTATGATGAAGAACCGGTGAAGGTTCTGGTTTCGGATAGCAAGGTTCTTCGTGGCAAGACCATTGAGTTGGTGAAGGTGCTGTGGAAGCATCGAGGTGTTGAGGAAGCCACGTGGGAGCGGAAGGAAGACATGCTGAAGCAGTTTCCTTATCTCTTTCCTTCAGGTAAATTTCGAGGACGAAATTTCTTAAGGGGGGGAGAGTTGTAACGCCCCGGTTTTGGGCTTAGAAGTTCTGGGCGTTGACCGGTTTGGTCAAAGTGCTGTTCGAATCTAAAGAGGTGAAATTAGGAAAGCCTAGTTCGGGTTGCATTAAAAATATGGAAAAATGTTCTAAAATCATCTTTTAATATAATTAAGTGAACTGTGAAATCAATTTTGAAAAATGGGTTTTGGAAGTATGACATTTTGGCTAGTGACCAAAATGTAAATTTTGAAAGTTTGGTGACTGTTTTATAAAGAGTTGAAACTTTGAATCCTTAAGGAGCTATTAATCCAAAGATGATTTCTCCAGATTTTTCTAAGATATTTTAAGTCTAAAATCTGATTTTTAAAGGTCATTAAAATTTGAGGGAAGCCATTTTGGCTATTTTTGGATTTTGTAACCAACTTTGCTAAACTTTCTTTCTCTCATTTTCTCTCAAACCAAACACTACTTTTCCAGAGAATTGGATCTGATTTCTTCACCTAAATCCCTCCATTCAACTCTCATTTGATTCCAAATCATTGTATCTTCAAATCTCTTCAATTGCTAAGTGTTTCAACAAGGATTTTCATTCCAAAAAGTGGAGAAACACAAGTTTGGAGGGGAGGCATCTTTGGATCCAAGAGTTGTTGATCCGGAGGCTTGAATTGGTACTTCGGCAAGAGGCGAAGTGGAATCGGTGAGTGAAAATGGGTTTTCGGCTTTGAAACCAATGTCTTGGGAGCTTAGTTTAAGTCTAAACAACTTTGCTAAGCTCGAGCGTAAGTTTTCGGAATTTCTCTCTAGTGGTGGCCATGATTTTGTTGTGATGCGAAATGATAATTTGCATGTTTTACATACTGTTTTGGAAGCATGTTTTAGCATGGTTTTTGCTGATGATGTAAGCCATATGTTGAAGGTAACTCTAGGTAGGAGTTCCTTGCTTTTGTACATTGAAATGATGTGGTTTAATGCTTTTAAATGCATGATGAATATGGCTTGGTTTTATGCTTTAAAACAGTGATGTAAGTGATGAAAATGATGTATATTGGCAAGTGATGTTTTTAAAATGTTAAGGTCACTAAGGTGGTTAAAAGTCCTTGAGTGAGCCTTGTTACTTATGAACATCAAGGTGGTTAAAAGTCCTTGGATGGTTCATGTTGTGGACACTAAGGTGGTTAAAAGTCCTTAGGAGATCCTTTTCTATGGTGTTTAAAAGTCCATAGGCCAAGGTGTTTAAAAGTCCTTGGGATCAAGGTGTTTAAAAGTCCTTGATGTGATACATTTCATGGTGTTTAAAAGTCCATGGCCAAGGTGTTTAAAAGTCCTTGGGATCAAGGTGTTTAAAAGTCCTTGATGAGATGCATTCTATGGTGTTTAAAAGTCCATAGGCCAAGGTGTTTAAAAGTCCTTGGGGCCAAGGTGTTTAAAAGTCCTTGGGGTGAAAGTTGATGAACTTGTTTTTAAAGAAGTGGAATTTATCACTTGTGGCCAATATGACATGTTATGATTTGATGCATGAGATGCATGTTTAAGTATGCTTTTGAGCATGTGTAAATGATGGTTTAAAGCATGTTTAATAAAGTGTTTTACAAATGCATTATTGGATGGTTTTATTGAGCATTCCTCACTAAGCCTTTGCTTACGTTCTCTTCGTTTTCCTTAATTCAATAATGCTGAGCATTAGAGACCTTTTGAGGGCAGCAAGAAGGGCAAGAATTCAAGTGCAAGTAAAGCTCAATGTATGGAAGGTTTTTGTTAAACATTTTAGCTTTTGGGTGATTTGGCAATGGGGAAACCATGTGTATGTTTTGGGAGGTGTTTGGTACTCCCTAAGTATGTTTCTTGATGTTAAGATTGTTGGTCTTTGGAGTGGATCTTTATATGCTTGTTTTGTAAGTTTGGTGCTTGAATATCTAGCTTGTGTAGGAAGCATGCCTATAGAATTGGGGCTTTTTGCATATGATGATGTTTGGTTGAATTGATGATGCTATTATGTCCCTTATATGTTGAATCGCATGTTGGCAAAGTTTGGTGACATTCGGAGCATGATTGGTTGTGTAATTGCATGTTTAAAGTGGAGTTTTGGAGCAATCTGGGCAGGGTGTTTCGGAACAGCACCTACCGTTTCGGAACGGTTGCCTTAATCGTGCCCAGGCGTCCGAAACGGGAGGGGCCGTTCCGAAACGGAAAGGCCACTGCCAGACCCCCGTTTCGAAACGGGCTATGCCTGTTTCGGAACGGCCCCGCGTTTCGGAACGGGCTGTCTCCCGTTTCGGAACGGTTGACCGTTGGGGGCTGACATTGGCAGTTATGTGTTTTGAATTGTTTGCGTTTTGGTCCTGAAACTTGTTTGTGCAATTGTATGAGTTTGGGAAGTCCTTTTGAGCTGAAATTTCACAGAGAAGCATGAAACCTGATTAATTTCAAGTTGGTAACTTCAATTTGGATTAAGTCCTTATAATTATCAGAATTTACAATTTGGTCCCTAAAGTTGTAAATTGTTCAATTGAGTCCCTGTTTGATCTCTGATGTTTGTGATCTTTTGGTATGATGTTTGTGTGATCACAATTAGGCTTAATGTGCATCCTGACAAGTTTTAAAAAAAAAGGGTCGTTAATCAAGGTTGACTTTCGGGTTGACTTTGGTTTTCCCCGTGTGACTTTCTTAATTCGGGTCAACCGTCTAGGCCGGGTTAAGGGGGTTACACAAACAGATCACACGAAAATTTCACCAAAATCAAGCAAATCTTGCATTTTAAGCCAAAATCAAGATTTCAATTGAAAAGCCTTTAACAAATCACAAATAAAGGATTGAGAACTTAGGAATTTCAGTAAAGAACTGAGAGTTTAGAGGAGAAGGACGTTCTTACCTCCAAACTTGAGTTTCTCCTCTTTTTGGATTCAAAAACCTTGATGAATCAAGTAGCAAATGATGAGGTTTTGTAGATATGATGATTAGGAATCAAAAGAGAGTTGAAAGGAGAGATTTAGGTGAGAAAATCAGAAACAATTCTCTGGAAAGAAAGTGTTTGGGTTGAGAGAAAATGAGAGAAAAGAAAATAGGAAGTTAGTTATCAAAATGGCCAAAATGGCTTTCCCTCCTCTTTTGATATGTTTTAAAATCAGAATATAGCTTAAAATATCTTAGAAAAATCTGGAGAAACTACTTTTGGAATAATAGCTCCTTAAAGATTCAAAGTTTCAACCCTTTATAAAACAGTCACGCAACTTTCAAAAATTACATTTTGGTCACTAGCCAAAATGTCACCCTTCCGAACCTCATTTTCCAAAATTGATTTCACAGTTCACTTTTATATATTAAAAGATGATTTTAGAACATTTTTCCATATTTTTAATGCAACCCGAACTAGGCTTTCCTAATTTCACCTTTACATATTCGATCAGCACTTTGACCGAACCGGTCAACGCCCAAAACTTCTGAGCCCAAAACCGGGGCGTTACAACTCTTCCCCCCTTAGGAAATTTCGTCCTCGAAATTTCAACTGGCGAAAAGAGAACCACAACCTTCCCAAAGCAACACACACGGCAACACAAAAGCCCCCAACCACCACTGAACACATTCCACACAAAAACTACTCCAACTCAACACCACCACATACTGTTCATAAAATCCAGAACACACAAAAATAGCCATAACTTAACCTTTCACATATCCGGACTGTACACAACCCCAACATCAACCTGAAGAACTTCAACTTTTACAGCACACATCACCGTAACACACAACTCCCAAGACTTGATTACACAGCGACACTAACCAATCCAATTCAGCCACTTTGCAAACTTCTCTGCTTCTAAAACTCTTGCAAACTCCCAAACCTCTTCCAAGGATTTCCCAACAAGCAAAAATCCTTAAGCAACAACCGTTTACCCAAACTCCTCAACGAATGTTGATAATCCTTCACATCTGCCACTAACATTACCATAACGACTCACCAGGACTACTCACCCACCATCCAAAATTTACATCACAACCCCAACTCAACTCCGCCAACCGTATCACACACCACCAGCTGACTACAAAAGAAATTCACATACCCACAACCAGCCAACCACTACTCACAAGAACCCAACCAACCAACAATGGCCTTTGACCTTTCATTGCCTATCCACCGCAAGCTTTGACCACAATACTTGCCTTACCAGAACATCGCTTATCCTAACATACATAACAACTCCTCAACTTCTCAAAAGGTTGCTAAGAACCAACACTTACGAACCAACCCTTCCACAACAACTTAAATGCTAAGCTACCTCAGCACTTGGGAACACAACCACTAAACTGCAACATCACTTAGCACCAAGGAACTACCCCTTCCACTTAGCTATTCAAACCACTTGACCAATTCTAACCTCAACCGGTACTCCTCACCACCAAACCACTAAACTCTTTAAGCATCAAACACTATCCTTCTACCAACAGGCTATACCACTCTCACTATTACTAGCAACTAACTTAATATACTCCATTACTTCTAACTCTCACCCAACACCAAAACAACCTCTAAAGAACCCATCATCCAACCTAACCCAACCACCATACTAACAGATTCGATTAGTTATTAGCGAGTGTGAACATCGTATGCACGATCACCAACATGCCTTATCAATGCCTGATGTACATGTATGCAAAACCTCTAATGTCATGCCACATGTATGCATGGACCAGCACATGTATAATATAGCATATAACAATGATTTTAACTGTGCATGAATGCCAGTTCACACCCTCCAATAACATCCTCAGAATCCATCTAAGGACAATCTCCTTCCTCACTTCTAACTTATATAACTCCATCATACCATCATACCAGCAACCATTAACCACAAAACTCACTAAAACCTTCTTCACACCAAAGATGTTTCCAAAACTACAACTATTACCTCAACATGCTGGCAACAAGACTAAACTTACCACGCAAGGAAAACCAACAGAAACCCAACTAAGGTAACTAGAGCAAAGATTACTTAACAAAGTTACCTGAAAACACATCACCACCCTGAAGCTTCATCAGACGAGCTCTCTTCCTCGCGGAACCATCATCCTCCTGCCGCACCGCTGCAGCACCAGCTAACACTTTAAGGTCATCACCATCTCCCTGCGGTAAAGAACCATGGCTATTCCGAGCCAACATCAAACAATCACGTCTCATATGTCCAGCAGACCCACATTTCCAGCACTTCTCATTTCCCAAACTCTTCACAACCTTATGCTCTTTCTGCCACCTCTGAACCTTGCTTTGGCCGTGCCCACGACCTTTCAGAGACCCTTTGGCTATCACCAAAGCTGACTTCACCCCAAGAGGACAATCGCGCTTAACATGCACTTTAGAACCACAGTTCCAGCAAGCACCCGCGCCCCAACAACCTCCAACATGACGCCTTTCACAACGGTCACATACCGGTGGCTGAGCTTCCACTCCTTGCTCAAGCAACACTTGCTCCACAACAGCACTACCTTCACATTGCTTAACCCTTGGAAACTTCTCTCCAAGATACCTTTCATAAATGGCAGATACAAAGAAATCCCAGTCAATATCATGGATATGTGACGCCACCGCCACAGATGTCCACCAGACACATGCATCCTCCAACATCAAAGAGACAACACTTCCCAGCTTACAAGCATAATCACAACCTTTCTGATCCAGAATCAGAATCACACTGGCCAACCAAGCCTCAAATGTCTCAGGTGAAGAACCATGATACTCCACAGCACCCAAATCCAACAAATGCTGCCTCGGCAAACCCACACATCCTACAGCCAGCACATCCACTGACTTTACCCTTGCCACAGCCTGAGATGTTCCCAACACCTCTTGAGCAACAGGTGATGAACTCTTCATCACAGAACCAGCTTCTTCCTCCTGCCTTACCACCTCAACTCCAGGCACAAAAGACTGAGACGAAACACCTCTACAGAAGGGTGAATTCCAAGCCTTAACAACCTGCCCTAAGGCAGCAACCATCTCACCCAACTGTCATTCTATCAACGACTTCGCCATACTACTAACAACAACAAACAATCACAACAAAACAAACAAACCAGTTAGACCAGCTTTAAGCAAGGATTCAAACTCCAACTCCAAAATAACACAATAGCTATAGTAATAAGGCAATGGGTATCCCGAATCCCCCCTCTATTACATGACATAACAGTCAACACGAACATGGATATCACAACATCAAGCATATCAAACAACATACTTCGATCATGCTTCCATCAAACAGCATCCACTTGCAACAGCATACTATCCACATAACATACTCATTTCACTTTCAACATGCATTAAACCAACTCACAACATCAGCATATATCCACGTAAGCTCAACCAAGATTCTTAAACACAAAGCATGCTTGCAATTATCAACAACTTACTCAGAAACACGTGTTTCAACCAACATTCAACCAACTTTCATCCACACAACAAGGTAAACATCAACACACATCACAACAATTTACCGTTTTCCCCAAGCATTCGCAACTTAGCTCTGATACCACCAAATGTAACCCCCTTAACCCGGCCCAGACGGTTGACCCGAATTAAGAAAGTCACACGGGGAAAACCAAAGTCAACCCAAAAGTCAACTTTGATTAACGACCCTTTTTTTCTTTTTTTTATCTTGTCTAAATGCACGTTAACCTTAGATGTGATCTCACAACAACATACTCGAAGATCATAAACATCAGAGATCAAACAGGGACCCAATTGAACAATTAACAACTTTAGGGACCAAACTGTAAATTCTGAAAACTTTAAGGTCTTAACAAGATTTTAAGTTACCAACTTAAAATTAATCAAGTTTCATGCTTCTCTGCCAAATTTCAGCTTAAACGGACATCCCAAACTCATACAATTGCACAAACAAGTTTCAGGACCAAAATGCAAACATTCCAGAACATTTAACTGCCACTGTCAGCCCCCAACGGTCACGTGTTCCGAAACAGGCAGAGCCCGTTTCGAAACGCGGGGCCGTTCCGCAACGCGTATCGAAACAGGTGGCTGGCAGAATGCTTTCCGTTTCGAAACGGTGTCTACCGTTTCGGACGCCTGGGCTGATTCAGGGCATCCGTTCCGAAACGGTAGTCCCTGTTCCGAAACGCCCTGCACATAATGCAGAAAAAGACATGCTTAAACACGCAATTGACTATCCGAACATACTCCAAAAGCCACCAAACTTAACCATCATGCATTTCAACATATAAGAGACATACTTGCATCAACAATTCAACATATTATCATCATATACGTAAAGCCCCAATTCTATAGGCATGCTTCCTACACAAGCAACCATTTAAACACAAAATCTCCAAATCCATCTCATATAAGCCAAAACATGATCCAACAACATTAACAACAACATATAACCATCCTTGTCCGAACATATACGAACACATAAACATTAACCCAAGAGATTCTACCCCAATGCCTTTATTAACTATAGCTATTCACCGAGACATACATCTCAAATGGAGTCCTCCTTGAATCCCTTGCTTCTCGCTGTCCAAACTTCAAGAATCTGCATTGATGGACAAAAAGGAGCGTAAGCACATAATGCTTAGTGAGGAATGCTCAAAACCAAAACACCACCAATGCAGCGAGTCATAAAACCTCTTTGAAAAGCAACTCGATTTGTTTACCAAGCAAAGTTTGAAAACCCCTTTTCAACAACATGCTTAAACCATGCATTGTTCAAACATGAAAACCAACCATTAGCTTAGCAAGCTAAGAAAACCTTTTCAAAGCATAATTTGCAAAATCATCCATTTAACCATTCCATGCATAAACCCATATGCAAAGTTAAATTCATACTTTGGAAAACACTTCCATTTCATAGCATACCTTTCTTATACTTGAAAATCATTCCAAGCAAGAAACCCTTTAAAACCATTTACTCAATCAATCCAACACATGCATTAAACAAAGGCAACTTATGAACCACAACGTCATCATCACATGCCTTGTAAAACAAGTCTTAACAAGACTCCAATGCATTAAAGAGATTTCATGCACACATGCATCATTTACCAAATGATAATCAACACTTGTTCAACTTAACAAGTAAACATGCATTCACAAGCATTAAACACTTTTCATGCAACCATGCATCTTTTCAAGCATCTCATGCTTAATCATAATCAAGAACATTACATTGGCTCCCAAGTGATCAACCACATCCACTTTTCAACTCAACATCCAATCGGATACGCGGATCACAAGCGTTGTCCCCACGCTTCATACACACTACCAATCCAAGGTCCCCAAATGGACTTTTAAACACCATTTGACCTCAACATTCACAAGGTTCCCATGTATGGACTTTCAAACACCATACAACCTTAACTTTCCTAAGGTTCCCATGTATGGACTTTTAAACACCATACAACCTTAGCTTACACAAGGTTCCCATATATAGACTTTTAAACACCATATAACCTTAACATGCACAAGGTTCCCATGTATGGACTTTTAAACACCATACAACCTTAGCATCACCGATTGGTAGTTGTATAACATCACTAACGAGATCCGGGACACCCAACACAAGATCCACACATGGACTTTACACCACCATTGTGATCTTAACAAGCACAAGGTTCCCATATATGGACTTTTAACCACCATATAACCTTTGCTTAACCAAGGTCCTCGAATGGGCATTCCACCTCCATTATGACCTTAACCATCTCGTTAGGATACTTGAAGGGAGTTTACCGGTTCACTCTTAACCACTCCACCTCCAAGGCGACTTTATTCACGGTGCACCCAATCCTATAGCCGGCTAACTATATCCGATCAAAGAAACCAAGAACCATTTACATCACTTGCCAATATAACCAACTTACCACATTAGTCCAATGATTCACATGCATAATCATAATGCAAAAACCATCATTTACCATCATCAATCCACTGTTTTAAAGCATTACACAAAGCCATTGAACAACATGCAACACCATGCATCAAACCACATTTTCAATGTATAAAACTAAGGATCTCTTACCTTGAGCATCCTTCACATATGGCTTTCAAAACCAACATTAAACCATGCTTAAAATATGCTTTCAAAACAGAATATAAACCATGCAAATCACATGCATTGCAACCACCAAACACAATTGCTCTTAAAGCCAATTCACAACACAAACCAAGAGCGAAAATCCATATACTTACTCTTGAGCTTAGAAAAGTTGTTTAGACTTAAACTAAGCTCCCAAAACCTCCAAACCTTGGTTTAAAAGCTGAAAACCCAACTTCACTCACCGATACACAAAACAAGGCTAGCCAACAAGCCTTCCAAGCATCTGAAACCTTCCACACCACCTCAAATGCTCACGGATCTTCCTCCCCTGTTTCAAGCACATAACAACAGAAGATTAATGCATCACTATGCATTAAAAACACCAGCAACACAACTAAACTCGCTGCTCATCACAAATCCAACATTTCGGCTACCAAACACAACCGAAATCACCACCAAACACTTCCGAAACTTAACCCAGCCAAGATCCATCACTTCTAACCATTTTTAAACATCAATTAACATCCAAAATGATCACAACCACGTCCTTATACCTCCAGGTATAACAGATCACCAAGATCACTCCAAAAACAACCAAAAACTCAAGCAAAACTTAGGAAATTCAACCTATCCGGGATTGCATTAATTAAACCTCAACTTCTAATCAATTTAGCATTCATTTAACATCAATTTGACACTTCAAAACACTGCCCAAACAGATCACACGAAAATTTCACCAAAATCAAGCAAATCTTGCATTTTAAGCCAAAATCAAGGATTGAGAACTTAGGAATTTCAGTAAAGAACTGAGAGTTTAGAGGAGAAGGACGTTCTTACCTCCAAACTTGAGTTTCTCCTCTTTTTGGATTCAAAAACCTTGATTAATCAAGTAGCAAATGATGAGGTTTTGTAGATATGATGATTAGGAATCAAAAGAGAGTTGAAAGAAGAGATTTAGGTGAGAAAATCAGAAACAATTCTCTGGAAAGAAAGTGTTTGGGTTGAGAGAAAATGAGAGAAAAGAAAATAGGAAGTTAGTTATCAAAATGGCCAAAATGGCTTTCCCTCCTCTTCTGATATGTTTTAAAATCAGAATATAGCTTAAAATATCTTAGAAAAATCTGGAGAAACTACTTTTGGAATAATAGCTCCTTAAAGATTCAAAGTTTCAACCCTTTATAAAACAGTCACGCAACTTTCAAAAATTACATTTTGGTCACTAGCCAAAATGTCACCCTTCCGAACCTCATTTTCCAAAATTGATTTCACAGTTCACTTTTATATATTAAAAGATGATTTTAGAACATTTTTCCATATTTTTAATGCAACCCGAACTAGGCTTTCCTAATTTCACCTTTACATATTCGATCAGCACTTTGACCGAACCGGTCAACGCCCAAAACTTCTGAGCCCAAAACCGGGGCGTTACATCCAGCATACTTTCCCTCTTCTAACTGTATTGGACATTCCTCCGAACTGTGATTTCCTTAACAAATTTTGCATACCTCTTCAGCAGCGTATATAGGTTGTGAATCTTCGTTCAGGAGCTTTTTCATTGCCTTAGTGAGATATGCCACCTGTGATTTCATTGTGCTGTCGACCTCATAATCCTTTACAGCTAGAACCCGTTTACCCCCTCTTCTTGCTGTCGGAAACTGTTCCTCATTCTTCGCCAGATTTTTCAATACTGCCATTGCCTCATCTGGGTCTTTGTCCAGCAGTAATCCGTTTGCTGTTGAATCAATTCTAATATGAGTTTGTAAATTGGCAACATTATCGAATTTTGTTACCTGGTTCCAAACAGACAATCCATGCATTGGGCAGTTTCGTAGAAGAGTGGTAAATCTGTCCCAGGCCTCGTACATTGACTCGTCTTCTTCCTGTTGAAAAGTTGCAATTTTGTTACGTAATCGCTCAGATAAGCGTGAAAGATTAAAACGAGGTAAGAATTCACGAGTTAAATCTGCCCAAGTTCTAATTGAACCCGGCGTAAGTTTATTCCACCAAGTCTTTGCCCTGTCCCTCAATGAATGAGGAAATAACCGAAGCCTCAATATCTCCGGATTAACTCCTAGTAGTCTAAACGAACCACATATTTCCTGGAACGTTTTCAGATGCTCCCTAGCATCCTCTGTAGCAGCACCATTAAATTGGCCAACGTTGTTGATCATGCTGAACATGACAGGTTTCAGCTCAAAGTAGTCATCATCTACATTCGGTAGGGTTGTTTCCAGTTCTACATGGTCATTAAGCATGTAGTCTCGGCATGACCGGTGTGCGGCAGTGACAGGAGGATCGGCAGCTTGGCCGTTCACTCCATCTCTGACATGATTGTTATTATCCTGGAGATTCCCTTGGTTGTTCCTTCTTTCTTCACATCCTTCGTTCTCCATTGCTATGAGTTGTTCCTCTAGGTATTCGTTTCTTTCAACGAGGTAACGGACTCTTTTCTTGAGATTAAATGTTCGTTCGGGTTCAAGATCTAACTGGTACTCGGGTTCCTTCCCCCGTTGAGATCTGCGCATACGAAAACAAAAAGACCTTGTGAAAGGTATAGGTTGAACAATCCAAGTAAAATAGAAAAATAAAACGAATGCAGTAAAAGGTAGGGTAAAGATATGTTGCCAGTCCCTGGAAACGGCGTCAAAAACTTGTTGCGTGTAAAAATGTCTATCGCAATGTAGTGCAAGTGTACACGACGCAAGTAGTAAAGTGATACGGAAGTATCGGATATCGTCTCCACAGGGACTGAGCCAATAACTTCACCTTGAATTACTGCACGGAAGTAAAGAGAATAGTTTAAGATGTTGTCACGAAGATAATAAAGAATACTGGAAAATAAGATTGAAATAATCAAGATAGAGAGAATTTGCTGGTTTTGAATTGCTCAGTAGTGCAGGTATTGCTAAGTCTAGGAGAATCTGCTATGTCGATGTCCCCGTCGCGGCAGCACCTGTCGCGGCAGCGGTCCGTTGGTTATCACGGCAGCGATTACTCAACTCAGTACTTCAAGTTTGGCAAGAATCCCTGTTGTGCCTTGGCCTATCCCTAGGTCCAAGTCTGTCGATGAACACGTCTTTGATGATACCTCCCGGCGTGAATCGAAGGATGAACACCGATTTTGTTGAATTCTTCTTTAGCCACTTAACCTCGTCCTATCCCTAGGTCCGAGATAGTTCAACTATAAACTAGAGAACTCGCACTTATTCCTTTCGTATACTTAACTCTCCTGATATTAAGTAAATAGATAACCTCACAATGCTCTCCCGATGCTCTTGCAAGAAGTAAAAAACTAGAATAAGAGAACTTGAAGTTTATTTTATTGAACAAGAAAATCCTAAAACAAAAGCAACCCTTGCAACTACTTTACAAATCAACTCGTGTCCCTAAGAGGAATTTAGAACATGTTGAGAAGGGGAAAACGGCTAGGGTTTGGGAAGAATGCTAGAGATAGGTGTTGTCCTCTCCTAGGTCGAATTACATGTCTTTATATAGGCTATGGGTCCAAGTTTTCTAATATAGCAAGAATACAAGTTTAAATTAAAGTACAACTCTAATAAAGACTAAATCTTCAGAGAATATAGCTTTAACTCGTCCTTCCTTCTTGCTTGGAATTTCGCTCCTTGAACTTTGGGTTTGGCCTTCATTCTGATCTAGGGCTTGGAAAATTATAGTGGTATTCCACGACAGACGGGCTTAATTTTCTCTTTCTGTCGAGGCCCACTTTGCTTTTTCTCCTTAAAATTGTTGTCGTCCTTTGCTGTCA
Source organism: Hibiscus trionum (assembly GCA_030270665.1). Classification (NCBI taxonomy): domain Eukaryota; kingdom Viridiplantae; phylum Streptophyta; class Magnoliopsida; order Malvales; family Malvaceae; genus Hibiscus; species Hibiscus trionum. Next base: position 47,382,212 of record BSYR01000008.1, on the reverse strand, counting down.
CGGCGGCAACCATGGCAGCATCGTCCTCCTCGACTGCTCATCCAGTTCCAGCTTTTATGTATTTCTGCTCAGCTCCTGGTTCTCCATCCGCTACGACAACAACTTGCAAAAGCAACCAATTTCAGTAGAAACTGTGCCATTTAATATATTTGTGATGTGAAACTGAAATCTAACCTAAATGCAATGAATTATGATGAATGGGGTGTTCCATGAGTTTTTGGACCAGTTCTTGGTAGTGTTTATCGATGATATTCTCGTGTATTTGCGTACCGAGGAGGATCATGATAAGCATTTGAGGATTGTGTTGCAAGTGCTGTTGGAGAATCAGCTTTATGCTAAGCTGAGCAAGTGAGAATTTTGGCTTAGGGAGGTGGTTTTTCTTGGATATGTGGTGTCAGCCGAAGGTATTCGAGTTGATCCACACAAGGTCAAGGAGGTGATGAGTTGGAAAACGCTTAAGATGGTGGCGGAGGTGCGAAGTTTCCTGGGTTTGGCTAGATATTACCGGATGTTTATCGATGGTTTTTCTAGGATTGCTGCTCCTTTAACCATATTGTTGTAGAAGAATGTTCGCTTTGAGTGGATAGATGTTAGGCAACAAGCTTCGAGAAGTTGAAGGAAGCATTGATGCATGCTCCTGTCTTGATTCAACCAGAATCGGGTAAGGAGTTTGTGGTCTATAGTGATGCCACATATGTTGGGTTGGGTTGCGTGTTGATGCAAGGTGGGAAGGTTGTAGCTTATGCGTCTAGGCAATTGAAGATGCATGAACGCAACTATCCTACTCATGATCTAGAACTAGCTGTGGTGGTGTTTGCATTGATGATTTGGAGACACTACATTTATGGTGAGAGGTGTGTGGTTTACACCGACCATAAGAGTTTGAAGCATCTTATGTCTCAAAAGGAGTTGAATCTTAGGCAACGAAGGTGGTTGGAGTTGCTTAAGGATTATGATCTGACATTTGAGTATCATCCTGGAAAGGCCAATGTTGTGGCTGATGCTTTGAGTAGGAAGGTAGCTGTTGAGATGAGAGTGATGTTTTCTCGGTTGAGTTTATCGTGTGATGGTGGGTTGATAGCTGAGCTGCAGGTGAAACCTTCCTTGATTTAGCTGATCAATGAGAAGTAGTTGTTTGATGATTCGTTGGTGCCTCGCGTTCAGGATATAGATGATAGTAATGCAACAAACTTTTGTTTCAATGATGATGGGGTTCTATGTTTCAAAAGTCGAATAGTTGTGCCGGAGGATGTTGAGTTGAGGGGCACTATTTTGACTGAAGCTCATAGCAGACATTTTGCTTTACACCCTGTAGTACAAAAATGTATCATGGTTTGAAGGATGAGTACTATTGGGTGGGGTTGAAAAAGGATGTTGCTGATTTTGTAAGCAAGTGTATGGTTTGCCAGTAGGTGAAAGTTGAGCATCAGTTTCCTTCTTATTTGTTACAGCCTTTGAGGATATCGGAGTGGAAATGGGAGAGGATTACAATGGATTTTGTATCCAGTGTGCCTTTGTCACCATCTAAGAAGAACTCCGTATGGGTGATTGTGGATCATCTTACGAAGTGTGCACATTTCTTGGCTGTGCATACTACGTATACGTTGGATAAGTTGGCAGAGTTGTATATTGCTGAGATTGTGGCATTTACATGGTGTGCCTAAATCAATAGTGTTGGATAGGGATCCGAGGTTTACAACAAGGTTTTGGGAATGCTTACATCAAGCATTGGGTACACAATTGAATTTCATCACTTCGTATCATCCTCAGTCGGATGGAAAGTCAAAATGAGTTATTCAGGTACTGGTGGACATGTTGCGATGTTGTGTGCTTGATTTCCAAGGTTCTTGGGAAAATCATCTGCCTTTGGTTGAGTTTGTTTACAATAACAGTTTTCAAGTGAGTGTACAAATGGCTCCGTATGAGGCATTGTATGGGAGAAAGTGTAGAACGTATCTTTGTTAGGTTGAGGCGGGGAAAAAGTTGGTTTCAATACCAGATATGCTTAAGAGAACAATTGAGAAAGTGAAGCTCATATGTGAGTGGTTGAAGGCTTCATCGGATCGTAAGAAATCTTATGCGGATTTAAAGCGTATGGAAATAGAGTTTGTAGTTGGAGATCGCGTGTTCCTTAAGGTATCACCTTGGAAGAATGTGATTTGGTTCGGACATAAGGGAAAGCTCAGTCCGAGGTTTATTGGACCTTATGAGGTTGTTGAGCGAGTAGGTCCCGTGGCTTATCGGTTGAGGTTGCCTCCCAATTTAGAAAGGATCCATGATGTGTTTCAAGTTTCTATGTTGCGGAGGTATAGATCGGATCCATCTCACGTGATGCCAGTTGAGGAAATTGAGTTGAAACCGGATTTATCTTATGATGAGGAACCCGTGAGAATTCTATATTCGAGTAGTAAAGTTCTTCGTGGGAAGACGATTGAACTTGTGAAGGTGTTGTGGCGACACCAAGGAGTTGAGGAAGCCACGTGGGAGAGCAAGGCAGACATGTTGAGGAAGTTTCCGCATCTTTTTTCTTCAGGTAAAATTTTGAGGACGAAATTCCTAAGTGGGGGAGAGTTGTAATTCCTCGGTTTTGGGCCTAGGTGTTTAGTAAGTTGGGTTGGGCCGGTGGAACTGGTAATCGGTTGTTTGAATCATTAAAGGGTGGTTTAGGGAAAACAAGGTTCGAGATGAGATAAAAATATGATAAAAAATCCTAAAATCCTCTAAAATGATATTTAAGAGGTTGGTTAAATCAATTTTGCAAAACTGTTTTTGAAAGTATACATTTTGGGCAGTGACCAAAATGTAAATTTTTAAAGTTGAGGAAAAAGTGTGTTTTTCAAAAAGAGTCAAGATCTTAGAATCTTTAGGGAGCTAATTGGAAATTAAGCCTTTTCTCTAAGTTGGCATGTGTTTTAAATGGTTTAATAAATATTAAAATTGCATTAATTAAAATAATTAATGAGTTAATTATTTTGTTTAACAGATTTTGGCGATCATTTTCATTCTCTTGCTTTCACTTCAGCCAAACACTCTCCATTTTCTCTCATGTTCCATATTTTTTTTACTCTCAAATTCTCTCTTGATTTCAAACTTCATCTTTGTGATTTTCTCAAAATACTTCAAGATTCATGAAAGCTAAACTTGCCAAATTAGAAGAGAAGTAAGGACTGGAGGTAAAATTCATGCTAACCCTCTAATCAAGGCTCTTTAATGAAATTCCTAAGATATTTAGCTCTTTATTCATGTTTTTAATTGAGGCTTTTGTATTTGTTTGATAAAATGGTGAAATATTGTTAGAAAAGATGGTTTAAATGTGATTTTTGGTGGAGTCTTGATTTGATCTGTTTGATATGGTTTCTAAATGGGTTTTGAAAGATTTATGATGTTGAAATAGAGTCTTAATTATGTTAATCTCGAAATCCTTGAGATCCTTGGTCTATAAGGTGTTTATAGTTTGTTTTTGGGTTGTAATGTGGAATACGAGTTGCTGGGGGTATAAGGATGATTTTAGGTTGCTTTTGGATGTTAATTGATGCTTAAAATGTTTTGGATGTGTTGGTAGGTGGCTGGGCTGAGTTTAGAGATCAATCGATTGAGTCTTCAGTTGTTTCGATTGGGTAAATTGGTGCTTTAGAGCATGGCTGCGGGTTTTCTCTTGTGTGCTGGTGTTTGAATACATTATGATGCATTGAATCTCAGTTTTTAATGTGTTGAAAACAGTGGATAGTGTTCCAAAAGCAAACGAAGTGATTTTGGAGGCTTCAGGCATTTGATTTGTGCGTTGGATAGTGTGGTTTCGCAAGTCGGTGAGTAGAACATGGTTTTCCAGCATAAAAACATTTTAGAAAATGTTTTGGGAACTTAGTAAGAGCTTCAAACGCTTTACTAAGTTCAGAAGTAAGTAAAGTGAATTTCTCTCCCAGATTGTGCTAGTTTGAGCCTTTGGTTGTACTTGATTTTAATTGCATTTACCTACAGTTTTAAAGCATGTTCTTGAGTATATAAATGTAATTGATGATGCCATTTGGTTTAAGGATGCACTAGGTAAGTAATCCTTGTATGCATGTGTTGATGCATGAGTTTTGAAGCATGGTTTAATGCTTGAGTTATGGTTTATCATGAATTCTTTGTAAAACAGTGAGGTATGCATGAAATGTGGATTATATTGGCAAGTGATGTTGAATAAAGTATTTTGTAAATGAAATCGGATATAGTTAGACGGCTATAGGATTGAGTGCACTATAAACAAGTCGCCTTGGATGTTGAGGGGTTGTGATTGTACGAAAAACTCTACCCAAGTACACTAACAATTGAGGATTGTTTCATGTTGCAACGGTTAAGGGTAGCTCCCGGGTGCGAACCATGTGTGTGTCCCGTCTCTCGTTAGTGGGCTATACATATACCGATGAGTGGTGTTGAGGGGTTGTAATTGTACCGAAGACTATACCACGAGTGTCACAACGATGGAGGGTTGCTCTCGTGTGTGAGCCTTGAGATGACGATAGAGTGTATGAAGGGTTTGGGGACAACCCTTTGTAATCAGTCTATCCGATAGGTTTTTGAGAATGTTGTTAACCACTTGTGAGCCAATATAATGGAATGAGATGTTATGGAAAATGTTGTTGATGCATATTATGAAAAATGCATGTTTTATTTTAAGCTTAGCACAAAGGAGTTTATGCTTGGAAGTCTCGATATTTGTGTAGCAATGGTTTAATTGCTAGAAAATATGTGGTTCATGTTGCATGTTAATTAGCATGCTGATTTTGATGATAAAGTGCATGGTTTTTCAAAGGAGGCACGATGGCTTTGAAAAGAGTGAAAAATGGTTTTGTGCATTGATGATGTTTTTGGTTTTGAGCAATCCTCACTAAGCTTGTATGCTTATGCTCTCATTGTTCATCAATGCAGATAATTAGGAGTTTAGAGGCAGCAACAACAAGGGGCCTTTCCAAGAGACTTCTTTAAAAGTATGTTTGAGGTTTTGAACTAGTGTAATAAAGGCAATGGGGGTGTCCAATGATATGAATGTTGGTTGTTTTGTATTTTTCTGGTTTGGTGCAAGTTTGATGTGCGTATTTGGTTATATAAATGGCCTTTAAGTTTTTGTTTATGTTTGGAATTGAGATTTGATCCTTTGGTGCTTATTTCTCTTAGGAAGCATGCCTTTAGTTCTCTTTGATATTGGTGATGATGCTTCGATGATATCCTTGTCATGTACTCTTGATCGTTGATGTGTATTTGAGTTGCAAGCATGTTTAGTCATGTGTCGGATTAGTTTCGTATGATTAAAATCGAGTTAAACCAGAAAATTAAAGCGTTTTCAAGCCCGGGTGTTTCAGAAAGTCCTCGATCGTTTTGAAATGGGGACTTGAAAATGCTTTGGGGTTTCAAAACAGTGAGGTCTGTTTCGATACATTTTGTGTAGAACTAATGTTTTGATATAATAATTGGAAAATGTTTTGGACTAATTTGAAAAGAATTTAAAACTTGTTTTTAAGTCCAAACTACTTGAAATTATGTTTGAGGTATTTTAAGAGGTTTTTGACAAAGATTTTTCATGTTTTAAATAGCCAAACTCGTGATTTCAAAGCACCAGTATCGATACGGTTGTACCCGTACCGATACCATTTTGCCCCAGTTTGGCCACTGTCAAAACCCGTATCGATACGAGGGTTTAGTGTATCGATACGGAGTGGGGTCGTTTCGATACGCCACGTCAGCGTACCGATCCCATTTTAACTACCCCAACGGCTATTTCCCAACGGCCATTTAAATGTCAAAGGGTACCGATACGCCCTCAAGTGTATCGATACGCCTATGCAGGCAAGAGCCCAACGGCTAGTTCCTATGAAGGCCGTATCGATACCGTTCCACGTGTATCGATACCGTTAGCTGCAGAACAGCATTTATGAAGGGAAATTAAGTCCTCAACGGCTCCAATTCATCCCCAACGGCTAGTAACGGCTACAAACTCATTTGGGAGTACAAAAGGGACCTCCAAGCATCAAGAGAAGACTAATGCTCATATTGTCAAACATCAAATGATCAAATATTGTCTTAGTGCTTAAATTGTCAATTCTTGTATAGACAAACACTAGTGAGCCAAAATTGTCAAATTTGCTCAAGTGTTTTAGGTTTTGGGTGAGAGCTTAATTGTGCAAACAAACACCTATTAGAGGGTTTAAGTTTGCTTCTTGTTTCTCTTTGTAAAAGAGGGTTTTGATCAAGGCTTTGAGTAGAAGCTTGATCGGTGTAAAGGGTTTCCTCCTAAGCCTAGAAAAGGGGACGAATCAATTAGTGGAATTGGTTGTGAAATCCTTAGTGGGGAGCTAAGGTAGTGGATGTAGGTGCTTGTTAAAAGACCGAACCACTCTAAAATCATTGTGTCTATTTCCTTTCTAGCTTCCTAAACCCTAACACTCAAATATCCACCTCTCCACCACTTGGTGAGCATAATCGGTTGAACGAATCGAGCACCACACAACTCAACAATTGGTATCAGAGCTTGGCTCAATCGAAGAGGATTCACATCCTATTGAGAAGATCCGGCAAGCTCGATCACTTTTTTCATCAACCGGCTCAAATGGCGCAATCCATCGACAAACCGCCTTTCTTCAACGGAGATCACTATGCCCATTGGAAGACAAAGATGAAATTCTTCTTGAAGTCAAGAGATTACAAGCTATGGGATATAGTTGAAGATGGTTCGTTCGTGCCTCAAGGGAGCAAAGCGGAATGGAGTGCCGACGATCGCAAGAAGATGGAGCTAAATTGCAAAGCCTTGCACATTTTATTTTGTGCATTTGGTCCATCCATCTATGAGAAGATGTCTTCTTGTGAGAGTGCCAAGGAGGTATGGGACAAGCTTGAAGTCACATACGAGGGGACAGATGAAGTAAAGGAGACCAAGATTGGGCTCCTAACCTTGGAGTATGAGAACTTCAAAATGGATCCGGAAGAGAACATTGAGAAGATGTTCGATAGATTCTCCACCATCACCAATGGTCTCAAAGGGTATGGAGAACCCATTCCGGAAGAAAAGCTTGTTTGAAAGCTCATCTACTCACTTCCCGAGTCTTGGGACTCAAAGAGGACCGCCATCATCGAAGCCAAAAATTTGAAGACTATGAAGCTTGATGAACTCATGGGGTCACTCCTTACTCATCAAATCATGAAGAAGAATAAAGAGGATGAGAAGAAAAGGGAAGAAATTAGAGCTATGGGAGAGAAGAAAATCAAAGGGCTTGGCATCAATGCAAGTGCCATGGCTCTCAAGTCCTCCACATGTCATCATGAAGATTCAAGTGAGGAGGATAGTGAAGATGAAGAGATGGCCTATCTCTTCAACAAGTTCGCCCGATTCATGAAGAGCAAAATGGAAAAATCCAAGCTTGAATCGGTGAAGAAGATGAAGGATTCCCACAAATCCAAAAAGAAGGGATCATCTTCTAAACAAGCATATGTGGCCACTTGGAGTGATGAAGACTCCACCGATGATGAAGTAGCCCACCTATGCTTGATGGCCCTCAATGAGGGGGAGGTAACTTCTAACTCATCTATTTAAAATTCTTATACATTTGATGAGTTACAAGATGCCTATGATGATTTGCTTTTGGAATTCAAAGCATCATTTTCTAAAAACAAAAAGTTGATTTCAAAAATAAAAATTGAAAATGATTTGCTTTCCAAAACAAATCTTGAACTTGAAGCAAGATTAAAAGATTTTGAACAAAAATGCTTTGATTTACAAAATTTGCTTCTAAAAGTTCAAAAAGAAAAAGATTTGATTTCAAATGAACTTGAAAAGAAAAATAATTTTCAAAAATCAAATTTTTATGTTAGACAATCTAGTGCCCCTAGATTTAAAAATGGTAAATGTTTTAGAAGTGTTTGGGTCCCAAAAGGACTAACCACTTCAACTAAAAAGGATGAAATTGAAAAATGGATTCCTAAGGGGACTAAATTTTGTGCTACTAACGTTTATGGATCCAAAGCAATTTGGATACCAAAAGTTACTTGATTGTCTTTTGCTAGGTGTGATGGAGATGTTCAACAAGTCAAACATTGAGGGGGAGCTCCATGCACACAAAGAAGGAACACTTGAAGAAGGAAGGCTTCACATCCTCCCTTGGGTTCAAGTGTTGGTAAAATCTAGTTGTTTTAGCAATTTATTTGTTTTATTTTCATTTCATTCAACTAGATGATCATATATGATGGACTAACAATTTCAATGATGCTTTGAGTAAGGGGGAGCCAATTTTAAACCAAAAATTTTCAAGTGTGTCAAATTTTTTTGCCTCCTATGTTATCTTGAGCTAAATGTCATTTTAAATTCTTTTTGATATAACAAAAAGGGGGAGAAATGGTTTGAAAAAATTGAATTTTCAAATGAATAAGGGGGAGTTTAAGAGTTTAATTTGTTTTCACATCTTTAATCTCTTATTCACTTTTTAAAGTTAAAGGGGGAGAATCCCAAACAATTTTTCAAGTTAGTTTTATTATATCAAAAAGGGGGAGATTGTAGAACTAATGTTTTGATATAATAATTGAAAAATGTTTTGGACTAATTTGAAAAGAATTTAAAACTTGTTTTTAAGTCCAAACTACTTGAAATTATGTTTGAGGTATTTTAAGAGGTTTTTAACAAAGATTTTTCATGTTTTAAATAGCCAAACTCGTGATTTCAAAGCACCAGTATCGATACGGTTGTACCCGTACCGATACCATTTTGCCCCAGTTTGGCCACTATCAAAACCCGTATCGATACGAGGGGTTAGTGTATCGATACGGAGTGGGGTCGTTTCGATACGCCACGTCAGCGTAACGATCCCATTTTAACTACCCCAACGGCTATTTCCCAACGGCCATTTAAATGTCAAAGGGTACCGATACGCCCTCAAGCGTATCGATACGCCTATGCAGGCAAGAGCCCAACGGCTAGTTCCTATGAAGGCCGTATCGATACCGTTCCACGTTTATCGATACCGTTAGCTGCAGAACAACATTTATGAAGGGAACTTAAGTCCTCAACGGCTCCAATTCATCCCCAACGGCTAGTAACGGCTACAAACTCATTTGGGAGTACAAAAGGGACCTCCAAGCATCAAGAGAAGACTAATGCTCATATTCTCAAACATCAAATGATCAAATATTGTCTTAGTGCTTCAATTGTCAATTCTTGTATAGACAAACACTAGTGAGCCAAAATTGTCAAATTTGCTCAAGTGTTTTAGGTTTTGGGTGAGAGCTTAATTGTGCAAACAAACACCTATTAGAGGTGTTATTTCAGTTTTTGGAATATTCTGAGTTTCTGTTTTTATGTGTTTTGGTCCTTGTTTGTCATGTATGAAATTAGATGAGTCCCAAAGGCAGTCTTGAGCTAATTTTTTGCAGAGAAGCATGTAACAAACCTAATTAAGGATTGATAATCCTAATTTGGTAATAACCTTTTCAATTTGTCAAATTTATGAAATGGCCCCTAAACCCGAAATTAGTGTTAACCGTTGAGCGTTCATGTTGTAGTTTGATCCGCTGCATTGATTGAACACATAGGAATCTAACTTGCATCTAGACAAGATAAAAAGGAAAAAAGTGTTGTTTATTGAGGTAAACTTTCCCGGTCTACTTCAATATTCCCCGTGTGACTCGTTCGGTTCGGTCTATCAGCTAGGCCGGATCGAGGGGGTTACAACACCTTGGCCTAGTGCCAATGCTGGTTTACCCTTAGAGCGTCTGCGCAGGACAGAGTTTAGAGGTTTATCTCCGGAGGGTTCGAATGCTTGGTTCGAATCTACCATGAGGATTTTGGGGAAGATGAATTGCAATAATGTACAGAAGTTGGGATGTGTTGTCTCCTTGCTTCAAGGAGATGCGTATACGTGGTGGATGACCATTACTGCTGGTATGGAGCCTGATGATGTTACTTGGGCGTTCTTCGTGAATGCTTTCAAGAGGAAGTACTTGGGTGTCCATTATTTTGATGAGAAGAAAAGGGAATTCCTGGCGCTGATGCAGGCAACATGACCGTTGCGGAATATGTGGTGCTGTCACAACCCTTTCGAGCTTCGACTTTTTAAAAACTTTCAAAACACAGAGTCACCACCAATATTTTTTGAAAAGTGTGATTGGATAACTTTAAAACGGATTTATTTTAATAAAAAAATTTGATTTAATAAAACAACGGTTTTGGTCTACGAAAACTAGAAAACAGGTTCGGGGGTCGGTTACGCATGAGGAAGGGTTAGCACCCCCACGACGACCAAAATTGGTACCTAATTGATTTTAAAATCGTTTTCAAAACATGAATTTGCAAGTTCACAAAGGCTTAATTTACTCGTCCGTTTAATGAATATAAATCTATTTTAACGGTCCTACCTCCCGGAGAATGAACTGCAATCACTGCCAACATTCTTGGCGTTAATCCGTCATCTCCGTTTGGTAAGACACCACATTGATTATTTTTCAAGCAAAAAAAGATAAAATATAAAATTAAAGATTAAATCGTAAAATTAAATAATTACAAGATTATAACTAAAAAGATATGCAAGTCAAATAATTCTTTATTTTCAATTTTAATTCACACATTTTTTTAAAAAAGAATTTAAAAGTTTTTCTTCAAAGTCATGTCCTTCTCTTTATAAGTTTAAATTGAATTCTTTTCTATTTTTACAGGAAAAATTTTATAAGTTTTTTTTTTAAATTTTTTAAAATAAAAAATGAATATTTAATTATTTAAAAATAATTCTATTTTTTTTCAAAAAGAATATTTATTTTCTAAAAAAATATTAAAACTAAGCTTGGTAAAAAAAGTCCCAAAAAACAATTTTCTTTAAGCCCAAAATTTATGTTTTTTAAACGGATTGGGTTCATGGAATATAGAAACCTTTTCCCCTTTTTTCCTTAAACTCACATGGATCAAACTCAAAAAAATGGGGAAACCATCATTGTTCTTAGTGTTCTTCAAAATCAAGAACACCACTTTTTTTATATCTGAAAATTAACAAAAAAAATGTCCAAAAACCCTATTTAAATTCGAACAACAACACTTTTAAAGAATCAACATCAAATTTCAACAATCGAATATGATTCAAACATCAAATTAAGCAAGAAAATCAAAGTAAAAGAATTAAAAGGAAAAACACAATACCTAACAAATGCTTGCTTTGATTCTTCAACTTCGATTACAATGTTGCTGGAATTCGAACTCCTCCTTCATGTAATTCTACAGATTATTTTTTCAAGCTTCACTAATAATTTTTTCAATGATTTTTTCGATTGAAGTTGGTGAAGAACAAGGGAAATGGGGGGGGGGGTTATATAGGTTCTAAAACCCAGAATTCTTCCCCCAAAATACGTTTTCAAACCCCTAACCTCAAGCTAATATCTAATAAACACATCAATTCAACATTTTTTTATTATTTTACAGATAAAAAATGGCTCGTATTTGAGGATTTTTAGATGAAAATATCCTTAATTTGAGAGGTGTTTGACCCACTTTTCCTTTTTTTTGTAGGTGACCGGCGGCGACTTGGAGCAGCGACGTCGGCATCGAGCCGTCGATGGCGTGGGGAGTTAGCCAGCACCATCGGCGGTTACAGCCGTGGTCAGCGGCAGCTGGACGACATCCCCCTCCCTTGTTGCACAGCTTTGAATCGTGGGGGAGGGGACCAGCCCCGCGCGCGTGTGGCACACGCGCCATGCACGTGGGTGTTGGTGATTTCCTTTTTTATTTTTTTAGAATCCTAGCCTTATAATGTCCTTTCCCCTGATCCAACGACCTTTATTAATCCTGCACAAAGGTATCATAAAAGGGTTAGTTTGGGCCTTTTTAAAATAAAAATGGGTTCTTATTTATTATTTTAAATGGACTTCATTTTCATAAATTAAAATGGACCCTTTATTATTAAATGGGCCACCTTTATTATTCAAAAAGTGGTTTTAATAATAATAACAATAACAACAACAACAACAACAACAACAACAACAATAATAAGAATAATAAAAAAATACGGTGAAAATCCAGTGACAACAGCTACCTCTCTTTTGTACCGTTTTGACGACCAACAACAATTATTGCATCAAAGATAAACATCCAAGCAAAAATACAAGCTCATTGTGCTTATTTTCCAATTTCTTGTAAACCCCAAATTATGTTGTATTCAATTCCTATCCTATCTCAAATTTGGGTTGAGTGTTTGTACTGATAGGGGCAATATTGTATTTGAGAGATATCTTTCTTGCCTAATTTCTTCTTTGCTCACTTGTGAGGGTTTGGTCAAATTTTGGGTAGAAAATTTGACCGGTTGTGTAAAGGTTACCTCCTAAGCCTTGAAAAGGGGAAGAACAAATTAGTGAATTGTTGCAAATCCTTATTGGTAGCTAAGGTAGTGGATGTAGAGTTCATTTGGAACTTGAACCACTCTAAAATCTTTTGGTCTTCATTTTTAACTATCATTTTTCTCCAACAATTTTTTAAAAGCCCAATTCACCCCCTCTTGGCATTGATTAATCCATTGATCCACTCAACAATTGGTATCAGAGCCTACCTTTTTGAAGGATTAACAACCGCAAGAAGAGTTCCTAGGAAGAGTGTGATCATCAAAAAATTAATCCATAACATCTACCTCCGGATCAAGCATGTACGAGTCTCAATCCACCACAAACCACCATTCTTCAATGGTGACAATTATCCATTTTAGAAGAACCGTATGCGCCTCTTCATCAAATCCAACGATTACCTTGTTTGGGATGTCATTGAAGATGGTCCCTATATTCCTTTGAAGAGGGATGATGAAGGAAAATTGGTTCTAAAGAAGAAGATTGAGATGAGTGAAGATGAGAGAATGCAGATCCAAATAAATGACAAAGCTCTTCACATGCTCTTTTGTTCTTTCAGTCTCGACATCTATCCAAAGTCTCCTCTATTGAAAGTGCCAAGGAAGTGTGAGATACTCTAGAGACCACATATGAAGGAACTAATGATGTGAAGGAGACCAAGATTTGAATTCTCAATCTTAATTATGAGAATTTCAAGATGGACCCTGACGGAACCGTGTTCAAGATGTTCGATCACTTCTCAACTATCGTCAACGGGCTTAAGGGTTTTTGAGAGACAATCCTGGAAGACAAACTTGTCCGGAAGCTACTCTACTCACCTCCCGAATCTTGGGATGGGAAGAGAGCTGCCATCATCGAGGCCAAAAACTTGAAGACACTAAAACTTGATGAGGTAGTGGGTTCTTTCCTTACTCATGAGATAATGAAGCAAGGAAGGGAAGATGAAAATAAGAAGGAAGAGAAAAGTGTGGAGAAGCTAGAGGTAGAAAAGAAGAAGAAAATGGGAGTGACTCTCAAAGCTTCATTACATGAGGAGAGCACTTCTAGTGAGAAGGATGATTTAGAAGAATTGGCTATGATAGCCAAAAGATTCTCACGATTCATGAGGTCCAACCGACGAAGGAAGATTCAAAGAAAAATGGACTTGAAGGGTAAAAACAAAGAAAAAAGAGAGGGATCAAATCATTTGCTACGAGTGGAAAAAACCCGGTCACATTCGTTCGGAGCGCCCTCAACTCAAGAAGAAGGGCTTTAAGAAGAAGAAGAAGCTCAAAGCCAAGCTTGCTACTTAGAGTGATGAGGAGTCATCCGAGGATGATGAACAAGAAGTGGCCAACCTTTGCCTCATGGAACTTGAGGAGGATTCCTCCATGGTGACCTCTAACTCATCATCTTTTGACTTTACATTTGATGAATTACATGATGCATATGATGAGTTAGTTAAGAAGTACAAAGAGTCGGTCATTAGAAATAAGAAATTTATTTCGGAACTAAATGATAAAAATGACTCACTTTCTCAAGCTAACTTAAAATTTGAGAAAAAGATTTTAGGTTTAAAAGATTAACTTAAATTCTTCCAAGATGAAAATGTAGACCTAAATAATCTTCTTTCTCAATGCAATAGTGAACACCAAAAGGTGTTAGATGAGCTTAACAAGCTCAAAGAGTCTTTAAAAAATGTTGGTAATGTGAAGCATGAAAAAGGTGAATCATCTAAAACAAACCAACCTAGGAGAAAGACTAATAACTACAAACAAAGTAGCCTTCATAGACATAATAGGCCTAAAAGGATTAGGAGTGTATGGGTTCCTAAGGAACTCGTTAAGTCTAATGATTTTGTTTCTATGTCACCTTGGATTCCTAAGGGAACCAAGCTTTTGGGAGCTAACACACGTGTACCCAAAATGATTTGGGTACCAAAAACAAAAGTTTAATATCTTTGTTTGTATGGGGAGCATTGCTACAAGGCCAAAGCACAAAGTCAAAATTCATGGTACCTTGATAGTGGATGCTCGAGGCATATGACAGGAGACAAGAGTAGATTCATGGACTTAAAGCCAAAAAGTGGAGGAGTAGTAACATTGTGACAACTCCAAAGGCCACATTAAAGGTATTGGCTTCATAGGTAATCACTCTACCATTCTTATTGAAAATGTTTTATATGTCGATGATCTTAAACATAATTTGTTGAGCATAAGCCAATTATGTGATAAAGGGTTTAATGTTTTATTTGATAAAAATGGGTGTAAAATTGTTGACATTAAATCAAATAATATTATGCTCATAGGTCATCGCATAGGTAATATTTACATGGTGCATTTAGATGACATACATACATCCCATGTATGTTTAGTAGCTCAAAATGAAAATGATGCATGGCAATGGCATAGGAAACTAGGACATGCTAGCATTAGTGTTTTAGAAAAATTAGTTTCCCTATATCTAGTTAGAGGTTTACCCAAAATTAAGTTCTCAAATGATAAAATTTGTGATGCATGCTCTAAGGGTAAACAACATAAGTCATTCTTTAAATCCATTAATGATATCTCTACAAGTAGGTGTTTACAACTTATTCACATGTATTTATTTGGGCCTATTAGGACTATGAGCTTCGGTGGTAAATCTTATGCATTTGTACTTGTTGATGATTTTTCTAGATTTACTTGGGTTCTATTTTTAAGTACTAAAGATGAGGCTTCAGAAAAATTCATCACATTTTCAAAATTAACCCAAAATGATCTTGAACTTAGAATTTCTTATATTAGAAGTGATCATGGAACCGAATTTCAAAATCTAAGGTTTGAATAGTTTTTAAATGAAAATGGTATTAGCCACAATTTTTCGGCTCCTCGAACTCCTCAACAAAATGGGGTAGTTGAGAGGAAAAATAAAACTTTACAAGAAATGGCTAGAACCATGCTTTGTGAAAACAATTTACCTAAATATTTTTGGGCGGAAGCCACAAACACCGCTTGCTACATTGTAAACCGAGTAATGATTAGACCACTTTTAAAGAAAACACCATATGAGATTTTAAAATCTAAAAAGCCTAACATTAGCTATTTTCATCCATTTGGTTGCAAGTGTTTTGTTTTAAATAATGGAAAAGACAAATTAGGTAAATTTGATGGAAAAAGTGATGAAGCTATTTTCATAGGATATTCCTTAACCTCTGAATCCTATCGTGTATTTAACAAGAGAAATTTAGTAGTGGAAGAATCTATACATGTTGTATTCGATGATAACCTCCTTCCAATGAAGGATTCTTGTAATGATGATGATGTAGGAATCATTAATGCCTTTGATGGAGGACAAACTTCAAAGGAGGATGAGATTCCAACAAAAGAAAAGGATACACAAGATCCACCTCTTGAAGCCTTAAAGGACTTGGCTCCTGAGGAAAAAGAAGTGAGCTGCCCAAGGGAGTTCAACTATGTGAAAGATGGTGAAATCTTGGGTGATCCATCCAAGGGGGTAACCACTAGATCTTCTCTTAAACTTATGAACCATGTTGCATTTATCTCATGCATAGAGCCTAAGAATATAAAAGAAGCATTAAAAGATGACTTTTGGATTATGGCTATGCAAGAAGAGTTAAATCAATTTGAGAGAAGTAATGTTTGAACATTAGTTGATAGGCCTAGTAATCAATCTACCATAGGAACTAAATGGGTCTTTAGGAACAAACTAGATGAGAGTGGTAACATTGTGAGGAATAAAGCTATATTAGTAGCACAAGGTTACACTCTAGAAGAGGGAATATATTTTGATGAAACCTATGCACCTGTAGCTAGAATGGGGGCCATTAGGATGTTGCTTGCATATGCATGTTATCATGATTTCATGCTTTTTCAAATGGATGTTAAAAGCGTATTTTTAAATGGTTTTATAAATGAGGAAGTGTATTTGGAACAACCACCGGGTTTTGAAGACTCAAATTTTCCAAATCATGTTTTCAAACTTACTAAAGCACTTTATGGTTTAAAACAAGCTCCTAGAGCTTGGTATGAAAGACTTTATAACTTTTTGATTGAAAAAGGTTTTGAAAAGGTAAGGTGGACACTACACTTTTCATAAAAAAGTATAAAAATGACATCTTAGTAGTACAAATATATGTTGATGATATTATTTTTGGATCTACTAATGTGTGTCATTGCAATGAGTTTGCTAAGTTAATGCAAGGTGAATTCGAGATGAGCATGATGGGGGAGCTCTCATTCTTTTTGGGACTCCAAATCAAGCAAAGGAAGGATGACACCTTCATCAATCAAGCAAAGTACATCAATGATATGCTCAAGAAGTTTGTCTTGGAGAATGTAAAGCCTCAAGCCACACCTATGAGCTCATCTACAAAGCTTAACAAAGATGAAGGAGGTAAGTGTGTTGACTCTAAGCTTTACCGTTCTATGATTGGATCTTTGCTTTACCTTACCGCAAGTAGACCAGATATTTTGTTTAGTGTTTGCTTGTGTGCTAGGTTTCAAGCTAGTCCTAGAGAGTCTCACCTTATAGCCGTTAAGAGAATCTTTAGGTACCTTAGAGATACTCCTTGTTTATGACTTTGGTACCCTATAGACTCCACCTTCAACCTTCATGCTTTTTCGAATGCAGATTATGGGGGGTGTAAAATCGATAGGAAGAGTACTTCGGGAACTTGTAAATTCTTAGGTAGTATGCTCATATCTTGGTTCTCTAAGAAACAAAATAGTGTAGCTCTTTCTACCACCGAAGCCGAGTACACATCCTTAAGGAGTTGTTGTGCTCAAGTCCTTTGGATGAAGCAACAACTCTTAGATTATGGTATTAAAGTTGAAACCATACCCCTTAAGTGTGATAACACTAGTGCCATATGCTTGACTAAAAATCTCATCCAACACTCTAAAACTAAACATATAGAGATAATACATCATTTCATTAGAGATCATGTCCTTAAGGAAGATGTTGTTATAGAGTACGTTGACACCTTAAACCAACTAGCGAACATATTTACAAAGCCTTTAGATAAAGAGCATTTTTGGTCCCTTAGGAGAGAGTTAGGTCTAACTAGCCTTCCTTGACCCTTTAGGACCCTTTTAAAGTTAAAATTGCATGTTAATGTGTTGTAGCTCTTGATAATATACTTGCTTATAGCTAGGGGGAGTATGATTCTGTTAAAATATGCTTAGAACTGCTCATTCATCATTTGCATTCATTTAGGAGATGTTAAAATCGAGCTTTTGGTTGTTCTTAAAGCCTAAAATGTATTTCTGGGTATAGGGTATCGATACGACCTTAAGTGTATCGATACGAGTACTGTACTAGCTTCCCAGATAACATTTTGCCTAAAACGGGTATCAATACGATTAAACTTGTTTCGATACGAGCAATAATCATTTCGATACGAGTTGCATCCGTTTCGATACGAACCTTCAACGAGCATTTTAAATGCAATTACGTTTTTACCCCCGTATCGATACACCCTCAGGCGTATCGATACGCGATTGCACAAACAGCTATCAATTGGCATTTAAGAGTTCAACTTTTATAAAATTTGAATTTTCTCAAAACCCTAGCCGTTTTCACTCTATAAATAGCCTCTCAATCCCTCATATTTTCACACTACAACTCAAAATCTCTAGAGGGTTTTCAAAATCAAGCAAAGCTCTTAAGCTTTTCATCAATTGGGTGCTAAGTTTTTCTCTCATTCCTCTCTAATCAATATCAATGTAAAACTCTTTCTTTTTTACTTTTAATTTTTCCTTTAATTTTCGTTTCAAATTTTCTTTTGTTTTTGTTTTGTCTTCTCAAATCAAAATCTCTTTTCCTAATTTTTTTATATAAATTTTTTTAAACCTTGATTATTAGTTTTTAATGAGTTAAATGAAGAAAACTTAATGCATACACTGTTTTTAATCTTTTCTCTAGTTCATGGCACCCCCTAAAAAGAGAACACGTACTAGTGAAGCCGGTGAAGGATCCAATACCGGAGGTGATACTCGCCCGAACCTCACTCTTATCTATCAACACTCCTTTAAGTCGCCCGGAGAACTCACCTATTTTCGCCAATTTCAAAACTATAAGAACCATCCGGAGAGGGTAATCTCTATTCCTTTTCTTAACCCTGAGCATTTCAAATTTGAATATCTTCTTTTGCTCCAAGAATGGAAGTTTATGGATTTTCTCCAAATTCTCGGATTTTTCATTCGCATCTTAGTTTTGATCTTTAATGCTAATGCTAAGTGTTGTGCCAATCGAGATGGTGTTGTTACGGCCGTTAATTCTCATCTTATGGGGAAGAAGGTCACTATAGATGTTCAATCCATTTTTGATGTGTTCAAGTTGGAGGATGAAGGCTATGATGATGAGAATGCTCTTGGTCATGTCCTAAGTGGTTCCATCACCGCCCTTAATACTCAGGATCGGATCCTCCATTTGATGGTTTCTTGGTGGTTTAGGCCCTCGGAGGGAAGTATTCCACTATCCGTCAAGTAGATGATTTTTGGATTCGATGCTTCCGTGAGAGAAAACATCTGAACCTTGCTCGAATTATGTTTGCGGAGATTGTCTATCTCGTGCAGCATCGCCACACAACACTCGTTACTTACTTCACCTATTGTACGACCTTGAGTTACTTCTTCCAACAAAAGGAGATAGATTGCTCGCATGACTACCCAACTCCCCTCACCGATCCTATCGATGAACGATATCTTGTAAGGGGCAAGTTTCATTACCTTAATGGTAATTGGCTTCGTCTATCCGAGCTCCCTAGTTAGGCCGCGGAACAATTTGTTAATCCTCAAGTTGATCAAGTTCCTCAAGCTCCTCCTCCACTTTCTGTGGAATCCCTCACGACTTATCTTAATAAGCAATTCACAGGTTTGCGCAAGGGAATAGCCTCAATCGATCAAGTGATGAATTCGAGATTTACCGCTATTGATACAAGGTTTACAAGCCTTGAGGTTCGAATGAAGAATGTGGAGACTCGACTCGTTTCACTTGAAGGCGGTCACAAAATGAACATATCCCTCACCGCTTTCCATGACGAGTGGCGTCAAACTAGGAGGAATAATGATGAAATTGAAGAGGATGATGAAGATGATGAAGATGACGATGGAGATGCATAGTAGCCTATCTTTGCATATCATTCATATCATCTAGGATATTTATTTATGCACCTTTGATTTATGTTTTTAGGACTAAGTTTGCATTATTCTAAAACTTATGCTTTGATTTTCTGTTTTTTTTTGGATTTTAGGTTGATGTTATCTTGTATTTGAACTTAATGATATTATGTTGCTTATTTATACCTTTTGCTTTTATGCACTTTCCATTGTGTCTCAATTATTTTTGATCTAACAATAAGGGGGAGAGGGAAGCTCACAACACTTAAAAATTTTGATTTTAAACTTAAAAGTTACCTAGCTAATATTAAGGGGGAGTTATTTTGCAAAGTTTTTCAAAGTATCAAAAATTTCAAGTTTTGGTTTTGTTATATCAAAAAAGGGAGATTGTAAAACCTATGTTTGATTTTGATATAACTAAGTATGTTAAGGATTAAATTGAAAACTTGAAATAAATGTCTAAGTCCCTTAAATAATTTTTAAATCACCAACACCTTAATCTGATTTGAAAAACTCAAACTCCAAAAATTTTCTAAGTGTTCCAAAGCCAAAGTCTTGAAAAACGTCCAGGCGTATCGATACGACTTCAAGCGTATCGATACATTTTTTACAAAGTTGGCTACTGGAAAGACGCGTTTCAATACGCTCTTAACCGTATCGAAACAGATTCAATCTGTATCGATACGCCCCTCTGTAAAAACAAAAGGAGTTTGAATGGTGTACTGATACGACTCCACCCGTATCTATACGGTTTTAACATAATTTTTAATTCAAAGCGCTTTAAATGGTTTCGACCGTTGGTGTCATTCGTTAGGTAACTAACATTTAAAGTGACAGTTGTCTCGCATCGATACGGTGTTACCCGCATCGAAAAGGTAACTTCCAGTGAGCTAAGTTGAGAAAAAGGTATCGATACGATCTTATCCGTATCGAAACGGTCTCTGTCTCGTACCGATACGCTTACACATGTTTCGATACGCCCTCTTTATTATATGCAACAACTCTTTCTATTTTGAGACATGTTTCGATACGGGTCTTCGTGTACCGATACGAATAGCTGCAGAAGTGATTTTATGGTGGAAAGAGAGAGTCCCAACGACTATAATCAACCCTAACCACCCAAACGGCTAGAATTGATAGAGAAGGTAGGGCGTATCGAAACGATCCCTATCTGTATCGATATGACAAGGTCTGTATCGATACGGGTTTTGGCAGAATCAAAACCTGGGCAAATGTGTATCGATACGGGGTACACCGTATCGGTACAGGCTTGCTGAAAACTCAAGTTTGGCTAATTTAAATAATTAAAAACTCTTCCAAAAACCATTTTAAATGCCCCAAACATATTTTCAAGTTGTTTGGACTTAAGGACAAGTTTTAAATTCTTTTCAAATTTGTCCAAAACATTTTTCAATTATTATACCAAAACATTAGTTCTACAAAAATTCATTCCCACTCACCTACTCACGAAACCAAGATTCACCAACGCGAATTTAAGCCAAAAACCACCAGCAACTTAAACAATCTCGCTGCTCTGCCACTAAAGCACCAAAATACCCATCCAAAACAACTGAAAAATCAATCGATCTTACTCGAAACTTAACTCAGCCACAATCCATCACTTCCATTCACTTTTAGCCATCAATCACCATCCAAAACACCCTAATTACATCTAATAACACCCATCAACACCGGATTCACATTTCCAAGCCAAAAACCCTTAACTAACAACCTAAATTATTAGAGATCCAACCTAATATAGGATTATTATGATTAATATTTTACTTTAACATCATTTAACTTTCAAAACAAGTTAAAAATCATTCTCAAATCAATCAAAACAGTGCCCAAACGAAAATCTTGAAAAATCATCAACTAAGTCATTTTAACCAATTTTTCATTAATAAAATCATAAAACTCAATTAATAACAATATTTAGGAAACACAAGACTTGTGAATTTCATTAAAGAACCTTGATTATAGGGTTGATCAGCTCTTACCTCCAATCTTAGCTTTTTCCCTCAATTGAAAAAGATTTGCAAGAAAACTTCAAAGCTCCATTGATTAATTGATAGATCACTTTTAGGAAATAAAAAAGAAAGTGAAAAAAGGTGATAGGATCTGAAATCTTTGAGAGAAAAGAAAGTGTTTGGCTGTTTAGAAAGTGAGGAAATGAAGGTTACGTAAAAATCTTTTTGATCTCAAAAATCCCTTTTAATTAAAAGCTTTTCTTTTAATTCCTTTTCAATAATGCCATTTAAAAATTGGTCAAATTAAGAGAAAAGGATTTTAAATACATGTAAGCTCCATAAAGATTCTAATTCTTGTCTCCTTTTTAATTTAGTCCTTAAAACCCAATTTTGCACTTTTTACAAAATGGTCACTTTCCGAAATCTCGACTTTCTAAGACTCATTTTCTAAAATTGATTTTACCAACCTTCAATATATATTTTTAAAATATTATAGAAATTTTTTTCTTAACTGTATCCCATCCTGGACTATGTTTTCCCTGAACCGCTTCTAAAGGCTCGGATCTTTAATTCTAGGTTCGACAAACTCAAATCGATGCCTAAAACATCTAGGCCCAAAACCGGGGCGTTAGAACTCTCTTACACTTAAGAAATTTCATCCTCAAGATTTTTACCTGAAGAAATAAGGTGCGAAAACTGCCGCAACATGTCCGCCTTGCTTTCCCACGTGGCATCCTTAACTCCTCGATGTCGCCACAACACCTTTAGAAGTTTAATCGTCTTACCACGAAGAACTTTGCTACTAGAATCAAGATACCCCACTGGGTCCTAGTCATAAGACAAATCCATATTCAACTCAATTTCTTCAACAGGCTTACCATGAGACAGATCCGATCTATACCTTGGACTAAGCTTACCCTTACATCCAAACCTCATCACTTTCTTCTAAGGTGATACCTTCAATAACATGCGATCTCCAACCACAAACTCAAACTCCTTACACTTTAAATCCGCGTAGGACTTTTGACGATCCGATGCAGCCTTCAACCGCTCACAAATAAGCTTTACTTTCTCACGCGTTCCCTTAAGCAAATTCGGTAAGGAAACCAACTTTTGCTCCGCCTCCGCCTAACAAAGAGGCGTTCTACACCTTATTCCATACAAAGCTTCATACGAAGCCATTTGTATACTCGCCTGGAAACTGTTATTATAGGCAAACTTCACCAAGGGCATCTGTTTTTCCCAAGAACCTTGGTAATCTTTAACACAACATCTCAACATATCCTCCAACACTTGGATAACTCGCTCCGACTGTCCATCAATCTGTGGTTGATACGAGGTACTGAAATTAAGCCTTGTACCCAAAGCTATATGCAAGCACTCCCAAAACCTCGATGTAAACCTCGAATCTCTATCCGACACTATCGATTTAGGTACACCACGCAAACACACAATCTCAGCAATATACAACTCCGCTAGCTTATCCAACGAATACGTAGTATGCACAACTAAGAAATGCACACATTTCGTAAGGTAATCTACAATCACCTAAATGGAGTTCTTCTTTGACGGGGTTAAAGGCAAACTAGACACAAAATCCATCGTAATCCTCTCCCATTTCCATTCCGGTATTCTTAAAGGATGCAACAAACTGGAAGGATACTGATGCTCAAGTTTCACACCATGGCAAACCATACACTTGCTCACTAAATCAACAACGTCCTTTTCAACCCAACCCAAAAGTACTCATCCTTCAATCTCTGATACATCTTCGTACTACCAGTATGCACAGCAAAAGGACTGATATGAGCTTTAGTCAAAATAGTACGCCTCAACTCAACATCCTCCAGCACAACTATTCGACTTTTAAAGCACAAGATAGCATCATCATTGAAACAAAAATCCATTACATTACAATCCGCTATATCCTGAACATGAGGCACCAAAGAATCATCAAGAATATGCTTCTCTTTAATCAACTAAATCAACGACGATTTCACCTGTAACTCAGCTATCAACCCACCATCTCACGATATACTCAACCGAGCAAACATCACCCTCAACTCTACGACCAACTTCCTACTCAAAGCATCGCTCATAACGTTGGCCTTTCCAGGATGATACTCTATCGTCATATCGTAATTTTTGAGCAACTCTAACCACCTTCATTGCCTAAGATTCAACTCTCTCCGAGACATTAGCTATTTCAAACTTTTATGATCTGTGTAGACCACACATTTCTCACCGTAAAGGTAATTGCCCACAAATCTTCAAGGCAAACACAACTCCAACAAGCTCTAGATCATGAGTAGGATAGTTGCATTCATGCACCTTCAATTCCCTAGATGCATACGTTACAACCTTCCCACCTTGCATTAACACACAACCTATACCAACATATGATGCATCACTTTAAACCACAAACTCCTTACCCAATTCAGGTTGAATCAAGACAGGAGTTTGCATCAAAACTTTCTTCAACTTCTCAAAAGTTTGTTGTCTAACATTCGTCCACTCAAAGCAAACATTCTTTTGCAACAACTTAGTTAACGGTGCAGCAATCTTAGAGAAACCCTCCACAAACCTTCGATAATATCTGACCAAACCAAGAAAACTACGAACTTCCATCACCGATTTAGGTGTCTTCCAATTCATCACCGCCTCGATCTTGTGTGGGTCAACTCGGATACCCTCGGCCGACACTACATGTCTTAGAGAAAAAACTTTCCTAAGCCAAAACTCGCACTTGCTCAACTAGCGTAATGATGATTCTCCAACAGAACTTGCAACACTATCCTCAAATGCTTACCAAGATCCTCCTCAGTACGAGAGTACATGAGAATATCATTAATAAACACTACCACAAATTGATCCAAGAACTCATGAACCAGACGATTCATCATGTCCATGAACGCAGCCGGTGCATTTGTCAAACCAAACGACATCACCAAGTATTCATAATGCCCGTACCTTGTACGAAAAGTTGTCTTAGGCATATCTACATCCTTGACCTTCAATTGATAATATCATGACCTCAAATCAATCTTGGAAAACACTTAAGCTCCTCGAAACTGGTCCAACAAATCATCAATACTTGGTGAAGGGTACTTGTTCTTAATCGTTAACTTTTTCAGTTGCTGATAATCTATACACATACGCATCGTGCCATCTTTCTTCTTCACAAACAAGACCGATGCACCCCAAGGTGAAACACTGGGTCTTATGAACC
Source organism: Hibiscus trionum (assembly GCA_030270665.1). Classification (NCBI taxonomy): domain Eukaryota; kingdom Viridiplantae; phylum Streptophyta; class Magnoliopsida; order Malvales; family Malvaceae; genus Hibiscus; species Hibiscus trionum. The sequence continues at coordinate 47,357,574 of BSYR01000008.1, read as the reverse complement.
CTCAATCTAGAAACTCCTAAAGTTGCGTTTTCAATTCCTTCAACTCCTTAGGTTCCATTCGATAAGGAGCAATTGACACTAGTGTTGTATTTTCATAAACCTCAATGCCAAACTAAACTTCTCTATTCGGTGGCAAACCTTGCAACTCTTCCGAAAAGACACCTAAAAACCCACATGTCGTTTGTATGTCTTGTACTCGCACCACTTTTGTACCAGAGTTCATTATATAAGCTAGGAAAGCTTCACAACCCTCCTACATCATACGACTTGCTTCAAGAGCCGAAATTGCATTGGACAAGAATTTCACATTCTCGCCCACGTTTACCACTTCGTAATCATAAGGAAGTTTCAAGGTAACTCGCTTAACATCAAAATCGACCACAACCCTATGCTCGGTCAACCAATCCATCCCAAGGATTACATCAAAACTATAGAAAGATAACTCCATCAAATCCATTGAAAACACATGACCTTGAACATATAAAGGACATCGCCTATACAATTTCATTGTAACAACAGTTTCACCGAAAGAACTAGTTACTTGCATTCCCACATCTAACATCTCAATAGGGATATCAAGCAAATGTGCATCTCACTCAAGATGTATGAATGCGTAGATCAAGAATCAATTAAAGCTAACAATGACAAGGATTGCAAAGTGAAAGTACCTGCAATCACATCGGTGCCATTACGTCCCTCGCGATGTGCGTGCACCCTCTTAGGACCACCACCCTCGGGTTGAACAACCACAACATGCGTCATAGCTCTCTGTCCATCCTCCCTTCACGGGAAATTACCACGACCGCGCCCATGGCCTCTTTGTGGTGCAACAACAGGTGCTCGACCCTGAACACCTCCAGCTAACAAGGAAGAATCACGCCTCAAATGATTAGCTGATCCATAGCTCCAACAAGAGTTAACCGCCCCAGCCGCAGAAGCATGTGCTTATCGAGCCATACGAGGACAATCTAGCCTCAAATGCTTTCGCGATCCACATGTCCAACAAGTATTTTGTTCAGATCTCACTTTGTTACCCTGAACTGGTGCACCTCGCCCAAAATTACCTCGCCTCACCTCAGGTCGATACCTACGATCACGATGCCTCTTTTACTGTCAACCACTAGGACCAGAATCCGCAACTCTCTTACCCGAGCTAGAGCCACCCACGTGAGAGGACAAGCCTAAACTTTGCTCGATATCTTTGGCTCGCGTCACTAACACATCAAAATATTTATAATCGGAGGCTAGCATGAAAGTCTTCACCTCTTGCACTAAGCCATAACAAAAGAGATCACATCGATGCCTTAACTTGGCACCAATTCCGGAGCATACTGGCTCAAACGAACGAATTGTACCTCATATTCAGCCACTGTCATGTTATCTTGCACCAAGAACATGAACTCGCGCTTCTTATCGTCCAAGTATCTAACCCCTAGATACTTCTTCTTAAAGGCAAATTTGAATAACTCCCAATCCACCTCATTGGGCTCCATAGCCGCAGTCACAGTCATCCACCAACTATATGCATCACTATGTAACAAAGAAAAATCACATCCTAGCTTGCGTGCATCATTACACCCCATCTGATCCAAAATATAGATCGGACTAGCCATTAAAGCCTCGGATGCTTCAGGACACAATCCATGATACTCAACGGCTCCTAAACTTTGCAAGCGTTCCAACAGCAAACCGAATTGCCCAGCAACAGGTGGTTGCACTTGCACTCTAGCAACAATAGCCTGGAATGCTCCAGTCATCGCCTGAACCAAAGGCGTCAAATCACCCAACACTAGAAAAGCTTGCCCATGTTGTACTTGCTCCTCACCCCTCAGGTGGAGGCGGTGGAGGAGGTAAGTTCCCACAAGGCAGAACCTCGTTCTCCTGATTCCCTTGCTCACCAGAAAGAGCAATCGTATCTGATTGTAGCTCTCTCCTCGGTCCCATTGTGCTATTATCATTAAGGCATGGTAATGAAACAAAACATGAAATCAGGCCAACTTCTAGGAAGGATCCAAGACATCGAATGCAATTTAAAAACACTTTACAATAGTAATAAGGAAATGGAGATCTCAATTTCCCCCAAACATAGCACAAGGCATACAACTTACATATAGAAAACGTCGTGCATCACAATCAATCAAATTCAGGCCACAACATCATCATGCATATAACATCACATACATACATCACAATCATCACACATGGCATCACTATCATTTGATCATCATTAAAATGCTTATAACAATCACCGTGCAAAACAAACATCATCAATCATTTATAATCACATCACATTAACTTAACGTTAACTTACCGTCATCCCATTCTTTCGAAACCTGTCTGTGATAACACCAAATGTAACCCCCTCGACCCGGCCTAGGCGGTAGACTGAACTGAACGGGTCACACGAGGAATATTAACATAAACCGGGAAGGTTTACCTCAATAAACAACCCTATTTTTTCTTTTTATCGTGTCTAAATGCTCATTAGAAACCTAAGTGATTATCAGCGTAGCGAAACATACACAACATCAAACGAACATTGAATAAAACTCAATTGCTTTAAAATACGATTTTAGGGACTATCTTGTAAACTTATCAAATTACAAGGGATTCCTCCAATTTAAATTACCATCATGAAATTAATCATGTTACATGCATCTCTGTCAAAACGCAACTCAAAACATTCCTTCATGCTCACTTAATTGCATCCACCTAATTCAGGGACTAAAACATAAGAAAAATAGAAAATTCAAATATGCTTTCAACAACCATAACGACCACCATACCGATACCCTTGAGGAGGGTATCGATACGCCATCGACAAGTTCAACACCCAGACTCGACATACAGGGATCGTACCGATATTCTTCGAGCTCGTATCGGTACGCCCAAAACTAGTAGCCAAATTCGATATAGATACGCCCCCGCGTATCGGTACCATCTTACAATTTTGCAAGCCTGTATCAATACTCTCTACAGTGTAATGATACCCTGTGACCTGTAACGTCCCAAATTACAGCTTTTACACTTCCAAAATCATACCAAAACAATCCAACATGCTTCCAACGTGCATACATTGTATTTAAACATCAATCCCTACGCATACATGACCTCATTAACAACAAAGCATGGTAAGAATAATCAAAAAGTACTATAGGCATGCTTCCTATGAAAATTGAACCATCAAAAAGCCAAAGCACAATTCAAAGCATAAATCAGCATATAAAGGCCTTTTACAAGCTAAAATCTAGCAAGTAAACATGATCAAATAGGGAGTTTCAACACATCTCCCAAATATACCATGGATCCTCCATTGCCCTTATTACTCTAGTCCATAAAACAGAACATACATTAAAAAGGAAAGTCTCCTACGATCCCCTTGCAAGTTGCTGCCTCCAAACACTTAGTTATCTTATTTGATGGACCAAAAAGATCGTAAGCATACAAGCTTAGTGAGGAGTGCCCGAAAATAACACGCCATCAATGCATAAAAAATATTTCCCATCATTTGAAAACCATCATGCCCTCTTTGAAAACCATGCACTTCCTTTACAAAATCAGCATGTTAAACCTCATGTAACAAGTATTAAATACTCAACAGCAAATCCATTTTCTAACACTCAACTCAAGCCTTTCCATGCATAGCTTCCATATTCATTTTCATATTATGCATCCATATTCATTTCAACATACTCATTTCTCAAAACCATATCGGATACAAGAATTCCCAAGTTTTGTCCCAACACTTCATAAATTCTCACCGGCATCTCAAGGTTCACACATGGGAGCTACACTCCATCGTTTTGACACCCGTGGTGGAGTATTCGGTACCCTACAACCCCTCAACACCACTCATCGGTAGATGTATTACTCCACAAACGAGAGACGGGACACAACTCAATTTCCTCAATCGTTAAGGTAATTGGATGGAGTATTCGGTACACTCACAACCCCTCAACATCCAAGGTGACTTGTTTATAGTGCACTCAATCCTATAGCCGGCTAACCATATCCGATTTCATTTATAAACCACTTTCTACAACATCACTTGCCAATATAATTCTCATTTAGTACAAACCTCACTGTTTTCAAAGCATTCACAATAAGCCACATTTCCAAGCATCAAACCATGCTTCATAAAACATGCATAAACATATACATACAAGGATCACTTACCATGTGCATCCTTCATCAATGTGATAGCATGAACAGTAAATCTCTTACTTTAAATCATGCTTTAAATAGTAGGTAAAACACATTTCAAATCAAGTGCAACAACAAAACTCATAATAGCACAATCCGAGTGAGAAAATTACTTTACTTACGTCCGAACTTAGCAAAGCGTTTCAAGCTTACACTAAGTTCCCAAAACCACCTTTAAAGTGTTTCAAAGCATGAAAACTCATTCCCACTAACTGACTCGCAAAACCATGATCCGCTGACGCGAATTCAAACGTTCAAAGCTCCCTGATCTTCACTGATTGCTTCCGATGTAACCTCCCTTATTTATATCACACAAGAACATAGGATTAATGTATCTAAATGCATTAAAACCATCAGCAACTTAAACAATCTTGCTGTTATGCCCTAAAACACCAAAATACCCATCCAAAACAACCAAAAACTCAATCGATCTTACTCGAAACTTAACCCAACCACAATCCATCACTTCCTTTCACTTTTAGTTATCAATCAACATCCAAAAACACTAATTACATCTAATAACAGCTAGCAACACCATGTTCACATTTCCAAGCCAAAAACCCTTAACTAACAACCTAAATTATTAGAGAACCAACATAATCCGAGATTATTATGATTAAGCCTTTACTTTAACATCATTTAACATCCAAAAAAAAGTTTAAAATCATTCTCAAATCAATCAAAATAGCGCTCAAACGAAAATATTGGAAAATCATCAACTAAGCCATTTTAATAAATTTTTCATTAATCAAATCATAAAACTCAGTTAATAACAATATTTAAGAAGCACAAGACTTGAGAATTTTATTTTAGAACCTTGATTAGAGGGTTGATGAGCTCTTACCTCCAATCTTAGATTTTTCCCTCAATTGACAAAGATTTGCAAGAAAACTTCAAAGCTCCATTGATTAAATTGATAGATCACTTTTAGGAAATAAAAAAGAATGAGAAAAAGGTGATAGGATCTGAAATCTTTGAGAGAAAAGAATGTTTTTGGCTGTTTAGAAAGTGAGGAAATGAAGGTTACGTAAAAATCTTTTTGATCTCAAAAATCCCTTTCAATTAAAAGCTTTCTGTTTTAATTCCTTTTTAATTATGCCATTTAAAAATTGGTCAAATTAAGGGAAAAGACTTGTAAACACATGTAAGCTCCCTAAAGATTCTAAGTCCTGTCTCCTTTTTAATTTTGTCCTTAAAACCCAATTTTACACTTTTTTACAAAATGGTCACTTTCTGAAATCTCGACTTTCCAAGACTCGTTTTCTAAAATTGATTTTACCAACCTTCAATATATATTTTTTAAAAGATTTTAGCATTTTTTATCATAATTTTATCCCATCCCGGAGTACATTTTCCCTGAACCGCTTCTAAAGGCTCGGATCTCTAATTCTAGGTTCGACTAACCCAAATCGATGCCTAAAACATCTAGGCCCAAAACCGGGGCGTTACACAAAGGAAACATGTATGCTTGAAAGATAAGGTAAGCTCATAATGAATGGTGTTGTTTGGGTGTGAAATACTTGATTGTGATATTAATACGCTGTTACATACTTGATAAGAAATTCTTGGCTAGTAATTTAAAAATCAAATCTTTAAAGGGTATAATGAGAGTTACGAATGAGCTAAAATGGAGAGTACACAATCAAGATTTTTGGTATTTAACCTATTGTATCTTAAACCATGTTTAATTGAGGTTCTAATTATGAATCTATGGTTATAGTGTATATTATGCATGTATGTGCATACTTGATAATGACCTTGTTACCCTAATATTCGAATAATGGAATGAATGAATGGAGAGTACACAATTCGAATGGATAATAAATTACAACTAAAAGCCTTGATTCGAGTTAGTTTAGACACAGTTGACATGTCATAGAGTCCGTCGAGCTTGCTAGTTTGGACTACGGTCCCTTGTCGTTAAAGATCAAATTATCTATTGGTACAATTGGTACCCTTGTTCAATAATGAAATAAATTTGATACTTTGTGTACCCTTGTTGTTACATTTATTGTGGATTCGAGTGTCTAGTAACTTGTCAATCCAAGCTCAAGATAACTTAGAGATTCAAAAAAATGAATCTTGATATCATGAAATGAAATTTGGACTATGTTCCCTTGATGTTTAATTGGATTATGATCCCTTGATAAAGATTGGACTATGTGTCCCTAGCAAAGTTTCGATCCATTCTCTAATTGTGATGACAATTGGTTAAACATGGGTAGTTTTCATTTTTTAAAGCTCATTTGATATGGAAATAATATGATGTCTACCTTAGAATTGATCATATGCTTTGTTAGAATGGCACATGTATAATGAATCTATATAAACTGGAATGCAAAATAAGAGGTGTCGAAAATATCCTAGAATAATCTGTGAAGGAGGTTGTATGCTTTCTTAATAATTAATGTACTTGTATATGATGGAATGTTTACATCTCCATATTTGTTCGATTGTCTATGTACATATATACATGGTTTGAATGGTTTGCTTTAATTATCTTGGTTGTTCAAGCCTAGATCTACGTTTGGTTAAGTTAACAGTGAAGGGTTTGAGAATATCCCTCTAAAACCTTAAAGAATATTAATAACTTGTAAGATAAGTATAAAACATTTATGTGATTTTTGTAAATCTACCTTAAGAAAATCATAAGTCATAATTTAAATATACAAATACATAAATTTGTATATTCGTAGAAATGAAATAGGGGAAAATGATATATAAAATATTTAAGGACTGTTTTCACTGATACAAAGATAATGTTCTATTTTGGTGAATGTAAAGTATGCATATAAACTAATCAGATTGTTCTGAGAATTATAGATGTAATTCTTTGAAAACAAGACTGCATTCTATGCATACAATAGTGGAAACTACTCGAAGTATAGAATGCGTGTATTAATGTTCAAAGGACTGTTTTAGGGTATACATAAGAGTAATGGACTGTTTTATACATAAGATTGTGTATACATGAATTTGGAATTGTTTTGTGCATTTAAATAGGTACACATGAGATTAGGAATTATTGTGAATATGAAATTATATATACATGAAATGGAAGCTGTTTTATACATTTATGAGCATCAAATGGACTATTTTGGTTTATAAAAGAATTTATACATGTTAGGGGCTGTTTTGTATTAACAAAAATGGTAAGTGGATAATTAAACGAATACATGTAAACTAAGGACTGTTTTGCTTGAACATGTGAGTCAAAGGAGAAGGAAGTATGATAGATGTACTAAAGAAAATACATACAGTTGATTTGTGAGATAAGCATTAAACACTTGATAACATATTAAGCACCTGGCTTAAAAGTATTTCACTATATATGTCTATAGCCTAATAAATCAAGTTAAGACGTAACAATATTTTAGTTTAGAGTGTTGGGCAACTATGTATTTTTAACCTTTGTTGATAATGAACCCAAGAAAATTTATAAGCAAAATACAAAGAATTAATGTAATTAATCGCATGGCAAGTAAATTGCAATATTATAGTAACCAATCGGCTTTGTAAGGATGTTTATCGTTTACCTATTATTAAGTTTAAACCAATGCTTATGCCGGAAGATGGAAGATAAAGCCTATATGTCCTAAATCATAATACTTTTGAACTTGTGTTTTAAGAAACCTTTGGTATGATTAGAAATAAAGAAAAGGGGTTGATTATTATGGAATCCTTGGACAGTGTGGCATTCCTGATGTTATAGATAGCTTATACTTCAAACAATAGGGAATAGTTATACAATATGTTAACTTGAAAACCTCTTATTGAAGCAAGGGAATTAAATAAAAGTTCTGTTAATTACCTTGATTATTACTCGAGTCTTTGTCAAGACTTGATCAAATAAATGATAATTAAATAATTTGAGTTAATCGGAAGATTATTCTTGTTGCTACGAAACTAAGCAATTCAATTGCTTAATTACGTCTTCATTTCATTTCAGGGTTTGTGTGATTCCAGTGCTCTCCTGATCTGAGCGAGAATCTTCTTGTTTCTATTGAAGATAAAGAGATTATAGTTCGAACTCCTAGAAGGTGCACATCTTTGTCATGATGCATAGTGCATATATATTCAAGTTTGATTAATTAAAGTGTATAATATTTTTTTTATTTTAAGTGTTGTAATGGGCCGTTAATTGATTTTGTGGTTGTTTAATGTTTTGATTTGTATAGCCACTAGGTTGTTTTAATTTGTTTGGATTCTCTTAGGATCATAAAGTAGTAATTTGAATGATGCTATGCATGTGATGTTTTTGTTATTACTCGGTCTAAAATGAAATGGATCCTAAATAACATTAGCATGACTTGATGACTAGTTTAAAGATTAGTACAAATAGTGGATAATAAGAGAGTTTGATTAATAGAGATGTAGTTTGTTTGGTGATACATGCCTTAGAGTATTGTTAATTGTAGTTAATTAAGTTAAGACCTTATTTCTTTTAAAGTTTTCGGTTGTATGATGTGCTAGGTGGTCCTTCATGAAATATAGGTTGATATACATTTAACAATTTGAGTTTATCATCTTGACTAATTAGCATCCTAAAAATAGTTAATTAGTGAGGCAAATCATTCAAGTTTATGAATTCAAAGTATAACTCATGATATGGAATCAAATAACTTATTTGATTATGTATTGTAGGATTGGTTGTTGGTTTAGTGTTTGAAGAAGAAGTATATGGTTACAAAATTGTTTTTGGTATATATCCATAAGTTAAGATTTAATTAAATAGCTTTTGCTACAAGAAAAGGTTTTAAATTAGCACAAGTGTTTTGAAGACATGATCTTTTGATGTGCTTGTTTCCTAAGAAAGTTTTCAATGTTTGTCTGTCAAACACTTCCTAACTCGGTTTACTCCAAAGCTGAGTTTGGGGTGCTGGAATTGGCATCAGAGCATGGTTTAATTGATTCTCGGACTAAATTGGGGCTCATTGCATCATCATATGTCATTGTGTCACCTAGGAGCTCAAATTTCTATTCCGTATTGGTAATTTATAATCAATACAATTTAGTTTTTCTGTTTGAAAGATTAAGATACGTGAGAATGTTTTGAGTTTGATAAAACAAGAAATAATTATCATTAAGGAAATTCGAGGAGGAATTCCTTTTAGGGGGAGAATTGTAATACCCCAAATTCCGATATAGGATTATGTAATAATTGAACCTAAAAATAGATTGCTTGTGTTAATAAACCTTTTCAATTATGTTTGATCTAGGACCAAATTGGAATAAATGGGAAGTTAGAACACATAGTATAAAGGATTAAGTTGAGGACCTAGAATAGACAAACAAAGGCATTAGGATCAAATTTGTAACACACAAAAACCCGATCTAGTCAGAATTGAGTTCCGGGGGTTGGAAAAATTTGCATCAATGAAGTCTAAATATAGAATTGGCTAGCTAATTATTGATATCAGATTCTAATTGAGCTAATATGTTGTCATCAGACTTTATCGAATAATATCGAAACCTATATGGTGACTAAATTGAAGAAAATACAAGTTGGAGAGCAAAACCATAGTATGATGAGAGTTGAGGGACTAATCTTGCGATTAGCCCCTCCTTAATTAAATCCCACCCACGTGGGATAGTGTGAGAGCTTTCCTTCAATTAAAGGAAAGATAAATAGTCTAAAATATATGTAAAACAAAGGAAAAAAGGAAATATAGAGACTTACCCGAGAGTTCTTAAGCAAACACCTCCATATTTATCATCTTCATCCTTGAAGCATACACTTCCATTGGAGATAGTTTTAAGCTTCACTTTTATTCATTTTATTGATATCGAATCGTTGCTATTGATCGGGTAAGCTATATTCCTCAATTAATTATAGGATTTCATGGATACATCAAGCTTAATGTTAAGCTAGAGTGTTATCTATCCATGAATATCTCATCGTTGACATCTATATTGAAACCGAATATCGATTTTGATATCGTTCTATTGATTTTGATATCGTAATATCTATCCTAACAATCTTCCTATTGATTCATAGCTAAATAAATTGATAAAGAGCATCCACCATGATACAGGTGTTGCTTGGTGAAAACATTGTTTCCTTGTTGTTACGGATCTAGGCTTTTGACAAAATTGAACGAAAAAAATGAAAGGAAAACAAATAGAAGAAATCTGGAAATTTTAGGCAGATACAAGGTTGAGGATGAAGGCTTTTGAGGGCTTCCATGGCAGCAACTTCGGATAGAAAAATTGGCAGATTCTTCATGGGAAAACAACAAACAAATTTGAACAAAGAACTCGAACAATATTTTGAACGAACCCGAACCTTATAACGATTTGTTCAACGCGTACTTGGACCCATTGAATATAACGATTCAAGAACCCAAAGTACCAGTAATTTGACAACGTTATAACAAGTTTAAAAATGCCAAGAAGTTCTAAAAAGAAGCAGTTTTGAGAAAATTCTCACAAGTGATTTTTATTCAGAAAAAAGTAACCTTTTACATTAAAGTGTCACAAATACATGGCCAAAGGGAGGGGCTAGCCGAATTTTAATGTGTGGCCATAATTTGCAGGAAAAAAATTCAAAAAAATGCAAGGTACAACTCCTTTTGGGCGGCATTTGTTTTCAACCACAAAATTTGAATTAAACACATGATAATTGTGTTCAAAATTCAAAAAAGGGTGCCACTTTAAGGGGGAAAAGGTTGATGCAATCTGCCACATGCTTGGTGTGTGTGGACCATGCCAAGGCTGCCCAAGCATGCCGAGCACAGGTGTGGATGGTTTCACATGCTTAGGACACCTTCCCTTGGTGTAGGATAGGTTTCAGTTGTTGTAGGTCACTTGAGCTGGAGTTGAGCTAGTTGAGCTGAAGTTGAGCTAGCTGGAGTTGTGTTGAGTTGAAACGAGCTAGCTGAAAGTGTTATGAGCTGAGTTGAGCTTGAAGCTAAGCCTCTGGGTTGGCTCGAGGAAAACATGATTTTCTTGAACTGATGTAGTGCCATGTACATGCATGAAAAACAACACAACTTCTATCAAAGCCTTGAAACATATTCCAACAGAAGTATTTAAGCTGTGAACACTTGCACATTTATTTAATTACACACAAACAAAGTTAAAACGTCACGAACATATCCAAACCAATCTGAAAACATTCTTAGCATAATATGTATATAGCAAACACACATATATAAGTAATATAGCATAAAGATGTTACATATCAGCATGTAACAAATGAAAAAGAAAACTTCCCTGAAAGTTTAAAGTTGCATATGTTGTGTGGCAGAAACATGCTCACATCATCCCCCTTCTTTAATGTGATTTTCCCCAAATCGACACTCATTACAAAAATAAAAAAAATTTGACTTTCGTTTCGCAGGAAACGTCTTCATCCTTCTTATTCGGCACAAAAGCCATCCACCCAGTACAAATTCTTTTTTAAGAACAACAAAATTTGCTGGTGCAAGATGGGCCTTCTTTCTTGTACCTCTCCAAATAATGTACATCATATATACAGACAATGCTCTTTGTGCATCCCTAAACATGCAAATGACAATATACAACGACAACTCCAATGAACTATTACAATCTTCACATGTAACCAGAATCACAACACTAGGTTGTTCACAGTCCAATGTACATCCAAAGAAATCAACATATAAAAATGAAAAATCAATAGTATAATGGAAAGGAACGACAAATCGTGGTAAAGAAGGTTGCTGAATCTCTAAAAAGAACGTAAATGCATTATACATTTCAACGTTAGCAACATTGGGAACTTCACATGGCATCACTTTCTTATCCTGCAATTCAGAAGAAGAACTAGAAGAAAATGTCGAATCAGATAATACCTGTGAATTTGCTTTCTTCTTTTCGCATTCAATCTTCTCTTTGTTGGCCATCCAAGCTGCAGTACTCACTTTCAAACGAACTTGGTCTTCATATACTTCATTTGGAGTTAAACGTGCCAAATTACCTTTTTGTCCTCATGATTAAAAGAGTATCGATTGGTGTAACAATTGTGTATAACTCTCCTATCATACTTCCACGACCTTCCTAACAACAAATGACAATCATTCATAGAACAAACATCACAAGGTACCTCATATGTATATCGTCCAACGGAAAATGGAACAACAACCTGTTTAGAGACTTTTACTTCTCCATCATCATTTAGCCATTGTAACTTGTACGGATTGGGATGCTTCAACGTCATCAGACCTAGCTTTTCAACCATAAGAGAACTAGCAAAATTAGTGCAACTACCACCATCGATAATCATAACACATAACTTGTCATTGATGAGACATCATGTATGAAAGATGTTCTCTCGTTGCTGTTCATCCTTGATCGGTTACGTGCTCAAACTTCTCTTGACAACAAGTGCTTCACCGGTTTCAAATGTCTGCACGTTGTCATCATCTTCATCAACATCTACTGTAGGGGGCTCTTGTTCGTCTTTTTCAGAGTCTGGCTCTATTTCTCTGTTTTCACGCATCAGCATGGTCCTCCTATTAAGACATTGGCTCGCAACATGTCCTCTGCCAAGGCACTTGAAGCATTGGATGTCCCTCGACCTTTCCTGTGTCACCACTTGCTTGCCACGCACATTATCAGTGACGGGAGGCGTCATTTTACTCGATTCAGACTTTTCTTTAATATGAAGTGGTGCTTGCAGTGCTTGCTTCCTGAAATTGTTTGAAGTACTCAAATGATTGGAAAATGACATAAATGGAGTATTACCTCGATTTGAAAATTTTCTACGTTGTTGTCGTTCAATTTTTATTGCCATGTGCACCATGTCATCCACCTCGACATAATGCTGCAATTCAACAACGTTAGCAATTTCAGGGTTCAAACCTGCAAGAAAACATGCAATGGTAGCTTTTCGATCTTGATCGATGTTTGCACACATCATGGCCATCTCCATCTCCTTAAAATAGTATTCAACACTTCGATTACCCTATTTTAAAGCTTGTAAGTTTTTTTATATAAATCGCGATGGTAATGAGATGCAACAAACCGTTTTCGCATGATTCGTTTCATTTCGTCCCATGTAGTCACTAGACCTTCGCCTGTACGCCTCCGGCTAAGCAATACCTGATCCCACCATACCAGGGCATAATCGACAAACTCCATTGTTGCTAAACGAACATTCTTTTGTTCTAAGTAGTTGTAACACTCGAAAACGTGTTCCACTTTGCTTTCCCAAGCTAGGTATGCATCAAGATCTGTACGTCCCTGAAAAGAAGGAATAGCAACCTTAATGTTAGTCTAATTGTCATCTATCAGTTGCACGTGTCCTTGTCTAGGAGTATGTCTCGGTGACTGTTCGACTTCATTGTCGTTTAGACCTTAATGGGTAGAATTGGATCCTCCATCAAGTCTATCCATTCTAGACTGTAACGGCTCCAATGCATTAGCAACCACTCGTTGCATCATGCGCTCCAAGGCTTGCATCTGAAGATTCGGTGGTTGTTGTTCACCCGAATTATCGTCAGATCCTGCCATTTTGAATGACCAAAAACAACAAACAAAAACACAAAATATATATATATATATATATATATATATATATATATATATATATGCTAGTGAAATAAATAAAAAATGGACCTCACTACACACTTAACAAAATTTCACAAATCGCTCCAAGGAAAGATCGCTCAACAATTGCACTTAACACTCGTGTTTCGCTCGAGAGAAAACTTAAATGGCTCTTTTCGTCTCCCCTTCAAATCCCACAAGCTCAATTGCCTTTTCAACTCAATTCCCCACAATCAGTTTTTTAAAGAGCTAACTTGAAATTTTGGACTTGTTAACTATGTCAAATTACAAGAATAATTGGCAAGGTGTAAAGAACGATGGTTAGAAACACAATTAGGGGCTGGAAATTAAAGAAAAATGAGGCTATAAAGTGAAAACAACAAGGCTGGAAATATAATGTGTATAAGGCTGGAAAATAACATAAACATGGCTAGAAATTGCAAAAATAAGGTTGAAAAACAAAGAACAAGTGATGTGAAGAATTTAGAATGCCAAACAAGGAGAAAATGAACAATTCACTGCAAAAGATATTCTTACGACAATCCTATCACTGAACAAACAAGAATAAGTTTTTTCAGATGATTTGCAAGCTTTTCAAGGCAACTCTTGAATCTTCTTCTTCACTTCACACACGAACATCTCTGTTTTCTTTGTTTTGCTTAAGTTTTTCTTGTTTTGTTTTGAATCTATTTTTTTCTTTTTTTAATTTCGAATTTTGACTTTGAAAAAGTCAAACTTTGACTTTGACTTCTGGAAATTTGTGCACAACATTTTTTTTCAGTTTTTTTTTTGTTTTCTTGATTTTTAGTGCTAAACGTGCTAAAATCCTATCGAGGCTCTAATACCATATGATAAAGGAGTTGCTTGGTGAAAACAACGTTTCCTTGGTGTTACGAATCGAGGATTATAATAAGTACTTCGCTGCAGTTAAACAAAATGAAAATGGGTGTTAAAAGGCATTATATATGACGAAAATTGAAAGAAAAAATGAAAGGAAAACATAGAGAAGAAATCTGGAAATTTTGGGCAGATTCAAGGTTGAAGATGAAGTCTTTTGAGGGCTTCCATGGCAGCAACTTTGGACAGCAAAATCGGCAAATTCTTCAAGGGAAGACAACGAACAAATTTGAAAGAAGAACTTGAACATTATTCTGAACGAACCCAAACCTTATAACGATTTGTTCAACGCGTACTTGGACCCATTGAATATAACGATTCAAGAACCCAAAGTACCCAATGATTTGACAAAATTAGAACAAGTCTAAAAATGCCAAGAAGTTCTAAAAGGAACCTATTTTGAAAAAATTCTCACAAGTTATTTTTATTCAACAAAAAGTCTAACCTTTTTACATTAAAATGTCACAAATATATAGCCAAAGGGAGGGGCTGGCCGAATTTAATGTGTGGCCATAATTTAAATGTGTGGCCATAATTTGAAGGAAACAAATTCAAAAAATGCAAGTTACAACTCCTTTTGGGCGGCACTTGTTTTCAGCCACAATTTTGAATTAAACAGATGATAAATGTGTTAAAAATTCAAAAGGGGCGCCACTTTAAGGAGGAAAAAGGCTGATGCAATCTGCCACATGCTTGGTCTGTGTGCAGCATGCCAAGGCTGCCCAAGCATGCCGAGCACATGTGTGGATGGTGTCACATGCTTAGGACACCTTTTCTTGGTGTAGGACAGGTTTCAACTGCTGTAGGTCACTTGAGATGGAGTTGAGCTAGCTCAGCTGAAGTTGAGCTACCTGGAGTTGAGTTGAGCTAAAACGAGCTAGATGAGAGTGTTATGAGCTAAGTTAAGCTGGGAGCTAAGCCTCTAGGCTGGCTCGAGCTGAAATCGAGCTGCATACACTACCTTGAGCTAGCATGATTGTCTTGAAGGAAAAATATGCGAGAATTGCCTCAGCATGTCCACCTTGCTTTCCCGCGTGGCTTCATCAACTCCTCGGTGTCGCTACAACACCTTCACAAGCTCGATCGTCTTGCCAAGAAGAACTTTGCTACTCGAATCCAAAATTCTCACTGGTTCCTCATTATAGGACAAATCCGGATTCAACTCAATTTCCTCAACCGACATCACATGCGAAGGATACGATCTATACTTCCGCAACATAGATACATGAAACACATCATGAATCTTTTCCAACTCGGGAGGCACCCTCAACCGATAAGCCACAGGACCAACTCGCTCCACAACCTCATAGGGTCTAATAAATCTCGGACTAAGCTTTCCCTTATGTCTGAACCTCATCACCTTCTTCCAAGGCGATACCTTAAGGAATACAAAATCTCCAACCGCGAACTCAACCTTTTTACGCTTTAAATCCGCGTAAGACTTCTAACGATCCGATGCAGCCTTCAACCGCTCACATATGAGCTTCACTTTCTCTGTGGTTCCCTTGAGCATATCCAGCAAGGAAAGGAACTTTTGTACCGCCTCATCTCAACAAATAGGTGTTCTACACTTCCTCCCATACAAGGCCTCATATGGTGCCCTTTGTATACTTGCCTGAAAATTGTTGTTATAGGCAAACCCAACCAATGACAGATGCTTTTCCTAAGAACCTTGGAAATCAATCACACAACATCGCAACATATCCTCAAGCACCTGGATAACTCGTTCCGACTGCCCATCCGACTGAGGATGATATGATGTGCTGAAATTCAACTGCGTACCCAACGCCTGATGTAAGCATTTCCAAAACCTCGTTGTAAACCTCGGATCTCTATCTGACACTATGGACTTAGGCACACCGTGCAAACGCACAATCTCAGCGATATACAACTTAGCTAACTTATCCAACATATACGTAGTATGCATAGCCAAGAAATGTGCACACTTCGTAAGACGATCCACAATCACCCAGACAGAGTTCTTCTTCGATGGTGTCAAAGGCAACTCGGATACGAAATCCTTTGTAATCCTCTCCCATTTCCCCTATGGTATCCTCAAAGGCAGTAACAAACTGAAAGGAAACTGATGCTCAGCCTTCACCCGTTGGCAAACCATACACATGCTTACAAAATTAGGCACATCCTTTTTCAAACCCACACAATAGTACTCATCCTTTAAGCCTCGATACATCTTAGTACTACCAGGATGCATAGCAAAATGACTCATATGAGCCTCAGTCAAAATAGTACGCCACAACTCAATATCTTCCGGCACCACTATCTGACTTTTGAAACATAGAACCCCATCATCATTAAAACAGAAATTCGTAGCCTTACCATCAACTATATCATGAACATGAGGCACCAACGAATCATCCAACAACTGCTTCTCCTTAATCAACTGAATCAAAGAAGGTTTCACCTGTTACTCAGCTTTCAAGCCAACATCACACGACATACTCAAACAAGCAAACATAGCTCTCACCTCAACAACTACCTTCATACTCAAAGCATCGACCACAACATTGGCCTTTCTAGGATGATACTCAATGGTTATATCGTATTCCTTAAGCAACTCCAACCACCTTCGTTGCCTAAGATTCAACTCCTTCTGAGACATAAGGTACCTCAAACTCTTATGGTCGGTGTAAACCACACACCTTTCACCATAAATGTAGTGTCTCCAAATCTTCAAAGCAAACACCACCGCTGCAAGCTCAAGATCATGCGTAGGATAGTTACGCTCATGCACCTTCAATTGTTTGGATGTATAAGCCACAACCTTCCCACCTTGCATCAGTACGCAACCCAAACCAACATATGATGCATCGCTATAGACCACAAACTCTTTGCCCGACTCTGGTTTAATCAAGACATGAGCTTGCGTCAAAGCTTTCTTCAACTTTTCGAAAGCTTGCTTCCTAACATTCGTCCACTCGAAGAGAACATTCTTTTGCATCAATTTAGTCAAAGGAGCAGCAATCTTAGAGAAACCTTCGACAAACCTTCGATAGTAACCAGCCAAACCAAGGAAACTACGCACTTCAGTCACCAACTTAGGCGTCTTCTAACTCATCACCGCCTCAACCTTGTGTGGATCAACCCGGATACCTTCGGCCGACACCACGTGTCCAAGAAAAACCACTTCCTTGAGCCAAATCTCACACTTGCTCAGCTTAGCATAAAGTTGTTTCTCCAAAAACACTTGCAACACAATTCTCTAGTATCTATCATGATCCTCCTCAGTTAGTGAGTACACAGGAATATCATCGATAAACACCACCACAAACTTATCCAGAAACTCATAGAACACCATATTAATCATGTCCATGAAAGCAGTCGGTGCATTCATCAAACCAAACGACATCACCAAAAACTCATAATGATCGTACCTCGTCTGAAAAGCTGTCTTAGGTACATCTACATCCTTAACCTTAAGCTGGTAGTACCCATACCTCAAGTCTATCTTTGAAAACACCAAAGCACCATGAAACTGATCGAACAAATCATCGATCCTCAGAAAAGGGTACTTGTTCTTAATCGTCAGCTTGTTCAGTTACCGATAATTAATGCATATACGCATGGTACCGTCCTTCTTCTTCACGAACAAGACCGACGCACCCCAAGGTGAAATACTCGCCCTTATGAACCCTTGGTCATGTAACTCCTGAAGTTGCATCTTCAACTCCTTAGGTTCCATGCGATAAGGAGCAATAGAAACCGGAGTCATGTTCTCATACCTCTCTGGCAACTACTCCAAAAAGACACCTGAAAACTCATATACCGTTCGTATGTCTTGCACACGCACTTCCTTCGTGCCAGGATTCATCACATACGCCAAGAAGGTTTTGCACCCCGACTCCAACATCCGACTTGCTTCGAGAGCTAAAATTGCGTTAGACAAGACCTTCACGTTCTCACCTACAATTACTACCTCGTAATCATCTACAAGCTTTAGGATAGCACGCTTAACATCAAAATCCACCATAGCTCGGTGTTCAACCAACCAATCTATTCCAAGAATCACGTCAAAGCTATAAAAAGGTAATTCCATCAAATCAACAGGGAATAGATGACCTTGAACAGACAATGGGCATGTACTATACAATTTCCTCGTAACCACAATCTCACCAAAAGAACTTGTTACTTACATTCCTACATCTAGTATCTCAACAGGAATATCAAGCAAATGCGTATCCTCACTCAAGATGTATGAATGCATAGATCCATAATCAATCAAAGCTATCAAAGACAAGGATTGCAAGGTGAAGGTACCTGCAATCACATTAGTGGCGTTGTGTCCCTCGCGATGTGCACACACCCTCGCGGGACAACATCCCTATGGTTGAACAGCTACTACATGGGCTACTCCTCTCTGACCTTCCTCTCTCATCTGAAAGTTGCCACGGTCGTGCCCACAACCTCTCTGTTGAGCAACAACTGGTGCATGATCCTGACCACCTCTCGCTAACAGGGGACACTCTCGTCTCATATGGTCAGCGGATCCACAATGCCAACATGAATTAGCTCCAGCCACAGGATCCTGCACCTCATGAGCCGCACGAGGGCAATCCCTCCTCAAGTGCTCCCGTGAAGCACACGTCCAACATGTGCCCTGCTCAAACCTCTGTCTGCCACCCTGATCCAGTGCACCTCACCCAAAGTTATCGCGCCTAGCCGTAGGCTGCTATATCTACGATCTCGGTTCATCTTACTCTGTCGACCACTAGGGCCAGCATCAGAAGCTCTCTTGCCCAAACTAAGACAACCTCCAAGCGAAGTCATACCCAAGCTCTGCTTTATATCTTTGGCTCGAGTCACGAGCACATCAAAATTCATATAATCAGTGGCTAGCAAGTACGTCTTTATGTCTTGCACCAGGCCATATCAGAAACAATCACATCAATGCCTATCACTCGGCACCAACTCCGGAGCATACTGGCTGAATCATACGAACTGGACCTCGTACTCAGCTACGGCCATACTCCTCTGAACTAGAGACTTAAATTCTCTCTTCTTATCATCCAGGTACCTAACTCCAAGATACTTCCTCTTGAAAGCAGATCAGAAGAACGTCCAATCTACCTCTTCCGGCTCCAAGGCTGCGGTCGCAGTCCTCCACCATGTATAGGCATCACCGCGCAACAACGAGACTGCGCAACCCAACTTTCGTGCATCATTGCACCCCATCTGATCCAATATCCGGATCGTACTGGCCAACCACACCTTAGAAGCCTCATGAGATAACCTGCAAAACTCTACTCCTTTCAAACTCCTTAGTCGCTTCAATGGCAATCCCACTTGCCCAGCAGTAGGAGCCTAAACATGAACTCTGGAAAAAAGTAGCCTGGAATGCCCCAGTCATCGCATGCACCAAAGGCGTCCAATATCCAATCCCTAGACCAGCCTGTCCTTGTTGTTCTTTCTCCCCACCCCTAGGTGGTGGTGGGAGGGAGGAGGTAAGTTTCCACCAGGCAGAACCTCGTTCTCCCGGCCATGCTGTCCTTCAGCAGGAGATATCGCTGCAGAATGTAACTCACGCCTCGGTCCTATTGTGCTAGTTAACATTTAAACAAGAACATAAAACGAACAAATGATCAGACCAGCTCTTAACAAGGATCCCAAGACTTTTAAAACCAATTTAAAACATTTCACTAGGTAATAAGGCAATGGGCGTCCCAATTTCCTCTCAACATAACATAAAGCATACTAGATGCATAATTAAACCATCATATGACTCAAGCATCAAGATTCAACCCAATCATCATCGTGGAACAATTCACATCCACATTCACTAATCAATTACAACATTACTATCACACATTCAACATAAGCATGCTTAAACATTCACCAGACAAAGCAAATATCATCAAAACACATATCCATATCGCAAATCACCTACTCACAACTTACCATTATCCCAACCTTTCAAAACCTTGCTCTGATACCACCAAATGTAACCCCTCGACAAGGCCTAAATGATAGACTGAACCTAACGGATCACACGAGGAATATTGAAGTAAACCGGGAGCGTTTACCTTAACAAAAAACTTTTTTCCTTTTATCTTGTCTATATGCATCTTAGGTTCCTATGTGTACGTACACAAGCAGCGGATAATACATCAACACATTTGACGATTTATTTAAAACCGATTAAGGAATAAGGACCATTTTGTAAAACTGATAAATTACAAGGGCTTTCACAAAATTCAAGTTACCAATCTTTAATTAGATTTGTTACATACTTCTCGGTGAAATTTCAGCTCAAAAAGACATCTACAACTCATTCAATTGCATGTAAGTAAAATAGAGACCTAAATGCAAGAAACAGATCTCAGGACAATTCAAATACAAATCCAACGATCGAGTGTTTCGGAACAGAATGCCCTTGTATCGGAACGGTTGTTTCGAAACGTCGTTGACCGTTCCGATAAGCGGGTTCGTTTCGAAACCTCTGGAGACACATTTCGATACGATGGTTAATAGATGCAAAATTTTCCGTAACGAGCCTCACCATTCCGAAACTCCAAGGCTATTACAGGCCACTGTTCCGAAACATGTAAGGGCGTTCCGAAACTCCTAGTCCTGCAACTTTCCAAAAAGCGGGTTTAAATCAGTTTTTCGCCATCTGAAACCATCCCGACACATGCCACAACATGCATACAACTTAAATACACATCAATGACCACATTTACGAAGCACACGCATCATCATACCATCATTCACTCATGCTATGGAATTAAAGGCATGCTCTCTAGATGTCAAAAGCACCAAAAGGCTAAAAACTAAAGGAAAACATAAAACCAATCCCAAAGGCCATTTACAAGACCAAATACGCATTATAAACTTGCTCAAAACCAGAAACCAACAAACTAACAACATCCAAGCGTTGGACACCCCCATTGTCCTTATTACACTAGTTCAAAAGCTCAACATACTTTTAGCAAAATGTCTTGGTATGATTCCTCGAAGATGCTGCCTCCAAAAGTCTAATTATCTGCATTGATGAAACAAACAGAGCATAAGCATACAAGCTTAGTGAGGGTTGGTCAAAACCACAAGCAACATCAATGCACAAAACTATTTTTCACTCTTTTCAAAACCAACATGCCTTTCTTGATAAACCATGCACTTTTTCACCAAACTCACTATTTTAAACATCATGCAACATGATCCAATCAAAATCAGCAAACTAAATCATTGCTACTCATTTTCCAAGCTTTTCAAGCATAAACACCATTATGCTAAGCTAAACCCAAAACGTGCATCTTTTAAAACGTGCATCTTTCAAAACATGCATTAACACCAGTTTCACAATCATTCATTTCATTATATTAGCTCACAAGTGATAAAAAAACAATCTCAAAAACATATATTGGATACAGAGATTACCAAGGGTTGTCCCACACACTTCATACACCCTACCAGCATTACAAGGCTTACACACGAGAGTGACCCTTCATCGTTGAGACACCCATGGTGGAGTATTCGGTACAATCACAGCCCTTCAACACCACTCATCGGTATATGTATAATCTACTAACGAGAGACGGGAAAAAACACAAGGTTCGTACCCGGGAGCTGCCCTCAACCGTTGCAACCTTAAACAATCATCAAACGTTATGGTACTTGGATGGAGTATTCGATACAATCACAACCCCTCAACATCCAAGGCGACTTGTTTATAGTTCACTCAATCCTATAGCCGACTAACTATATCCGATTTCACTTATAAAACATTTTATTCAACATCATTTGCCAATATAACTCATAACTCATGCATAACTCAATGGTTTTATAAAGCATTCATGATAAGCCATCAACAAGCATTAAACCATACTTAAAACCTCATACATCAACACATGCATACAAGAACCACTTACCTAGTGCATCCTTAAACCACATGTCATCATCATACATAATTTGTATTCTCAAAAACATACTTTGAAACAGTTGGTAAATGCATTTAAAATTAAGTGCAACCAAAGGCTCATAACAAGCACAACCGAGGGAGAAATTTCGATTTACTTACTTCCAAACTTAATAAAGCGTTCAAGCTCTTACTAAGTTCCCAAAACCTTTTCAAAAATGTTTCCACGCTGAAAAACCAAATTCCACTCACCGACTCGTGAAACCACGCTTGCCGACGCGACTACTGATTGTCCAGAGCCTCTAGAAACACTTCGTTTGCTTCCGTATTACTATCCCTATTTTCAACACATCAAAACAGAGGTGCAATGCATTAAAATGCATCCAAAACTCCAGCACACACAAGAAATCCCGCAGCCCTGATCTAAAGCATCAAAACACCCATCCGAAACAACCGTAAACACAAACAATTGACCTCAAACCTCATCCCAGCTATTACCCAACTCATCCAACACATCCTAAGCATCAATCAACATCCAAAACAACCTAAAACCAACCTTATACCTCATACAACTCGAAAACCTCAAGAACACCTAAAAAACTCACTCAAAAACACTTCAAAAACTATGGACCTAAAGGACTTCGGGATCTATATGATTAAGACTCCACTTCAACACTAAAATCCTTTCAAAACCCATTTATAAGCAATCAAAAACCAGCCAAATCAATCAAAGTCCGAAAATCACATTTTAAACCAATTCTTCATCAAGATTTCAAGAGTTAAACATTCTAATAACAAAACCTAAATCAAAACCAGTATTAAAAAGTCAAATATCTTTTGAATTTCAATAAAGAACTTAGATTAGAGGGATAGCACGAAAATTACCTGCAATCCTTGCTTCTCCTCTAATTTGGCAAGATTTGCTTGAAGAAACTTGAAGGAAAATGGAAGAAATCAATAGAGAAATGATAGAAATCAAAAGAGGGATTGAGAGAAAAGATTTTCTGGAAAATTGCGAGAAAAGGAGAAGTGTTTTGGTGATGTGAAAGCGAGAAATGAAAAGCTCGTCAAAAGTTTCTTTAACCGATTAACTACCTTCCTTAATTAATTAAGTAAAACATTTTTAATTATTTTATAAACATTTAAAACACATGCCAAATTAGGGAAAAGGCATAATTTCCAAGTAGCTCCCTAAAGATTCTAAGATTTTGACTCTTCTTGAAAACACATTTTTTTCAACATTTAAATCTTTACATTTTGGTCACTACTCAAAATGTACACTTTAGAAAACCCGTTTTGTAAAATTGATTTTTCCAACCTCTTAAACATCATTTATGAAGATTTTAGGAGTTTTTATTATATTTTTATCCTATCCCAAACCTCGATTTCCCTAAACTACTTTTTAACAGTTCAAACAACCGAAATCGATTCCACCGGCCTAACCCGACATTGCAAAAACATGTAAGCCCAAAACCAGGGTGTTACATTTGTCATGCTATCCGTTTTGACGAGTCGGGTTGGGCCGATGGAACCGGTGTCGGTTGTTCGAACTATTAAAAGGTGGTTTAAGGAAATCAAGGTTCAGGAGGGGATAAAAATATGGTAAAAATTCCAAAAATTCTCTAAAATTATATTTAAGAGGTTGGTTAAATCAATTTTACAAAATGGGTTTTCAAAAGTATACATTTTGGGTAGTGTCCAAAATGTTAATGCTTAAAAGTTGGGAAAACGCGTTTTTCAAGAATAGTCAAAATCTTAGAATCCTTAGAGAGCTACTTGGAAATTATGCATTTTCCTTAATTTGGCGTCTGTTTTAAACGTTTATAAAATAATTAAAAAGGTTTTAATTAATTAAAGGAAAGTTAGTTAATCAGTTAACAAAATTTTTGACGAGCTTTTCATTTCTCCCTTTCACTTCAGCCAAACACTCTCTCTTTCCTCTCAATTTACCAGGAATTCTTTTCTTTCAAATCCTCTTTTGATTCCTATCTTTTCCTTATTGATTTCTTCCATTTTCCTACAAGTTTCTTCAAGCAAATCTTGCCAAATTAGAGGAGAAGCAAGGATTGGAAGTAATTTTCGTACTAACCCTCTAATCCAGGTTCTCTAATGAAACTCCAAATATATTTGACTCTTTAATACTAATTTTGATTGAGGTTTTGTTGTTGAATTAATAAACTCTTGAAATCTTGATTGAAAATGGATTTTAATTTGATTTTCGGAGTTTGATTTAAATGGATGGTTTAAGATTGTTTCTAAATGAGTTTTGAAAAGTTTTTGGTGTTGAAGTGGGTTCTTAATCATATAGATTTCAAAATACTTGAGATCCTTAGTTTTTGAAGTGCTTTTTGGTGAGTGTTTGAGGTGTTCTTGAGGAATCCGAGTTTCTAGAGGTATTAGGATGGTTTTAGGTTGTTTTTTGATGTTGGTAATACCTAAAATGTGTTGGAGGTGTTGGTTAATGGCTGAGCTGAGGTTAGAGCTCAATCGATTGAGTTTTCGGTTTTTTCGGATAGGTGTTTTGGTGCTTTAGAGCAGGGCTGCGGGATTTCTTTTGAGTGCAGGAGTTTTGGATGCATTTTAATGCATTGAACCTATTTTTTAATGTGTTGGAAACACGGGATAATATTCCAGAAAAAATGAAGTGATTTTGGAGGCTTCGGACGATCGATAGTTGCGTCGGCAAGCATGGTTTCGCAAGTTGGTGAGTGGAACTTGGTTTTCCAGCGTGAAAATGTTTTATAAAAGGTTTTGGGAACTTACTAAGAGCTTGAAACGCTTTACTAAGTTCGGAAGTAAGTAATGTGAATTTCTCACTCGGATTGTGCTAGTTTTGAACCTTTTATTGCACTTGGTTATAATTGCATTTACCTACTATTATAAAGCATGTTTTAAATATGTGGAATGAGGTTGATGATGCCATGTGGTTTAAGGACGCACTAGGTATGTGATCCTTGTATGCATGTGTTGATGCATTGTTTAATGCTTGATTTATGGCTTATCATGAATGCTTTGTAAAAACAGTGAGGTATGCATGTGATATGGATTATATTGGCAAGTGATGTTGTATAAAATGTTTTATAAATGAAATCGGGTATAGTTAGCCAGCAATAGGATTGAGTGCACTATAAAAAAGTTGCATTGGATATCTAGGGGTTGTGATTGTACCGAATACACCATCCAAGTACCCTAACGATTTGGGATTGTTTAAGGTTTCAACGGTTGAGGGTAGCTCCCAGGAACGAACCTTGTGTGTGTCTCGTCTCTCGTTAGTGGATTATACATCTACCCATGAGTGGTGTTGAGGGGTTGTGATTGTATCGAATAGTCCACCACGGGTGTAACAATGATGGCGGGTCGCTCTCGTGTATGAACCTTGAAATGACGATAGAGTGTATGAAGGGTGTTGGACAACCCTTGGTAATCCGTGTATCCGCTATATGTTTTTTAGATTGTTGTTTATCACTTGTGAGCCAATATAATGAAATGAAACATTGTGGAAAATGTTGTTAATGTATAATTTTGAAAGATGCATGTTTTGGTTTAATCTTATGTTAAAGGTGATTATGCTTGGAAGGCTTGTGTTATGAGTATAAATGGTTTAATTGCTGGATTTATATGTATCATGCTACATGATGCCTATTACAATGGTTTTTTGGATAAAGTTCATGTTTTATCAATGGAAGCTTGATGGTTTTGAAAACAATGAAAAACAGTTTCGTACATTGATGACGTTTTTGGTTTCAGCAATCATCACTAAGCTTGTATGCTTATGATCTCTTTGTTCATCAATGCAGTCAAATTAAACTTTTGAGGCAACACTTGCAAGGGGATCGGTGGAAGACTTTGATTGAAGGTAAGCTTTGGTTTTGGACTAGTGTAATAAAGGAAATGAGGGTGTCCAATGCTTTGAATGTTGTTAGTTTTGTATTTTCTGGATTTGTGCAAGTTTGAGATCCATATTTGGACTTGTAAATTGCCTCTAAACTTGATTTGTGCTTGAATTTGGACTTATGGTCCTTTGGTTTTTTCAACTCTTAGGAAGCATGCCTCTAGAAGTCGGAATGGTTGATGGTGATGTTTTGATGATTTCCTTGTCATGTACTTTTGAGTGATGATGTCTACTTGAGTGCAAGCATGTCTAATTATATGTTGGAATGGTCTGAATTGGTCGTTGAGGTTCAAAATCTGCATTTCGGGCTTTTGCAGATTGAAGTGTATCGATACGGCCTCCTTGATTGTGAGGGGTGTACCGGTACACGAGGCGTATCGATACCCTCTTTAGTCACTGGACGAGGGCGTACCGAAATGGTACCTTAGTGTACCGATACGGTCTGGTGATGCAAAGCCTAGCAAGTTTGACCGTCGAGGGCGTATCGATACTGTCCCTAAGGGTACCGATACGCGGGTCATTAATTTGGTTAAACCTCAGTTTTAAATGTTCTGTTTTCTTACATTTTGATCCACGTCTGCCTTGTATACGATTAGATGGGTTGTAAAGGTTGTTTTAAGCTGAGATTTCACCGAGAAGCATTTAACGAATCTAATTAAAGATTGGTAACTTGAATTTGTCAAAGGCCCATAAAGTTATCAAATTTACAAAATGGTCCATCAACTTTAATCAGCTTTAACCGACGGGTGATTGTGTTGATGTGTTATCCGCTGCTTGTGTACGTACGCATAGGAACCTAAGTTGCATCTAGACAAGATAAAAAGAAAAAAAAGGGTCGTTTATTGAGGTAAACCTTCCCGATTTACGTCAATACTCTTCGTGTGATCCGTTCGGTTCGGTCTATTGGCCAGGCTGTGTCGAGGGGGTTACATTTGATGGTATCAGGGCCAGGTTACGAATGGTTGGGATGATGGTAAGTTGTCGGTAGGTGATTTGCAATGTGGATATGTGTTTTGGTGATATTTTCTTTGTCTGGCAAATGTTTAAGCATGCCTAAGTTGAATGTGCAATAGTGATGCTATACATGATAAATGAATATGGATGTGAATTGTTCTACGATGATGATTGGGCTGAATCTTGATGCTTGAGGCATTGATGGTTGAAGTACGCATGTAGTATGATTTATGCTATGCTGGGGGAAATTGGGATGCCCATTGCCTTATTACCTAGTGAAATGTTTTAAGTTGAAATCAAAGTCTTGGATCCTTGATTGGAGTTGGCATGAGCAATTTGTTTTGTTTGTTTTGTAAGTTGTTATCATGCATTAAAAATAATAGCACAATAACCTGAGGAGAGAGTAGTGATCTGGTATGATTATTGTTGCCTTTGGGCAAGGAATATAGGAGTGTATAAAGTCTCCTGGGGGCTAGACGCCTCGATGTTCCTCGATGTAAGTACAACCTGTGTTGGTTGGGTAAGTGTTGGATTGTATGGCGCCAGGTATATAGGCGATGTTTAGAGCTTGTGAAGCTGTTAGTTCTAAGGTGCATGTGATTGCACTAGCTGGTGGATGTTTGTGAGCTGCGGTTAGCGCTTACATAAGTCGAGTAGAAGTTGAGTTTGAAGGTTGGCACCGGAGGTATCCGGGGAGTGGATGACTTGTATGAATAAGATTGTGGAATAAATGGAGTGTTATGATTCCCATGGTGTAAACATGGGTTGTATCCGGTTATATAGAGATATGTTTAGTTGGTGGACAACTATGGTTGTAGGCATAGATCCTGATGTTGTGTTCTGAGAGTTATTTTGAACTGTTTTAAAGGAGAAGTATCTGGGGGTTAGATACTTGGATGTTCAAAAATGTGAATATGTGGTTTGGGCTCGGAATCGTAAGTTGTGGTTTAGTTAAGGTACATATTGTTTAGTTGAGCATGTGTGCTTCTAGATTGGAAATGGATATGAGACATCGTTGTGTTGGCATCTTTATGGATTGGTGCATGTTGATGAGCCATAAAATTTTTTGATTATTGGATACATTGTTTTCGACGTGTTGGTAACACATGCGAGGTATTTTAGCAGAACCTAAGTTTAATAGCTCATACAAGAGGTTCAAGCGCTAGGAAGTGAGTTGTGAACTCTAGTTTAGTGGTAGCCAGTGTACGAATGGTCATATTTTAAGAGTATCGCCTGGGTTGAGGCGAGGCTGTAGTACTGGTGGACAACAATATTGGGGTCAGTGTGCCAGGGCTTGAGTAACGTTTGATACCTATTAAGTAGGCAAATCGTATGATCATGTTAGGCAAGCTTGTCCATGTTTGATCGGTGGGGTATAGCTTTTCGTGCCTGTTATTGTAAGTTGCTTTGGAAGTTGTGACTCAAATGTTTATTGCGGAGGTGTTAGATGTGGGTGTAAGAGTGGTTAATTTCTTTGGTGAAGCTGTTGGTACAAGAAAACTGTATGGGAGATGGTCATTATCTGCTCAGTGTCATGTGGTTTGGGTTGACTTGATGGAACTATCATTTTATGGTTTTAATGTGATTCTTGGAATGGAATGGTTGGATGAGCACCGAGCTGTAGTAGATTTTGATGTTAAGCGGGTTACCCTAAGGCTTGCAAATGATTACGAGGTGGTAATTGTAGGCGAGACCGTGAAGTTCTTGTCTAACGCAATTTCTGCTCTTGAAGCGAGTCGGATGTTGAAGTTAGGATATGAAGCTTTGTTAGCGTATGTCATGAAACCTGGTACGAAGAAAGTGCGAGTGCAAGACATATGAACCGTGTGTGAGTTTCTGGGTGTATTTTCAGAAGATTTGCCTAGGTTGCCACCAAACCGAGAGGTTTAGTTTGGTATAGAGTTGTACGAGATTATGACTCCAGTGTCCATTGCTCCTTATCGCATGGCACCTAAGGAGTTGAAGAAGTTGAAGACGCAACTTCAGGAGCTGCTTGACCGAGGGTTCAAAAGGCCAAGTATTTCACCTTGGGGGGCACCGACCTTGTTTGTAAGGAAGAAAGATGATATGATGCGTATGTGCATAGATTATTGGTAACTGAACAATTTGAGGAGTAAGAACAAGTACCCTTTGCTGAGGATCGATGATTTGTTTGACCAGTTTCGTGGTGCTTCGGTGTTTTCGAAGATAGATCTGAGGTCTGGGTAGTATCAGCTTAAGGTTAAGGATGTGGATGTACCCAAGACAACTTTTCGGACTAGTTATGGTCATTATGAGTTCTTGGTGATGTCGTTTGGGTTGACGAATGCACCGACTGCATTCATGGATATGATGAGTAGGGTGTTCCAAGATTTTTTGGATGAGTTCGTGGTAGTGTTTATCGATGAAATCCTCGTGTATTCGCATACCGAGGAGGATCATGATAAGCACTTGAGTATTGTGTTGCAAGTGTTGTTGGAGGATAAGCTTTATGCTAAGCTGAGCAAGTGTGAGTTTTGGCTCAAGGAAGTGACTTTCTTTGGACATGTGGTGTCAATTGAATGTATTCGGGTCAATCCACACAAGGTTGAGGCGGTGCTGAGTTGGAAGACGCCTAAGTCACTAACGGAAGTGCGTAGTTTCCTTGGGTTGGCTGGTTATTACTGAAGGTTTGTCGAAGCTTTCTATAAAATTGTCGCCACTTTAACCAAGTTGTTGTAAAGGAATGTTCTCTTTGAGTGGACGAAAGTTAGGCAACATGCTTTCGAGAAGTTAAAAGAAGCTTTGATGCAAGCTCCTATTTTAATTCAACTAGAATCGGTAAGGAAATTGTGGCTTATAGTGATGCCTCGTATGTTGGTTTTGGTTGCATGTTAAAGCAAGGTGAAAAGGGTGTGGCTTATGCGTCTAGACAGTTGAAGGTGCATGAGCGCAACTATCCTACTCGTGATCTAGAGCTTGCTGCGGTGGTTTTTGCTTTGAAAGTTTGAAGTTACTACCTTTATGGTGAGAGGTGTGTGACTTATACCGACCATAAGAGTTTAATATATCTTATGTGGTAGAGTGATTTGAATCTTAGGCAACGAAGGTGGTTAGAGTTGCTTAAGGATTACAGTCTGACCATTCAGTATCATCCGGGAAAGGCCAATATGGTAGTCGATGCCTGAGTAGGAAGGTAGTTGTTGAGCTAGGAGCTATGTTTGCTCGTTTAAGTATATCGCGTGATGGTGGCTTGTTAGCTGAGTTACAAGTGAAACCTTCCTTGATTCAGTTGATTAAGAAGAAGCAGTTGATGGATGATTCATTGGTACCTCATGTCCGGGATATAGCTGATGGTAAGGTTACGAACTTCTACTTTAATGACGATAGGGTTCTATGTTTTAAAAGTCGGATAGTGGCGTCGGAAGTTGTTGAGTTGAGGCACACTATTTTGACTGAGGCTCATAGCACTCCTTTTGCTATGCACCCTTGTAGTACTAAGATGTATCGTGGCTAGAAGGATGAGTACTATTCGGTAGGATTCAAAAAGGATGTTGCTGATTTCGTAAGCAGGTGTATGGTTTGCAAACGGGTAAAAGCTGAGCATCAATTTCCTTCCAGTTTGATACAGCCTTTGAGGATAGCGGTGTGGAAATGGGAGAGGATTATGATGGATTCCATATCTAGGTTTCCATTGACACCGTCGAAGAATAACTCTGTATGGGTAACTGTCGATCGTCTTACAAAGTGTGCACATTTCTTAGATGTGCATACTATGTATATGTTGGATAAGTTGGCAGAGTTGTATATTGCTAAGATTGTGCGTTTGCACGGTGTGCCCAAGTCTATGGTGTCAGATAGAGATCTGAGGTTCACAACGAGGTTTTGGGAATGTTTACATCAAGTGTTGGGTGCGTGATTGGATTTCAGCACTTCATATCAACCTTAGTCGGATGGGCAGTCAGAACGGGTTATGCAGGTGCTGGAGGATATGTTGCGATGTTGTGTGCCTAATTTTAAAGGTTCTTGGGAAAAGTATGTGTCTTTGGTTCATATTGCCTATAATAACAGTTTTCAGGCAAGTATATGAATGGCTACGTATGAGGCCTTGTATGGGAGGAAGGGTAGAACGCCTCTTTGTTGGGGCTAAAGCGGGGTAAAATTTGTTTTCCTTGCCAGATATTCTCAAGGGCACAACAGAAAAGGGGAAGCTCATATGTGAGCGATTAAAGGCTACATCGGATTGCCAGAAGTCTTACGCGGATTTAAAGTATAAAAAGATTGAGTTTGTGGTTAGAGATTGCGCGTTCCTTAAGGTAACACTATGGAAGAAAGTGATGGGGTTCAGACGTAAGGGAAAGCTTAGTCTGAGGGTTGTTGGACCTTAAAAGGTTGTGGAACGGGTTGGTCCTGTAACTTATCGGTTTAGGTTTCCTCCCGAATTTGAGAGATTCAGGATGTGTTTGAGGTATCTATGTTACAGAGGTATAGATCAGATCCTTCGCATGTGATGCAAGTTTCAGAAGTTTAGTTGAATCCAGAATTATCCTATGATGAGGAATCGAGGAGAATTCTTGATATGAGTAGCAAAGTTCTTCGTGGCAAGACGTTTGAGCTTGTGAAGGTATTGTTATGGCATTGAGTAGTTGAGGTTGTGTGGGAAAGTAAGGTGGTTGGGTTGAGTCAGTTTAGTGCCTTTCTCCTTCAGACATAATTTTGAGGATGAAATTTCCTAAGTGTGGGAGAGTTGTAACGCCCCGATTGTGGGTTTATATGTTCTGGCGAGTCGGGTTGGGCCGGCGGAACCAGTGTCGGTTGTTCGAACCGTTAAAAGGTTGTTTAGGGAAATCAAGGTTCAGGAGGTGTAACCCCCGTAGCCCGGCCTAGACGGTTGACCCGAACTACGAAGATTACACGGGGAAAACCAAAGTCAACCCGAAAGTAAACCTTGATTAACGACCTATTTTTTTTCTTTTTAATCTTGTCTAGATGCTCAATAACCCTAGATGTGATCACACAAACAACATACTCAAAGATCACAACCATCAGAGATCATTTAGGGACCCAATTGCACAAAACACAACTTTAGGGACCAATTTGTAAATTCTGAAAACTTTGAGGCCTTAACCAGATTTTAAGTTACCAACTTAAAATTAATCATGTTTCATGCATCTCGGCCAAATTTCAGCTCAAACGGACATCTCAAACTCATGCAATTGCTCATACAAGATTCAGGACCAAAATGCAAACATTTTGAAACACATAACTGCCACTGTCAGCCCCCAACGGTCAACCGTTCCGAAACGGGAGACAGCCCGTTTCGAAACGCGGGGCCGTTCCGCAACGGGTTCCGAAACGGGGGTCTGGCAGAAGCCTTTCCGTTTCGGAACGGTGTCACCCGTTTCGGACGCCTGGGCTGCCTCGAGGCACCCGTTCCGAAACGGTTCACCCTGTTCCGAAACACCCTGCACAAAATGCAGAATTTTGCCTATTTAAACATGCAATTAAACATCCAATCATGCTCCAACAGCCACCAAACTTTGCCAACATGCAATTTAACATAAAAGAGGCATACTTGCATCAACAATTCACCAACATGCCATCATACATGAAAAGCCCCAATTTTAAGACTAAGCTTCCAACACAAGCAATCCATTTAAGCAACATACTTCCAATTCAATCTCATAAGCCAAGCCATGTTCCAACAACATTAACAACACAAAACCAAACTTGTCTAAACATAAACAAACACATACATCAACCCAAAAGATTCTACCCCATTGCCTTTATTAACTATAGCTATTAACCGAGACATACATCTCAAGTGGAGTCCTTCTTGAATCCCTTGCTCCTCGCTGTCCAAACTTCAAGAATCTGCATTGATGGACAAAAAGGAGCGTAAGCACATAATGCTTAGTGAGGAATGCTCAAAACCAAAACACCATCAATGCAGCGAGCCAAAAATCACTTTTAAAACAAACTCGATTTGTTTACCAAAGCCATGTTTGAAAACTTCTTTTCAACAACAAGCTCAAAACCATGCATCGCACATACATGAAAACCAACCCTTAGTTTAGCAAACTAAGAAAACCCTTTTCAAAGCGCAACTTGCAAAATCAACCATTTAGCCAAACCATGCATACACACCATATGCAAGCTAAAACAAAACCTTGGAAAACACTCCCATTTCACAACATACCTTTCTTTAAACTTGAAAGCCAAAACAAACAAGAATCATTTAAAACCATTTCACAAACCAACCAACACATGCATTAAACCAAAGGCAACATATATGAACCACAACATCATCATCACATGCCTTTAAAAACAAGTCTCAACAAGACTCCAATGCACTAAAGATATTTCATGCTCACATGCCTCATTTTCCAAATGATAATCAACACTTGTTCAACTTAACAAGTAAACATGCATTCACAAGCATTATACACTTTCCATGCAACCATGCATCTTTTCATGCATCTCATGCTTCACATGCAATTATGCATCAATTCAAGCATCTCATGCTTCACATGCAAATATGCATCATTTCAAGCACCTCATGCTTCACCACAATCAAGAACATCATATTGGCCTTCAAATGATCAACCACATTCACTTTTCAACTCAACACCCAATCGGATACGCGGATTCTGAGCGTTGTCCCTACGCTCCCTACACCCTACCAATCCAAGGTCCTCGAATGGGCAACAACCTCCATTATGACCTCAACATCCTAAGGTTCCCATGTATGGACTTTTAAACACCATACAACCTTAGCTCTTCCCCAAGGTTCCCATGTATGGACTTTTAACCACCATACAACCTTGACATGCACAAGGTTCTCACATATGGGCAACACCTCCATATAACCTTTGCATTCACCGATTGGTAGTTGTAGAACATCACTAACGAGATCCGGGACACCCTACACAAGATCCACACATGGACTTAACACTGCCATTTTGATCTCAACAAGCACAAGGTTCTCACAAATTGGCAACACCTCCATATAACCTTTGCTCAACCAAGGTCCTCGAATGGGCAACACCTCCATTATGACCTCAACCATCTCGTTAGGATACTTGAAGGGAGTTTCCCGGTCCACTCTTGACCACTCCACCTCCAAGGCGACTTAATTCACGGTAAACCCAATCCTATAGCCGGCTAACTATATCCGATCAAAGAACCAAGAACCACTTACATCACTTGCCAATATAACCATCTTACCACATTAGTCCAATGTTTCACATGCATAACCATTATGCAAAACCATTACCACATTAATCAAATGATTCACATGCATAACCAATATGCAAAACCATTACCACATTAATCAAATGATTCACATGCATAACCAATATGCAAAAACCATCATTTACCAGCATTAATTCACTGTTTTAAAGCACTAAACAAAGCCATTGAACAACATGCAACACCATGCATCAAATCCACATTTTCAATGTATAAAACCAAGGATCTCTTACCTTGAGCATCCTTCACATATGGCTTTCAAAACCAGCATTAAACCATGCTAAAATATGCTTTCAAAACAGATTTAAACCATGCAAAACACATGCATTTCAATCATCAACCACAATTTCTTAAAAAGCCAATTCATATCACAAATCAAGTAAGAAATCCATTTACTTACTCTTGAGCTTAGCAAAGTTGTTTAGACTTAAACTAAGCTCCCAAAACCTTCAAACCTTTGTTTAAAAGCCGAAAACCCAACTTCACTCACCGATACACAAAACAAAGCTAGCCACCAAGCCTTCCAAGCATCCGAAACCTTCCGCAACACCTCTGAAGCTCACGGATCAAACTCCCATGTTTCAAGCACACAAAAACAGCACATTAATGCATCATTATGCATTAAGAACAGCAGCCACACAACCAAATTCGCTGCTCAACACAAATCCAACAATTCGGCTACCAAACACAACCGAAATCACCTCCAAACATTTCCAAAACTTAACCCATCCAAGATCCATCACTTCTAACCATTTTTAAACATCATTTAACATCCAAAAGGATCACAAACACGTCCTTATACTCCCAGGTATAACAGATCACCAAAAACACTCCAAAAACAACAAAAAACTCAAGCAAAACTTAGGAAATTCAACCTATCCGGGATTGCATTAATTAAACCTCAACTTCTAATCAATTTAGCATTCATTTAACATCATTTTGACACTTCAAAACACTGTCTAAACAGATCACACGAAAATTTCACCAAAATCACCAAATCTTGCATTTTAAGCCAAAATCAAGATTTCTATTGAAAAGCCTTTTAACAAAACACAAACCAAGGATTGAGAACTTGGGAATTTCAGTAAAGAACTTGAAGTTCAGAGGAGAAGGACGTTCTTACCTCCAAACTTGAGTTTCTCCTTTTTGGAGCCAAAAAGCTTGATGAAACAACTTGCAAATTGAGAGGTTTTGTTGATGAGATGATTAGGAATCAAATGAGAGTTGAAATGAGTGATTTGAGTGACAAAATCAGAGGAGGAAATCTGGAGAGAATGTGTTTGGTTTGAGAGAAAAGATGAGAGAAAATGGTTGAGAGAAAAGTTAGTTAGATTTAGGAAAATATCTTCCCTCCACTTTTCTTTTGTTTAAAAACACTTAATTAATCATTTAATATATTTAGAAAATCTGGAGAAACTCCCATTGGGTAAATAGCTCCTTAAAGATTCAAAGTTTCAATCCTTTATAAAACTGTCACCGAACTTTCAAAAATTACATTTTGGTCACTAGCCAAAATGTCAACCTTCCGAACCTCATTTTCCAAAATTGATTTCACAGTTCACTTTTATATATTAAAAGATGATTTTAGAACATTTTTCCATATTTTTAATGCAACCCGAACTAGGCTTTCCTAATTTCACCTCTTTAGATTCGAACAGCACTTAGACCAAACCGGTCAACGCCCAAAACTTCTGAGCCCAAAACCGGGGCGTTACAACTCTCCCCCCCTTAGGAAATTTCGTCCTCGAAATTTCAACCGACGAAAAGAGAACAACAACTTTCTCAAAACACACACAAGGCAACACAAAACCCTCAACCAACACTGAACACTTTCCACACAAAACTCCACTGAACCCAACACCACTACATGCTGTTCACAAACCCAGAACACTCAAAGATAGCCACAACTTAACCTTCCACATCTCCAGACTGTACACAGCCCCAACTTCAACCATAAAGAACTTTAGCTTTCACAGCACACACTACTGTAACACACAACTTCCAAGACTGGTTCACACAGGGACTCTAACCAATCCAAATCAACCACCATACAAACGTTTCTGCTTCCAAAACTCTTGCAACTCTCAAACCTCTTCCAAGAATCTTCCCAACAAGCAAAAATTCTTAAGCATCAACTGCTTACCCAAACTCCTCAACAAAAGCTGATAAACCTCCACAACTGTTGCTAACATTACCACCACGACTCACCAGGTCTACTCACCCACAAACCAAAATTACATCACAACCTCAACTCGGCTCCGCCAGCTGCTCCATACACCACCAGCTGACCTCAAAAGAAATTCACATACACACAACCGGCCAACCACTTCTCATAAGAATCCTTCCAAACAACACAAGCCTTCGATCCTTCATGATCCTTCCACTTCAACTTAAATGCTAAGCTACCTCAGCACTTGGAAAAACAACCACCAAACTGCAACCTCACTTAGCTCCAAGGAACTACCACTCCCACTTAGCTATCAAACCACCTGATCGATTCTAACCTCAACCGGTACCCCTCACCACCAAACCACTAAACTCATAAAGCATCAAACACCAATCTTCTACCAACAGGCTATACCACCCTCACCATTACTAGCAACTAGCTTAACAAACTCCATTACCTCTAACTTCCACTCAGCACCAACACAACCTCTAAAAACCCACCATCCAACCTAACCCAACCGCCACTCTAACAGATTCGATTAATTATTAGCGAGTGTGAACATCGTATGCATGATCACTTACATGCCCTATCAATGCCTGATGTACATGTATGCAAAACCTCTAATGTCATGCCACATGTATGCATGGACCAACATATATAATATAGCATATAACAATGATTTTAACTGTGCATGAATGCCAGTTCACACCCTCTAATAACATCCTCAAATCCGTCTAAGAACAACCTCCTACCGCACTTCTAACTTAACTACTCCACCATACCAACAACTATTAACCACAAGATTCTCACAAAGCCCTCTTCACACCAAAGATGTTTCCAAACTACAACCATTACCCCAAACATGCTAGCAACAAGACTAAACTTACCACGCAAGGAAAACCAACAGAAACCAAACTAAGGTAACTAGAGCAAAGATTACTAAACAAGGTTACCTGAAAACACAACACCTCTCTGAAGCTTCATCAGACGAGCTCTCTTCCTTGCGGAACCATCATCCTCCTGCCGCACCACTGCAGCACTAGCTAACACACTAGGGCCACCACCACCTCCTTGCGGTAAAGAACCTTGACTGTTCCGAGCCAACATCAAACAATCACGTCTCATGTGTCCAGCAGACCCACATTTCCAGCAATTCTCATTTCCCACACTCTTCACAACTTTCTGCTCTTTCTGCCACTTCTGAACCTTGCCTCGGCTGTACCCACGACCTTTCTGAGATCCTTTGGCTATCACCAAAGCCGACTTCACTCCAAGAGGACAATCACGCTTAACATGCACTTTGGAACCAC
Source organism: Hibiscus trionum (assembly GCA_030270665.1). Classification (NCBI taxonomy): domain Eukaryota; kingdom Viridiplantae; phylum Streptophyta; class Magnoliopsida; order Malvales; family Malvaceae; genus Hibiscus; species Hibiscus trionum. Next base: position 47,319,562 of record BSYR01000008.1, on the reverse strand, counting down.
AGTTCCAACAAGCACCCGCACCCCAACAACCTCCAACATGGCGCCTTTCACAACGGTCACACACCGGTGGCTGAACTTCCACTCCTTGCTCAAGCAACACTTGCTCCACAACAGCACCACCGTCACTTTGCTCAACCCTTGGAAACTTCCCTCCAAGATACCTCTCATAAAAGGCAGATACAAAGAAATCCCAATCAATATCAGGAGTATGTGACGCCACAGCCACTGATGTCCACCAGACACAGGCATCCTCCAACATCAGAGAAACAACACTCCCCAACTTACAAGCAAGATCACAGCCTTCCTGATCCAAGATCAGAACCACACTGGCCAACCAAGCCTCAAACATCTCTGGTGTAGAACCATGATATTCCACAGCACCCAAATCAAGCAAACGCTGCTTCGGCAATCCCACACATTCCACAGCCAGCACATCCACTGACTTTACCTTTACCACAGCCTGAGATGTTCCCAACACCTCCTGAACATCAGATGATGAAATCTTCACCACAGAACTAGCTTCTTTCCCTTGCCTTATCACCTCAACCCCAGGCACAAAAAACTGAGACAAAACACCTCCACGAAAGGGTGAATTCCACGCCTTAACAACCTGCCCCAAGGCAGCAACCATCTCACCCAACTGCCATTCTTTCATCGACTTAGCCATACTACTAACAACAACAAACATACAATCACAACAAACAAACAAACCAGTTAGACCAGCATTAAGCAAGGATTCAAACTCCAACTCCAAAATAACACAATAGCTATATTAATAAGGCAATGGGTATCCCGAATCCTCCCCTTTACATGACATAACAGTCAACACAACATGGATATCACAACATCAAGCATATCAAACAACACACCTTGATCATGCTTACCTCAAACAGCATCCACTTGCAACAGCATATTATTACATAACATACTCACAGCACTTTCATCATGCATAAAACCAACTCACAGCATCAGCTTATCATCGGCACAAACCACATAAGCTCAACCAAGATTCATAACCATAAAACATGCTTGAAAACATCAGCAACATGCTCAGAAACATTAACAATTTGCTCAGATACATCAGCATCATGCCCAGAAACACGTGTTTCAACCAACATTCAACCACACATCAGGGTAAACAACAAGCACACATCACAACAACTTACCGTTTTCCCCAAGCATTCGCAACTCAGCTCTGATACCACCAAATGTAACCCCCGTAGCCCGGCCTAGACGGTTGACCCGAACTACGAAGATTACACGGGGAAAACCAAAGTCAACCCGAAAGTAAACCTTGATTAACGACCCATTTTTTTTCTTTTTAATCTTGTCTAGATGCTCATTAACCCTAGATGTGATCACACAAACAACATACTCAAAGATCACAACCATCAGAGATCATTCAGGGACCCAATTGCACAAAACACAACTTTAGGGACCAATTTGTAAATTCTGAAAACTTTGAGGCCTTAACCAGATTTTAAGTTACCAACTTAAAATTAATCATGTTTCATGCATCTCGGCCAAATTTCAGCTCAAACGGACATCTCAAACTCATGCAATTGCTCATACAAGATTCAGGACCAAAATGCAAACATTTTGAAACACATAACTGCCACTGTCAGCCCCCAACGGTCAACCGTTCCGCAACGGGTTCCGAAACGGGGGTCTGGCAGAAGCCTTTCCGTTTCGGAACGGTGTCACCCGTTTCGGACGCCTGGGCTGCCTCGAGGCACCCGTTCCGAAACGGTTCACCCTGTTCCGAAACACCCTGCACAAAATGCAGAATTTTGCCTATTTAAACATGCAATTAAACATCCAATCATGCTCCAACAGCCACCAAACTTTGCCAACATGCAATTTAACATAAAAGAGGCATACTTGCATCAACAATTCACCAACATGCCATCATACATGAAAAGCCCCAATTTTAAGACTAAGCTTCCAACACAAGCAATCCATTTAAGCAACATACTTCCAATTCAATCTCATAAGCCAAGCCATGTTCCAACAACATTAACAACACGAAACCAAACTTGTCTAAACATAAACAAACACATACATCAACCCAAGAGATTCTACCCCATTGCCTTTATTAACTATAGCTATTAACCGAGACATACATCTCAAGTGGAGTCCTTCTTGAATCCCTTGCTCCTCGCTGTCCAAACTTCAAGAATCTGCATTGATGGACAAAAAGGAGCGTAAGCACATAATGCTTAGTGAGGAATGCTCAAAACCAAAACACCATCAATGCAGCGAGCCAAAAATCACTTTTAAAACAAACTCGATTTGTTTACCAAAGCCATGTTTGAAAACTTCTTTTCAACAACAAGCTCAAAACCATGCATCGCACATACATGAAAACCAACCCTTAGTTTAGCAAACTAAGAAAACCCTTTTCAAAGCGCAACTTGCAAAATCAACCATTTAGCCAAACCATGCATACACACCATATGCAAGCTAAAACAAAACCTTGGAAAACACTCCCATTTCACAACATACCTTTCTTTAAACTTGAAAGCCAAAACAAACAAGAATCATTTAAAACCATTTCACAAACCAACCAACACATGCATTAAACCAAAGGCAACATATATGAACCACAACATCATCATCACATGCCTTTAAAAACAAGTCTCAACAAGACTCCAATGCACTAAAGATATTTCATGCTCACATGCCTCATTTTCCAAATGATAATCAACACTTGTTCAACTTAACAAGTAAACATGCATTCACAAGCATTATACACTTTCCATGCAACCATGCATCTTTTCATGCATCTCATGCTTCACATGCAATTATGCATCAATTCAAGCATCTCATGCTTCACATGCAAATATGCATCATTTCAAGCACCTCATGCTTCACCACAATCAAGAACATCATATTGGCCTTCAAATGATCAACCACATTCACTTTTCAACTCAACACCCAATCGGATACGCGGATTCTGAGCGTTGTCCCTACGCTCCCTACACCCTACCAATCCAAGGTCCTCGAATGGGCAACAACCTCCATTATGACCTCAACATCCTAAGGTTCCCATGTATGGACTTTTAAACACCATACAACCTTAGCTCTTCCCCAAGGTTCCCATGTATGGACTTTTAACCACCATACAACCTTGACATGCACAAGGTTCTCACATATGGGCAACACCTCCATATAACCTTTGCATTCACCGATTGGTAGTTGTAGAACATCACTAACGAGATCCGGGACACCCTACACAAGATCCACACATGGACTTAACACTGCCATTGTGATCTCAACAAGCACAAGGTTCTCACATATGGGCAACACCTCCATATAACCTTTGCTCAACCAAGGTCCTCGAATGGGCAACACCTCCTTTATGACCTCAACCATCTCGTTAGGATACTTGAAGGGAGTTTCCCGGTCCACTCTTGACCACTCCACCTCCAAGGCGACTTAATTCACGGTGAACCCAATCCTATAGTCGGCTAACTATATCCGATCAAAGAACCAAGAACCACTTACATCACTTGCCAATATAACCATCTTACCACATTAGTCCAATGTTTCACATGCATAACCATTATGCAAAACCATTACCACATTAATCAAATGATTCACATGCATAACCAATATGCAAAACCATTACCACATTAATCAAATGATTCACATGCATAACCAATATGCAAAAACCATCATTTACCACCATTAATTCACTGTTTTAAAGCGCTAAACAAAGCCATTGAACAACATGCAACACCATGCATCAAATCCACATTTTCAATGTATAAAACCAAGGATCTCTTACCTTGAGCATCCTTCACATATGGCTTTCAAAACCAGCATTAAACCATGCTAAAATATGCTTTCAAAACAGATTTAAACCATGCAAAACACATGCATTTCAATCATCAACCACAATTTCTTAAAAAGCCAATTCATATCACAAATCAAGTAAGAAATCCATTTACTTACTCTTGAGCTTAGCAAAGTTGTTTAGACTTAAACTAAGCTCCCAAAACCTTCAAACCTTTGTTTAAAAGCCGAAAACCCAACTTCACTCACCGATACACAAAACAAAGCTAGCCACCAAGCCTTCCAAGCATCCGAAACCTTCCGCAACACCTCTAAAGCTCACGGATCAAACTCCCCTGTTTCAAGCACACAAAAACAGCACATTAATGCATCATTATGCATTAAGAACAGCAGCCACACAACCAAATTCGCTGCTCAACACAAATCCAACAATTCGGCTACCAAACACAACCGAAATCACCTCCAAACATTTCCAAAACTTAACCCAGCCAAGATCCATCACTTCTAACCATTTTTAAACATCATTTAACATCCAAAAGGATCACAAACACGTCCTTATACTCCCAGGTATAACAGATCACCAAAAACACTCCAAAAACAACCAAAAACTCAAGCAAAACTTAGGAAATTCAACCTATCCGGGATTGCATTAATTAAACCTCAACTTCTAATCAATTTAGCATTCATTTAACATCATTTTGACACTTCAAAACACTGCCCAAACAGATCACACAAAAATTTCACCAAAATCACCAAATCTTGCATTTTAAGCCAAAATCAAGATTTCTATTGAAAAGCCTTTAACAAAACACAAACCAAGGATTGAGAACTTGGGAATTTCAGTAAAGAACTTGAAGTTCAGAGGAGAAGGACGTTCTTACCTCCAAACTTGAGTTTCTCCTTTTTGGAGCCAAAAAGCTTGATGAAACAACTTGCAAATTGAGAGGTTTTGTTGATGAGATGATTAGGAATCAAATGAGAGTTGAAATGAGTGATTTGAGTGACAAAATCAGAGGAGGAAATCTGGAGAGAATGTGTTTGGTTTGAGAGAAAAGATGAGAGAAAATGGTTGAGAGAAAAGTTAGTTAGATTTAGGAAAATATCTTCCCTCCACTTTTCTTTTGTTTAAAAACACTTAATTAATCATTTAATATATTTAGAAAATCTGGAGAAACTCCCATTGGGTAAATAGCTCCTTAAAGATTCAAAGTTTCAATCCTTTATAAAACTGTCACCGAACTTTCAAAAATTACATTTTGGTCACTAGCCAAAATGTCAACCTTCCGAACCTCATTTTCCAAAATTGATTTCACAGTTCACTTTTATATATTAAAACATGATTTTAGAACATTTTTCCATATTTTTAATGCAACCCGAACTAGGCTTTCCTAATTTCACCTCTTTAGATTCGAACAGCACTTAGACCAAACCGGTCAACGCCCAAAACTTCTGAGCCCAAAACCGGGGCGTTACAGGAGGGGATAAAAATATGGTAAATATTACTAAAATCCTCTAAAATCAATTTAAGAGGTTGGTTCAATCAATTTTACAAATCGAGTTTTGAAAAGTATACATTTTGGGCAGTGGCTAAAATGTAAAGATTTAAAAGTTGGGAAAAACGTGTTTTTCAAGAAGAGTCAAAATCTTAGAATCTTAAGGTTAAGGATGTGGATGTACCCAAGACAAGTTAAGGTTAGGAATGTTGATGTACCCAAGACAACTTTTCGGACTAGTTATGGTCATTATGAGTTCTCGGTGATGTCGTTTGGGTTGACGAATGCACCGACTGCATTCATGTATATGATGAATAGGGTGTTTCACGAGTTTTTGGATCATTTCGTGGTAGTGTTTATCGGTGACTTTCTCGTGTACTCGCATACCGAGGAGGATCATGATAAGCACTTGAGTATTGTGTTGCAAGTGCTGTTTGAGGATCAGCTTTATGCTAAGCTGAGCAATTGTGAGTTTTGGCTCAAGGAATTGACATTCTTTGGACATGTGGTGTCAGCTGAATGTATTCGGGTTGATCCACACAAGGTTGAGGCGGTGATGAGTTGGAAGACGCCTAAGTCACTGACGGAAGTGCGTATTTTCCTTGGGTTGGCTAGTTATTACTGAAGGTTTGTCGCCCCTTTGACCAAGTTGTATCAAAGGAATGTTCACTTCGAGTGGACGAATGTTAGGCAACATTCTTTCGAGAAGTTAAAAGAAGCTTTGAAGCAAGCTCCTATTTTAATTCAACCAGAATCAGTAAGGAGATTGTGGCTTATAGTGATGCCTCGTATGTTGGTTTGGGTTGTATGTTAATGCAAGGTGAAAAGGGTGTAGCTTATGCGTCTAGACAGTTAAAGGTGCATGAGAGCAACTATCCTACTCGTGATCTAGAGCTTTGTGCGGTGGTTTTTTCTTTGAAAGTTTGGAGTTACTACCTTTATGGTGAGAGGTGTGTGACTTATACCGACCATAAGAGTTTGAAGTATCTTATGTCGTAGAGTGAGTTGAATCTTAGGCAACGAAGGTGGTTAGAGTTGCTTAACGATTACAGTCTGACCATTAAGTATCATCCGGGAAAGGCCAATGTGGTGGCTGATGCCTGAGTAGGAAGGTAGTTGTTGAGCTGAGAGCTATGTTTGCTCGTTTAAGTATATCGTGTGATTGGTGCTTGTTAGCCGAGTTACAAGTGAAACCTTCCTTGATTCAGTTGATTAAGGAGAAGCAGTTGATGGATGATTCGTTGGTACCTCATGTCCGGGATATAGCTGATGGTAAGGTTATGAACTTCTACTTTAATGACGATGGGGTTCTATGTTTTAAAAGTTGGAAGTTGTTGCGTTGAGGCGCACTATTTTGACTGAGGCTCTTTGAACTCCTTTTGCTATGCACCCTGGTAGTACTAAGATGTATCGTGGCTTGAAGTATGAGTACTATTGGGTGGTATTGAAAAAGGATGTTGCTGATTTTGTAACCAAGTGTATGGTTTGCCAACGGGTGAAGGTTGAGCATCAATTTCCTTCCAGTTTGATACAGCCTTTGAGGATAGCGGAGTGGAAATGGGAAAGGATTATGATGGATTCCGTATCTAGGTTTCCTTTGACACCGTCGAAGAAGAACTCTGTGTGGGTAATTGTGGATCGTCTTACGAAGTGTGTACATTTTTTAGCTGTGCATAGTATGTATACGTTGGATAAGTTGGCAGAGTTGTATATTGCTCAGATTGTGCGTTTGCACGGTGTGCCCAAGTCTATGGTGTCGGATAGAGATCTGAGGTTCACAACGAGGTTTTGGGAATGTTTACATCAGGTGTTGGGTACGTGATTGAATTTCAGCACTTCATATCAACCTCAGTCGGATGGGCAGTCAGAACGGGTTGTCCAGGTGCTGGAGGATATGTTGCGATGTTGTGTGCTTGATTTTCAAGGTTCTTGGGAAAAATATCTGTCTTTGGTTCAGTTTGTCTATAATAACAGTTTTCGGGCAAGTATATGAATGGCTACGTATGAGGCCTTGTATGGGATGAAGGGTAGAACGCCTCTTTGTTGGGGCTGAAGCGGGGCAAAAGTTGTTTTCCTTACCAGATATTCTCAAAGGGAACAACTGAAAAGGTGAAGCTCATATGTGAGCGGTTAAAGGCTGCATCAGATCACCAGAAGTCTTACGGCGATTTAAAGCATAAAAAGATTGAGTTTGCGGTTGGAGATCACGTGTTCCTTAAGGTATCACCATGGAAGAAGGTGATAGGGTTCGGATGTGGAAAGCTTAGTCTGAGGGTTGTTGGACCTTAAAAGGTTGTGGAACGGGTTGGTCTTGTAGCTTATCGGTTGAGGTAGCTTCCCGAATTGGAGAGATTCAAGATGTGTTTCATGTATCTATGTTACAAAGGTATATATCGGATCCTTCGCATGTGATGCTAGTTGAGGAAGTTTAGTTGATTCCGTATTTATCCTATGATGAGGAATCATTGAGAATTTTGGATACGAGTAGCAAAGTTCTTCGTGGCAAGATGTTAGAGCTTGTGAAGGTATTGTTATGGCATTGAGGAGTTGATGAGGTTGCGTGGGAAAGTAAGGTGGATGGGTTGAGTCAGTTCAGTGCCTTTCTCCTTCATACATAATTTTGAGGATGAAATTTCCTAAGTGGGGGAGAGTTTTAACGCCCCGGTTGTGGGTTTATATGTTTTGGCAAGTCGGGTTGGGCCGACGGAACCGGTGTCGGTTGTTCGAACCGTTAAAAGGTGGTTTAGGGAAATCAAGGTTTAGGAGGGGATAAAAATATGGTAAAAATTCCTAAAATCCTCTAAAATTATACTTAAGAGGTTGGTTCAATCAATTTTACAAATCGGGTTTTCAAAAGTATACATTTTGGGCAGTGACTAAAATGTAAAGATTTAAAAGTTGGGGAAAATGTGTTTTTCAAGAAGAGTCAAAATCTTAGAATCTTTAGGGAGCTACTTGGCAATAATGTCTTTTCCCTAATTTGGCATGTGTTTTAAATATTTATAAAATAATTAAAAATGTTTTAATTAATTAAAGGAAAGTTAGTTAATCGGTTAACGAAATTTTTGACGAGCTTTTCATTTCTTCCTTTCACTTCAGCCAAACACTCTCTCTTTCCTCTCAATTTTCTAGAAATCCTTTTTCTCTAAAATTCTCTTTTGATTCCTGTCTTTTCCTTATTGATTTCTTCCATTTTCCTTCAAGTTTCATCAAGCAAATCTTGTCAAATTAGAGGAGAATCAAGTATTTGAGGTAATTTTCGTGCTAACCCTCTAATCTAGGTTCTTTAATGAAATTCCAAAGATATTTGACTCTTTAATACTGATTTTGATTGATGTTTTATTGTTGGATTGATAAACTCTTGAAATCTTGATTGAAAAAATGTATTTTAATGTGATTTTCGGAGATTGATTTAAATGGATGGTTTGATATTGTTTCTAAATGAGTTTTGAAAGGTTTTTGGTGTTGATGTGGAGTCTTAATCATATACATCCCGAAATCTTTGTGATCCTTAGTTTTTGAAGGGCTTTTGGGTGAGTGTTTGAGGTGTTCTTGAGGAATCCGAGTTACTAGAGGTATAAGGATGGTTTTAGGTTGTTTTTGGATGTTGGTTAATGCCTAAAATGTGTTGGTGGTGTTGGGTAATGGCTGAGCTGAGGTTAGAGGTCAATCGATTGAGTTTTTGGTTGCTTCAGATGGGTGTTTCAGTGCTTTCGATCAAGGCTGCGGGATTTCTTTTGAGTGCTGGAGTTTTGGATGCATTATAATTCATTGAACCCATGTTTTAATGTGTTGGAAACATGGGATAATATTCCGGAATCAAACGAAGTGATTTTGGAGGCTTCAGACGATCGAATGTTGCGTCGGCAAGCATTGTTTCTCATGTTGGTGAGTGGAACTTGGTTTTCCAGCGTGGAAACGTTTTAGAAAAGGTTTTGGGAACTTAGTAAGAGCTTGAAACGCTTTACTAAGTTCATAAGTAAGTAAAGTGAATTTCTCTCTCAGATTTGTGCTGGTTTTGAACCTTTGATTCACTTGGTTATAATTGCATTCACCTATAGTTTTAAAGCATGTTTTGAATATGTGAAATGAGGTTGATGATGCCATGTGGTTTAAGGATGCAGTATGTGATCCTTGTATGCATGTGTTGATGCATGAGGTTTGAAGCATGGTTTCATCTTTGATTTATGGCTTATCATGAATGCTGTGTAAAAATAGTGAGATATGCATGTGATATGGATTATATTGGCATGTGATGTTGTATAACATGTTTTATAAATGAAATCGGATACAGTTAGCCGGCTAAAGGATTGAGTGGACTATAAACAAGTCGCCTTGAATGTTGAGGGGTGTGATTTTACCGGATACTCCATCCAAGTACCCTAACAATTGAGGATTGTTTAAGGTTGCAAAGGTTGAGGGTAGCTCTCGGGTGCGAACCTTGTGTGTGTCCCGTTTCTCATTAGTGGATTATACATCTACCAATGAGTGGTGTTGATGGGTTGTGATTGTATCGAATACTCCACCACGGGTGTCACAATGATGGAGGGTCGCTCTCGTGTGTGAACCTTAAAATGCCGGTAGAGAGTATAAAGGGTGTGGGACAACCCTTGGTAATTTGTGTATCCGATATATGTTTTTGAGATTGTTGTTTATCACTTGTGAGCCAATATAATGAAATGGAACATTGTGGAAAATGTTGTTAATGCATAATTTGAAAGATGCGTGTTTTGGTTTAAGCTTAGCATAAAGGTGATTATGCTTGGAAGGCTAGTGTTATGAGTATCAATGGTTTAATTGCTGGATTTATATGTATCATGCTACAATATGCCTATTACAATGGTTTTGTGGATAAAGTGCATGTTTTGTCAATGGAAGCTTGATGGTTTTGAAAAGAGTGAAAAATTGTTTCGTGCATTGATGATGTTTTTGTTTTGAGCAATCCTCACTAAGCTTGTATGCTTATGCTCTCTTTGTTCATCAATGCAGTCAATTTAAACTTTGGAGGCAAAACTTGCAAGGGGGTCGATGGAAGACTTTGATTGAAGGTAAGCTTTGGTTTTGGACTAGTGTAATAAACGCAATGGGGGTGTACAATGCTTTGAATGTTTTTAGTTTGGTATTTTCTTGATTTGTGCAAGTTTGAGATGCATATTTGGACTTGTAAATGGCCTTTAAACTTTATTTGTGCTTGAATTTGGACTTATGGTCCTTTGGTGTTTTTAACTATTAGGAAGCATGTGTCTAGAAGTCAGAATTGATGATGATGATGTTTTGATGATTTCCTTGTCTTGTACTTTTGAGTAATGATGTCTACTTGAGTGCAAGCATGTCTAATTATATGTTGGAATGGTCTGAATTGGTCGTTGAGGTTCAAAATCTGCATTTCAAGCTTTTGCAGACTAAAGTGTATCGATACACCTCAGAGTGTATCGATACAGACTCCTTGATTGTAAGGGGCGCGCTGGTACATGGGGTCGTATCGATACCCTCTTTAGTCACTGGACGAGGGCGTACCGAAACGGTACCTCAGTGTATTGATACAGTCTAGTGATGGAAAGCCTAGGAAGTCTAACTGTCGAGGGCGTATCGATAACCTACCTAAGGGTACCGATACGCGGGTCGTTAATTTGGTTAAACCTCACTTTGAATGTTAAGTTTTCATATGTTTTGATCCATATCTGCCTTGTATATGATTAGCTGTGTTGTAAGGGTTATTATGAGCTGATATTTCACCGAGAAGCATGTGGGGAATCTAATTATAGATTGGTAACTTGAATTTGGAAAAGGAACATATATTAATCAAGTTTACAAAATGGTCCTTAAACTTTAATCGGCTTTAACCGATGGGCGATTGTGTTGATGTTTTATCCGCTGCTTGTGTACGTACACATAGGAACCTAAGTTGCATCTAGATAAGATAAAAAGAAAAAAAGGTCGTTTATTGAGGTAAACCTTCCTGGTTTACGCCAATACTCCCCGTGTGATCCGTTCGGTTCGGTCTATCGGCCAGGCCGGGTCGAGGGGGTTACATCTGAAACTAATGAAGCTCACATTGACGAGCTTGCTACCGGCTCCTCGACGCATGGCGAGGAGGTTAGAGGAGGAAATCCTCAGAACCCACTGCAACTACAGGACCCTCATGTTCAGGATACCGAGCATGCAGTACCTACCGCTCAAGGTGAGTGTTACAAGAACGTGGCCGACATGTTCAGGCAATTTATGACTGCTATGATGGTCGAACAAGTCGTGCAACCCATCGCTCGTGTTGTTCAACACACTTTGGCACATATTGATAAGCTCTCACAGTATCGAGCTTATACATTTACTGGACAAGCTGACGACAACCCTAAAGTTGCCGAATATTAGCTGGATAACACCTTGTGGATTTTGGATAAGCAACTTTAGTGCTCGGATGAGCACAAGCTCGAGTGTGCTATCGCGTTATTGGCTGATGAGGCGCTTCACTTGGGAGTTCTTCCTTAGGGAATTCTGCAAGAAATATATCAGAGAGTTTTACCTTGCTGAAAGGCGAAGCATCTTCCTTCACCTCAAACAAGGCGGATGACAAATCGAACATTACATACATGATTTCTGCAAGTACTGTAGATATGGTGCTTAGTACATTAAGAAGGAGGAAGAAAAGTGTTGGGTGTTTATTGCATGGCTCAACGATGAACTACACCCTATGTTTACTGCACTCAGCATATCTGATTTTGAAGATCTTGTGAATTGAGTAAAGGCCACTGAAGCGACAAAGAAAGCTCAACGAGCAAGCGGGTCGAGAAAGTCTGAGAAGATGTTCAGGGATGATTCTCGACCTCTGAGATGGAAAAAGAAAGGGAGATATCAACGTCCTAAACAGAATATATATTAAAAGCCCTCCCGTTCCGGAAAAATTGAGAGACCTCAGTTTGTGACACAGTCTTTTGCTAAAGCAGCGTCCTTTGATAGCACTGGAGGTTCAAATTGAGGAAACCAGAATTCACTTTGCAATTATTGTCAGAATAGGCGTCTGGCGGGTCAATGTCGTAAGTAGATTGGATCATGTTACTACTATGGTGAGAAGGGTCACTTTATTCGTGACTGCCCTTTGAATGCAACCAAATCTGTAGTCACACCGACTACCGCTGCTTCTCCTGCTCAATCATTTCGAGGTAAAGGATCGAAGCAATGATCATTGGGAACATATGGACGGTCGAGTGGTCCAGGGAAACCCTTTAATAAGAAAGATTCAAAACCCCCTGCCCAAATGTATCATGTGAGGAGCAGAGAAGAAGAGGATGAACCTGATGTCATTGCAGGTACCATCCAACTATATTCACATTCTTTATACACATTGATAGACCCTGGTTCTACTCATTCTTTTATAAGTACAATTGTAGTTGAGAAGTATAATATGTCTTTCCGAACCTATAGCATCTAGAATTTCTGTAACCAATCCCTTAGGAGATTGCGTCACCGTAAGGGTAGTGTGTAAGAACTTCCCCTTAATGATCCAATGGATTCATTTTTTGGACAATTTGTTGGCTTTACCGATCCATGAATTCATTGTTATTCTAGGCTTAGATTGGCTTAGTGAGCATCAAGCCTGGTTAGATTATTGTAAGAGAAAATTATACATTCGAGGATTGTGTAAGGAAAGTGTTGTACTGATGAATGCGAAGAATCCATCACTGTATGCTTTGACATTGGAAACCAAAGGTGAATCACAATTGCAAGACATTGACACAGTGTGTGAGTTTCCCGATGTCTTCCTTGGTGAACTTTCGGGATTTCCCCCAACTCGTGAAGTGGAGTTTGGCATCGAGGTGCAACCTGGGACTGCTCCAGTTTCCATTGCACCGTATCGTATGGAAGCTGTGGAATTAAAAGAATTAGAGGCTCAGAATCAAGAATTGTTAAGGAAATGTTTTATTCAACCGAGCTCTTCGCCTTGGGGAGCTCCGGTTCTTTTTGTTAAGAAGAAGGATGGTTCTATGAGATTGTGTATTGACTACCGACAATTGAATAAAGTAACCATCAAGAATAAATATCAATTTCCTAGAATAGACGACATGTTCGATCAACTAAAGGATGTCTCAGTGTTTTCCAAGATCGATTTAACGTCGGGCTATTATAAAATGAGAGTTAAGGAGTGTGATGTACTGAAGACTGCCTTCCGTACGAGATATGGGCACAACGAATTCTTGGTGATGCCCTTTGGGTTAACCAATGCACTGAAAACTTTCATAGAATTGATGAATCGGGTCTTTCGACCCTATCTCGACAAGTTCTCTAAGGGTGAGTTTTGGCTCACCGAAGAAAATTCAAGCTATTGAAGATTGGAACCCACCGAAGAACATTGGTGAAGTCAGAAGTTTCCTTGGGCTTGCTGGCTATTATCATAGATTTATAAAAGGATTTTCTATGATAGCCGCTCCATTAACCAATTTATTGAGGAAAGAAACTCCTTTTATTTGGAAGGAGGTCCAACAACGACGTTTGATCAGTTGAAACAAGTATTTGACTCATCCACCAGTCCTGACCCAACCGAGTCCGAAAAAGACTATACAATTTATAGTGATGCATCACATCTCGGTTTAGGATGTGTATTGATGCAAGAAGGCAAAGTTATCGCTTATGCTTCGAGACAACTTAAGCCAAACGAAATGAATTATTCCACCCACGACCTTGAATTGGCTGCAGTTGTCTTTGCATTGAAAATCTTGATACATTACCTCTACGGAGAAAAATGTTACCTCTTCGCCGACCATAAAAGCCTTAATTATCTATTTACTAAAAAAAAATTGAGTCTTCGGCATCGGAGGTGGATGGAACTCCTTAAGGATTACGATTTGGTCATTGATTACTATCCAGGAAAGGCCAATGTTGTAGCTGATGCACTCAGCCGCAAACCTTTGTTTGGTAAGCATTGAAAATAAATTTGGTGTTATATGTATTATGTAGTACATTAACTCATTGTAATATTGTTATATTGTAGCCCCTCGGGCAATTAACGCTCACTTCTGACTTCAGAAGCATCGTTGTCTTGTAGCTGAACTTCAAGTTCAGTCTACCATCGTTTCACAAATCAAGTGTTCGCAAGAGCAAGATCCTGAGCTTCAATCCATTGTCTCTAAGCTATCGGACAACCACGACTTCTGAATTAATTCTAAAAGACTCTTGTATTTTCATTACCGGGTCTGTGTACCTAATGATGAATCTCTTCGCACCGATTTTCTCATGAAGGTCATTCGAGTTCTTTTTTCTGTTCACCCTATGTCTGTAAAGATGTACAAGGACATACATGAACATTATTGGTGGCCAGGCATGAAGTAAGCCATATTCGATTACATTTCCAACTGTCTTACATGTAACTGTGTTAAGGCAGAACATTGTGCTCCTATCGGATTATTGCAGCCCATCGATCCACCGAAATGCAAATGGGAAAAGATCACTATGGATTTTGTTAGTGGTCTACCGTTAACTCCCACAAAGCATGATGCCATATGGGTCATTGTAGATCGTTCCGCGAAATAAGCTCATTTTATACCAGTTAGAATGGACTACGGTCTCCCTAAATTAACTGACTTGTGTATCAAAGATGTAATCTGACTCCACGGAGTACATAAGTCCATTATCTCCGATCGACTTCCTCGATTTGCATCTCCGTTTTGGAAACCTTACAAGGAGCTTTGGGCACCAGAGTTAATCTGAGTACAACCTTTCACCCTCAGTTTGACGGCCAGTCAAAAAGGGTAATCCAAGTAATATATCGAAAACTTGTCCATTGAACACTTAGAAATTTGCATTGTTATTGAACCTTCCTATTCAGATCTTGGAAGAAATGCTTCAAGCATGCATTATTGACTTTGGAGGAACATGGGAGAAGTCTCTACCCCTTGTTGAATTTGCCTACAATAATAGTTACCAAGCTTCAATCGAAATGGCACCGTATGAAGACCGTGGTAGAAGGTTTAAGGTTTGCAAGAAGGGAGCATGGAGTCCCCGATTCATTGGACCCTTTGAAGTCATTGAATGAGTTGGCCCAGTGGCATATCGGCTATTGCTACCCTCTAAATTGAGAAAAATCCATGATGGTTTTCATGTATCGATGCTTCGGAAGTATCGTTCTGATCCTTCGCACATAGTGGAACCTGAATCTGTAGAACTTCGACCAAATCTATCCTACGAGGAGGAACCGGTTCAAATTCTTGCTAGAGAAGTCAAGAGGATTCACAACAAAGTTGTATCGTTAGTTAAAGTGCTCTAGAGGAGCCACACCATTGAGGAAGCCATTTGGGAACCTGAAGAGATCATGAAACAACTATATCCACATCTTTTCGGTGCAAGTAAAATTTGAGCACAAATTTTTCTTAAGGGGGGGGGGGAGAGTTGTAACACCCCAAAATCCGGTCTAATCAGAATTGGGTTCCGGTGGTCGAATGAAAAATTGCATCGATGAAGTCTAAATATAGAATTGGCTAGCTAATTATTGATATCAGATTCTAATTGAGCTACTATGTTGTCATCGGACTTTGTCGAATAATATTGAAAACTATATGGTGACTAAATTGAAGAATATGCAAGTTGGAGAGCATAACCATAATATGATGAGAGTTGAGGGACTAATCTTGCGATTAGCCCCTCGTTAATTAACTCGCACCCACATGGGATAGTCTGAGAGCTTTCGTTTAATTGAAGGAAAGATAAACTGTAATTCCCTTGTTTTGGTCCTAGGTGTTTTGCGTTCCGGGTTAGTCCGGTGGAACCGAAGGTTGGCGGTTCGAGTCGTTAAAAGGTGGTTTAGGGAAATCAAGGTTTGGGATGAGCTAAAAATATGATAAAAATTCATAAAATCCTTCAAAATTATATTTAAGAGGTTGGTTAAATAAATTTTGCAAAACGGGTTTTGGAAAATATACATTTTGGGCGGTGACCAAAATGTAATGTTTTAAAACTGTGAAAAAAGAGTGTTTTTCGAAAAAAGAGTCAAAGTCTTAGAATCTTTAGGGAGCTATTCGGAAATTAAGCCACTTCTCTAATTTGGCATATGTTTTAAAAGGTTTATTAAATAATTAAAAAGGCTTTTATTAATTTAATAAAAATGTAGTTAATTTAGTTAAGGAAATTGACGGTCATTTCATTTTCTTCATTTCTCTTCAGCCAAACACTATCCATTTTCTCTCAATTTCCAGATTTCATTCACTTTCATTTCCACTCTTGATTTCCAACTTATCCTTGGTGATTTCTCTCAAATTTCTTCAAGATTCTTAAAAGCTAAAGTTGCTAAATTGGAAGAATAGCAAGGATTGGAGGTAAAATCCGTGCTAACTCTCTAATCAATGTTCTTTAATGAAATTCCCAAGATATTTGACTCTTTATCTATGTTGGAAAAGAATACTAAAATGTGGTTTTTAGAGTTGTGTTGATTTGGTTTGTTTGAGGTGATTTCTAAATGAGTTTTGAAAGGTTAATGATGCTGAAATATAGCCTAAATCATATTAATCCAAAAATCCTTGAGATCTTCGGTTTTTAAGGTGGTTTTGATTGGGTTTTTGGGGTGTTATGTGAGATCTATGTTGTTGGAGGTATACAGATGGTTTTAGGTTGTTTTTGAATGTTGATTTGTACTTAAAATGTGTTGGATGTGTTAGTAGATGGCTAGGCTGAGTTTATAGATCAATCGATTGAGTTTTCGATTGTATCGATTGGGTAAATTAATGTTTTGGAGCAGGGCTGCAAGTTTCCTTTTGAGTGCTGGTGTTTTGGATGCATTTGAATGCATGGAACCTCTGTTTTAATGTGTTGAAAATAGGGGTTAGTGTGCTGGAATCAAACGAAGTGATTTTGGAGGCTTTAGACGATCTATAGTTGCGTCGGCAAGTGTGGTTTCGCAAGTCAGTGAGTGGAACTTGGTTTTCCAGCATGGAAATGTTTTATAAAAGGTTTTGGGAACTTAATAAGAGCTTGAAATGCTTTACTATGTTCGGAAGTAAATAAAGTGAATTTCACTCTCGGATTGTGCTATTATGGGATTTTGAATGCACTTGTTTTAATAGCATTTACCTACTATTTTAAAGCATGTTTTGAGTATATGAAACGTGGTTGATGGTGCCATATGATTTAAGGATGCACTAGGTAAGTGATCCTCGTATGCATGTGTTGATGCATGAGTTTGAAGCATGGTTTAATGCTTATGATATGGACTTTTATAAATGCTTTGTAAAAACAGTGAGGTGTGCATGAAATGTGGATTATATTGGCAAGTGATGTTGTATAAAGTGTTTTGGTAAATGAAATCGGATATAGTAAGTGTAACCCCCTTAGCCCGGCCTAGACGCTTGACCCGGACTATGAAGACTACACGGGGAAAACCAAAGTAAACCCGAAAGTCAACCTTGATTAACGACCATTTTTCTTTTTATCTTTTCTAGATGCTCATTATTAGCCTGTATGATTAGCAATTCATTTCAGCAGAAGCAACACATCGAACGGAACTCGAACAGGGATTCAATTGCATAGAAACGTCTTTTAGGAACTAAAACATAAATTTCTAGAATTATAAGGACCAAACAAGTTTTAATGTTACCAATCCATAATTAATCATATAACATGCCGTCAGGTCAAATTTCACCTCAAATGGATCATTCAAACTCATTAATTTAAGCAACCAAAACTCGGGGACCAAAATGTAAGAAATAAAAACCTGAAACTGTTCAAACTCAACGGTCAGGCGTTTCGATACGGATGGCCCTGTACCGAAACGTCATTTTGAAACATGGTTGACCGTTTCGATACTCGGGTGTGTTCCAAGACCCGTATCGAAACACCCCCTTCCAATAGCAAAATCATTTCGATACGCCCCTACCCGTTCCGAAACCTCTTAGCGATTTCAGGTCTCTGTTCCGAAATAGACAAGGGCGTTCCGATTCGCCTTGCCCTGCAACAACAGATTTTGCTGGTTTTTCATATATTTTCTCATTCAAAACATTCCCAAAACATATAACAACATGCATACAACATAGATACATACCAAAGATCATCATTTTGAGGCATTAGCTACGACATGGCATCCATCATGCAAACATGGATACTAAAGCCATGCTTCATAGTCCACCAAAGCCATAACAAGCTAAAACCAACAATCACATCCAAAACAAACCATAATGGCCATTTACAACTCAAGGATAAACCACCAAACATGCTCAAAGCAAAGGGAAACTTCCTCAACCATTCAAATGTATAAATCTCACCCATTGCCTCTTATTACACCGAAATAAAGCCACATACTTTGCAAGGTTAAAAGCATGGATTCCTCTTGCTTACTTGCTGCCTTGAAAACCTAGTTTTCTCCATTGATGAAACAAAAGAGCGTAAGCATAAAGCTTAGTGATGATCGCTAAACAACATTCATCAATGCATGTCACATAACTTGTAAAACCACCACTTTACAACACATGCCCTTTTCATAAAACATGTCTTTTCAAGACATCAATGCACTTTATAAACACATGCTCATATGCATCATTTTAAAACAGCAAATAAACATTTGCTCATGTTTCACCAATCATCTCATGCATTCTTGCATCATTTACAAGCATCTCATGCTTCACATTATTCCTTTACATTATATAGGCTCGCAAGTGATAATCTATAAACCATTTCAACACATGACACAATCGGATACGCGGATTACAAGCGTTGTCCCACTCGCTTCATACATACTAATAGACTACCCAAGGTGGAGATCAATGGCACAATCAAAACTCCTCAACACCAATGATGGAGATTAATGGCACAATCACAACCCCTCAACATCACTCATCGGTAGTTTTATAATTCCACTAGCGAGAGTACGAGACACATACACAAGACTCACACAAGGGACTAAACCATCTACTGTTGTGGTCTCAACGTCAATCGTTAGGGGTACTTGGATGGAGATTACGGCACAATCCCAACCCCTCAACATCCAAGGCGACTTTATTCACGGTGCACCCAATCCTATAGCCGACTAACTATATTCGATTAACATAACCAAAAACCATTTACATCACTTGCCAATATAATCATTTAACCACATTAATTCACTGTTTTACAAGCATAACCACAATGCCATTTCTACAAGCAAAACATGCTTACATCATATGCATTCAACAAATAAAAACCAAGGATCACTTACCTAGTGCATCCTTAACATAATGGCATTTAAAATTCAGCAACATTCATGCTTAAAACATGCTTTAAAACAGTAAACAAATCCACACTTAACTCAAGTGCATTTTCATCAAACATAGATCATCTCCAAGAGAGGAATTTCCGAAACACTTACTCTTGAGCTTAGCTAAGTGTATCAAACTTACACTAAGCTCCCAAGATCACTCTCAAGGAGTTACAAAGCAGGAAATTGCATTTCCACTCACCGATACGCGAAGCCTTGCTCGCCGATACGAAAATTACTCTTTCGGAACCTCCAACAACACCTCGTTTGCTTCCGAATCAAGTTCCGTTGTTATCACATCATCAACACAGAGATCAAAATGCATTAAAATGCATTCCAACACCAGTAACAATTCAGAAACTCGTTGCTCACCCAAACTACACCAAAACACCCATCCAAAACAATCGAAAACTCAATCGATTGTTTCATAAACCAAGCCCAGCCAACATACATCAATTCCAACCCAAAATAAACATCAAAACACATATAACAAACAACCTAACCCAACCTTATACCTCCAGTAATCAAAATTCCACCATTTCACCTCAAAAACCCACTTAAAACAACCAAGGAACTCAAGGATCTCAAGGATTTTGGGATCTATGTTAGCAACACTTCATTTTAACATATAAATCAACTTAAAACTCAATTAAAATCAACACAAAACAGAGCTTAACTCCTCAAGTCCGAAAATTAAGATTTCAACCACAATTTCACAAGATTTTGATCTCCAATCAACATTATAATGAAAAAAATTATTATTTAGAAGCCAAATGTGTTGGGAATTTCAATAAAGAACTTATATTAGAGGTTGAGAACGGGATTTGCCTCCAATCCTTGCTTCCCTCAATGAATTACATGTTTTCCTTAGCAAAAACATGAGGAACTAGGAAAGATTTCTTGAAAATGATTTAGGAAATGTTGACAGAGTTTTTGGGAGAAAAAATTCTGGAGAAAGATGAGTGAATTAGTTGTTCGGCTGAAAATGAGAAGGAGTTGGTAGTTATGTAATTGAAAATCTCATTAACTACCTTTTAATTACTTAATATAAATCCAATTAAAGTCATTTAATTAAAAACCTTTTAAAACACATGTCATATTGAGGAAAGGTCAAATTGACTTAAAGCCCCCTGAAGATTCTATGATTTTGGCCCCTACATAAAAAATCACATTTTACCCAGTTTTGAAACTTTACAATTTGGCCAATACTCAAAATGTCCCATTTCCAAAATCCCTTTTGTAAAATTGACTTGACCAACCTCTTAAACATATTTTTAGAGGATTTTAGCAATTTTTACCACATTTATATCCTATCTCGATCCTTGATTTCCTTAAATCACCTTACGCAATTCGAACCGTTCTCGACTTGTCCATTCCGATGTCCAAAACATCTAGGCCCAAAACCAGGGCTTACAACTCTCCCCCATTTAGGAAATTTCGTCCTCGAAATTTTACCTAATGGAAAGAGATGTGGAAACTGCTTCAGAATGTCCGCTTTGCTTTCCCACGTGTCCTCCTCTACTCCTCGGTGTCGCCACAACACCTTCACAAGCTCTATCGTCTTGCCATGAAGAACTTTGTTATTCACATCTAGAACCTTCACTGGTTCCTCATCATACGACAGATCCGGATTCAACTCTATCTCCTCAACAAGAATCACATGCGATGGATCCGATCTGTACCTTCGTAACATAGAGACATGAAACACATCATGAATCTTATCCAACTCTGCATGCAATCTCAACTGATATGCCACAGGACCAAACGCTCCACAATCTCATAAGGTCCAATGAATCTTGGGCTAAGCTTACCCTTATGCCCAAATCTCATCACATTCTTCCAAGGTGACACCTTCAAAAACACACATTCGCCAACCGCGAACTCAATCTCCATACGCTTCAAGTCCGTGTAAGACTTTTTCCTATCCGATGCTACCTTTAAACGCTCACAAATGAGCTTCACCTTCTCGGTGGTTCCCTTTAGCATAGCTGGCATCGAAATCAACTTTTGCCTAGCTTCTGCCCAACAGAGAGGGGTTCTACATCTTCTCTCATAGAAAGCCTCGTATAGAGCCATTTGAATACTTGCCTGATAACTGTTATTATACTCAAACTCAACCAACGGCAAGTGCTTCTCCCAAGAACCCTAAAATTCTATCACACAACGTCTCAACATGTCCTCAAGCACTTGAATCACACGTTCTGACTGACCATCCGTCTGAGGATGATAAGAAGTATTGAAATTCAACCGTGTACCCAAGGCTTGATGTAAACATCCCCAAAATCTTGTTGTAAACCTCGGATCTCTATCCGACACAATGGACTTTGGCACATCGTGCAACTGCACAATTTCAGCTATGTACAGTTCAGCCAACTTATCCAAGGTATACATAGTATGTACAGGCAGAAAATGTGCACACTTCGTGAGCCGATCTACAATCACCCAAACTGAATTTTTCTTTGCTGGCGACAAAGGCAATCGAGACACAAAATCCATGGTGATTCGCTCCCACTTCCATTCTTGAATTCTCAAAGGTTGCTGCAACCTGGAAGGAACCTGATGTTCAGCCTTCACTCGCTAACACACCATGCACTTACTAACGAACTCAGCCACGTCCTTTTTCAACCCCACCCAGTAGTACTCATCTTTCAAATCACGATACATCTGTGTACTACCTGGGTGCATAGAAAAAGGGCTATTATGAGCTTCAGACATAATAGTGCGCCTCAACTCAACATCATCCGACACCACTAGTCGACTCCCAAAGCACAGAACACCATCATCACTAAAGCTGAAATCCGAAGGTCTACCCTTCGCAATGTCCTGAACATGCAAAACAAGAGATGGTTTCATAGATGGTTTCACTTGCAATTCTGCAATAAGACCACCATCACGCGATATGCTCAAGCGAGCAAACATCGCCTTCAAATCTACAGCCACTTTCCGGCTAAAAGCCTCGGCCACAACATTAGCCTTGCTCGGGTGATACTCAATCGTCAGATCATAATCTTTAAACAACTCAACCCAACGATGCTGCCTAAGATTCAACTCCTTTTGAGACATAAGATACTTCAAGCTCTTATGATCTGTAAACACAACACACTTCTCACCGTACAGGTAATGCCTCCAAATCATCAAGCCAAGCACCACAGCTGCAAGCTCAAGATCATGAGTAGGGTAGTTGCGCTCATGCACCTTCAACTTCCTAGATGCATAGGCCACAACCTTACCTTCCTGCATCAACACGCAGCCCAAACCAACAATGGACGCATCACTGTAGACCACAAACTCCTTACCAGACTCAGGTTGAATCAGAACAGGAGCTTGTGTCAGAGCTTCTTTCAATTTCTCGAAAGCTTGTTGTCTCGCATCAGTCCACTCAAAGCGAATATTCTTCTGCAATAACTTGGCCAAGGTGTTGTTAACTTCGAGAAACCCTCGACAAACCTACGGTAATACCCAGCTAGACCAAGGAAACTTCGCACCTTCGTAACTAAATTAGGTACATTCCAACTCATCACAACCTCTACCTTGTGTGGATCAACGCGAACACCATCAACTGACACAACATGTCCAAGGATTACCACCTCCCTAAGCCAAAACTCACACTTACTTAGCTTAGCATACAACTGATTTTCCAATAACGCTTGCAAAACAATTCTCAAGTGTCTATCATGATCCTCCACTATACGTGAATACACAAGGATATCATTGATGAACACCACCGCAAACTGATCCAAGAATTAATGGAACACACGATTCATCATGTCCATGAAAGCAGCAGACGCGTTGGTCAAACCAAACAGCGTCACCAAGAATTCATAATGTCTGTACCTCGTCCGAAAAGCTGTTTTAGATACGTCCACATCCTTCACCTTCAGCTAATAATACTCCGATCTCAAATCTATCTTAGAAAACAATGAGGCTCCCCAAAATTGATCAAAGAGATCATCAATTCTAGGCAAGGGGTACTTGTTCTTGATCGTCAACTTGTTCAGTTGCCAATAATATATGCACATCCGCATTGTCCCATCCTTCTTCTTTACAAACAAGACTAGTGCACCCCAAGGTGACACACTCGTCCAGATGAACCCTCGATCCAACAACTCCTGCAAATGTGTTTTCAACTCTTTCAGCTCCTTAGGTGCCATGCGATAAGGAGCAATGAACACTGGATCGTATTCTCGTACAACTCAATACCAAACTCCACTTCCCTGTTCGGTGGCAATCCAGGCAATTCTTCTGGAAAGACACCCAGAAAATCACGAACAGTTTGGATGTCCTGCACTCGCACATCCTTGGTGTCAGGATTCATCACATAGGCAAGGTAAGCCTCACAACCCAACCTCATCATACGGTTTGCTTCCAAAGTTGAAATCACATTCGACAAGAATTTCACATTCTCGCCTACTACCACTACTTCATAATCATCGGCCAGCTTTAAGGTGACTCGTTTGACATCAAAGTCAACCACCGCCCTATGCTCTGACAACCAATCCATGCCAAGGATTACATCAAATTCGTAGAAAGGTAACTCCATCAAATCCACAAGAAAAACATGTCCTTGCACAGATAAAGGGCATCTCTTATACAACTTCCTAGTGACTACAGTCTCACCAAAAGAACTAGTCACTTGCATTCCTACTTCAAGCAACTCAACATGTATATCAAGCAAATGTGCATGCTCACTCAAGATATAAGAATGCGTGGATCCAGAATCAATCAAAGCCGGCAAAGATAAAGATTGAAGAACAAAGGTACCTGTGATGACATTAGTATCATTGCGCTCCTCACGCTGACCGTAAACCCTCGCTGGTCCACCTCCCTCAGGTCAAACGGCTACTACATGAGCAATACCCCACTGCCCCTCGTCTCTCCTCTGAAAGTTTCCACAGCCACGTCCACGGCCTCTCGGAGGTGCAGCTACCACAGGAGAACGTCCTTGGCCTCCACCAGCCAACAAAGGACACTCCCTTCTCATGTGATCCGCCGAACCACAATTCCAACATGAATTTCCTATCACCACCACAGGAGACTGAACCACACTAGCCGCCCGAGGACAATCTCGCCTCAAATGGTCCATCGAACCACATGTGTAACATGTATATTGCTCAGATCTCACACGACCTCCCTGAGCCTGACCACCTCGACCTAGAAAACCACGCCTCCCCTCAGGCTGATGTCTCCTATCTCGAACTCTTTTGTTCCATCCACCCCCAGAACTGTACTCAGCTACTCTCTTCCCAGAGCTAGAACCAAAAGCTCGAGATGACAATCCCAAGTTCTGCTCGATGTCTTTGGCTCGACACACAAGCACATCGAAATCAGTATAGTCTACAGCCAGCATATACGTATTAACTTCTTGTACTAGCCCGTACAGGAAGCGATCACATCGGTGCCTCTCACTACGTACCAACTTAGGAGCATACTGGCTCAAGCGTACGAATTGGACCTCGTACTCAGCCACAGAAAGGTTGCCCTGAACAAGCGACATGAACTCACGATTCTTCTCGTCCAAGTATCTCACCCCTAGATACTTCCTATTGAAGGCACCTCTAAAAAACTCCCAATCAACCTCATTGGGTTATATACCAGCAGTGGTAGTCGTCCACCAGTTGTAGGTATCGCCTTGCAAAAAAGATATTGCGCATCCCAGCTTGCGCACATCATTACAGCCCATCTGATCTAGGATACGGATCGTACTCGCTAACCAAGCCTCAGACAACTCAGGAGACATACCATAAAACTTTACAGCTCCTAAGCTCCTCAACCTCTCTAAAGGTAAGCCTGCCTTCCCAGCTGCAGGGGCTTGTACATGCACTCCGGCAACAGCAGCATGAAACGTTTCGGTGATCGCCTGAACTAGTGGCGCCGAATCACTCAAACCAGGACCAACAGTCCTTGCTGCACCTGCTCCCCACCTCTAGGTGGTGGCGGAGGAAGTAGATTTCCACCAGGAGGGACATCAGCCCCTTGTTCACCCTGGTCACCCTGCTCAGCAGCAGGAACTATCATATTCGACCTCAGTTCTCTTCTTGGACCCATAGTGCTATTTTAAACAATGCATAACAATAAAACAAGTCAAACCATTTAGGCTAACTGCAAGCAAGAATCCAAGGTCACAAAACATCTGATTAGTGTAATAAGGCAATGGGCACCCCAATTTCCCTCAACATAGCATAGCATAGCATAGCATACATGAAACATCATGCTCAACATGCTTTTCATCATCCAAATTCAGCACATAACAACATTACACCATCGTCACGCAATCATATCCATTCCACATGCAATTAACAAAAATCAAGCATGGCATAAGCTTCAAAATTCAACCAATTGCATGCTTTTCACAAAACATACATTAACACACATCAATTACTCATACCAACATCCCCAATTCTTTCGTAACCTGGCTCTGATACCAACAAATATAACCCCCTTAGCTCGGCCTACACGCTTGACCCGGATTACGAAGATTACACGGGGAAAACCAAAGTCAACCCAAAAGTCAACCTTGATTAACGACCTTTTTTCTTTTTATCTTTTCTAGATGCTCATTATTATCCTATATGATTAGCAATTCATTTTAGTGGAAGCGACACAGCGAACGAAACTCGAACAGGGATTCAATTGCATAGAAACATCTTTTAGGGACAAAAATGTAAATTTCCAGAATTATAAGGACCAAACAAGTTTTAATGTTACCAATCAATAATTAATCATATAACGTGCCCTCAGGTCAAATTTCACCTTAAATAGATCATTCAAACTCATTAATTTAAACAACCAAAACTCAGGGACAAAAATGTAAGAAACAGAAACCTGAAACAGTTAAAATTCAAACTCAACGGTCAGGCGTTTCAATACTGATGGCCCTGTATTGAAACAGTCGTTTCGAAACATGGTTGACCATTTCGATACTCAGGTGCGTTCTGAGACCCGTATCGAAACATCCCCTTCTAGTAGCAAAATCGTTCTGATACGCCCCTACCAATTCTGAAACCTCTTAGCCATTTCAGGCCTCTATTTCGAAACAGACAAGGGCGTTCCGATACGGCTTGCCCTGCAACATAAGATTTTGCTGGTTTTTCACATCGTTTCTCATTCAAAACATTCCTGAAATATATCACAACATGCATACAACATTGATACATACCAAAGATCATCATTTTGAGGCATTAGCTATAACATGACATCTGTCATGCAAACATAGATACTAAAGCCATGCTTCCTAGTCCACCAAAGCCATAACAAGCTAAAATCAACAATCACATCCAAAACAAACCATAATGGACATTTACAGCTCAAGGATAAACCACCAAACATGCTCAAAGAAAAGGGAAACTTCCTCAACCATTCAAATGTATAAATCCCAGCCATTTCTTCTTATTACACCGAAATAAAGCCACATACTTTGCAAGGTTAAAAGCTTGGATTCCTTTTGCTTACTTGTTTCCTTGAAAACCTAGTTTTCTTCATTGATGAAACAAAATAGCGTAAGCACAAAGATCAGTGAAGATCGCTAAACAACATTCATCAATGCATGTCACATAACTTGTAAACCCACCACTTTACAACACATGCCCTTTTCAAGACATCGATGCACTTTATAAACACATGCTCATATGCATCATTTTAAAACAAAAAATAAACCTTTGCTCATGCTTTACCAATCATCTCATGCATTCTTGCATCATTTACAAGCATCTCATGCTTCAAATTATTCATTTACATTATATTGGCTCGCAAGTGATAATCCATAAACCGTTTCAACACCTTACATAATCGGATACGCGGATTACAAGCGTTGTCCCACACGCTTCATACAAACTAACAGACTACACAAGGTGGAGATAAATGGCACAATCACAACCCCTCAACACCCGTGATGGAGATTAATGGCACAATCACAAACCCTCAACATCACTCGTCGGTAGTTGTATAATTCCACTAACGAGAGTACATGACACATACACAAGACTCACACACGGGACTAAACCATCTACCATTGTGGTCTTAACCTCAATCGTTAGGGTACTTGGATGGAGAATACGACACAATCACAACCCCTCAACATCCAAGGCGCCTTTATTCACGGTGCACCCAATTCTATAGCCGGCTAACTATATCCTATTAAGATAACCAAAAACCATTTACATCACTTGCCAATATAATCATTTAACCACATTAATTCACTATTTTACAAGCATAACCACAATGCCATTTCTACAAGCATAACATGCTTACATCATATGCATTCAACGCATGATAACCAAGGATCACTTACCTAGCGCATCCTTAACATAATGGCATTTAAAATTCAGCAACATTCATGCTTAAAACATGCTTTAAAACAGTAAACAAATCCACACTTAGCTCAAGTGCAATTTCATCAAACATAGCACATCTCCAAGAGAAGAATTTCTGAAACACTTACTCTTGAGCTTAGCTAAGTGTGTCAAACTTACACTAAGCTCCCAAGATCACGCTCAAAGAGTTACAAAGTAGGAAATTGCATTTCCTCTCACCGATACGCGAAGCCTTGCTCGCTAATACGAAAATTACTCTTCTGGAACCTCCAACAACACCTCGTTTGCTTCCGGATCAAGATCCACTATTTTCAAATCATCAAAACAGAGATCTAAATGCATTAAAATACATTTCAACACCAGCAATAATTCACAAACTCGTTGCTCACCCAAACTACACCAAAATACCCATCCAAAACAACTAAAAACTCAATCGATTGCTTCCTAAACCAAGCCCAGCCAACATACATCACTTCCAACCCAAAATAAACATCAAAACACATCTAACAAACAACCTAACACAACCTAATACCTCCAACAATCAAAATTCCACCATTCCACCTCAAACACCCACTCAAAACAACCAAGAAACTAAGGATCTCAAGGATTTCGAGATCTATGTTATCAACACTTCATTTTAACATATAAATCAACTTAAAACTCAATTAAAATCAACACAAAACAGAGCTTAACTCATCAAGTCCGAAAATTAAGATTTCAACCACAATTTCACAAGATTTTGATCTCCAATCAACACTATAATGAAAACTCAACCAAAAATAGTATTTCGAAGCCAAATATATTGGGAATTTCAATAAAGAACTTATATTAGAGGTTGAGAACGAGATTTACCTCCAATCCTTGCTTCTCTCAATGAATAACAAGTTTTCCTTTGCAAAAGCTTGAGGAACTAGGAAAGATTTCTTGAAAATGATTTAGGAAATGTTGACAAAGCTTTTGGGAGAAAAAATTCTGGAGAAAGATGAGTGAATTAGTTGTTTGGCTGAAAATGAGAAAGAGTTGGTAGTTACGTAATTGAAAATCTCATTAACTACCTTTTAATTACTCAATATAAAGTCATTTAATTAAAAACTTTTTAAAACACATGTCATATTGAGGAAAGGTCAAATTGACTTGACCAATCTCTTAAACTTATTTTTAGAGGATTTTAGCAATTTTTTCAACATTTATATCCAATCCCGATCCTTGATTTCCTTACATCACCTTACGTGATTCGAACCATTTTCGACCGGTCCGATCCGATATCCAAAACATCTAGGCCCAAAACCAGGGCGTTACAGTTAGCCAGCTATAGGATTGAGTGCACTATAAACAAGTCGCCTTGGATGTTGAGGGGTTGTTATCATACTTAAAACTCCATCCAAGTACCCTAATGATTGAAGATTGTTTATGGTTGCAACAGTTAAGGGAAGCTCCCGGGTGCGAACCTTGTGTGTGTCCCGTCTCTCGTTAGTGGGTTATACATCTACGGTTGAATGGTGTTGAGGGGTTGTAATTGTAACAAATACTCCACCACGTGTGTCACAGCGGTGGAGGGTTGCTCCCGTGTGTGAGCCTTGAGATGCCGGTAAAGTGTATGAAGGGTGTGAGACAACCCTTGGTAATCCGTGTATCCGATGTGTTTTTTAAGAATGTGGTTTATCACTTGTGAGCCAATATAATGGAATGAAATGTTGTGGAAATGTTGAGTGTGCATATTATGAAAAATGCATGTTCTACCTTATGCTTAGCATTATAGTGTTTATGAAGCATTGTTTTAATTGCTGGAAATTATGGGATTCATGTTGCATAATGGTAGCACGCTGGTTTTAAATGATGAAGTGCATGGTTTTTCAAAGAGGGCATGATGGTTTTCAAAAGAGTGAAAATAGTTTTGTGCATTGATGGTGTTTTTGGTTTTGAGTTGTAACGCCCTGAATTTGGGCCTAGATGTTTTAGACGTTGGATCAGGCCTGTCCAGAACGGTTCGAATCCTTGAGGTTGGTTCAGGAAAAACCTAGTTCGAGATGTTTTAAAAATATGGAAAATATCTAAAAAGAATTATTTAATATGTAAATGATTATAGTAGAAGTAATTTTACAAAATGAGTTTTGAAAATATTACATTTTGGTATAGTGACCAAAATTTAGTTTTTGCAACAGTTGGCTAGTGACTATTTTGTAAACGATTAAAACTTTGAATCTTTAAGGAGCTATTTTTACCATTTATTTTCATCATATTTCTCTTTAATTTGGGAACTTTTAATAAATGATTTTATAAAAGAAATAAAGGGAATTAAAAAGGAAACCAAAAGTTGACTTTTCCTAACTAATTTCGTGATAGTTTTCCTATTCTCATTTTCTCTCAACTTCTTTTTAGTGAAACACTTTGCTCTCATCAAAGAACCTTTGATTGCTGAGAATTCATTCCCTAAATGATTCTCAATCTTTGTTTCATCAAACCATATTGATTTTGCTTTGGATTTTTCAAGAAAACTTGCCCAAATTGAAGAGAGATCAACCATTAGAGGTAAGCTTCATTTTCTTCCTCTGATGATCAGTTCTTTACTAAAATTCTCAAGTTATCAATCCTTTGTTAGTGATTTTTGAGTTGTTTTAATGTTATAAACAAGAAAGAGTTGTTAAATTCAAGATTCTTGATGAGATCTTGGTGATTTTCGTATTTCTATGTAATGGTTTTATTTGAGGTTGGTTTTCAACATTTTATGAATGTTATTTGATGTTGAGAATAAGGTTTTAACAAATAAATCTCGAATAGGCTTCGTCCCTAAGTTTAAGATGTTAGATTTGTGGTTTTTGAGGTGTTTTTTAGGTTCTGCCATTGCTGGAGGTATAATGTCGTGTTTATGTTGATTTTTGATGGTAATTGAAGTTTAGGGAAGGTTAGAATTGATAGATCTTGGCTGGGATTTGTTTGGTTGAAGTTTGGAAGTGTTTTCGGTTATTTGGGATAGCTGAAATGCTAGTTTTGAGTAGGACAGCAAGTTGGATTGAGAGGCTGGTGTTTTTAATGCATGGGGATGCATTAATCCTCTGCTCTTATGTGTGATGAAAATGGGTGACTTCATCGGATGTAACCCCCTTAGCCCGGCCTAAACGCCCGAACCGAACTAAGAAGATTACACGGGGAAAACCAAAGTCAACTCGTTAAACCCGACTTCGATTAATGACCCTCTTTTTTTCCTTTTTATCTTCTCTAGGTGCACATTAAGATCCTATGTGATCAACAACACCTTTAGGAGAAAACGGCACAGCGATCGGAGATCGATTAGGGGTTCAATTGCATACATTTAACTTTTAAGGACTAAACTGTAATTTCTAAAAATTACAGTGACTAATCCCATTTTAGGATTACCAAACTTAAATTAGTTAAGTAACAAACCATTCTTAAAACATGCACTTTGGAACAAACCAAATTTCATCTCAAACGGATCATCCAAGCTCAACCAATTATTCATACAACATTCAAGGACCAAAATGCAAAATTCTAGGACTTTAAAAGATAATTTTAACAGAAAATAACGAACGGGTATCGGTACGCTTGAGCCCGTATCGTTACGCAAAATGGCAGAAGCAAATTTTAAGAAAAAGGTATCGATACGCTTTCATGCGTATCGGTACGGCCTTCAAACCATTCTTAAAACATGCATTTGGAACATCATTTCCATTTTCAAAACCACGTGCTGATAGTATCATTAATTACAAAAGCAAAAACCTTTTCTCATGCTTAATCCAAGCATCATATGCATTAAAGCATATCTCTCAAGCATCTCATTCTTTCTCAAATAAAATTTCAACATTAACTCATTACATTGGCTCGCAAGTGATCAATAACAACTCATATCAAAACAAACACAATTGACTCAATCGGATATGTAGATTACAAGCGTTGTCCCACACGCTTCATACACACTACCAGATTCACAAGGTGGAGTACAATGGCACAATCACAACCCCTCAACACTCGTGATGGAGATTAATGGCACAATCACAACCCCTCAACATCACTCATCGGTAGTTGTATAATTCCATTAACGGGAGCACGACACACAAACCATAAGATCCACACACGGGATTAACCATCCACCGTTGTGATCTTAGCCTCAATCGTTAGAGTACTGGGATGGAGTTTACGGCAGAATCACAACCCCTCGACATCCAAGGCGACTTTATTCACGGTGCATCCAATCCTATAGCTGGCTAACTAGATTCGATTAAAGTAACCAAAACCATTTACCATTACTTGCAAATATAATCATTAATCATCATTAATTCATTGTTTTACAAGCATAAACCATAATGCCATTTTCACAAGCATTAACATGCTTAAAACCAATTGTATAAATCATATAAACTCAAGGATCACTTACCATGTGCATCCTTAACAAAATGGCATCTAAAATGAGCAACATCATTTCTCAAAACATGCTTTAAAACAGTAATCAAACCACATTTAAATCAAGTGCATTCTGAACCACAACATAGCACAATCCGAGAGAGACTTTCGATTCACTTACTCTTCAGCTAAGCTAAGTGTTTCAAACTTACACTAAGCTCCCAAAACCACGCTCTTAAAGTTTCAAAGCTGGAAAATCCTTTTCCACTCACCGATATGCGAAACTTCACTTTCCGTCGCGAAGATCACTCGCTCGAAGCCTCCAAAAATTCCTCACTTTCTTCCGGATCAAGATCCCATGTTTTTAGAGCATCAAAACAGAGATCCAAATGCATTAAAATGCATTACCACACCAGCAACTAAACACAAACTCGTTGCCCAGCAAAACTACACTAATTTACCCATCCGAAACAACCGAAAACTCAATCGATTGCTTCCTAAACCAAGCCCAGCTAACATACACCATATCCAACCATTAATAATCATCAAAACACATCTAAAAAGAACCTAAACCCTTCCTTATACCTCCAGCAAACAGATCACCATCAAACCACCTCAAAAACTCAACTAAAACTATCAAGGATCTCAAGGATTTCGAGATTTATATCATCAAAACTATTTTTCAACATTATAATCAACTTAAAACTCAATTTGAATCAATCCAAAACATAGCTCATCAACAACACTCTGAAAATCAAGATTTAAACCATTATTTTGCAAGATTTAGATCTTAAATCAAAACTATAATTAATACCTAGTTAAAAACAATAATTATGAGTCAATAATCTTGGGAATTTCAATGAAGAACCTAGATTAGAGGTTGAGAATGGGATTTACCTCCAATCCTTGCCTTCCTTTAAGATTGACAAGTTTTTGTTTCACAAATCTTGAAGAACTTGAAGAGAATTCTTAGAAAAAGATGAGGAACTAAAGAGAGAGTTTTTGGGAGAAAAGAAATATGGAGAAAAGGTTAGAGAAAATGGGTTTTGCTGAAAATGAGAATTGAAATTAGTTACGCGAAATAAAACCTCCCTATTTACCATTTTAGTAATTAAAATAAAATCCCTTTTAAATCAATTATATTAAAACTCTTTTAAAACACACGCCAATTTAAGGGAAGGTGTAATTGCACAAAAGCTCCCTAAAGATTCTAAGATTTTGACCCCTCTTTTGAAATTGCATTTTTCCACAATTTTAAAACTTTACATTTTGGTCACTATCCAAAATTTACCACTTCCAAAACTCATTCTATAAAATTTATTTGACCAACCTCTTACACTTGATTTTGGAGGATTTTAGCAATTTTTGTCACTATCCTCGATTTCCCTAAACCACCTAATATGATTCAAACCGTTTCTGACCGCCCCGATCCAATGTCTAAAACATCTAGGCCCAAAACCAGGGTGTTACATCGGATGCGTTTGGTGTTGATCCGGAAGCACCGAAAGCTTAGTAATCATTTTAGCAAGCAAGTGAAACGTCATCAGTGAGTGAAAAATGGTTTTAGAAGTCCTTGAGGGACAAGGAAACGAGTTTTGGGGATTTAGGATTGGTTTGAAACACCATCCTAAGTCCGAAAGTAAGTATGCTTAGATTTGCTCTTGAAATGTGGATAATGCCCCGAAATGCTTTTGACATGCTCTTGATTTGAGAAAGATAAATTACTACTATTTTATGCATGATTTATGACATGAGAGGATGTTTTATATTGATCTCATGAGATTGAGCAACGTTGCAAAGAGTTTTGAGATTTTGATCAAATGATATGCATGAAGTTTGATTTTGAAATGGGATGAGATTGGTTTAGAAATTTTGCATCAAAACAGTACGTGAGATGGTGTGTTTAATGTAATATATTGGCATAATTGATGAGATGTTACCGAATATAATTGGTCGGCCAATAGGATGTAAAGTGCACTCTAAACTAAAATTCGTACGTGCTCTTTGGAGTCGGGCAATGAGATGTTGCCGATGATGGGAGATTCCATCGGGGTTGGTCTTGGTGAAACACACAAGCTTTGTGGCAAAGATAGATACCGCCATGAGAGTCCGGTGAAGAGAGAATCCATTGGGGTAGGACTTGACTTTATGTCAAGCTAATATGCATATCCTAGTAAAGATAGTAAATGAAATGCCAATATATGGGAATGAGCTATGATTCACATGTACCAATGTTTGAAATGATTTTATGCTGTGAGAAATGCATATGAGATTTTGATATTATGAAATGGTTTTGTATATCAAACATGTGTGGCTTTGCCATAAGTATTGCATTGGTTGAATGCATGAGATAGATAGATGGTACATGTGGTTTTTAGATGATGTTTTCCTTTGAAATGGATTTCAAGCATGAGATAGAAAGAGAAAGGTTTTAGAAATTGATTTCATGATAATGTTTTAAAAGCTTGCATTGTTGTGTTGGTGTTTTTAGAGTATGCATCACTATGATATTGTTCTTACGCTCACCTTTTACCAACAATGCAGAGAATTGTGAGCTTTTGGGTTGCAAGTAGGCTTAAAGGAATCCAAGGAGTAGTTAAGCTCAAGTATGATGTTTTAAATTTAGCATTAGTAATGATATATGTCGATGGGATTTAATGGATTGTTATGGGATATGTGTTTTGGACTCCCTTGCGTTGTTGCAAGTAATGTGTGCTCTTTTTGGTTTGTGGAAGGCCTTTATAATTGTCTTGTTTCTTTATATTTTCTTTTGGTATGTTTATGGTTTTTGGCTTAAGCATGCTCTTTTGTATGCCATGTGATCTTGTGATGCTATGCCAAATGCTTGCCATTTACTAGAGTTGCATGCTTTTATGTTAGTGTTGATGTTATAAGCATGTCCACATGTTTTGGTGATGATTTGGTGGTGTTAGATGCGAGTTTGGGGCTGGTTTTGGGACACTTCTAGTATGCGTATTGATACTCGGGCTTGCGTATCGATACGCATAATCCAAATTTGTACCAAATGGCCAAGGGTATCGATACGAATAAGGAGCGTATCCATACGCGTGGGCAAATTATGAAGGGCATATCGATACTCGGGGAAGTGTATCGATACCCGTGTCCCAGATTTGGTCACTACCTTTCTGCGTATCGATACGACCTCTAGGGTACCGATACGCGACCGTTAAAATCTGTTAAAAGCATCTTTTAAAGTTCTAGAACATTACATTTTAGTTGAGTTTGGATGGTCGGATTGTGATGAAATTTTGCAGAGAAGCATGAAATAGGACTAATCGAGTATTGGTAACTTTAAAATCTGAAATGTCTATGTATTTTATGAAAATTACATTTTGGTCCCCAAAAGCATAAATTCTGCCATTGAACCCCTAAACGATATATGATTGTTGTATCGCATCTTTCTACACTCTTAGATGATCACATATGGTCTAAATTGCATCAATAAAAGATAAAAAAAAGGTCGCTTAACGAAGTCGACTTTAACAAGTTGGCTTCGGTTTTCCCCGTGTAATCTCCTTGGTTCAGGATATCCGTCTAGATCAGGTTAAGGGGGTTACATTTGTTGGTTTTAGAGCTAGGTTTGCAAACAATTGGGACGTTGTTGAATGGTTGGTAAGTTTAAATATGTGTTGTGATGAATTCTTTGAATGCATGTTGTGTATTTGTGCAATGTTTGAGCTTGATTGAGATGGAATGCATGCAATTTTGTTGTTTGAGATTAATTTGTGTTGCTATGCTGTGTTTGAGGTATAATTTGGGAACTCATTGCCATATCATTACTAATGGAAGAAATTGTTTTGAAAAAGAGACTTGAGCACCTTGGATTTTCTTGCGTTAAATTGCCTAACTGAGTTTTATTGCATTTTTGTTAGTAGCATTCTTTTGAATGGGACCACAAAGAGAAGCTTAGAATTAACACTCGTAGCTCGAGTGAGAATGAGACAGATGAGCGAGTAGAGAATTTGCCTCCTCCTCCTCCCAGTGGACCACCCGGTGGTGGTGGAGCGGGGGCTGGTGCTGGGGCTGGAGTAAGGGTTGCTACACCCGAAGGAGCACTAGGGCAGGATGCTCCTAATATTACTGTGCTAATTCAGGCTATTACTGGAGCCGTTTAGGCAGCAGTAGCTGGTGCTCAAGTGGCTGCACATCAGCCTGTAGCTGGTGCGAGTTTGTCGTTAGAGCGACTCCGTAGTCTTGGTGCGACTGAGTTCAGGGGCTGACCCCTGGGAATTCTAAGTCTTGGTTGGAAAGCACCAAGAGAATCTTGTACAAATGAGCTGTAATGATTTACAAAAGGTAGAATGCATTGTATCTATGTTGCCGGTGATGCTTATACGTGGTGGACCACCACTACTTCGGGTTTGGAAGTTGATGAGGTGACTTGGACGTTCTTTTTTAATGTGTTCAAGAGGAAGTACTTGGGTGTTCGTTACCTGGATGAGAAAAAGTGGGAATTTATGTCCCTAGAGCAAAAAAGCATGTTTGTGGCTGAATATGAAGTACAGTTTGTGCGCCTCAATCAATATGCACCTAAGTTGATTCCCAATGGGTGTGAAAGATGTGAGCGATTCCGATATCGATTTGTGGCAGATGTGAAGACGTACATGCTTGCATTGGATTATTCTGATTTTGATGTTTTGGTCACTCGAGCCAAGGACATTGAGCTGAACCTTGGCCTAGCAGGTCAAGTAGGAGGATCTAGCTCACGGAAGTGAGCTGTACATCATGATGTTGGGAGGGATCGTTTTAAGAGGCTTAAGGATCGAAGGTCTCAGTTGGATCCTAGACGTGGAGGAAGTAACCCAGGGAGAGGTCAGTAGGGACCGAATGCTTTTGTTCATACACCTGAGTGTAACCGGTGCAGTAGGAGGCACGCGGGAGAGTGTTGGGGCAATGTTGGTAGATGCTAGAATTGTGGTTCTTGTGGGCATATGAAACGGGATTTTCCTCAGTCGGCGAGAGAGGGACATGCTCCGGTGAGAGCAGCTGAGCCACAGAGGGGCCGTGGGTGCGGCTGTGGCAACTTTCAGCGCAGAGATGATGGTCTGAAGAATGTGGCACACGTGGTAGCTTTCCAGCCCGAGAGAGGTGGTCAGGCCAGAGTTTATGCACACCGTGAGGGGAGGAATGACACTGGCGTGATCGCATATACCTTTACTTTTGCAGTCTTTGTCATTACTTTCTCTGATTGATTCTTGGTCTACACAGTCATATATATTGTGTGAACATGCTCAAATGCTTGGTTTGCCTGTTGAGTCTTTGGATGTTGGTGTCCGTGTGACTAGTTCCTTTGGTGAAACTGTTGGGTCACGTCGGCACGCCCCGTGGCTCAGCAAAAAAATTAATCCGACGTAATCCAGCCAGGATCCATGTACAGGAACGAATCCGGGGTGAAAAGATGAAGAGTTACCTTTTAAAACTTTGGAAACTGGAAAACTGACGGTATGTCGGAATAACCACGTCAAGTAAAACCGGAATCGTCACAGGTTCGCAACGACCTCTACGGAATCCACCTGAACAAAACGAACAAAGTTTCTGCCTCCCTAACACTTAGGGATAAATTTCGACAAGTTTGAACACCTTCCAGGGAGGAGTCGAAATCCCTCCAAGGATTCTTGAGGGAGTCTGTGTAACCCCCTTAGCCCGGCCTAGACGGTTGACCCGAACTACGAAGATCACACGGGGAAAACCAAAGTCAACCCGAAAGTCAACCTTGATTCACAACCCTTTTTTTTCTTTTTAATCTTGTGAAGATGCACATTAACCCTAAGTGAGTTCCCATAAAGCCTATTTGAGAAAGGCACAACGATCGGATAACAAACTGGGACTCAATTGCACTTATTACAAGAATAGGGACCAAAATGTAAATTCTGTGAATAGAGGGTCTTTGCTGATTTTTATGTTACCAATATGAAATTAGTCATGTTACATTCTTCCCTGCCAAAATTCACCATAATTGGACATCTCAAACTCATACATTTGCAAGCACAACTTTCGGGACTAAAATGTAAAGCTTGCAAACTTCAGCACCATTCAAATCAGTGCCCAACGGTCACCTGTTTCGAAACACCCACCTGCCGTATCGAAACGCAGGATTGGAACGGAGTTGACCGTTTCGATACGTGGGTTGGTTCCGAAATGAGGCCTTGCAGTGGCAAATTCGTATCGAAACATTCCTTGGCGTTTCGAAACACGAAGGCCATTTCAGGCCCCCGTTTCGAAACGCTAGGGAGTGTTCCGATATGGTTTGCCCAGAAACAACAGATTTTGCTTGTTTTTCATGCACAAACTCGATCCAACACATCCAAATGACTTCCCAAGCATATCAACGAGTCAACATACATGAATGGTACATGTTTAGGACACCCTAACACATTCATATCACCAAACATGAAATTTCACAAGACTAGAGGCATGCTTCCTATTATCAAAACCAAAAGGGCAAACAAACTTCAAATCAAGCATTTAAAGGCCATTTACAATTCAAACCAGTAAAGGCAAACAAGCCACAACCTTAGGGAGTTCAACACATCTCCCAAAACAAAACTTAGGTTCCCATTGTCAAATTATCAAAATTAATAGTGTACGAAAACTTCACCATACGTGAGCTTAGCTTCCCTTGGATATACTTAGCTCCCTTGATGCCCTTTAACACCTCATTTATCTGCATTATTGGTAAAAGAGAGCGTAAGCACAAATGCTTAGTGAGGCAAGCTCTAGCCAAAACCAATACAGCAATGTATTTTTAGAATACACTTTCAACAAAGCTTTTAAACCACATGCTCATCTCTTTTCTCATGCTACCATGCATCATTTTCAAGCATCTCATGCTTCTTTACATTTAAATTCGTTGTATTGGCTTTCAAGTGATAGTTCATAACTATTTACACAAAACACAATCGGATACGCGGATTACAAGCGTTGTCCCACACGCTTCATACACACTACCGGACTACACAAGGTTCACACTCAAGAGCAATCCCTCCATTGATGTGACACTCGTGGTGGAGTATAACGATACAATCACAACCCCTCAACACCACTCATCGGTAGTTGTATAATTCCTCTAACGAGAGTAAGGGACACATAACACAAGATCCACACACAGAATTTCAACCACCGTTGTGATCTTACCACAATCGTTAGGGTACTTGGATGGAGTTTACGGTACAATCACAACCCCTCAACATCCAAGGGGACTTTACTTACGGTGCACCCAATCCTATAGCCGGCTAACTATATCCGATTCAAGTACTTTAAAAAAATTTCATCACTTACCAATATACATCAAATACCATCATCAATTCATTGTTTTAAAGCATAAATCAAAGCCACTTAACATCATGCATCACTATGCATCAAAACCATATTAATAACATGTCAAACCAAGGATCTCTTACCTTGAGCAACCCTCAATACAAGGCTTTCAAAACCAGCATTAATCATGCTAAAACATGCTTTCAAAACAGTAATTAAACATGCATTTCATAACTAATGCATCAAACCATAACTTGGCACATCCGAGGGAGTTTTTCCGAAAACTTGCTCTTGAGCTTAGCTAAGTCGTTTAGACTTAAACTAAGCTCCCGAAACCTCCAAATAATTGTTCCAAAGATGGAAACCAACACCACTCACCAATTTCGTTCCGCTTGCTTGCCGAAACGCCAATTAAGCCTCCGGATCAACTCCGAAAGTGTCTGAAGATGTCTCCCCTATTTTAGACACATCAAAGCATAGGATTAATGCTTCATCATGCATTGAAATCTTCAGCCAACACTCCAAAACTCGCTGCTCTACCTAAACCCAACATTTCGGCTACCAAACACAACCGAAATCACCTCCAAATTCTTCCAAAACTTAACCCAGCCAAAATCCCTCACTTCTAATCATTTCTTAACATCAATTAACATCAAAAACAACTCTCAACTCATCCTTATACCTCCAACTATAATAGAACACCAAAAACACCTCGAAAACCACCAATTTCATAAGCAAAAACTTAGGAAATACAACCTATTCGGGATTGGATTGATAAAACCTCATTTCTAAAATCATTAGACATCCAAAATACATTAAAGAATCATCTCAAAACAGAGCCCAATCCATTACAACGAAAATCTTCAAGATCTCTTCCAAATCTTGAGTTTTAAGCCAAAATCAAGTTTCTAACATTAAATCCATTTATAAAACTTTAATAAAGGATTGAAAACTTGGGAATTTCAGTAAAGAACTGAGTATTTAGAGGAGAAGAACATACTTACCTCTAAATGATGATTTCTCCTTGATTTGGGCCAAATTCCTTGAAAATTCAATGTGAAAATCAAAAGGATTTGATGCAAGATTGATTAGGAACCAATAGATGATAGAAATCTCATCAATTGAAGTAAAGATCAAAGTGAAATTTGCTGGGGAAAATGTGTTTGGATGATGGGATTTTGAGAGAAAATTAGGAATAGGTAGTTATGAAAATCCAAAAAGTAGTTTCCCTTTTCTTTTTATTTAATTAAAACATGAATTAAATCACCCAAATTAAGGAAAAATTTGGAGAAAAACATTTTGGATAAATTAGCTCCTTAAAGATTCAAAGTTTCAATCTTTTGCAAAACAGTCACTACTAACTTTGCAAAAATCGCATTTTGGTCACTACACTGAAATGTAGTATTTCCAAACCTTATTTTGTAAAATTGATTTCACCATTCTCTTATATATATTAAATGAGGATTTTTAGACATTTTTCTATATTTTTAAAACATTCCGAACTAGGCTTTCCCTAAAACCTACTTTTATATTCGAACCGAATATTAGACCGGTCTGGTTCAGACCCTAAACTTCTAAGCCCAAAATTGGGGTGTTACAACTCTCCCCCTCTTAAGAAATTTCGTCCTCAAAATTTACCTAGAGGAAAAAGGTAAGGAAACTGCTTCTTCATGTCATCCTTTCTTTCCCACGTGGCTTCCTCGACACCACGATGTCTCCACAACACTTTAACCAACTCAATGGTCTTACCACGAAGAACTTTACTGTCCGAATCCAGAATCTCAACAGGCTCCTCGTCATAGGTTAAATCTGGATTCAACTCTACTTCTTCCACAGGCATAACATGCGAAGGATCCGATCTATACCTCCGAAGCATAGAGACATGAAACACATCATGTATCTTTTCCAACTCTTGCGGAAACCTCAGCCTGTACGCAACAGGACCCACACGTTCAATCACCTCATATGTTCCAATATACCTAGGGCTCAACTTACCCTTCCGGCCAAACCTCATCACCTTCTTCCAAGGCGAAACCTTCAAAACCACACGGTCACCCACCGCAAACTCAATCTCCTTACACTTTAAATCCGCGTCAGACTTCTGTCGATTAGAAGCTGCCTTCAATCGCTCACAAATGAGCTTCACCTTCTCGGTGGTTCCTTTCAACAAAGCCGGCATCGAGACCAATTTCTGACTAGTTTCAGCCCGGCAAAGAGGAGTTCTGCACCTCCTCCCATACAAGGCTTCATAAGGTGCCATTTGAATACTTGCCTGGTAGATATTGTTATAAGAAAACTCCACCAAAGGAAAATACTTCTCCCAAGAGCCATGGAACTCAATCACACAACACCTCAACATATCCTCAAGCACTTGGATAACACGCTCAGACTGTCCATCCGACTGTGGATGATAAGAAGTACTGAAATTCAACCGCGTACCCAAAGCTTGGTGCAAACACTCCCAAAAACGCGATGTAAGCCTTGGATCTCTATCCGACACTATAGACTTTGGCACACCATGCAAACGCACAATCTCACCAATGTACAGCTCTGCAAGCTTGTCCAAAGCATACGTAGTATGCACTGGCAAGAAATGTGCACACTTTGTAACGTGATCCACAATCACCCACACCGAATTCTTCTTCGATGGTGACAAAGGCAAACCAGACACAAAGTCCATGGTAATCCTTTCCCCCTTCCACTCAGGAATCCTCAACGGTTGCAACAATCCTGAAGGAAACTGATGCTCCGCCTTAACCCGCTGACAAACCATGCACTAACTCACATACTCCGCAACATCTTTCTTTAATCCCACCCAATAGTACTCATCCTTTAAATCACGATACATATTCGTACTACCAGGGTGCATAGCAAAAGGACTACTATGAGCTTCAGCCAGAATAGTACGCCTCAACTCCACATCATTCGACACCACTATCCGACTTCCAAAACATAGAACTCCATCATCATTAAAACAGAAATCCGATGGTCTATCCTCAGTAATATCCTGAACATGTGGCACCAAAGAATCATCCAACATTTGCTTATCTTTTATCAACAGAACCAAAGATGGTTTCACTTGCAATTCAGCCACAAGACCTCCATCTTGCGCAATACTCAAGCTGGCAAACATAACCCTTAACTCCACTGCCACCTTCTTACTCAAGGCATCTGCTACAACATTAGCTTTTCCCGGATGGTACTCGATCGTCAAATCATAATCCTTAAGCAACTCCACCCAACATCGTTGCCTAAGATTCAACTCACTCTGAGACATCAGATACTTCAAACTCTTGTGATCCGTGTACACCGTACACTTCTCACCATACAGATAATGTCTCGAAATCTTCAAAGAAAAAACCACTGCAGCTAACTCAATATCATGTGTAGGATAATTGCGCTCATGCACCTTCAACTGTCGCGATGCATAAGCCACCACCTTACCCTCCTGCATTGGCACACACCCCAAACCAACGTAGGATGCGTCACTATATACTACAAACTCTTTTCCTGATTCAGGCTGAACCAAAATTGGAGCTTGTGTCAAAGCTGCCTTAAGCTTCTCAAAATCTTGTTGTCTTGCTTCTGTCCACTCATACTTGACATCCTTTTGCAACAACTTCGTCAAAGGTGCAGCAATCTTTGAAAATCCATCCACAAACCTCCGGTAATATCCTGCTAACCCAAGGAAACTACTGACTTCATGAACAGACTTAGGAGGCTTCCAATTCATAACCACCTCAATCTTCTGAGGATCAACATGAATTCTCTCAGCCGAAACCACATGACCAAGGAAAACAACTTCCTTAAGCCAGAATTCGCATTTGCTCAGCTTGGCATAAAGCTGATTCTCCAGAAGCGCTTGCAAGACCACCCTCAAATGACCTTCATGCTCCTCCTTAGTACGAGAGTACACAAGGATATCGTCAATGAACACTACGACAAACTTATCCAAGTATTCATGGAACACTCTATTCATCATGTCCATAAAAGCTGCAGGAGCATTCGTCAAACCAAACGGCATTACAAGGAACTGATAATACCCATACCTCGTTCTAAAGGCTGTTTTTGGCACATCTACATCTTTCACCTTAAGTTGGTAATATCGTGACCTTAAGTCAATCTTGGAGAACACAGCCGCTCCCCGAAATTGATCAAAAAGATCATCAATCCTCGGCAAAGGATATCGATTCTTGATAGTCAACTTGTTCCGCTGACGATAATCACTGCATATTCTCATAGTGCCATCCTTCTTCTTCACAAACAAGACCGGTGCACTCCACGGTGACACACTAGGTCGAATGAAACCATGATCAAGCAACTCTTGAAGTTGCGTCTTCAATTCCTTCAACTCCTTAGGTGCCATGCGATAGGGAGCAATGGACACTGGAGTTGTGTTTTCATACAACTCAATTCCAAACTCCACC
Organism: Hibiscus trionum; assembly: GCA_030270665.1. NCBI lineage: Eukaryota > Viridiplantae > Streptophyta > Magnoliopsida > Malvales > Malvaceae > Hibiscus > Hibiscus trionum. The sequence goes on along the minus strand of BSYR01000008.1, from coordinate 47,275,695 downwards.
TCTCGGCTATGAGGCAATCCAGGTAACTCCTCCGGAAACACTCCAGGAAACTCTCGCACAGTTCTTATATCTTGAACGCGCACCTCCTTCGAACTTGGATTCATAACAAAGGCTATATAAGCCTCGCAACCTTGCCGCAACATCCGACTTGCTTCCAAGGTAGACACCACATTACTAAGAAACTTTACATTTTCACCCACCACCACTACCTCATAATCGTCCGCAAGTTTCAACGAAACTCGCTTGTTCTCAAAATCCACTACAGCTCGTTGTTCAACAAGTCAATCCATACCAAGGATTACATCAAAACCATAGAATGGCAATTCCATGATATCAACAAGGAAAATTTGGTTTTGCACTTTCAAGGGACATCTTCTATACAACTTTCGTGTTACAACTGTCTCACCAAACGAACTAGTCACACGCATACCAACATCCAAAGACTCAACAGGTAAACTAAGCATTTGAGCATGTTGACGCAATATGTACGAGTGTGTAGATCCAGAATCAATCAAAGAAAGTAATGATAAGGATTGAAAAGTAAAGGTACATGCGATCACATCCGTATCATTCCTTCCTTCACGCTGAGCATACACTCGAGCCTGGTCACCACCCTCAGGTTGTACAGCCACAACATGCGCCACATTCCTTCCACCATCATCTCTGCGTTGAAAGTTACCACGGCCGCGCCCACGACCTCTCTGAGGTGCAACTACCCCAGTAGCACGTCTCTGACCACCACCGGCCAACAAAGGACACTCCCTCCTCATGTGGTCTGCCGAACCACAATTCCAACATGAATTACCTATCACTGCAACAGGAGCCTGAACCTCCCTCACTGCTCGAGGACAATCTCACCTCAAATGGCCACGAGATCCACACGTCCAGCACGTGTTCTGATCAGCCCTCATCCTATCTCCCTGAAAAGGTGTACCATGTCCTCCACCACCACGCCTAGCTGTAGGCTGATACCTCTTATCTCGTCCTCTCTTGTTCCGTCCACCACCAGAACTATGATCAGCAGCTCTTTTACCCGAGCTATAACTAACGCCTCTGGAAAACAAACCCAAGTTCTGCTCGATGTCCTTCGCCCGACTCACAAGCACATCAAAATATGTATATTCAACCGCAAGCATAAAAGTCTTCACATTCGTTACCAATCCATAACGAAAACGTTCACACCTCTCCCACTCATTAGGGATTAGCTCAGGTGCATACTGACTAAGGCGGACAAACTGGATCTGGGTGTGCGATACCTGGATGAGAAGAAAAGAGATCCAGAGATAGTGGTCGTCACCACGTATAAGCATCATCATGCAACAGTGACACCACACAACCCAACTTTTGCACATTATTGCAGTTCATTTGCCCCAAAATCCTCTTGGTGCTTTCCAACCAAGACTTAGATCCTTCCGGAGATAAACCTCTGAACTCAGTCCCTCCCAGACTGCGAAGATGTTCCAAAGGCAATCTCACATTAGAATCCTCCTGATGCGCAGCTCCATGAGCTCCAGCTACTGCTTCCTGAAAAGCACCAGCAATAGCCTGAATCAACACAGTCATGTCGGGAGCAGCTTGCCCCTGCACACCTTCAGGTCCAGCAACCCCAGCACCAGCACCAACACCAGCATTACCACCTCTAGCACCACCACCACCGGGTGGTCCACCACCAGGAGGAGGAGGTAAATCCACAACATTCTCAGCGTTCTCATCATTCTCATTCTCATTCTGAGCCATAGCTCTAGTATTTATTCTCATCTCTCAACGCGGCCCCATTTACAAGTAAACAATGCACTGACACAAATGCAATAACACAGTTAGGCTCAATAAGATAAGTAATCCAAGTACTCAAGCTCTTTTTCGAAAACAATTCCTTTCATTAGTTTTGATATGGCAATGGGATCCCCTAACACAATCCAACATAGCATATCATCACAATTGAACACATGCAACACTATTCATACAACATTCTTTCACCTAAAAGGCAAATCATGCAAATACACATACATCACCCACTTAACAATTCCCAATTACATGAGAACCTAAGCTCCGATACCAACAAATGTAACCCCCTTAGCCCGGCCTAGACGGTTGACCCGAACTACGAAGATCACACGAGGAAAACCAAAGTCAACCCGAAAGTCAACCTTGATTCACAAACCTTTTTTTCTTTTTAATCTTATCTAGATGCACATTAACCCTAAGTGAGTTCCCATAAAGCCTAATTGAGATAGGCACAATGATCAGATAACAAACTGGGACTCAATTGCACTTATTACAAGAATAGTGACCAAAATGTAAATTCTGTGAATTAGAGCGTCTTTACTGATTTTTATGTTACCAATATGAAATTTGTCATGTTACATGCTTCCCTGCTAAAATTCACCATAATTGGACATCTCAAACTCAAACAATTGCAAGCACAACTTTCGGGACTAAAATGTAAAGCTTGCAAACTTCAGCACCATTCAAATCAATGCCCAATGGTCACCTGTTTCGAAAAAAACACTTGCCGTATCGAAACGCAGGATCGGAATGGCGTTGACCGTTTCGATACGCGAGTTGGTTCCGAGACTAGATCCGAAACGATGCCTTCAAGCGACAAATTCGTTTCAAAACATTCCTTGGCGTTTTGAAACACGAAGTTCATTTTAGGCCCCCGTTTCGAAACACTAGGGAGTGTTCCAATACGATTTGCCCAGAAACAACAGATTTTGCTGGTTTTTCATGCACAATCTCGATCCAACACATCCAAAAGACTTCCCAAGCATATCAACAAGTCAACATACATGAATGGTACATGTTTAGGACACCCTAACACATTCATATCACCAAACATGAAATTTCACAAGACTAGAGGCATCCTTCCTATTATCAAAACCAAAAGGGCAAACAAACTTCAAATCAAGCATTTAAAGGCCATTTACAATTCAAACCAATAAAGGCAAACATGCCACAACCTTAGGGAGTTCAAAACATCTCCCAAAACAAAACTTAGGTTCCCATTGCCAAATTATCAAAACTAAAAGTGTGCAAAAACTTCACCATACGTGAGCTTAGCTTCCCTTGGATATACTTAGCTCCCTTGATGCCCTTTAACACCTCAATTATCTGCATTATTGGTAAAAGAGAGCGTAAGCACAAATGCTTTGTGAGGCAAGCTCTAGCCAAAACCAATACAACAATGCATTTTTAGAAAACACTTTCAACAAAGCTTTTAAACCACATGCTCATCTCTTTTCTCATGCTACCATGCATCATTTTCAAGCATCTCATGCTTCTTTACATTTAAATACATTATATTGGCTTTCAAGTGATAGTTCATAACTATTTACACAAAACACAATCAGATACGCAGATTACAAGCGTTGTCCCACACGCTTCATACACACTATCGGACTACACAAAGTTCACACTCAAGAGCAATCCCTCCATTGATGTGACACCCGTGGTGGAGTATAACGGTACAATCACAACCCCTCAACACCAATCATCGGTAGTTGTATAATTCCTCTAACGAGAGTAAGGGACACATAACACAAGATCCACACACGGAATTTCAATCACCGTTGTGATCTTACCTCAATCGTTAGGGTACTTGGATGGAGTTTACGGTACAATCACAACCCCTCAACATCCAAGGCGACTTTACTTGCGGTGCACCTAGTCCTATAGCCTGTAACACCCGAATTTTGGGCTTAGAAGTTTTGGGTTTGGACTAGACCGGTCGGGTTGCGGGTCGAATATAAAAGGATGGATTTAGGAAAGTCTAGTTCGGGTTGCATTAAAAATATGGAAAATGTCTTAAAATCCTCTTTTATTATATATAAGAGAAAGGTGAAATCAATTTTACAAAATGAGGTTTGGAAGAGTGACATTTTGGGTTAGTGACCAAAATGTAATTTTTGAAAACTGGGTGACCGTTTTAAAAAGGATTGAAACTTTGAATCTTTAAGGAGCTATTTACCCAAAAGAGTTTCTCCAGATTTTTCTGAATATTAATCAATTTTATTAATGGTTTTAATTAAAGGAAAAAAGAGGGAAAAAGATATTTTGCTTTCATAACTAACTTTTCTCTAAATTTCCATTTTCTTTTCTCTCAACCCAAACACTTTTCTCCAGCAAATTTCCCTCTGATTTTGACATTCAAAGATGAGATTTCAACTTCCTTTTGATCTCTAATCATTTCTACAACAAAACCTTAGCATTTGCTTATTGGATTTTCAAGAATCTTGGTTCCAAAAAGGGAGAAACTCAAGTTTAGAGGTATGAACGTCCTTCTCCTCTAAATTCTCAGTTCTTTACTGAAATTCCCAAGTTCTCAATCCTTGAATTATGTTTTATTAAAGGTTTTGCAATTGAGTTCTTGATCTTGGCTTTGAAATGCAAGATTTGCTTTAATTTTGATGAAATTCGTATGATCTGATTGGGCATTGTTTTGAGATGTGTTTTTGATGTGAAATGGATGTATAATTGATGAGAAATTGAGGTTTAATCAATGCAATCCCGAATAGGTTGATTTTCCTAAGTTTTGTTTAAGTTTTTGGTGGTTTTTGGGGTGATCTTGATTTTTTGCTATAGCTGGAGGTATAAGGACGTGTTTAGATCATTTTGGATGTTAATTTATGTTTAAAAATGGTTAAAAGTGATGGATCTTGGTTGGGTTAAGTTTTGGAAGTGTTTGGAGGTGTTTTCGGTTGTGTTTGGTAGCCGAAATGTTGGATTTGCAAAGAACAGCGAGTTTAGGTGTGTTGCTGGTGTTTTTAATGCATAATGATGCATTAATTCTCTGTTGTTATGTGCTTGGAACAGGGGAGAATGATCCGTGAGCAATAGAGGAGGCGTTGAAGGTTTCGGATGCTTGGAAGGCTTGTTGGCTAGCCTTGTTTTGTGTATCGGTGAGTGAAGTTGGATTTTCACCTTTAAAACCAAGGTTTGGAGGTTTTGGGAGCTTAGTTTAAGTCTAAACAACTTAGCTAAGCTCAAGAGTAAGTAAATGGAATTTCTCTCTTGGTTGTGTTATGTTTTGGTTTTTAAAGCACTTGTGATTGTTGGATGCAATGCATGTGATTTGCATGTTTTAAATTCTGTTTTGAAAGCATATTTTAGCATGGTTTAATGCTGGTATTGAAAGCCATGTGTGGAGGATGCTCAAGGAAAGAGATCCTTGGTTTTGTACTTTGGAATTGTGGAATTGATGCATAGTGTTGCATGTTGTTTAATGGCTTGTTTAATGCTTCAAAAACAGTGGATTGATGATGGTAATTGGTGGTTTTGGCATTTTGGTTATGCTTGTAAAGCAATGGATTAATGTGGTAAATTGGTTATATTGGCAAGTGATGTAAGTGGTTCTTGGTTACTTGAATCGGATATAGTTAGCCGGCTATAGGATTGGGTGCACCGTGAATAAAGTCGCCTTGGATGTGGAGTGGTTGTGATTGAACCGGTAACTCCATCCAAGTACACTAACGAGATGATCAAGAACACCATGGTGTTTAAAAGTCCATGGGTGGGTCTTGAGTTAAGGTCATATGGTGGTTAAAATTCCATATGAGGACCTTGTGTATATTAAGGTCATAATGGTGGTTAAAATTCCATTTGAAGACCTTGTGTATGGTAAGATCACAATGGTGGTGTAAAGTCCATGTGTGGATCTTGTATGTCCCGTGATCTCGTTAGTGATGTTATACAACTACCAATGAGTGATGGTAAGGTCATAATGGTGGTTAAAATTCCATTTGAGGACCTTGTGAATGTTAAGGTCATACGGTGTTTAAAAGTCCATTTGAGGACCTTGTGTATGGTAAGGTCATAATGGTGGTTAAAATTCCATTTGAGGACCTTGTGAATGTTAAGGTCATATGGTGTTTAAAAGTCCATATGAGGACCTTGTGATTGGTAGTGTGTATGAAGCGTGGGGACAACGCTTGTAATCCGCGTATCCAATTGTGTCTTGTGTTATGATGGTTTGTGAATTATCACTTGGAAGCCAATACAATGTACTTGAATATGATGAAGCATGAGATGCTTGAAATGATGCATGAATGCATGAGAAGTGTGTAATGTTCTATGAATGCATGTTTTACTTGTTAGCTTGAACAAGAGTTTATTTTCTAATGAGAATGGTGCATGTGTGCATGAAATCTCTTTAGTGCATTGAAGTCTTGCGAAGACTTGTTTTTAAAGGCATGAAATGCAAATATTGATTTTTGGTGGTTCATATGTTGCGTTTGTTTAATGCATGAGATATATTGAATGAGTAAGTGGTTTTTAAAGGTTCCTTGCTTTGAAATGATTTTCAACGTATGAGAAAAGTATGAGGTGAAGTGGAAGTGTTTTCCAAGGATTTTGTATTTAACATTGCATATGATGTTCATGCATGGAATGGTTAAATTGATGGTTTTGCAAGGTTGTGCTTTGAAGTGAATTACTTAGCTTTTCTAAGCTAAGGGTTGGTTTTCACGTTTGAGCAATGCACGATTTATAGCATGTTGTTAAAAAGTGGTTTTCCAACATTGGTTTGGTTTATCGAATTGTGATGCTTTTAAAAGAGGTTTTATGACTCGCTGCATTGATGGTGTTTTGGTTTTGAGCATTCCTCACTAAGCATTATGTGCTTACGCTCCTTTTTGTCCATCAATGCAGAGATTTGAAGTTGGGACAGCGAGAAGCAAGGGATTCAAGGAGAGCTCCAATTGAGATGTATGTCTCGGTTAATAGCTATAGATAATAAAGGCAATGGGGGGAGAATCTCTTATGTGACGTTTAATGAGATTGTGTATGTTGGACTTCCTAAGTTGATTTTATGTTGTTGTTGATGATGGAACATATAAATGGTCTTTATGAGGATTGTTTGGTGATTTGGTGTTTGAATGGTTTCCAATATAGGATGCATGCCTATAGAATTGGGGCTTTCTTTGTTTGATGCCATGTTTATGAATTGTTGATGCCATTATGTTCCTTAAGTATGTAATGACTTGCTGGTATATTTTGGTTGCTTTTGGAGCATGTTTGATGGATCAATTGTGTAATAAACCAACGAAATTTCTACAATCTGGGCAGCCTGTTTCGGAACAGGTGCTGCCGTTTCGGAACAGAGGGCCTGAAATGGCCTAGGCGTTTCGAAACGGGCAGAGCCGTTCCGGAACAGTTTTGCCACTGCCAGACCATGTTGCACAATGGGTTTCGGAACGGTCCCGCGTTTTGGAACGGATCATCCCTGTTCCGAAACACCCGACCGTTGGGCACTGAAATTGACGGTTATATGTTTTGAAACCTTTACGTTTTGGTCCTGAACTTTGTGAATGCAATTGAATGAGTTTGAGATGTCCGTTTGAGTTGAAATATGACAGAGAAGCATGAAATATGACTAATTTCATAATGGTAACTCAAAAGTGGGTTAAGTCCTTATAATTTCCAGAATTTACATTTTGGTCCTTAAATTCGTGTTTTGTGCAATTAAGTCCCTGAATGTTTTCCGAATGCGCTGATCTTTGAGTATGCCGATTGTATGAACATATCTAGGGTTAATGTGCATTTAGATAAGTTTAAAAAGAAAAAAAAGGGTCGTTAATCAAGGTTGACTTTCGGGTTGACTTTGGTTTTCCCCGTGTAAACTTCTTAATTCGGTTCAACCGTCTAGACCGGGTTAAGGGGGTTACATCTGGTGGTATCAGAGCTGAGTTGTGAAAGCTTGGGAGAAATGGTAAATTGTTGTAATATGTGTTTGATGTTTATTCTGATGTGTGGTTGAAAGTCGGTTGAAATGTGTGTCTGTGAGCGAATTGTTGATGTTTTTAGCATGCTTTTTGTTGGTGAATCTTCATTGAGTTAATGTGGATTTGTGCTGATGTTATGCTGGTGATGTGAGCTGCTTTTATGAATGATGAAAGTGTGATGGGTATGATATGTTGATATTATGCTGTTGCGAGTGAATGTTGTTTGTTGAGAGCATGATCGAAATATGTTGATTGATATGCTCAATGTTGTGATATCCATGTTTTTATTGACTGTTATGTCATGTAAAATGGGAGAATTCGGGATACCCATTGCCTTATTATTATAACTATTGTGTTATTTTGGAGTTGGAGTTTTGAATCCTTGCTTAAAGCTGGTCTGATCGATTTGTTTGTTTTGTTATGATTGTTTGCTGTTAATAGCATGGTGAAATCGATGAGAGAATGGCAGTTAGGTGAGATGATTGCTGCTTTAGAGCAGGTTGTTAAGGCGTGGAATTCACCTTTTAATGGAAGTGTTTCGTCTCAGTCTTCAGTACCTGAAGTTGAGGTTGTAAGGCAGGAGGAAGAAGTTGGTTCTGTGATGAAGAGTTCATCACCTGTAGTTCAAGAGGTGTTGGGAACATCTCAAGCTGTGGCAAAGGTAAGGCCTGTAGACGTGCCGGCTGTGGGATGTGCGGGTTTGTCGAAACAACGTTTACATGATTTGGGAGCTGTGGAGTATCATGGTTCGACACCTGAGACGTTCGAGGCCTGGTTGGCCAGTGTAATTCTGATTTTGGATCAGGAAGGTTGTGACTATGCCTGTAAGCTGGGAAGTGTTGTCTCATTGATGGTGGAAGACGCCTGTGCCTGGTGGATATCTGTGGCGGTAGCATCGCATATCCATGATATAGATTGGGACTTCTTTGTGTCTGCCTTTTATGAAAGGTACCTTGGAGAGAAATTCTCAAGAGTTAAGCAATGTGAGGGTGTGGTTTCAGCTTATGAAGGTGAGAAGAGTTTAAGTGAGAGAGTTATGGGTACTGACCTCCGGAGCGGTCAGCGTAAGAGGCTACGTGATAGAAGGTTTTGCTTGATTCGAAGTCTGGGTGGTAGTGCAAATCTGGGGAAAGTGCTACATGATCAAGGAGTGGAAGCTCAGCTACCAGTGTGTGACCGTTGTGGAAGGCGCCATGTTGGAGGTTGTTGGGGCGCAGGAGTTTGTTGGAACTGTGGTTCTAAAGAACATGTGAAGCGGGATTGTCCTCAAGTGGTGAGATCAGCTTCAGTGGTAGCAGAAGGGTCTCTGAGGGGTCGTGGGCATGACCAAGACAAGGTTCGAAGATGGCAGGAAGGGCAGTAAGGTGTGAGGAGCTTGCAGAATGAATCTTGTTGGAATTGTGGGTCTGTTGGACATTTGAGACGTAATTGTTTGAAGTTGGCTCGGGGTAGTCAGGGTTCTTTACCGCAGGGAGATGGTGATGACCTTAATGTGTTAGCTGATGCTGCAGCGGTACGGCTGGAGGATGATGGTTCTGCGAGAAAGAGAGCTTGTCTGTTAAAGCTCCGGGGCAGTGAGGTGTTTACAGGTAACGTTGTTAAGTAACCTTTGCTCTAGTATCTTAGTTTGGTTTCAGTTGGTATTTCCTTGCGTAGTGGGTATGGTTTCGTTGCTAGCATGTTTGGGGTAGTAGTTGGTGTTGTTTGAAAACAACTTTAGTGTGAAGAGGGCATTAGTGAGTATCTTGTGGGTAATGGGTTGTTAGAATGATGGAGTTGGTTAAGTTAGAAGTGAGAAGGGAGGTTGTTTTTAGGTGGATTTTGAGGATGTTATTGGTGGGTGTGAACTGACATACATGCACAGTTAAAATCATTTGTTATATGCTATATTATATATGTACTGGTCCATGCATACATGTAACATGACATTAGAGGTTGTGCATGCATGTACATCAGGCATTGATAGGGCATATTGGTGACCATGCATATGAACGTTCACACTCGCTGATAGTTAATCGGGTCCGTTAGTGTTGGGATAGGGTTAGGTTGGATGATGGGGGTTTTAAAAGTTGTGTTGGTGCTAGGAGAATGTTAGAAGTAATGGAGGGTATTAAGCGAGTTGTCAGTAATAGTGAGTGCGTTATAGCATGTTGACAGAAGGAAAGTGTTTGACGCTTAAAGTGAATAGCTGGTAGAAGTGGTAGTTTCTTGGTGTTAAGTGATGTAGTAAGTTAGTGGATGTGTTCTAGAGTGCTGAGGCATCTTGGCATTGATGTTGTAGTAAAAGGGTTGTTTTTGTTGGTGGTGGTTCGTAGCAACCTTCGAAGAGTTGAGAAGGGGTTGTGTTGTGGGTTATAGAAAAGGGTTAGCCTGGGAGAATAGAAGTTTCGTAACCTAAATATGTATGTGTAGAATGGGCGGTGTCCTGGTAAGGCTAGTATTGTAGTCAAAGTTTGAAGTGGAAAGGCAATGTAAGATCAAAGGCCATTGTTGGTTGGACGGGTGCTTGTGAGAAGTGGCTGGCTAGTTGTGTATAAGTAAATTCCGTCTGAAGACAACTGGTGGTGTATGGAACGGCTGGCGGAGTCAAGGTTGGGGTTTTGTGATGTGATTTTTGGGTGTTAGGTGAGTAATCCTGGTGAATCGTTTTGGTAATGATAGCGGTGGATGTGAAGGAATGTCAGCATTACGTTGAGAAGTTTGGGTAAGCGGTTGATGCTTAGGAATTTTTGCTTGTTGTGATAGTCTTTGAAAGAGGTTGAGTAGTTTTGCAAGGAGTTTTAGAAGCAGTGAAGGTTGTGGGTCACATGGTGGCTGAACTGGATTGGTTGGTGTCACTGTGTGAATAAGTTTTGAGAGTTGTGAGTTAGGGTGGTGTGTGCTGTAAAAGTTGGAGGTTCATCAGGTTGTTGTTGGGGCTATGTGCAGTCCGGAAGTGTGAAAGGTTAAGATGTGGTTAACATCTGAGTGTTCTGGAATCTGTGAACAGTATGTGGTGGTGTTGGGTTGGTGGAGTTTTGTGAGGAGAGTGTTCAGTGGTGGTTAAGTCTCCTGTGTTGCCCTGTGTGTTGCTTGAGAAGTTTGGTTGTTCTCTTTTCGCCAGTTGAAATTTCGAGGACGAAATTTCTTAAGGGGGGAAGAGTTGTAACACCCCAATTTTGGGCTTAGAAGTTTTGGGTTTGGACCGGACCGGTCGGGTTGCGGTTCAAATATAAAAGGATGGATTTAGGAAAGCCTAGTTCGGGTTGCATTAAAAATATGAAAAAATGTCTTAAAATCCTCTTTTATTATATATAAGAGAAAGGTGAAATCAATTTTACAAAATGAGGTTTGGAAGAGTGACATTTTGGGTTAGTGACCAAAATGTAATTTTTGAAAACTAGTTGACTGTTTTAAAAAGGATTGAAACTTTGAATCTTTAAGGAGCTATTTACCCAAAAGAGTTTCTCCAGATTTTTCTGAATATTAATCAATTTTATTAATGGTTTTAATTAAAGGAAAAAGGAGGGAAAAAGATATTTTGCTTTCATAACTAACTTTTCTCTAAATTTCCATTTTCTTTTCTCTCAACTTTTCTCTCAACCCAAACACTTTTCTCCAGCAAATTTCCCTCTGATTTTGACATTCAAAGATGAGATTTCAACTTCCTTTTGATCTCTAATCATTTCTACAACAAAACCTTAGCATTTGCTTATTGGATTTTCAAGAATCTTGGTTCCAAAAAGGGAGAAACTCAAGTTTAGAGGTATGAACGTCCTTCTCCTCTAAATTCTCAGTTCTTTACTGAAATTCCCAAGTTCTCAATCCTTGAATTATGTTTTATTAAAGGTTTTGCAATTGAGTTCTTGATCTTGGCTTTGAAATGCAAGATTTGCTTTAATTTTGATGAAATTCGTATGATCTGATTGGGCATTGTTTTGAGATGTGTTTTTGATGTGAAATGGATGTATAATTGATGAGAAATTGAGGTTTAATCAATGCAATCCCGAATAGGTTGATTTTCCTAAGTTTTGTTTAAGTTTTTGGTGGTTTTTGGGGTGATCTTGATGTTCTGCTATAACTGGAGGTATAAGGACGTGTTTAGATCATTTTAGATGTTAATTGATGTTTAAAAATGGTTAGAAGTGATGGATCTTGGCTGGGTTAAGTTTTGGAAGTGTTTGGAGGTGTTTTCGGTTGTGTTTGGTAGTCGAAATGTTGGATTTGCAAAGAGCAGCGAGTTTAGGTGTGTTGCTGGTGTTTTTAATGCATAATGATGCATTAATTCTCTGTTGTTATGTGCTTGGAACAGGGGAGAATGATCCGTGAGCAATAGAGGAGGCGTTGAAGGTTTCGGATGCTTGGAAGGCTTGTTGGCTAGCCTTGTTTTGTGTATCGGTGAGTGAAGTTGGGTTTTCACCTTTAAAACCAAGGTTTGGAGGTTTGGGGAGCTTAGTTTAAGTCTACACAACTTAGCTAAGCTCAAGAGTAAGTAAATGGAATTTCTCTCTTGGTTGTGTTATGTTTTGGTTTTTAAAGCACTTGTGATTGTTGGATGCAATGCATGTGATTTGCATGTTTTAAATTATGTTTTGAAAGCATATTTTAGCATGGTTTAATGCTGGTTTTGAAAGCCATGTGTGGAGGATGCTCAAGGTAAGAGATCCTTGGTTTTGTACTTTGGAATTGTGGAATTGATGCATAGTGTTGCATGTTGTTTAATGGCTTGTTTAATGCTTCAAAAACAGTGATGTAAGTCGCCTTGGATGTGGAGTGGTTGTGATTGAACCGGTAACTCCATCCAAGTACACTAACGAGATGGTCAAGAACACCATGGTGTTTAAAAGTCCATGGGTGGGTCTTGTGTTAAGGTCATATGGTGGTTAAAATTCCATATGAGGACCTTGTGTATATTAAGGTCATAATGGTGGTTAAAATTCCATTTGAAGACCTTGTGTATGGTAAGATCACAATGGTGGTGTAAAGTCCATGTGTGGATCTTGTATGTCCCGTGATCTCGTTAGTGATGTTATACAACTACTAATGAGTGATGGTAAGGTCATAATGGTGGTTAAAATTCCATTTGAGGACCTTGTGAATGTTAAGGTCATATGGTGTTTAAAAGTCCATATGAGGACCTTGTGTATGGTAAGGTCATAATGGTGGTTAAAATTCCATTTGAGGACCTTGTGAATGTTAAGGTCATATGGTGTTTAAAAGTCTATATGAGGACCTTATGATTGGTAGTGTGTATGAAGCGTGGGGACAACGCTTGTAATCCGCGTATCCGATTGTGTCTTGTGTTATGATGGTTTGTGAATTATCACTTGGAAGCCAATATAATGTTCTTGAATATGATGAAGCATGAGATGCTTGAAATGATGCATGAATGCATGGGAAGTGTGTAATGTTCTATGAATGCATGTTTTACTTGTTAGCTTGAACAAGAGTTTATTTTCTAATGAGAATGGTGCATGTGTGCATGAAATCTCTTTAGTGCATTGAAGTCTTGCGAAGACTTGTTTTTAAAGGCATGAAATGCAAATATTGATTTTTGGTGGTTCATATGTTGCGTTTGTTTAATGCATGAGATATATTGAATGAGTAAGTGGTTTTTAAAGGTTCCTTGCTTTGAAATGATTTTCAACGTATGAGAAAAGTATGAGGTGAAGTGGAAGTGTTTTCCAAGGATTTTGTATTTAACATTGCATATGATGTTCATGCATGGAATGGTTAAATTGATGGTTTTGCAAGGTTGTGCTTTGAAGTGAATTACTTAGCTTTTCTAAGCTAAGGGTTGGTTTTCACGTTTGAGCAATGCACGATTTATAGCATGTTGTTAAAATGGGGTTTTCCAACATTGGTTTGGTTTATCGAATTGTGATGCTTTTAAAAGAGGTTTTATGACTCGCTGCATTGATGGTGTTTTGGTTTTGAGCATTCCTCACTAAGCATTATGTGCTTACGCTCCTTTTTGTCCATCAATGCAGAGATTTGAAGTTGGGACAGCTAGAAGCAAGGGATTCAAGGAGAGCTCCACTTGAGATGTATGTCTCGGTTAATAGCTATAGATAATAAAGGCAATGGGGGGAGAATCTCTTATGTGACGTTTAATGAGATTGTGTATGTTGGACTTCCTAAGTTGATTTTATGTTGTTGTTGATGATGGAACATATAAATGGTCTTTATGAGGATTGTTTGGTGATTTGGTGTTTGAATGGTTTCCAATATAGGATGCATGCCTATAGAATTGGGGCTTTCTTTGTTTGATGCCATGTTTATGAATTGTTGATGCCATTATGTTCCTTAAGTATGTAATGACTTGCTGGTATATTTTGGTTGCTTTTGGAGCATGTTTGATGGATCAATTGTGTAATAAACCAACGAAATTTCTGCAATCTGGGCAGCCTGTTTCGGAACAGGTGCTGCCGTTTCGGAACAGAGGGCCTGAAATGGCCTAGGCGTTTCGAAACGGGCAGAGCCGTTCCGGAACAGTTTTGCCACTGCCAGACCATGTTGCGCAACGGGTTTCGGAACGGTCCCGCGTTTCGGAACGGATCATCCCTGTTCCGAAACACCCGACCGTTGGGCACTGAAATTGACGGTTATATGTTTTGAAACCTTTGCGTTTTGGTCCTGAACTTTGTGAATGGCAATTGAATGAGTTTGAGATGTTCGTTTGAGTTGAAATTTGACAGAGAAGCATGAAATATGACTAATTTCATAATGGTAACTCAAAAGTGGGTTAAGTCCTTATAATTTCCAGAATTTACATTTTGGTCCTTAAATTCGTGTTTTGTGCAATTAAGTCCCTGAATGTTTTCCGAATGCGCTGATCTTTGAGTATGCCGATTGTATGAACATATCTAGGGTTAATGTGCATTTAGATAAGTTTAAAAAGAAAAAAAAGGGTCGTTAATCAAGGTTGACTTTCGGGTTGACTTTGGTTTTCCCCGTGTAAACTTCTTAATTCGGTTCAACCGTTTAGACCGGGTTAAGGGGGTTACATAGCCGGCTAACTATATCTGATTCAAGTACTTTAAAACCATTTCATCACTTGCCAATATACATCAAATACCATCATCAATTCACTGTTTTAAAGCATAAATCAAAGCCACTTAACATCATGCATCACTATGCATCAAAACCATATTAATAACATGTCAAACCAAGGATCTCTTACCTTGAGCATCCCTCAATACAAGACTTTCAAAACCAGCATTAATCATGCTAAAATATGCTTTCAAAACAGTAATTAAACATGCATTTCATAACTAATGCATCAAACCATAACTTGGCACATCCGAGGGAGTTTTTCCGAAAACTTACTCTCGAGCTTAGTTAAGTTTTTTAGACTTAAACTAAGCTCCCAAAACCTCCAAATAATTGTTCCAAAGCTGGAAACCAACACCACTCACCAATTTCGTTCCTCTTGTTTGCCGAAACGCCGATTAAGCCTCCGGATCAACTCCGAAAGTGTTCGAAGATGTCTCCCCTATTTTAGACACATCAAAGCAGAGGATTAATGCATCATCATGCATTGAAATCTTCAGCCAACACTCCAATACTCGCTGCTCTACCTAAACCCAACATTTCGGCTACCAAACACAACCGAAATCACCTCCAAATTCTTCCAAAACTTAACCCAGTCAAGATCCATTACTTCTAATCATTTCTTAAAATCAATTAACATCAAAAACAACTCTCAACTCATCCTTATACCTCCATCTATAATAGAACACCAAAATCACCTAAAAAACGACCATTTTCATAAGCAAAAACTTAGGAAATACAACCTATTCGGGATTGGATTGATAAAACCTCATTTCTAACATCATTAGACATCCAAAATACATTAAAGAATCATCTCAAAATAGAGCCCAATCCATTACAACGAAAATCTTCAAGATCTCTTCCAAATCTTGAGTTTTAAGCCAAAATCAAGTTTCTAACATTAAATCCATTTATAAAACTTTAATAAAGGATTTGAAAACTTGGGAATTTCAGTAAAGAACTGAGTATTTAGAGGAGAAGAACACCCTTACCTCTAAATGATGATTTCTTCTTGTTTTGGGCCAAATTCCTTGAAAATTCAATGTGAAAATCAAAAGGATTTGATGCAAGATTGATTAGGAACCAATAGATGATAGAAATCTCATCAATTGAAGTAAAGATCAAAGTGAAATTTTCTGGAGAAAATGTGTTTGGATGATGGGATTTTGAGAGAAAAGGAATGAGAGAAAATTAGGAAAAGGTAGTTATGAAAATCCAAAAAGTAGTTTCCCTTTTCTTTTTATTTAATTAAAACATTAATTAAATCACCCAAATTAAGTAAAAATCTGGAGAAAAACATTTTGGATAAATTAGCTCCTTAAAGATTCAAAGTTTCAATCTTTTGCAAAACAGTCAATACTAACTTTGCAAAAATTGCATTTTGGTCACTACACCGAAATGTAGTATTTCCAAACCTTATTTTGTAAAATTGATTTCACCATTCTCTTACATATATTAAATGATGATTTTTAGACATTTTTCTATATTTTTAAAACATCCCGAACTAGGCTTTCCCTAAAACCTCCTTTTATATTCGAACCGAATATCAGACCGGTCTGGTTCAGACCCTAAACTTCTAAGCCCAAAATTGGGGTATTACAGTCTGAAATCGACCATGGGTTCTACCGGGACTTGGATACGAACTAGGAAATCGCCAGGAATTTGCCAGGGGGCAAGAGGAACACCAAAAAAAATATCGAACAGCTTCTCAGAAGAAATCAGGAACTTGTTGAAATTCTAGAGGGGAATTCCCAGGGATATGTCGAAATTTACAAGGAGGAATAGGGATGATTTGGTTGCTAGCCCTTGTCCCTTTAAATAGTATTCAGAGACTTAATTCTAGTTGAATTCCTTAAATCCAAATTCAACCAAAATTCATAGAATCTAATTCTACTTGAAATTGGTTTACATTAAATATACATTATATTTAATAATATTAAATGAAATATATATATTTAATTATGTAGAATCTTATTCTACATAAAACATGGATTTAAATATACATTATATTTAATCCAAATATATATATTATTATATAGAATCTCATTCTATCTTTACTTGGATTTAAATATATTTAAATATGTATTTTTAATTATGTGGAATCTAATTCTACATAAACTTGGAATTAAATATACATTATATAAATTCCAAATATATATTTAAATTTCTAGAATCTTATTCTATAATATTTCAGTCTCTAAATATTTTCCATACTCTAAATAATATTTGATAAATACAATATTTATCCAATATTATTCCCATTTAAGGGAGTTGCTGATTTCCCCTATCCCATAGGGGATTTTCGGCAACCTCCCTAAAATAGGGAGTATGGTTTCCAATTTTTGTTCGTCTCATTCGAAGGGTGTGACCCTTGTAGGTTCATGCAACGTTAGCAGCAAAATTAGAACTGTTCTAATTTTACAAACAATGAGTGGCATCTAGCAATACATCATTGCTACCTAAGTTGCATGAAGTCATGGTTTGACTTTCCTAATTCCTGAATAAACTTCCTTTATGTATTTCATCCTTTTGTCCTTTATATCTTAGATGAACACAAGTCATGGGTTAGTCACACTTGCGTTGTCCATCCAGTGTTTCTTGATGTCTTGAGTAGATTATGATAAACGAATCTCTATGATATCTCATATCATAATATTCGAGCATGGCCATGCATTTTCTAATCTCACTCAATCAAGTGGCCGAAGATATTTCTCCCATTATTTAGGAGGGACAAATCCTTTCTTGATCAACCATATTTCACTACATAGGTCATCACGTATCCAATCATCAGTCTTTATAATGTAGTCAGTTACGACACATGTTTGACTATGTAAAAATACGTAAATCTTTATGTTGAAATCATGTTGATCTCAAGTCTGAGGATTATACATATGTTTATCATGAGCAATGTTGTGACTGTCACATAATTACCCAAGAAACATGCTCATAGCGGGTCATTCCAGTATGTTGTTCTCTAACAAATACTTATGTGTTGATTTTGACATCTCTATGTCAATGACAACGCTTGTCATCAACCACATATTAGTCTTTATATATTATCACTGTCCATACCCGTAATAATATTCGACTAAGGATCCTATTTAACAATAATCGTATTATTGTATGGACATTATTATCCAATGGTTAGTTTGATGCACATAAACATACCAAATGATAATAACAGCAATGCCATTACTTGATATATCTAGTAAAATAGTATGTCTATTCAATCATCATATGATTGGTCTTTGGGCATACTCCAACAGAAAAAATTGTAACAATGAAGTTATATAAGAGATGTTCCTTAATGGTGCAAGAACATATGTTTATGGTTGATCTCATGGAATTACCCTTCTATGGATTTGATGTAATCCGTGGGATGGATTGGCTAGTTGAGCATAGGGCTGTTGTAGATTTTGAGAATAAGCGAGTTTCGTTGAGACTTGCTGATGACTGTGAAGTTTTGTAAGTGGGAGAGAATGTAAAGTTTTTATCTAATGTGGTTTCGGCTCTTGAAGCTAGTCGGTTATTGCATCTGGGAGGTGAAGTTTATTTAGCTTTCGTAATGAATCCTAGAACAAAGGATGTGTGGGTACAAGATATAAGGACTGTATGTGAATTCCCTCGGTGTTTCTGAAGGAGTTACCTGGTTTGCCGCCTAGTCGAGAGGTTCAGTTTGGAATTGAGTTGTATGAGAATACGACTCTTGTGTCTATCGCTCCCTATTGAATGGCACCTAAGGAGTTAAAGGATTTGAAGACGCAACTTCATGAGTTGCTTTACCAAGGCTTTATTCGGCCTAGTGTGTCGCCTTGGGGTGCACTAGTCTTGTCTGTAAAGAAGAAAGATGGTACGATGAGGATAGGTATTGATTATCGCTAGTTGAATAAGTTGACTGTTAAGAATAATTATCCTCTACCATGGATTCGTGATCTTTTTGATCAGTTTCATGGAGCGGCTGTGTTCTCGAAGATTGATTTGAGGTTCGGGTACTATCAATTGAAGGTTAAAGATGTAGATGTGTCAAAAACTGCTTTTCGGACTATGTATGGGTATTATGAGTTCTTGGTGATGCCTTTTGGTTTGACGAATGCTCCTGCTGCATTCATGGATATGATGAACAAGGTGTTTCATGAGTTCTTGGATAAGTTTGTAGTGGTGTTCATCGATGACATCCTTGATTATTCTCGTACTGAGGAGGAGCACGAGGAACATTTGAGGGCTGTTTTGCAAGTCCTGCTAGAAAATCAGCTTTTTACCAAGCAAAGTAAATGTGAGTTTTGGTTGAAGGAAGTTGTTTTCCTTGGCCATGTGGTTTCGACCGAAGGAATTAGTGTTGATCCTGAGAAGATTTAGGTGGTGGTGAATTGGAAGCCTCGTAGGTCTGTTCACGAAGTTCATAGTTTCCTTGGTTTGACGGGCTAGTACCAGAGGTTTGTTGATGGATTTTCCAAGTTTGCCGACCCTTTGACGAAGTTATTGCAGAAGGATGTTATGTTTGATTGGACGGAAGCGAGGCAACAAGTCTTTGAGAAGCTAAAGGAGGCTTTGACGCAAGCTCCTATCTTGATTTAACCTGAACCTGGAAAAGAGTTTGTGGCGTATAGTGATGCATTCTATGTTGGTTTGGGGTTTGTGTTGATGCAAGAGGGTAGAGTGGTAGCTTATGCATCGCGTCAGTTGAAGGTGTATGATCGTAACTATCCCACGTATGATATCGAGCTAGTGACGGTGGTGTTCACTTTGAAGATTTGGAGGCATTGCCTTTATGGTGAGAAGTGTATTGTGTACACGGATCACAAAAGTTTGAAGTATCTTATGTCTCAGAAGGAGTTGAATCTTAGGCAACGACGATGGGTGGAGTTGCTTAAGGATTATGATTTGTCGATCGAGTATCATCATGTGAAGGCTAATGTTGTGGCCGATATTTTGAGCAAGAAGGTGGATGTGGAGTTGAGGGCGATGTTTGCTCACTTGAGCATATCGCGAGATGGTGGTCTTGTTTCCAAATTGCAAGTGAAACCATACTTGATTCAGTTGATCAGGGATAAATTGTTGCTTGATGATTCTCTTGTTCCTCACGTTCAGGATATTGCGGATGCTAAGCCTTCAGATTTCGGTTTCAATGATGATGATGTTCTATGCTTTGGGAGTCAGATAGTGGTGCCGAATGATGTTGAGTTGAGGCGCACTATTCTAACTGAAGCTCATAGTAGTCCTTTCGCTATGCACCCTGGTAGTACGAAGATGTATCGTGATTTGAGAGATGAGTACTATTGTGTGGGGTTGAAGAAGGATGTTGCCGAGTTTGTTAGCAAATGCATGGTTTGTTAGCGAGTAAAGGCTGAACATCAGGTTCCTTCTAGGTTGTTGCAACCGTTGAAAATCCAGAATGGAAGTGAGAAAGGATTACCATGGATTTTGTGTCCGGTTTACCCTTATTACCATCAAAGAAGTATTATGTTTGGGTGATTGTTGATCACCTTACGAAGTGTGCACATTTCTTGCTTGTGCATACTACGTATACCTTGGATAAGCTAGCTGAGCTGTATTTTGATGAGCTTGTGCGTTTGCACAGTGTGCCAAATTCTATAGTGTCGGATAGGGATCCGAGGTTCACATCGAGGTTTTGGGTATGTTTGCATCAAGCCTTGTGTACACGACTAAATTTTAGTACTTCTTAGCATCCTCAGACGAATGGACAGACAGAGCGTGTTATCCAAGTGCTTTAGGACATGTTGAGATGATGCGTTATTGAGTTTCAAGGTTCTTGGGAAAAGAAATTGCCTTTGGTTGAGTTTGCTTACAATAATAGTTACCAGGCAAGCATTCAAATGGCACCATATGAGGCTTTATATGGGAGGAAGTGTAGAACTCCTCTTTGTTGGACTGAAACAGGGCAAAAGTTGATTTCGATAACGACCCTGTTGAAAGGAACCACTGAGAAGGTGAAGCTCATTTGTGAGCGCTTGAAGGCAACATCAAACCGGCAAAAGTCTTACGCGGATCTAAAGCGTAAGGAGATTGAGTTCGCAGTTGGCGAACGTGTGTTTTTGAAAGTTTCACCTTGGAAGAAGGTGATGAGATTTGGCTGGAAGGGCAAAATATGTTCGAGGTTCATTGGACCATATGAGGTGATAGAGCGAATAGGCCCTGTTGCTTACAAGTTGAGTTTGCCTTCGGAGTTAGAATAGATACATAATGTGTTCCATGTATCCATGCTTCAGAAGTATAGATCGGATTCGTCGCATGTTATTCCTATAGAAGAGGTTGAGTTGAATCCAGACTTAACATATGATGAGGTTCATGTTGAGATCCTAGATTCAGATAGCAAGGTTCTCCGGGGTTAGACCATCGAGTTGGTCAAAGTTTTATAGAGACATCGTTGCGTTGAGGAAGCTACGTGGGAAAGGAAGGATGACATGATGAAGCATTTTCATTACCTCTTTCCACCAGGTAAATTTCGAAGATGAAATTTCTTAGGTGGGGGAGAGTTGTAACACCCTGGATTTGGGCCTAGATGTTTTAGACGTTGGATTGGGCTGGTCGGGAACGGTTCGAATCCTTGAGGTTGGTTCAGAGAAAACCTAGTTTGGGATGTTTTAAAAATATGGAAAAATATCTAAAAAACATTATTTAATATGTAAATGATTATGGTAGAAGAAATTTTACAAAATAATTTTTGGAAATATTACATTTTGGTATAGTGACCAAAATGCAGTTTTTGCAAAAGTTGGCTAGTGACTGTTTTGTAAAGGATTGAAACTTTGAATCTTTAAGGAGCTATTTTTACCATTTATTTTTGTCAGATTTATTTTTAATTTGGGACGTTTTAATAAATGATTTTATAAAAGAAATAGAGGAAATTAAAAAATAAACTAAAAGTTGACTTTTCATAACTAATTTCACTTTGATTGCTGAGATTTCTCTCAACTTCTTTTCAGCCAAACACTTTTCTCTCATCAATGAACCTTTGATTTTCACTTTGATTGCTGAGATTTAATTCCCTAAATGATTCTCCAACTTTGTTTCATCAAACCACATTGATTTTGCTTTGGAATTTTCAAGAAAACTTGCCCAAATTGAAGAGAGATCAACCATTAGAGGTAAGCTTCATTATTCTCCTCTAATGATCAGTTCTTTACTGAAATTCCCAAGTTATCAATCCTTTGTTAATGGTTTTTTAGTTGTTTTAATGTTATAGACAAGAAAGAGTTGTTAAATTCAAGATTCTTGATGAGATCTTGGTGATTTTTGTATTTCTATGTAATAATTTGATTTGAGGTTGATTTTCAACATATTTTGGATGTTATTTGATGTTGAGAATAGAATTTTAACAAATAAATCTTGAATAGGCTTCGGTCCCCAAGTTTAAGATGTTAGATTTGTGGTTTTTGATGTTCTGTCGTTGCTGGAGGTATAAGGTCGTGTTTATGTTGATTTTTTATAGTAATTGAAGTTTAGGAAAGGTTTGAATTGATAGATCTTGGTTGAGATTTGTTTGGTGGAAGTTTGGAAGTGTTTTCGGTTATTTCAGATAGCCGAAATGCTAGTTTTGAGTAGGGTAGCGGGTTGGATTGAGTGGCTGGTCTTTTTAATGCATGGAGACATCATCGGACGCGTTTGGTGTTAATCCAGAAGCATTAGAAGCTTGGAAATCGTTTCGTCAAGCAAGCGAAACGTCATCAGTGAGTGAAAATAGTTTTAGAAGTCAATGAGCGACAAGGAAACGAGTTTTGGGGAATTAGGATTAGTTTGAAACACCATCCTAAGTTTGGAAGTTTGTATGTTTAGATTTGCTCCTGAGATGTGGATGATGCCCCAAAATGCTTTTGACATGCTCTTGATTTGACAAAGAGAAATTCCTACTGTTTTATGCATGATTTATGACATGAGAGGTTGTTTTATATTGATCCCATGAGATTTAGCAATGTTGCCAAGAGTTTTGAGATTTTGATCAAATGCTATGCATGAAATTTGATTTTCAAATTCGTACGTGCCCTTTGGAGTCGGGCAATGGGGCTAATGCCATCCCGATCCAAAGTGAGAGTCCGATGATGAGATATTCCATCGGGTAGGTCTTGGTGAAACACCCGTGCTTTGTGGAGAAGATAGATACCGCCATGAGAGTCTGGTGATTCAAGATTCCACCGGGGTAGGACTTGACTTTATGTCAAGCTAATCTGCATATCTGAGTAAAGATAGTTAATAAAATTCCAATATATGAGAATGAGCTATGATTCACATGTACCAATGTTTGAAATGATTTTATGCTATGAGAAATGCATATGAGATTTTGAGATTATGAAATGATTTTGTATATCAAGCATGTGTTGCTTTGCCATGAGTTTTGCATTGGTTGAATGCATGAGATAGATAGATGGTACATGTGCTTTTCAAATGATGTTTTGTTTTAAAATGGATTTCAAGCATGAGATAAAAAGAGCAAGGTTTTAGAAATGGATTTCATGATAATGTTTTAAAAGCATGCATTGTTGTATTGGTGTTTTTAGAGCATGCCTTACTAAGCTATTGTGCTTACGCTCTCCTTTTATCAACAATGCAGATAATTGAGAGCTTTTTGGCAGCAAGGAGGCTTAAAGGAATCCAAGGAGTAGTTAAGCTCAAGTATGATGTTATACATTTACCCTTAGTAATGATATATGGCAATGAGATTTAATGGACTGTTATGGGAGATGTATTTTGGACTCCCTTGTGTAGTTGCAAGTTATGTGTGCTCTTTTTGGTTTGTAGAAGGCCTTTATAACTATCTTGGTGCTTTATATTGCCTTTTGAGATGTTTATGGTTTTCGGTTTAAGCATGCTCTTTTGTATGCCATGTGATATTGTGATGCTATGACAAATGCTTGTCATGTGCTAGAGTTGTATGCTTTTATGTTAGTGTTGATGTTATAAGCATGTCCACATGTTTTGGTGATGATTTGGTGGTGTTAGATGCGAGTTTAGGGCTGGTTTTGGGACACTTATAGTATGCGTATCGATACTCGGGCTTGCGTATCGATACACATAAGCCAAATTTGTGCCGAATGGCCAGGGGTATCGATACGAATAAAGAGTGTATCGATACATGTGGGCAAATTATGAAGGGCATATCGATACTCAGGGAAATGTATCGATGCCCTTCTCCCAGATTTAGTCATTGCCTTCCCACGTATCGATACATCCTCTTGGGGTACCGATACGAGACCGTTAAAATCTGTTAAAAGCATCTTTTAAAGTTCTGGAACATTACATTTTAGTCCCTGATCTTTGTGTTAGAAATTAGTTGAGTTTAGATGGTCGGATTGTGATGAAATTTTACAAAGAAGCATGAAATATGACTAATCGAGTATTGGTTACTTTAAAATCTGAAATGTCTCTGTATTTTACGAAAATTACATTTTGGTCCCCAAAAGCATAAATTGTGCAATTGAACCCCTAAACAATATCCGATCGTTGTGTCGTATCTTACTACACTCTTTGATGATCACATATGGTCTAAATTGCATCTAGAAAAGATAAAAAAGGTTCGCTAATCGAAGTCGGCTTTAACAAGTTGGCTTCAATTTTCCCCGTATAAGCTCCTTGGTTCGGGTAATCCGTCTAGATTGGGCTAACGGGGTTACAAGCTTTCCTCATTAAGCATTTTGTGCTTACGCTCTCTTTGTCCATCAATGCAGTAAATTCATGCTTTGGAGGCAGCACTTGTAAGGGATCGATGAAGGATTTTGGATTGAAGGTATGTTTGGTTTTGAACTATAGTAATAAAGGCAATGGGGGTGTCCAATGCTATGATATTTGTTGGCATGGTATTTTTCTGATTTGAAGCAAGTTTATCATGCTTATTTGGTTGTGTAAATGGCCTTTAAGTTTTGGTTTATGCGTGGAAATGTAATTTGACCTTTTGGTACATATTTCTCCTCGGAAGCATGCCTTTAGTCTCTTTGTTATTGGTATCGATGCTATGATGATGCCTATGCCACATACACTTGGTTATTGATGTATATTTGAGTTGAAGACATGTTTGGGCATGTGTCGGGATGGTTTCGGATGTTTTAAACCCAGTTAAACCAACATTTTTTTAACATTGCAGGCACATGTGTTTCGAAACACCCTTGCCTATTTCGAAACGAGGGCTTAAAAATGCCTTGGGGTTTCGAATCGGGGAGGCCTATTTCGATACATTTTGTCTCTGTGAAACCCTATTCCAAAACGGGTCTTAGATGGTTTTGAAATGAACCCACGTTTCGAAATGGTCATCAATGTTCCGAAATGCTCTTTTCGATACAGAGCTCACTATTCCAAAAGGTTTGGTAGTTAATACCGTTTTTGGAATGTTCTGAGTTTCTAGTTTCATACATTTTGGTCCATGTTGGTCATGTATGCGATTAAATGAGTTCTAGTGGTCATTTTAGTTGAGGTTTTACAAAGAAGTTTGAAATGAATTTATTTAATGAATGGTAATCCGAATTTGGTATAATCCTTATAGTTTGATAAGTTTACAAAATGGTCCCTAAACATTAAATTGGTTTTAATCAATGAATGATTGTGATGTTGTCTTATCCGCTGCTTGTGTACACACATTGGAACCTAAGTTTCATCTAGACAAGATATAAAAAAGAAAAAAAAAAGGTCGTTTATTGAGGTAAACCTTCTCGGTTTACTTCGATATTCTCCCTGTGATCCGTTCAGTTCAGTCTATCGGCCAGTCCAGGTCGAGGGGGTTACATAAATAGTCTATAATATATGTAAAACAAAGGGAAAAGGAAATATAGAGATATACCTGAGAGTTCTTAAGCAAACACCTCCGACTTTATCATCTTCTTCCTTGATGCATACACATCCATTGGAGATAGTTTTAAGCTTCACTTTTCTTCTTTTTATTGATACTGAATCGTTGCTATTGATCGGGTAAGCTATATTCCTCAATCGATTATTGGATTCCATGGATACATCAAGCTTTATCTTAAGCTAGGGTTTTAGCTATCCATGGATATCTCGTCTTTGATATCTATACCGAAATAGAATATCGATTTTAATATCGTTGTATTGATTTTTATGTCGTAATATCGATCCTAACAATCTCCTTATTGATTTCCTAGCTCAAGAAATTGATAAAGAGCATCCACCGTCTCCATCCAAAGCCAGGAACAAGGGGATTGCTATCTGAGAGCCATAGGAGCATCGTATTTTGAGGTGAGTGTAGTCGAAGTCTCGGGATTAGGCGAAAAGCCTTCTCGAATCTTTTATTGTCATTTTCAACCATTTAGCTAACATTTCCATTGAGGAAGACTCGTCGGATCATTAAACGGACACTTTGGTAAGTGTCGGTAAGTTTGTTATTGAACATCGAACAGAGCTATTGGTATTGTCATTGAGTATTGTCATTGATATAGTTATTGTCATTGAAACATTGCAAAGAAATTATTGCACATTGATTTTGACATTGAACCATGAAACATTGATCATGAGACATCTTTATTATTGATATTATTGAAATCATTGGTCATTGGAATTCTCATAGGATATTGGATATTTATATGAACATTGAAACCTTGGATTTAAATAGATGTTGGATACAATTGGCATGCCATAGAATTCAGAGCTTAGTGTACGGGTGGACTACGGTCATAAGGTTACTGCATATATTGATTTGGTGAGGCGGAGGGATGTGTATTGATATTGGTCATATTGGCGAGGCGGATGGACTAGACCATTCATTGATTTTGCAAGGTGATTTAAGAAAATCAAGGATCGGGATAGGATAAATTTTGATAAAAATTGCTAAAATCCTCTAAAAATATGTTTAAGAGGTTGGTCAAGTCAGTTTTACAAAAAGGTTTTTGGAAAATGGATATTTTGAATAGTGACCAAATAGTAATGTTTTAAAACTGCGAAAAATGTGATTTTTAAGGTGGAAGCCAAAATCATATAATCTTTAGGGGGCTTTAAGTCAATTTGACCTATTCTCAATATGGCATGTGTTTTAAAAGGGGTTTTTAATTAAATAATTTTATTTGGATTTATATTAAAATAATTAAAAGGTAGTTAATGGATTTCAATTACGTAACTACCAAAATCCCTCTCATTTTCAGCCAAACACAAATTCACTCATCTTTTTCCAGAATTCTCACTTCCAAGAACTCTCTCAACATTTCCTAAATCATTTCCAAGAGATCTATCTTAGTTCTTCAAGATTTCACTAAGGAAAACTTGTCATCCATTAAGAAAAGCAAGGATTGGAGGTAAATCTCGTTATCAACCTCTAATCTAAGTTCTTTATTGAAATTACCAAGATATTTGGCTTCTAAATACTATTTTTGGTTGAGTTTTCATTATAGTTTTGATTGGAGATCAAAATCTTGTGAAATTGTAGTTGAAATCTTAATTTTCGGACTTGATGAGTTGGGCTCTATTTTGTAATTATTTAAAATGATTTCTAAGTTGATTTATATGTTAAAATGAGGTGTTGATAATGTAGATCCCGAAATCCTTGTGATGCTTGAGTTTCTTGGTAGTTTTAAGTGAGATTTTAGGGTGAAATGGTGGAATCTTGCTTGCTGGAGGTATAAGGATGAGTTGGGTTGTTTATTAGATATGTTTTGATGTTGTTAATGCTTTGGAAGTGATGTATGTTGGCTGGGCTTTGTTTAGGAAGCAATCGATTGAGTTTTCGGTTGTTTTGGATGGGTATTTTGGTGTAGTTTGGGTGAGTAACGAGTTTGTGAATTGTTACTGGTGTTAGAATGCATGTTAATGCATTTATATCTTTGTTTTGATGATGTGAAAACACGGGATCTTGATCCGGAAGCAAACGAGGTGATTTTGGAGGTTCCGAATGGGTAATTTTTGTGTCGGCGAGCAAGGCTTCGTGTATCGGTGAGTTGAAATGCAATTTCCTGCTTTTTAACGCTTTCAGCGTGGTCTTGGGAGCTTAGTGTAAGTTTGATACACTTAGCTAAGCTCAAGAGTAAGTGAATCGGAAATCCCTATATTGGATATGTGCTTTGTTTGATGAATTTGCAGTTGAGTTGAGTGTGAATTGTTTACTGTTTTAAGCATGTTTAAGCATGGTTTAACACTGTATTTTAATGCCATTATGTTAAGAATGCACTAGGTAAGTGATCCTTGGTTTTCATAAGTTGAATGCATATGATGTTAAGCATGTTATGCTTGTGGAAATGGCATTGTGGTTATGCTTGTAAAACAATGGATTATTGATGTTAAATGATAATATTGGCAAGTGATGAAAAAGGTTTTTGGTTACTTTAATCGGATATAGTTAGCCGTCTATAGGATTGGGTGCACCGTGAATAAAGTCGCCTTGGATGTCGAGGGGTTGTGATTGTGTCGTAATCTTCATCCAAGAACCCTAACGATCGAGGTTATGATCACAACGGTGAATGGTTAGTCTTGTGTGTGAGTCTTGTGTATGTGTCCTATACTCTCGTTAGTGGAATTATGCAACTACCGATGAGTGATGTTGAGGGGTTGTGCTTGTGCCATTAATCTCTATCACGGGTGTTGAGGGTTTGTGATTGTGCCATTAATCTCCACCTTGTGTAGTCTGATAGTTTGTACGAAGCGTGAGGGACAACGCTTGTAATCCGCGTATCCAATTGTGTCTTGTATTGAAACAGTTTATGGATTATCACTTGTGAGCCAATATAATGTAAACGAATAATGTGAAGCTTGAGATGCTTGTATATGATGCAAGGATGCATGAGATATTTGTGGATGATGCAAGAATGCATGAGATGCTTGTTAAAGCATTAGCAAAGGTTTATTTGATGTTGTCAAATGATGCATATGAGCATGGGGTTAATAAGTGCATTGAGGTCTTGTGAAGACATGTTTATAAAATGGCATGAGATGTAAAGTGTTGGTTTTGCAAAATATGAGACATGCATTGATGAATGTTATTTAGCGATCCTCACTAAGCTTTGTGCTTACGCTCTTTTGTTTCATCAATTCAAAAAACTAGGCTTTGAAGGCAGCAAGTAGGCAAGAGGAATCAAAGCTTTTAATCTTGCAAAGTATGTGGTTTTGCTACGGTGTAATAAAAGGCAATGGGTGGGGTTTATGCTTGTAACCCCTTTAGCCCGGCCTAAACGCTTGACCCGAACTACGAAGATTAAATGGGGAAAACCAAAGTCAACCCGAAAGTCAACCTTGATTAGCGACCTTTTTTTCTCTTTTTTTTTCATTTCTAAATGCACATTAAGCCTATGTGATTACTCAAAAATCATAGGACAGAAAGCCACAACGATCATAATTCAATTAGGGATTTAATTGTAAGAATTTTACTTTTAGGGACCAAAATGTAAATTTTGGGAAATATAAGGACTTTGCAGATTTTAAGCTTGCCAATATGTAATTAGTCGTTTTACATGCATCTCTGTCAAATATTAGCTTAAAAGAAAATTCCAAGCTCACACAATTGCATCCACATCATCAAGGACTAGAATGTAAGAAACAGAAACTTGAGACCATTCAAAATGCAGTCCAACGGTCAAGTGTTTCGAAACGCTGACCTTCGTATCAAAACGCCCGTTTCAAAGCTGGGCTGGTCATTTCGGTACTCGGGCCCGTTCCGAAACTCGTATCGGAACATGGCTCTCCAGTAGCTAAAATGTTCTGAAACACCTTCACCCGTTCTGAAACATCATGGCCTTTCCAGGCACCTGTTTTGAAACAGTTAAGGGTGTTTCGATACACCCTGCCCTTCAACTGTATAATTTTCTGGTTTTTCTTATCTTTACACAATCAAACATGTCCCATAGCATGCCATAACATACCAGCAACATGATTAGACATTATAGAACATATTAAAGAAACTTAAGCTAATGCATGGCGTCAACAAGTGACCATTGAGTCTATAGGCATGCTTCCTAGTCACATGAACCAAGTATGGACCTCAAACCTCAAACCAAACCATATAAGACCATTTACAAACTTCAAAACCTTAACAAACTTGCTACAAACATAGGGAGTTCAAAACACATCTCCCAAATACAACCTTGAAGCCCCATTGCCAAATATCAACACTAAAGTATGTAAAAACATCACCATACATGATCTTTTCACTTCTTTTGTAACGCCCCGGTTTTGGGCTTAGAAGTTTTGGGCGTTGACCGGTTTGGTCAAAGTGCTGTTCGAATCTAAAGAGGTGAAATTAGGAAAGCCTAGTTCGGGTTGCATTAAAAATATGGAAAAATGTTCTAAAATCATCTTTTAATATAATTAAGTGAGCTGTGAAATCAATTTTGAAAAATGGGTTTTGGAAGAGTGACATTTTGGCTAGTGACCAAAATGTAATTTTTGAAAGTTTTGTGACTGTTTTATAAAGAGTTGAAACTTTGAATCTTTAAGGAGCTATTATTCCAAAAGTAGTTTCTCCAGATTTTTCTTAGATATTTTGAGATTTATTCTGATTTTAAAACATATCAAAAGAGGAGGGAAAGGCCATTTGGCTATTTTCTTAACTAACTTTTCTATTTTCTTTCTCTCATTTTCTCTCAATCCAAACACTTGTTTTCCAGAGAGTTGTTTCTGATTTTCTCACCTAAAATCCTCCTTTCAACATTCTTTTGATTCCTAATCAACATATCTTCAAAACCTCATCATTTGTTAGTTGATTCAACAAGGTTTTTTATTCCAAAAAGTGGAGAAACACAAGTTTGGAGGTAAGAACGTCCTTCTCCTCTAAACTATCAGTTCTTTACTGAAATTCCCAAGTTCTCAACTCTTAATTGAAGTTTTATTAAAGGATTTTAAGTGGTGAAATGGATCTTGGCTTATAATGCAAGATTTGGTGATTTTTGATGATTTTCGTTAGATATGATTAATCTGTGATTTGAGGTGTGTTTTTGATGTTAAATGAACTCTAAATTGATAAGGAAATGAGTTTCGATTAATGCAATCCCGGATAGGTTGTGTTTCCTAAGTTTAGCTTGTGATTCTTGGATGTTTTTGTGGTGATCTTGTGGATCTGATGTTGCTGGAGGTATAAGGATGTTTATAGGTTGTTTTTAGATGTTAGATGGTGTTAATGGATGTTAGGTTTTGCTGGTTTATGGCTGGGCTTTGTTGAGAAGTGGTTTTGATGCAATTTCGGTTGTGTTTGGTGGCCGAAATTGGAGTGTGAATGAGAGCAGCGAGTTTGAGTGCTTTCATTGAAGCTTTTGATGCTTGATGATGCATTAAATCTCTGCTTTAATGTGTTTAATCAGGGGAGGCATCTTTGGATCCAAGTGGTGGTGATCCGGAGGCTTGATTTGGTGCTTTGGCTTGAGGCGAAGTGGAATCGGTGAGTGAAATTGGGTTTTCGGCTTTGAAACCAATGTCTTGGGAGCTTAGTTTAAGTCTAAACAACTTTGCTAAGCTCAAGTGTAAGTTTTCGGAAATACTCTCTAGTGGTGGCCATGATTTGGTTGTTGTGCAATGTGGTTTATTGCATGTTTTAAATTCTGTTTTGAAAGCATGATTTAGCATGGTTAATGCTGTTTTTGTAAGCCATATGTTGAAGGAAGCTCAAGGTAAGAGTTCCTTGTTTTTGAACATTGATTAAACGTGGTTTGATGCTTTTAAATGCATGATGGATATGGCTTGGTTTAATGCTTTAAAACAGTGGATAAATTGATGATAATGATGTATATTGGCAAGTGATGTTTTGAAAAGGTTAAGGTCACTAGGGTGGTTAAAAGTCCTTGAGTGAGCCTTGTTACTTAAGAACATCAAGGTGGTTAAAAGTCCTTGGGTTCAAGGTGTTTAAAAGTCCTTGAGGTAATTTATATCATGGTGTTTAAAAGTCCATGTCCAAGGTGTTTAAAAGTCCTTGGGGTCCAAGGTGTTTAAAAGTCCTTGGGGTGAAAGTTGTTGAACTTGTTTTCAAAGAAATGAATTGTATCACTTGTGGCCAATATGACATGTAATGAAATGAAGCATGAGATGCTTGTTAAAGTATGCTTTTGAGCATGTGTAAATGATGATTTGAAGCATGATTTATAAATGTTTTGTTAATGCATTATTGAATGGTTTTACGAGCATTCCTCACTAAGCTTTTGCTTACGCTCTCTTCCGTTTTCTTAATTCAATAATGCAGAACATTAGAGTACTTGAGGGCAGCAAGGAGGGCAAGCATCCAAGTGGAAACAAAGCTCTAAGTATGGAAGGTTTTCTAAGTACATTTTAGCTTTTGGTAATTTGGCAATGGGGGACCAATGTATATGTTCTGGGAGATGTTTAGTACTCCCTAAGTATGTTGTTTGATGTTGAGAAGGTTGGTTTTGGTGTTGGATCCTTACATGCTTGTTTTGGAAGTTTATGCTTGAATGGCTTACTTGTGTAGGAAGCATGCCTATAGATTTGGGGCATTTTGCTTATGATGTTGTTTTGTTGAATTGAAGATGCTTATATGTCCCTTCTATGTTTAATTGCATGCTGGTAAAATTTGGTGGCGTTTGGTGCATGATTGGATGTTTAATTGCGTGTTTAACAATGCTTTTTGAGGCAATTTGTGCAGGGTGTTTCGGAACAGCACCTACCGTTTCGGAACGGGTGCCTTAATTGTGCCCAGGCGTCCGAAACGGGAGGGGCTGTTCCGAAACGGAAAGGCTACTGCCAGACCCCCGTTTCGGTACGCGTTGCGGAACGGCCCCGAGTTTCGAAACGGGCTATGCCTGTTTCGGAACGGGTGACCGTTGGGGGCTGACATTGGCAGTTATATGTTTTGGAATGTTTGCGTTTTGGTCCTGAAACTTGTTTGTGCAATTGTATGAGTTTGGGAAGTCCTTTTGAGCTGAAATTTCACAGAGAAGCATGAAACATGATTAATTTCAAGATGGTAACTTCAATTTGGGTTAAGTCCTTATAATTATCAGAATTTACAATTTGGTCCCTAAAGTTGTAAATTGTTCAATTGGGTCCCTGTTAGATCTCTGATGTTTATGATCTTTGAGTATGCTGTTGTATGATCATATCTAAGGCTTAATATTCATCTAGACAAGTTTTAAAAGAAAAAAAAGGGTCGTTAATCAAGGTTGACTTTCGGGTTGACTTTGGTTTTCCCCGTGTGACTTTCTTAATTCGGGTCAACCGTCTAGGCCGGGTTAAGGGGGTTACATTTGGTGGTATCAGAGCCAGGTTCTCGAGTAATTGGGAATGTATGTATGCATGATTGAAGTATGTATGCCTTGTATGCTTGTTGAGTGAAAGCATGTTTAATGGCTTGTGATTTTGATGCAATTGAAGTATGTGCTGTGATGTAGCATATAGTGGGTACCCATTGCCAAATCAAAGCTAAAGGAAAGATGTTGATTTGAAATGAAATTGAGCTTGAATACTTGGATTGCTTACCTTGCTGGGCCTGACTTTGTTTTATTTGTGTTGTGATTGCATGGTAAAAGTATGGCACCACGTAGAGAGTTACGAGGTAATGTGCGAGCTACGGCTCCTAATGAGAACGAGAATGAGGAAAACACGGGTAGTGCGGTGTTACCTCCTCCTCCACCTGGTGGTGGTGGTGCTGGGGCTGAGAAAGCTGGAGCTGCAGCTGGCGCTGGAACTGCTGGACCTGGGGCTGGTCAGGGGCAAGCTATGCCTGATATGACGATGTTAGTGCAAGCTATTGCTGGTGCTTTTCAAGCAGCAGTAGCTGGAGCTCGTGGAGCGGGGCATCAGAAAGATGCTGGTGTCAGACTACCTTTGGAGCGTCTGTGCAGTCTTGGTGGGACTGAGTTCAGGGGTATGTCTGCTGAGAGTTCTGAAGCTTGGCTAGAGAATACCAAGCGAATCTTGGGTCAGATGAGCTGCACGGATGTGCAAAAGCTGGGTTGTGTTGTGTCTTTGCTGCAGAAGGATGCGTATACATGGTGGACAACCACTATTGTTGGGATGGCAGAAGCTGATGTGACTTGGACATTCTTTCAGAATGTGTTCAAGCGGAGATATCTGGGTGTAAGATATCTAGATGAGAAGAAGCGTGAATTCATGTCTCTTACCCAAGGGAGCATGAGTGTGGCTGAGTATGAGGTGCAGTTTGTGCGACTCAGTCAGTATGCACCGGAGCTGGTACCTGATGAGCGGGCAAGGTGCGAAAGGTTCCGTTATGGCCTTGTGACGGAAGTGAAGATGTATGTGCTGGCCACTGAATATGATGATTTTGATGTGTTGGTGGGTCGAGCCAAGGATATAGAGATGAACTTGAGTTTATCTGCTAAGGGTGCTGGCAAGCGAGCTGCTGAGTATAGTTCTGGAGGTGGACGGAACAAGAGGGGACGTGATCAGAAGTATCAGTCTTCAGCTAAGAGAGGTGGTGGTGCACCTGCTAGGGGTGGCAGTGCTGGAGTTGATCCTAGTGCTTGTTGGATCTGTGGTTCCCGTGGTCACCTGAAGCGTGACTGTCCTCGTGCTGAGAGAGTGGTGCAAGCTCCTGTTGCGGCTGCTGGTAGCGGGTGCTGGAGTTGTGGTTCTGCAGACCAATTGAGGCGAGATTGTCCGAGGTTGGCTGGTGATCAGGTGCGTGCTCCTGTTGTTGCTACACCGCAGAGAGGTCGTGGGCGCGGCCGTGGTAATTTCCAGAGGAGAGAGGAAGGTGGTCGTGGAGTGGCCCATGTTGTGGCTATTCAGCCTGAGGGTGGAGGCCAAGCGAGGGTGTATGCTCAGCGAGAGGGCAGGAATGATGCGGATGTGATTGCAGGTACCTTTACTTTGCAATCCTTGTCATTGCTTTCATTGATTGATTCTGGATCTACGCATTCATACATTTTGCGTGAGCATGCTGAATTGCTTGGGTTGTCTGTTGAGTCTTTGGATGTTGGAGTTCGTGTCACTAGTTCTTTTGGTGAGACTGTTGTGACTCGTAAGCTTTATAGAAGGTGTCCCTTGGTCGTTCAAGAGCATGTTTTTCATGTTGATCTTATGGAGTTACCTTTTTATGGTTTCGATGTGATCCTTGGTATGGATTGGCTTGCTGAGCATCGCGCTGTTGTGGATTGTGAGAACAAGCGGGTTTCGCTTAAGCTTGCGGATGATTATGAAGTTGTTGTGGTTGGCGAGAATGTGAAGTTTCTTGCCAATGTGGTGTCTACCTTGGAGGCGAGCAGGATGCTGAGGCAAGGTTGCGAAGCCTATCTAGCTTTTGTGATGAATCCTAGCTCTAAAGAGTTGAGGGTGCAAGATATCAGAGTTGTGAAGGAGTTTCCTGGTGTTTTTCCTGAGGAGTTGCCTGGTTTACCTCCTAACCGCGAGGTGGAGTTTGGAATTGAGCTGTATGAGAATACAACTCATGTGTCCATTACTCCCTATAGAATGGCACCTAAGGAGCTGAAGGAGCTGAAGACGCAGTTGCAAGAGTTGCTTGATCGTGGTTTCATCCGGCCGAGTGTGTCACCTTGGGGAGCACCGGTCTTGTTTGTGAAGAAGAAGGATGGCACTATGAGAATGTGCATTGATTACAGTCAGCTGAACAAGTTGACTATCAAGAATCGGTATCCTTTGCCGAGGATTGATGATCTTTTTGATCAATTTCGGGGAGCTGCTGTGTTCTCTAAGATTGACTTGAGGTCAGGGTATTATCAGTTAAAGGTGAAGGATGGGGATGTGCCTAAGACAGCTTTCAGGACAAGGTATGGGCATTATGAGTTCCTTGTGATGCCGTTTGGGTTGACAAATGCTCCTGCTGCTTTCATGGACATGATGAATTGTGTGTTTCATGAATACCTGGACAAGTTTGTTGTGGTGTTCATTGATGATATCCTCGTGTACTCGCGTACTGAGGAGGAGCATGAAGAGCATTTGAGGATTGTTTTGCAAGCTTTGTTGGAGAATCAGCTTTATGCTAAGCTGAGTAAGTGTGAGTTCTGGTTAAGGGAGGTGGTGTTTCTTGGGCATGTGGTCTCAGCTGAGGGGATTCGTGTTGATCCTCAGAAGATTGAGGCGGTGATGAATTGGAAAGTTCCTAAGTCTGTTCATGAGATTCGTAGTTTCCTTGGTTTGGCGGGATACTACCGAAGGTTTGTGGATGGTTTTTCCAAGATTGCTGCTCCTTTGACGAAGCTGTTGCAAAAGGATGTTAAGTATGAGTGGACGGAAGCGAGACAGCAGGCTTTTGAGAAGCTTAAGGCGGCTTTGACGCAAGCTCCTATCTTGATTCAGCCTGAATCAGGGAAAGAGTTTGTGGTTTACAGTGATGCATCCTATGTTGGTTTGGGGTGTGTGCTGATGCAGGAGGGTAAGGTGGTGGCTTATGCATCGTGGCAGTTGAAAGTGCATGAGCGCAATTACCCTACGCATGATATTGAGCTGGTTGCAGTGGTTTTTGCTCTGAAGATCTGGAGACATTATCTGTATGGTGAGAAGTGTACTGTGTACACAGATCACAAGAGTTTGAGGTATCTGATGTCTCAGAAGGAGTTGAATCTTAGGCAGCGGCGTTGGTTGGAGTTGCTCAAGGATTATGATCTGACGATTGAGTATCATCCTGGAAAAGCTAATGTTGTTGCGGATGCCTTGAGTAGGAAAGTAGCTGTTGAGCTGAGGGCTATGTTTGCTAGCTTGAGCATATCGCGAGATGGTGGTCTTGTGGCTGAGTTACAAGTGAAGCCGTCTATGGTTCAGTTGATCAAGGATAAGCAGTTGCTGGATGATTCCTTGGTGTCTCATGTTCAGGATATCGCGGAGGGTAGACCTTCGGATTTCTGTTTCAATGATGATGGTGTGTTGTGTTTTGGGAGTCGGATAGTAGTGCCTGCTGATGCTGAGTTGAGGCGTGCTATTCTGACTGAAGGTCATAGTAGTCCTTTTGCTATGCACCCTGGTAGTACTAAGATGTATCGTGATCTTCGTGATGAGTACTATTGGGTGGGTTTGAAGAAAGATGTTGCAGAGTTTGTTAGCAAGTGTTTGGTATGTCAGCGAGTTAAGGCT
The DNA here is from genome assembly GCA_030270665.1 of Hibiscus trionum. Lineage (NCBI taxonomy): Eukaryota > Viridiplantae > Streptophyta > Magnoliopsida > Malvales > Malvaceae > Hibiscus > Hibiscus trionum. The sequence continues at coordinate 47,239,018 of BSYR01000008.1, read as the reverse complement.
GAGCATCAGTTTCCTTCAGGGTTGTTGCAACCGTTGAAAATCCCTGAGTGGAAGTGGGAACGGGTTACCATGGATTTTGTATCTGGTTTACCTTTGTCTCCCTCGAAGAAGAATTCGGTCTGGGTGATTGTGGATCGCCTGACGAAGTGTGCGCATTTCTTGCCTGTGCATACCACGTTTTCTTTGGATAGGTTGGCAGAGCTGTACATTGCTGAGATTGTGCGGCTGCATGGTGTGCCTAAGTCGATTGTGTCGGATAGGGATCTGAGGTTCACATCGCGGTTCTGGCAGTGTTTGCATCAAGCTCTGGGTACAAGGTTGCATTTCAGTACGTCCTATCATCCTCAGTCGGATGGTCAGTCCGAGCGGGTTATCCAGATTTTGGAGGATATGTTGAGGTGCTGCGTGATTGAGTTCCAAGGTTCTTGGGAGAAGCATCTGCCTTTGGTTGAGTTTGCTTATAACAACAGTTATCAGGCAAGTATACAGATGGCACCTTATGAGGCTTTGTACGGGAGGAAGTGTAGGACTCCTCTTTGTTGGGCTGAAACTGGTCAAAAGTTGGTTTCGATGCCGGCTTTGTTGAAAGGGACCACAGAGAAGGTAAAGCTCATTTGTGAGCGTTTGAAGGCAGCTTCCGATCGGCAAAAGTCTTACGCGGATTTGAAGCGTAAGGAGATAGAGTATGCGGTGGGTGACCGTGTGTTCTTGAAGGTTTCGCCTTGGAAGAAGGTGATGCGGTTTGGCCGAAAGGGTAAGTTGAGCCCTAGGTACATTGGACCATATGAGGTGGTTGAGCGTGTGGGTCCTGTTGCGTATCGGTTGAGGTTACCTCAGGAGTTGGAGAAGATTCATGATGTGTTCCATGTCTCTATGCTCCGGAGGTATAGATCTGATCCTTCGCATGTGATGCCTGTGGAGGAAGTGGTTTTGAATCCGGATTTGACCTATGATGAGGAACCGGTGAAGGTTCTGGATTCGGATAGCAAGGTTCTTCGTGGCAAGACCATTGAGTTGGTGAAGGTGTTGTGGAAGCATCGCGGTGTTGAGGAAGCCACGTGGGAGCGGAAGGAAGACATGCTGAAGCAGTTTCTTTATCTCTTTCCTTCAGGTAAATTTCGAGGACGAAATTTCTTAAGGGGGGGAGAGTTGTAACGCCCCGGTTTTGGGCTTAGAAGTTTTGGGCGTTGACCGGTTTGGTCAAAGTGTTGTTCGAATCTAAAGAGGTGAAATTAGGAAAGCCTAGTTCGGGTTGCATTAAAAATATGGAAAAATGTTCTAAAATCATCTTTTAATATAATTAAGTGAACTGGGAAATCAATTTTGAAAAATGGGTTTTGGAAGAGTGACATTTTGGCTAGTGACCAAAATGTAATTTTTGAAAGTTTTGTGACTGTTTTATAAAGAGTTGAAACTTTGAATCTTTAAGGAGCTATTATTCCAAAAGTAGTTTCTCCAGATTTTTCTAAGATATTTTGAGATTTATTCTGATTTTAAAACATATCAAAAGTGGAGGGAAAGGCCATTTGGCTATTTTCTTAACTAACTTTTCTATTTTCTTTCTCTCATTTTCTCTCAATCCAAACACTTGTTTTCCAGAGAGCTGTTTCTGATTTTCTCACCTAAAATCCTCCTTTCAACATTCTTTTGATTCCTAATCAACATATCTTCAAAACCTCATCATTTGTTAGTTGATTCAACAAGGTTTTTGATTCCAAAAAGTGGAGAAACACAAGTTTGGAGGTAAGAACGTCCTTCTCCTCTAAACTATCAGTTCTTTACTGAAATTCCCAAGTTCTCAACTCTTAATTGAAGTTTTATTAAAGGATTTTAAGTGGTGAAATGGATCTTGGCTTATAATGCAATATTTGGTGATTTTTGATGATTTTCGCTAGATATGATTAATCTGTGATTTGAGGTGTGTTTTTGATGTTAAATGAACTCTAAATTGATAAGGAAATGAGTTTTGATTAATGCAATCCCGGATAGGTTGTGTTTCCTAAGTTTAGCTTGTGATTCTTGGATGTTTTTGTGGTGATCTTGTGGATCTGATGTTGCTGGAGGTATAAGGATGTTTATAGGTTGTTTTTAGATGTTAGATGGTGTTAATGGATGTTAGGTTTTGCTGGTTTATGGCTGGGCTTTGTTGAGAAGTGGTTTTGATGCAATTTCGGTTGTGTTTGGTGGCCGAAATTGGAGTGTGAATGAGAGCAGCGAGTTTGAGTGCTTTCATTGAAGCTTTTAATGCTTGATGATGCATTAAATCTCTGCTTTAATGTGTTTAATCAGGGGAGGCATCTTTGGATCCAAGTGGTGGTGATCCGGAGGCTTGATTTGGTGCTTTGGCTTGAGGCGAAGTGGAATCGGTGAGTGAAATTGGGTTTTCGGCTTTGAAACCAATGTCTTGGGAGCTTAGTTTAAGTCTAAACAACTTTGCTAAGCTCAAGTGTAAGTTTTCGGAAATACTCTCTAGTGGTGGCCATGATTTGGTTGTTGTGCAATGTGGTTTATTGCATGTTTTAAATTCTGTTTTGAAAGCATGATTTAGCATGGTTAATGCTGTTTTTGTAAGCCATATGTTGAAGGAAGCTCAAGGTAAGAGTTCCTTGTTTTTGAACATTGATTAAACGTGGTTTGATGCTTTTAAATGCATGATGGATATGGCTTGGTTTAATGCTTTAAAACAGTGGATAAATTGATGATAATGATGTATATTGGCAAGTGATGTTTTGAAAAGGTTAAGGTCACTAGGGTGGTTAAAAGTCCTTGAGTGAGCCTTGTTACTTAAGAACATCAAGGTGGTTAAAAGTCCTTGGATGATTCTTGTTACGGACACAAAGGTGTTTAAAAGTCCCTGTGTGGTCCTTTCTATGGTGTTTAAAAGTCCATAGGCCAAGGTGTTTAAAAGTCCTTGGGGTCAAGGTGTTTAAAAGTCCTTGAGATGATTTAATTCATGGTGTTTAAAAGTCCATGGCCAAGGTGTTTAAAAGTCCTTGGGTTCAAGGTGTTTAAAAGTCCTTGAGGTAATTTATATCATGGTGTTTAAAAGTCCATGTCCAAGGTGTTTAAAAGTCCTTGGGGTCCAAGGTGTTTAAAAGTCCTTGGGGTGAAAGTTGTTGAACTTGTTTTCAAAGAAATGAATTGTATCACTTGTGGCCAATATGACATGTAATGAAATGAAGCATGAGATGCTTGTTAAAGTATGCTTTTGAGCATGTGTAAATGATGATTTGAAGCATGATTTATAAATGTTTTGTTAATGCATTATTGAATGGTTTTACGAGCATTCCTCACTAATCTTTTGCTTACGCTCTCTTCCGTTTTCTTAATTCAATAATGCAGAACATTAGAGTACTTGGGGGCAGCAAGGAGGGCAAGCATCCAAGTGGAAACAAAGCTCAAAGTATGGAAGGTTTTCTAAGTACATTTTAGGTTTTGGTAATTTGGCAATGGGGGACCAATGTATATGTTCTGGGAGATGTTTAGTACTCCCTAAGTATGTTGTTTGATGTTGAGAAGGTTGGTTTCGGTGTTGGATCCTTACATGCTTGTTTCGGAAGTTTATGCTTGAATGGCTTACTTGTGTAGGAAGCATGCCTATAGATTTGGGGCATTTTGCTTATGATGTTGTTTTGTTGAATTGAAGATGCTTATATGTCCCTTCTATGTTTAATTGCATGCTGGTAAAATTTGGTGGCGTTTGGTGCATGATTGGATGTTTAATTGCATGTTTAACAATGCTTTTTGAGGCAATTTGTGCAGGGTGTTTCGGAACAGCACCTACCGTTTCGGAACGGGTGCCTTAATTGTGCCCAGGCGTCCGAAACGGGAGGGGTCGTTCCGAAACGGAAAGGCTACTGCCAGACCCCCGTTTCGGTACGCGTTGCGGAACGGCCCCGAGTTTCGAAACGGGCTATGCCTGTTTCGGAACGGGTGACCGTTGGGGGCTGACATTGGCAGTTATATGTTTTGGAATGTTTGCGTTTTGGTCCTGAAACTTGTTTGTGCAATTGTATGAGTTTGGGAAGTCCTTTTGAGCTGAAATTTCACAGAGAAGCATGAAACATGATTAATTTCAAGATGGTAACTTCAATTTGGGTTAAGTCCTTATAATTATCAGAATTTACAATTTGGTCCCTAAAGTTGTAAATTGTTCAATTGGGTCCCTGTTAGATCTCTGATGTTTATGATCTTTGAGTATGCTGTTGTATGATCATATCTAAGGCTTAATATGCATCTAGACAAGTTTTAAAAGAAAAAAGAAGGGTCGTTAATCAAGGTTGACTTTCGGGTTGACTTTGGTTTTCCCCGTGTGACTTTCTTAATTCGGGTCAACCGTCTAGGCCGGGTTAAGGGGGTTACATCTTTGGATGTTCTTAACATTCTCGCTGCCCAAAATTCGTCTCAATTATCTGCATTGTTGGTAAAAGAGAGCGTAAGCATGTTTACTTAGTGAGGCAAGCTCTAAAGAAACCACACAACAATACATTATTCAAAACTCTTTCTCAAAAGCCATTTTCAACAACATGCTCATTCTATCTCATGCTTGAATACCATTTCAAAGCAAATGTCCATTTGAAAACACATGTACCCTTATTCTATCTCATGCATTTAAACCAATGCAAATGTCATGGAAAAGCCATACACATGCTTGTGAATACTAAAGCATTTTATATTCAAATATCATATGCATTTCTCATAGCATAAATCATCTCAACATTTGGTACATGTGAATCAAATACATTTTCATATTTTATATTGGCATTTCACATTTCATCTTTACTCGGATATGCGGATTAGCTTGACTCAAGGTCAAGTCCTACCCCGGTGGAATCTCTCATCATCGGACTCTCATGGCGGTATCTCTCATCGCCACAAAGCTTGGGTATTTCACCAAGTCCTACCCTGATGGTATCTCTCATCATCGGATTCTCACTTTGGATCGAGATGGAACTACCCCCATTGCCCGACTCCAAAGAGCACATACGAATTTTTAGATTATAGTGCACTCTCATCCTATTGATCGATAAATTATATTCGGTAAGTATCTCATCTTCTATACCAATATATAATGTCAAAACATCATCTCACCTACTGTTTTTATGCAATATTTCTAAAGACTTTCTCATCTCATTTCAAAATTATATCTCATGCTTTGCATTAAGTCAAAATCTCAAAACGCATCGATGCAACATGCTATCGCATGAAATTTCTACAAAGCATCATCTCATGCTACAAAACATGCATAAAACAGTAGGAATTTGTCTATCTCAAATCAAGAGCATGTAAAAGCATTTTAGGGGCAACAACCACATATTTGAGAGCAAATCTAGACATACTTACTTCCAGACTTAGGATGGTGTTTCAAACCAATCCTAAATCCCCAAACCTTGTTTCTTTGCCCCTCAAAGACTTCTTAAACCATTTGCACTCACCGATTACGTTTCGCTTGCTCGCTGAAACGATATCTAAGCTCCCGACACTTCCGGATCAACACCAAAAGCGTCCGAAGATATCTCCCCTGTTTATTACACATAAGAGCAGAGGATTAATGCATCATCAAGCATTGAAATCACCAGTCCACTAAACAAACTCGTTGCTCTACCCAAAAGCACCATTACGGCTACCCAAAAACAACCAAAATCATCTCCAAACTCTTCCAAAACAAAGCCCAGCAAAGATCTATCACTTCTAATCATTTCTAAACCTCAATCAACACCAAAAATCACCATAAACTCGACCTTATATCTCCAGCAACAACAGAACACCTAAAACACCCCAAAAACCACCAATCTAGCATGCGAAACTTATGGATCCAAACCTATTCGGGATTTGTTTGATAAAACCTCATTTATAACATCAATTACCATCCAAAATACATCAGGAAACAACTCAAGATAAAGCCTAACCAATAGTTACGAAAATCATCAAGATCTCTCCAAAAATCTTGAGTTTTAACACAATTTCATGTTTGTAACATTAAAGCAACTCAAAAATCATTAACAAAAGGATTGATAACTTGGGAAATTCAGTAAAGAACTGATAATTAGAGGAGAAGGACGAAGCTTACCTCTAATGGCTGATTTCTCCTTAATTTTGGCAAGTTTTCTTGAAAATCCAAAATTAAAACAAGAGGATTTGATGAGGAAAAGACTCGGAATCCATAGGAGATTGAAATCTCATCAAAAGGGATGAAAATCAGAGGCTAATTGATAGAGTAAATGTGTTTGGCTGAGTGGAAGTTGAGAGAAAATGAAAAGAGAGAAATAGATCGTAAAGTAGATATGAAAGTCAAAATAGGATTTTCTCTTTTAAATCCCTTTATTAAATCATTATTAAAACACCCAAAATAAAGAGAAATTTGATTAAAAACATTTTGTTAAAATTAGCTCCTTAAAGATTTAAAGTTTCAATCCTTTACAAAACAATCACTAGTCAACTTTTGCAAAAACTGCGATTTGGTCACTACATCGAAATGCAGTATTTCCAAACCATATTTTGTAAAATTCTTTTCACCATAATCATTCATATAATAAATGAGGATTTTTAGATATTTTCCATATTTTTAAAGCATCACGAACTAGGTGTTCCCTAAATCTCCCTTAAAGATTCGAACCGTTTTCGACCAGCCCTATTCAAACTCTAAAACTTCTAAGCCCAAAATCAGGGCGTTACAATGCTATTGCATGGTTGAGAATGTTTTCTCCTTTGCTTGACCATGTTGGTTAGTTACTTTAGAGATGTAATTGGCCTTTATGGTTTGGTTTTGGTTATGGATGATGGTTTTGGCTTATTATTGTTTTGGTGGGCTAAGGAGCATGTCTTTAGTACATTTACTTGCATGTTTATTCCCATGTTATAGCTAATGCCTCGATATGATGATTTGTTGATATGTATCCATGTTGTATGCATGATGTGGCATGTCTCGGGAATGTTTTGAATGTGTTTAAGCATGAAAAACCATCAAAATTTGTTGTTGCAGGGCAAGGCGTATCAAAACGCCCTTGCCTGTTTCAGAATAGGGGGCCTGAAATGGCCATAAGGTTTCGTAATGGGTGAAGGCGTATCGAAACGATTTTGCTACTAGAAGGGGGTGTTTCGATACGGGTCTCAGAACGCACCCGAGAATCGAAACGGTCAACCCTGTTTCGAAACGACCGTTTTTGTACAGGGCCATCCGTATCAAAACACCTGACCGTTGGGTTTGAATTTTGAACTGTTTTGAGTTTATGTTTCTTGCATATTGGTCCCTAAAATGTTGGTTGCTTAATTCAATGAGTTTGAATGATCCGTTTGGGTTGAAATTTGACCTGATGGCATGTTATGTGATTAATTTTGGACTGGTAAAATTGAAACTAGTTTAGTTCTTATATATTTGAGAATTTACGTTTTTGTCCCTAAAAGATGATTCTTTTCAATTGAGTCCCTGTTTGGGTTCCGTTCGCTGTGCCGCTTTCGCTGAATTAATTTGCTTAACATATAGGTTAATATTGAGCATCTAGAAAAGATAAAAAGAAAAAAGGGTCGTTAATCAAGGTTGACTTTCAAGTTAACTTTGGTTTTCCCCGTGTAATCTTCGTAGTTTGGGTCAAACGTCTAGATCGGGCTAAGGGGGTTACACAAGGCGTAGGAATTCGTGTATCCACTATCTTGATTCAATCCAAGGGCTATTGATTAAATGAATAAGTTAAGCATTGTATAATGAAGCATAATAGTAGCATTGATGAGCATGTTGATGCATTATATTGCCATTCATATTTTTTTGACTACCTTACTAGGCAACGTATGGCTAATGTATTGTGTGTCATGCATTTCAGGTTAAAAGATCGTGTGTTCGAGGATTGGATAGTCAAGGCAAGACAAGTCACTACAAGCCCTAAAGTAATGTGTTTTGATCTTAAGAACTCCTAGGAAGGTGGCAAAGTAGTTGAACTAGTCGTTTATGCCCATTTTGATATGTCTGTGATATGCCTATGTTTTAATATGATTGATGACCCTAAATGGTCTTTTTGTTTGGCTATAAGTGGTTAAAAAGTACATACTTGGCTCATAAAGTTAAAAACATAGCAAACGTATTCGTATGATCATGAAATTTGGCTTGCTAGTAGTTTATACCATTGAAATGTCGTGTGTAAAGTTTCATTGCATTTGGACATCATTTGGCAAGTCAAATCGAATAAAAACCAACAAAAAATGTCATTACAGGTCAGGATGTATCGATACGAGTCATGGCGTATCGATACGGGTTTGCATAATTGAACATAAAGAATAGGGCGTATCGGAACAGAATATAGCCGTTCTGGAACATTTTTTCACTGGAATCGATCGTTTCAATATGGGTTCATAGCGTATCGATACGGGTCAAAGGTCAAAGTCAAAGGGAGCCAATCCGTATCGATATTGGTGTTTCCGTATCGATACGGTCAGAAAGGTGAAGTCAACTCGTACCGATATTGGTTTGTCTGTATTGATATGGTCTAAAGGGTACAGTCATCATGGGTTGATCATCATTCACCCGTTTCGAAACAGCCCTAGGGTGTTTCGATACGATGTTTGTTAAGTTAGTTAAAGGCATATTAAATAGATTACGATGTTCATAGTTTAGTCATTGAATCTTTGAAAGATTAAATTAAATGAGCTAATGGGGTCCAAATTGTATGAAATTTTACATATGTAATAACATTGTGGTGAATTTCAAACTAGTATAATCAATTGCATTGAAGGACCCCAAATTTGTAGAATTTAGAGTTTGGTCCCTAAAACTTGTAATAGTTAATATTGACCCTAATTGATTAATTACTGCTTCGCGTGGACTAATTGGACTATGTTATAGCGAGGTATTGAGTTATTGAAAGTTAATGGTTTACTTATTATTATAATAATGAAATTTTGTTGCACCGATTACTGTTTTGATCATCGGTATCACCTTCTGACTCGGTTCTTGACCAGACCGAGAAGGGGTGTTACAAAATTAATATTATGGGAGTATTGGAAGGATAAATTAAAAAAGGATTAAAATGAACCCTTAAATGAATTTAAGGATTGCATGTATCATCCTATGAATGTTAGGGACTTATACACATGCCCCCTTTTAGGAGAACATGTGTTAAGGCATGGTAAAGGGGATGATTATCCCAAAAGAAAAATATAACACCCCATTTTTTGGGCCTAGGAGTTTGTATATTGGGTTTAGGGTCCGTTGGACCGAGACTAGATATTCAGGTTAGTTCGGGATTGGTTCAGGGAAAACCTAGTTCTAGAAGTAATAAGAATATGAGAAAATGTTATAAAATCCTTTAGAGAGCCAAAACATAGAATTTTAATGGCTATTTTACAATTTTGAAAAACCTAGATATTCAATTTTGGAGAATGACTTTTAGAAGGAGGACATTTTGGATTGGGGACTAAATCGTAAAAATGGAAAAAAAATTAATGGCTATTTTGCAAAAGAGCCAAAACATAGAATCTTTAGAGAGCCAAAGTAATTGTAATAAACTATTCCTTTATTTTGACATATTTTAATTGTGTTTTAATTAAAATGATTAAAAGTGTTTTGATTAGAAAGGGAATTAAACTTCACAAACTTATTTTGACGTAACTTCCATTTATGTCTTTTCTCAGTAGTCAACCACCCATTTTATTTTAGAACTTCTCGAGATCTTTTTCTTTTCATTTTACTTTGATTTCCAAATGATTTCCATGGAGTTTTCTCAACTTGTTTTAATGGATTCTTGAATATTTTAAATCAAATCTTGTCAATTGAAGGAATAGCAAGAGATTAGAGGTAATTTTCGTGATTCTCCTCTAATCATGGTTCTTTAATGAAATTACCAAGTAATAGGCTCTTTAATTATGTTTCTTAACATGGTTTTATGATTGATTTGATGAAAAGGGCTAAATCAAGTTATAAATGATGATTTTGAGTAATTTTCATAATGGATCTGTTTTGGATGATTTATGATTGATTTTAGTCATGTTTTGGAAGTTTATTAATGTTGAGATTGAGGTTTAAGCATGGTAATCTCGAAACAATTTAGATCTTTAGTTGATTAGGTTGTTAGAATTGAGTTTTTGTGGTGTTAATGAGATTTTGTGAATGCTAGAGGTACTAGGTTGAAAATAGGATGATTTTACATGTTAATCAATGATAATAAATGGTTGGAAGTGTTAGGTTTTGGCTACGATGAATTTGTTGAGTAATCGATGGTGTTTTTTGTTATTTCATATGGTTGTTTTGGTGGATTTGGGTAGAGCAACGTGGTCTGATTGCTTGCTGGAGTTTTTTAATGCACTGAGATACATTGATCATCTATTTTATGTGGTTTAAACAAAGGATAACATTTTGGAAGCAAGCGATGAGGTTTCAGAGCTTCATACGCTTAGTTTTGTGTCGGCTAATCAAGGTTTCGCGTGTCAGTGAATGAGAATGTGGATTTCAACTTTGAAATGTTTTAAAGGTTTTTTTGGGAACTTAGATATAAGCTTGAAACACTTGTCTAAGTTAGAAAGTAAGAATATGGAATTCCTCTCCCAGTTATGCAATTATGAAATGGTTTTTATGCACTTGGTTTTGGATGCATGTTACCTAGTGTTAAAGCCTGTTTAAAGTATATGGTTTACTGTTTTTAATGATGTGATGATGAATGATGCACATGGTATGTGATCCTTGTAAGTATACGTTTTATACTTGTGATTTAATGCATGATTTAATGCTTTGGAATACAATTTATTGATGATGCTTTGAAAAAAAAACAGGTGTGTGGTTAAATATATGTTATATTGGAAAGTGATGTTGTGAAAAATGGTTCATAAATGATAACGGATATAATTAGCCGGCAATAGGATTGAGTGCACTATAAAAAGTCGCCTTGGATGTCGAGGGGTTGGTGTCATGTGTCTCCGTCCAAGTACCCTAACGATTGAGGAGGTTGGTGTCCCGTCTCTCGTTAATGGGTTAAGCGTCTAACCGATGAATGTGGTTGGTGTCCCCGTTGGTTGTTATTGTACCACTTGGTTGTTATTGTACCAAATTCTGGTTGAGATGGCTTGAAGTGTTGTGTGAACACTTGTTGAATCTGTGTACCCAATATGTTGTTTTGAGAAATGAACTTGTTTAATGATCACTTGTAAATGGTCTTTGGTTATTTGTTTGTGCCTTACTATGCATTTTGGCATCTTGCTTGGCTTGTTTACTAGGTTGCATGCCTATAATTTACCTTTGATGCAAATTGCCATGATATGATGTTGAATATGCCATGAATGATTAAGGTTTGATGTTTGAATATGTTATATATATGTTGGAAGAATGCTTGATTGGTTATGGGTGCATTAAAGTGTGAAAAACTAACAAAATGTGACACTACAGGCCCAGGTGTTTCGATACGCCTAAGGCTGTATCGAAATTGTGAGCTTGAAATGGGCATGGGGTTTTGAAACATGGAAGGGTGTATCGAAACAGACTTGGTTAAGTTCGCTACTGGAATTTTGTGTACCGAAACGTCTTGGAGACCGTATCAAAACAGGCTCGTGTTTCTAAACACTCGGGCCTGTTCCGAAATAGGGTGCATCGATACAGGGCTAGGTGTATCGATACACGAAGATGTTAAGTTACTTAATCAGATTCTTTTGAAATTCTGTTCTTTTACGTTTTAGTCCTTGAATGTTGTGGATGCAATTAAATGAGTTTGAATGATCTGAATGAGCAGAGATTTGACACAATGGCATGTAACTTGACTAATTTAAAGATGGTAACTTAAAATTTTAAGAAACCCTTATAATTTGCAAAAATTATATATTGGTCCCTAACATGTGTTTGTAATCAATTGAATGCCTAATCGATGTTTGTTTGAGTTGATGTTTCTTCCGCTGCGAGTCTTAACACATGGGGTAACAATGTACATCTAGACAAGATAAAGAGAAAAAATAGGTTTGTTTATTGAGGTAAACATCCCGGTATACTTTAATATTGAGGTAACAATGTTCTCTTGACCTCAAATAAACGAATTAAGCTTGGGGAGAGAGAGAGATGAAGAGAACGTGAGAAATTTCATGGATATGAAAAATTAGCTGAGGAAACCTTTAGAGCATTTCGGTTAACTTTAAAGGAAGATGATCAATTCAGGTATTCCGTAACATCGAAATAACATGTGAGTGTAGCTATAAGCCTCGATATGGGTTGAAGCTATCCCATGTATTTCTATTTCTTTTTGTTAGTTACATTTCTTGTGTGTAAAGAGCTATGTAAAAGAAACGGGTAACCTTGAAACCTAAGGTAAGCTCATAATGAATGGTGTTCTTTGGGTGTGAAATACTTGATTGTGATACGAGATTGTGATATTAATATTGTGTTACTTACTTGATAAGAAATTACTGGCTAGTAATTTAAAAATCAAATCATTAATGGATGGAATTAGAGTTGCGAATGAACTAAAATGGAAATTGAATCTTGAGCTTGAATTGAGTGTATGAATGTTAAAATTTTTGGTATTTGGCCTATTGTATCTTAAACCCTATTTAATTGAGGTTCTAATTATGAATCTATGGTTATGGTGTATATTATGCATGTATGTGCATACTGGATAATGACCTTGTTACCTTAATATTCGAATAAGGGAATGAATGAATGAAGAGTACACAAATCGAATGGATAATAAATTACAACTACAAGCCTTGATTAAAGTTAGTTTAGACACAACTGGCATGCCGTTGAGCCTGTCGAGCAGGCTAGTTTGGACAACGATCCCTTGTTGTTAAATATCAAATGATCTATTGGTACAATTGGTACTATATCCCCCTGGACTTGGCCTAAACGTGAGACCGAATCGAACAGATTACACAGGGAATATTGAAGTAAACTGAGAGGTTTACCTCAATAAACGACCCTATTTTTTTATTATTATCTTGTCACATTGCACATTGTTACCCTACATGATAAGACTCACAGCGAATGAAACATCAATTCAATCAGACATCGAATTGGGATTCAAATGATTACGAACATGTGTTAGGGAATCAATTTTAATTTTATCAAATTACAGGGGCTTCATCCAATTTTAAGATACCATACTTTAATTAGTCATATTTCATGCTACTATGTCAAATCCCAACTCAATTCGATCACCCAAACTCTTTTAATAGCATCCGTAACATTCAGAGACTAAAACGTATGAAACAGAACTTCAAAAAGATTCCAAACTCTTGTCTAGGTGTATCGATACACGAGCCCGTACTGATACAGTCTTATAAGCGTATCGATACATGAATTTCAGTAACCAAATCAACCCACAATGTTTCGATACGCCGTGCATTGTACCAGAACACCATGCCCATTTCAAATTCACCGTATCGATACAGCCTTAGGCGTATCGATACGTCTGGGCCTGTAATGTCTTAATTTGTTGGATTTTAAATCTTTAATGCAACACAAACCACCTAAACATGCTTCTAACATATGTACAACGTATCCAAAGATTAATCATCAACCAAACATGGCATATTCAACATCATCTCATGGTAATATTCCTCAATGAGAGACTATAAGCATGCAACCTAGCAACCAAGCCAAGCAAGTTACCAAAACCCATAGCAAAGCACAACCCAATTACCAAAGGCCATATACAAGTCCAAAACAGCAAAATAAACTTGCTCAAATAGGGAGTTTACACAAATCTCCCAAAAACACAACGGATCCCCCATTGCCCTTATTACTTATAGTTTAAACTGAAAACATACTTACAAGAATGAAGTCTCTCTTGATCCCTTAGTCCTCACTGCCTTCCAAACCTCAATTCTCTGCATTGATGGACAAAATAGAGCGTAAGCACACAAGGCTTAGTGTGGAGTGCTCATAAACAAAAACACCATCAATGAATTTAAAACCATTTTCCAAATCCACATTGAAATCTCATTTCAATTACTTCAAATCATCATTTGAAAACCATCATGCCCTTAAAACCATGCACTTAAACCTTCAAAAATAAACATATTAAACCTTATGCAACATGCATCAAATACCAACAACAAATCCCATTTGTTAACACTCGATTTAAGCCTTCTCATGCATAACAACCATATGCAAAGCTTAAAGAGTAAACATGTATAAAACAACGTTATACAACAACATGATGCATCAACAATTATATTGGCTTACAAGTGATCATTAACCAAGTTCCATTCTCAAAATATCACATCGGATACACGGATTCAACAAGTGTTCTCAAACACTTCAAGCCATTTTATCCGGAATAATGGTAAATCACAACCAAATGGTATAATCACAACCAGTCGGGACAACAACCCCAATAATCAATTAGATGCTTAACCCACTAACGAGAGACGGGACACCAACCTCCTTGATCGTTAGGGTACTTGGATGGAGATGAAACCAACCTCTTCGATCGTTAGGGTACTTGGATGGAGACGTGACACCAACTTCCTCGGCATCCAAGGCGACTTATTTATAGTGCACACAATCCTATAGCCGGCTAACTATATCCGATAACATTTACAAACAATTTTCATATCATTAGTTTCCAATATAACTAACTTTTAACCATAAACCTTACTGTTTACAAAGCATCAATTATAATCATCATTCCACAGCATTAAACCATGCTTTAAATCACAAGTATAAAATTTATACTTACAAGGATCACTTACCATGTGTATCATTCATCATCTCATCATTAAAAATAGTAAACCACATACTTTAAACATGCTTTGACAATAGGTAACATGAATTCAAAACCAAGTGCATAAAACCTTTTCATAAAAGCACAATCGAGAGAGAAATTCCTTATACTTACTTCCAAACTTAGACAAGCGTTTCAAGCTTAAATCTAAGTTCCCAAAACTACCTTTAAAACATTTCAAAGCTGAAATACACGTTCTCACTCACCGACACGTGAAACCTCACTTTGCTGACGCGAAACTAAGCGTCTGAAGCCTCCAAAGCTTTGTTGGTTGCTTTCGAAACATTCCCCCATGTTTTAACCACATAGTAACAAATGATTAATGCATCTCAATGCATTCAAAATCCAGCAAGCAATTCCACCACATTGCCTTGCAAAAAAACTACCAATTGCCTATCCGAAACAACCGAAAGCAACATTGATTAACCTCTAAACTTTACCCAACCAAAACCTAGCACTTTCAATCATCAATTATCATTGATTAACATCCAAAAAAATCATATTATCAACCTTATACCTCCAATATTCACAAAACCACCTCAACACCACAAAAACCCAATCTAGCAACCTAAACAACTAGAGATCCACATAGTTTCGGGATTACCATTCTTGAACGTTTATCTTAACATTATTAGACTTCCAAATCATGATTAAATTCAACCTTAAACCCGTCAAAGCATATTCATTACGAAAATTACACAAATCCATCAATTAAACCAAATTTCCTCAATAAAAACATCAAAACCCATTAGATAACATTAATAAAGGATCAAGATCTTAGAAATTTCAGTAAAGAGCCTTACATTAGATGAGAAAAACGCAGCTCACCTCTAATGGATACTTTTCCTCTCAATTGGATAGATTTCCATGTAAAAACAAGATCAAACAACAAGGTTTTGATAGGAAAACCATAAGAAATCATTTGATAACAAAAGGTTAAGGAAATCCAAAGTTTAACTTCAGATTTTGAAGAATAAATGATTGTTTGGCTGGTGAGAATTTTAGAGAAAGTTTTTGCAAGAAATGAAGTTACGTCAAATTTGTTTTAATCAAATAATCACTAATTAAAACCCATTTAAAATAAGCCAATTAAGGGATAAAAGTATGATATTAGACTTTGTGCAATTCGCTCCTTAAAGATTCAAATTCTGATCCTTTTACAAAACAGTCAGTAAAAATAGTTTTCAAACTTTACATTTTGGTCACTAACTTCCAAATGTCCAAATTCAAATACCATTTTCCTAAATTGACTTCACCAAACCCTTATATATATTTAAAAATGATTTTAGATAAAATTTCCACATTTTTATCACCTTTTAAAATAGGTTTTCCCTAAACTTATCCCGAAATTAACCCAAATCTCTCGTCTCGGTCCAACGGACCCTAAACCATCCCAAAACCTCTAGTCCCAAAACCGGGGCGTTACAAGTATCCTTGTTCAGTAATGAAATAAATTCGATACTTTTTGTACCCTTGTTCCGGTACTTTGTGTACCCTTGTTACATTTATTGTAGATTCGAGTGTCTAGTAACTTGTCAATCAAGGCTCAAGGTAACTTAAATATTCAAAAAAAGAATCTTGATATCATGAAATGAAAAGTTTGACTATCTTCCCTTGATGTTTAATTGGATTATGAAACCTTGATAAAGATTGGACTATGTGTCCCTAACAAAGGTTCGATCCATGCTCTAATTGTGATGACAATTTGTTAAACTGTGGTAGTTTTTATTGTTTAAAGCTCATTTGATATATAAATAATAAGATGTCTACCTTAGAATTGATCATATGTTTTGTTAGAATGCCACATGTTTAATGAATCTATATAATCTGGAATGGCAATAAAAAATATTCTAGAATAATCTGTGAAGGAAGTTGTATGCTTTGTTAATAATTAATGTACTTGTATATGATGGAATGTTTATATTTCCATACTTGTTCTGTAACCCCCTTAGCCCGGCATAGACGCCTGACTCGAACTAAGAAGATTACACGGGGAAAACCGAGTTCAACTCGTTAAAGTCAACCTTGATTAACGACCCTTTTTTATTTTATCTTCTCTAGATGCACATTATTATCATATATGTTCAGCAAAGCGATTAGACGAAAACGGCACATCGATCGGAGTTCGATTAGGGGTTCAATTGCTTAAAATTCAACTTTAGGGACTAAACTATAATTTCCAAAAATTACATGGACTTTTCAGATTTTAAAGTTACCAATCCATATTTATTCATATAACATGCCAGCATGTCAAATTTCACCTTAAATGAATCATCCAAACTCATCCAATTAAACATACATCATCCATGGACCAAAATGCAACATTTCAAAACTCAGAAATATTCTTTTAACTAAAAATAACGAACCTGTATCGATACGCCTATCCCTGTATCGATACGCAAATTGAAAGTAGCAGTTTTTGGGGAAAAGGGTATCGATACGCCTAGGCTCGTATCGAAACGGCCTTCAATCTTTTGTCTAGGCGTATCGATACGCGGGCAAATCGTAGCGGTACACCTAAGCTAGATAGCCTGAATCAAGCCTTAGTGTATCGATACTCTCCCCCGGGTATCGATACGCATAATAGAAACTCACTTTCAATAGCCTTTAAATCATAGTAAACATCAACTAAACATGTCTTAATCATTTGTACATGCTATAAACAACTTACCAAACACACAAGCATCATTAAGCATTCATCATATAAGCATCATGCATGACAAATCAAGGTGAGGCTTAACCACACAAGCATGCTTTAGAAATATAAACCATAGTATGGCCAAAAACCAAGATATAAGACCATAAACCGAAATAAGGCCATTTACAAATCCCAAACCACAAACCAAACATGCTCAAAACATTTAACATCACCAAATAAAAACAAGAGTAGAAATCCCTCCCATTGCCTCTTATTACACTAATGTAAACCCACATACATTGCTTAGTCAAAAGTACTTGAAATCCACTTGCACTCTTGCTGCCTCATTTGCTTAATTCTCTGCATTGATGAAACAAATGAGCGTATGGTGAGGACCGCTAAAAACTAAACATTCGTCAATGCATTTTGTAAAACCAAAACATCATCTTTTGTCAACATATGACTTTCTTTAAAACATGCTCTTAAAGAATCAATGCACTTTTAAAACCACATGCTCCTAGCATCATTAAGATAACAGCAAAATCCTTTGCTCATGCTTAAACCAAGCATCACATGCATTTTAGCATAATTCCCAAGCATCACATGCTTAAATAATTTCTCAAGATCGTTATATTGGCTCGTAAGTGGTCATTAACAAACCATATCAAAACCAACATAATTAACACAATCGGATACGCGGATTACAAGTGTTGTCCCACACGCTTCATACATACTACCGGACTACATAAGGCTCACACACGGGATTAGACCATCCACCGTTGTGACACCCGTGGTGGAGTTTAATGGTACAATCACAACCCCTCAACACCTCTCATCGGTAGTTGTATACTTCCACTAACGAGAGAACGAGACAAAAACCACAAGATCCATACACGAGATTAAACCATCCACCGTTGTAATCTTAGGCTCACTCGTTAGGGTACTTGGATGGAGTATATGGTACAATCACACTCTCTCGACATCCAAGGCGACTTTATTTAAGGTGCACATAATCTTATAGCTGGCTAACTATATCCAATTAAAGTAACCAAAAACCATTTCCATCACTTGTAAATATAATCATTTAACATCATTATTCTACTATTTACAAGCATAAATCACAATGCCACTTTCACAATCATAAACATGCTTAAACTCAAATGCATATATCTCATAAATCCTAGGATCACCTACAAAGTGCATCCTTACAAAATGGCATTAAAAACCAGCATCCTCAATGCTCAAAACATGCTTTAAAACAGTAATTAAACCACATTTAATTCAAGTGCATTTTTAATCTAAAACATAGCACATTCCGAGAGAGACTTTCGATTTACTTACTCTTGAGCTTAGCTAAGTGTTTCAAACTTACACTAAGCTCCCAAGACCATGCTCAAAGCGTTACAAAGCTAGAAAATCCATTTCCACTCACCGATACGCGAAATCTCACTCACCAACGCGAATATCACCCTTCCAAAGCCTCCAACAATGCTTCGCCTGCATTCAGATCAAGATCCCCTATTTTTAGGTCATCAAAACAGAGATCCAAATGCATTAAAATACATTTCAACACCAGCAACTAAACACAAACTCGTTGCTCACCAAAACTACACCAATTTACCCACCTGAAATAATCGAAAACTCAATCGATTGCTTCCTAAACTAAGCCCAGCAAACATACATCACTTTCAACCATTACTAAACATCAAAACACAACCTAAACCCTTCCTTATATCTCTAGCAAGCATAACATCATCATTTCACCTCAAAAACCCAACTAAAACCATCAAGCAACTAAAGGATCTAAAGGATTTCGGGATCTATATTATCAAAGCCCCTTTTCAACATAATAATCAACTCAAAATCAATTAAAATCAATCTAAAATAGATCTCTTCAATACCACTCCAAAAATCAAGATTTAAACCATGATTTTTCCAGATTTTGATCTTAAATCAAACCTATAATAAAAACTCAGTCAAAAACAACAATTAGAAGTCAAAGATCTTTGGAATTTCAATAAAGAACATATATTGAAGGTTTAGAACGAGATTTACTTCCAATCCTTTCCTTCCTTAAAGTTTGACAAGTTTTTCCTTCACAAATGTTAAAGAACTTGAAGAGAATTTTTGGAAATGATTTAGAAATCAAAGTGAGAGTGTTTGGGAGAAAAGAAATATGGAGAAAGAGTTGAGAAAATGAATTTTGCAGAAATGAGAGTTAGTTACGTAAAAAACTTCTCATTTTCTATTTTAGCAATTTAATAAAATAAAATCCTTTTTATTTTAATCATCTAAAAATAATTTTAAAACACATGTCAGTTCAAGGAAGGTGTAATTTCACCATAGCTCCCTAAATATTCTATGATTTTGGACTCCTCTTTTGAAATGACATTTTTCCACAGTTTTGAAACTTTACATTTAATTCCCGCCCGAAATGTATCACTTCCAAATCTTATTTTTTAAAATTGATTTGACCAACCCCTTAAACGTTATTTTAGAGGATTTTAGCAATTTTTGTCATATTTTTATCCTTTCCCGATCCTTGATTTCCCTAAACCACCTAATACGTTTCGAACCATTTCCGATCAGTCCGATCCGATGTCTAAAAAATCTAGGCCCAAAACAAGGGTGTTACAACTCTTCCCCACTTAAGAATTTTCGTCCTTGAAATTTTACCTAATGGAAAAAGGTGCGGAAACTACTTCAGCATGACCGCCTTGCTTTCCCAAGTGGCCTCCTCAACTCCTCGGTGTCGCCACAACACCTTCACAAGCTCTATCGTCTTGCCACGAAGAACTTTGCTGCTCACATCCAGGATCCTCATCAGTTCCTCGTGTAACCCTCTTAGCCCGGTCTAGACAATTGACCCGAACTGAGGTGATTACACGGGGAAAACCGAAGCCAACTCGTTAAAGTCGACTCCGATTGACGACCCTTTTTTTCTTGTTATCTTTTCTAGATGCAACTTAAATCATATGTGGTCACCAAAGAATATTGGAAGAAACGACAGAATGATCGGATTTCATTTAGGGGTTTAATTGCACAAACTAGACATTTAAGGACCATAACGTAATTTCTGCAAATTACAAGGACTTCTCTGATTTTAAGGTTACCTTTATTCAATTAATCATATTTCGGTCCTTTTTGTTAATTTTCAACACAATCTAACCATCCAATCACATCCAATTGCATTCATGAAGTTCACGGACTAAATTATAACATTTCCAAACTTTTAAAAGATGCTATTAACAGAATTAACGGTTGTGTATCGGTACGCCTAGCGAATGTAACGATTCGCGGGAAGGCAGTGACCAAAGTCATAGAATGGGTATCGATACACTCCCACGCATGTCGGTACGCCCTTCAAGCCCGTACCGAAACGCTCCCCAACCGTACAGAAACCCCTGTGCAGAAAAGCACACATTTGGGTTATGTGTATCGATACGCAAGCCCGAGTATCGATTCACATACCAGAACTGTCCCAAAATCAACCCCAAAAACGTATCAAATTTCAGCATAACATCATCATATCATATGGACATTCTTATGGCATCCACTCAATCATATAAACATGCAATTCCAAGCATATGGTAACATTTGGTTGAGTAACTCAAGCATAGCAAGGCATATAATGAAGCATTCTTAACCCACAAACGAAAAGCATACCAAAAGATAAGATAAAGCATCAAAACAATATAAAGGCCTTCTACAAACAAAAATAAACCATATAACACATGCATCAGCTACAGAGAGTCCAAAACACGTCTCCCAAAACAAACCATTAAAATCCCATTGCCATATATCATTACTAAAGTAAAAGTATAACATCAAACTTGAGCTTATCTATTCCTTGGATCCTCTTATACCTCCTTGCTGCCCGAAATATCTCAATTATCTGCTTTGTTGGTAAAAGAGAGCGTAAGCACGATAGCTTAGTGAGGCATGCTCTAAAAACACCAACACAACAATGCAAGCTTTTAAAACTCTATATTGAAAACCACTTCTAAACCATGCTCTTTCTATGTAACACCACAAATTTGGGCCTAGATGTTTAGAGTCTGAATCGAACCGGCCAGAAAACAGTTCGAATCTTAAAGGGAGTTTTAGGGAACACCTAGTTCGGGATGCTTTAAAAATATAGAATAATATCTAAAAATCCTCATTTAATATATGAAAGAGTATGGTGAAATCAATATTGCAATATAGGGTTTGGAAATACTAAATTTCGGTGTAGTGACCAAATTGCAGTTTTTGCAAAAGTTAAATAGTGACTGTTTTGTAAAGGATTGAAACTTTGAATCTTTAAGGAGCTAATTTTACCAAAATGTTTTCCTCAGATTTTCCTTAATTTGGGTGATTTAATTAATGTTTTAATTAAAGGAAATGAAGGATAATTAAATTAGAAATTACCTTTGACTATTCATAACTACTTTTCACAAATTTTCCCTCATTTTATTTTCTCTCAAATTATTTTCAACCAAACACATTCTCTCCAGCAAATGTCCTTTGATTTTCACTTCATTTGATGGGATTTCAATCTTCCTTTGATTCTTAATCAATTCCTCATCAAATCCACTTGATTTCTACATTGAATTATCAAGAAAACTTGCCCAAATCAAGGAGAAATCATCCATTAGATGTAAGCTTCGTCCTTCTCCGCTAATGATCAGTTCTTAATGAAATTCCCAAGTTATCAATCCTTTGTTGATGATTTTTAAGTGGTTTTAATGTTAGAAACAAGAAATTGACTTAAAACTCAAGATTTTGGAAGAGATATTGGAAATTTTCATGGTGAATGATTGGGCTCTGTTTTGAGATGGTTTTCTAATGTATTTTGGATGTTAATTGATGTTACAAATGAGGTTTTATCAATCAAATCCCGAATAGAATTGTTTTCCTAAATTTTGCTTGTTAGAATGATGGTTTTTGGGGTGATTTTGGTGTTCTGTCATTGCTTTAGGTATAAGGACGAGTTTGTGGTGGTTTTTGATGTTTAGAAATGATTATAAGTGATAGATCATGGCTGGGTTTTATTTTGGAAGAGTTTGGAGGTGATTTCGGTTGTGTTTGGTAGCCGAAATGTGGTTTTTGAGTAGAGCAGCGAGTTTAAGTGTGTGACTGATGATTTCAATGCATGATGATGCATTAATCCTCTGCTCTTATGTGTTTAAAACAGGGGAGACATCTTCGGACGGTTTTGGTGTTGATCTGAAAGCCTAGATAGCGTTTCGGCGAGCAAGCGAAACGTAACCGGTGAGTGTGTAAGGTTTTAGAAGTCCTTGAGGGACAAAGACCCAAGGTTTGGGGATTTAGGAAAGGTTTGAAAGACCTTCCTAAGTCCGGAAGTATGTATTGGCTAGATTGCTCTCATAGATGTGGTGATTGCCTCTCTTTTAGATGCTCATGGTTTATGATTGATAAATTCCTACTATTTTTATGCTTGTTTTATAGCATGAGATGGTGCTTGAAATGAATTTATGAAGTAACATGTTGCATGGTCGAAATTTGAGCTTTTGTTTAAAGCATGGCAAATGTTATGGTTTTGAAATGATTTGGGAATGTTTTGAGAATTGTTGCATGAAAAACAATAGGTGAGATAATGTATTGACATAATATATTGGCATAGATGTTGAGATACTTACCGGATATAATTGATCGATCAATAGGATGAGAGTGTACTATAAACTAAAAATTCGTACGTGCTCTTTGGTTAAGCCAAAGGGAGAGAACCGATGAAGGGCATTCCATCTGGTAGGACTCGGTGAAATACCCAAGCTTTGTGGCGATGAGAGATTCCGCCATGTGAGTACGGTGATGAGAGATTCCACCAAAAATTATGATGCTAGACGAGTGAGTACGATGATGGTAGATGCCACCGGAAGTGTCTAGTGAGATGTTTGCATATCCGAGTAATAATGAGATGTGAAATGCCAATATAAAGTATGAAATAATTTTTGATTCACATGTACCTTTGATGAAATGATTTATGCTATGAGAAATGCATATGGTATATGTAGTAGAAATGCTTTGGTGTTACAAGTATGAGTATGGCCTTGCCATGAGTTTTGCATTGGTTTAAATGCATGAGATAGAATGAAGGTACATTTGTTTTCAATGAGAAATTGCTTTGAATGGTTTTCAAGCATGAGATAGAATGAGCATGTTGTTAAAAAGCTTTTGAGAATGTGTTTTCAAGTTATGCATTATTGCGTTGGTTTCTTTAGAGCATGCCTCACTAAGCATTTGTGCTTACGCTCTCTTTTACCAATAATACAGATAATTGAGGTGTTTTCGGGCATTAAAGAGGATAAGATCAGCCAAGGAAATACAAGCTCACGCATGGTGAAGTTTTCATACACTTTAGTTTTGATATAATGGCAATGGGAAACCAAGGTTGTATTTGGGAGATATGTTTGAACTCCCTAAGTTTGTGGCATGTTTATGTTGGCTTTTTGAGTTGTAAGTGGCCTTAAATGTTTTGTTTGAGGTTGGATTGCTTATATTGGATTTGTGATTAGGTAGTATGCCTTTAGACTATGTGAATTTGTGTTTGAAGCCATGCTCGTGTTAGAAAGTCCTAAATATGTTCCTTATGAGTAAAATGGTTTGCTGCTATGATTTGGGAGTCTTTGAGGCATGTTTGATTGGGTTAAAGGATGAAAAACCAGTTATAACTGTTGTTTCTGTGCAAGGTGTATCGAAACACCCTCAAGTGTTTCGAAACGGGAGCCTGTAATGGTCTTTGTGTTTCGAAACGTTTGAGACTGTTTCGAAATAGTTTGGCTACTGGAGTGCCCTGTTTCGGTACTGGTCTCAGAACATACCCGCGTACCGAAATGGTCAACACCGTTTCGATACATGCGTTTCGGTACGGTGGGTAGGTGTTCCGATACGGTTGACCGTTGCATGCAGTTTTGAATTGCTTTGAGTCTTCATGCTTTACATTTTAGTCCTAAATGTTGTGGATGCAATTGCTTGAGCCTGGAATGGCTATTTAAGCTGAAATTTGGCCAAGAAGCATGCAACATGATTAATTTTATATTAGTAATCCTAAAATTAGTGAAGTCCCTCTAATTTTACAAAAATTACATTTTGGTCCCTAATTTTGTATAAAGTGCAATTGAGTCCCTAATTGCGTAACGTTTGCTGTGCCTTTTTCTCCCATGTCTCGTGGGTTTTCACATAGGCTTATTGTACATCTAGACAAGATTAAAAAAATAAAAAAAAGGGTCGTGAATACAGGTTGACTTTCGGGTTGACTATGGTTTTCCCTGTGTAATCTTCGAAGTTCGGGTCAAACGTCTAGGTTGGGCTAAGGGGGTTCTATTTGTTGGTATTAGAGCCAGGGTATCGAATAATTGGGGTTTGGTATGTGGTTGTTTTATGTGTTTATGCATGATTGTGTCTTTTCAGTGAAAGTTTGATGTATGAACAGTGATGTGTGATTAAGTTGAGATGATTTTGTAATGCTATGCTTTGTTGAAATGTGGTTGGGGATCTCATTGCCATATAAAAACTAATGAGAAGAATAGTTTTCGAAAATGAGCTTGAGTACTTGGATTACTTACCTTATTGTACCTAATTGTGTTTATTGCATTTTTGTCAGTGCATTGTTTTTATAATATGGCCACGTAGAGAGCTGAGAATCAATACTAGATCGACGGATGAGAATGAAAACGTGGAGAATGCTGAGGAGTTTATGTCTCTCATGCAAGGGAACATGTCAGTAGCTGAATATGAAATTCAGTTTGTTCTCCATAGTCAGTATGCACCTTAGCTAATCCCTAATGAGAGGGAGAGGTGCGAACGATTCCGTTATGGGCTGCTAGCAGATGTCAAGACCTATATGCTTGCAACTGATTACACTGATTTTGATGTCTTGGTCACAAGAGCCAAAGACATTGAATCGAATCTTGGTTTGGCAAGTCGAGCTGGTGGCTCTAGCTCGTAAAATCGAGCTGCAGAATGCGATTTTGGTAGAGATCGCAACAAGAGACAGAAGGATAGGAAGCCGCACTACGATGCTAGATGTGGGGGTGGTAACCCTGGTAGAGGTCAGCAAGGACCTAATGCTTTCCTAAGGACTCCTGAGTGTAATCGTTGTGGTAGAAGACATGGTGGTGCGTGTTTGGGTAACCTTGGGACTTGCTGGAATTGTGGAAACCGAGGGCATTTGAAGAAAGATTGTCCTCAGCCGCTGTGAGAGAGACAAGCTCCGGTAAGAGCAGCTGAGCCACAGAGAGGTCGTGGGCGCGGCCGTGGTAATTTTCAGCGTAGGGATAATGGTGGAAGGAATGTAGCACATGTTGTGGGTGTTCAACCTGAGGGTGGCGGTCAAGCTCGAGTGTATGCCAATCGTGAGGGAAGGAATGATACGGATGTGATCGCAGGTACCTTTACTTTGCAATCCTTGGAATTACTTTCTTTGATTGATTCTAGATCTACACACTCGTACATATTGCGTGAACATGCTCAAATGCTTGGTTTACCTGTTGAGTCGTTGGATGTGGGTATGCGTGTGACTAGTTCCTTTCGTGAGATGGTTGTAACAAGGAAGTTGTATAGGAGATGTCCCTTTGAAGGTGCAAAATCATGTTTTTCTTGTTGATCTCATGGAATTGCCGCCTAGTCGAGAAGTGGAGTTTGGGATGGAGCTGTATGAGAACACAACTTCGGTGTCCATTGCTCCCTATCACATGGCACCCAAAGAGTTGAAGGAGTTGAAGACGCAACTTCAGGAGTTTTTTGACCGTGGCTTCATTCGGCCTAGTGTGTCACCTTGGGGTGCACCAGTCTTGTTTGTGAAAAAGAAGGATGGCACGATGAGAATGTGCATCGATTATCGTCAGCTGAACAAGTTGACCGTCAAAACCAAGTATCCTTTGCCTGTGATTGATGATCTTTTTGACCAGTTTCGGGGAGCGGCTGTGTTTTCAAAGATTGATTTGAGGTCAGGGTACTATCAGCTAAAGGTGAAAGATGTGGATGTGCCGAAAACAACCTTTATAACGAAGTATGGGCATTATGAGTTCCTTGTAATACCGTTTGGCTTGACGAATGCTCCTGCTGCTTTCAAGGACATGATGAATAGAATGTTCCATTAATACTTGGACAAGTTCGTTGTGGTGTTCATTGACGATATCCTTGTGTACTCTCGTACTGAGGAGGACCATGAAGGTCATTTGAGAATTGTCTTGCAAGCGCTGTTGGAAAATCAGCTTTATGCTAAGCTGAGTAAGTGTAAATTTTGGCTAAAGAAAGTTGTTTTCCTTGGTCATGTGGTTTCAGCAGAAGGGATTCGAGTTGATCCCCAGAAGGTTGAGGCAGTGATGAATTGGAAGCCTCCTAAGTCTATTCATGAAGTCCGTAGTTTGCTTGGGATGACAGGATACTACCGAAGGTTCGTGGATGGATTTTCTAAGATTGCTGCCCCTTTAACGAAGTTGTTGCAAAAAGATGTTAAGTATGAGTGGACGGAAGCGAGACAACAAGCTTTTGAGAAGCTTAAGGCAGCTCTGACGCAAGCTCCTATCTTGGTTCAACCTGAATCAGGAAAAGAGTTTGTGGTGTACAGTGACACATCCTACGGTGGTTTGGGGTGTGTGTTAATGCAAGATGGTAAGGTGGTAGCTTATGCATCCCGAAAGTTGAATGTGCATGAGCGCAATTATCCTACGCATGATATTGAGTTGGCTGCGGTGGTTTTTGCTTTGAAGATATGGAGACATTATCTTTATGGTGAGAAGTGTACCGTGTACACGGATCACAAGAGTTTGAAGTATTTGATGTCTCAGAAAGAGTTGAATCTTAGGCAACGGCGATGGGTGTAGTTGCTTAAGGATTACAATCTAACGATCGAGTATCACCTAGGAAAGGCCAATGTTGTGGCCGACTCCTTGAGCAGAAAAGTGGCGGTGGAGTTAAGGGTGATGTTTGCTAGCTTGAGCATATCGCGAGATGGAGGTCTTGTTGCTGAATTGCAAGTGAAACCATCTTTGGTTTAGTTGATAAAGGATAATCAGTTGTTGGATGATTCTTTAGTGCCACATGTTCATGATATTGCTAAGGATAGACCATCGGATTTTTGTTTTAATGATGATGGTGTGTTATGTTTTGGAAGTCGGATAGTGGTGCCGGATGATGTGGGGCTGAGGCGTACTATTCTGACCAAAGCTCATAGTAGTCCTTTTTCTATGCACCCTGGTAGTGCAAAGATGTACCGTGATCTGAAGGATGAGTACTATTGGGTGGGTTTGAAGAAAGATGTTGCTGAATTTGTGAGCAAGTGCATGGTTTGTCAGCGGGTTAAGGCGGAGCATCAGTTTCCTTCGGGGTTGTTGCAACCGTTGAAGATCCCTGAATGGAAATGGGGGAGGATAACCATGGACTTTGTGTCTGGTTTGACTTTGTCGCCATCAAAGAAGAATTATGTTTGGGTGATTGTGGATCGCCTTACGAAGTGTGCACATTTCTTACCTGTGCATACTACGTATACCTTGGATAAGCTTGCAGAGCTGTACATTACTGAGATTGTAGATCTGCATGGTGTACCAAAATCTATAGTGTCGGATAGAGATCTGAGGTTCACATTAATGTTTTGGGAGTGTTTACATCAGGCATTGGGTACGCGGCTGAATTTCAGTACTTCTTATCATTCGCAGATGGATGGGCAGCCAGAGCGTGTTATTCAAGTGCTTGAGGATATGTTGAGGTGATGTGCTACCAGGAAAGTATTCAAATGGCACCTTATGAGGCTTTGTGTGGGAGGAAGTGCAGAACTCCCCTTTATTGGGCTAAAACGGGACAAAAGTTGGTCTCGACGCCGGCTTTGTTAAAAGGAACCACCGAGAAGGTGAAGCTCATTTGTGAGCAGTCAAAGGCAGCATCGAATCGGCAAAAGTCTTACACGGATTTGAAGCGTAAGGAGATAGAATTTGCGGTGGGTGACCGTGTGTTCTTAAAGGTTTCACCTTGGACGAAGGTGATGAGATTTGGCCGGAATGGCAAGTTGAGCCCTAGATACATTGGACCATACGAGGTGATAGAACGTGTGGGTCCTGTTGCTTATAAGCTGAGACTACCACAAGAGCTAGAAAGGGTACATAATGTGTTTCATATGTCCATGTTTCATGGAGCCACAACAGCTGCACGTCCTTGGCCTCCTCCGGCCAACAGAGAACACTCACGCCTCAAATGATCTGCTGAACCACAGTTCCATCAAGAATTCTTTGTCACTACAACAAGAGCATGTTCCTCTATAGCCGCACGTGGACAATCTCGCATCAAATGGTCCCTCGATCCACACGTCCAGCACGTGTTCTATTCTGCTCTCATCACGTTTCCCTGAACTGCTGCACCATGCCCAACGTTACCTCGCCTAGCAGCAGGCTGATATCTCCTATCTCGGCCTGTAACCCCCTTCGCCCAGTCTAGACATTTAACCCGAACTACGAAGATTACACGGGGAAAACCAAAGTCAACCTGAAAGTCAACATTTGATTTATGACCCTTTTTTCATTTTATCTTCTCTAGATGCATATTATTAACCTATAAGTTCAGCAAAGCGATTAGGTGGAAACAGCACAGCGATCGGAGTTCGATTAGGGGTTCAATTGTATATATTTGACTTTTAGGGACTAAACTGTAAATATTATAAAGTACAGGGACTTTCATGATTTTAAAGTTGCCAATCCTCAATTGGTCATGTAACATGCCAACATGTCAAAATTCAGCTCAATCGGATCATCCAAACACATTCAATTATACACACAAAATTCAGGGACCAAAATGCAACATTTCAAAACCTTAAAAGATACTTTTAACAGAAATTTAACTACCCGTATCGATACACTTGGCCCTGTATCGATACGCGGGAAGTCCCGCCCATTGCCAATTATTACAATAAGGTGAACCACATACATCTCTTTAACAAAGCCTTGGATCGCTAAACCACAATCATTGCCTTGAAATGTTCAATTCTCTGCATTGATGAAACAAATGTGCGTAAGCATATAGCTTAGTGAGGATCGCTAAACCACAATCATCAATGCATTTAACATAATTTGTTAAACCAACACTCTTATCACATACTTTTCATAAACCATGTCTTCTCAAGACAACAATGCATTTAATAAACATAAGCTCATATGCATCACTTTAAAACAGTGATTAAACCATTCATCATGCTTTAACAAGCATCTCATGCATTATTCCATCATTTACAAGCATCTCATGCTTCATATTATACATTTACATTATATTGGCTCACAAGTGATAATACATAACCATTTCAACACAAGACACCATATGATACGCGGATTACAAGCGTTCTCCCTCACGCTTCATACAAACTACCGGACTACACAAGGTGGAGATTAATGGCACAATCACAACACCTCAACACTCGTGATGGAGATTAATGGCACAATCACAACCCCTCAACATCACTCATCGGTAGTTGTATAATTCTACTAACGAGAGTATAAGACTCCTCAACACCCGTGATGGAGATTAATGGCACAATCACAACCCTCAACATCACTCATCGGTAGTTGTATAATTCCACTAACGAGAGTATAGGACACATACACTAGACTCACACACGGGACTAACCATTCACCGTTGTAATTTTAGCCTCAATCGTTAGGGTACTTGGATGGAGATTACAACACAATCACAACCCCTCGACATCCAAGGCGACTTTATTCACGGTGCACTCAATCCTATAGCCGGCTAACTATATCCGATTAAAGTAATCAAAAACCATTTTCATCACTTCCAATATAATCATTTAACCACATGAATCCACTGTTTTACAAGAATAACCACAATGCCATTTCCACAAGCATCACATGCTTAATATCATATGCATTCAACACATGCAAACCAAGGATCACTTACCTAGTGCAACCTTAACATAATGGCATTAAAATCCATCATTAAACCATGCTTAAACATGCTTAAAAATGGTAAACAAATCCACTCTTACTTCAAGTGCAATTTCATCAAACATAGCACTCAATCCTATAGTTCGGATGTCCTGCACACGTACATCCTTTGTGCCAGGATTCATCGCATAGGCAAGGTAAGCCTCGGAACCCAACCTCATTATACGGTTTGCTTCCAAAGCTGAATCACATTCAACAAGAATCTCACATTCTCGCCTACTACCGCTACTTCATAATCATCAGCCAACTTAAAGGTGACTCGCTTAACATCAAAGTCAACAACTTCCCTATGCTCCGTTAACCAACCCATACCAAGGATTACATCGAATCCATAGAAAGGTGACTCCATCAAATCCGCGGGAAAAACATTACCTTGCATAGACAAAGGGCATCTCCTATATAACATCCTAGTGACTACAGTCTCACCAAAAGAACTAGTCACATGCATTCCTACCTCAAGCAACTCAACAGGACTACACAAGGTGGAGATTAATGGCACAATCACAACACCTCAACACCTATGATGGAGATTAATGGCACAATCACAACCCCTCAACATCACTCATCGGTAGTTGTATAATTCCACTAACGAGAGTATACGACAAATATACAAGACTCACACACGGGACTAACCATTCACTGTTGTGATCTTAACCTCAATCGTTATGGTACTTGGATAGAGATTACGGCAGAATAACAACCCCTCGATATCCAAGGTGACTTTATTCACGGTGCACCCAATCCTAGAGCCCGCTAACTATATCCGATTAAAGTAATCAAAAACCATTTTCATCACTTGCCGATATAATCATTTAACCACATGAATCCACTGTTTTACAAGTATAACCACAATACCATTTCCACAAGCATCACATGCTTAATATCTTATGCATTCAACACATGCAAACCAAGGATCACTTACCTAGTGCATCCTTCACATAATGGCATTAAAATCAAGCATCAAACCATGCTTAATCATGCTTAAAACAGTAAACAAATCCACTCTTACTTCAAGTGCAATTTCATCAAACATAGCACATTTCTAAGAGAGAGATTACTGAAACACTTACACTTGAGCTTAGTTAAGTGCATCAAACTTATACTAAGCTCCCAAGATCACGCTAAAAGCGTTACAAAGCAAGAAATTGCATTTCCATTCACCGATACGCGAAGCATTGTTCGCCGACACGGAAATTACACCTTTAGAGCCTCCAAAATCACCTCGTTTGCTTCTGAATCAAGATCCCCTGTTTTCACATCATCAAAACAGAGATATAAATGCATTAAAATGCATTCTAACACAAGCAACAATTCACACACTCGTTGCTCACCCAAACAACACAAAAATACCCATGCAAATCAATTGAAAACTCAATCGATTGCTTCCTAAACAAAGCCCATCCAACATACAACAATTCCAATACATTATAAACATCAAAACACATCTAACAAACATCATAACCCAACCTTATACCTCAAGGAAGGAAGATTACACCAAAACACCCCAAAATCTCACCTAAAACAACCAAGAACCTCAAGGATCTCAAGGTTTTCGGGATCTATGTTATCAACACATCATTTTGACATATAAATCAACTTAGAACTCAATTAAAATCAACACAAAACCGAGCCCAACTCATCAAGTCCGAAAATCAAGAATCACATCCCAATTTTGCAAGATTTTGCTCTTAATTCAAAACTATAATCAAAATTCAGTTAAAAATCATAAATGAGAGTCAATAATCTTGGGAGTTTCAATACAGAACCTAGATTGAAGGTTAGGAACGTGATTTACCTCCAATCCTTGCTCCCTTGACAATTTGGCAAATTTTCCTTCCAAAAATCTTGAAGAAAAAGAAGTGAATCTTTGAAAAAGAGTTTAGAGAAGGAGAGAGGAATTTGAGAGAAAAGAAATCTGATGAAAAGTTGTTTGACAAATGTGTTTGGCTAAAATGAGAGAGGGAAAAGTAGTTACGTGATTAAAACCTCTCTAATTTCTCATTTATTTGATATTTAATTAAAATCATTTAATTCCTTTGTTAAAACCCTTTAAAAACACATGTAAAATTGAAGGAAGGCTAAATTGTACAAAAGCTCCCTAAAGATTCTAAGATTTTTGACTCTCTTCTTGAAAATAACATTTTCCACAGTTTTAAAACTTTACAATTTGATCACTACTCAAAACGTCCATTTTCCAAAACCCTTTTTGTAAAATTGATTTGATCAACCTCTTAAACATATTTTTAAAGGATTTTAGCAATTTTTATCATAATTTTATCCTATCTCGATCCTTGATTTCCTTAAATCACCTTATACGATTCGAACTGTTCTCGATCGGTCTGATCCGATGTCTAAAACATCTAAGCACAAAACCAGGGCATTACACGGCCTCTCTTGTTCCGTCCACCACTGGAACCAAACTCAGCTGCTCTCTTACCAGAGCTGGAACCACCTCCACGAGATGACAGACCCAAATTTTGCTCCATGTCCTTAGCTCGACATAAAAGCACATTGAAATCCGTGTAGTCTGTAGCCAACATATAGGTCTTGACTTCCTACACCAGCCCATATCAGAAGCGATCACAATGATGCCTCTCACTCGGTATCAACTCAGGTGCATACTGGTTTAGACGTACGAACTGGACCTCGTACTCAGCCACAAAGAGACTCCCTGAACAAGCGACATGAACTCGCGCTTCTTCTCATCCAAGTATCTGACACCCAGATACTTCCTCTTAAAAGCACTTCTGAAGAACTCCCAATCTTCCTCATTGGGTTCCATACCAGCGGTGATAGTCGTCCACCAACTATAAGCATCACCCTAGAGCAAAGAAACTGTGCATCCCAACTTGCGTACATCGCTACATCCCATCTGATCCATAACACGGATCGTACAAGCTAGCCATGCTTATGACGCCACATGAGACATTTCATAGAACTCAACAGCTCCCAGACTCCTCAGCCTTTATAAAGGAAAACACGTTTGCCCAGCTGCAGGTGCCTAAACATGCGCTCCGGCTACCACAGCCTGAAACTCTTCGGTGATCGCCTCAACCAGCGGTGCTAGATCACCCAATACTGGATCAGCCTGACCTTGTTGCTCCGACTCTCCATCCCTAGGTGGTGGTAGAGGTAAAGTCTAATCATCTGGGCTCTCAACCCCCTGATTACCCTGATTGCCCTGCTCAACCGTAGGCACAATCGTATTCGACCTAAGCTCTCTCCTCGGACCCATTGTGCTATTTTTAACAAGGCATAACAACAAAAACAAATTAAACCATGATTTAGGTCAGCCTCAAGCAAGGATCTATGTTCTCAAAAACATTTAACTAGTATAATAAGGCAATGGACACCCTGATTTCCCTCAAGCATAACATAGCATACAATAACATATCATATTCAGCATGCTTTTCATCATCCCAAATCAGCACACATCCTTATCACACCATCCTCATACAATCATATTAACTCACATTTGATTCATAACTACAAAGCATGGCATACACACCAATATTCATCCAAAAAACATATTTTTTCAAACAATATGCCATTTAACACTGAATCAAACATCAAACCATTCCAATTTCACCTTCCATCATCCCTAATTGTTTCTTAACCTGGCTTTGATACCATCAAATGCAACGCCCTTAGTCTGGCCTAGACGCCTAACTCCATGGAACCATCTCTTCCACAAGCTACTCATAACCACTTGACCGATTCTAACTTCCACCGGTACTCCTCACCACTAAACCACTAAACTCAACAAGCACCAAACACCTTCCTTCCACCACATACTATACCGCACTCACTATTACTAACAACTTGCTTAATACTCTCCACTACCTCTAACTTACACTCAGCACCAAAACAACTTCTAAAAACCCATCATCAACCTAACCCAACCATAACACTAACAGACTTGATTAGTTATTAGCAAGTGTGAACGTTCGTATGCATGGTCACCAACATGCCCTATCAATGCCTGATGTACATGTATGCAAAACCTCTAATGTCATGCCACATGTATGCATGGACCAGTACATATATAATATAACATATAACAAATGATTTTAACTGTGCATGTATGTCAGTTCACACCCACCAATAACATCCTCAGAGTCCGTCTAAGAACAACCTCCTATTTCACTTTCAACTTGTCTAACTCCATCATTTTAGCAACCACTAACCACAAGATACCCACTAAAACCTCCTTCACGTTTAAGATGTTTCAAAACAACAACAACATCTACTACCCCAGCATGCTAGCAACAAGACCAAACTCACAACACAAGGAAACCCAAACCAAAACCAAACTAGGTTACTAAAACAAGGTTACCTGAAAACACCTCACTGCCCTGAAGCTTCAACAGACGAGCTCTCTTCCTTGCAGAACCATCATTCTCCAGCCGCACCGCTGCAGCATCAACTAACACCCTGAGATCACCACCATCTCCTTGCGGTAAAGAACCTTGGCTGTTCCGAGCCAACTTCAAACAATCACGTCTCATGTGTCCAGCAGACCCACATTTCCAACAGATTTCATTCCCCAATTTCTTCACAACTTTCTGCTCTTCCTGCCACCTTTGAACCTTGTCTCGGCCGTGCCCCCGACCCTTCAGAGACCCTTTTGCTACCACTGAGGCTGATTTCACTATTTCAGGACAATCTCGCTTCACAGGCTCTTTAGAACCACAGTTCCAACAAACACCCGCGCCCCAACAACCTCCAACATAGCGCCTTCCACAACAGTTACATACCGGTAGCTGAGCTTCCACTCCTTGATCAAGCAACTCTCGCCCCAGATTTGCACTACCTTCACATTGCTTAACCTTTGGGAATTTCTCTCCAAGATACCTCTCATAAAAGACAGACACAAAGAAATCCCAATCAATATCATGGATGTGCGATGACACCGCCACAGATGTCCACCAGGCACAAGCGTCCTCCAACATCAATGTGACAACACTTCCCAGCTTACATGCATAAACACAACCTTCCTGATCCAAAATCAGAACCACACTGGCCAACCAGGCCTCAAACGTCTCAGGTGTCGAACCATGATACTCCACAACACCCAAATCATGCAAACGCTGCCTCGACAAACCCACACATCCTACAGCCTGAGATGTTCCCAACACCTCCTGAACAACAGGTGATGAACTCTTCATCACAGAACCAACCTCTTCCTCCTGCCTTACCACCTCAACTACAGGCATAGAAAACTGAGACGAAACACCTCCATTAAAAGGTGAGTTCCACACCTTAACAACCTGCCCCAAGGCAGCAACCATCTCACCCAACTGCCATTCTTTCACCGATTTCACCATACTATTAACAACAAGCAATCACAACAAAACAAACAAAACAATTAGACCAACTTAAGCAAGGATTCAAACTCCAACTCCAACATAACACAATAGCTATATTAATAAGGCAATGGGTATCCCGAATCCTCCCCCTTTTACATGACATAACAGTCAACAAAAGCATGGATATCACAACATCAAGCATATCAACAACATATCTGATCATGCTTACATCAAACAACATCCACTCGCAACAGCATAACATTAACATATCATACCCATTACACTTCCATCATGCATAACATCAGCTCACAACAACAGCATAAACCACATGAGCTTAACGAAGGTTCATGACCACAAAGCATGCTTGAAAACATCAACAATTTGCTCAGAAACACATGTTTCAACCGGCTTTCAACCATACATCAGGATATACATCAAACACATATCACAACAACTTACCGTTTTCCCCAAACATTCGCAACACAGCTCTGATACCACCAAATGTAACCCCCTTAACCCGGCCTAGATGTTCGACCCGAATTAAGAAGATCACACGGGGAAAACCAAAGTCAACCCGAAAGTCAACCTTGATTAACGACCCTTTTTTTTTCCTTTTTAATATTGTCTAGATGCTCTTTAACCCTAGATGTGTTCACACAAACATCATACTCAAAGAT
Source organism: Hibiscus trionum (assembly GCA_030270665.1). Taxonomy (NCBI): domain Eukaryota; kingdom Viridiplantae; phylum Streptophyta; class Magnoliopsida; order Malvales; family Malvaceae; genus Hibiscus; species Hibiscus trionum. The sequence goes on along the minus strand of BSYR01000008.1, from coordinate 47,202,757 downwards.
CACAACCATCAGAGAACATTCAGGGACCCAACTGTACAAAACACAACTTTAGGGACCAAACTATAAATTCTGAATATTACAGGGACTTCACCCAATTAAAAGTTACCAATATAAAATTAGTCATGTTTCATACTTCACTGCCAAATTTCAGCTCAAACGGACATCTCAAACTCATCCAATTTCAAAAACAAGATTCAGGACCAAAACGCAAACATTTCGAAACACATAACCGCCAGTGTCAGCCCCCAACGGTCAGGTGTTCCGAAACAGGTTCACCCTGTTTCGAAACGCGGGGCCGTTCCGCAACGCGTATCGGAACAGGTACTGGCAGTAGCACAAACGTTCCGAAACGGGTCCATCCGTTTCGAAACACCCTGGCCTTTACAGGCCCCCGTTCCGAAACGGTAACACGCGTTCCGAAATGCCCTGCCCAGATTGCAGCATCCTTGCTGGTTAAATGCATCTTTGACCCACCAAACATGATCCGAATGCAACCAAACCACACCAGGAAGTCATATAACATACAAGAGACATATATGCATCAAAAACTAGATACATAACCACCCCTAGGTGCAACAACACATAAAACTCATTCAAGGCACAATCATGCTTTTAAACAAGAAGCATAGCAATACAACTTAAGAATAGGGAGATTCAAACGTTGCAACATTAATCCACATGATTCAAAACCATAACCCAAACTTGTCCAACATACACAATCTCCTTAAACATCAACATAAGAGATTCTTCCCCCCATTGCCTTTATTAACTATAGTTATTAACCGAGACATACATCTCACTTGGAGTACTCCTTGAATCCCTTGCTCCTCGCTGTCCAAACTTCACTTATCTGCATTGATGGACAAAAAGGAGCGTAAGCACATAATGCTTAGTGAGGAATGCTCAAAACCAAGACACCATCAATGCAGCGAATCATAAAACCATTTTTAAAAGCAAGCTCGATTCGACAAACCAAAGCAATATTTGAAAACCCTTTTTCAACAACATGCTTTAAAATCATGCCTTGCACAAACATGAAAACCAACCCTTAGCTTAGGAAGCTAAGTAAACCTTTTCAAAACATAAACTTGCAAAACCATCAAATTAGCCATTCCATGCAAAAACACCATATGCAAAGCTAATTTCAAACCTTGGAAAACACTTCCACTTTACATCTTACCATTCTCATACTTGAATGTCATTTCAAAGCAAGAAACCCTTTTAAAACCATTTACTCAAACAATCAAACACATGCATTAAACAAATGCAACATATGAACCACATCATTAACAATTGCATCACATGCCCTTTAAAAACAAGTCTCCACAAGACTTCAATGCACTAAAGAGATTTCATGCACACATGCACCATTCTCAATAGATAACCAACACTTGTTCAAACTAACAAGTAAGCATGCATTCATAATACATTATACATGTCTCATGCAACCATGCATCATTTCAAGCATCTCATGCTTCATTATATTCAAGAACATATATTGGCTTCCAAGTGATAACCAAATCCACTTTTCAACTCAACACCCGATCGGATACGCGGATCACAAGCGTTGTCCCCACGCTTCATACACACTACCAATCCAAGGCCCTCCAAATGGACTTTTAAACACCATTTGACCTTACCGTTCACAAGGTTCCCATGTATGGACTTTTAATCACCATACAACCTTAACATTCACAAGGTTCCCATGTATGGACTTTTAAACACCATACAACCTTAACATTCACAAGGTTCCCATGTATGGACTTTTAAACACCATACAACCTTAACATTCACAAGGTTCCCATGTATGGACTTTTAAACACCATACAACCTTAACATGCACAAGGTTCCCATGTATGGACTTTTAAACACCATACAACCTTTGCATCACCGATTGGTAGTTGTATAACATCACTAACGAGATCCGGGACACCCTACACAAGATCCACACATGGACTTTACGCCACCATTGTGATCTTATCAAGCACAAGGTTCCCATTTATGGACTTTTAACCACCATATAACCTTTGCTTACCCAAGGTCCTCGAATGGGAATCTCAACCTCCATTATGACCTTAACCATCTCGTTAGGATACTTGGATGGAGTTTACCGGTTCACTCTTAACCACTCCACATCCAAGGCGACTTAATTCACGGTGCACCCAATCCTATAGCCGTCTAACTATATCCGATCAAAGAAACCAAGAACCACTTACATCACTTGCCAATATAACCATCTTACCACCTTAATCCATTAATTCACAAGCATAATCAAAATGCAATAACCACCATGAACTTTAACCAAGAACCAACCATGGACTTTTAAACACCATGTTGTTCTTAAATAAACAAGGCTTACACAAGGACTTTCAACCACCTTTGTAACCTTAACCATCACTTACCAAAATGCATTATTAACAACAATATTCCACTGTTTTAAAGCATCACACAAAGCCATAAACAACATGCAACACTATGCATCAATTCCACAATTCAATGTACAAAACCAAGGATCTCTTACCTCGAGCATCCTTCACATATGGCTTTCAAAACCAGCATTAAACCATGCTAAAATATGCTTTCAAAACAGAATTTAAAACATGCAAATCATATGCATTGCAACCATCAATCACAATTGCTTAAAAAGCCAATTCACAACACAACCAAGAGCGAAAATCCATTTACTTACTCTTGAGCTTAGCAAAGTTGTTTAGACTTAAACTAAGCTCCCAAAACCTTCAAACCTTGGTTTAAAAGCTGAAAACCCAACTTCACTCACCGATACACAAAACAAGGCTAGCCAACAAGCCTTCCAAGCATCTAAAACCTTCCACAACACCTCTAATGCTCACGGATCAACTTCCCCTGTTTCAAGCACACAACATCAGAGGATTAATGCATCATAATGCACTAAAAACACCAGCAACACAACTCAACTCGCTGCTCATTGCAAAACCATCATTTCGGCTACCAAACACAACCAAAATCACCCCCAAACACTTCCAAAACTTAACCCAGCCAAGATCCATCATTTCAAACCATTTTTAAACATCAATTAACATCCAAAATGATCACAAACACGTCCTTATACCTCCAGGTATAACAGATCACCAAGATCACTCCAAAAATAACCAAAAACTCAAGCAAAACTTAGGAAATTCAACCTATTCGGGTTTGAATCGATTAAACCTCAATTTCTCATCAAGTTAACATTCAATTAACATCAATTTAACACCTCAACACACTGCCCAAACAGATCATACGAAAATTTCACCAAAATCAAGCAAATCTTGCATTTTAAAACCAAAATCAAGATTCCAATTGCAAAACCTTTAATAAATCATAAATCAAGGATTGAGAACTTGGGAATTTCAGTAAAGAACTTGAAGTTCAGAGGAGAAGGACGTTCTTACCTCCAAACTTGAGTTTCTCCCTTTTTGGAACCAAAATCTTGAAAATCCAAGTAGCAAATACAAAGGTTTTGTTGAAGGATTGATTAGAAATCAAATGAGGATTGAAATATGATATTTAGGTGACAAAAATCAGAGGAAAATATCTGGAGAGAATGTGTTTGGTTTGAGAGAAAAGATGAGAGAAAATGGAAAATGGAAAATTTGGAAAGTTAGTTAGAAATGACAAAAATATCTTTCCCTCCTTTTTACTTTTATTTTAAACCATCAATAAATCATTTAATATTCTAGAAAATCTGGAGAAACTCCCCTTTGGGTAAATAGCTCCTTAAAGATTCAAAGTTTCAATCCTTTTTAAAACAGTCACACAGTTTTCAAAAATTACATTTTGGTCACTAACCCAAAATGTCACCCTTCCAAACCTCGTTTTGCAAAATTGATTTCATAGTTCACTTATATATATTAAAAGAGGATTTTAGAACATTTTTCCATATTTTTAATGCAACCCGAACTAGGCTTTCCTAAAAAATCACCTTTTATATTCGAACAACACTTTGACCGAACCGGTCAACGCCCAAAACTTCTAAGCCCAAAACCGGGGTGTTACAATTTCCCTCATCAAGACTTCACTCTTGAAGTTTGACAGCCCAACCACCATACTCACTGGTGATTCCCCGAACAAGGAAGCAAGCTTCATGGCCTCGGTCTCGTCGGGCAAGCCTTGCTCCTCGAACGCCTCTACCATACTCATTGGTAGCACATTGCACCTCGAATCAAGCTTCAAAGCCTCGGTCTCGCCGGGCTCGTCCTGTACCTTGGACTGCTTGGTTCGGTGAGGGCATCAGAAAGACTCGTGTGGCTCTCCACACCTCCAGCACTTTGACGGCCTCTCTCTTGGGCAGTCTTTGGCATCATTGCTGTTTCTGCAACAAAACCACGACTTATTCATAAAAAGATCACACAATTGTGATTTGCTCACCTCGCTTTCAAAGGAGACGCCTGGTGACTCCACGTTCATCTTTGTCGCTACATTCCTCTTTCTTGCGCCATCTCGATTCGTACAGAGCAGAACTCGCTCTGATACCACTTGTCACGGGGCTAGGTTCTGACTCGCCAACCCGTGCGACCTTAGTCGTCGATCTTAAGTCGAGGACTAAGTCAGCCTTCGAATATCTAAGCTGAGGCGCTTAGAAATTGATGTGCAGAAGCTTTGGGAAAAAGATGGTGATGGCTAGGCAAGGCAAAATAAGAGAGACAAGGGATTTTATAAGCAAAGAGCCTCGTTAAAAACTCCTCCTAAGCCTAGATGAGGAGAAAAGAGTTCTCGATGCCTTCTCTTATTAATAAGAAAAGAAAGAAGAAATGACCCAAGTGTGGAATGTGTGGAGGGAATGTAGAGTGATTACAAATGGTGGAGGAAGGCTCTATTTAAAGCCTAGGCCCCCTCGATCTAATGGCTACGAATGACTCGATCCAATGGCTATGGATGAGTCTGACAAAGAGAGTCTCTTATACATGGCAACTCTATAATCATATTACAAAGTTGCCTAGGATATGTGCCCAATGACATTATGTCTTTGGTGGCATTGTCTTGTTTCCTCAATTGTTGCTTCAAGGATGGAAGCTTTCCTCGAATAGTCTCCATGGATGATATCTTTCCATGAGTGTTCGTCAAAAGATGACACCTTGGCTTGGGTCTTGGATGCTTGGGCGGATTGGGCTTGGCATGGCCCAGTTCTAGTGTCCAAACCCCCCTCTTTAGCATGTTGGGTGCTAAGTCGGGCCCTAGGAGTGTGGGCAACTCGGATGGGCATCCCCTAGGCCCCTCGGTGTGCACATCGGGTGCAGACTCGGCCTCCTTGGCGTGCACGTCGGGTGCGGGCTCGGGCTCCATGGCTTGGGCGGCATGGATGGTGCATGGCAAGGCCCTCTCGGATGCGGACTCGGCTTCCTTGGTGTGCACATCGGGTGCGGGCTCAGGCTCCATGGCTTGGGTGGCATGGAGGGTGCATGGCAAGGCCCCCTCAGGTGCGTGTATTGGGCCCCCTCGGGTCCAAGTCTCGTGGGCAGCATATGAGGTGCTTGGCAAGGCCCTATGGTGGGCTGGAAGTGGCCCAGCTCGGTTCTCTTGGCTGCGGACACCACCAAGGGCGTTGTGCATGGCCCCTTGGTGCGTGGTGTTGGCAACAACTCGGGTCCCTCGGTCGGGTGAAGCACGTGGTGCGCCAGGGTCATCACCTATGGGTGCGGCTGGCTCGGTTGCGAAAAGTGGGTCCGTGACAATGGCATCAAACACATAATCATTCAAACTATACGCATGCTTCCTAGCCACAAAACAAAATATAGAACTCAAACCTCCAACCAAACCATTTGGGACCATTTACAAACCATTAAAGCCATAACAAACTTACTACAAACATAGGGAGTCAAAAACACATCTCCCAAATACACCCTTGAAAACCCATTGCCAAATACCAAAACTAATGTGTGTAAAAACATCACCATACATGAGCTTTACACCTCTTTGGATGTTCTTAACCCTCTTGCTGCCCAAAACACCTCAATTATATGCATTATTGGTAAAAGAGAGCGTAAGCATGTTTGCATAGTGAGGCATGCTCTAAGGAAAACAAACACAATAATGCATTATTCAAAACATTTTTCAAAAGCCATATTCAACAACATGCTCATTCTATCTCATGCTTGAAAACCATTTCAAAGCAAATATCCATTTGAAAACACATGTACATCTATTCTATCTCATGCATTTAAACCAATGCAAAACTCATGGCAAGGCCATACACATGATTGTAGAAACTAAAGCATTTCATAAACAAATCTCATATGCACTTCTCATAACATAAATCATCTCAACATTAGGTATATGTGAATCAAATTACATTTTCATATATTATATTGGCATTTCTCATTTCATCATTACTCGGATATTCAGACTAGCTTGACTCAAGGTCAAGTCCTACCCCGGTGGAATCTCTCATCCCCGAATTCTCATGGCGGTATCTCTCATCGCCACAAAGCTTGGGTATTTCACCAAGTCCTATAAGATGGAATGCCATCATCGGTCTCTCCTTTTGGATTGAATCCAAAGAGCACGTACGAATTTTTAGTTTATAGTGCACTCTCATCCTATTGATCGATTAATTATATCCGGTAAGTATCTCATCTTCTATGCCAATATATTATGTCAAAACATTATCTCACCTACTATTTTTCATGCAACATTTCTCAAATCTTTCTTATCTCATTTCAAAAATCATAATACATGCTTGCATTAAATCAAAATCTTGAAACTCTTCAGTGGACATGCTATCACATGAAATCCCTTCAAAGCATCATCTCATGCTACAAATTATGCATAAAAACAGTAGGAATTTGTCTATCTCAAAACAAGAGCATGTAAAAGCATTTTAAGAGCAACCACCACATAATTGAGAGCAAATCTAGCCATACTTACTTCCGGACTTAGGAAGGTGTTTCAAACTTTTCCTAAATCCCCAAACCTTATTTTTTTGTCCCTCAATGACTTCTAAAACCATTCATACTCACCGATTACGTTTCGCTTGCTCACCGAAACGATATCTAAGCTTCAGGTACTTCCAGATCAACACCAAAGATGTCTCCCCTGTTCATAACACATAAGAGTAGAGGATTAATGCATCATCATGCATTGAATTCATCAGACACACACATAAACCCGCTGCTCTACTCAAAAGCCTCATTCCTGCCACCAAAAACAACCAAAATCATCTCCAAACTCTTCCAAAACAAATCCCAGCCAAGATCAATCACTTCTAAACATCAATCAACATAAAAAAATCACCATAAACTCGTCCTTATACCTCCAGCAATAACAGAACATCAAAACCACTCCAAAAACCACCATTCTAGCATGTAAAACTTAGGAATCCAAACATATTCGGGATTTGTTTGATAAAACCTCATTTATAACATCAATTACCATCCAAAATATATTAGAAATCAACCTCAAATCATAGCCTAACCAATAGTTACGAAAATCATCAAGATCTCTCCAAGAATTGATAACTTGGGAATTTCAGTAAAGAACTGATCATTAGAGGAGAAGGACGAAGCTTACCTCTAATTGATGATTTCTTGAAAATCCAAAGTGAAAACAAGAGGATTTGATGAGGAAAATATTAGGAATCAAAAGGAGATTTAAATCTCATCAAAAGGAATGAAAATCAGCGGTTAATTGATTCATGAGTTGTGTTTGGCTGAAAAGAAATTGAGAGAAAATGAAATGATAGAAGACTACTGTAAGGTAGTTAAGAAAAGTCAAAGATAGATTTTCTTTTTAATAATCATTATTTCCCTTAATTTAAACATTAATAAAAACACCAAAATAAAGAGAAATCTGATTAAAAACATTTTGGTAAAATTAGCTCCTTAAAGATTCAAAGTTTCAATCCTTTACAAAACAGTCACTATTCAACTTTTGCAAAAACTACGATTTGGTCACTACACTGAAATGTAGTATTTCCTAACCTTATTTTGTAAAATTGTTTTCACCATAATCATTCATATAATAAATGAGGATATTTAGATATTTTTCCATATTTTTAAAGTATCCTGAACTAGGTGTTCCCTAAATCTCCCTTAAAGGTTCGAACCATTCTCGATCGATCCTATTCAACCTCTAAAACATCTAGGCCCAAAATCAGGGCGTTACAGAATAAGTAAACCTTGTAATTTTATTTGCGAAAACAAACTCGAAATCCTAAACAATAGTTCTCACAACTAATTACAACATAACCCAAACCATAGGAGAAATTTAGAACATATCGGCGACAAGAAAACCTAAATTATGCCTAAGGAAAACCTTATTTATTTTTAATTAGAATTACAATGGGTATATATAGGCATTAGCTAGGTCTAGTATTCTTGAAGTATAAGTCTTCAAAGTAGCTTTTTACATTAAATGTGGCTTTAAACTCTAACTTCTTTGAGTTGAATATGGACTTTATCATGTTGCCTTGCTCTGATAGTAATCTCGAGATTCTCGTTCGGCGGCTCTGCCTGCTGCTATAGACGTCGGAAAATTGTGTGGACAACATCGATAGAATCAAGATTCTTTTTCTCTACAGATCGGACTCTGGTTCTCCAACCCTAGAGTATGCTGTCTTGGGTGGCAAGGTGGGCGGCGATAGCTACTCGGTAGTTGTTGTCTCTCTCTGGAACTGCATCTGTACAACTCCTTGATTTGCTACCTCAGCATCAAGTCCTCAGCTCATCTCTTCCTCTGTCACCCTGAAGTACCTAAAACCAAAAGTATACTAAAACAAAACCTTTTCTTCACCAAATAAAAGATAATGTAAAAAAACATAGCAAAGTAAAGAAACACTGTAAAATGCAATACATGGTCCTAATATTGCCTAAAATGTACTAAAAACATCAATAATATGAGATGGAATGTGCATGAAATATAGAACTTGTATACACTTTACACACCCCAAACTCTCCAAAACCTTCAAAACATTATTTTAAGATTGTGAAATATGTATTTCCATATTTTATCACCCTCAAAACCATTTATTTCAAATAAATCTCGAAACTAGCCTAAACCGCTTGAACCGGTTCACCCGAACCACTAAGCCAAACACAGTTAACTCCTAAGCCCAAAAACTGGGTGTGTTACAACTCTCCCCCACTTAGGAAATTTCGTCCTCAAAATCTTACCTGAAGGAAAAGGATAAGGAAACTGCTTCATCAAGCCATCCTTCCTTTCCCACGTGGCTTCCTCCAGACCATGATGTCGCCACAAGACCTTGTCGAACTCGATGGTCTTACCATGACGAACTTTGTTGTCCGAATCAAAGATCTCAACTGGTATTTCTTCATTTGAAAAATCTGGATTTAACTCAATCTTCTCTACATGCATAACATGAGATAGATCCAATCTATACATCCGAAGCATGAATACATGTAAAACATCATGTATCTTCTCCGACTAGAAAGGCAACCTCAACCTATAAGCAATAGGTCCAACACTCTCAGGCACCTCATACGGTCCAATAAACCTTGGACTCAACTTGCCCTTCCGGCCAAATCTCATCACCTTTTCTCAAGGTGATACCTTCAAAAACACCTCATCACCTACCACATATTCAACTTCCTTATGCTTTAAACCAGTGTAAGACTTTTGCCGATCCAAAGCCGCTTTCAATCACTCTGGAATGCCCCGATTTTGGGCCTAGAAGTATTTTGAGGATATAGGACCTAGACTAGAGATTCGAGATTTTAGGAGCGGTTTAGGGAATTCAAGATTCGGGTTACGATAAAAATATGAGAAAATGCTTAAAATGTTATAAATATTTATCTATATGGATGTCTATCAAGAAGATTTGACTTACTTTATCATTACAAATATTATTTACATTAATTAGAGTTTAATGTATATGTACTTCTTAAGCCTATAAATAGATGATTTACTGAAGGCATTATATACAACTCTATATTTGAGAATAATACAAATCTCCCTCTTTCTCTCATCTCTTTCCTATTTATTCTTATTCGTTGTTCTTCATTATTTTATTCACAACACGTTATCAGCACGACTTGCTCCGAAGCAACAATTTATTTCCATCGAAGATTATATTCATCTATTACACGTCAATTACTGAATTTGGTCTTTTTAAAATATAAGATATCAAGAATCGTAAGTGAAAAGCGAAGGTTAGCAATTTTTTGTTTTACTTTTATAATTACTTACAAGGTATGTTTAACTTTAATTTCTGTATCAATTGATTACTTGTTTATTTCGTTAGTTCTTTATATTGTTTCGATAAAAAAAGGAGTGGTTGATTTTTTTTCTTTTGCTTGTTTAATTTTAAGTGGAATAAATAAAAAATTAATGTTGAAAAAAAATTTAAGACGGTCAGATAAAATTTGATATTGTTTGTATAATTTTGAGACTTAAAATTGAAGAAAGAATGGACAACAAATCTGTTTCTTGTAGAAGTATTAATGAGTTATTTTTTATTTAAACTAAATAAATATATATATTAAAAATCCTCAATGAATGAAACTTGGAAAATGTTTGTATGCTTACCCCATGTGCGTTCAAAAATTTAAGCAAATGTGATATAGCATGTTTGATCCTCTTCCATTTTAAAGTTTTTAGTTTATAACTAAAAATTAATATGTTTATTTTATTTGATGATAGTTGGTATTTTTAACTGTGTTTTGAGTTTTACATGTGTTTAACTGGCTTGGAAAGAGATGTGATATAAAGGGATTATTAGAAGCTACCTCGGTCATTTCCTATGTCTCCATTGTCATCGAGAGAAAAAATCAATATCAGTAAATTTTGGTTTTATTTTTATTCTTTAAATTATTCTTTTAAAGTTCAATAAATTATGGTAATTTTGCTCGAAAGAAATATCTTTTCTAGGTCAAAAAAACTCGACTATAGACTTCTCCCAAGGTCATATTACAAAATTCATCTTGAAAAGATTTTTGAGGGAGGCCTTCCTTGAAGTGTATGCAAGCATTATGTCTATTCCATGCGATTATTGGATTTGTTTCATTCCCTCAAGTGAATGCAAACATGGTAAATCACTATTCAATTAGAGACATAACTTCGATATAATCCAAGTATATTGGTTGTACATCCCGTTCTACGAGGCTAGTGGTCTAAAATGAGGTTTGTAAAGGACCTTGTGAATTGGTTTAACAATGCCAGGTACGAGGATTAAATCTTTATTCTCTATGATGAGGATATGTTAATAAAAAACAGACTCCACTTTTCACGACAAATAATGTTATCCTCATACACAATATCGTGAAAAAGATTTTAAAGGTCCACCGACTCTACTCCATTCCATTAAGTGAATGTGAGATTTTATAATGTAAAGAATAAATGCAACATTAGTAGTTGTGGTCATGGTCGAGGCCATGGACATGGACATTATGGTCATTTTAAAAATATTTCTACCCACCGGTAGTGAGGTTATAAGGATGAAAAGAGTGATAAATGACCATTCTACGGAAGTAAAATCCTTTTTTACCAATGCGATGTAATAACTCATTGGTCTTGTACTTGTCGTACGTTGAAAAAAATCATCAATCAGTTAATGATAAAGGAAGTAAAATAGAAGCAAATCTTGTTTGCAAAAGATGATGAAGATGATATTTGTCCAACTTATTTGGACATTGTTGGTCAAACTTATTTGAACATTGTTGGTCCAACTAATTTGGACGTTGTTCATTTCCTTATAACTCTCGAGTGGAAGAAATCATCTTCTAATTATTCTCATAACCTTGAAAAGAATTATTTATCTTTTTATTTATTTATCTTTATGTTTTTTACTTTACAATTTAATTATTTACGTTTATATTTATATTTATATTTATATATTATGATATATATTTATTTTGTTTCACATGATTATTTATCAAATACAATCTTTGGTGACGATCTAAGCTTAGCAAAAGTATAAGATATATTTTCTCATTTAATGCAAGGGGTAAAGTGGGTACTATATCTCAACGTATTGAAAATATTGATGCTCCAGAAGAGCAATGAGTTCTTCAAAGCACATTATGAAAAGTGCAGAATTGCGAATATTGTAATTATTATCATTGATGGTAAGTATATCGTCACCACTAGAAGTGGAAATTTTAAGAGAGCGATATGACTTTACAAATGTTCCTTTGGGAACTATAGATAACATATGTTATCAATTTACATTTGAAATAAGTAAATGTGGATATAAGTCCCGGTAGCAAAAAGTCAGTTGAAAGCTCTAGAAGAGCTATGGGGTATGATCTCTCCTAGGTTAAAATCTATGCCCTTATATAAGCTTTGGGCTCAAGTATTCTAAGATAACAAGGATTACAACTTTAATTAAAAGTAAGATTCTAATAAAGAATTTAATCTTCAAGTATCCTACTTTTCAGCCGCCTCCTTGTTTCATGGGATTTCCTCTCCTTGAGCTTTGGCTTGACATATCTTTTGATCCGGGGCTTGGAAAAATATATGGTTTTCACACGACAGACGAGCATAATTTTCTCTATCCATCGAGGTCCACTTTGCTTTTCCTCCGCTAACTTGCTGTCGTCCTCTGCTGTCACGACAGCTCCATGGCAGCATCGTCCTCTTTGTCTGCTTGTCCAGTTCAGCTCTTGTGCTTCTCTGCCCTGCGCCCGCCTTCTTCGTCTACTATGGCAGCAACCTGCAAAATCAACCCTTTTTCAGTAGAATCCGTGCTTTTACTAATTTTGTGATGTTTTGCTGTAAACTAACCTAAATGCAATGCAATGATGCTTGAATGCAGCAGAAAAAAGGGTGTAAATAATAGAACTTTTACACACTCAATACACCCCCAAACTCAAGTTTTTGCTTGCCCTCTAGCAATTAAGACCTAAAAGAAAAATGAATATTTTTTGTGTTGGCCTTCAAACAGTGACTGTCCCTTACCCGTCGCTCATTCTCTGTGGCGGCAGCAATCTGTCGGAAAGATTAGGATCTGTCCGGAATCTCACTATAGTTCTCGTGCAGTGTGTGCATGCTTGTGAACAGTTATATGCCAAGACTCTCTTAGTTTCACTAGAATATTCAACTCTTAACTTGAATTTTTATGCCAAAATTTATCTTTTTGAAGGCACATTTTCGTGCTTCTTTGATTTTCTGTTTTGACTTGATTTTTATTTTTCAAGCTAAAGTTTCACTAGAGCCGGTTTCGGGCACCTCTAGCTAACTTCATAGAGCCGGTTTCGGGCACCTCTAGGGATGTTGAGTCTATTTTGCTAAACTTCTTTCCTAGAGCCAGTGTTAGGCACCTCTAGGGGCTATTCAAGTGCTAAGCTTCCTATTCTAGTTTGGCTAAAAGAAATCTAAGCAGTATAACAGTCACAATGGTGTTTAAGTTTTCAGAACTATAGAAAGGCTCTAAACTTCTCCTTAATCTATCCTAAAGATGCTGCCACGGCAGAGCTGTCATGACAGGTAAGTTACTTCACAGTTTTAAGCCAACAGTTTAATCTTTTCTATTTTTTTAGAGAGAACTTAAAAAACACAACAATTAATTAAAAAGATGTACTAAGACTCCATTAAAATGGAGGGTTGCCACCCCCAAACTCGAGGGTTGCATTGCCCTCAATGCAAATGACAGATAAAATGAAGGCAGGTACATCACAAAATATAGATAAGCAGACAGCAAGAAAAAGAAAATAAAAGACTTAGATTTTAATCGCTGTCTTCACTGCTGCTGCTGACACGGATTTGGCGGCGGCGTCTGGGTTGTGGGGCAGGCTGGGTAGGCTGTTCCACGACCTGGATGTCTGAGCTGCTGCCGCTATCCCAAGTGCTGCTAGTGGTGGTGTTGGCCTTAGGCATGAGCTTTCTGTTGACCACATGTTTCTGCCTCTTGACAGGCGTGAAGTCCTTCGCCAAATTCCTCCTAATAGGAGGGTCTGTCTCGATGTCAAGTGAGGCAGGTCGCTTCGTTCCTCGGGCATAGGTTTCTTCCGTTGGACTGTCAGCTACCGGCTGGGTAGGTGATGGCGTGGAAGCAGCAGAGTGTGCATGGGGGGAGGCAGGTGGCGTAGGTGTGTGGATAGGGGAGGGGATGTGGAAATAGTGGGCAGGGAAGGTGAGGAAAATAACATCGGGATAATTTAAAGTGTTGGTAATGAAATTTACCGTCGAGTTGGCGAAATCCCGGATGAATGTCATCAGCCCCATTTGTCTATCTTCCACCCGTTGTATTGCAGCAAGGATCTGGGCAGATTGGTTGGTCTGGGTGTCTGTTGTGGCAGGTTCATGGGCAGGTTCATTGGCAGGTTCCTCGGATGATTCTGCTGGGGAAGCAGCCGGGTTGAAAGAGGAGAGGGAGGTTGCGACTATGAGCTCTATAAGGCTGGTAATGTTGTTGTCGGTCCAGCCTCTGCCTTAGACCAGTTTGTCGGTGGTGGCCTCAGGGACAGCAGTGCAGCGGCAGAGTGATGTGATCATGAATGGTAGGCAGAGGCGGGAGGTTGATCGATATGTGCAATCCAAGACGATGTCCCTCATATAGCGGCCCACGTTGATAGGCCTATCGTTCATGATCGAATGAATGAGGGCAAGCCTCTGCTGGTCCACAGTCGTGTGATGGGAGAACGGCAGGATACGCTTCTTGATGAAAGCGTTCCATAATTTGGCTTCTAGAAGCAGCTGCCCCCTTTTGACAGAGTTGGGGTTCTTTTTGCTCGTGTTCCACGTCGTTCCTTCCTCTGTCACTTCTGCCATGACAGCTCCGTAGGCAGCAGCGTCGAGGGTGTCTAAAAATTGCTGATGGGCATCATCGTTGGGACCAAAATAGAGGCCATACATGTGGTTGATGCTGTCAGCTGTGAATGGTACCTTGACCCCTCGGACAGTGACGGATGTCGCCGTCTTGCTGTTGATGGTAGCATAGAACTCCCTCACCAACGTGTCATTTAATTCTGCTGGTTGTTCTGCGAACTGCTCCCATAGTTGAGCTCGTATAGCCCTCGCGATGAATGGTCGAAGCCCCATGTTCGGAGCCTTGCGGATGTAGATAAAACCTCTTTCTTCCCATAATTCCTTAGTTGCGAAGGCCGACGGTGTGGGTGCTGCTGATGAAGAGGCTGAAGCAGCACCGCGGCGGGTCTATCTGGAAGACATTTTAGTTGCAAGGGTTGTGAAAGTAAAGAAAACAAAGAGAAACGAGAGGAGAAAGCAAGTAAGAATAAGCAAAAGTGATGAAAATGGAAATGAGAACGGGGTTTTATAGCGGTCGAGTTGCTGCCCGTTTAATGCTGTAACGGCAGGCGTGAATAACGGAGCGACTGTTGAGATTTGGCGTGTCTGACGCGTCTGACACGCATTTATGCGTCTGTTACGCGTCTGCCACACGTTTCTGCGTCTGCCGTGTCAGTTTGTTGACAGCCTGTCTTATCCGTGTCTGCGGCGGCAGCTGGAACGACAGGCTTCAATAAATGGGCTATGTTAGGCCGATGGATGGATGGTGGGCTTGGGTCACTTCTTCTTTTCTTCTTGACTCCTTTATTTGCTGAAAACAGAAAATATAAAAAACATTATTTAAATAAAATAAATGAAAATAAAATTTAGGTTAAATTAGGGATGCCTTGTGGGGCATCTCCTAAAGTAACCACTTCCTGTATTCCTGGGGTTTCAGTCCCCTGATAATGCTTGAGGCGCTGTCTGTTGACCTTGAATTAGTGCCCGTCTTTTAATGATTGGATTGTGATGGCACCAAGGGCAAAAACTTGCACCACTTGGAACGGGCCAGACCATCTAGACTTTAGCTTTCCTGGGAAGAGTTTCAGTCTAGAATTGAATAACAACACAAGTTGCCCTGGGCAGAACTGTCGTGGCAGCAACTTCCTGTCATGCCACTTCTTAGTTTTCTCCTTGTAGATTCTTGCATTGTCGTAGGCCATTGTCCGTATTGCCTCAAGCTCGTTCAGATCTAACAGCCTTTTCTGGCCTGCCTTGTCCAAGTCCATATTCACGGCCTTGATTGCCCAATATGCTTTGTGCTCTATCTCGACAGGCAAATGACAGGTTTTCCCATAGATCAATCGATATGGAGACATGCCCAATGGAGTCTTAAAAGCTGTCCTATATGCCCATAATGCATCATTAAGGAGTAAAGACCAATCTTTCCTAATTGGCTTAACCATCTTTTCAAGAATGTTCTTAACTTCCCTATTAGATATCTCAGCTTGTCCATTGGTCTGTGGGTGGTATGCTGTCGCGATCCTGTGCTTGACACCATATTTCTTCAAGGCGACAACAATAACCCTATTGTCAAAATATCTCCCTTCATCACTGATAATCGCCTTAGGGATGCCAAATCTAGAAAATATGTTTTTGTGCAAAAACTTTTGGACTGTCTTGGCATCATTCTTTTGAGTGGCGATGGCTTCAACCCACTTAGAGACATAATCCACTGCTAAGAGGATGTATAGATTTCCACATGAAGATGGAAAAGGTCCCATGAAATCAATCCCCCAAACGTCGAAGATCTCCACTTCCAGAATGTTCTGCAGTGGCATCTCGTTTCTCCTCGAGATGCTACCTGTCCGCTGGCACCTGTCACAGTTCTTGTAGAAGTTCTGTGCATCTTTATACAGTGTCGGCCAGTAGAACCCTGACTGCAGTACCTTGGCAGCAGTTTTATTGCCTCCTAAGTGACCTCCATATTGTGAAGCATGGCAGTCATGGAGAATGTCTTCTTGTTCTTCTTGTGGTACACACCTCCTTATAACCTGATCTGCGCATAGTTTGAAAAGAAGAGGTTCGTCCCAATAATAATGCTTAACATCATTTTGGAACCTCTTCCTGGCTTGATAATTAAGATCAGAAAGAAGTATTCCGCTAACTATAAAATTAACGAAATCAGCATACCAGGGGAGTTCAGAAGACTTACCTGCCGCCATGGCTGTCGCGGCAGCGATTGCGGCAGCAAAGAGCTGCTCATCTGGGAAGGTCTCTAGTATGTTTGTCTCATCTATTGGCAGACTCTGTCCCTTCTCCAACCTTGACAAGTGATCTGCCACCTGATTTTCTGTCCCTTTTTTGTCCTTGATCTCAAGGTCGAACTCTTGCAATTGCAGGATCCACCGTATCAATCGAGGATTTGCATCCTTTTTCGCGAACAGATACTTGAGGGCAGAATGGTCTGTGTGCACTATTACCTTCGTCCCAAGTATGTAGGAACGAAACTTGTCGATGGAGAATACCACAACTAATAGCTCCTTTTCTGTGGTGGTGTAGTTCACTTGGGCGTCATTCAATGTCTTGCTGGCATAATATATGACATGAAATAGCTTATCTCTGCGCTGCCCAAGTGCTGCCCGACAGCGTAGTCACTAGCATCACACATAATCTCAAATGGCTGTGTCCAGTCTGGTGGCTGTACTATGGGGGCTGTTAGCAGTTTTTCCTTCAGAACCTTGAATGCTTCAGTACATTCTTCATTAAAGTCAAAGGGTCGGTTCTGCTCTAAGAGATGACATAAGGGCTTGGTGATTTTTGAGAAGTTTGCAATAAACCTTCGATAAAAACCAGCATGCCCTAAAAAACTCCTAATGCCCTTGACTGTGGTTGGTGGCGGCAGCTTCTCAATTACTTATATTTTAGCCCTGTCGACTTCTATCCCACGACAGCTAATCTTATGGCCAAGGACTATCCCCTCATCCACCATAAAGTGGCATTTTTCCCAATTCAAAACAAGATTTGCTTTTTCACATCTTTCAAGTACTTTTTGTAAGTTGCCGAGGCAGCTCTCAAAATCGTCTCCAAAGACGGAAAAATCATCCATAAATATCTCAAGGAAGTCCTCTACCATATCGGAGAATATGGCCATCATGCACCTTTGGAAGGTGGCAGGTGCATTACATAATCTAAACGGCATCCTCCTAAAAGCATATGTTCCGTAGGGGCATGTGAAAGTCGTCTTTTCTTGATCTTCTGGTGCAATAGCAATTTGATTATAACCTGAATAACCATCAAGAAAACAATAATAAGGTTTACCCGCTAATCTGTCAAGCATTTGATCAATAAAGGGTAAAGGAAAATGGTCCTTTCGGGTAGCTTTATTGAGCTTCCGATAGTCCATACAAACCCTCCAACCGGTCACAGTCCTGGTTGGGATTAACTCATTGTTCTTATTGGTTATCACGGTCATTCCTCCTTTCTTTGGAACGCATTGCACCGGGCTCACCCATTTGCTGTCGGAGATGGCGTAAATAATACCAGCATCTAACCACTTAATTATCTCTTTACGCACCACCTCTTTCATCGCATGGTTTAGCCACCTTTGGGCATCAATAGTCAGCTTATGATCTTCCTCTAGGAGGATTTTGTGCATGCACAACGCCGGACTAATGCCTTGAATGTCTGCTATCGTCCATCCAATTGCCTATTTGTGCTGCCTTAGCATGCCGATTAGCTGCCGTTCCTGTTCCTGCGGCAGCTTCGAAGAGATGATTACGGGCAACGTATCATTTGAACCAAGAAAGGCATATTTAAGCTGCCCTGGCAGGGGCTTCAGTTCTAAGGCAGGTGGTTCAATAGTAGATGGCTTTTGGATTAAATGGTTATCCGAAGTATAATTCAAAGGTTCGAATAACTTACCTGGACGATTGCCTAACCAGTTTACCTCCTCCTGATCTTCAGTATCATATGTGTCGGAGTCAGAGGAGTTGCTGTCGTTGGTGCTGTCGTCAGTGCTGTCGTGACAGCTCTGTAGGTGGCTACCGCGGCAGTGCCTGATTTTTATGTCGTGACAGCCCGAGCAGATGCAGTGTTGATCAAGGATAACTTCAGTGATAGCCTTGCATTCCTCGTCTGCATCAGCATGCTTCATTGCTTGGAGAACATTCAACTTAATCTCTTGGTCGTTTACTCTCATGGTGAGTTCTCCTTTTTCCACATCAATCAGTGATCTTCCCGTGGCTAAGAAGGGTCGCCCAAGGATGATTGGTGCGTTTTCGTCTGCTTCACAATCTAGAACAAGAAAGTCAGCAGGAAAAATAAATTTATCCACTCTTACCAGAATATCTTCGATTTTTCCTTCTGGATGAACGTAAGAGCGGTCGGCAAGCTGCATAATTACTGTCGTGGGCCGCGCCTTTCCAATACCTAGTTTCTGAAAAACAGATTTTGACATTAAATTGATACTAGCACCAAGATCACAAAGTGCCTTACCCACATATTTGTCTCCGATTACACAAGGTATGATGAAGCTCCCCGGATCCTTCTTTTTCTGGGGTGGCTGCCGATGAAGAATACTCATGCAACCATCTGCCATCCTTACCGTTTCAAATTCCCCAAGTTTATATTTCTTTGACATGACATCCTTGAGAAATTTGGCGTAACCGGGCATCTCCCTAACGGCATCTAATAGCGGGATATTAATATGAACATGCTTAAAAATATCATAAATCTTTTTAAGTTGAGATTCTTGCTTAGCTTGCTGTATCCGTTGAGGAAAAGGAGGTGGGGGACGATAATCAGCAATACGTCCTTCCCACTGCATACGAATCTGAGGAGGTTTAGGTTCATCAATTTTCTCCTATGTCGCTTCTACTGTCGTGACAGGCTCATCGGCAGCAGTCTGTTTATCACCTGTCGGGGCAGCTTCCTCGGCAGGTTGGTCCAAGGCTGGTTCCTTTGCTGTTTCAAATTCTTTTTCCGGCCCTGGTAGTTTCTTCCCACTCCTAGTAGTAATTGCCTTACACTGCTCATGTGTGGGTGGCCTAGCATTTTCAATATTACAAGGGAATCCTCCAGTCTGCCTCGGCTTAATATGTTGGGAAACCTGGCCCATTTGTGTCTCCAGAGATTTCAAAGTAGCCTCATGATTTGTCATCCTCATCTCTGTTTTGTCCATGAAATTTTCTGTCTTCTTGACAAACTGATTCATATTCTCAATATAAGTGCCTGTTTGAGACATAAAGGTGGCCAGAGTCTATTCCAGTATACTGCTCGTGGCAGCTGGTGGCTGCTGTTGCTGCTGCGGCGGCAGGTGCGTTGGCAGCTGCTGCGGCAGTTGCTGTCGCGTCAGCAATCTAGGTCCTCCCTGATTCTGATTGTGTGCTTGAGGATTCAGGGCATTATTGGGATTACTCCAGGAAAATTTGGGATCCTTCCTCCAATTGGGATTATAATTGTTGGAGTTGTAATTCTGCTTGTTGTAATTTCCAACATATTTTCCCTCTTCTAACTGTATTGGGCACTCATCCCGACTATGATTTCCCTCACAGATATCGCATACTTCCTCTACAGCAAATTATTGTTGACCATCATCATTCAATAACCTTTTCATTGCTTTAGTAAGGAATGCTACCTGTGATTTCAACGTGCTGTCGGCTTCATAGTCCTTGACAGCAAGTACTCGTTTACCCCCTCTTCTTGTGGTCGGAAACTGTTCCTCATTCTTGGCCAGATTTTTCAAAACTTGCAATGCCTCGTCTGGATCTTTATCCAATAATAGTCCATTTGCTGCAGAATCAATTCAAATACGAGTTTGTAAGTTAGCAGCATTATAGAACTTAGTTACCTGATTCCAGACGGGGAATCCATGCATTGGGCAGTTCCGAAGAAGAGTAGTAAATCTGTCCCAGGCCTCGTGCATCGGTTCGTCATCTTCCTGTTGAAAAGTAGAAATTTCATTACGTAATCGCTCAGATAAATGCGAAGGATTAAAACGAGATAAAAATTCACGAGATAAATCTGCCCAAGTTACGATTGAACCCGGTGTAAGTTTATTCCACCAAGTTTTTGCTCTGTCCCTTAATGAATGGGGGAATAACCGAAGCCTCAGTATCTCCGGATTAACTCCTGGCAGTCTAAACGAACCACAGATTTCCTGGAACGTTTTGAGATGCTCCCTAGCATCTTCTGTCACAGCACCACTAAACTGCCCGGCATTGTTGATCATACTAAACATGACAGGTTTAAGCTCAAAGTTATCAACTTCAATATCCGGCAGCGTGGTCTCCAGCTCTACATGATCGTTCAGCATGTAGTCACGACAGGACCGTCGTCCATCTGCCAAGGGCGGGTCGCCAGCAGGCGGTATACCTCCACCAGCGGGCGGATTACGGGCCATCTTCCCTAGCTGTTCCTCAAGGTACTCGTTCCTGACTGAAAGGTGACGAAGTTGTTTCTTGAGATTGAAGGAACGTTCGATTTCCGGATCTAATTTATACTCAGGATCTTCGCCTCTTTTAGATCTGCGCATAAACAAGGAAAGCTCGTGAAAAGCAAGAGTTGAAAGTACTAAAGAAAAAAAAGAAAAATAAAAATTAAAGGAAAAACAAAAAAAAAACAAAAATGAAAAGTGCAATAAAAGAAAGGTGTAGTTATGTTGCCAATCCTCGGCAACGGCGCCAAAAACTTGTTGCGTGTAAAATAGTCTATCGCAATTGTAGTGCAAGTGTACACGATGCAAGTAGTAAAGTGATACGAAGTATCGGATATCGTCTCCACAGGAATTGGGGTAATAGCTTTACCTTAATTCACTGCACGAAGTAAAGAAAATAGTTTAGAAAGTTGTCACGAATGTATTGAAGAAAACGTAAATAAAAGAGTAGGAAAATCAAGATAGAGAGAATGGGCTGGTATTGAATTGCTCAGTAGTGCAGGTATTGTATTGCTTAGGAACTCCAGTTCTGTCGTGCGCCTGTCGCTGGCAGCACCTGTCGCGGCAGCTGTCCGTTGGTCGTCGCGGCAGCAAACACACCAACTCAGTACTTTCAAGTCTGTCCCTAGGTCCAAGTCTGTCGATGATCACGTCTTGATGATACCTCCCGGCGTGAATCGAAGGATGAACACCGATGTGTATGAATTCTTCCTTAGCCACTTAACCTTGCCCTATCCCTAGGCACAAGATAGTTCAACTATAAACTAGAGAACTCGCTCTTATTTCTTTCGTATACTTAACTCTCCCGATGCTAAGTAAATAGATAACCTCACAATGCTCTCCCGATGCTCTTGCAAGATATTAAAACCAAAATAAGAGAACTTGAAGTTTATTTTATTGAACTTGGAAAATCCTAAAACAAAACATCCCTTGCAACTACTTTACAAATCAACCCGTGGCCCTAGGGGGTTATTAGAACATGTCGACGACGAGTAAACGGTGGAGGGGTTTGGTTATCGGTTATGGGGTATGATCTCTCCTAGGTTAAAATCTATGCCCTTATATAAGCTTTGGGCTCAAGTATTCTAAGATAACAAGGATTACAACTTTAATTAAAAGTAAGATTCTAATAAAGACTTTAAGCTTCAAGTATCCTACTTTTCAGCCGCCTCCTTGTTTCATGGGATTTCCTCTCCTTGAGCTTTGGCTTGACATATCTTTTGATCCGGGGCATGGAAAAATATATGGTTTTCACACGACAGACGAGCATAATTTTCTCTATCTATCGAGGTCCACTTTGCTTTTCCTCCGCTAACTTGCTGTCGTCCTCTACTGTCACGGCAGCTCCATGGCAGCATCGTCCTCTTTGTCTGCTTGTCCAGTTCAGCTCTTGTGCTTCTCTGCCCTACGCCCGCCTTCTTCGTCTACTATGGCAGCAACCTGCAAAATCAACCCTTTTCAGTAGAATCCGTGCTTTTACTAATTTTGTGATGTTTTGCTGTAAACTAACCTAAATGCAATGCAATGATGCTTGAATGCAGCAGAAAAAAGGGTTAAAAAGGGTGTAAATAATAGAACTTTTACACACTCAACAGAAAATGTAGTGGATTTACCTCCTCCACCCGGTGGTGGTGGTGCGGGGGGTGAGGGAGCTGGTGCTGGGGCTGGTGCTGGGGTCGCTGGACCTGAAGCTGGGCAGGGGCAAGCTGCTCCTGACATGACAGTGCTGATTCAAGCTATTGCTGGAGCCTTTCAGGTGGCGGTAGCTGGAGCTCATGGAGCTGGGCATCAGGGAGATGCTAATGTTAGATTACCCTTGGAACGTTTGCGTAGTCTGGGAGGGACTGAGTTCAGGGGTTTGTCTGCTGAGGGTTCCGAGTCTTGGTTGGAAAGTACCAAGAGAATTTTGGGACAAATGAACTGCAATGAAGTGCAGAAGCTGGGTTGTGTAATATCATTGTTGCATGACGATGCGTATACCTGGTGGACAACCGCTATCTCCGGAATGGAGGTTGCTGATCTGACTTGGACGTTCTTTCTGAACGCGTTCATGAGGAGGTATCTGGGTGTGCGGTACCTGGTTGAAAAGAAAAGGGAATTCATGTCTCTTACTCAAGGGAACATGTCAGTGGCTGAGTACGAGGTTCATTTTGTCCGACTCAGTCAGTACGCACCTGAGATTATCCCTGATGAGCGGGAGAGGTGTGAACGTTTCCGTTATGGTTTGGTGACGGATGTAAAGACCTATATGCTGGCTACTGAGTACACTGACTTTGATGTGCTGGTTGGTAGAGCAAAAGACATTGAGTTGAATTTGAGTTTATCTTCTAGAGGAGCTGGTCCTAGTACGGGCAAGCGAGCTGCTGAGTATAGTTCCGGTGGCGGACGGAATAAGAGAGGACGTGATCGGAAGTATCAGTCTTCAGCTAGGCGTGGTGGTGGAGGGCAAGGTGCGCCTTTTCAGGGAGACAGGGCGAGAGGTGATCAGAACACATGTTGGGCATGTGGATCTCGTGGTCATCTGAGGCGTGATTGTCCTCGAGCAGCGAGGGAGGTACAGGCTCCTGTTGTGGTGACCGGTAATTCATGTTGGAACTGTGGTTCGGCGGATCACATGAAGAGAGAGTGTCATCTGTTGGTCGGTGGTGGTTAGGGACGTGCTTCTGGAGTTGTTGCAGCACAGAGAGGTCATGGGCGCGGCCGTGGTAATTTCCAGCGTAGAGAGGATGGTGGAAGGAATGTGGCTCATATGGTAGCTGTTCAGCCTGAGGGTGGTGGCCATGCCAGAGTGTATGCTCAGAGGGAGGGGAGGAATGACACGGATGTGATCGCAGGTACTTTCACTTTGCAATCCTTGTCATTACTTTCCTTGATTGATTCTGGATTTACACACTCATACATATTGCGTGAGCATGCTCAATTGCTTGGTTTGCCTGTTGAGTCTTTGGATGTTGGTATGCGTGTAACTAGTTCTTTTGGCGAGACTGTTGTGACTCGAAAGCTTTATAGAAGATGTCCCTTGGTTGTGCAAGACCATGTTTTTCATGTTGATCTTATGGAATTGCCTTTCTATGGTTTTGATGTAATCCTTGGTATGGATTGGCTTGTTGAGCATCGAGCTGTTGTGGATTTTGAGAATAAGCGAGTTTCGTTGAAGCTTGCGGATGATTATGAGGTAGTGGTGGTTGGTGAGAGTGTGAAGTTTCTTGCCAATGTGGTGTCTACTTTGGAAGCGAGCCGGATGCTGAGGCAAGGTTGTGAAGCCTACCTAGCCTTTGTGATGAATCCTAGCTCTAAAGAGTTGCGTGTGCAAGATATCAGGACTGTGCGAGAGTTTCCTGGTGTGTTTCCGGAGGAGTTTCCTGGATTGCCTCCTAATCGCGAAGTGGAGTTTGGGATTGAGCTGTATGAAAACACAACTCCAGTGTCCATTACTCCTTATCGAATGGCACCTAAAGAGTTGAAAGAGCTAAAGACGCAACTTCAGGAGTTGCTTGATCGTGGTTTCATTCGGCTGAGTGTGTCACCTTGGGGTGCACCAGTCTTGTTTGTGAAGAAAAAGGATGGCACTATGAGAATGTGCATTGATTATCTTCAGCTTAACAAGTTGACTATCAAGAATCGGCATCCATTGCCGAGAATTGATGATCTTTTTGATCAATTTCGGGGAGCAGTTGTGTTCTCTAAAATTGACTTAAGGTCATGGTATTATCAGCTGAAGGCGAAGGATGTGGATGTGCCAAAGACAGCCTTCAGAACGAGGTATGGGCATTATGAGTTTCTTGTGATGCCGTTTGGTTTGACGAATGCTCATGCAGCTTTCATGGACATGATGAATAGAGTGTTCCATGAATACTTGGATAAATTTGTTGTGGTGTTCATTGATGATATTCTCGTGTACTCTCGTACCGAGGAGGAGCATGAGGGGCATTTGAGAATTGTATTGCAGGCCTTGTTGGAGAATCAGCTTTATGCCAAGCTGAGCAAGTGTCAGTTCTGGCTTAGAAAAGTTGTGTTTCTTGGTCATGTGGTCTCTGCTGAAGGAATTTGTGTTGATCCTCAGAAGATTGAGGCAGTGATGAATTGGAAGCCTCATAAGTCTGTTCATGAAGTCCGTAGTTTCCCTGGTTTGGCGGGGTACTATCGGAGGTTCGTGGATGGGTTTTCAAAGATTGCTGCACCTTTGACGAAGTTGTTGCAGAAGGATGTTAAGTATGAGTGGACGGAAGCGAGACAACAGGCTTTTGAGAAGCTTCAGGCAGCTTTGACGCAAGCTCCTATCTTGGTTCAACCTGAATCAGGGAAAGAGTTTGTGGTGTATAGTGACGCGTCCTACATTGGTTTGGGATGTGTGTTGATGCAAGAGGGTAAGGTGGTGGCTTATGCATTGCGTCAGTTGAAGGTGCATGAGCGCAATTATCCTACGCATGACATTGAGTTAGCTACGGTGGTTTTCGCTTTGAAAATTTGGAGACATTACCTGTATGGTGAGAAGTGTACTGTGTACACGGACCACAAGAGCTTGAAGTATCTGATGTCTCAGAAAGAGTTGAATCTTAGGCAACGACGTTGGGTGGAGTTGCTTAAGGATTACGATTTGACGATCGAGTACCATCCGGGTAAAGCTAATGTTGTAGCGGATGCCTTGAGTAGGAAGGTAGCTGTGGAGTTGAGGGCTATGTTTGCCAGTTTGAGCATTTCGCGTGATGGTGGTCTTGTGGCTGAGTTGCAAGAGAAACCATCCTTGATTCAGATGATTAAGGAAAAGCAGTTTTTGGATGATTCCTTGGTGCCACATGTTCAGGATATTGCAGAGGATAGGCCATCGGATTTATGCTTTAATGATGATGGAGTTTTATGCTTTGGAAGTCGGATAGTAGTGCCCAATAATGCTGAGTTGAGGCGTGCTATTCTGACTGAAGCTCATAGTAGTCCTTGTGCTATGCACCCTGGTAGTACTAAGATGTACCGTGATCTTCGTGATGAGTACTATTGGGTGGGGTTAAAGAAAGATGTTGCTGAGTTTGTAAGCAAGTGCATGGTATGTCAGCGAGTTAAGGCTGAGCATCAGTTTCCTTCAGGGTTGTTGCAACCGTTGAGGATTCCTGAGTGGAAGTGGGAGAGGATTACCATGGACTTCGTGTCTGGTTTGCCTTTGTCGCCATCGAAGAAGAATTCGGTGTGGGTGATTGTGGATCGCCTAACGAAGTGTGCACATTTCTTGCATGTGCATACTACGTACACTTTGGATAAGCTTGTGGAGTTGTACATTGCTGAGATTGTGCGGCTGCATGGTGTGCCAAAGTCGATTGTGTCGGATAGAGATCCGAGGTTTACATCGTGTTTCTGGCAGTGTTTGCATCAGGCTTTGGGTACACGGTTGAATTTCAGTACATCTTATCATCCGCAGTCGGATGGACAGTCTGAGCGTGTTATCCAGGTGTTGGAGGATATGTTGAGGTGCTGCGTGATTGAGTTTCAGGGTTCTTGGGAGAAACATTTGCCTTTGGTGGAGTTTGCCTATAATAATAGTTATCAGGAAAGTATTCAAATGGCACCTTATGAAGCTTTGTACGGAAGGAACTGTAGGACTCCTCTTTGTTGGGCTGAAACAGGTCAGAAATTGGTTTCGATGCCCGCTTTGTTGAAAGGAACCACCGAGAAGGTGAAGCTCATTTGTGACTGATTGAAGGCAGCTTCTGATCGGCAAAAGTCTTACGCGGATTTGAAGCGTAAGGAGATTGAGTATGCGGTGGGTGACGGTGTGTTTTTGAAAGTTTCGCCTTGGAAAAAGGTGATGAGGTTTGGCCGAAAGGGTAAGGTGAGCCCTAGGTACATTGGACCATACGAGGTGATTGAGCGTGTGGGTCCTGTTGCGTACAAGTTGAGGTTACTGCAAGAGTTAGAAAAGATTCATGAAGTGTTTCATGTTTCTATGCTTCAGAAATATAGATCGGATCCCTCTCATGTGATGCCTGTGGAGGAAGTGGAGTTGAATCCGGATTTGACCTATGATGAGGAACCGGTGGAGATTCTGGATTCGGATAGTAAAGTTCTTCGAGGCAAGACCATTGATTTGGTAAAGGTGTTGTGGAAGCATCGTGGTGCTGAGGAAGCCACATGGGAGCGGAAGGATGACATGTTGAAGCAGTTTCCGTACCTTTTTCCTCCAGGTAAATTTCGAGGACGAAATTTCTTAAGGGGGGGAGAGTTGTAACACCCCAATTTTGGGCTTGGAAGTTTAGGGTCTGAACCGGACCGGTTTAAATTACGGTTCGAATATAAAGGTGGTTTTTAGGGAAAGCCTAGTTCGGGATGCATTAAAATTATGGAAAAATATCTAAAAATCCTCTTTTATTATATATAAGAGAGTGGTGAAATCAATTTTACAAAATGGGGTTTGGAAATATGACATTTCAAGTTAGTGACTAAAATGTAATTTTTGAAAAGTTGGTGACTGTTTTAAAAGGATTGAAACTTTGAATCTTTAAGGAGCTAATTTACTCAAGAGAGGGTTTCTCCAGATTTTTCTTAAATTTTAAAGACTCATTTAATGTAATTTAATAAAAAGAAAAGAGGGAAATGGATATTTTAGTTTCATAACTAACTTTTGCCAAAATTTTCCCATTTCATTTTCTCTCAATTTTCCCTCAGCCAAACACATTTCCACAGCCACTTTTCCTTTGATTTTCACACCTAAAGTTGAGATTTCAATCTCTAAATGATTTCTAATCATTTCTACACCAAATCCTCATCATTTGCTTATTGAATTTTCAAGGATTTTGGCTCTAAACAAGGAGAAACTCACATTTAGAGGTATGAACGTCCTTCTCCTCTAAATAATCAGTTCTTTACTGAAATTCCCAAGTTCTCAATCCTTAAATTGAGTTTTATTAAAGGTTTTAATGTTGTGTTCTTGATTTTGGCTTAAAATGCAAGATTTGGATTTAATTTTGAAGAAATTCGTAATAGATGATTGGGCTCTATTTTGAGATGTCTTTTTGATGTATTTTGGATGTCTAAATGATGTGTAATTGAGGTTTAATCAATGCAATCCCGAATAGGTTGATTTTCCTAAGTTTTTACTTGAGAAAATGGTGGTTTTTGGGGTGATTTTGATGTTCTGCTATAGCTGGAGGTATAAGGACGTGATTAGGTCCTTTTTGGATGTTAATTGATGTTTAAGAATGATTGGATATGATGGATCTTGGCTGGGTATTGTTGTAGAGGTGTTTGGATGTGATTTCGGTTGTGTTTGGTAGACGAAATGTGAGTTTTGATGAGAGCAGCGAGTTTAGGTGTTTTGGTTGAAGATTTTAATGCATGATGATGCATTAATCCTCTGCTTTGATGTGTTTAAAACAGGGAGACATCTTCGGATCCTTGTGGTGTTGATCCGGAGGCTTGATCGGCGTTTCGGCAAGCTTGCGAAACGGAATCGGTGAGTGATGTTTGGTTTTCAGCTTAGAAACCAATCTTGGAAGGTTATGGGAGCTTAGTTTAAGTCTAAACAACTTAGCTAAGCTCAAGAGTAAGTTTTTCGGAGAAACTCTCTTTTTGATGAACCGTGAGATGGTTGAATGCAATGTGTTTATTTTGCATGTTTAAATTCTGTTTTGAAATCATATTTTAGCATGTTTAATGCTGGTTTTGTAAGCCATGTGTTGAAGGATGCTCAAGGTAAGAGATCCTTGATTTGGACATTGATAAATGTGGTTTGATGCATAGTGATGCATGTTTATGTAATGGCTTTGTTTAATGCTTAAAAACAGTGGATTCATGATGGTAATTGATGTATATTGGCAAGTGATGTGTTGGTTTAAAAGTACTTGAATCGGATATAGTTAGCCGGCTATAGGATTGGGTGCACCGTGAATAAAGTCGCCTTGGATGTTGAGGGGTTGTAATTGTACCGTAAACTCCATCCAAGTACACTAACGAGATGTCTAAGATCATAATGGTGGTTAAAATGCCATATGAGGATCTTGTGTTGTGTGTCCCGTGTTCTCGTTAGTGATGTTATACAATTACCAATGAGTGATGTGGAGGGGTTGTAATTGTACCGTAGACTCCATCACGGGTGTTGAGGGGTTGTGATTGTACCGGTAAACTCCACCTTGAGTGTTTGGTAGTGTGTATGAAGCGTATGGGACAACGCTTGTAATCCGCGTATCCGATTGTGTTTTGAGTTGAAAAATGGTTATGGATTATCACTTGAAAGCCAATATGACATGTTGACGTATTGAAGCATGAGATGCTTGGTTTGTATGCATAGATGCATGATAAATGTTGTTTTGATATTAAAGGCCTTGGAAAGATGTTTTTACAAAGTGCATTATTGTGTTGTTTCAATAGAGCATTTCTCACTAAGCATGTGTGCTTACGCTCTCTCTTTCTTGAACCAATAATGCAGAGCATTGAAGTGCTTTAAGGGCAGCAAGGAGGTCAAGGATCCAAGTGAAAGTCTAAGCTCATGTATGGTGACTATTTTCACAACACTATTAGCTTTTGGTATTTGAGAATGGGAACCTAGATTGAGTTTTTGGGAGATGTTTTGGACTCCCTAAGTTTGGTTTAATGCCTATGATGATGTTTGGAACATGTAAATGGCCATTTGGTATTTGTTTTGGAGATTTGATGATTGCTTGCTTTTCATTATAGGATGCATGCCTTTAGACTTGTGGTTTTCTTATTTGAGGCCGT
This sequence comes from Hibiscus trionum, assembly GCA_030270665.1. Classification (NCBI taxonomy): domain Eukaryota; kingdom Viridiplantae; phylum Streptophyta; class Magnoliopsida; order Malvales; family Malvaceae; genus Hibiscus; species Hibiscus trionum. Next base: position 47,172,981 of record BSYR01000008.1, on the reverse strand, counting down.
GATTGAGCTTTGATGATGCAAATATGTTCCTTTAATGTTTGATGACTTTTTGGCATGACATGGAGGTTTTATGAGCGTGTTTGGTGGGTCGAAAGAGTGTAAAGCAGACTTTTCTGCTGTTTCTGGGTAGGGTGTTTCGAAACACCCTTGCCTGTTTCGAAACAGGTGCATATTTTGGCCTGGGTGTTTCGAAACGGGCAGAGGTGTTTCGAAACACTTTGGCTACTGCCAGCCCGTGTTTCTGAACGGTCTAGACCCGTTTCAAAACACTTGACCATTGGACACTGATTTGAATGTTTTGAGGTTTGCAAGCTTTACGTTTTAGTCCTGATTTTTGTATGTGCAATTGGTTGAGTTTGAGATGTCCGTTTGAGGTGAAATTTGGCAGAGAGGTATGAAACATGACTAATTTCATAATGGTAACTTAAAAATTGGTAAAGTCCTCTTAATTTCCAGATTTTACATTTTGGTCCCTAAATTTGTATGTTGTGCAATTGAGTCCTTTATTGTTTTCCGATTGCTGCGATTTTTGAGTATGCTTATCTCAAGAGTACACCTAAGGTTAATATGCATTTAGACAAAGTTAAAAAGAAAAAAAAGAGGGTCGTTAATCAAGGTTGACTTTCGGGTTGATTTTGGTTTTCCCCGTGTAATCTTCGTAGTTCGGGTCAACCGTCTAGGCCGGGCTAAGGGGGTTACAAGGGTTTTGGTCAACCATGGCTATTTGATTGATGTTGTTTATATTGATATCGGATATCAATTTTGATATCGTTGTATTGATTTTGATATCGTATAATCAATCCTATTAATCTCCCTATTGATTCCCTAGCTCAAGATAACAAAAAGGAGCATCCATCAAATTCACCGAAGGCTATGAACAAGGGAGTTGTCATCCGAGAGCTATAAGAGCGTCAGATTAGTAAGGTGAGTGTAGTCGGAATTTTGGGATTAGGCGGATAGCCTTCCCAAATCTTTTATTGTTGGTTTCGACCATATCGCTAACATTATCATTGAAGAGGTTGCATTGGATTGTTAATCGGATTCTTTGGTATTTGTCGGTAAGTTGTTATTGAATATCGAACATAGTTATTGGCATCACTATCATGCATTTTCATCGGTATGATTAGCGTCATTGCCACCAAATATTGATATTGATATTGACATTGAAACATGTCATATTGATAGTGAAACATGTTTGCAATTGACAATATTTAAGTCAATGGTCATTGAAATTCTCATTGACCATTGAATATGGATACATACATTGAAACCTTAGATTTGAATGGACAATGGATACAATTGGCATGCCATAGAATTCTTGAGCTCGGTGTACGGGTGGACTGCGGTCCTAAGGCTACGACCTATATTGATTTGGCGAGGCGGAGGGATGTGCGTTGATATTGGTCATATTGGCGAGGTGGAGAGACTAGACCATTCATTGATTTGGTGAGGCGTACGAATTCACGTATCCACTACCTTGATTCAATCCAAGGGTTAATGATGAAATTAATATGTTAAACATTGTATATTGTTGCATAGTATTGACATTGATGAGGATGAGAACATATATTTAAATACTTGCTACATTATTGTTCATATTGTTTATGACTACCTCACTAGGCAATGTATGCCTAACGTGTCTCATCTCATGCATTTCAGGTTGAAAGACCATTGCGATTGAAGATCGGATAGTCAAGGCAAGACAAGTCATTACAAACCCTAGAGTAATGTATTTTGACCTTATGATCTCTTAGAAAGGTGGAAAAGTAGTTGAACTAGTCGTGTATGCCCATTTTGAAATGTTGTGAGATGCCTATGTTGTAACGTGGCTAATGGCTCTAAATGGCCTTTTGTTTTGGCTTAAAGTGGTATAAAGTTGCATATTTAGCTCATAACGATCAAAACATAGTAAACGTATTCATATGATCATGAAATTTGTCATGCTAGTAGTTCATATCATTGAAATGTTGTGCGTAAAGTTTCATTGCATTGGAACATCGTTTGGTAAGTCAAATCGAATAAAAACCAAAAAAATCTATCATTACAGGTCAGGCCGTATCGATACGGGTGATGGCGTATCGATACGAGTAAACATAATTGAACCTAAGGAACATGATGTATCGATATGGTCTATAGCTGTATCAAAACATTTTGCTAATTGAATACATTGTTCTGATATATGCCCATAGCGTATCGAAACGGGTCAAAGTCAAAGTCAAATAAAGTCAACCCATACCAATACAGGGCTTTCCCATATCGATACGGTATAAAGGGAAAAGTCAACATGGGTTGACCATCGCATTCAGATACAAGGTTAGTTAAGTTAGTTAAAGGCATAATTTAACAGTTTGAAATGTTCACAAATTAGTCACCGAATTTTGAAAGAATAAATTGAATGTGTAAATGATCTCCGAAATGTATGAAATTTTACAGGCTTGTTAATATTGTAGTGAATTTCAATGTGTTTTAGACAATTGCATCGAAGAACCCCTAATTTATCGAATTTACAGTTTGGTCCCTAAAACATGTAATAGTTAAGAATTCACTCTAATTGATTAATTATTGCTTCGTATGGAACAATTGGACTAAGATACATTGTGGTAATGTGTTATTGTAAGTTTTTGTTTTAAATGTTGATAATAAAATGAAATTGTATTGCACCGATCATTGTATTGAACATCAGAATCACCTTCCGACTCGGTTCTTTACCAGACAAGGAATGGGTGTTACGTTTGTGGTATTAGAGCTAAAGTTTAGTCGATTCTAGGAATAAACTGAAGCTTGTTGCATTGTTGTTGTGTTACTTTACCACCTAGGAGTTAAATATTGTGTATATTGTGACTTGTCGATTAATCTGATCTTTCATATAGATATGTCTGCCACTAATAAAGCTCACACCGACGAGCTTGCCATCAGCTCCTCAACGTATGGCGAGGAGATTAGAGAAGGAAATCCTCCAAATCCACCTCACCCGCATGATCCTCTTGCTCAGGGTATAGAGCCTATAGCACTTACTACAGAGGCTGAATGTTACAAGAACATGGTCAATATGTTCAAGCAGTTTATGACTGCTATGAGGGTTGAACAAGTCATGCAACCTATCGTTCCTACTGCCCAACACACTAGAGCACCCATTGATAAGCTCTCAGAGTATCGAGCTTACACCTTTACTGGACAAGATGACGATAACCTTGAAGTTGTCGAATATTGGTTGGACAACACTTTGCGGATTTTGGATAAGCAACTTTAGTGCTCGGACGAGTATAAACTCGAGTGTTCCATCGCGTTATTGGCTGATGAGGCACTCGACTGGTGGGAAACAACCATATTGACGGTCTTCGAGGACACTGTGACTTGGGAGTTCTTCCTTAAAGAAATCCACAAGAAATATATTAGTGAGTTCTACCTTGCTGAGAGAGGAAGTATCCTCCTCCACCTCAAACAAGGCGGACGACCGATCGAACGGTACATCTATGATTTCTGCAAGTACTATAGATATGGTGCTGAGCATATAAAGAAGGAGGAAGTGAAGTGACGGATGTTCATTGCAGTGCTTAACGATAAATTACACCTTATGTTTACTGCTCTAAGCATTTCTGATTTCCAAGACCTCGTGAATCGAGTTAAGGCCATCGAAGCTGCACAGAAAGCTGTACGAGCTTGTGGGTCTAGAAAATTTGAGAAGTGGTCCAGGGATGATTCTAGACCTCTGAGATGGAACAAGAAAGGAGATATCAAGGCCCCAAATATAATGTCTATCCACAGCCCTCCCGTTCTGGAAACATTGAGAGGCCTCAGTCTGTGACGCAGTCTTTTGCTAAGGCATCATCCGTTGATAGCACCAGAGGTCCAAATCGAGGCAACCAACATCCATGTTGCAATTATTGTTAGAGTAGGCACCCAGCAGGTCAATGTCGTAAGCATACTGGAACTTGTTACTATTGTGGTGAGCAGGGTCACATCATACGTGACTGTCCTTTGAATGCAACCAAATCTACGGTTCCATCGACTATTGTTGCCTCTCCTGCTCAATCCTTTTGAGGTAAATAATCGAAGCAAGGATCATCGGGAATTTATGGACGATCGAGTGGTCAGGGGAAGCCATTCAATAAGAAATATTCTAAAGCCCCTACCCATATATATCATGTGAGGAGCAGAGAAGAAGAGGATGAACCTAATGTTATTGCAGGTACCATTGAGCTACATTCACATCCATTATATGGATTGATTGACATTGTTTCTACTCACTCTTTTATAAGCACCATTGTATTTAAGAAGTATAATTTTTCTTCCGAACCAATAGCATCGAGAATCTCTGTAACCAATCCCTTATGAGATTGTGTCACCGTAAGGGAAGTGTGCAATAACTGCCCCTTATTAATTTAAGGGATTCTTTTTTCGGCCAATTTGTTTGCTTTACCGATTCATGAGTTCGATGTCATCCCAGGCTTAGATTGTCTTTGTGAGCATCAAGCCTGGGTAGACTGTTGTAAAAGGAAATTGTACCTTCGGGTCTGGTTAACGAAAGTGTTGTATTGATGAACGCGAAGAACCCATCATTATATGCTTTGATGGTAGAAACCATAGGCGAATCTCAACTGCGAGACATTGACAATGTATGTGAATTTCTTGATGTCTTCCCTGATGAACTTTCGGGATTGCCCCCAACCCATGAAGTGGAGTTTGGCATCGAGGTGCAACTTGGGACTGCTCCAGTTTCCATTGCACCATATCGCATGGTTCTGTTTGTAAAGAAGAAAGATGGTTCGATGCGAGGGATCCATTCTTTCTTTCTAAGATTCTTTCTCTCCAGGCAAGCAAGGAAATAAGCAAGTAAGGAAGGGGGTCTGTGATTAATAGGTAAGCATGTGTTTTGACTATCGACAGTTGAATAAAGTAAGCATCAATAACAAATATACATTGCCTAGATTAGATGGCCCGTTCGATCAACTAAAGGATGCCTATGTGTTTCCAAGATTGATTTATGGGTGGGCTATTATCAAATGAGAGTTAAGGAGTGTGATGTACCGAAGACCGCTTTCTGTACAAGATATGGACACTACGAATTATTGGTGATGCCCTTTGGGTTAACCAAAGCACTGACAACCTTTATGGATTTGATGAATATGGTTTTTAGACCACATATTGATAAATTCGTAGTGGTGTTTATAGATGACATATTGATTTACTCCAAGAATGAAGTGGAACATCGATATCATCTCTGTATTGGGCTTCAGGCCTTAAGAGAAAAGCAGTTGTACGCGAAGTTCTCTAAGTGTGAGTTTTGGCTCACCGAAGTAGCCTTTCTAAGACATATTTTGTCAGCTTCGGGTATACAAGTAGACCCGAAGAAAATCCAAGCTATTATAGATTGGCATCCACCGAAGAACATTGGTGAAATTAGAAGCTTCCTTGTGCTTGATGGCTACTATCAAAGATTTGTGAAAAAAGTTTTCTATGATAGATGCCCCTTTAACCAAGTTATTGAGGAAAGAAGCTCCCTATGTTCGGACCGAGGTTCAACAACGGAGTTTCGATCAGTTGAAGCAAGTTTTAACCCATGCACCAGTCCTAACCCTACCCGAGTCTGGGAAGGACTACACAGTTTACAATGATGTATCACACCAGAGGTTAGGATGTGTATTGATGCAAATAGGGAAAGTCATCACTTAAGCTTTGAGACAACTTAAGCTGCATGAAATGAATTATCCCACCCATGACCTTGAATTGACTGCAGTTGTCTTTGCATTGAAAATCTGGAGACATTACCTCTACGGAGAAAAATGTTATCTCTTCACCAATCATAAAAGCCTTAAGTACCTATTGACTCAAAAGGAGGTGAATCTTCGGCAAATGAGGTGGTGGAACTCCTTAAAGATTACGATATTGTCATTGATTATCATGCAGGAAATGCTAATGTTGTAGCTGATGCACTCAACCGCAAACCTTTGCCTAGTAAGCATTGACAATGAATTTGGAGTTATATGTACTGTATGGTACATTAACTCGTTGTAATATCGCTATATTGTAGCTCCCCAAGCAATTAATGCTCAGTTCCGACATCGGAAGCATCCTTTTCTTGCAACTGAACTTCAAGTTCAGTCTACCATCATTTCGTGAATCAAGGATTTGTAGGAGCAAGATCATGAACTTCAATCCATTTTTTATAAGCGATCGAACAACCCTGACTTCAAAATTAATTTTGAATGTCTCTTGTGTTTTCATGATCGGGTCTGTATACATAATAATGAATCTCTTCGCACTGATATTTTTTCCGAAGCTTATTCGAGTTCTTTTTCCGTTCACCCCGGGTCCGTGAAGATGTATAAGGACCTATGTGAACTTTATAGGTGGCCATGCATGAAGCAGGCCATAGTTGATTACATTTCCAAATATCTCACGTGCCAACGTGTTAAGGCAGAATATTGTGCTCTTACCGGATTATTACAGTCTATCGATCCAGCAAATGGGAATTAGGAAAGGATTATTATGGATTTTATCAGTGGTCTACCGTTAACTCTCGCAAAGCATGATTCCATATGAGTCATTGTAGATAGTTTCACGAAGTCATCTCATTTTATACCAGTTAGAATGGACTACGGTCTTCCTAAATTAGCTGACTTGTATATCAAGGAAGTGATACGACGCCACAGAGTACCTAAGTCTATTATCTTCGATCGAGATCCCTGATTTGCATCTCGGTTTTGGAGAAACATACAAGGAGCTCTGGGCACCAGAGTTAATCTTAGCACAGCCTTTCACCCTCAATATGACAGTCAGTCAAAAAGGGTAATCTAGGTAATTATCGAAAAACTTGTCCATTGAAACTGTAGAAATATGTATTGTTATTGGACCTCCCTATACAGATCTTGGAAGACATGCTTTGAGCATGCATCATTGACATTAGTGGAACTTGGGAGAAATCTCTACCTCTTGATGAATTTGCCTACAATAATAGTTACCAAGCTTCAATCCAAATGGCCCTGTATGAAGCATTGTATGGTAGGCAATGCAGAACTCCTTTGTGTTGGTCAGAGCTTGGAGAGGGAAAAGTGTTAGGCCCTGACTTACTTCGAGAAACCAAAGAATAGGTTGCTATCATTAATGATCATTTAAAGGTTGCCTTTGATTGAGAAAAGGCCTATGCTTATTTCAAGAGGAGAGACATCAAGTATGAGGTTGGTGAGAAAGCCTTCCTCAAAGTATCACTGTGGAAGAAGCTTTTAAGGTTTGGCAAGAAGGGAAAACTGAGTCCCCGATTCATTGAACCCTTTGATGTAATTGAAAGAGTTAGGCTCATGGCATATCGATTAATGTCATGAGATGCCTATGATGTAATGTGGCTAATGGCTCTAAATGGCATTTTGTTTTGGCTTAAAGTGGTCTAAAGTTGCATATGTAGCTCATAAAGGTCAAAAACATAATAAACGTATTCGTATGATCATGAAATTTGGCATGCTAGTAGTTCATATCATTGAAATATTGTGTGTAAAGTTTCATTGCATTTGAACATCGTTTGGTAAGTCAAGTCCAATAAAAACCAGCAAAAATCTGTCATTACAAGTCATGTCGTATCGATACGGGTGATGGCGTATTGATACGGGTAAGCATAATTAAACCTAAGGAACAAGGTGTACCAATACGGTCTATAGCCACATCGAAACATTTTGCTACATGAATCTATTGTTTCGATACGGGTCCATACCGTATCGAAACATGTCAAAGTAAAACAAAGTCAACACGTACCGATACAGGGCATGCCCGTATCGATACGGTCTAGAGGGCAAAGTCAACATGGGTTGACCATGGTACACCCATTTCGAAACAGCTGTACGGTGTTTCGATACAGGGTTAGTTAAGTTAGTTAAAGGCATAATTTAACAGTTTACAATGTTCACAAATTAGTCACCAAATTTTGAAAGAATAAATTGAATGAGTAAATGAGCTCCGAGTTGTATGAAATTTTAAAGGTTTGTTAATATTGTAGTGAATTTTAATATAGTTTAATCAATTGCATTGAAGGACCCCTAATTTATCAAATTTATATTTTAGTCCTTAAAACTTGTAATAGTTCAGAATTAGCTCTAATTGATTATTTATTGCTTCATATGGATCAGTTGGACTAAGATACATTGTGGTAATGTGTTATTGTAAGTTATTATTTTAAATGTTGATAATAAAATGAAATTTTATTGCACTTAATGTTGGAGTATGCCCAAAGACCAATCATATGATGATTGAATATACATACTATTTTACTAGATTTATCAAGTAATGGCATTGTCGTTATTATCATTTGGTATATTTTTGTGCATCAAACTAACCATTGGATAATAATGTCCATACAATAATACGATTATTGTTAAATATGATCCTTAGTCGAATATTATTACGGGTGTGGACAATGATAATATATGATGACTAATATGTGGTTGATGACAAGCGTTGTCATTGACATAGAGATGTCAAAATCAACACATTAGTATTTGTTAGAGAACAACATACTTGAATGACCCGCTATGAGCATGTTTCTTGGATAATTATGTGACAGTCACAACATTGCTCATGATAAACATATGTATAATCCTCAGACTTGAGATCAACATGATTTTAACATAAAGATTTACGTATTTTGATATAGTCAAACGTGTGTCGTAACTGACTACATTATAAAAACTGATGATTGGATGCGTGATGACCTATGTAGTGAAATATGGTTGATAAAGAAAGGATTTGTCCCTCCTACATAATGGGAGAAATATCTTCGACCACTTGATTGAGTGAGATTAGAAAACGCATGGCCATGCTCGAATATTATGATATGATATATCATAGACATTCGTTTATCATAATCTACTCAAGACATCAAGAAACACTAGATGGACAACGCAAGTGTGACTAACCCATGACTTGTGTTCAACTATGATATAAAGGACAAAAGGATGAAATACATAAAGGAAGTTTATTCAGGAATTAGGAAAGTCAAACCATGACTTCATGCAACTTAGGTAGCAATGATGTATTGCTAGATGCCACTTATTGTTTGTAAAATTAGAACAGTTCTAATTTTGTTGCTAACGTTGCATGAACCTACAAGGGTAACACCTTTCGAAAGAAACGAACAAAAAAAATTGGAAACCATACTCCCTATTTTAGGAAGGTTGCCGAAAATCTCCTATGTGATAGGGGAACTCGGTAACTCCCTTAAATGGGTATAATATTGGATAAATATTTTATTTATCAAATATTATTTAGATTATGGAAAATATTTAGAGACTTAAATATTATAGAATAAGATTATAGAAATTTAAATATATATTTGGAATTTATATAATGTATATTTAATTCCAAGTTTATGTAGAATTAGATTCCACATAATTATAATATATATATATATATATAAATATATTTAAATCCAAGTAAAGATAGAATGAGATTCTATATAATAAAAATATATATATTTGGATTAAATATAATGTATATTTAAATCCATGTTTTATGTAGAATAAGATTGTACATAATTAAATATATATATATATATTTCATTTAAAATTATTAAATATAATGTATATTTAATATAAACCAATTTCAAGTAGAATTAGATTCTATGAATTTTGGTTGAACTTGGATTTAAGGAATTCAACTAGAATTAAGTCTCTGAATACCATTTAAAGTGACAAGGGCTAGCTACCAAATCATCCCTATTCCTCCTTGCAAATTTCGATATATCCTTGGGAATTCCCCTATGGAATTTTCGATAAGTCCTATATTTCTTCTGAGAAGCTGTTCGATATTTTTCTGGTGTTCCTCTTGCCCCCTGGAAAATTCCTGGTGATTTCCTAGTTCGAATCCAAGTTCCGGTAGAACCCCTGGTCGATTTCAGACTCCCTCAGGAATTCCTTGGAGGGATTTCGACTTCTCCTTGGAAGGTGTTCAAACCTGTCAAAATTTATCCCTAAGTGTTAGGGAGGCAGAAACTTTGTTCGTTTTGTTCAGGTGGACTACGTAGAGGTCGTTGCGAACCTATGACGATTCCGGTTTTACTTGACGTGGTTATTCCGACATACCGTTGGTTTTCCAGTTTCCAGACTTTTAAAAGGTAACTCTTCATCTTTTCACCCCGGATTCGTTCCTGTACATGGATCCTGGCTGGATTACGTCGGATTAGTTTTTCCGCTGCGCCACGGGGCGTGCGGACGTGACCCAACAGTGGTATCAGAGCCACTTGTATCTTACGAATTCAGACTTAAATTCTTGGGTGATGTTTATGTATGAGATGCATGATGTTTGATTCGATTAAGATATTTTTCGTTTATCGTATCACACCTAATAAAGACTTATTTCAATTATCACTTAATGATTAAAAGTTAATCATAACTATGTTAGGTTGCTTCAATGTTAAATATTAACATGTTGAGACTAATAGTTATTCTAGAAAACAAGTAGTTGTTCGTAGTTTCATAGATTTATGAAATTTCTGAAAGGGCTTCTAATTTGATAAAAGTTATCAAACTATCTTTCACGGTGAATTCATAAGAGTTATGGTTAGACGTTATGAAAATTGCATGTCTAGGATTGGCATCATCAAAGACCTGGTATTTAAGTGTGCCTAGTGCGCCACCTCTCTTTCATGTTGGCCTACCTGGTGCATTTGTTAGTTAACGCAAATGGTTTATGAAACATTGTGATCCTTCTTTGGCTCATTAACCGCAACATAGGGATAGTCAGTTTAAAACTCTGTAAACACGTCGTTACTTTGTTTGCACGATGTTTGAAATGCCTGTTTGATTGCACGGTGTTTGTTTTGCTTGGTTTTATCTCATAGCCTATATAGTTTTGGTTTTTATAAATACGACCTGTGTGTCGTGCCTTTCTCTATCTTCTATTGTACTTCTCTTCTCATCTCACTCCCTCGCATGTAACGCGGGTTTATGAAAATTGTAAATACTCGTGGAGATAAAGCAATGACCAACATAGCAGCGTGGTGGGCCTTCCCTGGTGGACCAGGCGTTTCAGAAGCAGATTCTATCTTCAGTAGAATGGTCCTCCCATTGGCTTGGGACGGGTCGCCTTAGGTTAAGAAGGGCTATAATCATTGCATATTTATTTACCGCTTTATATTTACCTTGTATGTGATGCAATGGATATTTTATAAGCATGATTAAACATAGTTCTATTGATAGGATCAATGTTAAAATGATGAGATAATTAAGTAAATCCCTTACTATAATTCTAAGTCTGTTTTAACCATCCAATATTTACCCTCGTTAAAGCTTCGATCGATATAATGCGAGCTTTGCCAAGGCAATGTTACATTTATCTATCTTAGTTAAACACGAAGAATAAGCTAGTGATATTCGCCGGTTGAGATATTGGTATTGACTTAGCTGGGTTGTTCTAATAGGATTTGAAAACCTAGCGGTTAAAAGTTTTTGTTAATCATAAGATGATTTAAAGAACAAGAGTTGTTCGCCAAAAGACGAGGAATTACATGAGATGTAATTAGTAAGGTGTTACTTACCTAAATAACCATTTCCTAAAAGAATGGCCAAAGCTGATTTAGGAATGGTGAAATACGGATCCCCACTCACTAGAAAAACTATCGAAACGTTTTTCCAAAATTAAAAATAGAGGGTTTTTAATTTTGAAGAAAATAGTGGGAGTAAATTTATAGTAAAGACCTATCTATAAATTTTAAAATTTAGTAAAACTTATGTAGCATATTTTCTTTGTTGTAGAATTAATGGCAAATAACACTCTATATCTGCGATCTATCCTTGAGAAGGATAAGCTTAATGGCATAAACTTCCTTGACTGGTTCCGCAATTTGAGAATTGTTCTCAAACAGGAAAAGAAGGAATATGTCATTGAAGAACTTGTTCCTGATGAACCGGTTGCCACTGCTTCCAGAGCTGACAAAGACAAGTTTAAGAAACACATGGACGACATGCTGGATGTCGGTTGTCTTATGCTTGCCTCCATGACCCCTGAGCTTCAGAAGCAACATGAGGACATGGTAGCTTATGATATGATTCAAAATCTCAAGGAGATTTATGAAGGGCAAGCTCATCAAGAGAGGTACGAGACCTCTAAAGCTTTGTTTCAATGCAAGATGAGTGAGGGATCTCCCGTAGGAGCTCTCGTCATCAAAATGAGGGGCTACATCCAAACGTTGGAGAAGCTCGGCTTTTCGCTGAAAGACGAATTAGCTACTGATGTCATCCTACAATCGTTACCGGATAGTTTCAATCCGTTCGTCCTTAATTTCAATATGAATGAAATTAACAAGACGTTGCCACAGTTGCTCGGCATGTTGAGAACTGCTGAAATAAATCTGAAGAAGGTAGGATCTAAACCTGTTCTGATGGTCCGCAAGGGCAAGAAGAAAGGTAAATCGGCAGCAAAGCCTAAAGGTGATGGTAAGACCAAAACTGATGGAAATGAGGCATTGAAACCTAAGAAGGGAATCGAGAAGGATGGAAAATGTTTCCATTGCGGCAAGACCGGACATTGGAAGAGAAACTGCCCCACACACCTACAAGAAGTCATGAAAGCAAAAACGAGTGAGGCATCAACCTTAGAGGCTTCTAAAGAGAAGGCATCAAAATAGACATGGACATGCGAATGGAAATAAAGCAAGAGTTGCTACATCATCCATTAGGACATGTTTTTTTTTGCTTAAATAGATTTGTTTTAGTTTTTATGATTATTATTTTGTGCCTAAATTTTAGTTATCTTGTAAGGACAAGATATTTTTAATTTTGAGATTATTTAAATAAATGTTATTCTTTTAATATCTTATGGCACAACGAACCAATTATCTTTAAACTGATCAAATCAATAATATTTATAAAACAAATGACTAATCTCAAACTCATAAAAAGTATTAAGGTAATTTGATGAGATTAAATTCAAGAATATTTAAAGTTTGATGAACTTTCAAAGAATATGGGATTGTCCCATAATTAAATCCCACAAGTGGAACGAAAGGTCTTTGAAAGAGAATCAAATATGTTAGACATGTTTTGATTCAAAACAAGTCATTTTCGACTTCTTTACACACTAGAAAAACAACTCTCATACTTAATCGTGTTTTTTTCGAAACGTCATATAAGATATGGACTAAGAATTGTTCTAGAAAACCTTTAAAGTTTTAAGGTTACTTACATGTTAAAATGTTTACAAAGTTCGAACCTTAAAAATTCCATTTGTTGTTTATCCTAACGAGAACAAAGCACTTGTTTCTCAAACGAGAGTTTATCTTGAAAGAGAATAATTCTCACAAAGGGATATTACTTCTTTAACTTTAACGATAACAAAATATTTGTTGCTCAAACGATAATTTATCTCGAAAGAGAATACTTATCACTAAGGGATTTCATTTTTCAACGAGAACAAAATGTTTGTTGCTCAAACGAGAGTTTCTCTCGAAAGAGATTACCTCTCACAAACGGAAAAAAATGGAATTTGGAATGTGAAGAAATTTTAGACAACAAATTTATGAACCAAAGATTGAGAATGTTCCACAAATGATCAAGGAACATTGGAACAAAACACAACCATTGTGTTGATCCTTAAGGGAATACCATATACTTGAGAAATATGGATTTGTCACTATCCGTACATGGAAACACACTTCTTTTCGGATCAAGATAAAGACTAGGTCTTATCAGAAAGCAATGGTGAGCCCAAAATTCGAGAAATGGCTAAGAGCCATGAGATATGAGATGGAATCCATGTTTAAAACCAAGTATAGACTTTGGTTACCTAAAAGGGTAAAACCTAAGAGGTATGGATGAGTTTTTCAAAAAAAAGAGGAAAAACCGACATGGATGATAAAACATACATAGGATGATTCGTCGCTAAAAGTTTTTGACAAACTTCATAGTATAGACTATGGTAAGCATCTTCCTTGTAGCTATGTTTAATCCATCTTAATCTCACTTGCAAGTAGTTACATACGATGATTATGAAATCAAATAAAGGAATGTCAAAACCACTTTCCCAAGGGAAAACTTGAAACAAATGTGTACATGACACATCCAAAAGGGTTTGTCACTCCAGTAAACACTTGGAAGGTATGTAAGCTACAAAGGTCTATCCGTAGACTAAGGCAAGCTTCTCGAAGTTGGGATATTCGTTTCAAAAGATACAATCAAAAGGTTTAGTTTATCTAGAAACAAAGGGGAGTCTTGTTTTCAAAAGTGCTAGTGGGAGCATTGTTACTTTCCTAAGTATTATATGTAGATGACATACTCATCAAAAGGAACTAAAGATCGCAATCCATTTTGCATTAATAAAAGATAATGCGAGTTAGCAACATGAGACATTATCTAACTCTACAACATAGGCTGAATGTATTACAGTCGACATAGCAATAAAGAAGGATGTTTGGATCTAAAAGGTTCACTACTGAACTAAGGGTTGTTCCCAGCATATTAGATGCTACATAACTCTGTTATGATAGAACCTTTGCATAAGCAAATAAAACCCAGATCTCATCAATAAATCCAAACATATTCTAAAGTACTTACATCTTGGAGATGTGAAAGTATGCAACATATGCACAAAGTTGATAACTTTTTCAACTCCCTGACAAAGCTTTTGACACAGCATAAACATGTCAGTTACACTAAGCCATATCGTATTAGATACGAGAATGATTGGTCTTAGTGCCAGTGGGAGATTGTTGGAGTATGCCCAAAGATTAATCATATGATGATTGAATAGACATACTATTTTACTAGATTTATCAAGTAATGGCATTGTCGTTATTATCATTTGGTATGTTTCTGTGCATCAAACTAACCATTGGATAATAATGTCCATACAATAATACGATTATTGTTAAATAGGATCCTTAGTCGAATATTATTACGGGTATGGACAGTGACAATATATAAAGACTAATATGTGGTTGATGACAAGTGTTGTCATTGACATAGAGATGTCAAAATCAACACATAAGTATTTGTTAGAGAACAACATACTGGAATGACCCGCTATGAGCATGTTTCTAGGGTAATTATGTGACAGTCACAACATTACTCATGATAAACATATGTATAATCCTCAGACTTGAGATCAACATGATTTCAACATAAAGATTTACGTATTTTGACATTGTCAAACGTGTGTCGTAACTGATGGACAACACAAGTGTGACTAACCCATGACTTGTGTTCATCTAAAATATAAAAGGACAAAAGGATGAAATACATAAAGGAAGTTTATTCAGGAATTAGGAAAGTCAAACCATGACTTCATGCAACTTAGGTAGCAATGATGTATTGATAGATTGCACTCATTGTTTGTAAAATTAGAACAGTTCTAATTTTGCTGCTAACGTTGCATAAACCTACAATGGTCGCACCCTTCGAATGAAACGAACAAAAAAATTTGGAAACCATACTCCCTATATTAGGGAGGTTGCCGAAAATCCCCTATGGGATAGGGGAAATCGGCAACTCCCTTCATTGGGAATAATATTGGATAAATATTGTATTTATCAAATATTATTTAGAATATGGAAAATATTTAGAGACATAAATATTATAGAATAAGTTCTAGAAATTTAAATATATATTTGGAATTTATATAATGTATATTTAATTCCAAGTTTAACTAGAATTAGATTCCACATAATTATAAAATATATATTTAAATCCAAGTAAAGATAGAATGAGATTCTATGTAATAAAAATATATATATTTGGATTAAATATAATGTATATTTAAATCCATGTTTTATGTAGAATAAGATTCTACATAATGAAATATATATATATATTTCATTTAATATTATTAAATATAATGTATATTTAATATAAACCAATTTCAAGTAGAATTAGATTCTATGAATTTTGGTTGAACTTGGATTTAAGGAATTCAACTAGAATTAAGTCTCTGAATACTATTTAAAGTGACAACGGCTAGCAACCAAATCATCCCTATTCCTCCTTGCAAATTTCGACGTATCCCTGGGATTTCCCCTATGGAATTTTCGACAAGTCCCAGATTTCTTCAAAGAAGTTGTTCGATATTTTTCTGGTGTTCCTCTTGCCCCCTGGCAAATTCCTGGCGATTTCCTAGTTCGAATCCAAGTCCCGGTAGAACCCCTGGTCGATTTCAGACTCCCTTAGGAATCCATGGAGGGATTTCGACTTCTCCCTAGAAGGTGTTCAAACCTGTCGAAATTTATACCTAAGTGTTAGGGAGGCGGAAACTTTGTTCGTTTTGTTCGGGTGGACTCCGTAGAGGTCATTACGAACCTGTGACGATTCCGGTTTTACTTGACGTGGTTATTCCGACATACCGTCGGTTTTCTAGTTTCCAGAGTTTTAAAAGGTAACTCTTCATCTTTTCACCCCGGATTCGTTCCTGTACATGGATCCTTGTTGGATTACGTCAGATTAATTTTTCCGCTGCGCCACGGGGCGTGCCGACGTGACCCAACACCGATCACTGTATTGATCATGAGAATCACCTTCCGACTCGGTTCTCGACCAGACCGAGAAAAGGGTGTTACATGTGATATATTATTGAATTACACCACCGCAACGCACAAAATGGGTAGATAAAAAGGGTTGAGAATATATATTGAGTTGGAGTCTCCTTTTATGTTTAAATTCTTAAACATTAATTGGAGAATCATTTATGAAATAAATTTTCTCAACATTAGGGGGAGAGAATAATCAGCTGGATAAAGAAGGAAGTGAATTATCATTATCTAGATCCTCGAATATGAACTAAAAGTTCATAAGATAATTCTTGCTATTACATATCAACCGCCATACATATTTACCGATCCAATGAGAGTAACTAAGTCTCATATACTAGCTGAAATGCTCTAAATTTGAATTACATGTTAGAGCGAATAGATGTAAATCATGCATGAAGCATGATAATTGGTTCCAATGATCAAAATTCTCGTAAATGGAAACTAATATGAGATGGTCATATATTGGAGGCGGGTGCTCTTGATGAGACCCAAGACATAACTAATATAAAACTCTAGAAGAGTTTCAGGAACCTGAAAATAAAGATCGAAATCTAGACGAGATCTTGATGAGTTATGCCACTACGAGAATGGAACTAGAAAAATTGAAAATTTGTCGATAACGATTTTGCAAACAATATTACATGGAATACTTCTATAAGCGTTGTAACCCCCTTAGCCCGGTCTAGACGGTTAACCCGAACCGAGGTGATTATAGGGGGAAAACCGAAGCCAACTCGTTAAAGTTAACTCTGATATACGACTCTTTTTTTTCTTTTATCTTTTCTAAATGCAATATTAATCCTATGTGACCACCCAAGATCATCGGAAGAAAAGGCACAGGGATCGGAATTCAATTAGGGGTTTAATTTCACAAATAAGACATTTAGGGACCAAAATGTAAGTTTTGTAAATTACAAGGACCTCGCAGATTTAATGGTTACCAATATTCAATTTGTCCTATTTCATGCCACTCTGTCAAATATCAACTCAATCAGACATTCCAAACTCATTCAATTGCATTCATAAACATTAGAGACTAAAATGTAAGAAACACTAACCTGAAACAGTTCAAAATCCAGACCAACAGTCAGGTGTTTCAAAATGCTAAGCCTTGTATCGGAACGGTCGTATCGAAACTGAGTTGACCGTTTCGGTACTCGGGTGCGTTTCGAGACCCGTATCGAAACATGGCTTTCCAGTAGCCAAAGCACTCTGGATCGTTCCTACCCGTTCCGAAACCTGATGACCATTTCAGGCCACCGTTTCGAAACAGATAAGAGCGTTTCGATACGCCCATCCCTGCAACTACAAACTTTGATGGTTTTCCACACCCAAACACATCTGGGAATGTTGCAAATCATACCACAACATACTAACAACATGTTTAAGCATCAATGACAGCTATTACGAAGTATGATCCAAAACCTAGAATCATACATACATGCATAAGTTCCAAAGGCATGCCTCCTAGTCATGAAAACCATACGAAAGCCACAAACAAAAAACCAAACCGTAAAGGACATTTAAAAACCACATATACCATAATAAACTTGCATCAACCATAGGGAGTTCAAAATTACATCTCCCAAAAACTAACCATAGATCCTCATTACCAATTATCATTACTATAGTTTACGTAGAACGTCACCATACTTTAGTTTTTCAATTCCATGGAAATCCTTAGCCTCCTTGCTGCCCAAAATTGTCTCAATTATCTGCATTGTTGGTAAAAGAGAGCGTAAGCACATTTTCTTAGTGAGGCAAGCTCTTAGAAAAACCAACGCAACAATGCAACTTTAAAACTCTATCTCAAAAACCATTTTCTACAACATGCTCTTTCTATCTCATGCTTGAAAACCATTTCAAAGCAATTCTCCATTTGAAAATCACATGTACCACCAATCAATTTCATGCATTCATCCAATGCAAATCTTATAGCTAAGCTATACTCAAGCTTGATATATAAAAGCATTTCATAAAACTCAAACCTTGTATGCATATCTCATAGAATAAAAACATTTCAACATAAGTACATGTGAATCAAATACAATTTCATATATTGGCATTTCATATTACATCTTTACTCTGATATGCAGATTAGCTTGTACATAAATCCAAGTTTATAGGATCGGGATGGAATCTCACATCACCGGACTCTCATGGTGGAATCTCACATCACCGGTGGAATCTCACATCACCGGACTCTCATGGTGGAATCTCTCTTCGCGAAAAAGCTTGGGTGTTTCACCAAGACCTACCCCGATGGTATCTCTCATCATCAGATTCTTACATCGGATCGGGATGGCACTACCCCCATTGCCCGACTCCAAAGAGCACGTAAGAATTTTTAGTTTATAGTGCACTTTGATCATATTGGTCGACCAATTATATCCGGTAATCATCTCATCATTTATGCCAATATATTATATTAAAAACATCATCTCACCTACTATTTTGATGCAACATTTCTCAAATCTTTCTAATCCCATTTCAAAACCATAGCTCATGCTTTGCATTTAATTAAAATCTCAACACTCTTCACAAAAACATGCTATCTCATGGAATCAACACATAACATCATTTCATGTTATAAATCATGCATAAAAGTAGGAATTTGTGTATCTCAAAACAAGAGCATCTTTAAACATTTAAAGTGTCAACCACGTATCGAGAGCAAATCTAGCCATACTTACTTCCGGACTTAGGATGGTGTTTCAAACCAATCCTAAATCCCCAAACCATGTTTCCTTGTCCCTCAAGGACTTCTAAAACCATTCACACTCGCCGATTACGTTTCGCTTGCTTGGCGAAACGATTCCTAGGCTTCCGGCACTTCCGGATCAACACCAAAAGTGTCCGAAGATGTCTGGCATGTTCATTACGCATAAGAGCAGAGGATTAATGCATCATCATACATTGAAATCACCAGCTACCCATTCAAACTTGCTGCACTACTCAAAAAACCATTTTGGCTATCCGAAATAACCGAAATCACCTCCAAACTTTCCCAAATCAAAGACCAACCAAGATCTATAATCTAATCATTTCTAAACCTCAATCAACACCAAAAATCATCACAAACACGTCCTTATACATCCAGCAATAGCAGATCACCAAAACCACCCCCAAAAACCACAAATCTAACATCTCAAACTTAGGAATCCAAACCTATTCGGGATTTATTTTTTAAAACCTCATTTTCAACATCAAATATCATCAAAAATACATTAGAAATCAACTTTAAAATAGAGCTTAACATAGAAATACGAAAATCACCATGTTCTCATCAAGAATCTTGAAATTAACAACCATTTCACATTGATAATATAAAAACAACTTAAAAACCATCAACAAAGGATTGATAACTTGGGAATTTCAGTAATGAACTGATTATTAGAGGAGAAGCACGAAGCTTACCTCTAATGGCTGATTTCTCCTCATGTTGGGTAAGATTTCTTGAAAATAAAAAGTGAAAACAAAAAGTTTTAATGAAGTAAAGATTGGAAATCCTTTGGAGAATAAAATACAAGCAAAAGAGATGAAAACCATAGGTTATTTGGTGAGGGAAATGTGTTTGGCTGAGTGGAAGTTGAGAGAAAATGAAAAGAGGGAAAAAAGTATCGTAAAGTAGTTATAAAAGATCAAAATAGAATTTCTCTCTAAATTCCTTTAATTAAATCATTATTAAAACTCCCAAATTAAAGAGAAATCTGATGAAAAACAATTCTGTAAAATTAGCTCCTTAAAGATTCAATGTTTCAATCCTTTACAAAACAGTCACTAGTCCACTTTTGCAAAAACTGCAATTTGGTCACTACACCAAAATGTAATATATCCATATCACATTTTGTTAAATTGTTTTCACCATAACCATTTATATAATAAATGAGGATTTTTAAAATATTTTCCATATTTTTAAAGCATCCCAAACTAGGTGTTCCCTAAACCACCCCTAAAGGATTGATAACTTGGGAATTTCAGTAATGAACTGATTATTAGAGGAGAAGCACGGCGCTTACCTCTAATGGCTGATTTCTCCTCATATTGGGCAAGATTTCTTGAAAATCAAAAGTGAAAAAAAAAGTTTTAATGAATTAAAGATTAGAAATCCTTAGGAGAATAAAATCCCAACAAAAGAGATGAAAACCAGAGGTTATTTGGTGAGGGAAATGTGTTTGGGTGAGTGGAAGTTGAGAGAAAATGAAAAGAGGGAAAAAGTATCGTAAAGTAGTTATGAAAAGTCAAAATAGAATTTCTCTCTTAATTCCCTTAATTAAATCATTATTAAAACTCCCAAATTAAAGAGAAATCTGATGAAAAAACAATTTTGTAAAATTAGCTCCTTAAAGATTCAAACTTTCAATCATTTACAAAACAGTCACTAGTCAACTTTGCAAAAATTGCAATTTGGTCCCTACACCAAAATGTAATATTTCCAAATCACATTTTGTAACATTGTTCTCACCATAACCATTTAGATAATAAATGAGGATTATTAGATTTTTTTCATATTGTTAAAGCATCTCGAACTAGGTGTTCCCTAAACCAACCCTAAAGGATTCGAACCATTCTTGAACGGCCTGATTCAACCTCTAAAACATCTAGGCCCAAAATCAGGGCGTTACAACTCTCCCCCTTAAGAAATTTCATCCTCGAAATTTACCTGGTGGAAAAAGGTAAGAAAATTGGTTCTTCATGTCATCCTTCCTTTCGCACGTGGCTTCCTCAATGCCATGATGTCTCCATAAGACCTTGACCAGATCGATAGTCTTACCACGAAGAACCTTACTATCCGTATCCAGAATCTCAACAGGCTCCTCATCATACGTCAGTTCTGGGTTCAGCTCCACCTCTTCTACAGGCATAACATGCGACGAATCTGACCTATATTTCCAAAGCATGAATACATGAAACATATTATTTGTCTTTTCCAACTCTTGAGACAGTCTCACCTTGGAAGCAACAGGACCCACACGTTCTATCACCTCATATGGTCTAATGAACCTTGGACTGAGTTTTCCCTTCCGACCAAAACTCATCACCTTCTTCCAAGGTAAAACTTTCAAAAACACATGTTCGCCTACTGCGAACTCTATCTCCTTACGCTTCAAATCCGCGTAAGACTTTTGCTGGTCCGATGCTGCCTTCAAACGCTCACAAATGTGCTTCACCTTCTCGGTTGTTCCTTTTAACAAAGCTGGCATCAAGACCAACTTTTGTCCCATTTCAGCCCAACAAAGGGGAGTTCTACACTTCCTCCCATATAAAGCCTCATAAGGTGCCATTTGAATACTTGCTTGATAACTGTTATTATAAGCGAACTCAATCAAACACAAGTGCTTCTCCCAAGAGCCTTGAAACTCAATAACAAAGCACCTCAACATATCCTCAAGCACTTGGATAACACGCTCCAACTGTCCATCCCTTTGCGGATGATAGGAAGTAGTGAAATTCAGCCGCGTACCCAGAGCTAGATGTAAACATAACCAAAACCTTGTTGTGATCCTCGGATCTCTATCCGACACTATAGATTTTGGCACCTCATGCAAACGCACAATCTCAGCAATGTACAACTCAGCAAGCTTATCCAAGGTATACGTAGTATGCACATGCAAGAAATGTGCACACTTTGTAAGGCGATCCACAATCACATAAACAGAATTCTTCTTCGATTGCGACAATGGCAAACCAGACACGAAGTCCATAGTAATCCTCTCCTATTTCCATTATGGGATTCTCAATGGCGGCAACAACCCGGAAGGAACTTGATGTTCAACCTTAACCCGCTGACAAACCATGTATTTGCTAACAAACTCAATGACATCTTTCTTCAATCCCATCCAATAGTACTCATCTTTCAAATTACGATACATATTCGTACTACCAGGGTGCATAGTGAACGGACTACTATGAGCTTCAGTCAGAATAGTGCGCCTCAACTCAACATCATTCAGCACCACTATCCAGCTCTCAAAACATAAAACACCATCATCATTGAAACAAAAATCTGAAGGCCTTCCTTTTGCGATGTCATGAAAATGCGGTACCAGATAATCATCCAGCAACAATTTATCCTTTATCAACTGAACCAAAGATGGTTTCACTTGCAACTCAGCAACAAGACCACAATCTCGTGATATGCTCAAGCTCCTTAAAGATTCAAAGTTTCAATCCTTTACAAAACAGTCACTAGTCAACTTTTGCAAAAACTGCAATTTGGTCACTACACCAAAATGTAATATTTCCAAATCACATTTTGTTAAATTGTTTTCACCATAACCATTTTTATAATAAATGAGGATTTTTAAAATATTTTTCCATATTTTTAAAGCATCCCAAACTAGGTGTTCCCTAAACCACCCCTAAAGGATTCGAACCATTCTCGACCAGCCCAATTCAACCTCCAAAACAACTAGGCCCAAAACCAGGGTCTTACAACTCTCCCCCGCTTAAGGAATTTCGTCCTCGAAATTTAACTAGTGGAAAAAGGTAAGGAAATTGCTTCTTCATGTCATCCTTCCTTTCCTACGTGGCTTCCTCAACGCCGCGATGTCTCCACAAGACTTTAACCTGCTCGATAGTTTTACCTCGGAGAACCCTACTATCCGTATCCAGAATCTCAACGGGCTCCTCATCATACGTTAAGTATGGATTCAGCTCAACTTCTTCCACAAGCATAACATGCGACGAATCCGATCTATATCTCCGAAGCATGGATACGTGAAAGACATTATGTGTCTTTTCAAACCTTTAAGGCAATCTCAGCTTGTAAGCAACAAGACCCACACGTTCTATCACCTTATATGGTCCAATGAACCTTGGACTCAGTTTGCCCTTCCTGCCAAATCTCATCACCTTCTTCCAAGGTGAAACTTTCAAAAATACACGTTCGCCAACTGCGAACTCTATCTCCTTACGCTTCAAATCCGCGTAAGACTTTTGCCGGTCCGATGCTGCCTTCAAACGCTCACAAATGAGCTTTACCTTCTCGGTGGTTCCGTTCAACAAAACGGGCATCGAGACCAACTTTTGTCTTGTTTCATCCCAACAAAGGGGAGTTTTACACTTCCTTCCGTATAAAGCCTCATAAGGTGCCATTTGAATGCTTGCCTTGTAACTATTATTATAAGCAAAGTCAACCAAAGGCAAGTCCTTCTCCCAAGAGCCTTGAAACTTAATAACGCAGCACCTCAACATATCCTCAAGCACTTGGATAACACGCTTCGACTGTCCATCCATTTGCGGATGATAGGAAGTACTGAAATTCAGCCGCGTACCCAAAGCTTGATGTATACATTCCCAGAAACTTGCAGTGAATCTCGGATCTCTATTCGACACTATAGATTTTGGCACCCCATGCAATCGTACAATCTCAGCAATTTACAACTCGGCAAGCTTATCCAAGGTATAAGTAGTATGCAAAAGCAAGAAATGTGCACATTTCATAAGGCGATCCACAATCACCCAAACAGAATTCTTCTTCGATGGCGACAACGGAAAACCAGACACGAAGTCCATAGTAATCCTCTCCCATTTCCTTTATGGGATTCTCAATGGCTGCAACAACCTAGAAGGAACTTGATGTTCAGCCTTAACCCACTGACAAACCATACACTTGCTAACGAACTCAGCGACATCTATCTTCAATCCCACCCAATAGTACTCATCTTTCAAATCGCGATACATCTTCGTACTACCAGGGTGCATAGCGAAAGGACTACTATGAGCTTCAGTCAGAATAGTGCACCTTAATTCAACATCATTCGGCACCACTATCCGACTCCCAAAGTATAAAAAACCATCATCATTAAAACATAAATTTGAAGGCTTTCCTTCTGCGATGTCCTGAATATAAGGTACCAGAGAATCGTCCAGTAACTGTTTATCCTTTAACAACTGTACCAAAGATGGTTTCACTTGTAACTCAGCAACAAGACCACCATCTCGCGATATGCTCAAACAAGCAAAGATCGCCCTCAACTCCACTGCCACTTTCCTGCTCAAAGCATCAGCCACAACATTGGCCTTCCCCGGATGATATTCGATCGTTAGGTCATAATATTTAAGCAATTCCACCCAGCGTCATTGCATGAGATTTAATTCCTTCTGAGACATAAGATACTTCAAACTCTTGTGATCCGTGTACACAATACACTTCTCACTATATAGATAATGTCTCCAGATCTTTAAAGCGAAAACCACTGCCGCTAACTCAATGTCATTCGTTGGGTAATTACGCTAATGCACCTTAAACTGTCACGACACATAAGCTACAACTCTACTTTCTTGCATCAGCACACACCCCAACCCAGCATAGGATGCGTCACTATACACCACAAACTCTTTTCCTGATTCTGGTTGAATCTAAATAGGAGCTTGCGTCAAAGCTTCCTTTAGCTTCTCAAAAGCTTGTTGTCTCGATTCCGTCCACTCAAACGTAACATACGTTTGTAATAACTTCGTCAAAGGGGTAGCAATCTTAGAAAATCCATCCACAAACCATCGGTAGTAACCCGCCAACCCAAGGAAACTACGAACTTCATGAAAAGACCTAGGAGGCTTCCAATTCACCACCGCCTCAATCTTTTGAGGATCAACACGAATTCCCTTTGCCGAAACTACATGACCAAGGAAAACAACCTCCTTCAACCAAAACTCACATTTACTCAACTTAGCATAAAGTTGATTCTCTAGCAGCACTTGTAAAGCAATCCTCAAATGGTCCTCATGCTCTTCCTCGGTACGAGAGTACACAAGGATATCATCGATGAACACCACAACAAACTTATCCAAGAATTCATGAAACACCCTGTTCATCATATCCATGAAAGCAACAGGGGCATTCATCAATCCGAACGACATCACTAGAAATTCATAATGTCCATATCTCGTTCGGAAAGATGTCTTTGGCACATCCGCGTCATTAACCTTCAACTGATAATATCCTGACCACGGATCTATCTTTGAGAACACAACCGCTCCTCGAAACTGGTCGAAAGTATCGTCAATCCTTGGTAAAGGATACTTATTCTTGATAGTCAACTTATTTAGCTGACGGTAATCAATGCACATCCTCATCGTGCCATCTTTCTTTTTAACAAACAAGACCGGTGCACCCCAAGGTGACACACTAGGCCGAAAAAAGCCTCAGTCGAGCAACTCTCTAAGTTGCGCCTTCAACTCCTTCAACTCCTTGGGTGCCATGCGATAGGGAGCAATGGACACCGGAGTTGTGTTCTCATACAACTCAATTCAGAACTCAACCTCCCGACTACGCGGCAATCCAGGTAGTTCCTCCGGAAACACCCCAGGGAATTCACACACGGTCCTCATATCCTGTACATGAACCTCTTTTGTACTAGGATTCACAACAAAGGCTAGATAAGCCTCGCATCCCTGACCCAACATACGGCTTGCTTCAAGCATCGACACCTTATTAGACAGGAATTTCACATTTTCTCCCACTACCATAACTTCATAATCATCCGCAAGTGTTAGCAAAACTCTCTTATTTTCGAAATCCACAACGGCCCTATGCTCAACATGCTCTTTAACCTTTAAGGGACATATTCTATACAATCTTCTTGTTACAATCGTCTCACCAAAAGAACTACTCACACGCATACCCACATCCAAAGACTCAACAGGAAAACCAAGCATTTGGGCATGTTCAAGCAATATGTACGAGTGTGTAGATCCAGAATCAATCAGAGAAAATAATGACAAAGACTGCAAACTAAAGGTACCTGCGATCACGTCCGTGTCATTCCTCCCTTCACGATGGGCATTCACTCTGTCCTGGCCACCACCTTCAGGTTGAACAACCACCACATGTGCTACATTTCTCGCACCTTCGTCTTTGCGCTGAATGTTGCCACGACCGTGCCCACGGCCTCTCTGTGGCTCAACTGCTCTCACCGGAGCGTGACCCTCTCTCATCGGCTACGGACAATCCCTTTTCAAATCCCCACGATTACCGCAATTCCAGCACGTACCCAGGTTCACCAGCACTCACTAGTGTGCCTCCTACCACAGCGATTACACTCAGGTGTCCGTATGAAAGCATTCGGCCCTTGCTGACCTCTTCTAGGGTTACATCCCCCACGACTCACATCCATGTGTGACTTTCTATCCTTAGGTCTCTTGAACCGATATCTTCCAAGATCACGATCCGCAGGTCCCTTTCCTAAGCTAGACCCTCCTGCCCAACTGGCTAGTCCGAGATTCAACTCAATATCCTTGGCTCGAGTGACTAGGACTTCAAAATCAGTGTAGTCTGCTACGAGCATATATGTTTTCACATCAGCCACCAACCCATATCTGAATCGTTCGCATCTCTCCCGTTCACTAGGGATTAGCTCGGGTGCATAATGGCTAAGGCATACAAACTACACCTCATACTCTGCCACCGACATACTTCCTTGCACTAGGGACATAAACTCCCTCTTCTTTTCGTCCAGATAACAGACCCCCAAATATTTCCTCTTGAACACGTTTAGAAAGAACGTCAAAGATACCTCAGCCTCATCTAAGCCAACAATTGTGGTCGTCCACCACGTATAGGCATCACCATGCAACAGAGATACAATACACCCCAGTTTCTAGACATTATTACAGTTCATTTGTCCAAGGATTCTCTTGGTACTCTCCAACCAAGACTCGGAACCCTCAGGGGTCAGCCCCCTAAACTCAGTCCCTCCCAAGCTATGGAGTCGCTCTAGAGGCAAACTCGCACCAACACCAGCCTGAGGTGCAGCCACATGAGCTCCAGATACTGCCGCCCGAAAAGCTCCCGCAATAGATTGTATTAACACTGCCATATCAGGAGCAGCTTGCCCTTCTACTCCCTCGGGTCCAGCAACCCCTACTCCGGCACCTGCAGCACCGACCCCCGCTCCACCACCATTGGGTGGTCCACTAGGAGGAGAAGGAGGCGGTAGATTCTCAACAGGCTCATCATTCTCATTTTCAGCCGCAGTACGCGTATTTATTCTAAGCTCTCTACGTGGCCCGATTTGAAAACAATACAACTAGCAAAATGCAATAAATTTCAATTAGGCAATATAAGACAAGGAATCCAAGGTACTCAAGCTAATTTTCAAAACAATTCTTTCCAATAGCAATGATATGGCAATGAGATCCCAAAACATAGCACAACATCACAAATTCATCTCAATCCACCATCTTGCATCCATTACATCTCATTAGAGCTAGAACATCAAACAATCACACAACATGCTTTCACAAAAAGTCATAACCATTCCTATTTACACCTATCTACCACCCACCAAGCCCCAATTATTCCCAAACCTGGCTCTGATACTGTAAAGCCCCAAATTTGGGTCTAGATATTTTAGAGTTCGAATCGGACCGGTCGAGAACGGTTCAAATCATAAAAGGGAGAGTTAGAAAACACATAGTTCGGGATGCTTTAAAAATATGGAAAAATACCTAAAAATCCTCATTTATTATCTGATAGACTACGGTGGAAACAATTTTACAAAATAAGGTTTCGAAATATTACATTTCGGTGTAGTGACCAAATCGCAGTTTTTACAAAAGTTAAATAGTGAATGTTTTGTAAAGGATTGAAACTTTGAATCTTTAAGGAGCTAATTTTACCAAAATGTTTTTAATCAGATTTCTCTTTATTTTGGGTGATTTTAATAATGTTTTAATTAAAGGAAATAAAGATTAATTAAAAGGAAAACTATTTTTGACTTTTCATAACTACCTTTCATCAGTTTTCTCTCATTTCATTTTCTCTCAATTTATTTTCATCCAAAAACATTTTCTCCATCAATTTTCCTTTGATTTTCATTTATTTTGATGAGATTTCAATCTCCTTTTGATTCCTAATCTTTTCCTCACCAAATCCTCTTGTTTTCACATTGGATTTTCAAGAAAACTTGCCCAATTCAAGGAGAAATCAATTATTAGAGGTAAGCTTCGTCCTTCTCCTCTAATGATCAGTTCTTTGCTGAAATCCCCAAGTTATCAATCATTTGTTAATGATTTTTGAGTTGCTTTAATGATAGAAACAAGAAATTGTATTAAAACTCAAGGTTTTTGTAGAGATCTTGATGATTTTCATGGTTGATGGTTAGGCTCTGTTTTTGAGGTTGTTTTCTAATGTATTTTGGATGTTAATTGATGTTATAAATGAGGTTTTATCAAACAAATCCCGAATAGGCTTTGATCCCTAAGTTTTGTATGCTAGAATGGTGGTTTTTGGGGTGGTATAGCTGGAGGTATAAGGACGAGTTTGTGGTGATTTTTGATGTTGATTGATGTTTAGAAATGATTAGAAGTGGTAGATCTTGGCTGGGATTTGTTTTGGAAGAGTTTGGAGATGTTTTCAGTTGTGTTTGGTAGCCGAAATGAGGTTCTTGAGTAGAGCAGCGAGCTCAGGTGTGTGGCTGATGATTTCAATGCATGATGATGCATTAATCCTCTGCTCTTATGTTTTATAACAGGGGAGACATCTTCGAACGCCTTTGGTGTTGATCCGACAGCTTAGATAGCGTTTCGGCGAGCAAGCGAGACATAATTGGTGAGTGCGAATGGTTTTAGAAGTCCTTGAGGGACAAAGAAACAAGGTTTGGGGATTTAGGAAAGGTTTGAAACACCTTCTTAAGTCCGGAAGTAATAATTGACTAGATTGCTCTCTTATATGTTGTGGTTGCCCCTAAAATTCTTTTACATGCTCTTGGTTTTAGATAGATAAATTCATACTATTTTTATGCATGATTTGTAGCAAGAGATGATGCTTGAAATGATTTCGTGAAATAACATGTTGCATTGATGAGTTTTTGAGCTTTTGTTTTAAAGCATGGCAAATGTTATGGTTTTGAAATGAGATGAGGAAGATTTGAGAACTGTTGCATGAAAATAGTAGGTGAGATGATGTTTTAACATAATATATTGCCACAGAAGATGAGATACTTACCGAATATAATTGATCAATCAATAGGATGAGAGTGCACTATAAACTAAAAATTCGTACGTGCTATTTGGTTTAATCCAAAGGGAGAGACTGATGATGGGCATTCCATCGGGTAGGACTTGGTTTAATACCTAAGCTTTGTGGCGATGAGAGATTTCGCCATGTGAGTACGGTGATGTGAGATTCCACCAGAAATTATGTTCCTAGACAAGTGAGTACAATGATGTGAGATTCCACCGGAAGCGTCTAGTGGTTTGAGAATGTTGTCCGCATATCCGAGTAGTAATGAGATGTGAAATCCCAATATAATATATGAAAATGCTTTTGATTCACATGTTCCTATTAATGGGATGATTTATGCTATGAGAAATCCATATGAGATTTGTATATGAAATGCTTTGATTTTTACAAGCATGAGTATGGCCTTGCCATGAGATTTGCATTGGTTTAAATGTATGAGATAGAATTGAGGTACATGTTTTTTCAATGAAGAGTTGCTTTGAAATGGTCTTCAAGCATGAGATAGAACGAGCATGTTGTAGTAAAAGCTTTTGAGAAAGTGTTTTAAAGAATGCATTATTGTGTTGGTTTTCTTTAGAGCATGCCTCACTAAGCAAATGTGCTTACGCTCTCTTTTACCAATAATGCAGATAATTGAGGTGTTTTCGGGCAGTAAGAAGGTTAAGAACATCCAAGGAAGTGCAAAGCTCATGTATGGTGATGTTTTTACACACTTTAGTTTTGATATTTGGCAATGGGACTTCGAGGTTGTATTTGGGAGATGTGTTTTGAACTCCCTAAGTTTGTGGCATGTTTGTGATGGCATTTATGGGTTGTAAATGGTCCTATTGGTTGGCTTGAGGTTTGAGAGCTCATATTTGGATTTGTGACTAGGAAGCATGCCTTCAGATTGAATGTTTTTGTGTTTCATGTCATGCTCTAGCTTAAGGTCCTAAAATATGTTCCTTAGTATCAAAATGGGTTTCTGGTATGTTATGATGCTCTTTGAAGCATGTTTGAGTGGTTTAAAAGGTGAAAAACCAGCAATTTCTGCTTTCACTGGGCAAAATTTATTGAAACACCCTTAACTGTTTCGGAACGGAGGCCTGTAATGGCCATAATGTCACGGAACAACTGAAGGTGTTTTGAAACAGTTTGGCTACTGGAGAGGCCTGTTCCGATACCGGTTTCGTAACGCACCCGAGTACCGAAACGGTCAACTCCATTTCGATACGGGCATTTCGGTACGAAGGATTGGTGTTTCGAAACGGATGACCGTTGGATGATGATTTTGAATTGCTTTACGTTTCCATGTTTTACATTTTAGTCCTGAATGTTGTGGATGCAATTGCTTGAGCTTGGAATGTCCTTTTTAGTTGATGTTTGACAGAGGAGCATGCAATATGATTAATTACATATTGGTAAGCTTAAAATCTATTAAGTCTTCATATTTTCTAAAAATTACATTTTGGTCCCTAAAAGTGTAATGCATGCAATTGAGTCCCTAAATTATTTCCCATCGATGTGCCTTTCACTTCCATGATTCTTGAGTGTTCACATAGGTTTAATGTGCATCTAGAAAAGATTATAAAGAAAAAAAGGGTCGATAATCAAGGTTGACTTTCGGGTTGACTTTGGTTTTCCCCATGTAATCTTTGTAGTTCGGGTCAAGCGTCTAGGCCGGGCTATGGGGGTTACATTTGTTCGTATCAGAGCCATGTTATCGAATAATTGGGGATTAGTATGTGGTTATTGTATGTGGTTATGTATGATTGAGACTTTTTAGTGAAAGTATAACGTATGAATATTGATGTAAGAATCAATTGAGATGAATTTGTGATGCTATGCTTTGTTTGGAGTGTAGTTGTGGATCTCATTGCCATATCATTACTAATGAGAAGAAATGGTTTCAAAAATGAGCTTGAGTAATTGGATTACTTACCTTATTATGCCTAATTGTGTTTGTTGCATTTTTGTCAGTGCATTATTTTTATCATGGGTCCACGTAGAGAGTTGAGAATCAATACTCATTCCATGGATGAGAATGAGAACATAGAGAATGCTGAGGAATTACCTCCTCCTCCCCATGGTGGACCACCTGGTGGTGGTGGAGCTGGGGATGGTGATATTGGAGTTGGTGCTGGGGTTGTTGGACCCGAGGGAGGTCAGGGGCAAGCTGCTCCTGATATGACCGTGTTGATACAGGCTATTGCTGGAGCTTTCCAGGCAGCACTGGCTGGAACTCATGGAGCTGCACCACAGGATGGTGCTAATGTGAGATTTTTGTTGGAGCATCTCCGCAGTCTGGGAGGGACTGGGTTTAGAGGTTTGACATCAGCAGGTTCTGAGTCTTGGTTGGAGAGCACCAAGAGGATTCTTGGACAACTAAACTGCAATAATGTTCAGAAGCTAGGATGCATTGTGTCACTACTGCATGGTGATGAGTATACGTGGTGGACGACCACTATCTCTGGAATGGAGGATGGTGAAGTGACTTGGACATTCTTTTTGAATGCGTTCAAGCGAAAATATTTGGGAGTTCGCTACCTCGACGAGAAGAAGAGAGAGTTTATGTCTCTTATGCAAGGCAGCATGTCTGTGGCTGAATATGAGATTCAGTTTGTTCGTCTTAGCCAATATGCACCAGAGCTAATTCATAGCGGGAGGGAAAGGTGTGAACGATTTTGTAATGGGCTGGTAGCGGACGTGAAAACCTATATGCTTGCAACTGATTACACTGATTTCAATGTCTTAGTCACTAGAGCCAAGGACATTGAATTGAATCTTGGCTTGGCAAGTCGAGCTTGTGGTGGTATGTTCAACCTGAGGGTGGTGGTCAGCCTCGAGTGTATGCCCATCGTGAGGGAAGGAATGACACGTACTTGATCGCAGGTACCTTTACTTTGAAATCCTTGTCATTACTTTCTTTGATTGATTTTGGATCCTCACACGTACATATTGCGTGAACATGCTCAAATGCTTGGTTTGCCTGTTGAGTCTTTGGATGTTGGTATGTGTGTGACAAGTTCCTTTGGTGAGACGGTTGTAACAAGAAAGCTGTATAGGAGATGCCCCTTAAAGGTGCAAGACCTTGTGTTTCTTGTTGATCTTATGGAATTGCCATTTTATGGTTTTGATGTATTCATTGGCATGGATTGGCTTGTTGAGCATATAGCCGTTGTGGATTTCGAAAGCAAGCGAGTTTCGTTGAAACTTGCGGATGATTATGAGGTGGTGGTGGTGGGAGAAAATGTGAAGTTTCTAGATAATGTGGTTTCGACGTTTGAAGCAAGCTGAATGTTGCGGCAAGGTTGTAAAACTTACCTAGACTTTGTTAGGAATCCTAGTTCAAAGGAGGTGTGCGTTCAGGATATAAGGACCGTGTGTGAGTTCCCTGGAGGGTTTCAGGAGGAATTACCTGGTTTGCCGCCTAGTCGAGAGGTTGAATTTGGAATTGAGTTGTATGAGAACACAACTTTGGTGTCCATTGCTCCCTATCGCATGGCACCCAAAGAGTTGAAGGAATTGAATACGCAACTTTAGGAGTTGCTTGACCGTGGCTTCATTCGGCCTAGTGTGTCACCTTGGGTGCACCGGTCTTGTTTGTTAAAAAGAAAGATGGCACGATGAGAATGTGCATCGATTATCGTCAGCTGAATAAGTTGACCGTCAAGAAAAAGTATCCTTTGCCGAGGATTGATGATCTTTTTGATTAGTTTCGGGGAGCGGATGTGTTTTCAAAGATGGATATGAGGTCAGGGTACTATCAATTAAAGGTGAAGGATGTGGATGTGCCGAAAACAGCCTTTAGAACGAGGTATGGGCATTATGAGTTTCTTGTGATGTCGTTTGGGTTGATGAATGCTCCTGCCGCTTTCATGGACATGATGAATATAATGTTCCATGAATTCTTGGACAAGTTTGTTGTGGTGTTCATCGACGAGATACTTGTGTACTCTCGTACTGAGGAGGAGCATGAAGGTCATTCGAGTATTGGTTTGCAAGCGTTGCTGGAAAATCAGCTTTATTCTAAGCTGAGCAAATTTGAGTTTTGGCTTAAGGAAGTTGTTTTCCTTGGTCATGTGGTTTCGACCGAAGGGATTCAAGTTGATCCCCAAAAGGTTGAGGCGGCGATGAATTGGAAGCCTCCTAAGTCTGTTCATGAAGTCCGTAGTTTCCTTTGGTTGGCAGGATACTATAGGAGGTTTGTGGATGGATTTTCTAAGATTACTGCCCCTTTGACGAAGTTGTTGCAAAAGGATGTTAAGTATGAGTGGATGGAAGCGAGACAACAAGCTTTTGAGAAGCTAAAAACGACTTTGACGCAAGCTCCTATCTTGGTTCAACCTATGTTTGTTTGGGGTGTGTGTTAATGTAAGAGGGTAAGGTGGTGGCTTATGCATCGCGACAGCTGAAAGTGCATGAGCGCAATTATCCTACGCATGATATTGAGTTGGCTGCAGTTGTTTTTGCTCTAAAGAGCTGGAGACATTATCTTTATGGTGAGAAGTGTACTGTGTACACGGATCACAAGAGTTCGAAGTATCTGATGTCTCAGAAAGAGTTGAATCTTAGGCAATGGCGTTGGGTGGAGTTGCTTAAGGATTACGATCTAACGATCGAGTATCATCTGGGGAAGGCCAATGTTGTTGCCGATGCTTTGAACAGGAAAGTGGCGGTGGAGTTTAGAGCAATGTTTGCTAGCTTGAGCATATCGCGAGATGGTGGTCTTGTTGCTGAATTGCAAGTGAAACCATCTCTAATCCAGTTGATAAAGGATAAACAATTGTTGGATGATTCTTTGGTTCCACATGTTCAAGATATCGCTGAAGATAGGCCATCAAATTTATGTTTTAATGATGATGGTGTTTTATGTTTTGGGAGTCGGATAGTGGTGTCGAATGATGTTGAGTTGAGGCGCACCATTCTAACTTAAGCTCATAGTAGTCATTTTGCTATGCACCCTGGTAGTACAAAGATGCATCATGATCTGAAGGATGAGTACTATTGGGTGGGATTGAAGAAAAATGTCGCTGAGTATGTGAGCAAATGTATGGTTTGTCAGCGGGTTAAGGCTGAGCATAGGTTTCCTTTACGGTTGTTGCAGCCGTTAAGGATCACTGAATGGAAGTGGGAGATGATAACCATGGATTTTGTGTCGGGTTTGCCTCTATCTCCATCAAAGAATAATTATGTTTGGGTGATTGTGGATCTGTTGGGTCACGTTGGCACGCCCCGTGGTGTAGCAGAAAAATTAATCCGATAAAATCCAGCCAAGATCCATGTATAGGAACGAATCCGGGGTGAAAAAAGGAAGAGTTACCTTTTAAAACTCTGGAATCGTCACAGGATCGCAACGACCTCTACGGAGTCCACCCGAAAAAAAACGAACAAAGTTTCCGCCCCCTAACACTTAGGGATAAATTTTGACAGGTTTGAACACCATCAAGGGAGAAGTCGAAATCCCTCTAGGGATTCCTTAGGGAGTCTGAAATCGATCAGGAGTTCAACCGGGACTTGCAATCGAGCAAGGGAACCTTCAGGGATTTGCTAGGGGGCAAATAGAACACCAGAAAAATATCGAAGAGCTTCTTAGAGAGCTTTCTGGGATATGTCGAATTCGCGTGGGGAATCCCTAGGGGTGTTGTCAAAATCTTCAAGAGGAGGAAGAGTGATGATTTGGTTGCTAGCCCTTGTCCCTTTAAATAGTATTCAGAGACTTAATTCTAGTTGAATTCCTTAAATCCAAGTTCAACCAAAATTCATAGAATCTAATTCTACTTGAAATTGGTTTATATTAAATATACATTATATTTAATAATATTAAATGAAATATATATATTTAATTATGTAGAATCTTATTCTACATAAAACATGAATTTAAATATATATTATATTTCATCTATATATATATATATTTATTAAATAGAATCTCTGTAACCCCCTTAGCCCGGCCTAGACGTTTGACCCGAACTACGAAGATGACACAGGGAAAACCAAAGTCAACCCAAAAGTCAACCTTGATTCACAACCCTTTTTTTTCTTTTCAGTCTTGTCTAGATGCTTGTTAACCCTAAGTTAGAACTCTCAAAACACGATTGAGAAAGGTACATCGATCGGATAACATATAGGGACTCAATTACACTACACACTAAAATAAGGACCAAACTGTAATTTTTGAAAATTAGAGGGACTTTACTGGCTTTAAGATTACCATCAAGTAATTAGTCATGTTACTTGCTTCTCTGCAAAGTTTCAACTTAAAAAGGCATCTCAAGCTCAAACAATTGCATTTACAACATTTGGGACTAAAATGTAAAGCTTGCAAACATCAGCACAATTCAAAACTGTGTCCAACGGTCACTCGTTTCGAAACACCCACCTGCCGTATCGAAATGCTGGATCGAAACGGCTTTGACCGTTTCGAAATGCGGGTGTGTTCCGAGACCAGTTCCGAAACATGGCATTCCAGTAGCCAAAACGTTTCGAAATAGCCTCCACCGTTTCAAAACACGAAGGCCATTACAGGCCACCGTTCCGAAACACTAGAGGGCGTTTCGATACAGTTTGCCCAGAAACTGCAGCAAAGACTGGTTTTTCACTCAAAAACCTAATCTAACACATCCCTAGGACTCTCTAATCATACCAACAAGTCAACATACATATAAGGTAGATATTTGGAACACTCAAACACAAACATAGCTTCAAACATGAAATCCCTTTAATCTAGAGGCATGCTTCCTAATATCAAATCACAAATAGGCAAACCATCTTTGTAACCCCCATAACCCGGCCCAGACGGTTGACCCGAATTAAGAAAGTCACACGGGGAAAACCAAAGTCAACCCGAAAGTCAACTTTGATTAACGACCCTTTTTTTCTTTTTTTATCTTGTCTAAATGCACGTTAACCTTAGATGTTATCTCACAACAACATACTCGAAGATTACAAACATCAGAGATCAAACAGGGACCCAATTGAACAATTAACAACTTTAGGGACCAAACTGTAAATTCTGAAAACTTTAAGGACTTAACCAGATTTTAAGTTACCAACTTAAAATTAATCAAGTTTCATGCTTCTCTGCCAAATTTCAGCTTAAACGGACATCCCAAACTCATACAATTGCACAAACAAGTTTCAGGACCAAAATGCAAACATTCCAGAACATTTAACTGCCACTGTCAGCCCCCAATGGTCACGTGTTCCGAAACAGGCAGAGCCCGTTTCGAAACGCGGGGCCGTTCCGCAACGCGTACCGAAACAGGTGGCTGGCAGAATGCTTACCGTTTCGAAACGGTGTCTACCGTTTCGGACGCCTGGGCTGATTCAGGGCATCCGTTCCGAAACGGTAGTCCCTGTTCCGAAACGCCCTGCATATAATGCAGAAAAAGACATGCCTAAACACGCAATTGACCATCCGAACATACTCCAAAAGCCACCAAACTTTACCATCATGCATTTCAACATATAAGAGACATACTTGCATCAACAATTCAACATATTATCATCATATACGTAAAGCCCCAATTCTATAGGCATGCTTCCTACACAAGCAACCATTTAAACACAAAATCTCCAAATCCATCTCATATAAGCCAAAACATGATCCAACAACATTAACAACACCATATAACCATCCTTGTCCGAACATATACGAACACATAAACATTAACCCAAGAGATTCTACCCCAATGCCTTTATTAACTATAGCTATTCACCGAGACATACATCTCAAATGGAGTCCTCCTTGAATCCCTTGCTTCTCGCTGTCCAAACTTCAAGAATCTGCATTGATGGACAAAAAGGAGCGTAAGCACATAATGCTTAGTGTGGAATGCTCAAAACCAAAACACCATCAATGCAGCGAGTCATAAAACCTCTTTGAAAAGCAACTCGATTTGTATACCAAGCAAAGTTTGAAAACCCCTTTTCAACAACATGCTTAAACCACGCATTGTTCAAACATGAAAACCAACCCTTAGCTTAGCAAGTTAAGAAAACCTTTTCAAAGCATAATTTGCAAAATCATCCATTTAACCATTCCATGCATAAACCCATATGCAAAGTTAAATACATACTTTGGAAAACACTTCCATTTCCTAACATACCTTTCTTATACTTGAAAATCATTCCAAGCAAGAAACCCTTTAAAACCATTTACTCAATCAATCCAACACATGCATTAAACAAAGGCAACTTATGAACCACAATGTCATCATCACATGCCTTTTAAAACAAGTCTTAACAAGACTCCAATGCATTAAAGAGATTTCATGCACACATGCATCATTTACCAAATGATAATCAACACTTGTTCAACTTAACAAGTAAACATGTATTCACAAGCATTAAACACTTTTCATGCAACCATGCATCTTTTCAAGCATCTCATGCTTAAACATAATCAAGAAAATTATATTGGCTCCCAAGTGATCAACCACATCCACTTTCCAACTCAACATCCAATCGGATACGCAGATCACAAGCGTTGTCCCCACGCTTCATACACACTACCAATCCAAGGTCCCCAAATGGACTTTTAAACACCATTTGACCTCAACATTCACAAGGTTCCCATGTATGGACTTTCAAACACCATACAACCTTAACTTTTCACAAGGTTCCTATGTATGGACTTTTAATCACCATACAACCTTAACATGCACAAGGTTCCCATGTATGGACTTTTAAACACCATACAACCTTAGCATCACCGATTGGTAGTTGTATAACATCACTAACGAGATCCGGGACACCCAACACAAGATCCACACATGGACTTTACACCACCATTGTGATCTTAACAAGCACAAGGTTCCCATATATGGACTTTTAACCACCATATAACCTTTGCTTAACCAAGGTCCTCGAATGGGCATTCAACCTCCATTATGACCTTAACCATCTCGTTAGGATACTTGAAGGGAGTTTACCGGTTCACTCTTAACCACTCCACCTCCAAGGCGACTTAATTCACGGTGCACCCAATCCTATAGCCGGCTAACTATATCCGATCAAAGAAACCAAGAACCATTTACATCATTTGCCAATATAACCTACTTACCACATTAGTCCAATGATTCACATGCATAATCATAATGCAAAAACCATCATTTACCATCATCAATCCACTGTTTAAAAGCATTACACAAAGCCATTGAACAACATGCAACACCATGCATCAAAACCACATTTTCAATGTATAAAACTAAGGATCTCTTACCTTGAGCATCCTTCACATATGGCTTTCAAAACCAGCATTAAACCATGCTTAAAATATGCTTTCAAAACAGAATATAAACCATGCAAATCACATGCATTGCAACCACCAAACACAATTGCTTTTAAAGCCAATTCACAACACAAACCAAGAGCGAAAATCCATATACTTACTCTTGAGCTTAGCAAAGTTGTTTAGACTTAAACTAAGCTCCCAAAACCTCCAAACCTTGGTTTAAAAGCTGAAAACCCAACTTTACTCACCGATACACAAAACAAGGCTAGCCAACAAGCCTTCCAAGCATCCGAAACCTTCCACACCACCTCAAATGCTCACGGATCTTCCTCCCCTGTTTCAAGCACATAACAACAGAAGATTAATGCATCACTGTGCGTTAAAAACACCAACAACACAACTAAACTCGCTGCTCATCACAAATCCAACATTTCGGCTACCAAACACAACCGAAATCACCACACTTCTAACCATTTTTAAACATCAATTAACATTCAAAATGATCACAAACACGTCCTTATACCTCCAGGTATAACAGATCACCAAGACCACTCCAAAAACAACCAAAAACTCAAGCAAAACTTAGGAAATTCAACCTATCCGGGATTGCATTAATTAAACCTCAACTTCTAATCAATTTAGCATTCATTTAACATCAATTTGACACTTCAAAACACTGCCCAAACAGATCACACGAAAATTTCACCAAAATCAAGCAAATCTTACATTTTAAGCCAAAATCAAGATTTCAATTGAAAAGCCTTTAACAAATCACAAATCAAGGATTGAGAACTTAGGAATTTCAGTAAAGAACTGAGAGTTTAGAGGAGAAGGACGTTCTTACCTCCAAACTTGAGTTTCTCCTCTTTTTGGATTAAAAAACCTTGATGAATCAAGTAGCAAATGATGAGGTTTTGTAGATATGATGATTAGGAATCAAAAGAGAGTTGAAAGGAGAGATTTAGGTGAGAAAATCAGAAACAATTCTCTGGAAAGAAAGTGTTTGGGTTGAGAGAAAATGAGAGAAAAGAAAATAGGAAGTTAGTTATCAAAATGGCCAAAATGGCTTTCCCTCCTCTTTTGATATGTTTTAAAATCAGAATATAGCTTAAAATATCTTAGAAAAATCTGGAGAAACTACTTTTGGAATAATAGCTCCTTAAAGATCAAAGTTTCAACCCTTTCTAAAACAGTCACAAAACTTTCAAAAATTACATTTTGGTCACTAGCCAAAATGTCACCCTTCCAAAACTCATTTTCCAAAATTGATTTCACAGTTCACTTTTATATATTCAAAGATGATTTTAGAACATTTTTCCATATTTTTAATGCAACCCGAACTAGGTTTTCCTAATTTCACCTTTATATATTCGATCAGCACCTTGACCGAACCGGTCAACGCCCAAAACTTCTGAGCCCAAAACCGGGGCGTTACAACTCTTCCCCCCTTAGGAAATTTCGTCCTCGAAATTTCAACTGGCGAAAAGAGAACCACAACCTTCCCAAAGCAACACACACGGCAACACAAAAGCCCCCAACCACCACTGAACACATCCCACACAAAAACTACTCCAACTCAACACCACCACATACTGTTCATAAAATCCAGAACACACAAAAATAGCCATAACTTAACCTTTCACATATTCGGACTGTACACAGCCCCAACATCAACCTGAAGAACTTCAACTTTTACAGCACACATCACCGTAACACACAACTCCCAAGACTTGATTACACAACGACACTAACCAATCCAATTCAGCCACTTTGCAAACTTCTCTGCTTCTAAAACTCTTGCAAATTCCCAAACCTCTTCCAAGGATTTCCCAACAAGCAAAAATCCTTAAGCAACAACCGTTTACCCAAACTCCTCAACGAATGCTGATAATCCTTCACATCTGCCACTAACATTACCATAACGACTCACCAGGACTACTCACCCACCATCCAAAATTTACATCACAATCCCAACTCAACTCCGCCAACCGTATCACACACCACCAGCTGACTACAAAAGAAATTCACATACCCACAACCAGCCAACCACTACTCACAAGAACCCAACCAACCAACAATGGCATTTGACCTTTCATTGCCTATCCACCGCAAGCTTTGACCACAATACTTGCCTTACCAGAACATCGCTTATCCTAACATACATAACAACTCCTCAACTCCTCAAAAGGTTGCTAAGAAC
The DNA here is from genome assembly GCA_030270665.1 of Hibiscus trionum. Taxonomy (NCBI): domain Eukaryota; kingdom Viridiplantae; phylum Streptophyta; class Magnoliopsida; order Malvales; family Malvaceae; genus Hibiscus; species Hibiscus trionum. Next base: position 47,132,096 of record BSYR01000008.1, on the reverse strand, counting down.
CAACACTTACGAACCAACCCTTCCACAACAACTTAAATGCTAAGCTACCTCATCACTTGGGAACACAACCACTAAACTGCAACATCACTTAGCACCAAGGAACTACCCCTTCCACTTAGCTATTCAAACCACTTGACCGATTCTAACCTCAACCAGTACTCCTCACCACCAAACCACTAAACTCTTTAAGCATCAAACACTATCCTTCTACCAACAGACTATACCACTGTCACTATTACTAGCAACTAGCTTAATATACTCCATTACTTCTAACTCTCACCCAACACCAAAACAACCTCTAAAGAACCCATCATCCAACCTAACCCAACCACCATACTAACAGATTCGATTAGTTATTAGCGAGTGTGAACATCGTATGCATGATTACCAAGATGCCTTATCAATGCCTGATGTACATGTATGCAAAACCTCTAATGTCATGCCACATGTATGCATGGACCATCACATATATAATATAGCATATAACAATGATTTTAACTGTGCATGAATGCCAGTTCACACCCTCCAATAACATCCTCAGAATCCATCTAAGGACAATCTCCTTCCTCACTTCTAACTTATATAACTCCATCATACCATCATACCAACAACCATTAACCACAAAACTCACTAAAACCTTCTTCACACCAAAGATGTTTCCAAAACTACAACTATTACCTCAACATGCTGGCAACAAGACTAAACTTACCACGCAAGGAAAACCAACAGAAACCCAACTAAGGTAACTAGAGCAAAGATTACTTAACAAAGTTACCTGAAAACACATCACCACCCTGAAGCTTCATCAGACGAGCACTCTTCCTCGCGGAACCATCATCCTCCTGCCGCACCGCTGCAGCACCAGCTAACACTTTAAGGTCATCACCATCTCCCTGCGGTAAAGAACCCTGGCTATTCCGAGCCAACATCAAACAATCACGTCTCATATGTCCAGCAGACCCACATTTCCAGCACTTCTCATTTCCCAAACTCTTCACAACCTTCTGCTCTTTCTGCCACCTCTGAACTTTGCTTCGGTCGTGCCCACGACCTTTCAGAGACCCTTTGGCTATCACCAAAGCTGACTTCACCCCAAGAGGACAATCGCGCTTAACATGCCCTTTAGAACCACAGTTCCAGCAAGCATCCGCGCCCTAACAACCTCCAACATGACGCCTTTCACAACGGTCACATACCGGTGGCTGAGCTTCCACTCCTTGCTCTAGCAACACTTGCTCCACAACAGCACTACCTTCACATTGCTTAACCCTTGGAAACTTCTCTCCAAGATACCTTTCATAAAAGGCAGATACAAAGAAATCCCAGTCAATATCATGGATATGTGACGCCACCGCCACAGATGTCCACCAGACACATGCATCCTCCAACATCAAAGAGACAACACTTCCCAGCTTACAAGCATAATCACAACCTTCCTGATCCAGAATCAGAATCACACTGGCCAACCAAGCCTCAAATGTCTCAGGTGAAGAACCATGATACTCCACAGCACCCAAATCCAACAAACGCTGCCTCGGCAAACCCACACATCCTACAGCCAGCACATCCACTGACTTTACCCTTGCTACAGCCTGAGATGTTCCCAACACCTCTTGAGCAACAGGTGATGAACTCTTCATCACAGAACCAGCTTCTTCCTCCTGCCTTACCACCTCAACTCCAGGCACAGAAGACTGAGACGAAACACCTCTACAGAAGGGTGAATTCCAAGCCTTAACAACCTGCCCTAAGGCAGCAACCATCTCACCGAACTGCCATTCTATCAACGACTTCGCCATACTACTAACAACAACAAACAATCACAACAAAACAAACAAACCAGTTAGACCAGCTTTAAGCAAGGATTCAAACTCCAACTCCAAAATAACACAATAACTATAATAATAAGGCAATGGGTATCCCGAATCCCCCCCTCTAATACATGACATAACAGTCAACACGAACATGGATATCACAACATCAAGCATATCAAACAACATACTTCAATCATGCTTTCATCAAACATCATCCACTTGCAACAGCATACTATCCACATAACATACTCATTTCACTTTCATCATGCATTAAACCAACTCACAACATCAGCATATATCCACGTAAGCTCAACCAAGATTCTTAAACACAAAGCATGCTTGCAAATATCAACAACTTACTCAGAAACACGTGTTTCAACCAACATTCAACCAACTTTCATCCACACAACAAGGTAAACATCAACACACATCACAACAATTTACCGTTTTCCCCAAGCATTCGCAACTTAGCTCTGATACCACCAAATGTAACCCCCTTAACCCGGCCCAGACGGTTGACCCGAATTCAGAAAGTCACACGGGGAAAACCAAAGTCAACCCGAAAGTCAACTTTGATTAACGACATTTTTTTTTCTTTTTTTATCTTGTCTAAATGAACGTTAACCTTAGATGTGATCTCACAACAACATACTCGAAGATTACAAACATCAGAGATCAAACAGGGACCCAATTGAATAATTAACAACTTTAGGGACCAAACTGTAAATTCTGAAAACTTTAAGGACTTAACCAGATTTTAAGTTACCAACTTAAAATTAATGAAGTTTCATGCTTCTCTGCCAAATTTCAGCTTAAACAGACATCCCAAACTCATACAATTGCACAAACAAGTTTCAGGACCAAAATGCAAACATTCCAGAACATTTAACTGCCACTGTCAGCCCCCAACGGTCACGTGTTCCGAAACAGGCAGAGCCCGTTTCGAAACGCGGGGCCGTTCCGCAACGCGTACCGAAACAGGTGGCTGGCAGAATGCTTACCGTTTCGAAACGGTGTCTACCGTTTTGGACGCCTGGGCTGATTCAGGGCATCCGTTCCGAAACGGTAGTCCCTGTTCCGAAACGCCCTACACATAATGCAGAAAAAGACATGCCTAAACACGCAATTGACCATCCGAACATACTCCAAAAGCCACCAAACTTTACCATCATGCATTTCAACATATAAGAGACATACTTGCATCAACAATTCAACATATTATCATCATATACGTAAAGCCCCAATTCTATAGGCATGCTTCCTACACAAGCAACCATTTAAACACAAAATCTCCAAATCCATCTCATATAAGCCAAAACATGATCCAACAACATTAACAACAACATATAACCATCCTTGTCCGAACATATACGAACACATAAACATTAACCCAAGAGATTCTACCCCAATGCCTTTATTAACTATAGCTATTCACCGAGACATACATCTCAAATGGAGTCCTCCTTGAATCCCTTGCTTCTCGCTATCCAAACTTCAAGAATCTGCATTGATGGACAAAAAGGAGCGTAAGCACATAATGCTTAGTGAGGAATGCTCAAAACCAAAACACCATCAATGCAGCGAGTCATAAAACCTCTTTGAAAAGCAACTCGATTTGTTTACCAAGCAAAGTTTGAAAACCCCTTTTCAACAACATGCTTAAACCATGCATTGTTCAAACATGAAAACCAACCCTTAGCTTAGCAAGCTAAGAAAACCTTTTCAAAGCATAATTTGCAAAATCATCCATTTAACCATTCCATGCATAAACCCATATGCAAAGTTAAATACATACTTTGGAAAACACTTCCATTTCCTAACATACCTTTCTTATACTTGAAAATCATTCCAAGCAAGAAACCCTTTAAAACCATTTACTCAATCAATCCAACACATGCATTAAACAAAGGCAACTTATGAACCACAATGTCATCATCACATGCCTTTTAAAACAAGTCTTAACAAGACTCCAATGCATTAAAGAGATTTCATGCACACATGCATCATTTACCAAATGATAATCAACACTTGTTCAACTTAACAAGTAAACATGTATTCACAAGCATTAAACACTTTTCATGCAACCATGCATCTTTTCAAGCATCTCATGCTTAAACATAATCAAGAAAATTATATTGGCTCCCAAGTGATCAACCACATCCACTTTTCAACTCAACATCCAATCGAATACGCGGATCACAAGCGTTGTCCCCACGCTTCATACACACTACCAATCCAAGGTCCCCAAATGGACTTTTAAACACCATTTGACCTCAACATTCACAAGGTTCCCATGTATGGACTTTCAAACACCATACAACCTTAACTTTTCACAAGGTTCCTATGTATGGACTTTTAATCACCATACAACCTTAACATGCACAAGGTTCCCATGTATGGACTTTTAAACACCATACAACCTTAGCATCACCGATTGGTAGTTGTATAACATCACTAACGAGATCCGGGACACCCAACACAAGATCCACACATGGACTTTACACCACCATTGTGATCTTAACAAGCACAAGGTTCCCATATATGGACTTTTAACCACCATATAACCTTTGCTTAACCAAGGTCCTCGAATGGGCATTCAACCTCCATTATGACCTTAACCATCTCGTTAGGATACTTGAAGGGAGTTTACCGGTTCACTCTTAACCACTCCACCTCCAAGGCGACTTAATTCACGGTGCACCCAATCCTATAGCCGGCTAACTATATCCGACCAAAGAAACCAAGAACCATTTACATCACTTGCCAATATAACCTACTTACCACATTAGTCCAATGATTCACATGCATAATCATAATGCAAAAACCATCATTTACCATCATCAATCCACTGTTTAAAAGCATTACACAAAGCCATTGAACAACATGCAACACCATGCATCAAAACCACATTTTCAATGTATAAAACTAAGGATCTCTTACCTTGAGCATCCTTCACATATGGCTTTCAAAACCAGCATTAAACCATGCTTAAAATATGCTTTCAAAACAGAATATAAACCATGCAAATCACATGCATTGCAACCACCAAACACAATTGCTTTTAAAGCCAATTCACAACACAAACCAAGAGCGAAAATCCATATACTTACTCTTGAGCTTAGCAAAGTTGTTTAGACTTAAACTAAGCTCCCAAAACCTACAAACCTTGGTTTAAAAGCTGAAAACCCAACTTCACTCACCGATACACAAAACAAGGCTAGCCAACAAGCCTTCCAAGCATCCGAAACCTTCCACACCACCTCAAATGCTCACGGATCTTCCTCCCCTGTTTTAAGCACATAACAACAGAAGATTAATGCATCACTATGCATTAAAAACACCAGCAACACAACTAAACTCGCTGCTCATCACAAATCCAACATTTCGGCTACCAAACACAACCGAAATCACCACCAAACACTTCCGAAACTTAACCAGCCAAGATCCATCACTTCTAATCATTTTTAAACATCAATTAACATTCAAAATGATCACAAACACGTCCTTATACCTCCAGGTATAACAGATCACCAAGACCATTCCAAAAACAACCAAAAACTCAAGCAAAACTTAGGAAATTCAACCTATCCGGGATTGCATTAATTAAACCTCAACTTCTAATCAATTTAGCATTCATTTAACATCAATTTGACACTTCAAAACACTGCCCAAACAGATCACACGAAAATTTCACCAAAATCAAGCAAATCTTGCATTTTAAGCCAAAATCAAGATTTCAATTGAAAAGCCTTTAACAAATCACAAATCAAGGATTGAGAACTTAGGAATTTCAGTAAAGAACTGAGAGTTTAGAGGAGAAGGACGTTCTTACCTCCAAACTTGAGTTTCTCCTCTTTTTGGATTAAAAAACCTTGATGAATCAAGTAGCAAATGATGAGGTTTTGTAGATATGATGATTAGGAATCAAAAGAGAGTTGAAATGAGAGATTTAGGTGAGAAAATCAGAAACAATTCTCTGGAAAGAAAGTGTTTGGGTTGAGAGAAAATGAGAGAAAAGAAAATAGGAAGTTAGTTATCAAAATGGCCAAAATGGCTTTCCCTCCTCTTTTGATATGTTTTAAAATCAGAATATAGCTTAAAATATCTTAGAAAAATCTGGAGAAACTACTTTTGGAATAATAGCTCCTTAAAGATTCAAAGTTTCAACCCTTTCTAAAACAGTCACAAAACTTTCAAAAATTACATTTTGATCACTAGCCAAAATGTCACCCTTCCAAAACTCATTTTCCAAAATTGATTTCACAGTTCACTTTTATATATTAAAAGATGATTTTAGAACATTTTTCCATATTTTTAATGCAACCCGAACTAGGTTTTCCTAATTTCACCTTTATATATTCGATCAGCACCTTGACCGAACCGGTCAACGCCCAAAACATCTGAGCCCAAAACCGGGGCGTTACAATCTTCAAACAAGCAATTAAGGCCATTTACAATTCAATCCAGCCAAAGCAACATGCCACAACCTTGGGGAGTTTAACACATCTCCCAAATACAAATCTTGGTTTCCCATTGCCAATCTATCAAAACTAAAGTGTCTGAAAACTTCACCATACATGAGCTTGGACTTCCTTGGACGAACTTAGCTTCCTTGATGCCCGAAAACACCTCAAGTATCTACATTATTGGGAAAAGAGAGCGTAAGAACGAATGCTTAGTGAGGTATGCTCAAACGTAAACCAACATAATAATGCTCGTTGGAAAAAAACACTTTCATCAAAAGCTTTAAAACCACATGCTCATTTCTATCTCATGCTTAAAAATCTTTCAAAGCAACTTCTCATTGAAACCACATGTACCTCATTTCTATCTCATGCATTTACCAATGCAAAACTCATGGCAAGGCCATACACATGCTTGTATCATCAAAGCATTTCTAAAACAAATTTCATATACAAGTCTCATAGCATAAAACATTTCATCAAGGTACGTGTGTAACAAAAACCATTTCATCATTTATATTGGCATTTAACATCTCAATAATACTCGGATATGCGGACACATTTCTACACTAGACTCTTCCGGTGGAATCTCGCAACACCGGACTCACTTGTCTAGCAACATGACTTCCGGTGGAATCTCTCATCACCGTACACACATGGCGGAATCTCTCATCGCCACAAAGCTTGGGTAATTCACCAAGTCCAACCCGATGGAATGCCCATCATCAGAATATCTCCCTTTGACTTAACCAAACAGCACGTACGAACTTTTAGTTTATAGTGCACTCTCATCCTATTGATCGATCAATTATATCTGGTAAATTTCTCAACATCTATGCCAATATAACGTGTTAAAACATCATCACACCTACTGTTTTTCATGCAATACTACTCAAAGGTTTTCTCACCACATTTCCAAACATAAATCATACTTTGCTTCAAACCAAAAGCTCAAATCTATTCAATGCAACATGCCGTCTCATGACACCTCTACAAGCATAATCTCATGCTATAAATCATGCATAAAAACAATAGGAATTTATAAATCTCAAACTATGAACATGTAAAAGCATTTTTAGGGGCAAACACCACTTTAAAGAGAGCAATTCAAACCATACTTACTTCCGGATTTAGGAAGGTGTTTCAAACCTCTCCTAAATCCCCAAACCTTGTACTTTTGTCCTCATGGACATCCAACCCAATCACACTCACCAATTTACGTTTCGCTTGCTTGCCGAAACGCCAGTTAAGCTTCCGGATCAACTCCAAAAGTGTCCGAAGATGTCTCCCCTATTTTAGACACATAAAAACAGAGGATTAATACATTATCATGCATTAAAATCTTCAGCCAACATTCCAAAACTCGTTGCTCTACTTAAACCCAACATTTCGGCCACCAACACAACCGAAATCACCTCCAAACTCTTCCAAAACATAACCCAGCCAAGATCCATCACTTCTAATCATTTCTAAACATCAATTAACATAAAAAACAACCCTAAACTCTTCCTTATACCTCCAGCTATAACAGAACACCAAAAACACCCCAAAAACCACAATTTTCACAAGCAAAAACTTAGGAAAAACAACCTATTCGGGATTGGATTGATAAAACCTCATTTCTAACATCATTTAACATCCAAAATACAATAGAAAACCATCTCAAAACAGATCCGAATCAATTACCATGAAAATCTTCAAAATCTCTTCCAAAATCTTGAGTTTTAAGCCAAAATCTTGTTTCCAACATTAAAACCATTCATAAACCTTTAATAAATTATTGACAACTTGGGAATTTCAATAAAGAACTGAGTATTTAGAGAAGAAGAACAATCTTACCTCTAAAAGATGATTTCTCCTTGATTTGATGAATGATTGATTAGGAATCAATGAGTGATGGAAATCTCATCAAATCAAATGGAGATCAAAGTGAATTTTGCCGGAGAAAAAGTGTTTAGTTGATAGGATTTTGAGAGAAAAATAGAGAAAAGTGGTTATGAAAGTCAAAGGTAGTTTATCACCTTTATTTTATTTAATTAAATCATTAATTAAATCACCCAAATTAAGGAAAAATCTGATGAAAACATTTTTGGTAAATTAGCTACTTGAAGATTCAAAGTTTCAATCCTCTACAAAACAATCACTACTAAACTTTGTAAAAACTTCGATTTGGTCACTACATCGAAATGTAGTATTTCCAAACCTTATTTTGTAAAATTGATTTCACCATTCACTTATATATATATTAAATGAGGATTTTTAGATATTTTTCTATATTTTTAAAGCATCCCGAACTAGGCTTTCCCTAAAGCTTCCTTTTATATTCAAACCGTTTCTCAGACCGGTCCGGTTCAGACCCTAAACTTCTAAGCCCAAAATTGGGGTGTTACAACTCTCCCCCTCTTAAGAAATTTCGTCCCCGAAATTTACCTGGAGGAAAAAGATAAGGAAATTTCTTCTTCATGTCATCTTTCCTCTCCCACGTGGCTTCCTCAACACCATGATGCCTCCACAACACCTTAACCAACTCAATGGTCTTACCTCGAAGGACTTTACTATCCGAATCAAAAATCTCGATCGGCTCCTCATCATAGGTCAAATCTGGATTCAACTCAACTTCCTCTACAGGCATAACATACGAAGTGTTCGATCTATACCTCCGAAGCATGGAGACATGAAACACATCATGTATCTTCTCCAACTCTTGTTGTAGCCTCAGCTTATAAGCAACAGGACCCACACGTTCAATCACTTCGTATGGTCCAATATACCTAGGACTCAACTTACCCTTCCGGCCAAATCTCATCACCTTCTTACACGATCACCCACCACAAACTCAATCTCCTTACGCTTCAAATCCGCGTAAGACTTCTGTCGATCAGAAGCTACCTTTAATCGCTCACAAATGAGCTTCACCTTCTCGGTGGTTCCTTTCAACAAAGCCAGCATCGAGACCAACTTTTGACCTGTTTCACCCCAGCAAAGAGGAGTTCTACACTTCATCCCATACAAGGCTTCATAAGGTGCCATTTGAATACTTGCCTGATAACTATTATTATAAGCAAACTCAACCAAAGACAAATGCTTCTCCCAATAGCCTTGAAACTCAATCATGCAGCACCTCAACATATCCTCGAGCACTTGGATAACACCCTCAGACTGTCCATCCGACTGTGGATGATAAAAAGTACTGAAATTCAGCCGCGTACCCAAAGTTTGATGTAAACACTCCCAAAATCACTATGTAAACCTCGGATCTCTATCCGACACTATAGATTTTGGTACACCATGCAAACGCACAATCTCAGCAATGTACAACTCTGCAAGCTTATCCAAGGTATACGTGGTATGCAAAGGTAAGAAATACGCACACTTCGTAAGATGATCCACAATCACCCACACCGAATTCTTCTTCGATGGCGACAAGGGCAAACCAGACACAAACTCCATGGTGATTCTTTCCCATTTCCATTCAGGAATCCTCAACGGTTGCAACAACCCTGAAGGAAATTGATGCTCAGCTTTAACCCGCTAACAAACCATGCACTTACTCACATATTCCGCAACATCTCTCTTCAAACCCACACAATAGTACTCATATTTCAAATCACGATACATCTTTGTACTACCAGGATGCATAACAAAAGGACTACTATGAGCTTCGATTAGAATAGTATGCCTCAACTCCACATCATTCGGCACTACTATCCGTCTTCCGAAACATAAAACTCCATCATCATTAAAGCAGAAATCTGATGGTATACCCTCAGCAATATCCTGAACATGTGGCACCGAAGAATCATCCAACAACTGTTTATCCTTTATCAATTGAACTAGAGATGGTTTCACTTGCAATTCAGCCACAAGACCTCTATCTCGCAAAATGCTCAAGCTAGCAAAGATAGCCCTTAACTCTACCACCACTTTCCTGCCCAAGGCATCCGCCACAACATTAGCTTTTCTCGGATGGTACTCGATCGTTAGATCGTAATCTTTAAGCAACTCCACCCAACGTCGTTGCCTAAGATTCAACTCTTTCTGAGACATCAAATACTTCAAACTCTTGTGATCCGTGTACACAATACACTTCTCACCCTAAAGATAATGTCTCCAGATCTTCAAAGCAAAAACCACTGCAGCTAACTCAATATCATGCGTAGGATAATTGCGCTCATGCACCTTCAACTGTCGCGATGCATAGGCCACCACCTTACCCTCTTGCATTAGCACACACCCCAAACCAACATAGGATGCATCACTGTACACCACAAACTCTTTTCCTGATTCAGGCTGAACCAAGATAGGTGCTTGCTTCAAAGCTGCCTTAAGCTTCTCAAATGCTTGTTGTCTCGCTTTCGTCCACTCATACTTAACATCTTTCTGCAACAACTTCGTCAAAGGGGCAGCAATCTTTGAAAATCCATCCACAAACCTCCGGTAATATCCTGCCAACCCAAGGAAACTACGGACTTCATGAACAGACTTAGGAGGCTTCCAGTTCATCACCGCCTCAACATTCTGAGAATCAACACGAATCCCCTCAGCCGAAACCACATGACTAAGGAACACAACTTCCTTAAGCCAAAACTCACACTTGCACAGCTTAGCATAAAGCTGATTTTCCAGAAGCACTTGCAAGACAACCCTCAAATGACCTTCATGCTCCTCCTCTGTACGAGAGTACACAAGGATATCGTCGATGAAGACCACAACAAATTTGTCCAAGTATTCATGGAACACTCTATTCATCATGTCCATGAAAGCAGCAGGAGCATTCATCAAGCCAAACGGCATCACATGGAATTCATAATGCCCATACCTCGTTCTAAAGGCTGTTTTCGGCACATCCACATCTTTCACCTTAAGCTGATAATATCCTGACCTCAAGTCAATCTTTAAAAACACAGCCGCTCCCCGAAACTGATCAAAAAGATCGTCAATCCTCGGCAAAGGATACCTATTCTTGATAGTCAACTTGTTCAGCTGACGATAATCGATGCACATTCTCATAGTGGCATCCTTCTTCTTCACAAACAAGACCGGTGCACCCCAAGGAGACACACTAGGCTGAATGAAACCACGGTCAAGCAACTCCTGAAGTTGCATCTTCAATTCCTTCAACTCCTTAGGTGCCATGCGATAGGGAGCAATGGACACCGGAGTTGTGTTTTAATACAGCTCAATCCCAAACTCCACCTCTCGACTAGGTGGCAATCCAGGTAACTCCTCCAGAAACACTCCGGGGAACTCACGTACAGTTCTTATATCCTGAACGTGCAACTCCTTGGAACTAGGATTCATCACAAAGGCTAGGTAAGCCTTGCAACCTTGCCTCAGCATTCGACTCGCTTCAAACGTAGACACCACATTGGCAAGAAACTTCACATTCTCACCTACCACCACAACTTCATAATCATCCGCAAGTTTCAACGAAACCCTCTTACTTTCGAAATCCACCACAGATCTATGCTCAACAAGCCAATCCATTCCAAGGATTACATCAAAGCCATAAAATGACAATTCCATGAGATCAACAAGAAAAACATGATTTTGCACTAACAAGGGACATCTTCTATACAACTTCCGCGTTACAGCCGTCTCACCAAAAGAACTTGTCACACGCATACCAACATCCAAAGACTCAACATGTAAACCAAGCATTTCAGCATGTTCACGCAATATGTACGAGTGTGTAGATCCAAAATCAATCAAAGAAAGTAATGATAAGGATTGCAAAGTGAATGTACCTGCGATCACATCCGTATAATTCCTTCCCTCACGATGGGCATACACTCGAGCCTGTCTGCCACCCTCAGGTTGAACGGTCACAACATGTGCTACATTCCTGCCACTATCATCTCTACGCTAAAAATTACCACGGCCGCGCCCGCGACCTCTCTGTGGCTCAGCTACTCTCACCGGAGCCTGTCCCTCTCTCAAAGGCTGAGGACAATCTTTCTTCAAATATCCACGGTTCCCACAATTCCAGCATGTCCCAAGGTTATCCCAACACTCGCCATCATGCCGTCTACCACAGCGGTTACACTCAAGAGTCCTCAGAAAAGCATTAGGTCCTTGTTGACCTCTACCAGGGTTACCACCACCACGCCTAACATCATAATGCGGCCTCCGATCCTTATGCCTCTTGTTGCAATCTCTCTCATAATCGCGTTCAACTGCTCGCTTCCCGGAGCTAGATCCACCCGCTCGGCTAGCCAGACCAAGATTCCCCTCAATGTCCTTGGCTCCAGTGACCAAGACATCGAAATCTGTATAATCAGCCGCAAGCATAAAAGTCTTCACATCCGTTACCAACCCATAATGGATCGTTTGCACCTCTCCCGCTCATTAGGGATTAGCTCAGGTGCATACTGACTAAGGCGGACAAACTGAATTTCATACTCAGCTACTGTCATGCTACCTTGCATAAGGGACATAAACTATCTTTTCTTCTCATCTAGGTAATGCACACCCAGATACTTCCGCTTGAATGCATTCATAAAGAACGTCCAAGTCACCTCGTCATCTTCCATCCTAGATATAGTGGTCGTCCACCACGTATAAGCATCACCATGCAGCAGTGATACAATAGAACCCAACTTCTGCACATTATTGCAGTTCATATGTCCCAAAATCCGCTTGGTGCTCTCCAACCAAGACTCAGATCCTTCCGGAGATAAACCTCTGAACTCAGTCCCTCCCAGACTGCAAAGACGTTCCAAAGGCAACCTCGTATTGGCATCATCCTGATGCGCAGCTCCATGATCTCCAGCTACTGCTGCCTGGAAAGCTCCAGCAATAGCCTAAATCAACATAGTCATGTCAGGAGTAGCTTGCCCCTGAGCACCCTCGGGTCCAGCAACCCCAATACTAGCACCATCATTACCAGCTCCAGCACCACCACCACCGGGTGGTCCACCACCAGGGAGAGGATGTAAATCTTCAGCATTCTCAACATTCTCCTCATTCTCATTCTGAGCCACAACTCTTGTATTTATCCCCATCTCTCTACGTGGCCTCATAATATAGAAAACAATGCACTGAACAAAAATGCAATAAACACAATTAGGCACAATAAGGTAAGTAATCCAAGTACTCATGCTCATTTTCGAAAACAATTCCTCTCATTAGTTTTGACTTGGCAATGGGATCCCCTATCACACCAACATAACATAATATCACAAAAAAACATCTCCATTGAATCAAACATCACTATTCACACAACATTCTTTCACCCAAAAGACACATCATGCATTGACAAATACATCATCCACATAACAAACCCCAATTATACGAGAACCAAGCTCTAATACCACCAAATGTAACCCCCTTAGCTCGGCCTAGACGATTGACCCGAACTACGAAGATTACACGGGGAAAACCAAAGTCAACCCGAAAGTCAACCATGATTCACAACCTTTTTTTCTTTTTAGTCTTGTCTAGATGCTTGATAACCATAAGTGAGAACTATCGAAACATGATTGAGAAAGGTACAACGATCGGATAACATATAGGACCTCAATTGCACTACACACGAAAATAGGGACCAAATTGTATTTCTAAAAATTAGAGGGACTTTACAGGTTTTAAGATTACCATCATGTAATTAGTCATGTTACTTGCTTCTCTGCAAAGTTTCAACTTAAAATGGCATCTCAAGCTCAAGCAATTGCATTTCCAACATTTGGGACTAAAATGTAAAGCTTGCAAACATCAGCACAATTCAAAACTGTGTCCAACGGTCACTCGTTTCGAAACACCCACCTGCCGTATCGAAACGTTGGATCGAAACGACTTTGACCGTTTCGAAACGTGGGTGTGTTCTGAGACTAGTTCCGAAACATGGCATTCTAGTAGCCAAAACGTTTCGAAATAGCCTCCACCGTTTCGAAAAACGAAGCCCATTACAGGCCCCCTTTCCGAAACACTAGAGGACGTTTCGATACGGTTTGCCCAGAAACTGCAGCAAAGACTGGTTTTTCACTCAAAAAACTAATCTAACACATCCCTAGGACTCTCTAATCATACCAACAAGTCAACATACATATAAGGTACATATTTGGAACACTCAAACACAAACATAGCTTCAAACATGAAATCCCTTTAATCTAGAGCCATGCTCCCTAATATCAAATCACAAATAGGCAAACCATCTTCAAACAAGCAATTAAGGCCATTTACAATTCAATCCAGCCAAAGCAACATGCCACGACCTTAGGGAGTTTAACACATCTCCCAAATACAAATCTTGGTTTCCCATTGCCAATCTATCAAAACTAAAGTGTATGAAAACTTCACCATACATGAGCTTGGACTTCCTTGGACGAACATAGCTTCCTTGATGCTCGAAAACACCTCAAGTATCTGCATTATTGGGAAAAGAGAGCGTAAGAACGAATGCTTAGTGAGGTATGCTCAAACGTAAACCAACATAATAATGCTCGTTGGAAAAAAACAATTTCATCAAAAGCTTTAAAACCACATGCTTAGTGAGCGTAAGAACTTAGCTTCCTTGATGGAATGCCAATCATCGGAATATCTCCCTTTGGCTTAACCAAAGAGCACGTACGAATTTTTAGTTTATAGTGCACTCTCATCCTATTGATCGATCAATTATATCCGGTAAATTTCTCAATATCTATGCCAATATAACGTGTTAAAACATCATCACACCTATTGTTTTTCATGCAATACTACTCAAAGGTTTTCTCACCACATTTCCAAACATAAATCATACTTTGCTTCAAACCAAAAGCTCAAATCTATCCAATGCAACATGCCATCTCATGACACCTCTATAGGCATAATCTCATGCTATAAATCATGCATAAAAACAGTAGGAATTTATCAATCTCAAACTATGAGCGTGTAAAAGCATTTTTAGGGGCAAACACCACTTTAAAGAGAGCAATTCAAACCATACTTACTTCCGGATTTAGGAAGGTGTTTCAAACCTCTCCTAAATCCACAAACCTTGTACTTTTGTCCTTATGGACTTCGAACCCAATCACACTCACCAATTTACGTTTCGCTTGCTTGCCGAAACGCCAATTAAGCATTCGGATCAACTCGAAAAGTGTCTGAAGATGTCTCCCCTATTTTAGACACATAAAAACCAGAGGATTAATGCATCATCATGCATTAAAATCTTAAGCCAACATTCCAAAACTCGATGCTCTACATAAACCCAACATTTCGGCCACCAACACAACCGAAATCACCTCCAAACTCTTCCAAAACATAACCCAGCCAAGATCCATCACTTCTAATCATTTCTAAACATCAATTAACATCAAAAACAACCCTAAACTCGTCCTTATACCTCCATCTATAACAGAACACCAAAAACCACCATTTTCACAAGCAAAAACTTAGGAAAAACAACCTATTCGGGATTGGATTGATAAAACCTCATTTATGACATCATTTAA
Source organism: Hibiscus trionum (assembly GCA_030270665.1). NCBI lineage: Eukaryota > Viridiplantae > Streptophyta > Magnoliopsida > Malvales > Malvaceae > Hibiscus > Hibiscus trionum. Next base: position 47,116,388 of record BSYR01000008.1, on the reverse strand, counting down.
CATCCAAAATACATTAGAAAACCATCTCAAAACAGAGCCCAATGAATTACCACGAAAATCTTTAAGATCTCTTCCAAAATCTTGAGTTTTAAGCCAAAATCTTGTTTCCAACATTAAAACCATTCATAAACCTTTAATAAAGAATTGACAACTTGGGAATTTCAGTAAAGAACTGAGTATTTAGAGGAGAAGAACAATCTTAACTCTAAAAGACGATTTCTCCTTGATTTGGGCAAGTTTCCATGAAAATTCAATGTAGAAAACAAATAGATTTGATGAAAGATTGATTAGGAATCAATGAGTGATGGGAATCTCATCAAATGAGGTGGAGATCAAAGTGAATTTTGCTGGAGAAAAAGTGTTTGGTTGATAGGATTTTGAGAGAAAATGAAATGAGAGAAAATTAGAGAAAAGTTGTTTTGAAAGTCAAATGTAGTTTATCACCATTATTTTATTTAATTAAATCATTAATTAAATCACCCAAATTAAGGAAAAATCTGATGAAAACATTTTTGGTAAATTAGCTCCTTAAAGATTCAAAGCTTCAATCCTTTACAAAATAGTCACTACGAAACTTTGTAAAAACTGCGATTTGGTCACTACATTGAAATGTAGTATTTCCAAACCTTATTTTGTAAAATTGATTTCACCATTCACTTATATACATTAAATGAGGCTTTTTAGATATTTTTCTATATTTTTAAAGAATCCCAAACTAGGCTTTCCCTAAAACTTCCTTTTATATTCGAACAGTTTCTCAGACCGGTCCGGTTCAGACCCTAAACTTCTAAGCCAAAATTGGGGTGTTACAATCTCATTTTATCTTTACTTGGATTTAAATATATTTAAATATATATTTTATAATTATGTTGAATCTAATTCTACATAAACTTGGAATTAAATATACATTATATAAATTCCAAATATATATTTAAATTTCTAGAATCTTATTCTATACTATTTAAGTCTCTAAATATTTTTCATACTCTAAAAAATATTTGATAAATACAATATTCATCCAATATTATTCCCATTTAAGTGAGTTGCCGATTTCCCCTATCTCATAGGGGATTTTCGGCAACCTCCCTAAAATAGGGAGTATGGTTTCCAATTTTTGTTCGTTTCATTCGAAGGGTGTGACCCTTGTAGGTTCATGCAACGTTAGCAGCAAAATTAGAACTATTGTAATTTTACAAACAATGAGTGGCATCTAGCAATACATCATTGCTACTTAAGTTCCATGAAGTCATGGTTTGACTTTCCTAATTCATGAATAAATTTCCTTTATGTATTTCATCCTTTTGTCCTTTATATCTTAGATGAACATAAGTCATGGGTGAGTCACACTTGCGTTGTCCATCTAGTGTTTCTTGATGTCTTGAGTAGATTATGATAAACTAATCTCTATGATATCTCATATCATAATATTCGAGCATGGCCATGCATTTTCTAATCTCACTTAATCAAGTGGCCGAAGATATTTCTCCCATTATGTAGGAGGGACAAATCCGTTCTTGATCAACCATATGTCACTACATAGGTCATCACATATCCAATCACCAGTCTTTATAATGTAGTCAGTTACGACACACGTTTGACTATGTCAAAATACGTAAATCTTTATGTTGAAATCATGTTGATCTCAAGTATGAGGATTGTACATATGTTTATCATGAGCAATGTTGTAACTGTCACATAATTACCCAAGAAACATGCTTATAGCGGGTCATTCCAGTATGTTGTTCTCTAACATATACTTATGTGTTGATTTTGACATCTCTATGTCAATGACAACGCTTGTCATCAACCACATATTAGTCTTTATATATTATCACTGTCCATACCCGTAATAATATTCGACTAAGGATCCTATTTAACAATAATCGTATTATTTTATGGACATTATTATCCAATGGTTAGTTTGATGCACAGAAACATACCAAATGATAATAACGGCAATGTCATTACTTGATAAATCTAGTAAAATAGTATGTCTATTCAATCAATTGGTCTTTGGGCATACTCCAACAATCTCTCATTGGCACTAAGACCAATCATTCTCGTATCTAATACGATATGGCTTAGTGTAACTGGCGTGTTTATGCTGTGTCAAAAGCTTTGTCAGGGAGTTGGCAAAGTTATCAACTTTGTGCGTATGTTGCATACTTTCACATCTCCAAGATGTAAGTACTATAGAATATGTTTGGATTTATTGATGAGATCTGGGTTTTATTTGCTTATGCAAAGGTTCCATCATAACAGAGTTATGTAGCATCTAATATGCTGGGAACAACCCTTAGTTCAGAAAGTGAACCCTTTAGATCCAAACATCCTTCTTTATTGCTATGTCGACTATAATACATTCAGCCTATGTTGTAGAGTTAGATATTGTCTCATGTTGCTAACTCGCAGTATGTTTTATTAATGCAAAACGGATTGCGATCTTTAGTTCCTTTTGATGAGTATGTCATCTACATATAATACTTAGGAAAGTAACAATGCTCCCACTGGCTCTTTTGAAAACAAGACTCCCCTTTGTTTCTAGATAAACCAAACCTTTTGATTGTATCTTCTTAAACGAATATCCCAACTTCGAGAAGCTTGCCTTAGTCTACGGATAGACCTTTGTAGCTTACATACCTTCCAAGTGTTTACTAGAGTGAGAAAACCTTCTGGATGTGTCATGTACACATTTGTTTCAAGTTTTCCCTTAGGAAAGTGGTTTTGACATTCCTTCATTTGATTTCATAATCATCGTTTGTAACTACTTGCAAGTGAGATTAAGATGGATTAAACATAGCTACAAGGAAGATGCTTATCATAGTCTATACTATGAAGTTTGTCGAAAACCTTTAGCGACGAATCATCCTTTGTATGTTTTATCATCCATGTCGGTTTTTCCTTTTTTTGAAAAACTCATCCGTACCTCTTAAGTTTTACCCTTTTAGGTGACCAAAGTCTATACTTGGTTTTAGACATGGATTCCATCTCATATCTCATGGCTCTTAGCCATTTCTTGAATTTTGGGCTCACCATTGCTTTCTAATAAGACATAGTCTTTATCTTGATCTAAAAAGAAGAGTGTTTCCATGTACGGAAGTGAGAAATTCATATTTCTCAAGTATATGGTATTCTCTTAAGGATCAACACAATGGTTGTGTTTTGTTCCAATGTTCCTTGATCATTTGTGGAACATTCTCAATCTTTGGTTCATAAATTTGTTGTCTAAAATTTCTTCACATTCCAAATTCCATTTTTTTTCCTTTTTGTGAGAGGTAATCTCTTTCGAGAGAAACTATCGTTTGAGCAACAAACATTTTGTTCTCGTTGAAAAATGAAATCCCTTAGTGATAAGTATTCTCTTTCGAGATAAACTATCGTTTGAGTAACAAATATTTTTTTCTCGTTAAAGTTGAATAAATAATATCACTTTGTGAGAATTAATCTCTTTCAAGATAAACTCTCGTTTGACAAACAAACGCTTTGTTCTCATTAGGATAAACAACAAATGGAGTTTTTAAGGTTCGAACTTTGTAAACAATTTAACATGTAAGTAACCTTAAAACTTCAAAGGTATTCTAGAACAATTCTTAGTCCATATCTTATATGACGTTTCAAAAAAAACACGATTAAGTATGAGAGTTGTTTTTCTAGTGTGTAAAGAAGTCGAAAATGACTTGTTATGAATCAAAACATGTCTAACATATTTGATTCTCTTTCAAAGACCTTTCGTTCCACTTGTGGGATTTAATTATGGGACAATCCCATATTCTTTGAAAGTTCATCAAACTTTAAATGTTCTTGAATTTTATCTCATCAAATTACCTTAATACTTTTTATGAGTTTGAGATTAGTCATTTGTTTTATTTATCTTATAAATATTATTGATTTGATTAGTTTAAAGATCATTGATTCATTGTGCCATAAGAGATTAAAAGAATAACATTTATTTAAATAATCTCAAAATTAAAATATCTTGTCCTTACAAGATAACTAAAACTTAGGCACAAAATAATAATCTTAAAAACTAAAACAAATCTATTTAAGCAAAAACACATGTCCTAATGGATGATGTAGCAACTCTTGCTTTATTTCCATTCGCATGTCCATGTCTATTCTGATGCCTTCTCTTTAGAAGCCTTTGAGGTTGATGCCTCACTCGTTTTTGCTTTCTTGACTTCTTGTAGGTGTGTGGGGCATTTTCTCTTCCAATGTTCGGTCTTGCCGCAATGGAAACATTTTCCATCCTTCTTGATTCCCTTCTTAGGTTTCAATGCCTCCTTTCCATCGTTTTTGGTCTTACCATCACCTTTAGACTTTCCTGCCGATTTACCTTTCTTCTTGCCCTTGCGGACCATCAGAACAAGTTTAGGTCCTACCTTCTTCAGGTTGAATTCAGCAGTTATCAACATGCCAAGCAACTGTGGCAACGTCTTGTTAATTTCATTCATATTGAAATTAAGGACGAACTGATTGAAACTATCTGGGAATGATTGTAGGATGACATCGGTAGCTAATTCGTCTTTCAGCGGAAAGCTGAGCTTCTCTAACGTTTTGATGTAGCCCATCATTTTGATGACGTGAGCTCCTACATGAGATCCCTCACTCATCTTGCATTGAAACAGAGCTTTAGAGGTCTCGTACCTCTCTTGACGAGCTTGCCCTTCATAAATCTCCTTCAGATTTTGAATCATATCATAAGCTACCATGTCCTTATGTTGCTTCTGAAGCTCAGGGGTCATGGAGGAAAGCATATGACAACCAACATCCAGCATGTCGTCCATGTGTTTCCTAAACATGTCTTTGTCAGCTCTAGAAGCAGTGGCAACCGGTTCATCAGGAACAGGTTCTTCAATGACATATTCCTTCTTTTCCTGTTGGAGAACAATTCTCAAATTGCGGAACCAGTCAAGGAAGTTTATGCCATTAATTCTACAACAAAGAAAATATGCTACATAAGTTTTACTAAATTTAAAATTTATAGATAGGTCTTTACTATAAATTTACTCCCACTATTTTCTTCAAAATTAAAAACCCTCTAGTTTTAATTTCGGAAAAACGTTTCGATAGTTTTTCTAGTGAGGAAGGATCCGTATTTCACCATTCCTAAATAAACTTTGGCCAGTCTTTTAGGAAATGGTTATTTAGGTAAGTAACACCTTACTAATTACATCTCAGGTAATTCCTCATCTTTTGGCGAACAACTCTTGTTCTTTAAATCATCTTATGATTAACCAAAACTTTTAACCACTAGGGTTTCTAATCCTATTAGAAAAACCCAGCTAAGTCAATACCAATATCTCAACCGGCGAATATCCCTAGCTTATTCTTCGCGTTTAACTAAGATAGATAAATGTGACATTGCTTTGGCAAAGCTCGCATTATATCGATCGAAGCTTTAACGAGGGTAAATATTGGATGGTTAAAATAGACTTAGAATTATAGTGAGGGATTTACTTAATTATCTCATCATTTTAACATTGATCCTATCAATAGAAATATGTTTAATCATGCTTATAAAACATCCATTGCATCACATACAAGGTAAATATAAGCGGTAAATAAATATGCAATGATTATAGCCCTTCTTAACCTAAGGTGACCCGTCCCAAGCCAATGAGAGGACCATTCTACTGAAGATAGAATCTGCTTCTGAATCGCCCGGTCCACCAGGGAAGGCCCACCACGCTGCTACATTGGTTCTTGCTTTATCTCCATGAGTATTTACAATATTCAGAAACTCGCGTTACATGCGAGGGAGTGAGATGAGAAGAGAAGTACAATAGAAGATAGAGAAAGGCATGACACACATGCCGTATTTAAAAAAACCAAAACTATAAAGGCTATGGGTTATAACCATGCAAAACAAACACCGTGCAATCAAACATGCATTTTAAACATCGTGTGAACAAAGTAACGACGTGTTTACAGAGTTTTAAATTGATTATCCCTATGTTGCGGTTAATGGGCCAAAGAAGGATCATGATGTTTCATAAACCATTTGCGTTAACGAACAAATGCACCAGGTAGGTCAACATGAAAGACAGGTGGCACACTAGGCACACTTAAGTACTAGGTCTTTGATGATGTCAATCCTAGACATGCATTTTTCATAACGTCTAACCATAACTCTTATGGATTCACCGTGAAAGATAGTTTGATAACTATTATCAAATTAGAAGCCCTTTCAGAGATTTCATAAATCTATGAAACTACAAACAACTACTTGTTTTCTAGACTAACTATTAGTCTCAACCTGTTAACATTTAACATTGAAGCAACCTAACATAGTTATGATTAACTTTTAATCATTTAGTGATAATCGAAATAAGTCTTTATTAGGTGTGATACGATAAACAATAAATATCTAAATCGAATCAAACAACATGCATCTCATGCATAAACATCACCCAAGAATTTAAGTCCGAATTCGTATGATACAAGTGGCTCTGATACCACTGTTGGGTCACATCGGCACGCCCCGTGGCACAGCAGAAAAAATAATCCGACGTAATCCAGCCAGGATAAATGTACAGGAACGAATCTGGGGTGAAAAGATGAAGAATTACCTATTAAAACTCTGGAAACTGGAAAACCGATGCTATGTCGGAATAACCACGTCAAGTAAAACCGGAATTGTCACATGTTTGCAACGACCTCTACGGAGTCCACCCGAACAAAACGAACAAAGTTTCCACCTCCCTAACACTTAGGGATAAATTTCGACAGGTTTGAACACCTTCTAGGGAGAAGTCGAAATCCCTCCAAGGGATTCCTGAGGGAGTCTGAAATCGACCCGGAGTTCAACTGGTACTTGCAATCGAGCAAGGGAACCTTCAGGGATTTGCCAGGGGGCAAGTAGAACACCAGAAAAATATCGAACAACTTCTTAGAGAGCTTTCTGGATATGTCGAATTCCAGTGGGGAATCCCTAGGGGTGTTGTCGAAATCTTCAAGAGGAGGAAGAGGGATAATTTGGTTGCTAGCCCTTGTCCCTTTAAATAGTATTCAGGGACTTAATTCTAGTTTAAATCCTTAAATCCAAGTTCAACCAAAATTCATAGAATCTAATTCTACATGAAATTGGTTTATATTAAATATACATTATATTTAATAATATTAAATGAAATATATATATATTTAATTATGTAGAATTTTATTCTACATAAAACATGGATTTAAATATACATTATATTTAATCCAAATATATATATTTTTATTATATAGAATCTCATTCTATCTTTACTTGGATTTAAATATATTTAAATATATTTTTTATAATTATGTGGAATCTAATTCTACATAAACTTGGAATTAAATATACATTATATAAATTCCAAATATATATTTAAATTTCTAGAATCTTATTCTATAATATTTAAGTCTTTATATATTTTCCACACTCTAAATAATATTTGATAAATACAATATTTATCCAATATTATTCCCATTTAAGGGAGTTGTCGATTTCCCCTATCCCATAGGGGATTTTCGGCAACCTCACTAAAATAGGGAGTATGGTTTCAAGTTTTTGTTCGTTTCATTCGAAGGGTGTGACCCTTGTAGGTTCATGCAACGTTAACAGCAAAATTAGAACTGTTCTAATTTTACAAACAATGAGTGGCATCTAGCAATACATCATTGCTACCTAAGTTGCATAAAGTTATGGTTTGACTTTCCTAATTCCTGAATAAATTTCCTTTATGTATTTCATCCTTTTGTCCTTTATATCTTAGATGAACACAAGTCATGGGTTAGTCACACTTGCGTTGTCCATCTAGTGTTTCTTGATGTCTTGAGTAGATTATGATAAACAAATCTCTATGATATCTCATATCATAATATTCGAGCATGGCCATGCATTTTCTAATCTCACTCAATCAAGTGGCCGAAGATATTTCTCCAATTATGTAGGAGGGACAAATCCTTTCTTGATCAACCATATTTCACTACATAGGTCATCACGTATCCAATCATCAGTCTTTATAATGTAGTCAGTTACGACACACGTTTGACTATGTCAAAATACGTAAATCTTTATGTTGAAATCATGTTGATCTCAAGTCTGAGGATTATACATATGTTTGTTATGAGCAGTGTTGACAACGCTTGTCATCAACCACATATTAGTCTTTATATATTATCACTGTCCATACCAGTAATAATATTCAACTAAGGATCCTATTTAACAATAATCGTATTATTGTATGGACATTATTGTCCAATGGTTAGTTTGATGCACAGAAACATACCAAATGATAATAATGGCAATGCCATTACTTGATAAATCTAGTAAAATAGTATGTCTATTCAATCATCATATGAATGGTCTTTGGGCATACTCCAACAGGATCGCCTTACGAAGTGTGCACATTTCTTACCTGTGCATACTATGTACACCTTGGATAAGCTTGTAGAGTTGTACATTGCAGAGATTGTATGTTTGCATGTTGTACCAAAGTCTATAGTGACAGATAGAGATCTGAGGTTCACTGGAAGGTTTTGGGAGGGTTTGCATCAAGCATTGGGTACGCTGCTGAATTTCAGTACTTCTTATCATCCGCAGATGGATGGACAGTCGGAGCGTGTTATCCAAGTTCTTGAGGATATGTTGAGGTGTTGTGTTATTGAGTTTCAAGGCTCTTGGGAGAAGCACTTCCCTTTGGTATAGTTTGCTTATAATAACACTTACCAGGCGAGTATTCAAATGGCACCTTATGAAGCTTTGTACGGGAGGAAGTGCAGAACTCGTCTTTGTTGGGTTGAAACGGGACAAAAGTTGGTCTCGATGCCGGCTTTGTTGAAAGGAACCACAGAAAAGGTGATGCTCATTTGTGAACGGTTGAAGGCAGCATCGGATCGCCAAATGTCTTACGCGGATTTGAAGCGTAAGGAGATAGAATTTGCAGTGGGTGACCGTGTCTTCTTGAAAGTTTCACCTTGGAAGAAGGTGATGAGATTTGGACGGAAGGGAAAGTTGAGCCCAAGGTACATTGGACAATACGAGGTAATAGAACGTGTGGGTCCTATTACTTATAAGCTGAGGCTACCACAAGAGTTAGAAAAGATACATAATGTGTTTCATGTATCCATGCTTCAGAGGTATAGATCGGATCCTTCGCATGTTATGCTTGTGGAGGAAGTTGAGTTGAATCCAGATTTGACATATGATGAGGAACCTGTTGAGATTTTGGATTCGGCCAGTGAGGTTCTTCGTGGTAAGACCATTGAGCTGGTTAAGGTGTTGTGGAGACATCATGGTGTTGAGGAAGCCACGTGGGATAGAAAGGAAGACAAGAAGAAGCAATTTCCTTACCTTTTTCCTCCAGGTAAATTTCGAGGACGAAATTTCTTAAGAGGGGGAGAGTTGTAACACCCCAAATTTGGGTCTAGATGTTTTAGAGTTCGAATCGGAACGGTCAAGAATAGTTCGAATCTTAAAAGGGAGAGTTAGGAAACACCTAGTTCGGAACGGTCAGATTTCTCCTTATTTTGGGTGATTTTGGTAATGTTTTAATTAAAGGAAATAAAGATTAATTAAAAGGAAAACTACCTTTGACTTTTCATAACTACCTTTAATCAATTTTCTCTCATTTCATTTTCTCTCAATTTCTTTTCAGCCAAACACATTTTCTCCATCAATTATCCTTTGATTTTCATTGCTATTGATGAGATTTCAATCTCCTTTTGATTCCTAATCTTTTCCTCACCAAATCATCTTGTTTTCACATTGGATTTTCAAGAAAACTTGCCCAATTCAAGAAGATATCAGCCATTAGAGGTAAGCTTCGTCCTTCTCCTCTAATGATAAGTTATTTACTGAAATTCCCAAGTTATCAATCCTTTGTTAATGATTTTTGAGTTGCTTTAATGATAGAAACAAGAAATTGTATTAAAACTCAAGGTTTTTGGAGAGATCTTGATGATATTCGTGGTCGATGGTTAGGCTTTGTTTTGAGGTTGTTTTCTAATGTATTTTGGATGTTAATTGATGTTATAAATGAAGTTTTATCAAACAAATCCCAAATAGGCTTAGATTCCTATGTCTTGTATGCTATAATGGTGGTTTTTGGGGGTGGTTTTGGTGTTCTATCATAGCTGGAGGTATAAGGACGAGTTTGTGGTGATATTTGATGTTGATTGATGTTTAGAAATGATTAGAAGTGGTAGATCTTGGCTGAGCTTTGTTTTGGAAGAGTTTGGAGATGTTTTCGGTTGTGTTTGGTAGCCGAAATGAGGTTCTTGAGTAGAGCAGCGAGTTTAGGTGTGTGGCTGATGATTTCAATGCATGATGATGCATTAATCCTCTGCTCTTGTGTGTTATAACAGGGGCGGCATCTGTGGACGCCTTTGGTGTTGATCCGGGAGCTTAGATAGCGTTTCGGTGAGCAAGCGAGACGTAATCGGTGAGTGCGAATGGTTTCAGAAGTCCTTGAGGGAAAAAGAAACAAGGTTTGGGGATTTAGGAAAGGTTTGAAACACCTTCTTAAGTCCGAAAGTAAGTATTGGCTAGATTGCTCTCTTATATGTTGTGGTTGCCCCTAAAATGCTTTTACATGCTCATGGTTTGAGATAGATAAATTCCTACTGTTTTTATGCATGATTTGTAGCAAGAGATGATGCTTGAAATGATTTCATGAAATAACATGTTGCATTGATGAGTTTTGAGCTTTTGTTTTAAAGAATGGAAAATGTTATGGTTTTGAAATGAGATGAGGAAGATTTGAGAAACGTTGCATGAAAAATAGTAGGTGAGATGATGTTTTAACATAATATATTGGCATAGAAGATGATATACTTATATGATATAATTGATCGATCAATAGGATGAGAGTGCACTATAAACTAAAAATTAGTACGTGCTCTTTGGTTTAATCCAAAGGGAGAGACCGATGATGGGCATTCCATCGGGTAGGACTTGGTGAAATACCCAAGCTCTGTGGCGATGAGAGATTCCGCCATGTGAGTACGGTGATGTGAGATTTCACCGAAAATTATGTTACTAGACAAGTGAGTACGGTGATGTGAGATTCCACCGGAAGCTTCTAGTGTTTTGAGAATGTTGTCCGCATATCCGAGTAGTAATGAGATGTGAAATGCCAATATAATATATGAAAATGCTTTTGATTCACATGTACCTATTGATGAGATGATTTATGCTATGAGAAATGCATATGAGATTTGTATATGAAATGCTTTGATTTTTACAAGCATGAGTATGGCCTTGCCATGAGATTTGCATTGGTTTAAATGCATGAGATAGAATTGAGGTATATGTGTTTTCAATGAAGAGTTGCTTTGAAATGGGTTTCAAGCATGAGATAGAATGAGCATGTTGTAGAAAAAGCTTTTCAGAAAGTGTTTTAAAGAATGCATTATTGTGTTGGTTTTCTTTAGAGCATGCCTCACTAAGCAAATATGCTTACGCTCTCTTTTACCAATAATGCAGATAATTGAGGTGTTTTCAGGCAGCAAGAAGGTTATGAACATCAAAGGAAGTGCAAAGCTCATTTATGGTGGTGTTTTTATACACTTTAGTTTTGATATTTGGCAATGGGACTTCAACGTTGTATTTTGGAGATGTGTTTTGAACTCCCTAAGTTTGTGGCATGTTTGTGATGGCATTTATGGGTTGTAAATGGTCCTATTGGTTGGTTTGAGGTTTGAGAGCTCATATTTGGATTTGTGACTATGAAGCATGCCTTTAGATTGAATGTTTTTGTGTTTGATACCATGCTCTAGCTTAAGGTCCTAAAATATGTTCCTTAGTATCAAAATGGGTTGCTGATATGTTATGATGCTCTTTGAAGCATGTTTGAGTGGTTTAAAAGGTGAAAAACCAACAATTTCTGCTGTCACTGGGCAAAGTGTATCGAAACACCCTTAACTATTTCGGAACGGAGGCCTGTAACGGCCATAGCGTTTCGGAACAGCTGAAGGTGTTACGAAACAGTTTGGCTACTGGAGAGGCCTGTTTCGATACCAGTCTCGGAACACACCTGAGTACCAAAACGGTAAACTCTGTTTCGATACGGGCATTACGGTACGAAAGATTGGTGTTTCGAAACAGATGACCGTTGGATGATGATTTTGAATTACTTTAAGTTTCCATGTTTTACATTTTAGTCTTGAATGTTGTGGATGTAATTGCTTAAGCTTGGAATGTCCTTTTTAGTTGAAGTTCGATAGAGGAGCGTGCAATATGATTAATTACATATTGGTAAGCTTAAAATCTATTAAGTCTTCATATTTTCTAAAAATTACATTTTGTCCCTAAAAGTGTAATTCATGTAGTTGAGTCCCTAAATGATTTCCGATCGCTATGCCTTTCTCTTCCATGATTCTTGAGTGTTCACATAGGTTTAATGTGCATCTAGAAAATATTAAAAAGAAAAAAGGGTGATTAATCAATGTTGACTTTCGGGTTGACTTTGGTTTTCCCCGTGTAATCTTCGTAGTTCGGGTCAAGCGTCTAGGCTGGGTTATGGGGGTTATAGATACCGACAAATTTAACCTCATTGGCCCGATCTAGATTGTTGATCCAGAAACGAGGTGATTGCACGGGGAAAACCAAAGCCAACTCGTTAAAGTTAACTCCGATTGACGACCTTTTTTTCTTTTATCTTTTCCAAATGTAATATTAATCCTATGTGACCACCCAAGATCATAGGAAGAAAAGGCACAACGATAGGAATTCAATTAGGGGTTTAATTGCACAAATTAGACATCTAGGGAGTAAAATGTAAATTTTGTAAATTACAAGGACCTCACAGATTTAAGGGTTACCAATATTCAATTAGTCCTATTTCATGCATCTGTCAAATATCAACTCAATCAGACATTCCAAACTCATTCAATTGCATTCATAAACATCAGGGACTATAATGTATGAAACAAGAACATGAAACAGTTCAAAATCCAGACCAATGGTCGGGTGTTTTGAAACGCTAAGCCCTGTATCAGAATGGTCGTATTGAAACTGATTTGACCGTATCGGTACTCGGGTGCGTTCCGAGACCCGCATCGAAACATGGCTTTCCAATAGCCAAAGCGCTCCGGAACGTTCCTACTCGTTCCGAAACCTGATGACCATTTTAGGCCACCGTTTCGAAACAGATAAGAGCGTTTCGATACGCCCAGCCCTGCAACTACTAACTTTGCTAGTATTCCACACCCAAACACATCCGGGAATGTTCCAAATCATACAAGAACATACTAACAACATGTTTAAGCATCAATGACAGATATTACGAAGTATGATCCAAAACCTAGCATCAAACATACATATATAAGTTCCAAAGGCATGCCTCCTAGTCATGAAAACCATACGAAAGCGACAAACCACAAACCAAACCGTAAAGGACATTTACAAACCACATATACCATAACAAATTGCATCAACCACATGGAGTTCAAAATTACATCTCCCAAAAACTAACCATAGATCCTCATTGCTAATTATCATTACTTAAGTTTACGTAGAACATCACCATAATTGAGCTTTTAAATTCCTTGGAAATCCCTAGCCTCCTTGCTGCCCAAAAGTGTCTCAATTATCTGCATTGTTGGTAAAAGAGAGCGTGAGCACATTTGCTTAGTGAGGCATGCTCTAAGAAAAACCAACGCAACAATGCAACTTTAAAACTCTATCTCAAAAACCATTTTTTACAACATGCTCTTTCTATCTCATGCTTGAAAACCATTTCAAAGAAATTCTCCATTTGAAAATCACATGTACCATCAATAAATTTCATGCATTCATCCAATGCAAATCTCATAGCAAAGCTATACTAATGCTTGATATATAAAAGCATTTCATAAACCTCAAACCCTGTATGCATATCTCATAGCATAAAAACATTTCAACATAGGTACATGTGAATCAAATACAATTTCATATATTGGCATTTCATATTAATTCTTTACTCGGATATGCAGATTAGCTTGACATAAAGCCAACTCATACCCCGATGGAATCTCACATCACCGGACTCTCATGGCGGTATCTCTCTTTGCCACAAAGCTTGGGTGTTTCACCAAGACCTACCCCGATGGTATCTCTCATCATCATATTCTTACTTTGGATCGGAATGGCACTACCCCCATTGCCCGACTCCAAAGAGCACGTACGAATTTTTAGTTTATAGTGCACTTTTCATCCTATTGGTCGACCAATTATATCTGGTAATCATCTCATCATTTATGCCAATATATTATATTAAAAACATCATATCACCTACTGTTTTGATGCAACATTTCTCAAATCTTTGTCATCCCATTTCAAAACAATAACTCATGCTTTGCATTTAATTAAAATCTCAACACTCTTCACCAAAACATGCTATCTCATGGAATCAACACATAACATCATTCCATGTTATAAATCATGCACAAACAGTAGGAATTTGACTATCTCAAAACAAGAGCATCTTAAAACATTTAAGGCATCAACCACGTATAGAGAGCAAATCTAACCATACTTACTTCCGGACTTAGGATGGTGTTTCAAACCAATCCTAAATCCCCAAACCTTGTTTGCTTGTCCCTCAAGGACTTCTAAAACCATTCGCACTCACCGATTATGTTTTGGTTGCTTGCTGAAACGATTCTTAGGCTCCTGGCACTTCCGGATCAACACCAAAAGCGTCCGAAGATGTCTCCCCTGTTCATTACACATAAGAGCAGAGGATTAATGCATCATCATGTGCATTGAAATCACCAACTACCCATTCAAACTCGCTGCACTACTCAAAAACACCATTTCGGCTATCTGAAATAACTGAAATCTCCTCCAAACTTTCCCAAATCAAAGCCCAACCAAGATCTATCAATTCTAATCATTTATAAACCTCAATCGACACCAAAAATCATCACAAACACGTCCTTATACCTCCGGCAATAGCAGATCACCGAAACCACCCAAAAAACCACAAATCTAACATCTCAAACTTAGGAATCCAAACCTATTCGAGATTTATTTGTTAAAACCTCATTTTCAACATCAAATATCATCCAAAATACATTAGAAATCAACCTTAAAACAAAGCTTAACATAGAACTATGAAAATCACCACGATCTCATCAAGAAACTTGAAATTAACAACAATTTCACATTGATAACATAAAACAACTTAAAAACCATCAACAAAAGATTGATAACTTGAGAATTTCAGTAAAGAACTGATCATTAGAGGAGAAGGACGAAGCTTACCTCTAATGGTTGATTTCTCCTAAATTTGGGAAAGATTTCTTGAAAATCAAAAGTGAAAACAAAAGGTTTTAATGGAGTAAAGATTTGAAATCCTTAGGAGAATAAAATCCCAGCAAAAGAGATAAAAACCAGAGATTATTTGGTGAGGGAAATGTGTTTGGCTGAGTGGAAGTTGAGAGAAAATGAAAAGAGGGAAAAATTATCGTAAAGTAGTTATGAAAAGTTAAAATAGAATTTCTCTCTTAATACCTTTAATTAAATCATTATTAAAACTCCCAAATTAAAGAGAAATCTGATGAAAAACAATTTGGTAAAATTAGCTCCTTAAAGATTCAAAGTTTCAATTCTTTACAAAATAGTCACTAGTCAACTTTTGAAAAAACAGCAATTTGGTCACTACACCAAAATGTAATATTTACAAATCACATTTTGTAAATTTGTTTTCACCATAACCATTTATATAATAAATGAGGTTTTTTTAAAATATTTTTCCATATTTTTAAAGCATCCCGAACTAGGTGTTCCCTAAACCACCCCTAAAGGATTCAAACCGTTCTCGACTGGCCCGATTCAACCTGTAAAACAACTAGGCCCAAAATCAGGGTGTTACAAGAGTAAAGTAAGAAAATGGGGATCTTGTATAGAAATCTATCCATAAGTATGGAAATTGAATTGGACAATGTAGAAAGACGCTTTGAACTTCTAAAAGAGAAGTATTTGGACCATCAGTCCCAACACTTAAAGGTATAATGCAAGTGAGGCAAAAATAAGTAGTCGTAAATACGACTTGAATTATGATTTATGAAACTTTCCAATTACTTTATGGTGTATGCAATTACTATAAGAATGATCATATTCCCCTATGCATTTTATAACAGAGTTTGGATCAAGATTCATGATATTATTAGAACTCTTGAAAGGCTTCAAAATTGGAAACTCGTGAGGAGTTTACAAAGTATTTAATGAAAGTATTTGAGAAAAGAATCGTTAGATGTGGTTTTGTCTCGACCTAACGATCTAGTACATAAAAATCGATTTTTGTCAATGAATGGACATAAGTCGAAAGAATATTTAAGAAGATTCAATATGCATAAAGCATATCTATTGAGTATCTCAATAATTGTACGATTGTTGGGTGTGAATAAATTTATTTTCGGAAGAAAGATAAATAAATAATTCTTCTAGAAGGACCATATATATTAGTTGGTCAATAAATATCCATAGATATACAAATATCATTACCTTTAGATCTTCAAACATTCGTCGTTGCCTCCTCAAATCTTGTAGAAATAATTGTTATGCACGAGGCACGCCAAAAATGTGTTTGGCTAAGATCATTGACCCAACATATCTAGAAGATAAGTGATTTACTTTCACAAGATATGATACAAAGCTATCTTGTGTAGAGATAATGCAAGATGTATATCTCAATTGAATGGTGGATACATCATGAAACTTATTACTCCAAAGTTTCTTCCCTCACAATCATCAGAAAAATAGTATTCAAGATTGAATTATAAAGATTAAATGATCTTTTGTGGTGATTTCATGAGGGGGAGTAAATACGTGTTGCACTATTTTTTCCGTAACCGAGGTTTTGTCCCAATGGGTTTTTCTGGCAAGGTTTTTAATGAGGCAACATGTTATGCATATCAAAGATGTGTGTATTATGTTTCCTTCACTAATGTAGTTTTTTTCCCACTGGGTTTTTATCTTAGTAAAGTTTTAACGAGACACATTATCTTCATAGACATCCAAGGGGGAGTGTTATAAATATTTATTTATGTAGGTATCTATCATGATAAGAACTTTATCAAGGAGATTTAACTTACTTTTTCATTAGGAATATTATCTACATTAATTAGAGTTTAATGTATTATGTACTTCTTGTGCCTATAAATAGATGATTTAACGAAGGCATTATATACAATTCTATATTTGAGAATAATACAAATCTCCTTCTTTGTCTCATCTCTTTGCTCTTTTATTCTTGTTCGTTGTTCTTCCTTATTTTATTCACAACATAAAAATCATTATTAATTATATAAATGATTTTGGTATAAAAAATTAAGAAAATGAGTTTAGAAGTGGGACATTTTGATTAGTGACCAAAACGTGATTTTTACAAAGTTGTTTTAGTGACTATTTTGTAAAAGGATTGGTACTTTGAATCATTAAGAAGCTATTTGACCTACTTGTTTTTATCATATTTTCTCTCAATTAGGAGCATTTTTAAAAGGTTTTAATTAAAGATTAAAAGGGTTTAATAAAAGGACAGTTATTTCATTAAAACTCATTTTACGTTATTTTCTCTCAAAGTATTCCTTCAACCAAACACTCTCCGTTTTCAAGAAACTTTAGGTAATGCTTTTGATTTACTAAGTTCTTGATTTCTAAAGAATTCCTTAATCTTGATTTACGAAGCGTTATTGGTTTTTCTTTGATTTTTCAAATAAAAAACACATCCAATTGAGAGAGATTTCATCCATTAGAGGTAAGATTCGTTCTTCTCCTCTAATGATCAGTTCTTTACTGAAATTCCCAAATTATCAATCCTTTACATATGTTTTCTAAGTTGTTTTGATGGATTAATTATAGAAATTTAGTTAAATTGAGGATTATTGATTGAAATCTATGATTTTTGGAATGCTACTATTTTAATAGATTTAAGGCTGATATTAATAAAGATTTCCCCCAGCCCTGCTCTAAAGCACAAAAACACCCATCTTAAACAACCGAAAACTCAATCGATTGACCTCTAACCTCAGCCCAGCCATTACCCAACTCATCCAACACATTTTAGACGTTAATCAACATCCAGAAACAACCTAAAACTATCCTTATACCTCCAGAAACTCAAATTCCTCCAGAACACCTCAAAAACTTACCCAAAAGCACTTCAAAATCTAAGGATCTCAAGGATTTCGGGATCTATATGATTAAGACTCCACTTCAACACCAAAAACCTTTCAAAATTCATTTAGAAACATTCTCGAACAAGCCATTTAAATCAAACTCTGAAAATCACCTTAAATCTATTTTTCAATCAAGATTTCAAGAGTTTAACAATCTAACAACAAAACCTCAATCAAAATCAGCATTAAAGAGTCAAATATCTTTGGAATTTCATTAAAGAACCTAGATTAGAGGGTTAGCACGAAATGTACATCCAATCCTTTCTTCTCCTCTAATTTTGCAAGATTTGCTTGAAGAAATTGAACGAAAATGGAATAAATCAATAATGAAAAGATAGGAATCAAAACAGGATTTCAGAGAAAAGGATGTTTGGAAAATTGAGAGAAAAAGGAGAGTGTTTGGCTAAAGTGAAAGTGAGAAATGAAAAGCTCGTCAAAAATTTCATTAACCGATTAACTAACTTTCCTTAATTAATTAAATAAAACATTTTTAATTATTTAATAAACATTTAAAACACATGCCAAATTAGGGAAATGGCACAATTTTCAAGTAGCTCCCTTAGGATTATAAGATTTTTGACTCTTTTTGAAAAACACATTTTTCCAACTTTTAAATCTTTACATTTTGTTCCCTACCCAAAATGTACACTTTAGAAAACCCATTTTGTAAAATTGATTTGACCAACCTCTTAAACACCATTTTAGAGGATTTTAGGAATTTTTATCATATTTTTATCCCATCCCGAACCTTGATTTCCCTAAACCACCTTCTAACAGTTCGAACAACCGACACTCGTTCCATCGGCCCAATCTGACTCACCAAAACACATAAGCCCAAAAACGGGGCGTTACAACTCTCCCCCACTTAGGAAATTTGTCCTCAGAATTTTACCTAAAGGAAAAAGATGCGGGAATTGCCTCAGCTTGTCCGCTTTGCTTTCCCACGTGGCCTCCTCAACTCCCCAGTGTCGCCACAACACCTTCACAAGCACTATCGTCTTGCCATGAAGAACTTTGCTGCTCGAATCCAA
This sequence comes from Hibiscus trionum, assembly GCA_030270665.1. Lineage (NCBI taxonomy): Eukaryota > Viridiplantae > Streptophyta > Magnoliopsida > Malvales > Malvaceae > Hibiscus > Hibiscus trionum. Next base: position 47,097,231 of record BSYR01000008.1, on the reverse strand, counting down.
AATTTTCATTGGTTCCTCATCATAGGAAAATATGTATTCAACTCAATTTCCTTAACCGACAGCACATGCGAGGGATCCGATCTATACCTCTGCAACATAGATACATGAAACACATCATGAATCTTTTCCGACTTGGGAGGAAACCTCAACCGATAAGCCACATGACCAACTTACTCCACAATCTCATAAGGTCCAATAAACCTCAGACTAAGCTTTCCTTTACGTCCAAAACTCATCACCTTCTTCTGAGGCGATACCTTAAGGAATACGCGATCGCCAACCGTGAATTCAATCTATTTACGCTTTAAATCCGCTTAAGACTTCTGGCGATCCGATGCAGCCTTTAACCATTCACATATGAGCTTCACCTTCTCAGTTGTTCCCTTGAGCATATCTGGAAAAGAATACAACTTTTTCCCCGCCTCAACCCAACAAAGAGGCATTCTACACTTCCTCTCATACGAGGCCACGCATGGTGCCATCTGTATACTTGCCTAAAAATTGTTGTTATAAGCAAACTCAACCAACGACAGGTGCTTCTCCGAAGAACCATGGAAATCAATCACGCAACATCGCAATATATCCTCCAGCACCTGGATAACTCGTTCTGACTGCCAATCCGACTGAGGATGAAATGATGTGATGAAATTCAACCATGTACCTAACGCTTGATGTAAACATTCCCAAAAGATCGATGTAAACCATGGGTTTCTATCCGACACTATGGACTTGGGCACACCGTGCAAATGCACAATCTCAGCAATATACAATTCTGCCAATTTATCCAATGTATACGCAGTATGCAGAGATAAGAATTGTGCACACTTCGTAAGACGATCCACAATTACCCATACTGAGTTCTGCTTTGACGGTGTCAAAGGAAACCCGTATGAAATCCATCGTCGTCCTCTCCCATTTCCAATCCGGTATACTCAAATGCTGTAACAAACCGGAAGGAAACTGATGCTTAGCCTTCACATGTTGGCAAACCATACACTTGCTTACAAAATCAGCCACATCCTTTTTCAAACCCACCAAATAGTACTGATCCTTCAAGCCACGATACATCTTAGTACTACCTGGCTACATAACAAAAGGAATGCTATGAGCCTTAGTCAAAATAGTGTGCCTCATCTCAACATCTTTCGGCACCACTATTCGACTTTTGAAACATAGAACCCCATCATCATTAAAATATAAATTTGTATCCTTACCATCATCTATGACCTGAACATGAGGCACCAATGAATCATCCAAAAAATGCTTCTCCTTAATCAACTGAATCTAAGAAGGTTTCACGTGCAACTCGGTTATCAAGGCACCATCACGTGATATACTCAAACGAGCAAACATAACTCTCAGCTCAACAGCTACCTTCCTACTCAAAGCATCGACCACAACATTCGCCTTTCCAGGATGATACTCAATGGTCATATTGTAATCCTTAAGCAACTCCAATCATCTTCGCTGCCTAAGATTCAACTCCCTTTGCGACATAAGATACGTCAAACTCTTACGGTCAGTATAAACCACACACCGCTCACCATAAAGGTAGTGTCGCCAAATCTTCAAGGCAAAAACCAATGTCGCGAGCTCAAGATCATGCGTAGGGTAGTTGCACTCATGCCCCTTCGGTAATAACTAGCCAACCCAAGGAAACTACGCACTTCTGCTACTGACTTAGGCGTCTTCCAACTCATCACCGCCTCAACCTTGTGTGGATCAACCCGAATACCTTCGGCTGACACAACATGTCCAAGAAAAACCACTTCCTTGAGCCAAAACTCGCACTTGCTCAGCTTAGCATAAAGCCGATTCTCTAACAGCACTTGTAACACAATCCTCAAGTGCTTATCATGATCATACTCGGTACGTGAGTACACAAGAATATCATCGATAAACACAACCATAAACTGATCCAAAAACTCATGGAAAACCCTATTCATCATGTCCATGAATGCAGCCGGTGCGTTCGACAAACCAAACGGCATCACCAAGAACTCATAATGGCCATACCCAGTCCGAAAAGCTGTCTTAGGTACATCCATATCCTTAACCTTAAGCAGATAGTACCCAGACCTCAAATCTATCTTTGAAAACACCGAAACACCACGAAACTGGTCAAACAAATCATTGATCATCGGCAAGGGATATATGTTCTTAATCACCAACTTTTTTTAGTTGCCGATAATCAATGCACATACGCCTGGTACAATCCTTCTTCTTCAGAAACAAGACTGGCGCACCCCAAGGTGATATACTTCTCCTTATGAACCCCCGATCAAGCAACTCCTGAAGTTGCATCTTCAACTCCTTCAACTCCTTAGGTGTCATGCGATAAGGATCAATGGACACTAGAGTCGTATTCTCAATCAACTCCTTATGTCTTGCACATGCACTTACTTCGTACAGGGATTCATCACATACGCCAAGAAAGCCTCACATCCCAAGTCCGTCATACGACTCGCTTCAAGACCCGAAATTATGTTAGATAAGAACTTCACATTCTCCCCTACGATTACTACCTTGTAATCAACTGCAAGCTTCAGAGCGACTCCCTTAACATCAAAATCCACAACAACTCGGTGTCCAACCAACCAGTCCATTCTAAGAATCATATCAAAGACATAAAAAGGTAATTCCATCAAATCAATAGAGAAAACATGACCTTGAACAGACAACGTACGTCTCCTATACAATTTCCTTGTAACAGCAGTCTCACCAAAAGGACTTGTTACTTGCATTCCCACATCTAGCATCTCAACAGGAATATCAAGCAAATGTGCATGCTCACTCAAGATGTAAGAATGCATAGATCTAGAATCAATCAATGCTAATAAAGATATGGATTGCTACGTGAATGTACCTGCAATCACATCAATGTTGTTGCGTCCCTCGCGATGTGCATACACCCTCACATGACAACCTCCCTCTCGCAGGACATCAACTACAGGGGCCACACCTCTCGGACCTTCCTCTCTTCTCTGGTAGTTGCCACGGTCGTGCCCACGACCTTTCTGCCGTGCACCAACTGGTGCACGACCTTTACCAACTCCCGCTAACAGGGGACACTGACACCTCAAATGGTCAGCAAATCTACAATTCCAACATGATTTATGTAACCCCCTTAGCCCGACCTAGATGTCTGACCTGAACCAAGGAGATTACACGGGGAAAACTAAAGCCAACTCGTTAAAGCTGACTTCGATTAACGACCCTTTTTTCGTTTTATCTTCTATAGATGCAATTTAAAACTCTATGTGATCAACAAAACATTTAGAAAGAAATGACGCAGTAAACAGATAATGTTTAGGGGTTCAATTGAACATTTAAAGCTTTTAGGGACCAAAACGTAATTTCCGTAAATTATAGGGACCTTTCCAATTCTATGGTTACAAACCTTTTATTAATCATAAAACATGATTCTGTGACTAATTTCAGCTCAAACGAACCATCCAATCTAGTCCAATTGCATACACAAAGTTCAGGGACTAAAATATAACATTTCAGACTTTTAAAGATTTCATTTAACTAATTTAACGGTCGGGTATTGGTACACTTATAGTCCGTATCGATACTCGGGAAGGCAATAACCAAAGTTTGAGAGATGATATCGATACCCTTCCTCGAGTATCGATACATGTGTGCATTATGCATAGGGGCATCGATACACTTCCAAGTCGTATCGATGCACCCCCGTATCGTATCGATACGCTTCTAAATCCTATGGATACACCTGCACCAATCTGGCCAAAAACAACTTATGAGTATCGATACTGAGGCCCGAGTATCGATACCCATACTAGAAGTACACAAGGAACAACCTCTTAAACACATCAATCATCATCCGATCACACCCATAACTCATATACATGTATATATAATCACATCAAACATTCATGCATCACAAACTAGCCACATAGCAAGCATCAGGCACATCAATTCATGTTGAACATGCAACTAGTAAAGCATGCCTTTAACCAGAAACCAAAACATGACCAAAACACCAATTAAAGGTTCAAAAACGACATAAAGGCCAATTACAATATCACGAATGCATAATAAACTAGCCGAAAACAAGGAAATACCACAACAAAATTATTTAAAGCACTAGACACCCCCATTCCTCATGCATAACTCATTGTTTTTATAAAGCATTCATGATAAGCCATAAATCAAGCATTAAACCATGCTTCAAATCTCAAGCATCAACAAGTGCATAGAAGGATCACTTACCTAGTGAATCTTTAAACCACATGGCATCATCATACACATTGTATACTTTCAAAATATGCTTTAAAACAATAGGTTAATGCAGGTAAAATCAAGTGCAACCAAAGGCTCAAAAATACCACAACCGAGGGAGAAATTTCGATTTACATACTTCCGAACTTAATTAAGTGTTTCAAGATCTTATTAAGTTCCCAAAATCTTTTCTAAAACGTTTCCACACTAGAAAACTAAATTCCACTCACCGACTCGCGAAACAATGCTTGCTGATGCAACTACTGATCGTCCGAAGGCTCCAAAAACACTTTGTTTGCTTCCGGAATATTATCCCCTTGTTTTCAACACATCAAAATAGAGGTTCAATGCATTAAAATGAATCCAAAACTCTAGCACGCGCAAGAAATCCTGCAGCCCTACTCTAAACCACCAAAACACCCATCCGAAAAAACCGAAAACTAAATTGATTGGCCTCTAACCTCAACCTAGCCATTACCCAACTCATCCAACACATTTTAGGCATTAATCAACATCCAAAAATAACCTCAAACCATCCTTATACCTCCAACAACTCAAACTCCTCAAGAACACCTCAAAAACTCACCAAAAGCACTTCAAAAACTAAGGATCTAAAAAATTGAGGGATCTATATGATTAAGACTCCACTTCAACACCAAAAACCTTTTAAACATCATTTAGAAACAATCTCAACCCATCCATTTAAATAAAACTCCGAAAATCACATTAAAATCTATTTTTCAATGAAGATTTCAAGAGTTTAACAATCTAACAACAAAACATCAATCAAAATCAAAATTAAAGAGTCAAATATCTTTGGAATTTCATTAAAGAAGCTAGATTAGAGGGATAGCACGAAAAGTAGATCTAATCCTTGCTTCTCCTCTAATTTGACAAGATTTGCTTGAAGAAACTTAAAGGAAAATGGAAGAAATTAGTAAAGAAAAGACAGGAATCAAAAGAGGATTTGAGAGAAAAGGATTTCTGGAAAATTAAGAGAAAAGGGAGAGTGTTTGGCTAAAGTGAAAGTGTGAAATGAAAAGCTCGTCAAAAATTTCATTAACCGATGAACTAACTTTCCTTAATTTATTAAGTAAAACCTTTTTAATTATTTAATAAACATTTAAAACACATGCCAACTAGGGAAAAGGCATAATTGCCATGTAGCTCCTTAAAGATTATAAGATTTTTTACTCTTCTTGAAAAACACATTTTTCTGACTTTTAAAACATTACATATTGGTCACTACCCAAAATGTACACTTTAGAAAACCCGTTTTGTAAAATTGATTTGACGAACCTCTTAAATACCATTTTAGAGGATTTTAGGAATTTTTATCATATTTTTTTATAGGAAGGTTGGCCTCGTTAAAAACCCCTTCATACCGATCAAGTCCGCAAGGGCCTCGTCCAGCATCGGAAGGAGGAAAATAGTGCCACTAGAATTTATTGCTAAAATTAGGAAAGTTTACAAGCTCAAGGGCAAAGAAACGAAAATAACAGAGAAAACACAAAAACCTCAGTATAACTAACCCTGTCTAACCAATGCCTGACTTTGCTAACCCATCGGCCTTCAAATTAGCAACCCTTGAAACCCACCGAAACAGGCACTCACCCCGCTTCCCCAAGGACACTAATTTCAGTAACTAGATGCCGCAATGGAGAAGGGAAACTGGAAATGTTTTTAATCCAATATATCGCTTCGCTGTAGTCACATTCTACAATACTCCGCAAACCTTTGCAAGAATCCAGAGAGAGCAATAAGAGTAAGCCATGTTTAATGGCAAGAAGTTCCGCGAGTATAGGGGGATCACCAGGACACGGTTCTGAGAAAGAAGAGATCACCTCACCCTTAAAGTTGCTGATAACGCCACCAATACCTCCTTTAGATCTATCCTTATTTGTAGCACCATCTACATTTAATTTAACGAAATCATGAGGCAGAGGAGACCAAACTGGGGTTTTGTCGATTTTTGGCACTGACCCGTAATCATCCGCAACGGTCAAGTCACTAATCAGCACAGTTAAATCAATAGAGCATGAGCTAAATTTCTCCTTGAACCAACTGGTAGAACGGTATCTAATAGGGAAGAAAGCTAAAATTGAATCAACCCTCCCGTCTTTGAAGACAATTTCATTTCTGGTCAACCACAACGTCCATAAGGTTGCCGCAGGGCTGAAATCCCAAATTGAGCTTCCTACCTTACTAGGTTTCAATGCGTGCCAAACCTGAAAAAAGGAAGAGGGTTCTTCAGGAAGAATCAGATGAATCTTCCAAATATAGGCGAGTTTCATCCAAATACCCCAAGCAAAATAGCAAGTAAACAATAAATGGTTAATGGTCTCAAGAAACAGACCGCAGAACGGACAAAGATCGTTGGATTCTACTAGAACTCCTCTATGGGCAAGATTGACTTTGACTGGTAACCCATTTCTAACGGCCCTCTAGAGAAAAATGTAACCCCCTTAGCCCGGCCTAGACGGTTGACCCGAACTACGAAGATTACACGGGGAAAACCAAAGTCAACCCGAAAGTCAACCTTGATTAACGACCCTTTTTTTATTTTTAATCTTGTCTAAATGCATAATAACCCTAGGTGTATTCTTGGTAAGAACATACTCAAAAATTACAGCAATCGGAAAACATTTAGGGACTCAATTGCACAACATACAAATTTAGGGACCAAATTGCAAATTCTGAAAATTAAAAGGACTTAGACAGTTTTAAAGTTACCATCATGAAATTAATCATATTTCATGCTTCTCTGTCAAATTTCATCTCATTCGGACATCTCAAACTCATCCGATTGCATGTACAAACATTGGGACCAAAACGTGAGAGTTTCAAAACATTTAACCATCAGATTCAGTGCCCAACGGTCGAGTGTTCCGAAACAGGAGAGGACCGTTTCGAAACGCGGGACCGTTCCGAAACAAGTTGCGGTACAATGCTTGGCAGTGGCAAATCCGTTTCGGAACAGCTCTTACCTGTTTCGAAACGCCATGGCCATTTCAAGCCACCTGTTCCGAAATAGTAGCACCCGTTTCGATACGGGCTGCCCAGAAATGCAGAATTTTGCTGGTTTATTACTCTTTCAACCCATCAAACACATCCGTAAGGCCTCCATATCATACACACAAGTCATCAAGCACTTAAGGAACATATTAGAACCATCTAATCTCAATCATGGCATCATTCAAGGAAAATCCCAATTCTATAGGCATGCATCCTATATTGAAAATCATGCAACCATCAATTCACCAAAACCAAATACCAAAAGGCCATTTACATGTTCCAACATCATCAAAGGCATTAACCAAACTTAGGGAGTCACTCACTTGGATCCTTGACCTCCATACCAAAAAACATCTCCCAAAAACACGAACTAGGTTCCCATTGCCAAATGCCAAAAGCTAATAGTGTTAGGAAAACATTCACCATACATGAGCTTAGTCTCTCACTTGGATCCTTGACCTCCTTGCTGCCCTTTAATCACTTCAATGCTCTGCATTATTGGTTTAAGAAAGAGAGAGCGTAAGCACATAGCTTAGTGAGGAATGCTCAATTAAAACATCACAATAATGCATTTGTAAAAACACCGTTTCAACGCCTTTAGTTTCAAAACAACATTTATCATGCAATTATCCATACAAACCAAGCATCTCATGCTTCAATCCATCATCATGTCATATTGGCTTACAAGTGATAATCCATAACCATTTTACAACTCAAAACACAATCGGATACGCGGATTACAAGCGTTGTCCCATACGCTTCATACACACTACCAATATCAAGGTGGAGAATATGGTACAATCACAACCCCTCAACACTCGTGATGGAGTATACGGTGCAATCACAACCCCTCCACATCACTCATTGGTAGTTGTATAACATCACTACCGAGAACACGGGATACACAACACAAGATCCACACATGGACTTTTAACCACCATTGTGATCTTAACACAAGATCCATTCATGGACTTTTAACCACCATGGTGATCTTAACCATCTCGTTAGTGTACTTGGATGGAGTTTACGGTACAATCACAACCCCTCAACATCCAAGGCGACTTTATTCACGGTGCACCCAATCTTATAGCCGGCTAACTATATCCGATTCAAGTACTTTTAAACCAACAGATCACTTGCCAATATACATCATATGGTATCATTAATCCACTGTTTTAAAGCATTTAACAAAGCCATTAAATAGTCATGCATTACAATGCATCAAACCACATTTATCAATGTTCAAAACAATGATCTCTTACCTTGAGTATCCTTCAACACATGGCTTACAAAACCAGCATTAAACATGCCAAAATATGCTTTCAAAACAGAATTTAATCATGCCAATAAAACACATTGCATTCAACCATCTCATGGTTCATCAAAAAGAGAGTTTCTCCGAAAACTTACTCTTGAGCTTAGCTAAGTTGTTTAGACTTAAACTAAGCTCCCATAACCTTCAAAAATTGGTTTCAAAGCTGAAAACCAAACTTCACTCACCGATTCCGTTTCGCAAGCTTGCCAAAACACCAATCAAGCTTCCGGATCAACACCACAAGGATCCGAAGATGTCTCCCATGTTTTAAACACATCAAAGCAGAAGATCAAAAACACCTCAAAAACCACCATTAACTCAATCAAAAACATAGGAAAATCAACCTATCCGGGATTGCATTGATTAAACCTCAATTACACATCATTTATACATCCAATAAACATAAAAAAGACATCTCAAAACACAGCCCAATCATTTAGTACGAATTTAATTAAAATTAAATCCAAATCTTGCATTTTAAGCCAAAATCAAGAACACAACATTAAAACCTTTAATAAAACTCAAATCAAGGATTGAGAACTTGGGAATTTTAGTAAAGAACTGAGTATTTAGAGGAGAAGGACGTTCATACCTCTAAATGCGAGTTTCTCCTTGTTTAAAGCCAAGATTCTTGAAAATTCAATAAGCAAATGATAAGGATTTGGTGTAGGAATGATTAGAGATCAATTAGAGATTGAAATCTCATCTTTAGATGTTAAAATCAGAGGAAAAATGGCTGCGGAAATGTGTTTGGCTGAGAGAAAATGGAGAGAAAATGAAGTGGGAAATTTTTTAACAAAAGTTAGTTATGAAAACCAAAATATCCATTTCCCTCTTTTTCCTTTTATTAAATATCATTTAATAAATCTTTAATATTAAGAAAAATCTGGAGAAAACTCTTCTTGGGTAAATTAGCTCCTTAAAGATTCAAAGTTTCAATCCTTTTAAAACAGTCACCAACTTTTCAAAAATTACATTTTAGTCACTAACTTGAAATGTCACATTTCGAAACCTCATTTTGTAAAATTGATTTCACCACTCTCTTATATATAATAAAAGAGGATTTTTAGATATTTTTCCATATTTTTAATGCATCCCGAACTAGGCTTTCCCTAAAACCACCTTTTATATTCGAACCGAAATCCGACCGGTCCGATTCAAACCCAAAACCTCTAAGCCCAAAATTGGGGTGTTACAAAAAATTCCACCTTAGGGGGGGCCACGCCACACCAAACAAACTTTCTCCAATCGAAAGATGCTCCGCAACGAGCATAAAAAGCTTTCATGCAAGACTTAACTGAAAACATACCGTTACTGGCCGCATTCCTAGTAATACAATCCTTGCTAAAGCCTAGCGAGGAGACAGAGTTTAACAGGTTCATAAAATCATTCCACTGCTTAATCTCCCAATCAAACAATCTACGCCGGAGAGGAATGTCCCAAGTCCAAGAATATCCAATACGGGATCCAAAATCCAGAATAGGGCCTCTTTTGTTGATGGCGAGGTTGAAGATATGGGGGAAATTACATTGCAACGGGGCAACCCCCAACCATGGGTCAGACCAGAATAACACAGAGGATCCATCGCCTACCTGAATTTTTGAATTTTCTTGAAGACAAAGACCCATTTCATCCGATTTCGCAAACGAAAAAACCAATCCTTTCCAAATCCATGACGATAATCTATGAGGAGCGAAATCAGGCGATAAAGCAGAGGTATCCATGTTTAATTTAGCACATAGTAAAAGTTTCCACCCACTATCCTTTTCCGCAGCAAAGCGAAAGAACCACTTCCCTAAAAGTGCACGGTTGAGGATCTCTAAATCGCATACCCCCAGGCCACCAAGTTCAACTAGTTTGCAGATTGAAGACCACTTGACCCAGTGCAATTTATAATTCGAAGAGGACCCGCCCCAAAGGAAACGGTCCATGAGACCATTCAGTTTTTTTGAGATTTCAGATGGCATTCTAAATAGCGAGAGAAAGTAAGTTGGCAGAGACGTCAGGATGGATTTGATCACACCAGACGACCAGAAAACGATAAGTTGCAACATTTCCAACTGGCCAGGGAAGACTCGGATTTATTTATAATGGGTTCCCAAAGAGCTCTAGAATTCCTTTTGGGCCCTAACGGCATCCCAAGATAGTCAACTGGGAAGAGGCCCACAGAGCACCCAAGACGAAAAGCCAATTCGGATAAAGTTGCGGCCTCAACATTAATGTCGAACAATATACATTTGCCTAAGTTAAGCTGTAAACCCGCTGTAACTTCAAAGAGGCGAAGTACCCGTTTGATATTTAAAAGTTCAGATATAGAAGCTCCGGTGAAGAAAATAAGGTCGTCAGCAAACTGTAAGTGTGATAAAGACTCTGAACAATTCCCATGACCAATTTCGAAACCCGAAAATAACCCAATAGCCGTTGCCTTTTTAATAAGTAGAGACAAAGCTTCCCCAACCACGTTAAACAACATCGGGGAGAGGGGGCACCCTTGACGGAGGCCTCTCTTAAGAGCAAAACAAGGAGTTGGGGAGCCATTTACAAGGACAGACAAAGAAGCAGTTGAAATACACTGGATAATCCACTTGCACCACCGAACTCCACACCCCATTTTTTCAGAATAAAAATTAGGAAATTCCAGTCCACCATATCATAAGCACAACCAAAATCCGTCTTTAAAACAAGACCTTTCAACCCCATTTTCTGAATATAGTCCACTGCTTCATTGGCTATAAGAGAACAGTCTAAGATTTGCCTACCTGCCACGAAAGCGAATTAAGAGTCGCTTATAATGTCGTCTAGAACTCCTTTGAAATGCCTAGACATGACCTTGGATAAAATCTTGTAGATGCTGCTAACGAGGCTAATAGAACGATAATCGTTAATATTCTCCGGTCCGGGCACTTTAGGAATAAGAGTAATGAAAGAATGATTAACCCCCTCAGCCCAAGGTTTTCCGGAATAAAAATCATCAAAAAATTCCAGCATATCAGATTTTAAGTATTTCCAGTATTTCTTGTAAAACCCGATATTGAAACCGTCTGGACCCGGAGCTTTAGAGCTTTCCATCTAAAGTATGGCATCCCAAATTTCTCCTTCCGGACAATTTGGAGAATTCGATATCAAAAGCATCCACTGGTAAGGTATCCCCACCATTGTAAGCTTTCGAATAGTGGTCAAATATAGCAGATTTTATCTGAGGCGGATCTGATGTAGGAACCCCATTCAGATTGATCGATGAAATCCAATTCTTTCTTCGTCTATTGGAGGCTGTTAACTGGAAAAATCTTGTATTTCGGTCACCCTCGGAAAACCACTTTAATCTAGAGTTTTGCAACCAAATCCTTTCCTCCTTCCGATATAAGGCTCTCAATTTCCATCTTAGATCAGCTAGCACCTCTATCGAATTATCCAAACCAATCCCGAGATGAAGGTTGTTTTCGAGGGTCATAATATTCAACTCCAAGTCTTTTATGGAGTCCCCTATACTGCTCTTATTCTTTCCAGACCATTTTTTAATAGCACACTTTGAATCCTTCAAGACTCCCAGAATGCCCCTTTTACTAACTTTGGCTTTACCTCGAAACGTAACCTCGGCAATTATCTCTTCGAAACCCTCTTCATCCATAAGGTAATAGAAAATTTTAAATGGCCTGGGTCCCCACTCCATTTTTACGGAACCCAACAAAATACCATTGTGATCAGACAAAGAGCTCGGAAGAAGGGTTTGAGTAATGGTGGGAAAATTGGAAAGTAATGAAGGGGATACCAAAAAGCGGTTGAGTCTGGCGTAAGTGGGTGGGTCACGGTTGTTTGACCAGGTGAACTTTCCTCCTTGCAACGGCAGATCACATAATTGGGAACCATGAATAAAATCTCTGAATAAATCCATGTTCGCAAAATTCCAAGCTGCCCCCGATATTTCATCCATATTGAGGAAAACATTAAAATCTCCTCCTATACACCAGATTACATCTGAATCAGATAAAAACCCCCGAATTTCTTAAAAAAAGCCAGATTTTTTCGAGTCCAGAGATGGACCATACACATTAACAAAACCAAACTTGGAATTCAAAGAAGCAACAAAGCCAAAAATTGCAATGAATCTGTTGTGAATCACATGAGTGACATTCGAAAGGAAATCTATATCCCAAGATTGAAATAGACCACCTGCCGATCTTATAGCCGGAGCGAAGACTGAATTTCTGCCTTTAAAACATCCTAGATTACGGATTATAGTCGGTGTTAAGTTCACCAATTTTCTTTCATGTAGGAAGACTAACCTTGGTTTTTTCTCCAAAATGACCTTCCTAACCATACAAAGCTTTTCACTTTTGCCTAAACCTCTAACATTTCAACTCAAAATAGACAAATCACTCATTAAAAAATATTAGAACCTATAAATTCCGAGCAAAGCAGAGAATCCCGAATTAAGATCCGCCTGAGTTTTCCAAAGCCGAAATATTATCAATGAGGGCTTTCTTCCCTCCGACGAACGACACTCCAAACATGGTACTTACTCCCCATACCGCAAGGGCCTCATCAATATAATTCAAATGAACAGAGCCGTGTAACAAGGACGAAGAGGCGTGGCCAGACGAGGTCGCTTTCCCCATATTCTCAATCGACTCTCTGATTTGTCTGCTTAAGCATCGTCTGTATCCAGCGTCAAAAATCATGATGTTCCCCTTGTAAGAAATTGACATGCAGAGGCTCGGATGGGAGTTAACAGATTCAACTCCACTTCCTCCACAGGCATCACATGCGAAGGATTCGATCTATACTTCCGAAGCATAGAAGCATGAAACACATCATGAATCTTTTCTAACTCTTGCGGTAACCTCAACTTGAACGCAACAGGACCCACACGCTCAATCACCTCGTATGGTCCAATGTACCTAGGGCTCAACTTACCCTTTCGGCCAAATCTCATCACCTTTTTCCAAGGCGAAACTTTCAAAAACACACGGTCACCCACCGCATACTCAACCTCCTTACGCTTCAAAGCCGCGTAAGACTTTTGCCGATCAGAAGCTGCCTTCAAACGCTCACAAATGAGCTTCACCTTCTCGGTGGTTCCTTTCAACAAAGCCGGCATCGAAACCAACTTCTGACCCGTTTCAGCCCAACAAAGAGGAGTCCTACACTTCCTCCCGTACAAAGCTTCATAAGGTGCCATTTGAATACTTGCCTGATAACTATTATTATATGCAAATTCCACCAAAGGCAAATGTTTCTCCCAAGAACCCTGAAACTCAATCACACAGCACCGCAACATATCCTCCAACACCTGGATAACACGCTCAGACTGTCCATCCGACTGCGGATGATAAGAAGTACTGAAACTCAACCGTGTACCCAAAGCCTGATGCAAACACTGCCAGAAACGCGATGTAAACCTCGGATCCCTATCCGACACAATCGACTTTGGCACACCATGCAGCCGCACAATCTCAGCAATGTACAGCTCCGCAAGCTTATCCAAAGTGTACGTCGTATGCACAGGCAAGAAATGCGCACACTTCGTCAGGCGATCCACAATCACCCACACCGAATTCTTCTTCGATGGCGACAAAGGCAAACCAGACACAAAGTCCATGGTAATCCTTTCCCACTTCCACTCAGGAATCCTCAACGGTTGCAACAACCCTGAAGGAAACTGATGCTCAGCTTTAACTCGCTGACAAACCATGCACTTGCTTACAAACTCAGCAACATCTTTCTTTAAACCCACCCAATAGTACTCATCACGAAGATCACGATACATCTTAGTACTACCATGGTGCATAGCAAAAGGACTACTACGACCTTCAGTCAGAATAGCACGCCTCAAATCAGCATCATTGGGCACTACTATCCGACTCCCAAAACATAAAACTCCATCATCATTAAAGCAGAAATCTGATGGCCTACCCTCTGCAATATCCTGAACATGTGGCACCAAGGAATCATCCAACAACTGCTTTTCCTTAATCAACTGAACCAAGGATGGTTTCACTTGCAACTCAGCCACAAGACCACCATCAAGCGAAATGCTCAAACTGGCAAACATAGCCCTCAACTCCACAGCTACCTTCCTACTCAAGGCATCCGCTACAACATTAGCTTTACCCGGATGGTACTCGATAGTCAAATCATAATCCTTAAGCAACTCCACCCAACGTCGTTGCCTAAGATTCAACTCTTTCTGAGACATCAGATACTTCAAACTCTTGTGGTCCGTGTACACCGTACACTTCTCACCATACAGATAGTGTCTCCAAATTTTCAAAGCAAAAACCACCGCAGCAAACTCAATGTCATGCGTAGGATAATTGCGCTCATGCACCTTCAACTGCCGTGATGCATAAGCCACCACCTTACCCTCTTGCATCAACACACATCCCAAACCAACGTAGGACGCATCACTATACACCACAAACTATTTCCCTGATTCAGGTTGAACCAAGATAGGAGCTTGCGTCAAAGCTGCCTTAAGCTTCTCAAAAGCCTGATGTCTCGCTTCTGTCCACTCATACTTAACATCCTTCTGCAACAACTTCGTCAAAGGTGCAACAATCTTGGAAAACCCATCCACGAACCTTCGATAGTATCCTGCCAAACCCAGGAAACTATGGACTTCATGAATAGACTTAGGAGGCTTCCAATTCATCACTGCCTGAATCTTCTGAGGATCAACTCGAATCCCCTCAGCAGAAACCACATGACCAAGAAACACCACTTCTCTAAGCCAGAACTCACACTTGCTCAGCTTGGCATAAAGCTGATTCTCGAACAAAGCTTGTAACACAATTCTCAAATGCCCCTCATGCTCCTCCTCAGTACGAGAGTACACGAGGATATCATCAATGAACACCACAACAAATTTATCCAAGTATTCATGGAATACTCTATTCATCATGTCCATGAAAGCTGCAGGAGCATTCGTCAAACCAAACGGCATCACAAGGAACTCATAATGCCCATACCTCGTTCTGAAGGCTGTCTTTGGCACATCCACATCCTTCACCTTCAGCTGATAATACCCTGACCTTAAGTCAATTTTAGAGAACACAGCCGCTCCCCGAAATTGATCAAAAAGATCATCAATTCTCGGCAATGGATACCGATTCTTGATGGTCAACTTGTTAAGCTGACGGTAATCAATACAGATTCTCATAGTGCCATCCTTTTTCTTCACAAACAAGACCGGTGCACCCCAAGGTGACACACTCGGCCGAATGAAACCACGATCAAGCGACTCCTGAAGTTGCGTCTTCAACTCTTTCAACTCTTTAGGTGCCATTCGATAAGGAGTAATGGACACTAGAGTTGTGTTTTCATACAGCTCAATCCCAAACTCCACTTCGCGATTAGGAGGCAATCAAGGCAACTCCTCCGGAAACACACCAGGAAACTCTTGCACGGTCCTGATATCTGGCACTCGCAACTCCTTAGAGCTAGGGTTCATCACAAAGGCTAGGTAAGCTTCACAACCTTGCCTCAGCATCCGGCTCGTTTCCAATGTAGACACCACATTTGCAAGAAACTTCACATTCTCACCAACCACCACCACCTCATAATCATCCGCAAGTTTCAACGAAAATCGCTTATTCTCAAAATCCACAACATCTCGATACTCAACAAGCCAATCCATACCAAGGATTACATCAAAACCATAGAAAGGCAATTCCATAAGATCAACATGAAAAACATGATCTTGCACAACCAAAGGACATCTTGTAACCCCCTTAACTCGGCCTAGACGGTTGACCCGAATTAAGAAGATTACACGGGGAAAACCAAAGTCAACCCGAAAGTCAACCTTGATTAACGACCCTTTTTTTTAACTTGTCTAGATGCACATTAACCCTAGTTGTGATCATACAAACAATATACTCAAAGAACATAAACATCAGAGATCAAACAGGGACCCAATTGAACAAATTACAACTTTAGGGACCAATTTGTAAATTCTGATAATTATAAGGACTTAACCCAAATTAAAGTTACCAACTTGAAATTAATCATGTTTCATGCATCTCTGTCAGATTTCAGCTCAAACGGACATCCCAAACTCATACAATTGCACAAACAAGTTTCGGGACCAAAAAGCAAACATTTTGAAACATATAACTACCAATGTCAGCCCCCAACGGTCAGGTGTTCCGAAACAGGGAGAGCCTATTTCGAAACGCGGGGCCATTCCGCAACGCGTACCGAAACGAGGGCTGGCAGTGGCCTCTCCGTTTCGGAACGGTGTCTCCCGTTTCGGACGCCTAGGTTGCTACAAGGAACCCGTTCCGAAACGGTGGCTACTGTTCCGATACGGCCTGCACAGATTGCAGAAAATTTCTTGCTTAAACACACAATTGACCAACCAAACATGCTCCAATTGCTATCAAACTTTACCAGCAACTCATACAACATACAAGAGACATATTTGCATCAACCAATTATCATTATATCATCATTTATGAAAGGCCCCAAATCTAAAGGCATGCTTCCTACACAAGCAAACCATTCATGCACTAAAACCTCCAGACCAACACATAATGGCCAATTACATGTACCAACATTAACAACAACATAAATCCAAAATAGGGAGTCCAAAACATCTCCCAAAACAACAACATAGGTCCCCCATTGCCAAAAACCAATAGCTAAAGGTGTTTAAGAAAACCTTCCATACATGAGCTTATCTTCCACTTGATTGCTTGCCTTCCTTGCTGCCCTTAATGCACCTTAATGTTCTGCATTATTGGTTTAAGAAAAGAGAGAGAGCGTAAGCAAAAGCTTAGTGAGGAATACTCATTAAAACCACACAATAATGCATTTATAGAACACTTTACAAGTCATACTTTAAAATACATTTAGACATGCTCACAAACAATTTTAACCAAGCATCTCATGCTTCATATCATAACATGTCATATTGGCCACAAGTGATAATTACCATCTTTTAACAAGATCAACATAAGACTCACACATGGACTTTTAAACACCATTGTGATCTTATCCCCATGGACTTTTAAACACCATGGCCCATGGACTTTTAAACACCATGGCAAGGACCACACAAGGACTTCTAAACACCTTTGTGTCCTTAACAAGTTTCACCTCAAGGACTTTTAAACACCTTGACCCCAAGGACTTTTAAACACATTGGCCCATGGACTTTTAAACACCATGACATGAATCACCCCAAGGACTTTTAAACACCTTGGCCCCAAGGACTTTTAAACACCTTGGAAAGGACCACACAAGGACTTTTAAACACCTTTGTGTCCGTAACAAGAACCATCCAAGGACTTTTAAACACCTTGATGTTCTTAAGTAAACAAGGCTCACTCAAGGACTTTTAACCACCTTGGTGACCTTAACCTTTTCAAAACATCACTTGCCAATATACATCATTTATCATCAATAATCCACTGTTTTAAAGCATTTAACCAAGCCATAAACATCATGCATCTTTAAGCATTAAACCACATTTAAACAATGTTCAAAAGCAAGGAACTCTAACCTTGAGCTTCCTTAAACACATGGCTTATAATCTCAGCAAACAAACATGCTAGATATGCTTTAAGAACAGAATTTAAACATGCAACAAACACATTGCACCCAACCATCACATGGTTCCTCATCAAGAGAGTTTTTCCGAAAACTTACTCTTGAGCTTAGCAAAGTTGTTTAGACTTAGACTAAGCTCCCAAACCTCCAAAACATTGGTTTCAAAGCCGAAAACCAAAATCCACTCACCGATTCCGTTTCGCTTCTTGCCGAAACACCAAATCAAGCTTCCGGATCACCACCACTTGGATCCAAAGATGACTCCCCTGTTTTAAACACATCAAAACAGTAGATTAATGCATCATCATGCATTAATAGCTTCAATGAAAGCACCTAGACTCGCTGCTCTCATCCACACTCCATTTTCGGCCACCAAACACAACCGAAAATGCATCCAAACAACTCCTCAACAAAGCCCAGCCATAACCCATCAAAACTAAGCATCCTTAAACATCATTCAACATCTAAAAAGGACCTAACAACATCCTTATACCTCCAGCAAAAACAGATCCACAAGATCACCCAAAAACAACCAAGAATCACAAGCTAAACTTAGGAAATTCAACCTATCCGGGATTGCATTAGTTAAAACTCAATTTCCAATCAATTTAACATTCATTTATCATCAATTATACACCTCAAATCACTGCTTTAACAGATCCAATGAAAATTCATCAAAAATCATCAAATCTTGCATTTTAAGCCAAGATCCATTACACAACTTTAAAACCACTTATAAATCATTAATTAAGGATTGAAAACTTGGGAATTTCAGTAAAGAACTTGAAGTTCAGAGGAGAAGGATGTTCTTACCTCCAAACTTGAGTTTCTCCTCTTTTAGAACCAAAAAGCTTGAAGAATCGAATGGCAATTGATGAGGTTTTGTTGATGAGATGATTAGCAATCAAAAGAGGATTGAAAAGAGAGATTTAAGTGGCAAAATCAGAAGAAAAACTCTGGAGAAAGATGTTTGGTTTGAGAGAAAATGAGAGAAAAGGAAAATGAGATTTTAGGAGAAATTAGTTAGAAATAACTTCCCTCCCTTTTCTTTTGTTTAAAAATCAGAATTAAAACATTAATTATCTTAGAAAAATCTGGAGAAACTCCTTTTGGGTAAATAGCTCCTTAAAGATTCAAAGTTTCAATCCTTTCTAAAACAGTCACGCAGTTTTCAAAAATTACATTTTGGTCACTAGCCAAAATGTCACCCTTCCAAACCTCATTTTGTAAAATTGATTTCACAGTTCACTTATATATATTAAAAGAGGATTTTAGAACATTTTTCCATATTTTTAATGCAACCCGAACTAGGTTTTCCTAATTTACCTTTTTAGATTCGAACAGCACTTTGACCGAACCGGTCAACGCCCAAAACTTCTAAGCCCAAAACCGGGGCGTTACACATCTTCTATAAAGCTTTCGAGTCACAACAATCTCACCAAAAGAACTAGTTACACGCATACCAACATCCAAAGACTCAACAGGCAAACCAAGCAATTGAGCATGCTCACGCAATATGTATGAGTGTGTAGATCCAGAATCAAACAAGGAAAGTAATGACAAGGACTGCAAAGTGAAAGTACATGCGATCACATCTGTGTCATTCCTCCCTTCCCTCTGAGCATACACTCTGGCCTGGCCACCACCCTCAGGCTGAACAGCTACCACATGAGCCACATTCCTTCCACCATCCTCCCTGCGCTGGAAGTTACCACGGCCGCGCCCACGACCTCTCTGTGGTGCAACAACTCCAGGAGCACGTCCCTGACCACCACCGGCCAACAGAGGACACTCCCTCCTCATGTGATCCGCCGAACCACAGTTCCAGCACGAGTTACCGGCCACCACAACAGGAGCATGTACCTCCCTCGCTGCTCGAGGACAATCACGCCTCAAGTGTCCACGCGATCCACATGTCCAATATGTGTTCGGATCAGCTCTTGCCCTGTCTCCCTGAACAGACGCACCTTGCCCTCCACCACCACGCCTAGCCGAAGACTGATACTTCCGATCACGTCCTCTCTTGTTCCGTCCGCCACCGAAACTATACTCAGCAGCTCGCTTGCCCACACTAGGACCAGCACCTCTAGAAGATTAACTCAAATTCAACTCGATGTCCTTTGCTCTACCAACCAGCATATTAAGGTCAGTATACTCAGCAGCCAGCATATAAGTCTTCACCTCCGTCACCAAACCATAACGGAAACGTTCACACATCTCCCGCTCATCAGGGATAAGCTCAGGTGCGTACTGACTGAGTCGGACAAACTGAACCTCGTACTCAGCCACTGTCATACGTCCAAGTCACATCAGCATCCTCCATTCCGGAGATAGTGGTTGTCCACCAAGTATACGCATCGTCATGCAACAATGATATCACACAACCCAGCTTCTGCACATCATTGCAGTTCATTTGTCCCAAAATTCTCTTGGTACTTTCCAACCAAGACTCAGAACCTTCAGCAGACAAACCCCTGAACTCAGTCCCTCCCAGACTGCGCAAGCGTTCTAGAGGTAGTCTTACATTAGTATCTCCCTGATGCCCAGCTCCTTGAGCTCCAGCTACCGCCGCCCGAAAGGCTCCAGCAAAAGCTTGAATCAACATTGACATGTCAGGAGCAGCTTGCCCCTGCCCAGCTTTAGGTCCAGCGACCCCAGCACCAGCAGCAACACCAGCTCCCTCACCCCCAGCACCACCACCACCAGGTGGAGGAGGTAAATCCACCACGTTTTCAGCATTCTCCTCATTCTCATTTTGAGCCATAGCTCGCGTATTAATCCTCGTCTCTCTACGAGGTCCCATTCACTAAACAATGCAATCACAATGCAATAAACAAAGTCAGGCTCAACAAGGTAAGCAATCCAAGTACTCAAGCTCATTTCCAATTAAAAACAAATCATTTCATTAGCTTTGATTTGGCAATGGGTCCCTCTAACATGCTTCACCACAGCATACACCACAATTGTAACATACTTACAATTCATACATCATACTTTCACTCAACAAGCATACAAAGCAATCATACACATATCACCCACATAACCATTCCCACATACTCGAGAACTCAGCTCTGATACCACTAAATGTAACCCCCTTAGCCCGGCCTAGACGGTTGACCCGAACTACGAAGATTACACGGGGAAAACCAAAGTCAACCCGAAAGTCAACCTTGATTAATGACCCTTTTTTATTTTTAATCTTTTCTAAATGCATAATAACCCTAGGTGTATTCTTGGAAAGAACATACTCAAAAATCACAGCAATCGGAAAACATTTAGGGACTCAATTGCACAACATACAAATTTAGGGACCAAATTGCAAATTCTGAAAATTAAAAGGACTTAACCAGTTTTAAAGTTACCATCATGAAATTAATCATATTTCATGCTTCTCTGTCAAATTTCATCTCATTCGGACATCTCAAACTCATCCAATTGCATGTACAAACATTGGGACCAAAACGTGAGAGTTTCAAAACATTTAACCATCAGATTCAGTGCCCAACGGTCGAGTGTTCCGAAACGGGAGAGGATCGTTCCGAAACGCGGGACCGTTCCGAAACAAGTTGCGGTACAAGGCTTGGCAGTGGCAAATCCATTTCAGAACAGCTCTTACCTGTTTCGAAACGCCATGGCCATTTCAAGCCACCTGTTCCGAAACAGTAGCACCCGTTCCGATACGGGCTACCCAGAAATGCAGAATTTTGCTGGTTTATTACTCTTTCAACCCATCAAACACATCCGTAAGGCCTCCATATCATACACACAAGTCATCAAGCACTTAAGGAACATATTAGAACCATCTAATCTCAATCATGGCATCATTCAAGGAAAATACCAATTCTATATGCATGCATCCTATATTGAAAATCATGCAACCATCAATTCACCAAAACCAAATACCAAAAAGGCCATTTACATGTTCCAACATCATCAAAGGCATTAACCAAACTTAGGGAGTCCAAAACATCTCCCAAAAACACAAACTAGGTTC
This sequence comes from Hibiscus trionum, assembly GCA_030270665.1. Lineage (NCBI taxonomy): Eukaryota > Viridiplantae > Streptophyta > Magnoliopsida > Malvales > Malvaceae > Hibiscus > Hibiscus trionum. Next base: position 47,075,110 of record BSYR01000008.1, on the reverse strand, counting down.
CCATTGCCAAATGCCAAAAGCTAATAGTGTTAGGAAAGTATTCACCATACATGAGCTTAGTCTCTCACTTGGATCCTTGACCTCCTTGCTGACCTTTAAGCACTTCAATGCTCTGCATTATTGGTTTAAGAAAGAGAGGGCGTAAGCACATAGCTTAGTGAGGAATGCTCAATTAAAACATCACAATAATGCATTTGTAAAAACACCTTTACAAGGCCTTTAGTTTCAAAACAACATTTATCATGCAATTATGCATACAAACCAAGCATCTCATGCTTCAATCCATCATCATGTCATATTGGCTTAGAAGTGATAATCCATAACCATTTTACAACTCAAAACACAATCGGATACACGGATTACAAGCGTTGTCCCATACGCTTCATACACACTACCAATATCAAGGTGGAGAATATGGTACAATCACAACCCCTCAACACCCGTGATGGAGTATACAGTACAATCACAACCCCTCCACATCACTCATTGGTAGTTGTATAACATCACTAACGAGAACACGGGACACACAACACAAGATCCACACATGGACTTTTAACCACCATTGTGATCTTAACACAAGATCCACTCATGGACTTTTAACCACCATGGTGATCTTAACCATCTCGTTAGTGTACTTGGATGGAGTTTACGGTACAATCACAACCCCTCAACATCCAAGGCTACTTTATTCACGGTGCACCCAATCCTATAGCCGGCTAACTATATCCGATTCAAGTACTTTTAAACCAACACATCACTTGCCAATATACATCATATAGTATCATTAATCTACTGTTTTAAAGAATTTAACAAAGCCATTAAATAGTCATGCATTACAATGCATCAAACCACATTTATCAATGTTCAAAACAAGGATCTCTTACCTTGAGTATCCTTCAACACATGGCTTACAAAACCAGCATTAAACATGCCAAAATATGCTTTCAAAACAGAATTTAATCATGCCAATAAAACACATTGCATTCAACCATCTCATGGTTCATCAAAAAGAGAATTTCTTCGAAAACTTACTCTTGAGCTCAGCTAAGTTGTTTAGACTTAAACTAAGCTCCCATAACCTTCAAACATTGGTTTCAAAGCTGAAAACCAAACTTCACTCACCGATTCCGTTTCGCAAGCTTGCCGAAACACCAATCAAGCTTCCGGATCAACACCACAAGGATCCGAAGATGTCTCCCCTGTTTTAAACACATCAAAGCAGAAGATCAAAAACACCTCAAAAACCACCATTAACTCAATCAAAAACTTAGGAAAATCAACCTATCCGGGATTGCATAGATTAAACCTCAATTACACATCATTTATACATCCAATAAACATCAAAAAGAAATCTCAAAACACAGCCCAATCATTTAGTACGAATTTAATTAAAATTAAATCCAAATCTTGCATTTTAAGCCAAAATCAAGAACACACCATTAAAACCTTTAATAAAACTCAAATATAGGATTGAGAACTTGGGAATTTCAGTAAAGAACTGAGTATTTAGAGGAGAAGGACGTTCATACCTCTAAATGCGAGTTTCTCCTTGTTTAAAGCCAAGATTCTTGAAAATTCAATAAGCAAATGATAAGGATTTGGTGTAGGAATGATTAGAGATCCATTAGAGATTGAAATCTCATCTTTAGATGTTAAAATCAGAGGAAAAATGGTTGGGGAAATGTGTTTGGCTGAGAGAAAATGGAGAGAAAATGAAGTGGGAAATTTTTTAACAAAAGTTAGTTATGAAAACCAAAATATCCATTTCCCACTTTTTCCTTTTATTAAATATCATTTAATAAATCTTTAATATTAAGAAAAATCTGGAGAAAACTCTTCTTGGGTAAATTAGCTCCTTAAAGATTCAAAGTTTCAATCCTTTTAAAACAGTCACCAACTTTTCAAAAATTACATTTTAGTCACTAACTTGAAATGTCACATTTCGAAACCTCATTTTGTAAAATTGATTTCACCACTCTCTTATATATAGTAAAAGAGGATTTTTAGATATTTTCCATATTTTTAATGCATCTCGAACTAGGCTTTCCCTAAAACCACCTTTTATATTCGAACCGAAATCCGACCGGTCCGATTCAAACCCAAAACCTCTAAGCCCAAAATTGGGGTGTTACAAAAAATTCCACCTTAGGGGGGGGGCCACGCCACACCAAACAAACCTTCTCCAATCGAACTATGCTCCGCAACGAGCATAAAAAGCTTTCCTGCAAGACTTAACTGAAAACATACCGTTACTGGCCGCATTCCTAGTCATACAATCCTTGCTAAAGCCTGGCGAGGAGACAGAGTTTAACAGGTTCATAAAATCATTCCACTGCTTAATCTCCCAATCAAACAATCTACGCCGGAGAGGAATGTCCCAAGTCCAAGAATATCCAATACGGGATCCAAAATCCAGAATATGGCCTGTTTTGTTGATGGCGAGGTTGAAGATGTGGGGGAAATTACATTGCAACGGGGCAACCCCCAACCATGGGTCAGACCAGAATAACACAGAGGATCCATCGCCTACCTGAATTTTTGAATTTTCTTGAAGACAAAGACCCAGTTCATCCGATTTCGCAAACGAAAAAACCAATCCTTTCCAAGTCCATGACGATAATCTATGATGAGCGAAATCAGGCGATAAAGCAGAGGTATCCATGTTTAATTTAGTACATAGAAAAAGTTTCCACCCACTATCCTTTTCCGCAGCAAAGCGAAAGAACCACTTCCCTAAAAGTGCACGGTTGAGGATCTCTAAATCGCATACCCCCAGGCCACCAAGTTCAACTAGTTTGCAGATTGAGGACTACTTGACCAGTGCATTTTATAATTCGAAGAGGACCCGCCCCAAAGGAAACGGTCCATGAGACCATTCAGTTTTTTTGAGATTTCAGATGGCATTCTAAATAGCGAGAGGAAGTACGTTGGCAGAGACGTCGGGATGGATTTGATCACACCAGACGACCAAAAAATGATAAGTTCCAACATTTCCAACCAGCCAGGGAAGACTCAGATTTATTTATAATGGGTTCCCAAAGAGCTCTAGAATTCCTTTTGGGCCCTAACGGCATCCCAAGATAGTCAACTGGGAAGAGGCCCACTGAGCACCCAAGACGAAAAGCCCAATCGGATAAAGTCGCGGCCTCAACATTAATGTCGAACAATATACATTTGCCTAAGTTAAGCTGTAAACCCGCTGTGATTTCAAAGAGGTGAAGTACCCGTTTGATATTTAAAAGTTCAGATATAGAAGCTCCGGTGAAGAAAATAAGGTCGTCAGCAAACTGTAAGTGTGATAAAGACTCTGAACAATTCCCACGACCAATTTCGAAACCCGAAAATAACCCAATAGCCGTTGCCTTTTTAATAAGTAGAGACAAAGCTTCCCCAACCACGTTAAACAGCATCGGGGAGAGGGGGCACCCTTGACGGAGGCCTCTCTTAAGAGCAAAACAAGGAGTTGGGGAGCCATTTACAAGGACAGACAAAGAAGCAGTTGAAATACACTGCATAATCCACTTGCACCACCGAACTCCACACCCCATTTTTTCAGAATAAAAATTAGGAAATTCCAGTCCACCATATCATAAGCACAACCAAAATCCGTCTTGAAAACAAGACCATTCAACCCCATTTTCTGAATATAGTCCACTGCTTCATTGGCTATAAGAGAACAGTCTAAGATTTGCCTACCTGCCACGAAAGCGAATTGAGAGTCGCTTATAATGTCGTCTAGAACTCCTTTGAAATGCCTAGACAGGACCATGGATAAAATCTTGTAGATGCTACTAACGAGGCTAATAGAACGGTAATCGTTAATATTCTCCGGTCCGTGCACTTTAGGAATAAGAGTAATGAAAGAAAAATTTACCTCCTCAGCCCAAGGTTTTCTGGAATAAAAATCATCAAAAAATTCCAGCACATCAGATTTTAAGTATTTCCAGTATTTCTTGTAAAACCCGATATTGAAACCGTCTGGACCCGGAGCTTTAGAGCTTTCCATCGAAAAGTATGGCATCCCAAATTTCTCCTTCCGAGAAACGTGCTTCCAAAGAAACCACTTGGTCTTCGGACAATTTGGAGAGTTCGATATCAAAAGCATCCACTGGTAAGGTATCCCCACCATTGTAAGCTTTCGAATAGTGGTCAAATATAGCAGATTTTATCTGAGGCGGATTTGATGTAGGAACCCCATTCAGATTGATCGATGAAATCCAATTCTTTCTTCGTCTATTGGAGGTTGTTAACTGGAAAAATCTTGTATTTCGGTCAACCTCAGAAAACAACTTTAATCTAGAGTTTTGCAACCAAATCCTTTCCTCATTCGGATATAAGCCTCTCAATTTCCATCTTAGATCAGCTAGCACCTCTATCGAATTATCCGAACCAATCCCGAGATGAAGGTTATTTTCGAGGGTCATAATATTCATCTCCATGTCTTTTATGGAGTCCCCTATACTGCTCTTATTCTTTCGAGACCATTTTTTAATAGCACACTTTGAATCCTTCTAGACTCCCAGAACGCCCCTTTTACTAACTTTGGCTTTACCTGGAGACGTAACCTCGGCAATTATCGCTTCGAAACCCTCTTCATCCACAAGGTAATTGAAAATTTTAAATGGCCTGGGTCCCCACTCCATTTTTACGGAAGCCAACAAAATACCATTGTGATCAGACAAAGAGCTCGGAAGAAGGGTTTGAGTAATGGTGGGAAAATTGGAAAGTAATGAAGGGGGTACCAAAAAGCGGTTCAGTCTGACGTAAGTGGGTGGGTCACGATTGTTTGACCAGGTGAACTTTCCTCCTTGCAACAGCATATCACATAATTGGGAACCATGAATAAAATCACTGAATAAATCCATGTTCGCAAAATTCCAAGCTGCCCCCGATTTTTCATCCATATTGAGGAAAACATTAAAATCTCCTCCTATACACCAGATTACATCTGAATCAGCCAAAAAACCCCGAATTTCTTCAAAAAAGCCAGATTTTTCCGAGTCCAGAGATGGACCATACACATTAACAAAACCAAACTTGGAATTCAAAGAAGCAACAAAGCCAAAAATTGCAATGAATCTGTTGTGAATCACATGAGTGACATTCGAAAGGAAATCTATATCCCAAGATAGAAATAGACCACCTGCCAATCCTATAGCCGGGGCGAAGACTGAATTTCTGCCTTTAAAACATCCTAGATTACGGATTATAGTCGGTGTTAAGTTCACCAATTTTCTTTCATGTAGGAAGACTAACCTTGGTTTTTTCTCCAAAATGACCTTCCTAACCATACGAAGCTTTTCACTTTTGCCTAAACCTCTAACATTCCAACTCAAAATAGACAAATCACTCATTAAAAAATATTAGAACCTGTAAATTCCGAGCAAAGCAGAGAACCCCGAATTAAGATCCGCCTGAGTTTCCCAAAGCCGAAACATTATCAATGAGGGCCTTCTTCCCTCCGACGAACGACACTCCAAACATGGTACTTACTCCCCATACCGCAAGGGCCTCATCAATATAATTCAAATGAACAGAGCCGTGTAACGAGGACGAAGAGGCGTGGCCAAACGAGGTCGCTTTCCCCATATTCTCAATCGACTCTCTGATTTGTCTTCTTAAGCATCGTCTGTATCCAGCGTCAAAATTCATGATGTTCCCCTTGTAAGAAATTGACATGCAGAGGCTCGGATGGGAGTTAACAGATTTGTTACGCTCAAAATCCGAACCCAGATATGTGTCTTGATTTTGCGACGAATTATGTAACAAAGAAGCTCCATCTAAACTGTCTGGAACAATCTCTTCTAGAAAATCAGAAGATAAAACATGTCTCGCTGGGCAATTAAATAATTACCGGACACCTCTATAGAATCAGACTGGTTCAGGCCAATATCACCAGGGTTACAAGAGGGCCCATCATTCTCAAGCCCAGAATCTGGATAATAAGTCTGTAGAAACGGGGGGACACCCGGCCCACCTGCCTTAGAGCCCAAGTCTGAAGAAGAATGAGGGGGATTGGCCAAAAAAAACCCATCAGCCAATGAAGCGTCAGCCGCCGCAAATGTAACGGGAGGTACAAAACCCCCAGACGCAATATTCTACTTGGGAATAGAGGGAGAATCTTGGAACCGTACATCATTATTAAAATTATTATTTGGGATCGAATTTCGATAGTTTTGCTCCTGATTGTGGACCAACCCATCATCCTCAACCCCCAGATTCTCGGACCTTTCGCCGGAGAAAAACCTCGGAAACTCTTCCACGAGACCCGCCCTCGGAAAAACGAAGGCCTCACCAATTTTGATCTCCAGAAAAAACTCTCGCCCCTTGATATCAATCTTGATAGACCTAGGAATGTCGTATTGACTGGGCGTACGAATAACAAAGGAAGCCTTTGATAGGTCAAACCAAGAACTCGTTGACTCTTGAATGGTGATGAGCTTACCCCACCTGTTGGCTAATTTAGAGAACAATTCATTTGACCAACACTGTAAAGGAACTCCAAATAATGATATGGACACTGGCATCATTGGGACACCATCTGATTCCACAGATGAATCTAAATAACTAAACCAGAAAGGCAATTATGTTAACTTTTCGCTCCAGATCATCTCCTTCTCCACTTGGGAACGAAAAACTATTAGGCAGGAATTTGGAACACACCCCCAAGGAACAAGATCGACCTTAATTTTATCACTTGACAGCGCTCGTTGCACAAAATCCATATGAAAGTCATATTTGATAATCCCAACCGCAGAACTTTTCAACCATTCTGTGATATCCTTTGGGGTATAGAAATTTAGGATACCACTCTTACAAACGTCGTTGTTTCCCGGATAAATTTCCTCCTTGTCCGCAGTCGAACGACCCTTACCCCCAGCAGTATTATTCAAAAGTGCCTCCTTGTACGATTTCCCATTCTCTCTTTTACCACCAAGAACTTCATCCGACTTCGATGAAGCTCCTTTAGCTCTCGGGGGCCCCTGATCATCCTGTTTTGTACGAGGAATAACGAAAGAATCATGTTGCCGGAAAAAAAAATTTAGCCTTGGTTACCGACACCAGCATCCCGTCGATCTTGGTGTTATGAAAAGCTGCAATGGCAGATAGCATATCCTTCTCCCTTTCAAAGGTGACAAAAGCAAAGGTACTTCTTTTATATTTCGGTTTGTTATTGACCGTAGGGATGAAAACCTTAGATACTCTACCATAGTGACTAAAAAGTTCCCAAAGAGCTCCCTTCAGAATTCTTCTACTGAGATTATCAATGAAGACCCTCCAAACTTTGGCTTCTCCGGTGAAAGACTGACGGTCGCTTCCTCTATGATCCCCTAGCCCCCCACGCTCACCACCATCGCCTCTCTCTCCTACCATTTTCTCTCTGTTTTGGAATCCTTGCTTTTAGTTTTATCATATTTTTATCGCATCCCGAACCTTGATTTCCCTAAACCACCTTCTAACGGTTTGAACAACCGACACCGGTTCCACCGACCCAATCTAACTCACTAAAACACCTAAGCCTAAAACAGGGGTGTTACATTATTGCAACCTATTGATCCACGGAAATGGAAGTGGGAAAATATCACCACGGGTTTTGTTAGTGGTTTACCGTTAACTCCCGCTCAGCATGATGCCATATGGGTCATTATAGATCGTTTCACGAAGTCAGCTCATTTTATGCTGCTCAAAAAGGACTACGGTCTCCCTAAACTAGTTGACATGTATATCAAGGAAGTAATTTGACTCCACAGAGTACCTAAGTCTTTTATCTTCGATCGAGATCCTCGACTTCCATCTTGGTTTTGGAGAACCTTACAAGGAGCGCTGGGCACTAGAGTTTATCTTAGCACATCCTTTCACCCTTAATCTGACGGTCATTTAGAAAGGGTAATCCAGTTAAATCATCAAAAAATCTATCCATTGAAATCTTAGAAACTTGCAATGTTATTGAACCTTTCTATATAGATCTTGAAAGATATGCTTTGGGCATACATTATTGACTTTGGTCGAACTTGGGAGAAATCTCTACCACTTGTTGAATTTGCCTACAATAATAGTTACCAAGCATCAATCCAAATGGCTTCGTGTGAAGTATTGTATGGTAGGCAATGTAGAACTCCATTGTGTTGGTCAGAGCTTAGCGAGGGCAAAATGTTAGGCCCCGACTTCCATCGAGAGACTGAAGAGCGGGTCACCATTATCCATGATCGTTTAAAGGCTACCTTTGATCGACAAAATGATTATTCTGATCTTAAGAGAAGAGATATCGAGTATGAAGTTGGAGAAAAATCCTTCCTCAAAGTATCACCGTGGAAGAAGGTTTTAAGGTTTGGCAAGAAGGGAAATTTGAGTGCCTGATTCATTGGACCCTTTGAAGTCATTGAAAGAGTTGGCCTCAAGGCATATCGGCTATTGTTACCCTTAGAATTTAGTAAGATCCACGATGTTTTTCATGTATCGATGCTTTGAAAGTTTCGTTCTGATCCTTCAAACATTGTGGAACCTAAGTCTGTAGAACTTAGACCAAATCTATCCTACGAGGAGGAACCAGTTCAAATTCTAACAAGAGAAGCCAAGAGGCTTCACAACAAAAATGCATCGTTGGTTAAATTGCTCTGGAGGAGTCACACCCTTGTGGAAACCACTTGGGAACCTGAAGAGACTATGAGACAACAATATCCACATCTTTTCTATTCAGGTAAAAATTTGAGGATGAATTTTTCTTAAAGGGGGGAGTTGGAACACCCCAAAATCCGGTCTAGTCGGAATTTGGTTCCGGTGATCAGAAATTATGCATTGATGAAGTCTATATATAGTATTGGATAGTTAATTTATGATATTGGAATTTAATTGAATTAAATCATTGCCATCAGACCCTATTGAATAGGACCGAACACATTATAGTGACTAAATTGAAGAAAACGCAAGTTATGGAGCAAAACTATAATATGGTGTGAGTTAAGGGTCTAATATTGCAATTAGCCCCTCTTCAAATAAATTTTTCCTACGTGGGATGGTCTGAGAGCTTTTCTTCAATTGAAGAAAAGCCAAATAGCCTAAATTCTATGTAAAACAAAGGAAAAAGAATTAGAGAGCTTACCCGAGACTTGAAGCAAACACCTCTATCTTCAACATCTTCTACCTTCAAGCACACACATCCATTGGAAAAGTTTTGAGCTTCACTTTTCCTTCATTTTATTAATATCGAATCATTGCTATTGATAGGGTAAGCTATATTCCTCGATCGGTTATTGAATTCCATGGATATATCAAGCTTAATCTTAAGTAAGGGTTTTGACTATCCATGGATATCTCACCCTTGTCATCTATATTGAAATCGAATATCGATTGTGATGTTGTTATATTGATTTTGATATCGTAATATCAATCCTAACAATTTCCCTATAAATTTCCTAGCTCAAGAAGTTGATAAAGAACATCCATCGCCTCAAACCGAAGCTAGGAATAAGGGGATTGTTATCTGAGAGTCTTGAAAGCTTCGGATTGTCAAGGTGAGTGTAGTCAGAGTCTCGAGATTAGGCGAAAAGCCTTCCTGAATCTATTATTGTTGTTTTTTATCATTCAACTCACATTGCTACTGCGAAAGTTACATCGGACAAGTAGGCAGATAACTTGTTAAGTGTCGGTAAGTTGTCATTGAACATAAGACATAGCTATTGGTATCGTCATTAAGCATTGTCATTGTTATAGGTATTGTTATTGAACCATTGCAAGAAATCTTTGATTATTGTTATTAACATCGAACCATGAAACATTGATTATTAGACATGTTGGTTATTGATAATATTGAAATCATTGGTCATTGGAACACTCATTGATTATTGAAATGAATATGACATTGAATAGACATTGGATACTACGTTCCTAAGGCTACGACCTTTATTGATTGGGCGAGGCGGAGGGATGTGTATTCATGTTGGACATATTGGTTAGGCGAAGGGACTAAACCATTCATTGACTTGGCGAGGAGTAGGAATTCGCGTATCCACTACCTTGATTCAATCCAAGGATTAATGATGAAAAGAATATGTTAAACATTGTATATTGTTGCATAGCATTGACATTGATAAGCATGATATCATATAGATAGATACTTGACATATTGTTGTTCATATTTCTTATGACTACCTCACTAGGCATCGTATGCCTAATATGTCTCATCTCATGCATTTTCAGGTTAAAAGGATCGTGTGTCGGAGGATCGGATTCGCAAAATAGGACAAGTCACTACAAGCCCTAAATTAATGTGTTTTGATCTTAAGAACTCCTAGGAAGATGGAAAAGTAGTTGAACTAGTCATTTATGCCCATTTTCTTATGTTTTTTATATACATAAGTTGTAATGTGGTTAATGGACCTAAATGGCCTTTTTGGTTGGCTTAAAATGGCTTAAAGATGCATATTTGGCTCATAAAGGTCAAAACGTGGTAAACGTAATCGTATGGTCATAAAACTTGGCATGCTAGTAGTTTATACCATTGAAATATTGCGTATGATGTTTCGTTGCATTTGGACATTGTCCGGTAAATAAAATTGAATAAATACCATCAAAAATCTATCATTATAGGTCATACCGTATCGAAACGGGTGATGGCGTTTCGATACGAGAAAACATAATTTGAACATGAGAGATAGGGTGTACCGAAACGGTTCATGTCTGTTTCGAAGCATTTTGTCACTGGAATCCCTCATTTCGAATACTTGTTTATAGCGTATCGATATAGGTCAAAGTCAAGTCAAAGGAGGTCAACTCGTTTCGATATAGGGCATGCCCATATCAATATCGTCAAAAAGGTAAAGTTAACAAAGGTTTACCATTGTCCACCCGTTTTGAAACATCCCTAGGGTGTTTCGATACAGGGTTAGCTATGTTTGTTAAAGGCATATTAAACAGGTTCCAAGGTTCATAGTTTAGTCACTGGATATTCAAAGAATAAATTGAATAAGCTAATTGTCCTCAAATTGTATGAAATTTTGCAAGTATGTTAATAATGTAGTGAATTTCAATCTGGTAAAATGAATTGCATTGAAAGACCCCAACTGTGTTGAAATTATAGTTTAGTTCATAAAACTTGTATTAATTGCAATTTAGCCCTGATCGATTAATTATTGCTTTGTATGGATTATTTATACCAAAATGTATTAAGGCATTGTGTTATTGCATTATATTGGATTAAAGGTTAATATTAAAAAGAAATTTTGTTACATTGTCTACTGTATTGAACTTCAATATCACCTTCAAACTCAATTCTCGACCAGACCAGGAAGGGGTGTTACACGATTGCTTGGGTTCACGTCAACCAGTTGATTTTGCGCATGTCGGTGAGTGAGAACGTGATTTTCAATTTTGAGAGCTTTAAAAGGTGATTTGGGAACTTAGTAGTATGCTTGAAACACTTAACTAAGTTCGGAAGTATGTGAAAGGAATTTCTTCTCTCGGTTATGTTATTATGTGATGATTTATGCACTGTTTTGAATTAATGGTTTTACCTACTGTTAAAGCATGTTTGTGAGAATGTGGTTACTGTTTTTAATGATGTAATGTTGAAGGATGCACAAGGTAAGTGATCTTGAAGTATATGATTTATACTCATGATTTTAAGCATGGTTTAATGCTTGGAAATGTGATTTATTGATGATGCTTTGAAAATAGTGTGGCATGTGTTAAATGTGAATTATATTGGCATGTGATGTTGAGAAACGATTTCTAAATGATATTGAATATAGTTAGCCGGCTATAGTATTGAGTGCACTATAAAAAGTCGCCTTGGATGCCGAGGGGTTGGTGTCCCGTGTCTCTGTCCAAGTATCCTAATGATCGAGGAGGTTGGTGTCTCGTCTCTCGTTGGTGGTTAAGAATCTAGCCGATGATAGGGTTGTGTCCCTATGGGTTGTCATTGTACCCGGTTGATAAAGTACCTTTGGTTGTAAATGTACCAGTTCCGGTTAAGTTGGCTTGAAGTGTCGAGTAGACACTTGTTGTAATTCATGTATCCGATATGAGGTTTTAAGTTGTGAACTTGTTTAATGATCACTTGTAAGCAAATATAATTGATGATGTATCATGGAATGGTTTATGTCACATAATGTGGTTTATGCATGTTTTTCTCTTTAAGCTTTGCATACTGTAATACCCTGGTTTTGGGCCTAGATGTTTTTGAGGTTGAATCGGGCCTGTCGAGAACGGTTCGAATCCTTTAAGAGTAATTTAGGGAACACCTAGTTCGGGATGCTTTAAATATATGGAAAAATATCTAAAATCCTCATTTATTATATAAATGGTTATGGTGAAAACAATTTTACAAAATGTAATTTGGAAATACAACATTTCGGTGTAGTGACCAAATTATAGTCTTTGCAAAAGGTGACTAGTGACTGTTTTGTAAAGGATTGATACTTTGAATCTTTAAGGAGCTAATTTTACTAAAATGTTTTTTTATCATATTTCTCTTAAATTTGGGTGTTTTAATAATGATTTAATTAAAAGAATTAAGAGAGAAATCCTATTTTGACTTTTCATAACTACTTTACGATCTTTTTCCCTCTTTTCATTTTCTCTCAACTTCCACTCAGCCAAACATAATTCCCTCACCAATTAATCTCTAGTTTTCATCTCATTTGTTGAGATTTCATTATCCTAAGGATTTCTAATCTTTATCTCATCAAATCCTTTTGTTTTTACTTTTGGATTTTCAAGAAATCTTGCCCAAATTGAGGAGAAATCAGTCATTAGAGGTAATCTTCGTCCTTCTCCTCTAATGATTAGTTCTTTACTGAAATTCCCAAGTTCTCAATCCTTTGTTAAAGATTTTTGAGTTGTTTTAATGTCAGAAGCATGAAGTTGTTGGAAAACTCAAGATTTTTGGTGAGATCTTGATGATTTTCGTAACTCTTTGTTAAGCTCTATTTTGAGGTTGATTTCTAATGTATTTTGGATGGTAATTGATGTTATGAATGAGGTTTTGACCAATGATTCCCGAATAGGTTTGGATTCCTATGTTTTAGATGCTAGATTTGTGGTTTTTGGAGTGTTCTTGGTGTTCTGTTGTTGTTGGATATATAAGGACGTGTTTATGGTGATTTTTGGTGTTGATTGAGGTTTAGAAATGATTAGAATTGATAGATCTTGGTTGGGCTTTGTGTAGGGAATGTTTGGAGGTGATTTTAGTTATTTTGGGCAGCCGAAATGGTGCTTTTGAGTAGTGCAGCTAGTTCGAATGATTGGCTGGTGATTTCAATGCATGATAATACATTAATCCTATGCTCTTTTGTGTAAAAAAACAGAGGAGTCATCTTCAGATGCTTTTGGTGATGATCCGAAAGTAACGGAAGCCTAGATATCGTTTCGGCAAGCAAGCAAAACGTAATCGGTGAGTGCGGATGGTTTTAGAAGTCCTTGAGAGACAAAGAAACAAGGTTTGGAGATTTAGGATTGGTTTGAAACACCATCCTATGTCCGGAAGTAAGTATGGCAAGATTTGCTCTCAATATGTCGTTGATGCCCCTAAATGCTTTTACATGCTCTTGTTTTGAGATAGACAAATTCCTTCTATTTTATGCATGATTTGTAGTATGAGATGATGCCATGTAGTGATTTCATGAGATATCATATTGTATTAAAGATTTTGAGATTTTGATTTAATGCAAAACATGAGAAATGGTTTTGAAATGAGACGAGAAAGATTTGAGAAATGTTGCATCAAAACAGTAGGTCAGATGATGATTTAAATATAATATATTGGCATAAATGATGAGATAATTACCTGATATAATTTGTCGACCAATAGGATGAAAGTGCCCTATAATCTAAAAATTCATACGTGCTCTTTGGAGTGGGGCAATAGAGGTAGTGCCATCCCGGTCCAAAGTGAGAATACGATGATGAGAGATACCATCGGGGTAGGACTTGGTGAAACACCCCAGCTTTGTGGTGAAGAGAGATACCGCCATGAGAGTCCGGTGATGTGAGATTCCACCGGGGTAGGACTAGGCTTAATGCCAAGCTAATCCACATATACGACTAAACATGTAATATGAAATGCCGATAAATGAGATTGTATTTGAGTCACATGTACCAAATGTTAAGATATTTTATGCTATGAGAAATGCATAAGAGATTTGAGGTTTATGAAATGATTTTGTTTTCATTAAGCATGTGTATGGCTTTTCCATGAGATTTGCTTTGGTTGAATGCATGAGCTAGATTGAAGGTACATTTGATTTTCAAATGGGGAATTGCTTTGAAATGGTTTTCGAGCATGAGATAGAAAGAGCATGTTGTAGAAAATGGTTTTGAGATAGAGTTTTAAAAGTTGCATTGTTCTGTTGGTTTTTCTTAGAGATTGCCTCACTAAGCAATTGTGCTTACACTCTTTTTTACCAACAAATGCAGATAATTGAGATGTTTTGGGCAGCAAGGGGGCTAAGGACATCCAAGGAAGTGAGAAGCTCATGTATGGTGATGTTTTCCTTTGCTTTAGTAATGATATTTGGCAATGGGGACCTAAGGTTGATTTTGGGAGATGTATTTTGAACTGCCTATGGTTGTTGCAAGTTTGCTATTGCATTTGTGGGTTGTAAATGCTCTTTATGGTTTGGTCTTATGGTTTATGGCTTTCATATGGTTTTTATGTTTAGGGAGCATGCCTATAGATCATATGATTGCATGATTGACGCCATGCTTTAGATTATGCTTCATCATGATGATCTTGATGCTTAAACATGTTGCTAGTATGTTGTGGTATGTGTTGGAACATGTTTGGATGTATTTGAATGTGAAAAAGATGTGAAAACCAGACAAATATATAGTTGCAGGGCAGGGTGTATCGAAACACCCTAATCTGTTTCGGAACAGGGGCCTGAAGTGGTCATAGTGTATCAGAACGGGTACGAGTGTTTCAGAACACTTTAACTACTGGAGAGCCATGTTTCGATAGGGTCTCGGAACACACCCGAGTACCGAAACGGTCAACTCTGTTCTGATACGGCCGTTTCGATACAAGAGTCGGCGTTTCGAAACACCCGACCGTTGGTCTGAATTTTGAAGTGTTTGAAGTTCTTGTTTCTTACGTTTTAGTCCTTGATGATTATGGATGCAATTGGTTCAGTTTGGAGTATCAGATTAAGTTGATTTTTTTGACAGAGATGCATGAAATATGACTAATTGAATATTAGTAAACTTAAAATCTGTAAGGTCCTCGTATTTTGCAAAATTTACGTTTTAGTGCCTAAAAGCCTAATTCTTACAATTAAACCCCTAGATGAATTCCGATCGTTGTGCCTTCCTTCCTATGATCTTGGGTGATCACATAGGTGTAATAATGCATTTAGAAAAGAAAAAAAAGAAAAAAAGGGTCATTAATCAAGGTTGACTTTCGGGTTGTCTTTGATTTTCCCCGTGTAATCTTCGTTGTTCGAGTGAAGCGTCTAGTCCGGGCTAAGGGGGTTACATTTGTTGGTATCAGAGCCAGGTTTGCGATTATTTGGGGCTTGGTAATTGGTTAATGGGTGTGAACAAGAACGGTTATGACTTGTTGTGAAAGCATGGTGTGTGATTGTTGATGTTTTAGCTCTAATGAGATGAATTTGTGATGTTATGCTATGTTTGGGGTATAGTTGGGGATACCATTGCCATATCATTACTATTGGAAAAAATTGTTTTGAAAAATGAACTTGAGTACTTGGATTACTTGCCTTACATTGCCTAATTGAATTTATTGCATTTTGATAGTTGTATTGCTTTTAAATGGGGCCACGTAGAGAGCCTAGAGTTAATGTGCGTGTTGCGGCTGAGAATGAGAATGATGAGCATGTTGAGAATTTACCGCCTCCTCCTCTTGGTGGATCACCTGGTGGTGGTGGAGCAGGGGTTGGTGCTGCGGGAGCTAGTGCAGAGGTTGTTGGACCCGAGGGAGTTCAGGGGAAAGCTGCTCCTGATATGTCGGTGTTAATTCAAGCTATTGTTGGGGCTTTCCAGACAGCAGTAGCTGGAGCTCATGCGGTTGCACCTCAGGATGGCGCTAGTGTGAGATTGTCGTTGGAGCGACTCTGCAGTCTTGGAGGGACTGAGTTCAGGGGGCTGACATCGGAAGGTTCTGAGTCTTGGTTAGAAAATACCAAGACGATACTTGGGTAGATGAACTGTAACAATACTCATAAATTAGGATGTATTGTGTCCCTGTTGCACGGTGATGCATATACATGGTGGACAACCAGAATAGCAGGGTTGGATGGTGATGAGGTGACATTGACATTCTTCTTGAATGCATTCAAGCCAAAGTATTTGGGAGTCCGCTACTTAGATGAGAAAAGGAGGGAGTTCATGTCCCTGGTGCAAGGGAGTATGACAGTGGCGGAGTATGAGGTGCAATTTGTACGCCTCAACCAGTATGCACCCGAGTTGATTCCTAGTGAATGGGAGAGATGTGAACGGTTTAGATATGGGTTGGTGGCTGATGTAAAAATCTATATGCTCGCAGCAGACTATACTAATTTTGATGTCTTGGTCACTCGAGCCAAGGACATCGAGCTGAACCTTGGTTTGGCAAGTCGAGCAGGAGAGTCTAGCTCAAGGAAGTGACCCGCGGATCGTCATCTTGGTAGAGATCGGTTCAAGAGACCTAAGGATAGAAGGTCACATATGGATGCAAGACGTGGGGGTGGCAACCCTGGAAGAGGTCAGGAAGGACCGAATGCTTTCCTACAGACTCCTGAGTGTAATCGGTGTGGTAGAAGGCACACTGGTGAGTGTTGGGGCAATCTTGTTATATGCAGGAATTGCGGTAATCGTGGGCACATGAAGAGAGAATGTCCGCAGCCGATGAGAGAGGGTCAGGCTCCGGTGAGAGCAGCTGAGCCACAGAGAGGTCGTGGGCGCAGCCGTGGCAACTTCTAGCGTAGAGATGAGGTGTAAGGAATGTAGCACATGTGGTGGCTGTTCAGCCTGGAGGTGGTGGTCAGGCTAGAGTGTATGCCCATCGAGAAGGGAGGAATGAGACGGACGTGATCGCAGGTACCTTTACTTTGCAATCCTTGTCATTACTTTCTTTGATTGATTCTGGATCTACACACTCGTACATATTGCGTGAACATGCTCAAGTGCTTGGTTCGCCTGTTGAGTCTTTGGATATGGGTATACGTGTGACTAGTTCCTTTGGTGAGATGGTTGTAACAAGGAGATTGTATAGGAGATATCCCTTAAAGGTGCAAGAGCATGTGTTTCTAGTTGATCTTAAGGAATTACCATTCTATGGATTTGACGTAATCCTTGGTATGGATTGGCTTGTTGAGTATAGGGTCATGGTGGATTTTGAAAATAAGCGAGTTTCGCTGAAACTTGCGGACGATTATGAGGTTGTGGTGGTGGAGAAAATGTGAAATTTTTGTCTAATGTGGTGTCGACACTTGAAGCAAGCCAGATGTTGCGTCAAGGATGCGAGGCTTATCTGGCCTTTGTTATGAATCCTAGTACAAAGGAGGTTCGTGTACAGGATATAAGATCCGTGCGTGAATTTTCTGGAGTTTTTCTGGAGGAATTACTGGGTTTTCCACCTAGTCGAGAGGTTGAATTCGGAATTGAGTTGTATGAGAACACAACTCCGGTGTACATTGCTCCCTATCGCATGGCACCCAAGGAGTTGAAGACGCAACTTCAAGAGTTGCTTGACCGAGGCTTAATTTGGTCAAGTGTGTCACCTTGGGGTGCTCCGGTCTTGTTTGTTAAAAAGAAAGATGGCATAATGAGGATGTACATTGATTATCGTCAGCTGAACAAGTTGACTATCAAGAACAAGTATCCTTTGCCGAGGATTGATGACCTCTTCGATCAGTTTCGAGGAGCGGCTGTGTTTTCAAAGATAGATTTGTGGTCAGGATATTATCAGTTAAAGATGAAGGATGTGGATGTGCCGAAAACAGCCTTTCGAACGAGATATGGGCATTATGAATTTCTAGTCACGCCGTTCGGATTGAAGAATGCTCCTGATGTTTTCATGGATATGATGAACATGGTGTTTCATGAATTCTTGGATAAGTTTGTAGTGGTGTTCATCGATGATATCATTGTGTACTCTCGTACCGAAGAGGAGCATGAAGAACATTGGAGGATCGTTTAGCAAGCGCTGTTAGAGAATCGGCTTTATGCTAAGCTGTGTAAATGTGAGTTTTGGTTAAAGGAGGTTGTTTTTCTTGGCTATGTGGTTTCGGGTGAAGGGATTCGTTTTGATCCTCAGAAGATTGAGGCGGTGGTGAATTGGAAGCCTCCTAGGTCTGTTCATGAAGTTCGTAGATTCCTTGGGTTGGCAGGTTACTATCGGAGGTTCGTGGATGGATTTTCTGAGATTGATGCCCCTTTAACGAAGTTGATACAAAATGATGTTAAGTTTGAATGGACAGAAGCGAGACAACAAGCTTTTTAGAGGCTGAAGGCAACTTTGATGCAAGCTCTTATCTTGGTTCAACCTGAGTTAGGAAAAGAGTTTGTGGTGTATAGTGACGCATCCTATGTTGGTTTGTGGTGTGTGTTGATGCAAGAGGGTAGAGTAGTGGCTTATGCATCGCGACAGTTGAAGGTGCATGAGTGCAATTACCCTACGCATGACATTGAGCTGGCAGCGGTGGTTTTTGCACTAAAGATTTGGAGACATTATCTATATGGTGAGAGGTGTATTGTGTACACGGATCATAAAAGTTTGAAGTACCTTATGTCTCAGAAGGAGTTAAATCTTAGGCAACGACGTTGGGTGGAGTTGCTTAAGGATTATGATCTAACGATTGAGTATCATCCGATGAAGGCCAATGTTGTGGCTGACGCTTTGAGCAGGAAAGTGGCGGTGGAATTAAGGGCGATGTTTGCTAGCTTGAGCATATCGCGAGATGGTGGTCTTGTTGCCGAATTGCAAGTGAAACCATCTCTAGTTCAGTTGTTAAAGGATAAACAACTGTTGGATAATTCTCTGGTACCTCATGTTCAGGATATCGTAGAAGGTAGGCCTTCAGATTTATGTTTCAATGATGATGGTGTTTTATGTTTTGGGAGTCGAATAGTGGTGTCGAATGATGTTGAGTTAAGGCGCACTATTCTGACTGAAGCTCATAGTAGTCCTTTTGCTATGCATCCTGGTAGTACAAACATGTATCATGATTTGAAGGTTGAGTACTTGTTGAGTTGTGAGGTGCTCGACTCGATCAACCAATGTTGCTCACCAAGTGGTGGAGAGGTGGATTTTTGGGTGTTAGGGTTTAGGAAGCTAGAATGGAAATGGACACAATGATTTATAGTGGTTCAACCTTCTAACCAAGGTCTACATCCACTAACTTAGCTCCCCACTAAGGATTTCTCAATCAATCCACTATTGATTCGTCCCCTTTTCTAGGCTTAGGAGGTAACCCTTACAAACGATCAAGCTTCTACCCAAAGCCTTGATCAAAACCCTCTTTTACAAAGAGATAAACAAAGCAAACTTAAACCCTCTAATAGGTGTTTGTTTGCACAATTAAGCACTCACCCAAAACCTAAAACACTTGAGCAAATTTGACAATTTTGGCTCACTAGTGTTTGTCTATACAAGAAATGAAAAATTAGGCACTAAGACAATTTATTGATCATTTGATGTTTGACAATATGAGCATTAGCCTTCTCTTGATGCTTGGAGGTCCCTTTTATACTCCCAAATGAGTTTGTAGCCGTTACTAGCCGTTGGGGATGAATTGGAGCCGTTGAGGACTTTATTTCCCTTCATAGATGTTGTTCTGCAGCTATCAGTATCGATACGCGTGGAACGGTATCGATACGGCCTTCATAGGAACTAGCCGTTGGGCTCTTGCCAGCCTGGGCGTATCGATACGCTTGAGGGCGTATCGGTATTGCTAGACATTTAAATGGCCGCTGGGAAATAGCCGTTGGGGTAGTTGAAATGGGATCGGTACGCTTACCTGGTGTATAGAAACGACCCCACTCCGTATCGATACTGCAAGGGCCTGTATCGATACGGGTTTTGACAGTGGCCAAACTGAGGCAAAAAGGTATCGGTACAGGGGTTTACCGTATCGATACTGGTACTCTGAAAACACAAGTTTGGCTATTAAAAACATGAAAAATCTTTGCCAAAAACCTCTTAAAATACCTTAAACATAATTTCAAGTTGTTTGGACTTAAAAACAAGTTTTAAATTCTTTTCAAATTAGTCCAAAACATTTTTCAATTATTATATCAAAATATTAGTTCTACAATCTCCCCCTTTTTGATATAATAAAACCCACTTGAAAAATTGTTTGGGATTCTCCCCCTTTATCTTAAAAAATGTGAATAAGAGACTAAAGATATGAAATCAAATAAAGCTCCCCCTTATTCATTTGAAAATTCAATTTTTCAAAACCATTTCTCCCCCTTTTGTTATATCAAAAAGAATTTAAAGTGACATTTAGCTCAAAATAACATAGGAGGCAAAAAAATTGACATACTTAAAAATTTTGGTTTAAAATTGGCTCCCCCTTACTCAAAGCATCATCAAAGATGTTAGTCCATCATATATGATCATCTAGTTGACATAAAAGAAAATAAAACAAATAGAATCAAAAGCAACTAGATTTTTACCAACACTTGAACTCAAGGGAGGATGTGAAGCCTTCCTTCTTCAAGTGTTCTTCCTTGTGTGCATGGAGCTCCCCCTCAATGATTGACTTGTTGAACATCTCCATCACACCTAGCAATAGACAATCAAGTAATTTTTGGTATCCAAATTGCTTTGGATCCATGAATGTTAGTAGCACAAAGTTTTGACCCCTTAGGAATCCATTTTTCAATGTCATCCTTTTAAATTGAAGTGGTTAGTCCTTTTGGGACCCAAACACTTCTAAAACATTTTCCTTTAATAAATCTAGGGGCACTAGATTGTCTAACATAAAAATTTGATTTTCCAAAATTGTTTTTCTTTTCAAGCTCTTTGGAAATCAAATCTTTTTCTTCTTGAACTTTTTGAAGCAATTTTTGTAAATCAAAACATTTTAATTCAAACTCTTCAAGTTCAAGTTTGGTTTTAGAAAGCAAATCATTTTGAACTTTTAACTTTGAAATCAATTTATTGTTATTCAAAATGTGGCTTTTAAAATCTAAAACCAAATCATCATAGGCATCTTGTAATTCATCAAAGGAATAAGAACATGAAGTAGATGAATTAGAAGTTACCCTTGAATCTTCTTCGATGGCCATAAGACAAAGGTTGGCTTGTTCATCGTCGGTGGAGTCCTCATCACTCCAAGTAGCCACATGTGCCTTATTCTGATGGCTTGAAGTGCTTGCCCTCTCCTTTCTTTTAGGTTCTCGTTCAAGCTCTCTCAAGGCTTTCTTCATGAACAGGGCACACTTCTTGAAGAGATGAACTATCTCTTCATCTTCATCCTCCTCTTCACTTGAGTAGACATGATGGCAAGTGGAGGATTTGAGAGCCATGGCACTTGCATTGATGCCAAGCCCTTTGATTTTCTTCTCTCCCATACCTCTAATTTCTTCCCTTTTCTTCTCATCCTCTTTGTTCTTCTTCATGATTTGATTAGTAAGGAGTGACCCCATGAGTTCATCAAGCTTCAAAGTCTTCAAATTTTTGGCTTCGATGATGGCGGTCCTCTTTGAGTCCCATGACTCGGGAAGTGAGTAGATGAGCTTTCGGACAAGCTTCTCCTCCGGGATGGCTTCTCCATAACCTTTAAGACCGTTGGTGATGGTGGAGAACCTATCAAACATCTTCTCGATGTTCTCTTCCGGATCCATCTTGAAGTTCTCATACTCTAAGGTTAAGAGCCCAATCTTGGTCTCCTTGACTTCATCAGTTCCCTCGTATGTGACTTCAAGCTTGTCCCATACCTCCTTTGCACTCTCACAAGAAGACATCTTCTCATAGATGGATGGGCCAAAAGCACAAAACAAGATGTGCAAGGCCTTGCAATTGAGCTCGATCTTCTTGCGATCATCGGCACTCCACTCCGCTTTACTTCTTTGAGGCACGAACGGACCATCTTCAACTATACCCCATATCTTGTAATCTCTAGATTTGATGAAGAACTTCATCTTTGTCTTCCAATGGGCATAGTGGGTTCCGTCAAAGAAAGGCGGTTTGTCGATTGATTGTGCCATTTGAGCCGGTTGATGAACTAGTGATCGAGCTTGCCGGATCTTCTCAATAGGATTTGAATCCCCTTCGATTGAGCCAAGCTCTGATACCAATTGTTGAGTTGTGAGGTGCTCGACTCGATCAACCAATGTTGCTCACCAAGTGGTGGAGAGGTGGATTTTTGGGTGTTAGGGTTTAGGAAGCTAGAATGGAAATGGACACAATTATTTATAGTGGTTCAACCTTCTAACCAAGGTCTACATCCACTACCTTAGCTGCCCACTAAGGATTTCTCAATCAATCCACTATTGATTCGTCCCCTTTTCTAGGCTTAGGAGGTAACCCTTACAAACGATCAAGATTCTACCCAAAGCCTTGATCAAAACCCTCTTTTACAAAGAGATAAACAAAGAAAACTTAAACCCTCTAATAGGTGTTTGTTTGCACAATTAAGCACTCACCCAAAACCTAAAACACTTGAGCAAATTTGACAATTTTTGCTCACTAGTGTTTGTCTATACAAGAAATGACAAATTAGGCACTAAGACAATTTATTGATCATTTGATGTTTGACAATATGAGCATTAGCCTTCTCTTGATGCTTAGAGGTCCCTTTTATACTCCCAAATGAGTTTGTAGCCGTTACTAGCCGTTGGGGATGAATTGGAGCCGTTGAGGACTTTATTTCCCTTCATAAATGCTGTTCTGTAGCTATCGATATCGATACGCGTGGAACGGTATCGATACGGCCTTCATAGGAACTAGCCGTTGGGCTCTTGCCAGCCTGGGCGTATCGATACGCTTGAGGGCATATCGGTACTGCTAGACATTTAAATGGCCGTTGGGAAATAGCCGTTGGGGTAGTTGAAATGGGATCGGTACGCTTACCTGGCGTATCGAAACGACCCCACTCCGTATCGATACTGCAAGGGCTTGTATCGATAAGGGTTTTGACAGTGGCCAAACTGAGTTAAAAAGGTATCGGTACTGGGGTTTACCGTATCGATACTGGTACTCTGAAAATACAAGTTTGGCTATTAAAAACATGAAAAATCTTTGCCAAAAACCTCTTAAAATACCTCAAACATAATTTCAAGTTGTTTGGACTTAAAAACAAGTTTTAAATTCTTTTTAAATTAGTCCAAAACATTTTTCAATTATTATATCAAAATATTAGTTCTACAGTACTATTGGGTGGGATTAAAGAAAGATGTCGCTGAGTTTGTTAGAAAATACATGGTTTGTCAGTAGGTTAAGGTTGAACATCAAGTTCCTTCTGGGTTGTTACAGCCGTTGAGGATCCCATAATTGAAATGGGAGAGGATCACTATGGAATTCGTGTCTGGTTTGTCGTTATCACCATCAAAGAAGAATTCTGTTTTGGTGATTGTGGACCGCCTTACGAAGTGTGCACATTTCTTGCCTGTGCATACTTTGTATACCTTGGATAAGCTTGCAGAGTTGTACATTACTGAGATTGTACGATTTCATGGAGTGCCAAAATCTATAGTTTCGGATAGAGATCCGAGGTTCACCGCAAGGTTCTGGGGATGTTTACATCAAGCATTGGGTACACGGCTGAATTTCAGTACTTCTTATCATCCGCAAACGGATGGACAATCAGAGCGTGTTATCCAAGGGCTTGGGGATATGTTGAGGTGCTGTGTTATTGAGTTTCAAGGCTTTTGGGAGAAGCACATGCCTTTGGTTTAGTTTGCTTATAATAACAGTTACCAGGCAAGAATTCAAATGGCACCTTATGAGGCTTTTTCTGGGAGGAGATGCAGAACTCCTCTTTGTTGGGCTGAAGCGGGAAAAAAGTTGGTCTCGATGCCTTCTTTTTTGAAAGGAACCACCGAGAAGGTGAAGCTCATTTGTGAGCGTTTGAAGGCAGCATTGGACCGGCAAAAGTCTTACGCGAATTTGAAGCGTAAGGAGATAGAATTTACAGTGGGCGAGGGTGTGTTTTTGAATGTTTCACCCTTGAAGAAGGTGATGAGATTTGGCCGGAAGGGCAAATTGAGTCCAAGGTTCATTGGACCATACGAGGTGATAGAACGTGTGGGTTCTATTGCCTACAAGCTGAGACCGCCTCAAGAGTTAGAAAAGATACATAATGTGTTTCATGTATCCATGCTTCGGAGGGATAGATCGGATCCGTCCCATGTTATGCATGTGGAAGAGGTTGAGCTGAACCCAGACTTGACGTATGATGAGGAATCCGTTGAGATTCTGGATTCGAATAGTAAGGTTCTTCGAGGTAAGACCATTGAGCTGGTCAAAGTCTTGTGGAGACATCGTGGCGTTGAGGAAGCCATATGGGAAAGGAAGGATGACATGAAGAAGAAATTTTCTTACCTTTTTCCTCTAGGTAAATTTCGAGGATGAAATTTCGTAAGTGGGGGAGAGTTGTAACGCCCTGGTTTTGGGCCTAGATGTTTTAGAGGTTGATTCGGACCGGTCGAGAACGATTCGAATCCTTTAAGAATAATTTAGGGAACACCTAGTTCGAGATGCTTTACAAATGTGGAAAAAAAATCTAAGAATCCTAATTTATTATATAAATGGTTATGGTGAAAATAATTTTACAAATGTAATTTGGAAATACTACATTTCGGTGTAGTGACCAAATTGCAGTTTTTGCAAAAGTTGACTAGTGACTGTTTCGTAAAGTATTGAAACTTTGAATCTTTAAGGAGCTAATTTTAGCAAAATGTTTTTATCAGATTTCTCTTTAATTTGGGTGTTTTAAAAATGATTTAATAAAAAGAATTAAGAGAGAAATCCTATTTTGACTTTTCATAACTGCTTTACGATCTTTTTCCCTCTTTTCATTTTCTCTCAACTTCCACTCAGCCAAACACAATTCCCTTAAAAATTAATCTCTGATTCTCATCTCTTTTGTTGAGATTTCATTCTCCTAAGGATTTCTAATCTTTATCTCATCAATTCCTTTTGTTTTTACTTTGGATTTTCAAGAAATCTTGCCCGAATTGAGGAGAAATCTGCAATTAGAGGTAAGCTTCATCCTTCTCCTCTAATGATCAGTTTTTTACTGAAATTCCCAAGTCCTCAATCCTTTGTTAATGATTTTTGAGTTGTTTTAATGTTAGAAGCATGAAATTGTTGTAAAACTCAAGATTCTTTGTGAGATCTTGATGATTTTCGTAACTCTTTGTTAAGCTCTGTTTTGAGGTTGATGTTATGAATGAGGTTTTGACCAATGATTCCTGAATAGGTTTGGATTCCTATGTTAAGAATGAGGTTTTGACCAATGATTCCCGAATAGGTTTGGATTCCTATGTTTTAGATGCTAGATTTGTGGTTTTTGGAGTGTTCTTGGTGTTTTTGTTGTTGTTGGAGATATAAGGACGTGTTTATGGTGATCTTTGGTGTTGATTGAGGTTTAGAAATGATTAGAATTGATAGATCTTGGTAGGGCTTTGTTTTGAGAAAGTTTGGAGGTGATTTCGGTTATTTTGGGTAGTCAAAATGGTGATTTTGAATAGTGCAGCGAGTTTGAATGAGTGGCTGGTGATTTCAATGCATGATAATGCATTAATCCTCTGCTCTTATGTGTAAAAAATAGGGGAGACATCTTCAGATGCATTTGGTGTTGATCCGGAAGTGCTGGAAGCTTAGATATCGTTTCGGCAAGCAAACGAATCGTAATCGGTGAGTGCGAATGGTTTTAAAAGTCCTTGAGGGACAAAGAAACAAAGTTTGGGGATTTAGGATTCGTTTGAAACACCATCCTAAGTTCGGAAGTAAGTATGGATAGATTTGCTCTCAATATGTGGATGATGCCCATAAATGCTTTTACATGGGCTTGTTTTGAGATAGTCAAATTCCTACTATTTTATGAATGATTTGTAGCATGAGATGATTCTATGTAGTGATTTCATGAGATAGCTTGTTGTATTAAAGAGTTTTGTGATTTTGATTTAATGCAAAGCATGAGATATGGTTTTGAAATGAGTTGAGAAAGATTTGAGAAATGTTGCATCAAAACAATAGGTGAGATGATGATTTTAATAAAATATATTGGCATAAATTATGAGATAATTATCGGATATAATTGGTTGACCAATAGGATGAAAGTGCACTATTAACTAAAAATTAGTTTGGAGTCGGGCAATGGGGGTAGTTCCATCCCGATCCAAAGTGAGAATCTGATGATGAGAGATACCATCGGGGTAGGAGTTGGTGAAACACCCAAGCTTTGTGGCGAAGAGAGATACCGCGATGAGACTCCGGTGATGTGAGATTCCATCGGGGTAGGACTTGGCTTAATGCAAAGCTAATCCGCATATCCGAGTAAAGATGTAGTATGAAATGCCAATATATGAGATTGTATTTGAGTCACATGTACCAAATGTTGAGATATTTTATGCTATGAGAAATGCATTTGAGATTTGAGGTTTATGAAATTCTTTTGTTTTCATTAAGCATGTGTATGGCTTTGCCATGAGATTTGCATTGGTTGGATGCATGAGCTAGATTGAAGGTACATGTGATTTATCAAATGGGGAATTGCTTTGAAATGGTTTTCGAGCATGAGATAGAAAGAGCATGTTGTAGAAAATGGTTTTGAGGAAGAGTTTTAAAGGTTGCATTGTTGTGTTGGTTTTTCTTAGAGCTTACCTCGCTAAGCAATTGTGGTTACGCTCTCTTTTACCAACAATTCAGATAATTGAGACGTTTTGGGCAGCAAGAAGGCTAAGAACATCCATTGAAGTGAGAAGCTCATGTATGATTATGTTTTCGTATGCTTTAGTAATGATATTTGGCCACGGGGACCTAAGGTTGATTTTTGGAGATGTATTTTGAACTCCCTATGGTTGTTGCAAGTTTTCTATGGTATTTGTGGGTTGTAAATGCTCTTTATGGTTTGGTCTTAGGGTTTACGGCTTTCATATGGTTTTTATGTTTAGGGAGCCTGCCTATAGATCCTATGATTGCATGATTGATGTCATGCTTTAGATTATGCTTCATCATGTTGATCTTGATGCTTAAACATGTTGCTAGTATGTTGTGGTATTTGTTGGTACAAATTTGGATGTGTTTGAATGTGAAAAGATGTGAAAAACCAGAAAAATATATAGTTGCATGGTAGGGTGTATCGAAACACCCTTATATGTTTCGGAACAGGGGCCTGAAATGGCCATTGTAACCCCCTTAACCCGGCCTAGACGGTTGACCCGAATTAAGAAAGTCACACGGGGAAAACCAAAGTCAACCCGAAAGTCAACCTTGATTAACGACCCTTTTTTTTCTTTTTAAACTTGTCTAGATGCACATTAACCCTAGTTATGATCATTCAAAAAACATACTCAAAGATCATAAGCATCAGAGATCGAACAGGGACCCAATTGAACAAACTACAACTTTAGGGACCAACTTGTAAATTCTGATAATTATAAGGACTTCACCCAAATTAAAGTTACCAACTTGAAATTAATCATGTTTCATGCATCTCGGCCAAATTTCAGCTCAAACGGACATCCCGAACTCACACAATTGCACATACAAGTTTCAGGACCAAAATGCAAACATTTTGAAACACATAACTGCCCATGTCAGCCCCCAACGGTCATGCGTTCCGAAACGGGAGACAGCCCGTTTCGAAACGCGGGGCCGTTCCACAACGCGTACCGAAACGAGGGCTGACAGTAGCCTTTCCGTTTCAGAACGGTGTCACCCGTTTCGGACGCCTGGGCTGCTTCGAGGCACCCGTTCCGAAACGGTAGGCACTGTTCCGATACGGCCTGCACAAAATGCAGAAAAATGCTTGCTTAAACATGCAATTGACCAACCAATCATGCTCCAAAAGCTATCAAACTTTACCAGCAACTCATACAACATCCAAGAGACATATTTGCATCAACCAATCATCAATAGATCAACATATATGAAAAGCCCCAAATCTAAAGGCATGCTTCCTACACAAGCAACCATCCATGCATAAAAGCCTTCAAACCAACACTTAATGACCAATTACAAAAACCAACATTAACAACAACATAAATCCAACATAGGGAGTTCCAAACATCTCCCAAAACATCAACATAGGTCCCCCATTGCCAAATGCCAAAAGCTAAAAGTGTTTAAGAAAACCTTCTCATACATGAGCTTAACTTCCACTTGATTGCTTGCCCTCCTTGCTGCCCTCAATGCACTTTAATGCTCTGCATTATTGGTTTAAGAAAAGAGAGAGAGCGTAAGCAAAAGCTTAGTGAGGAAAGCTCCTTAGAACCACACAATAATGCATTTATAAAACACATTTATAAATCATACTTCAAAATACATTTAGACATGCTCACAAGCAATCTTAAACAAGCATCTCATGCTTCACATCATAACATGTCATATTGGCCACAAGTGATAATTACCATCTTTAAAACAAGATCAACATAAGACTCACACATGGACTTTTAAACACCATTGTGATCTTATCCCCAAGGACTTTTAAACACCTTGGCCCATGGACTTTTAAACACCATGGCACGGACCACACAAGGACTTTTAAACACCATGGCACGGACCACACAAGGACTTTTAAACACCTTTGTGTCCTTAACAAGTTTCACCTCAAGGACTTTTAAACACCTTGACCCCAAGGACTTTTAAACACCTTGGCCATGGACTTTTAAACACCATGATATAAATCACCCCAAGGACTTTTAAACACCTTGGCCCCAAGGACTTTTAAACACCTTGGCCATGGACTTTTAAACACCATGATATAAATCACCCCAAGGACTTTTAAACACCTTGGCCCCAAGGACTTTTAAACACCTTGGCCATGGACTTTTAAACACCATGATATAAATCACCCCAAGGACTTTTAAACACCTTGGCCCCAAGGACTTTTAAACACCTTGGCCATGGACTTTTAAACCCCATGATATAAATCTCCCCAAGGACTTTTAAACACCTTGGCCCCAAGGACTTTTAAACACCTTGGAAAGGACCACACAAGGACTTTTAAACACCTTTGTGTCCGTAACAAGAACCATCCAAGGACTTTTAACCACCTTGATGTTCTTAAGTAAACAAGGCTCACTCAAGGACTTTTAACCACCTTAGTGACCTTAACCTTTTCAAAAACATCACTTGCCAATATACATCATATATCATCAATAATCCACTGTTTTAAAGCATTTAACCAAGCCATAAACATCATGCATCTTTAAGCATCAAACAACATTTATACAATGTTCAAAAACAAGGAACTCTAACCTTGAGCTTCCTTAAACACATGGCTTATAATCTCAGCAAACACACATGCTAGATATGCTTTAAAAACAGAATTTAAACATGCAACAAACACATTGCACCCAACCATCACATGGTACCTCAACAAGAGAGTGTTTCCGAAAACTTACTCTTGAGCTTAGCAAAGTTGGTTAGACTTAGACTAAGCTCCCAAACCTCCAAAACATTGGTTTCAAAGCCGAAAACCAAAATCCACTCACCGATTCCGTTTTGCCTCTTGCCGAAACACCAAATCAAGCTTCCGGATCACCACCACTTGGATCCAAAGATGACTCCCCTGTTTTAACACATTAAAACAGTAGATTAATGCATCATCATGCATTAATAGCTTCAAAGAAAGCACCTAAACTCGCTGCTCTCATCCACACTCCATTTTCGGCCACCAAACACAACCGAAAATGCATCTAAACAACTTCTCAACAAAGCCCAGCCATAAACCATCAAAACTAAGCATCCTTAAACATCATTCAACATCTAAAAAGGACCTAACAACATCCTTATACCTCCAGCAACAACAGATCCACAAGATCACCCAAAAACAACCAAGAATCACAAGCTAAACTTAGGAAATTCAACCTATCCGGGATTGCATTAATCAAAACTCAATTCCTTAACAAATTAATGTTCATTTATCATCAAAAACACATCTCAAATCACAGCTTTAACAGATCTAACAAAAATCTATCAAAAATCACCAAATCTTGCATTTAAAGCCAAGATCCATTTCACAACTTTAAAAGCCTTTAATAAAACATCAATTAAGGATTGAGAACTTGGGAATTTCAGTAAAGAACTGAGAGTTGAGGAGAAGGACGTTCTTACCTCCAAACTTGAGTTTTCTCCCTTTTAGAACCAAAAAGCTTGAAAATCCAAATAGCAAATTGCAAGGTTTTGTTGTAGAGATGATTAGGAATCCAAAGAGAATTGAAAAGATAGATTTGAGTGACAAAATCAGAAAGAAATCTCTGGAGAGAAAGTGTTTGGATTGAGAGAAAATGAGAGAAAAAGGAAAATTGGGAAAATAGGAAAATTAGTTACAAAATAGCCAAAATGATTTCCCTCCACTTTTCTTTAACTTTAAAATCAGAATTAAACATTAAAATATCTTAGAAAAATCTGGAGAAACTCCTTTTGGAATAATAGCTCCTTAAAGATTCAAAGTTTCAATCCTTTATAAAACAGTCACGCAACTTTCAAAAATTACATTTTGGTCACTAGCCAAAATGTCACCCTTCCAAACCTTATTTTTCAAAATTGATTTCACAGTTCACTTATATATATTAAAATATGATTTTAGAACATTTTTCCATATTTTTAATGCAACCCGAACTAGGCTTTCCTAATTTCACCCTTATAGATTCGAACTGCACTTTGACCGAACCGGTCAACGCCCAAAACTTCCAAGGCCAAAACCGGGGCGTTACAGCCATAGTGTATCGGAACGGGTGAGAGTGTTTCGGAACACTTTAGCTACTAGAGAGCCATGTTTTGATACGGGTCTCGAAACGCACCCGAGTACCAAAACGGTCAACTCTGTTCCTATACGGCCGTTTCTATACAAGAGTCGGCGTTTCGAAACACCCGACTGTTGGTCTGCATTTTGAACTGTTTGAAGTTCTTGTTTCTTACGTTTTAATCCTTGGTGATTATGGATTCAATTGGTTGAGTTTGGAGTGTCAGATTAAGTTGATTTTTTTGACAGAGATGCATGAAATATGACTAATTGAATATTGGTAAACTTAAAATCTACAAGGTCCTCGTATTTTGCAAAATTTACATTTTGGTCCCTAAAAGCCTAATTCTTACAATTAAACCCCTAAATGAATTACGATCGCTGTGCCTTTCCTTCTTATGATCTTGGGTAATCACATAGGAGTAATAATTCATTTAGAAAAGATAAAAAGAAAAAAGGTCGTTAATCAAGGTTTACTTTGGTTTTCCCGTGTAATCTTCGTAGTTCGGGTCAAACGTCTAGGTCGAGCTAAGGGGGTTACACATACGGTAGCTATGCATGGGAAAGCTTAAATTGAATGTGTGTTTGGAATTTGTTGATGATTCATGATACATATTGTATGATGTTTAACATGCTGATTTTGAATAAGTGAAGTGCATGGTTTTAGAAAGGCATGATGGTTTTCAAATGATGTTTTAGCAAATTGAAATTAGATTTCAATGTGGACATGAAAATTTGTTTTAATGCATTATTGGTGTTTTGTTTTTGAGCCTCCTCACTAAGCCTTGTCTGCTTAAGCTCTCATTTTTCCATCAATGCAGATAATTGAGGTTTAGAATGCAGCAAGAGGCAAGGGATTCCAAGTGACTTCACTTAAGAATGTATGTTTCAGCTTAGACTATAGTAATAAGGGCAATGTGGGATCCTTTGAATGGTTGGGAGATTTGTGTAAACTTCTTTTTGTGCAAGTTTGGTTTGTTGTTTTAAACTTGTAAATGACCATTGGTATTTGGTTTATACTTTACTTTGCATTTTGGTATCTTTCTTGGTTTGACAATATGTTGCATGCCTATAGTTTACCTTTGATGCAAATTTTCATGTTATGTTGACGAATATGCCATGGATGCTTGAGGATTGATGCCTATATATGTTGTTTGCATGTTGGATTAATTTATATTGGATTAAGTTGTGAAAAAACTAGCAAAAAAAGTTAATACATGCCCAAGTGTTTCGGTACACTCGAGAATGTACCGAAGCAGTGAGTTTGCTACTAGAATAGCCTTTCCCGAAGCACCATTGAGGGTGTTTCGATATGTTCCCAAGATTCAAGCTGCTCGTCCCTATTTCGGTACCATTGTTTCGATATAGGGTAACCTGTACTGAAAAGGCAAGCTGTTAAGTTAGTTATTGGAATCTTCTAATGTTTTGATTCTTCATATTTTGGTCCCAAATTTTGTGGATACAATTAAATGAGCTTGGATGATTGTTTTAAGCTATGATTTGATAGAGATGCATGTAATTTGATTAATTAATGGTTGGTAACTTCCCGGTTTACTTCAATATTCCCCGTGTGACCTGTTCGGTTCGGTCTTTTGCCTAGATCGGGTCTAGGGGGTTACACTCTCAATAAAAAGCTTCACTTTTTCCCTAGTGCCCTTAAGCACATTAGGAAAAGAGACCATCTTCTACCCCGCTTCCGCCCAACAAAGAGGCGTTCTACACTTCCCTACATACAAGGCCTTATAAGGAGCCATTTGATTGCTCGCCTAATAATTGTTATTGTAAGCAAACTAAATCAAAGCAACCGTTTCTCCCAAGAACCTTGGAAATCAATGATGCAACACCTCAACATATCCTCAAACACTTGGATAACCCGTTCAGATTGTCCATTCGTTTGTGGATGATACGAAGTACTAAAATTCAAACACGTACACAACGCTTGATGTAGACACTCCCAAAACTTCGCTTTGAAATGCAGGTCTCGATCCGAAACAATGGACTTAGGCACCCCATGGAACCTTACAATCTCTGAGATGTACAAATCTGCCAACTAGTCTGACATATACGTAGTATGCACCGCCAGAAAATGTGCACACTTCGTAAAACGATCAACAATCACCCAAATGGAATTCTTCTTTGACGATTTCAAAGGAAAATCGTCACGAAATCCATAGTGATTCTCTCCCTTTTCAATTCTGAAATCTTCAGTGGTTGCAACAATCCAGAAGGAAACTGAAGTTCAGCTTTAACATGTTAACAAACAATGCACTTACTATTAATTAGGCTTTTCCTTTAATTGACTATTTTAAATGTATTTTATTAAAAAGGTCATTTTGTCTTCCAAATTCTATTTTGACGTAACTTCCTTTTCTCTCATTTTTTAATCAGCCAAACACTTCATTTTCTCTCAAAACTTCCAAATATTTTCATCTTTCCATTTCACATTGATTTAAAAATGATTTCCTTGGTGATTCTTCCATTTATCTCAAATGATTCTTGAAGATTTTGCAACAAATCTTGTCAATTGAAGGAATAGGCAAGGGATAGAAGTAATTTTCATTCAACTCATCTAATCAAGGTTCATTAATGAAATTCCCAAGACTTTTGCTCTCTAATTGTGTTTAATAACAAGGTTTTATAATCTATTTGATGAAAATGGTTAAATTAAGCATTGAAAGATGATTTCGTAAGATTTTGGTAATGGTACTATTTGGTTAATTTGATATTGATTTTAATCATGATTTGGATGTTAAATGATGTTGAAGTAAAGGTTTTATCATTGTAATCCCAAAATAGGTTGGATCTCTAGTTGTTTAGGTTGTTATATTTCGGTTTTTGTGGTGATAATGTGGTTTTGGTCTTGCTGGGGATATATGGTTGGAATTAGGTTGTTTTTTAATGTTATTTGATGATTAAAAGTGGATGGAAGTGTTAGGTTTTGGTTGGGTTGGATTTGTAGAGTAATTGAAGGTCTTTTCAGTTGTTTCAGATAGGCGTTTTGGTGTTTTTGGGCAGAGCAGCATGGTGGCTTTGGTTGCTTGTGATTTTAATGAATTGAGGTGCATTAATCCTTTGTTCTTGTGAGGTATAAACATGGGAGAACATATCGGAAGCAATCAGTGAAGTTTTGGGAACTTGATTACGCTTCGACAAAGCAAGCGAGGCGTTCTCGGTGAGTGGAATTTGTTTTAAAGCCATTCAAAGACTTGGAAGCAAGGTTTCGGTGTTTAGATTGACTTTGAAACACTAATCT
Source organism: Hibiscus trionum (assembly GCA_030270665.1). Taxonomy (NCBI): domain Eukaryota; kingdom Viridiplantae; phylum Streptophyta; class Magnoliopsida; order Malvales; family Malvaceae; genus Hibiscus; species Hibiscus trionum. The sequence continues at coordinate 47,041,000 of BSYR01000008.1, read as the reverse complement.
AAGCCCGAAAGTAAGTTTGAGGTGTTTCGCTATCGTTTCTCGGTTTTTATCCCATTGATTTATATGATCATGCTCATTTTTCGAAGATAGATTTAAACCTACTGTTTTATGCATTCTTTGAGAAATGATTTGATGATTTATGTGATCCAATGAGATAGAATTATGATTTTGAAAAGAGAATTTGTTGAGAAAATGCTATGCTTTAATTGTGATTTTGTAATAGGACTAGAATGATTTATAGTTGTAACGCCCGGGTTTGGGGCCTGGAAGATACTCAGGATTGGTCGTTGGGTTAAACAGGTTCGGGTTAGTTTAATCGAAAAGAAACATTTTTAATAGACAAAAATAGGTCTTTTATCTAAAGGGAAAAATGAGAATTTTTGGTAAATGAAATAAAGGAAGGAAAGAAAAGTTTGAAAAAAAAGAAAGCAATCTTCTTCAAAAATCCCCTTTCTCAACAAAAACCTCTCCTAAACCCTATTTTCATTATTCCATTGCCCAAATTCCCCTTTCAAGCGAGATTTTTCAAGGTAATCTCTTCCTTGCTTAGATTCTTACATATTTAACTTGTATTCATTGAAAACTTTTGTTTAAACCCATTAAAATGCATTTTTGTTTTTGGGTTGGAGAAATGGGTATTTTCATGTGGGTACTTTAATGTCAAGTTTAAGGGTGTTTTTAATCATGTTTTGGTGTCTTAAAATGCTACAATGGTGGCTAATTGTAGGAAACCCGAAATGGGTATAAAAATGTGATTTTTGGGTTGAAAAAGGTAGATTTTTGGCATGGTTTTAGGTTGAAATCGTAGCTGGTGGTTCCTTTGATGTTCGGAGATGTTTCTAGATGATAATGGATGTGTTTTGATGGTTGAAATCGATTGATTCAGTTTGGGGTTTGTCTAGAACGAATTTGGTGAAGTTTTGGGTGAAATTTAGGTTCGAATCAATGTGTTTTGTTTACAAGGAGTGGATTTCCGGGTTGGTGCTGGTTTACAAGTGTATTAGAATCCTAATATTTTGTTTTGGATTGTCTTGAAGTACATGAGATTGATTCGGGTACTTTGGACGCTATACCGGGTGCTGTGGAGGCTTGAGATCAGTGTTTCGGCTTTCGTTCGGGCTCTATCGATGAGTGGTAATGTTTTGAAGCATAAAATGATTCAAAGAGGTTTCTTGGGGGTTTGGGTGGAGCCTTAAGGGCTAACCTAAACCCAAGTGTAAGTTTTCTAATTTACCTTGTTTCGTTAAGTGTTGGTGTGTGCGATTATTTGTGTTGTTCTGTGAATCGTGGACTGCCTTTACTCTCAGTGTTAATGTTATTGTGTAGTCGTTGTTGATGTCAAGCCTCACGTGATGGTTGTTGTTGCATACGGTGATGTGTAGTCCTACCGGTAATGACTAGTAGAAGAGTACGGTGATGTGTAGTCCCATCGGGAAACTACTAGTTGTTGTGAACGGTGATGTGTAGTCCAAACAGGAATGGTTGTGCATGTGCAAACCATTTTTGGTCTATGCTAGTTATTATTTAATCTCTTACATAAATGGTTTTGTTTTCCAAAACTAAAATATTTATTTTAAACTGCATTGTTGTTGTGGTTAGAGCTCCGCTAACTAAGCTTTTAAGCTATCTGTCACGCCCCACCAGGTCGCGACCCAGCCAACCGAGGGGCACACCCGCTAGGGTGCACCGAGAAGCACCGAGGATGACCCAAGGAAGAATCTAGAACGGTCTAGAGGGCCCCAAACGTTTCCACACAAGTCGAAGGGGTTCCAGAAGGTTCGACAACCATCTAGGCTCATCCGGAGGAACCTAGAAGACTCGGGACAAGTCGAGAAAGCTTGAGAAAAGTCCGAAAGGCTCGGGACAACTCTGGACATCTCCGGAACAATCTAGAATACTTTAGACAAGGGTAGATCTATAAGGACAACCCTAGAATATTCTAGAATACCTTAGAATATGGTAGAGCTTTTAGACCATTTAGGATATAACTAGATAAGTGTGGAATTATCTAGAGATATCTAGGTTGTAGTAGATATTTTGGGAGGCAAACTCCTAGTCGTTAGATTAAATAGATCCTAACCGTCCATTGAGGAGGTGGGTGCCTATAAATAGGGCCACCCCTCTCATTTGTAAATCACTCAAGAGTTGTATACTCAAAGCATCCTTGTAAAGCTTCCATTGTTAATACAAGGTTCCTTCCTTGAAAACTCTCTTTCTCCTTGTGTTTTGCCATAGCGTTGCGAGATTAAGGCTTGCTAACATCGTTGCGAGATAGCTGACATCCAAGGCATCAGTCTGGCACTATGCATGCATAAAATCCTCTTAGAGGATGATCACAAGCCGACCATTGATGCCCAGAGACGCTTCAATGATGCTATGCGAGAAGTGGTTCAGAAAGAAATTATGAAATGGCTAGATGCTGGGATAATTTATGCCATCTCAGATAGTAAGTGGGTGAGCCCGATGCAGTGTGTTCCTAATAAAGGAGGAATAATCGTGGTAACCAACGAAGAAAACGAGCTAATCCAAACTAGGACTATGACCGGTTGGAGGGTTTGTATGGACTACATGAAGCTTAACAAAGCTACCCAGAAGGACCACTTTACCATGCCTTTTATTGATCCAATGCTTGATAGATTAGCGGGAAAGCCTTATTACTTTTTTCTTGATGGTTACTCAGGTTACAACCAAAGAGCCATCGCACCGGAGGATCAAGAGAAAACGACCTTCACTTTCCCGTACGATACTTACGCTTTTAGGAGGATGCCATTTGGACTTTGCAACGCACCAGCAACTTTTCAGAGCTGTATGGTTGCAATATTCTTCGACATGGTGGAGGACTTCCTAGAGATATTCATGGATGACTTCTCTGTCTTTGGAGACAATTTCGAAAGCTGCCTGGGCAACCTACAGAAAGTGCTCGAGAGATGCGAGAAGGCGAACTTGGTATTAAACTGGGAAAAATGTCACTTCATGGTGGATGATGGGATAGTCCTAGGCCACAAAGTAAGCTGTCGTGGCATAGAGGTCAACATGGAAAAAATTGAGGTAATTGAAAAGTTGCCACCACCCACCACAGTCAAGGGAATTCGAAGTTTTCTAGGGCATGTCAGTTTCTATCGAAGAATTATAGTCAATTTTTCGAAGATCACCATGCCATTATGCCACCTTTTACAGCAGAATCGTCCCTTCGACTTCAATACTGAATGTACTGAGGCATTCAGAGTTCTAAAAGAAAAGCAGGTAAAAGTCCCGATAGTACAACCACCATATTGGAAACTACCATTTGGGATCATGTGTGATGCTAGTGACTATGCTATTGGAGCAGCACTTGGACAGAGGAAGGACAAGCTCTTTCATGTTATAAACTATGCCAGCAAAACACTGAACGACGCCCAAGTAAACTACACCACAACGGAGAAGGAACGTTTAGCTGTGGTGTTCTCGATTGACAAGTTTCGTTCATATATACTTGGAACAAAGGTCATAGTCCACAAAGACCACTCTGCACTAAAGTATCTGTTCGCCAAAAAAGATGCGAAGCCTAGACTGATACGTAGGATTCTGGTACTGCAAGAGTTTGACCTTGAAGTCGAGGATAAAAAGGCGACAGAGAACCAAGTCGCAGATCACTTGTCAAGATTAGAGAAGGGAAAGAGTCTCCCAACGGACGAGACACACATACTAGAGACCTTCCTTGACGAGCAGTTGTTCGCTGCCATAAGCACTACCGCGACAGCCACGACGGCAGGTAAGTTTTCTGAACTCCCCTAGTATGCTTATTTCGTTAATTATTTAGTTAGCAGAATATTTCCTCTTGATCTTAACTATCAAGCTAGGAAGAGGTTCCAAAATGATGTTAAACATTATTATTGGGACGAACCTCTTCTTTTCAAATTGTGTGCAGATCAGATCATCAGGAGATGTGTACCACAGGATGAGCAGGAATCTGTGCTTCATCACTGCCATGCTTCACAATATGGAGGACATTTAGGTGGTAACAAAACTGCTGGCAAGGTTTTGCAGTCGGGATTTTATTGGCCATCACTGTTCAAGGATGCCCAGGCATTCTACAAAAGCTGTGATAAATGTCAACGGACTGGAAACATCTCAAGGAGACATGAGATGCCGCTGCAAAACAATTTTGAAGTCGAAATCTTCGACGTTTGGGGGATTGATTTCATGGGACCCTTTCCAACATCATGTGGGAACCTTTATATCCTCATGGCAGTGGACTATGTGTCCAAATGGGTTGAAGCGATCGCCACACAGAAAAACGATGCCAAGACTGTTCAGAGTTTTTTGCACAAGAACATCTTTTCCAGATTTGGTATTCCTAAGGCGATCATCAGTGATGAAGGGAGGCATTTTGATAATAGGGTTATAGCTGCTGCCTTAATGAAATATGGTGTTAAACATCGGATCGCAGCAGCTTACCACCCTCAAACCAATGGACAGGCTGAAATATCAAACAGAGAAGTAAAGAACATTCTTGAGAAGATGGTTAAGCCAAGTCGAAAGGACTGGTCTTTACACCTCAATGATGCACTATGGGCTTACAGAACAACGTTTAAAACTCCATTGGGAATGTCACCCTACCGGCTGATTTATGGAAAAACATGCCATCTACCTGTTGAGATTGAGCACAGAGCATACTGGGCCATCAAGGAAGTGAATATGGAGATGGAAAAGGCAAGACATAAAAGGCTACTTGACTTGAATGAGATTGAATAAATTCGGGCAATGGCTTATGACAACGCAAGGATTTACAAGGACAAGACGAAGAAGTGGCATGACAAGATGCTGCTGCCACGACAGTTCTGCCCAGGGCGGCTTGTGTTGTTGTTTAACTCTAGGTTGAAACTCTTCCCAGAGAAGCTGAAATCCAGGTGGTGTAGCCCATTCTAAGTGGTGCAAGTTTTTCCGCATGGTGCCATCACGATCAAATCTTTAAAAGACGGGCACCAATTTAAAGTCAACGGACAGAGATTGAAGCATTATCAGGGGACTAAAGCCCCAAGAATGCAGGAAGTGGTTACTTTAGGAGATGCCCCTCCTGGCATCCCTAATTTAACCTAATTTAATTTTATTAATTATTTATTATTTTTGTATATTTATTAGGTAATTAGAATTATTTTATTTTTAGGAACTTAGTATTTATTTTTATTATTTTAGGAAATAAAGGAGACAAGGAGAAGAGGAGAAGTGAATTCAGCCCACCATCTCACCATCATCCCAAAAAGCCCAAAATAGGAGCATGTCGTTACAGCTGCCGCAAGAGACGCGGAAAATCCAGCCTGTCAACACGTTGTCGCGGCAGGCACGCAAATGCGTAACAGACGCGTAGCAGACACGGAAACGTGTGACAGACACGTCAGAAAACACATAACAGCTGGCCCCGTTATTTGCGCCTGCCGTTATAGCTTCAACGGGCAGCAACTTCATCATCTATATAAACCCCGTTTTACTATTCATTTTCGCTCCTTCTTACTCTATCTACTTGTTTCCTCTCTAGAATTTCATTTGCTTTCATCTTTTTCTACAATTCCTTGCAATATGAGTACCAGATACACCCGACGCAGTGCTGCCTCAGGATCTGCCCCAGCAGCAGCCACTCTCAGCTCCTTCCAGGCCAGAGATATGTGGGAAGAGAAAGGCTTCATCTACAGCACCAGAACGGGGAATCTCAGGCTAAAATCATTCATCACCTGCAAGATCATAGCTCTACAGTGGCAGATGTTTGTCGAGCAGCCGGAAGAAATGAACGTCACCTTTGTCCGAGAATTTTATAGCTCCAACGGGCAGCAACTTCATCATCTATTTAAACCCCGTTTTACTATTTATTTTTCACTCACTCTTACTGTATCTACTTGTTTCCTCTCTAGAATTTCATTTGCTTTCATCTTTTTCTACAGTTCCTTGCAATATGAGTACCAGAAACACCCGACGCAGTGCTGCCTCAGGATCTGCCCCAGCAGCAGCCACTCCCAGCTCCTTCCAGGCCAGAGATATGTGGGAAGAGAAAGGCTTCATCTACAGCACCAGAACAGGGAATCTCGGGCTAAAACCATTCATCACCCGCAAGATCATAGCTTTACAGTGGAAGATGTTTGCCGAGCAGCCGGAAGAAATGAACGTCACCTTTGTCCGAGAATTTTATGCTGCCATGGACAGCAGGGAGGCGGCAGCTGTGATGGTTCATGGGAAGGAAGTAACCTTCGAGCCAGAATACATCAACACACTTTATGGGTTCTATGTTGGCAGAAGAAAGGACGACCACCAAAGATTTTTGGAGAGCTTGGAGACAGCAGATTATGATGATGTCATGGCAGAACTCACCGACGAAGGCACCGAATGGAATACCGATCCCAAACATCCAAGGACGGTGAAACGAGTTCAACTTACCCCCGAAGCCAAGATGTGGAACGCATTTGTTAAAACGAGGATTATGCCCTCTTCGCACAATAGCACGGTAGACAAACCAAGGTTAGCTCTCATCCATTCAATTTTAAACGAGAGGCCTATTAACGTTGGTAGATACGCTCGGGAGGGAATTTTGGATTGCGCGTACTGGCCATCAGGACCACTCGCCTTCCCTTACCTCATAACAGCCCTCTGCCATGGCCACAACGTACCTGAAGCTACCGAGGATTTGAGAGTCCAAGGAAAATGATGGACGGAAAGGAACATCCTCAACTTGATGGAGCTGAAAGCTGCCACGCCCCTTTCGTCCTTCGACCCCACTGCCGCGACAAGTGAGCCGACAAAGCCCATCCAGACAGAGCCTGCTGCCACAGAACAAAGGCACCCCACTGCAGCAGCTCCCCTAGCAGACTCTTCAACACAAATCCTTGCTGCCCTGCAGAAAATGGAGGAACGACAGCTGGGCCTAATGAGCTTCATTCGGGACTTCACAACAGCAACGGTACATTTCATTAAAACCAATCTTAATTTGCCTGATGTACTGTTTCCTACCTTCCCCGACCATTATTTTGCTTCCCCACACCTACACATACCCCTACCCCTGCTGCCACACCAAGAACACCATCTGCCGCATCCACCCCGACCCCGGCCACAACAGCTGCAAGCGGCAGCCACACTGCCACAGCATCTGCCAGGGGAGAGAAGAGAAAAGATCCCATGTCCGACCTTGACAGGTATATAGCTCGCTTCTCCTCCTCCTCTATTTGGGGGGAATCTGATGACGAGCCATCGGTCAAGAGGAACCTGTCCAAGGAGTTCACCCCGGTGAAACAGTAGAAACCAACCACCGGAGTCGGACCATCCGACCAAGGAAAATCTGACAGTGACAGCAGTAGCAGCAGCAAGAGCTCCTTCGAGGAGGTTCAGGTGTTGGAGAAACCACCCCATATCTCACCTACCCGCATCCAGCCTCCAAGGGAAGCCAAGAACAAGAACACCTCTGCCTCTCCCAGCCATCTGCCGGCACCGACAAGGAAAGTCACTGCCCGCCAGCAGATTCGGATCAGCAATAGCAGCGAAGACAACACTTAAAATTTAAGTTTCTCTTCTTATATTTGTTGTCTGCTATTTTGTTATATTTGTGATGTTGTTTTTATTTCTTTCTCTATTTCATTATGTCATTTTGCATTGAGGGTAATGCAACCCTTGAGTTTGGGGGTGGCATCCCTCCATTAATGAAGTGTCTTTAAGTTTAGAAATTGTGTCTATTATTTAGTTTATTTTTGCTTAAAAAAATCTGAAAATTTGGCTTAAGTATTTGAACTGAACTTACCTGCCGTGACAGCCTCTGTCGTGGCAGTGCCTTTAGGATAGTTTTAGGAGTAGTTTAGAGCCTTACTATAGTTCTGATTCTTAAACACCCTTTGTGACTTTTATACTGTCTAGAACTTTACTGTTAAACTAGAATAGGGAAAAGCTTAACACTTGAATTGCCCGTAGAGGTGCCTAACAATGGCTCTAGGAAAAGAAGTTAAGAAAAAATAGACTCAATACACCTATAGGTTCCTGAAACCGGGTCTAGGAAGTTAGCTAGAGATGCCCGAAACCGGCTCTAGTCAAACTTAAATTAAGAAAAGAGAAATCGAGTCTAAGTCAAAAACTAAAGGAGCCTAAGAATTGCCTCCAAAAAGATCAAAGTTGGCATAAAAATTCAAGTTAGAAGCTTAGCTATTCTAGAAAACTAAGGGAGTCTTGGCATATAATTGTTCACAAAACATGCACACACTACACGAGAATTATAGCAAGGTTCCGGATGAATCCTAAATTATCCAGCAGGGTGTTGCTCACAATATGGAATGAATGGTAGGTAAGGAAAAGTTCACTGTTTTAAGTCAAACAAAAATTTTATTTCTTAGGTCTTAATTTCTTGAGGGCAAGCAAAAACTTGAGTTTGGGGGTGTGTTGATTGTGTAAAAGTTCTATATTTTACCCCTATTTCTGCTGCATTCAAGCATATTTCATTGCATTTATGATAGATTTTAATTATACATCACAATTATACAAAAAGGCACAGTTGCTGCAGATTTTGGTTACTTTTGCAGGTAGCTGTTGTAGCAGACGCTAGGTAGTGGAGAAGCAAAGATGGAACACTGGACTGCAAACGAGAAGAACGATGATGCCATGGCCGCTGCTGTGGCAGCTAAGGACGACAGCAATAATGAATGGAAGAAGTGAATTGGAGCTCGACAGAAAGAGGAAATTAAGCCGGTCTGTCATGGAGCACTCTTATATTTTTCAGAGCCCTAGATCAGAATGGAGGCCAAGCCCAAAGTTCAAGGAAAAAATTCCCAGCAAGAAGGAAGGGTGAATTAAAGACATAAACTCTGAAGATTTAGTCTTTAATAGAGTTGTACTTTAGTTTAAACTTGTATTCTTGCCATATTAGAAAACTTGAACCCAAGGCCTAAATAAAGGCATGTAATTCGACCTAGGGAAGGATATCTTATTCTCTAGCCGTCTTCCCCTAAACCATAGTCGTTTTCCCCTTCTCTTCATGTTCTAAACTTCCCCTAGGGCTAAGGGTTGATTATGTAAAGTAGTTGCAAGGATTGCATTGTTTTAGGATTTTTTCTGTTCAATAAAATAGACTTCAAGTTTGCTTATTCTGGTTTTTAACATCTTGCAAGAGTATTGGGAGAGCATTGTGAGATTACACATTTACTTAATATCGGGAGAGTTAAGTATACGAAAGGAATAAGTACAGGTTCTCCAGTTTATGGATGAACTATCTCGGACCTAGGGATAGGACGAGGTTAAGTGGCTAAGGAAGAATTCAAAAACATCAGTGTTCATCCTTCGATTCATGCCGGGAGGTATCATCAAAGACGTGTTCATCGACAGACTTGGACCTAGGGATAGGCCAAGGCATAGCAGGGATTCTTGCCAAGCTTGAAGTACTGAGTTGTATGTTCGTTGCCGCGACAACAACAGACCGCTGCCGCAGTAGGTGCTGTCGCGACAGGCGATACAACAGAACAGAGAAGTCTTAGACATTGCAAACACCTGCACTACGGAGCAGATCAATATCGGCCCATTCTTTACTCTAAATATTTTCATCCTTTATTTTCAATCTTCTTTATTATCTCGTGACAAACAATTAAACTATTTCTTTTCCCTCTTGTGTAGAAATCTAAGGTTAAAGCTATTAGCCCAGTCCCTGTGGAGACGATATCCGATTCTTACGTATCACTTTACTACTTGCGTCGTGTACACTTGCACTACATTTCGATAGACACTTTTACACGAAACAGCAGATGAGAAGACTTATATGCTCGCAGCCGATTATACTGATTTCGATGTCTTTGTCACTAGAGCCAAGGACATTGAGATGAATCTTGGTTTGGTGAGTCGAGCAGGAGGATCTAGCTCGGGGAAGCGAGCTGCAGAGCGTGATCTTGGTAGAGATCTCTATAAGAGGCATAAAGATAGAAGGTCACATGTTGATGCTAGCCGTGGAGGTGGTAACCCTGGAAGAGGTTAGCAAGGACCGAATGCTTTCTTGAGGACTCCTGAGTGTAACTGGTATGCTAGGAGACATGCTGGTGAGTGTTAGGGTAATCTGGGTACGTGTTGGAACTGTGGTAAAGGAGGGAAAAGGAGGAAAGATTTTCCTCATCCGTTGAGAGAAGTCAGGCTCCGGTGAGAGCAGTCATGCCACGGAGAGGTCGTGGGCGCGACCGTGGAAACTTTCAGCGTAGAGATGAGGGTGGAAGAAATGTGGCACATGTGGTGGCTGTTCAACCTGAGGGTGGTGGCCAGGCTCGGTGTATGCCCATCGAGAGAGAATGAATGACACAGACGTGATCGCAGGTACCTTTACTTTGCAATCCGTGTCATTACTTTCTTTGATTGATTTTGGATCTACACACTCGAACATATTGCGTGAACATGCTTAAATGCTTGGTTTTCCTGTTGAGTCTTTGGATGTTGGTATGCGTGTGACTAGTTCCTTTGGTGAGACGGTTGTAACAAGAAGATTGTATAGGAGATGCCCCTTAATGGTGCAAGATCATGTGTTTCTTGTCGATCTTATGGAATTACCATTCTATGGTTTTTGAAATAATTCTTGGCATGGATTGGCTTGTGGAGCATAGAGTCGTTGTTGATTTTGAAAGCAAGCGAGTTTCGTTGAAACTGGCGGATGACTATGAAGTTGTGGTGGTGGGAGAAAATGTGAAGTTTCTATCTAATGTGGTGTCGACGCTTGAAGCAAGCCGGATGTTGCGTCGAGGATGTTAGGCTTACCTAGCCTTTGTTATGAATTCTAGTTCAAAAGAGGTCCGCGTACAGGATATAAGGGTCGTGTGTGAATTCCCTGGAGTGTTTCCGGAGGAATTATCGGGTTTGCCGCCTAGTCGGGAGGTTGAATTTTGAATTGAGATGTACGAGAACACAACTTCGGTGTACATTGCTCCTTATCGCATGGCACCCAAAGAGTTAAAGGAGCTGAAAACACAACTTCAGGAGTTGCTAGACCGATGCTTTATTCAGCTTAGTGTGTCACCTTGGGGTGCACCGGTCTTGTTTGTTAAAAAGAAAGATGGTACGATGAGGATGTGCATTGATTATCGTCAGCTGAATAAGTTGATCATCATGAACAAGTATCCTTTGCCGAGGATTGATGATCTTTTTGATCAGTTTCGAGGAGCGACTGTGTTTTCAAAGATAGATTTGAGGTCAGGATACTATCAGTTAAAGGTGAAGCATGTGGATGTGCCAAAAACAGTCTTTAGAACGAGGTATGGGCATTATGAGTTTTTAGTGATGCCTTTTGGATTAACGAATGCTCCCTCTGCTTTCATGGATATTATGAATAGGGTGTTCCATGAATTCTTAGACAAGTTTGTTGCGGTGTTCATCGATAATATCCTTGTGTACTCTCGTACTGAGGAGGAGCATGAGGGTCATTTGAGGATCGTTTTGCAAGCGTTGTTAGAAAATCACCTTTATGCTAAGCTGAGCAAATGTGAGTTCTTGCTAAAGGAGGTTGTTTTTTTGGCATGTGGTTTTGGCTGAAGGGATTCGAGTTGATCCTTAGAAGATTGAGGTGGTGATGAATTGGAAGCCTCTTAGGTCCATTCATGAAGTTCGTAGTTTCCTTGGGTTGGCATGTTACTACCGAAGGTTTATGGATGGATTTTCTAAAATTGCTGCCCCTTTGATGAAGTTGTTGCAGAAGGATGTCAAGTATGAGTGGACGGAAAAGAGACAACAAGCTTTTGAGAAGCTAAAAGTAGCTTTGACGCAAGATCCTATCTTGGTTCAACCTGAATCAGGGAAAGAGTTTGTGGTGTATAGTGACGCATCCTATGTTGGTTTGGGATGTGTGTTAATGCAAGAGTGTAAGGTAGTGGCTTATGCATCACGGCAGTTGAAAGTGCATGAATGAAATTATCCTACGCATGACATTGAGTTGGCTGCAGTGGTTTTTGCCCCAAAGATCTAGAGACATTATCTCAATGGTGAGAAGTGTGTTGTGTATACGGATCATAAGAGTTTGAAGTATCTGATGTCTCAGAAAGAGTTGAATCTTAGGCAACGACGTTGGAAGGAGTTGCTTAAGGATTACGATCTAACGATCGAGCATAATCTGGGGAAGGCTAATGTTGTGGTCGATGCCTTGAGCAGGAAAGTGGCGGTGGAGTTAAGGGCGATGTTTGCTAGCTTGAGCATATCGTGGGATGGTGGTCTTGTTGTTGAATTGCAGGTGAAACCATCCATAGTTCAGTTGATAAAGGACAAACAACTGTTGGATGATTCCTTGGTGCCACATGTTCATAATATTGCTAAAGGTAGGCCATCGGATTTCTGGTTCAATGTTGATGGTGTTTTAAGTTTTGGGAGTCAAATAGTGGTGCCGAATGATGTTGAGTTGAGGCGCACTATTCTGACTGAAGCTCATAGTAGTCCTTTTTGCTATGCACCCTGGTAGTACAAAGATGTATCGTGATCTGAAGGATGAGTACTATATGGTGGGATTGAAGAAAGATGTCGCTGAGTATGTTAGTAAATGCATGGTTTGTCAGCAAGTTAAGACTGAACATCAATTTCCTTCAGGGTTGTTGCAGCCGTTAAGAATTCCTGAATGGAAGTGGGAGAGGATCACAATTGACTTTGTGTCTGGGTTGCCTTTAACGCCATCAAAGAAGAATTTTGTCTGGGTGATTGTGGATCGTCTTTCGAAGTGTGCGCATTTCTTGCCTGTGTATACTACGAACACCTTAGATAAGCTTGTGGAGTTGTACATTGCTGAGATTGTACGATTTCATGGGGTGCCAAAATCTATAGTGTCGGATAGAGATCCGAGGTTCATTGCAAAGTTTTGGGAGTGTTTGCATCAAGCATTGGGTACGCGGCTGAATTTTAGTACTTCTTATCATCCACAGATGGATGGGCAGTTTGAGCGTGTTATCCAAGTGCTTGAGGATATGTTGAGCTGCTGCGTTATTGAATTTCAAGGCTCTTGGGAGAAGCACTTGCCTTTGGTGGAGTTTGCTTATAATAACAGTTACTAGGCAAGTATTCAAATGGCACCTTACGAAGCTTTATACGGGAGGAAGTGCAGAACTCCTCTTTGTTGGGCTGAAACGGGACAAAAGTTGGTCTCGATGTCGGCTTTGTTAAAAGAAACCATCGAGAAGGTGAAGCTCATTTGTGAGCGGTTGAAGGTAGCATCGGATCGACAAAAGTCTTACGCGGATTTGAAGCGTAAGGAGATAGAATTTGCTGTGGGTGATCATGTGTTTTTGAAACTTTCACCTTGGAAGAAGGTGAAGAGGTTTGGCCAGAAAGGCAAGTTGAGCCCAAGGTTCATTGGACCATACGAGGTGATAGAACGTGTGGGTCATGTTGCCTACAAGCTGAGACTACCTCAAGAGTTAGCTAAGATACATAATGGGTTTCATGTATCCATGCTTCGGAGGTATAGATAGGATCCGTCGCATGTTAAGCTTGCGGAAGAGGTTGGGTTGAATCCAGATTTGACGTATGATGAAGAACCTGTTGAGATTCTGGATTCGGATAGTAAGGTTCTCCGAGGTATGACCATCGAGCTGGTCAAAGTCTTGTGGAGACATCGTGGTGTTGAGGAAGCCACGTTGGAAAGGAAGGAAGACATGAAGAAGCAATTACCCTACCTTTTTCCTCCAGGTAAATTTCGAGGATGAAATTTCTTAAGAGGGGGAGAGTTGTAACGCCCTGATTTTGGGCCTACATGTTTTAGAGGTTGAATTGGACCGGTGAAGAACGGTTCGAACCTTTAAGAGATATTTAGGGAATACCTGGTTCAGGATGCTTTAAAAATATGGAAAAATATCTAAAAATTATCATTTATTATATGAATGAATATGGTGAAAACAATTTCACAAAATAAGGTTTGGAAATACTACATTTCGGTGTAGTGACCAAATCGTAGTTTTTGCAAAAGATGAATAGTGATTGTTTTGTAAAGGAATGAAACTTTGAATCTTTAAGGAGCTAATTTTACCAAAATGTTTTTAATAAGATTTCTCTTTATTTTGGGTGTTTTTATTAATGTTTTAATTAAGGGAAATAAGGATTATTAAAAACAAAATCTATCTTTGACTTTTCATAACTACCTCACGTTAGTTTTCTCTCAATTTCTTTTCTGCCAAACACAATTCTTCCATCAATTAGCCTCTGATTTTCATTCCTTTTGATGAGATTTCAATCTCCTTTTGATTCCTAATCTTTTCCTCATTAAATCCTCTTATTTTCACTTTGGATTTTCAAGAAAACTTGCCCAAATCAATGAGAAATCAGACATTAGAGGTAAGCTTTGTCCTTCTCCTCTAATGATCAAATCTTTACTGAAACTCCCAAGTTATCAATCCATTGTTAATGATTTTTGAGTTGCTTAAATGTTAGAAACATGAAATTGTGTCAAAACTCAAGATTCTTGGAGAGATCTTGATGATTTTCGTAACTATTGGTTAGGCTCTAATTTGAGGTTGATTTTCTAATGTATTTTGGATGATAATTGATATTATAAATAAGGTTTTATCAAACAGATTCCGAATAGGTTTGGATTCCTAAGTTTTGCATGCTAGAATGGTGGTTTTTTGAGTGGTTTTGGTGTTCTTATATAGTTGGAGGTATAAGGACGAGTTTATGGTGGTTTTTGATGTTGATTGAGGTTTAGAAATGTTTAGAAGTGATAGATCTTGGTTGGGCTTTGTTTTAGAAGATTTTGGAGATGATTTCGGTTGTTTTTGGGGGGCCGAAATGAGGCTTTTGAGTAGAGTAGTGGGTTTAGGTGTGTGGCTGATGATTTCAATGCATGATGATGCATTAATCCTCTGCTCTTATGTGTTATGAACAGGGGAGACATTTTCGGACGCTTTTGGTGTTGATCCGGAAGTACCGGGAGCATAGATATCGTTTTGGCGAGCAAGCGAAACGTAATTGGTGAGTGCGAATGGTTTTAGAAGTTCTTGAGGGATAAAGAAACAAGGTTTGGGGATTTAGGAAAGGTTTGAAACACCTTCCTAAGTCTGGAAGTAAGTATGGCTAGATTTGCTCTCAATTACGTGGTGGTTGCCCTTAAAATGCTTTTACATGCTCTTGTTTTGAGATAGACAAATTCCTACTGTTTTTATGCATGAGATGATGCTTTGAAGGGATTTCATGTGATAGCATGTGCATTGAAGAGTTTCAAGATTTTGACTTAAAGCAAGCATGTATTATGCTTTTGAAATGAGATGAGAAAGATTTGAGAAATGTTGCATGAAAAACGGTAGGTGAGATAATGTTTTGACATAATATATTGGCATATAAGATGAGATACTTACCGTATATAATTGATCGATCAATAGAATGAGAGTGCACTATAAACTAAAAATTCGTACGTGCTCTTTGGATTCAATCCAAAGGGAGAGACCGATGACGGGCATTCCATCGGGTAGGACTTTGTGAAATACCCAAGCTTTGTTGCGTTGAGAGATACCGCCATAAGAATCCGGTGACGAGAGATACCATCGGGGCAGGACTTGATCTTGAGTCAAGCTAATCCGCATATCCGAGTAGTGATGAAATGTGAAATGCCAATATAATATATGAAAATGTATTTGATTCACATGTACATAGTGTTGAGACAATTTATGCTATGAGAAATGCATATGAGATTTGTTTATGAAATGCTTTAGTTTCCACAAGCATATGTATGGCATTGCCATGAGTTTTACATTGGTTTAAATGCATGAGATAGAATAGAGGTACATGTGTTTTCAAATGGATATTTGCTTTCAAATGGTTTTCAAGCAAGAGATAGAATGAGCATATTGTTGAAAATGGTTTTTGAGAAAGTGTTTTGAATAATGCAATATTGTGTTGGTTTTCCTTAGAGCATGCCTCACTAAGCAAATATGCTTACGCTCTTTTTTACCAATAATGCAGATAATTGAGGTGTTTTGGGAAGCAAGAGGGTTAAGAACATCCAAGAAGGTGTAAAGCTCATGTATGGTGATGTTTTTACACACATTAGATTTGGTATTTGGCAATGGGTTTTCAAGGATGTATTTGGGAGATGTGTTTTGGACTCCCTATGTTTGTAGTAAGTTTGTTATGGCTTTTATGATTTGTAAATGGTCCTAAATGGTTTGGTTGGAGGTTTGAGTTCTATATTTGGTTTTGTGGTTAGGAAGCATGCATATAGTTTGAATGATCATGTGTTTGATGTCATGCTCTAGCTTAGGACTCTCTATATGTTCTTTAATGGTTAAACTTGTTGCTGGTATGTTATGGAAGGTTTTGGAGCATGCTTGATTTTGTTATGATGTGAAAAACCAGAAAATTCTGCTGTTGCAGGGCAGGGTGTATCGAAACACCCTTATCTGTTTCGAAACAGGGGCCCGAACTGGCCATAGCGTTTCGAAACGGGTAAAGGTGTTTCAAAACATTTTGGCTACTAGAGAGGTCCGTTCCGATACTATTCTCGGAACACACCTGAGTATCGAAACGGTTAACACCGTTTCGATACGGGCGTTTCGGTATGAAGGTCAGTGTTCCGGAACGGTTGACCGTTGGATTGTGCATTTGAATTGTTTCAAGTTCTCATGTTTTACATTTTAGTACTGAATGTGGTGGATGCAATTGTTTGAGCTTGGAATGTCCTTTTAAGTTGATTTTCGACAGAGATGTATGTAAAGTGACTAATTACATATTGGTAAACGTAAAACCTGCAAAGTCCTTAAATTTTCCAAAATTTACGTTTTGGTCCCTAAAAGTGTAATTCATGCAATTGAGTCCCTAATTGATTTCCGATCGCTATGCCTTTCTCTCATTTGACTCTTGTGTAACACATGGCTTAATGTGCATCTAGATAAGATAAAAAGGTAAATCAAACTAGGGTCGTTAATCAAGGTTGACTTTTGGGTTGACTTTGGTCCAACACCACCGGGTGGTCCACCAGGAGGTGGAGGCGGAAGATTTTCAACATGCTCATCATTCTCATTCTCAGCCGCAACACGCGCATTAATCCTAAGCTCTCTACGTGGCCCCATTTGAAAACAATGCAACTATCAAAATGTAATAAATCTCAATTAGGCAATGTGAGACAAGGAATCCAAGTACTCAAGCTCATTTCCAAAACAATTCTTTCCAATGGTAATGATATGGCAATGGGATCCCCAACTATACCCCAAACATAGCATAGCATCACAAATTCATCACAATATATCATCTTGCATGCATTACATCTCATTAGAGCTAGAACATCAACAATCACACATCATGCTTTCACCAAAAAGTCAGAATCATTCATATTCACACCCATTAACCACTTACCAAGCCCCAAATATTCGCAAACCTGGCTCTGATACCAGCAAATGTAACCCCCTTAGCCCGGCCTAGACGCTTGACCCGAACTACGGAGATAACACGGGAAAAACAAAAGTTAGCCCGAAAGTCAACCTTGATTAACGACCCTTTTCTTTTTCTTTTTATCTTTTCTAAATGCAATATTAATCCTATGTGATCACCCAATATCATAAGAAGACAAGGCACAACGATCGAAAAGAAATTAGGGATTTAATTGCACAAATTAGACATTTAGGGACCAAAAAGTAAATTTTGCAAATTACGAGGACCTTGCAGATTTTAAGTTTACGAATATTCAATTAGTCCTATTTCATGCCCCTCTGTCAAGTATCAACTTAATCAGACATTCCAAACTCAACCAATTGCATCCATAATCATAAGGGACTAAAATGTAAGAAGCAAGAACCTGAAACAGTTCAAAATCCAGACCAACGGTCGGTTGTTTCAAAACGCTAAGCCTTGTATCGAAACAGCCGTATCGAAACTGGGTTGACCGTATCGGTACTCGGGTGCGTTCTGAGACCCGTATCGAAACATGTCTTTACAGTAGACAAAGCGTTCTGAAACAGTCTTACCCGTTCCGAAACATTATGCCATTTCAGGCCCCCGTTTCAAAACAAATAAGGGTGTTTCGATACGCCCTACCCTGAAACTATTCACTTTGCTGGTTTTTCACACTTAAACACGTCCAGAAATGTCCCAAAGCATACCACAACATACTAGCAACATATTTAAGCATCAGAGATCATCATTATGAAGCATAAACCAAAGCATGGCATCAATCATGCAATCATTGGAACTATAGGCATGCTCCCTAGTCATGAAAACCATATGAAAGCCTTAAGCCACGAACCAAACCATAAAGGACATTTACAAACCACATATGATGTAATAAACTTGCAACAACCACAGGGAGTTCAAAATACATCTCCCAAAACTAACCATAGGTCCCCATTGCAAATTATCATTACTAAAGTATATGTAAACGTCACCATACTTGAGGTTTTCACTTCCTACGATATCCTTAGCCTCCTTACTGCCCAAAAATGTCTCAATTATCTGCATTGTTGGTAAAAGAGAGCGTAAGAACATTTGCTTAGTGAGGCAAACTCTAAGAAAAACCAACACAACAATGCAACTTTAAAACTCTATCTCAAAAACCATTTTCTACAACATGCTCTTTCTATCTCATGCTTGAAAACCATTTCAAAGCAATTCTCCATTTGAAAATCACATGTACCTTCAATCTAACTCATGCATTTAACCAATGCAAATCTCATGGCAAAGCCATACACATGCTTAATGAAAACAAAAGCATTTCATGAACCACAAATCTCATATGCATTTCTTATAGCATAAAACATCTCAACATTTGGTATATGTGAAACAAATACAATCTCATATATTGGCATTTCATATTACATCTTTACACGGATATGCGAATTAGCTTGACTTAAAGCCAAGTCCTACCCCGGTGGAATCTCGCATCACCGGACTCTCGTGGCGGAATCTCTCTTCGCCATAAAGCTTGGGTGTTTCACCAAGACCTACCCCGATGGTATCTCTCATCATCAGATTCTCACTTTGGATCAGGATGGCACTACCCCCTTTGCCCGACTCCAAAGAGAACGTACGGATTTTAGTTTATAGTGAACTTTCATCCTATTGGTCGACCAATTATAACCGGTAATTATCTCATCATTTATGCCAATATATTATAACAAAAACATCATCTCACCTACTGTTTTGATGCAACATTTCTCAAATCATTCTCATCCCATTTCAAAACCACAATTCATGCATTTCATTTAATCAAATTCTCAAGACTCTTTTCATAGACATGCTATCACACGGGATCAACACATAACATCTTTCCATGTTATAAATCAGGCATAAAATAATAGGATTTTGTCTAACACAAATCAAGAGCATATTAAAAGCATTTAAAGGCATCAACCACATATTGAGAGCAATCTAGCCATACTTACTTCCAGAGTTAGGATGGTGTTTCAAACCAAACCTAAATCCCCAAACATTGTTTCCTTGTCCTTCAAGGACTTCTAAAACCATTCACACTCACCGATTACATTTCGCTTGCTTGCCGAAATGATAACTAGGCTTCAGGCACATTCCGAATCAACACCAAAAGCGTCCGAAGATGTCTCCCTTATTTATTACACAGAAGAGAAGAGGATTAATGCATCATCATGCATTGAAATCACCAGCAACTCATTCAAACTCGTTGCACTACTCAAAATCACCATTTCGGCCATCCGAAACAACCGAAATCACCTCCAAACTTTCTCAAATTAAAGCCCAGCCAAAATCTATCAATTCTAAACACTTCTAAACCTCAATCAACAACAAAAATCACCACAAATACGTCCTTATATCTTCGGCAACAACAGAACACCAAGAACACTCCAAAAACCACAAATCTAGCATCTAAAACATATTAATCCAAACCTATTCGAGAATCATTTGTTAAAACCTCATTCATAACATCAATTATCATCCAAAACACATTAGAAATCAACCTCAAAACAAAGCTGAACAAAGAGTTACGAAAATCATCAAGATCTCACCAACAATCTTGAATTTTACAACAATTTCGTGCTTCAAACATTAAAACAACTCAAAAATCATTAACAAATGATTGATAACTTGGGAATTTCAGTAAAGAATTGATCATTAGAGGAGAAGGACGAAGCTTACCTCTAATGGCTGATTTCTCCTCAATTTGGGCAAGATTTCTTGAAAATCCAAAGTAAAAACAAAAAGAACTTAATGAAGCAAGGGTTGGAAATCCTTAAGAGAATGAAATCTCAGCAAAAGATATGAAATCCAGAGATTATTTGGTGAGGAAATGTGTTTGGCTGAGTGGAAGTTGAGAGAAAATAAAAAGAGGGAAAAAGTATCGTAAGGTAGTTATGAAATGTCAAAATGGAATTTCTCTCTTAATTCCTTTAATTAAATCTTTATTAAAACTCCCAAATTAAAGAGAAGTATGATGAAAAACAATTTGGTAAAATTAGCTCCTTAAAGACTCAAAGTTTCAATCCTTTACAAAACAGTCACTAGTCAACTTTTGCAAAAACTACAATTTGGTCACTACACCAAAATGCAGTACTTCCAAATCACATTTTGTAAAATTCTTTTCACCATAACCATTTATATTATAAATGAGGATTTTTAGATATTTTTCCATATTTTTAAAACATCCCGAACTAGGTGTTCCCTAAACAACTCCTAAAGGATTCAAACCGTTTCACGGCTGGCCCGATTCAACCTCTAAAACATATAGGCCCAAAACCAGGGCGTTACATTGAGTAAAACCAGCAAATTGGGAAATTGCACGGCAAGGTGTTTCGGAACACCCTTACCTGTTTCGGAACGGTGGCCTATAATGGTCATGGTGTTTCGGAACGGGTAGGCATGTTCTAGAACATTACGCCACTGTGAAGCATTGTTTCGAAACGGGTTTCTGAACGCACCCGCGTATTGAGACGGTCAACCTGGTTTTGAAACGGCTGTTTCGATACGGGGTCTTGTATTTTGAAATACTTGACCATTGGATGTTGAATTTGAATTGTTTTAGGTTTCTATTTCTTACGTTTTGGTCCCTAAAAGTTGAATGCTTAATTAAATGAGTTTGGATGATCCGTTTGAGATGAAACGTGACATGCTGGCATGTTATATGACTAATTTTGGATTGGTAACTTTAAAATCTGATTAGTCTTTACATTTTTTGAAATTTACAATTTAGTCCCTAAAAGATGTTTGTATGCAATTGGACCTCTAATTGAGCTTCGTTCGATGGGACGCTTTCTCCAAATCAAATTGCTAATCATATAAGATAATAATGTGCATCTATAAAAGATAAAAAGAAAAAAAGCGGTCGTTAATCTAGGCCAGGATAAGGGGGTTACTACATGAGCAATGCAACGCTGACCCTCATCTCTCCTCTGGAAATTTCCTCGGCCGCACCCACGGCCTCTCTGAGGTGCAGCCACAACAGGTGCACGTCCTTGACCTCAACCAGACAACAAAGGACACTCTCGCCTCATGTGATCCGTTAAACCACAGTTCCAGCAAGAATTCTCTGTCACCACAACAGGAGCTTGAGCCTCCCTAGCCGCACGAGGACAATCTCGCTGTAGATGACTCTGATAACCACACGTCCAGCACGTGTTCTGTTGCGCCCTTATCTGGTCTCCCTGAGTCGGTCCACCATGTGCAGCATTATCTCGGCTAGAAGGCTGATATCTCCTATCTCGTCATCTCTTGTTCCATCCACCACCGGAACTAGACTCATCTGCTCTCTTCCCAGAGCTAGAACCAACTCCTCTGGTTGCCAGACCCAAGTTCTGTTCAATGTCTTTGACTCGACATACGAGCACGTCGAAATTTGTGTAATCCGTTGCCAACATATACGTCTTTACTTCCTGCACCAGCCCATACTGGAAACGATCACAATAATGCTTCTCACTCGGCATCAACTCAGGGGCGTACTGGCACAAACGTACGAACTAGACATCGTACTCAGCCACTAATAGGTTTCCCTGAACCAGTGACGTAAATTCACGTTTCTTCTCATCCATGTATCTCACACCTAGATACTTTCTCTTAAAAGCGCCTCGGAAAAACTCCCAATCAACCTCATTGGGTTCCATACTAGCGGTGATGGTCATCCACCAACTATATGCATCACCCTCAAGTAAATAAACAATGCACCCCAGCTTGCGCAAATCATTACAGCCCATCTGATCCATGAGACGGACCGTGCTAGCCAACCAGGCTTCCGACGCCTCAGGAGACATACCATAGAACTCGACAGCTCTTAGACTTCTCAGCCTCTTTAAAGGCAAACCCACCTGCCCAGTTGCAGGGGCCTGAACTGTAACCCCCTTAACCCGGCCTAGACGGTTGGCCCGAATTAAGAAGATTACACGGGGAAAACCAAAGTCAACCCGAAAGTCAACCTTGATTAACGACCCTTTTTTTTCTTTTTAATCTTGTCTAGATGCTTATTAACCCTAGGTGTGATCACACAAACATCATACTCAAAGATCACAACCATCAGAGATCATTCAGGGACCCAATTGCACAAAACACAACTTTAGGGACCAAATTGTAAATTCTGAAAACTTTGAGGCCTTAACCAGATTTTAAGTTACCAACTTAAAATTAATCATGTTTCATGCATCTCGGCCAAATTTCAGCTCAAACGGACATCTCAAACTCATACAATTGCACATACAAGATTCAGGACCAAAATGCAAACATTTTGAAACACATAACTGCCACTGTTAGCCCCCAACGGTCAACCGTTCCGAAACGGGAGACAGCCCGTTTCGAAACGCGGGGCCGTTCCGAAACGGGTACCGAAACGGGGGTCGGGCAGTAGCCTTTCCGTTTCGGAACGGAGTCACCCGTTTCGGACGCCTGGGCTGCTTCAAGGCACCCGTTCCGAAACGGTTCACCCTGTTCCGAAACACCCTGCACAAAATGCAGAAATTTGCCTACTTAAACATGCAATAGGCCAACCAAACATGCTCCAAACGCTACCAAACTTTGCCAACATGCAATTTAACATAAAAGAGGCATACTTGCATCAACAATTCACCAACATGTCAACATACACGAAAAGCCCCAATTTCAAGACTAAGCTTCCAACACAAGCAATCCATTTAAGCAACATACTTCCAATTCAAACTCATAAGCCAAACCATGTTCCAACAACATCAACAACACAAAACCATACTTGTCTGAACATAAACAAACACATACATCAACCCAAGAGATTCTACCCCATTGCCTTTATTAACTATAGCTATTAACCGAGACATACATCTCAAGTGGAGTCCTTCTTGAATCCCTTGCTCCTCGCTGTCCAAACTTCAAGAATCTGCATTGATGGACAAAAAGGAGCGTAAGCACATAATGCTTAGTGAGGAATGCTCAAAACCAAAACACCATCAATGCAGCGAGCCATAAATCACTTTTAAAACAAACTCGATTTGTTTACCAAAGCCATGTTTGAAAACTCCTTTTCAACAATAAGCTCAAAACCATGCATCGCACATACATGAAAACCAACCCTTAGCTTAGCATGCTAAGAAAACCTTTTCAAAGCACAACTTACAAAATCAACCATTTAGCCAAACCATGCATAAACACCATATGCAAGCTAAAACAAAACCTTGGAAAACACTCCCATTTCACAACATACCTTTCTTAAACTTGGAAGCCAACTCAAGCAAGAATCTTTTAAAACCATTTCACTAACCAACCAACACATGCATTAAACCAAAGGCAACATATATGAACCACAACATCATCATCACATGCCTTTTAAAACAAGTCTTAACAAGACTCCAATGCACTAAAGATATTTCATGCTCACATGCATCATTTTCCAAATGATAATCAACACTTGTTCAACTTAACAAGTAAACATGCATTCACAAGCATTATGCACTTTCCATGCAACCATGCATCTTTTCAAGCATCTCATGCTTCACATGCAATTATGCATCAATTCAAGCATCTCATGCTTCACCACAATCAAGAACATCATATTGGCCTTCAAGTGATCAACCACATTCACTTTTCAACTCAACACCCAATCAGATACGCGGATTCCGAGCGTTGTCCCTACGCTCCATACACCCTACCAATCCAAGGTCTCCCAAATGGACTTTTAAACACCATTTGACCTCAACATCCTAAGGTTCCCTTGTATGGACTTTTAAACACCATACAACCTTAGCTTTCCCGAGGTTCCCATGTATGGACTTTCAAACACCATACAACCTCAACTTTTACCCAAGGTTCCCATGTATGGACTTTCAAACACCATACAACCTTGTCATGCACAAGGTTCCCATGTATGGACTTTTAAACACCATACAACCTTTGCATTCACCGATTGGTAGTTGTATAACATCACTAACGAGATCCGGGACACCCTACACAAGATCCACACATGGACTTAACACCGCCATTGTGATCTCAACAAGCACAAGGTTCTCACATATGAACTTTTAAACACCATATAACCTTTGCTCAACCAAGGTCCTCGAATGGGCAACACCTCCATTATGACCTCAACCATCTCGTTAGGATACTTGAAGGGAGTTTACCGGTCCACTCTTGACCACTCCACCTCCAAGGCGACTTAATTCACGATGCACCCAATCCTATAGCCGGCTAACTATATCCGATCAAAGAACCAAGAACCACTTACACCACTTGCCAATATAACCACCTTACCACATTAGTCCAATGTTTCACATGCATAACCAATATGCAAAACCATTACCACATTAATCAAATGATTCACATGCATAACCAATATGCAAAAACCATCATTTACCAACATTAATTCACTGTTTTAAAGCATTAAACAAAGCCATTGAACAACATGCAACACCATGCATCAAATCCACATTTCCAATGTATAAAACCAAGGATCTCTTACCTTGAGCATCCTTCACATATGGCTTTCAAAACCAGCATTAAACCAGGCTAAAATATGCTTTCAAAACAGATTTAAACCATGCAAAACACATGCATTCCAATCATCAACCACAATTGCTTAAAAGCCAATTCCACAATCATAATTCAAGAGCGAAAAACCATTCACTTACTCTTGAGCTTAGCAAAGTTGTTTAGACTTAAACTAAGCTCCCAAAACCTTCAAACCTTTGTTCAAAAGCTGAAAACCCAACTTCACTCACCGATAACCAACACAAGGCTAGCCACCAA
Source organism: Hibiscus trionum (assembly GCA_030270665.1). Lineage (NCBI taxonomy): Eukaryota > Viridiplantae > Streptophyta > Magnoliopsida > Malvales > Malvaceae > Hibiscus > Hibiscus trionum. Next base: position 47,015,911 of record BSYR01000008.1, on the reverse strand, counting down.
GCCTTCCAAGCATCCGAAACCTTCTACAACACCTCAAAAGCTCACGGATCAAACTCCCCTGTTTCAAGCACACAAAAACAGCACATTAATGCATCATTATGCATTAAGAACAGCAGCCACACAACCAAACTCGCTGCTCATCACACAACCAACAATTCGGCTACCAAACACAACCGAAATCACCTCCAAACATTTCCAAAACTTAACCCAGCCAAGATCCATCACTTCTAACCATTTTTAAACATCAATTAACATCCAAAATGATCACAAACACGTCCTTATACTTCCAGGTACAACAGATCACCAAAAACACTCCAAAAACAACCAAAAACTCAAGCCAAACTTAGGAAATTCAACCTATCCGGGATTGCACTAATTAAACCTCAACTTCTAATCAATTTAGCATTCATTTAACATCATTTTGACACTTCAAAACACTGCCCAAACAGATCACACGAAAATTTCACCAAAATCGCCAAATCTTGCATTTTAAGCCAAAATCAAGATTTCAATTGAAAAGCCTTTAACAAAACACAAATCAAGGATTGAGAACTTGGGAATTTCAGTAAAGAACTGATAGTTTAGAGGAGAGAGACGTTCTTACCTCCAAACTTTAGTTTCTCCTTTTTGGAGCCAAAAAGCTTGATGAAACAACTTGCAAATTGAGAGGTTTTGTTGATGAGATGATTAGGAATCAAATGAGAGTTGAAATGAGTGATTTGAGTGACAAAATCAGAGGAAGAAATCTGGAGAGAATGTGTTTGGTTTGAGAGAAAAGATGAGAGAAAATGGTTGAGAGAAAAGTTAGTTAGAATTAGGAAAATATCTTCCCTCCACTTTTCTTTTGTTTAAAAACATTTAATTAATCATTTAATATATTTAGAAAATCTGGAGAAACTCCCATTGGGTAAATAGCTCCTTAAAGATTCAAAGTTTCAATCCTTTATAAAACTGTCACCGAACTTTCAAAAATTACATTTTGGTCACTAGCCAAAATGTCAACCTTCCGAACCTCATTTTCCAAAATTGATTTCACAGTTCACTTTTATATATTAAAAGATGATTTTAGAACATTTTTCCATATTTTTAATGCAACCCGAACTAGGCTTTCCTAAATTCACTCTTATATATTCGATCAGCACTTTGACCGAACCGGTCAATGCCCAAAACTTCCGAGCCCAAAACCGGGGCGTTACATGAACATGCGCTCCAACTACTACAGCCTGAAACGCTCTGGTGATCGCCTAAATCAGTGGTGCTGGATCACCCAAAACCGGACCAGTGTGTCCTTGTTGCTGCTGCTCCCCACCTCCAGGTGGTGGTGGAGGAGGTAAGTTTCCACCAAGAGGAACATCAGCCCCTTGATTACCCTGGTCGCCCCGCTCAGCCGCAGGCACTACCGTGTTCGACCTAAGCTCTCTCCTCGGACCCATAGTGATTTTAACAAGGCATAACAATAAAACAAATCAAATCTTAGTTTAGGCCAGCCTCAAGCAAGGATCCAAGTTCAGAAAAACATTTTATTAGTGCAATAAGGCAATAGGCACCCCGATTTCCCTCAAGCATAAACATAGCATATAAATCATATCATGATCATCATGCTTTCCATCATCCACAATCCGCACATATCATTATCACATCATCAGCATAACATTACATTCAACTCACATATGATTCACATCAATCTAGCATGGCATAAGCTCCAATGTTCAATCAAAACATGCTTTTTCAAACTATCATGCACCAAACATACCAATTTCACTTACCATCATCCCCAAATCTTTCGAAACCTGGCTCTGATATCAACAAATGTAACCCCTTTTGCCTGGCCTAGACGCCTGACCCGAACTAAGAAGTTTACACGGGGAAAATCGAAGTCAACTCGTGAAGGTCAACCTCGATTAGAGACCCTTTTTTATCTATTCTAGATGCACATTATTAACATATGTGATTGATAAAGCAATTAGGTGAAAAAGGCACAACGATCGAAGTTTAATTAGGGGTTCAATTGCATGCTTTTGTCTTTTAGGGACCAATTTGTAAATTTCCAAATTTACAAGGACCAACCAGATTTTAAAGTTACCAATCCAAAATTAATCATAAAACATGCCAGCATGATAAATTTCAACTCAAACGGAACATCCAAACTCAATCAATTAAGCTTACAACATTCAGGGACCAAAACATAAGAAACAGAAACCTGGAACAATTCAAAACCAACACCCAACAATTCAAAACACAAGGCCCTGTATCGGAACGGTCGTTTTGAAACCATGTTGACCGTTTCGATATGCGTGTGCGTTCCGAGACCCCCAAAGACTCATTTCGATACGGTGATTCACAGTAGCAAAATGTTTCAGAACGTGCCTACTCGTTTCAAAACACCATGACCATTACAGGCCACCGTTCTGAAACAGACAAGGGCGTTCCAAAACACCTGGACCTGCAATTTTCCCAATTGTTGGTTTTTCTCAACTTTTCACCTCTGAAACCACTCCAATACATGCCACAACTACCATACAACAAGAGTACACATCAAAGACCATTTATACGTAGTACAAACTAGACCATGGCATCAATCAAGCATACTATAAGACAATAGGCATGCTTCCTAGTTAACAAAACCACAAAAAGGCTAAAAACTACATTCAAGCTTAAATCAATCTCTAAAGGCCATTTACAATACAAAATCAACGAACCAAACATGCTCAAGGTGTTTGACATCACCAAATAAAACCAAGAGTAGAAATCCCACCCATTGCCTCTTATTACACCAAGGTAAAACCGCATACTTTGTTTAGTCAAAAGAGCTTGGATTCCATTTGCCTTCTTGCTGCCTCAAAAGCCTAATTCTCTGCATTGATGAAACAAATGAGGGTAAGCATAAAGCTTAGTGAGGATCGCCAAAAACAAACATACATGAATTCATTTTATAAAGCCTTACTATCATCATTTTCCAACTCAAGGCTTCCTTAAAACATGCTCTTTAAAGCATCCATGCACTTTTAAAACCACATATTAATAGAAACATTTAAAATAACAGCAAAATCCTTTGCTCATGCTTAAACCAAGCATTACATGCATCTAGCATAAATCGCAAGCATCACATGCTTAGATCATTATTCAACAACATTATATTGGCTCGCAAGTGGTCATTTCTCAATCCGTACCAAATCATATTTTATATTTATCAATAGCAGGAATACAGTTACATAGATTTAGACAATAGTTAGGTAGTTTTCCCAATTTAAAGTTTCTTTATATCAATAGAAAAGCCAATGTAGTAGCACATGAACTAGCCCAATGGGCGTTAGAGAACATGGTGGAGGCCCAGTTCGAAATGGATCATCCGGAATGTATAATGGCCAATGTTATGTCTAGTGCTATTAATGATTAATAGAATTTTTTCCTTTAAAAAAAATAAGGTGTGCTTGTATAATTGGGCTTTCCACTGGACCCGTTGTAATTTTAACAAAGTAAAATGTTTTGAATTTGAGGTTAAGTTATATAATCATGTTAAAAACCTAAAATTAAATATTTGAACTTATAAATTTTGATTCAATGTCATTTTGATGCCGTTTTGGCCTTATGGTGTGCTTGTGTAATTGGGCTTTGCAGTGGACCCGTTATAATTTGAATAGAGTAAAAAGTTCTAAAATTGAGGTTAAGTTGTATAATCATGTTTAAATGGGCATAATTAAATACTTGAATACACAAAATTTTATTTTATCTCAATTTGTGGCCGTTTTTGGGGTTTAAGACGTGCTTGTCTAATTGGGCTTTATAGTGGACCCGTTGGAATTTTAATAGAGTAAAATGTTCTGAAATTGAGGTTAAGCTATATAATCATGTTAAAAAAGCCCCCAATTAAATACCTTAACTCATAAAATTTGATTCAATCTTATTTTGCGGCCGTTTTTTAGGGTTTAAGGTGTGGTTGTGTAATTGGGCTTTATTGTGGACCCGTTGGAATTTTTTTTGAAGATAGTGGGCCTCATTAAAAACCCCCTATCTTAAGGGCAATGAGGTCCCTAAAAGGGGAAAAGAGTACCCTGTATTATATTAATAAGATCGAGATTGAAACTTGGTACTTACAAAGTGACAGATACAATCTGGATAATTGGAACCCAAGTACATAGAAGTCATGGTTCGAAGGGGATGAGTGGCCAAAGTGTGGGCAACAGAGTTAGCCTCTCTGTTTACTTAATGAACGTGGGTGAAAGGTAAAGATGAAAGCAAATCCCGTGCCTAAAAGAGTGTAGGACGCAAGGTGGAGAGATCAGGCCCCGGGCGGTTGAGCTTGTTTGCAATGGAAGCACAATCTGTTTCAAAAAGCAAGTTGCTCTAGCCTTGAGCTTGTGCAATGGTGACACCAGCAAGGAGGGCAACACTATTGGTCGTGGCAGCATCCGGACAGCTGCCCAAGGGTTAGGAGAGACCACCAACTACCATACTTGAATCATCACGAACCACTACTCCAACAGCCGCCGCGCAAGTGGCTGGATCAAAAGCCCCGTCCACATTAACTTTAAGAGACCCTGGTAAGGGTCGCCTCCAGCGAGGTTGAGAGAGTGGGGGATGGTTCGATGGAGAAGTAGAAGTAGTAGGTATGGCTTGCTTATAATCTCGTTGAAGGCCCAGAGTGTTGACGACAATAAGCCAAGGGGCTTCAAGTGGCGATGATGGACCCAATCATTGTGACGGTTCAAAATATTCTAGAAGACCGTGAGAAAGAGGCTAAAAAGATCAACGGATAACATAGAGGCACCCTCCTGCAACCATTGGAGATCGGTAGGAGCTGTTCTATTAATTAGAGAAAATAGAAAACCTGCCAAGTTGAGAGTCTCTGAAGCCCTAGGGGAATCTCAGAGCGCATGAAGCACGAATTCTTGGCAAGTCTGACAGAGGGGGCAGGGGCCCGAATCTTGGGCAAAAGCCCGCAGCTGTGAGCTGACATGTAAGGCATCGAAACCCATACACCAGCCAAAAGGTTATGACTTTTGGGAGGGCCTTTAATTTAGCTAAAGCTTTCTAGATTCGACAAGGTCTGTTGCGTGGTTCCGAAGGACGTTGCAAGAATAGGTATCCAGAGCGAACCGACTAAATTCTAGTCATTGGGGTTCCACATGATAGAGTCACGATTGTCATTGATAATGGGGACATTTAGAATAGCGTTAGCATTTTCAGTCGTGAAGAAATCACGTACTTTGACGGGATCCCATATTGCTTGATTAGGGAGCATGAAGTCACGGTAACGAATCTGCATTTCATCTGAAAATTCGAATTGTAACACCCCAATTTTAGGCTTAGAAGTTTAGGGTTTGAACCGGACCGGTTTGAGAAACAGTTCGAATATAAAAATGAGGTTTTAAGGAACGCCTAGTTCGGGATGCTTTAAAAATATAGAAAAATATCTAAAAATCCTCATTTAATATATTTAGGAGAGTGGTGAAATCAATTTTACAAAATAAGGTTTGGAAATACTACATTTCGGTGTAGTGACCAAAATGTGATTTTTGCAAAGTTTAGTACTGACTGTTTTGTAAATAATTGGAACTTTGAATCTTTAAGGAGCTAATTACCCAAAATGTTTTTCTCCAGATTTTTCTTTAATTTGGGTGATTTAATTAATGTTTAATTAAATAAAAGAAAGGAGAAAAGTACTTTTTGATTTTCATAACTACCTTTCTCTAATTTTCCCTCATTCCTTTTTCTCTCAGAATCCTATCATCCAAACACATTTTCTCCAGCAAAATTCACTTTGATCTTCACTTCAATTGATGATATTTCCATCACCTATTGGTTTCTAATCAATCTTGCAACAAACCCTTTTGATTTCCACATTGCATTTCATGGAATTTTGCCCAAATCAAGGAGAAATCACCATTTAGAGTTAAGATTGTTCTTCTCCTTTAAATACTCAGTTATTTATTGAAATTCCCAAGTTGTCAATCATTTATTCAAGTTTTATAAATGGTTTTAATGTTAGAAGCAAGATTTTGGCTTAAAACTCAAGATTTTGGAAGAGATCTGGAAGATTTTCGTTGTAATTGATTGGGCTCTATTTTGAGATAGTTCTCTAATGAATTTTGGATGTTAAATGATGTTAGAAATGAGGTTTTATCAATCCAATCCCGAATAGGTTGTGTTTCCTAAGTTTTTGCTTATGAAAATGGTGGTTTTTGAGGTGTTTTTGGTGTTCTGTTATAGCTGGAGGTATAAGGACGAGTTGAGAGTTGTTTTTGATGTTAATTGATGTTTAGAAATGATTAGAAGTGGTGGATCTTGGCTGGGTTAAGTTTTGGAAGAGTTTGGAGGTGATTTCGGTTGTGTTTGGTAGCCGAAATGTTGTGTTTAAGTAGAGCAGCGTGTTTTGGAGTATTGGCTGAAGATTTCAATGCATGATGATGCATTAATCCTCTGCTTTAATGTGTTCAAAACAGGGGAGACATCTTCAGACACTTTTGGAGTTAATCTGAAGGCTTAATCGGTGTTTCGGCAAGCAAGCGAAACAAAATTGGTGAGTGCGTTTGGTTTTGAAGTCTATGAGGAAAAAAACACAAGGTTTGGGGACTTAGGAGAGGTATGAAACAGCTTCCTAAGTCCGGAAGTAAGTATGGCTTGATTTGATCTCTCTAAAGTGGTGTTTGGCCCCAAATTGCTTTTACATGCTCATGGTTTGTGATTGTTAAATTCCTATTGTTTTTATGCATGTTTTGAAGCATGAGATTATGCTTGTAGAGTTGTCATGAGATGGCATGATGCATTGAGTAGCTTTGAGCTCTTGGTTTAAAGCAAAGTGTGATTATTGATTTGAAAAGTGATGAGAAAACATTTGAGTTATTTTGCATGAAAGACAGTAGGTGTGATGATATTTTAACACATTATATTGGCATAGATGTTGAGAAACTTACCGGATATAATTGATCGATCAATTGGATGAGAGTGCAATATAAACTAAAAATTTGTAGGTGCTCTTTGGTTAAGCCAAAGGGAGATTTTCCGATGATGGGCATTCCATCGGGTAGGACTTGGTGAAATACCCAAGCATTGTGGCGATGGGAGATTCCGCCATGTGAGTACGGTGATGAGAGATTCCACCGGAAGTTGTTGCTAGACAAGTGAGTACGGTGATGTGAGATTCCACCGGAATAGTCTAGTGTAGAAATGTGTCCGCATATCCGAGTATTGATGAGATGCTAAATGCCAATATAAATGATGAAATGGTTTTTGTTACACATGTACCATGATGAGATGATTATTGCTATGAGATATTCATATGTGTTTGTTTAGAAATGCTTTGACAATACAAGCATGTGAATGGCCTTGCCATGAGTTTTGCATTGGTTTTAATGCATGAGATAGAATGAAGGTACATGTGATTTCAATGAGTTTTCTTTGAAGTTTTCCAATCATGAGAAAGAGATGAGCATGTGGTTTAAACGTTTTGATGAAAGTGTTTTCTAAAAATGCATTATTGTGTTGGTTTTCTTTAGAGCATGCCACACTAAGCATTTGTTCTTACGCTCTCTTTTACCAATAATGCAGAGAATTGAGTTGTTTAAGTGCATCAAGGAAGCTAAGTTCATCCAAGGAAGTCCAAGCTCACGTATGGTGATGTTTTCATACACTATTAGTTTGATAAATTGGCAATGGGAACCTAAGTTTTGTTTTGGGAGATGTGTTAAACTCCCTAAGGTTGAGGCATGTGTGCCTTGGTTGATTTGAATTGTAAATGGCCTTTATTGCTTGTTTGGAGGTTTGATTTTCCTATTTGGATTGGATATTAGGATGCATGCCTCTAGACTTATGAATTTTCTTGTTTGATGCTATGAAGGTGTTTAGGGGCTCTAGATATGTGCCTTAAATGTTGGATGACTTGTTGATATGCTTGGGGAGTCTTTTGGATGTTTTTGAACGGGTTTATGCATGAAAAACCAACATTTTCTACTGTTTCTGGGCAAACTGTATCGAAAAACCCCCTAGTGTTTCGAAACGGGGCCCTGAAATGGCCTTCGTGTTTCGAAACACTAAGGGACGTTTCGAAACGATTTGGCTACTGGAAGGCCTCGTTTCGGAACCAGTCTCGGAACCAACCCGCGTATCGAAACGGTCAAAGCTGTTTCGATCCTGCGTTTCAATACATCAGGTGGGTGTTTCGAAACAGGTGACCGTTGGGCACTGATCTGAATGGTGCAGAAGTTTGCAAGCTTTACATTTTAGTCCCAAATGTTGATGTTGCAATTGCTTGAGTTTGAGATGTTCAATTAAGATGAAATTTGGCAGTGAAGCATGTAACATGACTAATTTCATATTGGTAACATTAAACTCAGTAAAAACCTTCTAATTTACAGAAATTACAAAATAGTCCCTAAACTTATAATTAGTGCAATTGAGTCCCTGTATGATATCCGATCGCTATTCCGTTCTCAAATATGTTTATGAGCACTCACTTATGGTTAATATGTATCTAGACAAGACTAAAAAGAAAGAAAAAAAGGGTCGTGAATCAAGGTTGACTTTCGGGTTGACTTTTATTTTCCCCGTGTAATCTTCGTAGTTCGGGTCAACCGTCTAGGCCGGGCTAAAGGGGTTACATTTGGTGGTATCAGAGCTTAGTTCTCGTATAATTGGGAATTGTTATGTGGGTGATGTATGTGTATTTGCATGATATGCCTTTTGGGTGAAATAATGTTGTATGAATAGTGATGCATGGTTTCAATTATGATGTTATGCTATGTTGGAATGTGTTAGGGGATCCCATTGCCATATCAAAACTAATGAAAGGAATTGTTTTCGGAAAAGACCTTGAGTACTTGGATTACTTACCTTATTGAGCCTTAATTGTGTTTACTGCATTTGTGTCAGTGCATTGTTTTCTTTGTAAATGGGGCCACGTAGAGAGATGAGGACGAATACAAGAGCTATGGCGCAGGATGAGAATGATAAGAATGCTGAGAATGTTGTGGATTTACCTCCTCCCCTGGTGGTGGACCAACCGGTGGTGGTGGTGCTGGAGGTGATAATGCTGGTGTTAGTGCTGGTGCTGGGGTCGCTGGACCTGAAGGTGTGCAGGGGCAAGCTGCTCCTGACATGACTGTGTTGATTCAGGCTATTGCTGGAGCCTTTCAGGCAGCAGTAGCTGGAGCTCATGGAGCTGCGCATCAGAATGATGCCAGTGTGAGATTGCCTTTGGAACGTCTTCGCAGTCTGGGAGGGACTGAGCTCAGAGGTCTATCTCCGGAAGGATCTGAGTCTTGGTTGGAAAGCACCAAGAGGATTTTGGGTTAGATGAGCTCCATTAATGTGCAGAAGCTGGGTTGTGTGGTGTCTTTGCTGCATGGTGATGCTTATACGTGGTAGACGACCACTATCTCTGGGATGGAAGATGATGAGGTGACATGGACGTTCTTCCTGAGTGCATTTAAGCGGAAGTATCTGGGTGTGCGATACTTAGATGAGAAGAAAAGAGAATTTATGTCTCTTGTGCAAGGTAGCATAACAGTGGCTGAGTACGAGATCCAGTTTGTCCGCCTCAGTCGGTATGCACCTGAGCTGATCCCTAATGAGCGGGAGAGGTGCGAACGATTCCGTTATTGGTTGGTAACGGATGTGAAGACCTTTATGCTTGCGGTAGATTATACAGATTTCGATGTCTTGGTCACTAGAGCCAACGACATTGAGTCGAATCTTGGTTTGTCTAGCTGAGCGGGTGGATCAAGCTCTGGGAAGAGAGCGGCTGAACTCGATTATGGTAGAGATCGCAACAAGTGGCATAAGGATAGGAAGCCGCACTTTGATGCTAAGCGTGGAGGTAGTAAACCTTCCAGAGGTCAGCAAGGACCTAATGATGTTCAGAGGACTCTTGAGTGTAACCGTTATGGTAGATGGCATGGTGGCGAGTGTTGGGGTAACCTTGGTACGTGCTGGAATTGTGGAAACCGTGGACATTTGAAGAAGGATTGTCCTCAGCCTTTGAAGGAGGGACAGGCTCCGGTGAGAGCAGCTGAGCCACAGAGAGGCCGTGGGCGCGCTCATGGTAATTTTCAGCGCAGAGATGATGGTGGGAGGAATGTAGCAGATGTTGTGGCCTTCCAACCGGATGGTAGTGGCCAGGCTCAAGTGTATGCTCAGCGTGAGGGAAGGAATGATACGGATGTGATCGCAGGTACCTTTACTTTGCAATCCTTATCATTACTTTCTTTGATTGTTTCTAGATCTACACACTCGTACATATTGCGTGAACATGCTCAAATGCTTGGTTTACCTGTTGAGTCATTGGATGTTGGTATGCGTGTGACTAGTTCCTTTGGTGAGACAGTTGTGACACGAAAGTTGTATAGAAGATGTCCCTTGAAAGTGCAAAACCATGTTTTTTCTTGTTGATCTAATGGAATTGCCATTCTATGGTTTTGATGTAATCCTTGGTATGGATTGGCTTGTTGAACATCAAGCTGTAGTGGATTTTGAAAGCAAGCGAGTTTCTCTGAAACTTGCGGATGATTACGAAGTGGTGGTGGTTGGTGAGAATGTGAAGTTTCTTGCCAATGTGGTGCCTACATTAGAAGCGAGTCGAATGCTGAGGCAAGGTTGCGAGGCTTACCTAGCCTTTGTGATGAATCCTAGTTCAAAGGAGTTGCGTGTTCAGGATATCAGAACTGTACGGGAGTTTCCTAAAGTGTTTTCGGAGGAGTTACCTAGATTGCCGCCTAGTCGAGAAGTGGAGTTTGGGATAGAGCTGTATGAAAACACAACTCCGGAGTCCATTGCTCCCTATCGCATGGCACCTAAGGAGCTAAAGGAGTTAAAGACGCAACTTCAGGAGTTGCTTGACCGTGGGTTCATTCGGCCAAGTGTGTCACTGTGGGGTGCACCGGTCTTGTTCGTGAAGAAGAATGATGGCATTATGAGAATGTGAATCGATTATCGGTAGCTGAACAAGTTGACCATCAAGAATCGGTATCCTTTACCGAGGATTGATGATCTTTTTGATTAGTTTCGTGGAGCGGCTGTGTTCTCTAAGATTGACTTAAGGTCAGGGTACTACCAGCTGAAGGTGAAAGATGTGGATGTGCCAAAAATAACCTTTAGGACGAGGTATGGGCATTATGAGTTTCTTGTAATGTCGTTTGGCTTAACGAATGCTCCTGCAGCTTTCATGGACATGATGAATAGAGTGTTCTATGAATACTTGGCTAAGTTTGTTGTGGTGTTCATCGACGATATCCTTGTATACTCTCGTACTGAGAAGGAGCATGAAGGTCATTTGAGGGTTGTCTTGCAAGCGCTTCTGGAAAATCAGCTTTATGCCAAGTTGAGCAAGTGCGACTTTTTGTTGAAGGAAGTTGTGTTCCTTGGTCATGTGGTTTCGGCTGAGGGAATTCGTGTTGATGCTCAGAAGATCGAGGCGGTTATGAATTGGAAGCCTCCTAAGTCCGTTCATGAAGTCTGTAGTTTCCTTGGGTTAGCATGATATTACCAGAGGTTTGTGGATGGGTTTTCGAAGATTGTTGCACCTTTGACGAAGTTTTTGCAAAAAGATGTCAAGTATGAGTGGACGGAAACAAGGCAACAAGCTTTTGAGAAGCTTAAGGCAGCTTTGACGCAAGCTCCTATCTTGGTTCAACCTGAATCAGGGAAAGAGTTTGTGGTGTACAGTGATGCATCTTATGTTGGTTTGGGATGTGTGCTAATGCAAGAGGGTAAGGTGGTGGCTTATGCATCGCGACAGTTGAAGGTGCATGAGCGCAATTATCTTACGCATGATATTGAGTTAGCTGCGGTGGTTTTTGCTTTGAAAATTTGGAGACATTATCTTTATGGTGAGAAGTGTACTGTGTACACGGATCACAAGAGTTTGAAGTATCTGATGTCTCAGAAAGAGTTGAATATTAGGGAACGACGTTGGGTGGAGTTGCATAAGGATTACGATCTGACGATCGAGTACCATCTGGGAAAAGCTAATGTTGTAGCGGATTCCTTGAGCAGGAAGGTGGCAGTGGAGTTAAGGGCCATGTTTGCCAGCTTGAGTGTTTCGCAAGATGGAGGTATTGTGGCTGAATTGCAAGTGAAACCATCTTTGGTTCAGTTGATAAAAGATAAGCAGTTGTTGGATGATTCTTTGGTGCCACATGTTTAGGATATTGCTGAGGATAGACCATCGGATTTCTATTTTAATGATGATGGAGTTCTATGTTTTGGAAGTCGGTTAATAGTGCTAAATGATGCAGAGTTTAGTCGTACTATTCTGACTGAAGCTCACAGTAGTCCTTTTGCTATGCACCCTGGTAGTACGAAGATGTATCATGATTTAAAGGATGAGTACTATTGGGTGGGTTTGAAGAAAGATGTTGCAGAATATGTGGGTAAGTGCATGGTTTGTCAGCGGGTTAAAGCTGAGCATCAGTTTCCTTCAGGGTTGTTGCAACCGTTGAGGATTTCTGAGTGGAAGTGGGAAAGAATTACCATGGACTTCGTGTCTGGTTTGCCTTTGTCGCCATCGAAGAAGAATTCGGTGTGGGTGATTGTGGACCGCCTTATGAAGTGTGCACATTTCTTACCGGTGCATACCACGTATACTTTGGATAAGCTTGCAGATCTGTACATTGCTGAGATTGTGCGTCTGCATGGTGTGCCAAAGTCTATAGTGTCGGATAGAGACCCGAGGTTCACATTGCGTTTTTGGGAATGTTTGCATCAGGCTTTGGGTACGCGGCTGAATTTCAATACTTCTTATCATCCACAGTCGGATGGTCAGTCTGAGCGTGTTATCCAAGTGCTTGAGGATATGTTGAGGTGCTGCGTGATTGAGTTCCAAGGCTTTTGGGAGAAGCATTTGCTTTTGGTGGAGTTTGCTTATAACAATAGCTACCAGGCAAGTATTCAAATGGCACCTTATGAAGCCTTGTATGGGAGGAAGTGCAGAACTACTCTTTGATGGGCTGAAATCGGTCAGAAGTTGGTCTCGATGCCAGATTTGTTGAAAGGAACCACAGAGAAGGTGATGTTGTGAGCGGTTGAAGGCAGCTTCTGATTGACAGATGTCTTACGCGGATTTGAAGCATAAGGAGATTGAGTTTGCGGTGGGTGACCTTGTGTTTTTGAAGGTTTCACCTTGGAAGAAGGTGATGAGGTTTGGCCTGAAGGGTAAGTTGAGCCCTAGGTATATTGGACCATACGAGGTGATTGAACGTGTGGGTCCTGTTGCGTACAAGCTGAGGTTACCGCAAGAGTTGGAAAAGATACATGATGTGTTTCATGTCTATGCTTCGGAGGTATAGATCGGATCCCTCGCATGTTATGTCTGTGGAGGAAGTGGAGTTGAATCCAGATTTGACCTATGATGAGGAGCCGATTGAAATTCTGGATTCAGACAGTAAAGTTCTTCGAGGTAAGACCATTGAGTTGGTTAAGGTGTTGTGGAGGCATCGTGGTGTTGAGGAAGCCACGTGGGAAAGAAAGGATGACCTGAAGAAGCAGTTTCCTTACCTTTTTCCTCCAGGTAAATTTCGAGGACGAAATTTCTTAAGAGGGGGAGAGTTGTAACACCCTAATTTTAGGCTTAAACGTTTATGGTCTGAACCGGACCGGTCTGAGAAACGGTTCGAATATAAAAAAGGAGGTTTTAGGGAACGCCTAGTTTGGGATGCTTTAAAAATATAGGAAAATATCTAAAAATCCTCATTTAATATATTTAGGAGAGTGGTGAAATCAATTTTACAAAATAAGGTTTGGAAATACTACATTTCAGTGTAGTGACCAAAATGCGATTTTTGCAAAGTTTAGTAGTGACTGTTTTGTAAAGGATTGGAACTTTGAATCTTTAAGGAGCGAATTACCCAAAATGTTTTTCTCCAGATTTTTCCTTAATTTGGGTGATTTAATTAATGTTTAATTAAATAAAAGAAAGGAGAAAACTACTTTTTGATTTTCATAACTACCTTTCTCTAATTTTCCCTCATTCCTTTTTTCTCTCAAAATCCTATCATCCAAACACATTTTCTCCAGCAAAATTCACTATGATCTTCACTTCAATTGATGAGATTTCCATCACCTATTGGTTTCTAATCAATCTTGCAACATGTAACGCCCCGGTTTTGGGCTCAGAAGTTTTGGGCGTTGACCGGTTCGGTCAAAGTGCTGATCGAATATATAAGAGTGAATTTAGGAAAGCCTAGTTCGGGTTGCATTAAAAATATGGAAAAATGTCCTAAAATCATCTTTTAATATAATTAAGTGAACTGTGAAATCAATTTTGGAAAATGAGGTTCGGAAGGTTGACATTTTGGCTAGTGACCAAAATGTAATTTTTGAAAGTTCGGTGACAGTTTTATAAAGGATTGAAACTTTGAATCTTTAAGGAGCTAATATTCCAAAAAGAGTTTCTCCAGATTTTTCTAAGATATTTTAAGGCTTTATTCTGATTTTAAAGTTTATGAAATGTGGAGGGAAATCATTTTATCATTTTATAACTAACTTTTCTATTTTCTCTCAATTTTCCTTTTCTCTCATTTTCTCTCAACCCAAACACATTCTCCAGATTTTCTTCTTTGATTTTGTCAATCTAAATAACTCATTTCAACTCTCATTTGATTCCTAATCATCTCATCAACAAAACCTCTCAATTTGCAAGTTGTTTCATCAAGCTTTATTGAAATTCCCAAGTTCTCAATCCTTGATTTGTGTTTTGTTAAAGGCTTTTCAATTGAAATCTTGATTTTGGCTTAAAATGCAAGATTTGGCGATTTTGGTGAAATTTTCGTGTGATCTGTTTGGGCAGTGTTTTGAAGTGTCAAAATGATGTTAAATGAATGCTAAATTGATTAGAAGTTGAGGTTTAATTAATGCAAACCCGGATAGGTTGAATTTCATAAGTTTGACTTGAGTTTTTGGTTGTTTTTGGAGTGTTTTTGGTGATCTGTTATACCTGGAAGTATAGTGTAACCCCCGTAGCCCGGCCTAGACGGTTGACCCGAACTACGAAGATTACACGGGGAAAACCAAAGTCAACCCGAAAGTCAACCTTGATTAACGACCCTTTTTTTTCTTTTTAATCTTGTCTAGATGCTCATTAACCCTAGATGTGATCACACAAACAACATACTCAAAGATCACAACCATCAGAGATCATTCAGGGACCCAATTGCACAAAACACAACTTTAGGGACCAATTTGTAAATTCTGAAAACTTTGAGGCCTTAACCAGATTTTAAGTTACCAACTTAAAATTAATCATGTTTCATGCATCTCGGCCAAATTTCAGCTCAAACGGACATCTCAAACTCATACAATTGCTCATACAAGATTCAGGACCAAAATGCAAACATTTTGAAACACATAACTGCCACTGTCAGCCCCCAACGGTCAACCGTTCCGAAACAGGAGACAGCCCGTTTCGAAACGCGGGGAAGTTCCGCAACGGGGGTCTGGCAGAAGCCTTTCCGTTTCGGAACGGTGTCACCCGTTTCGGACGACTGGGCTGCTTCGAGGCACCCGTTCCGAAACGGTTCACCCTGTTCCGAAACACCCTGCACAAAATGCAGAATTTTGCCGGTTTAAACATGCAATAGGCCAACCCAACATGCTTCAAACGCTACCAAACTTTACCAGCATGCAAAACAACATATAAGGGACATACTTGCATCAACAATTCACCAACATGTCAACATACACAAAAAGCCCCAATTTTAAGACTAAGCTTCCAACACAAGCAATCCATTTAAGCAACATACTTCCAATTCAATCTCATAAGCCAAGCCATGTTCCAACAACATTAACAACACAAAACCAAACTTGTCTAAACATAAACAAACACATACATCAACCCAAGAGACTCTACCCCATTGCCTTTATTAACTATAGCTATTAACCGAGACATACATCTCAAGTGGAGTCCTTCTTGAATCCCTTGCTCCTCGCTGTCCAAACTTCAAGAATCTGCATTGATGGACAAAAAGGAGCGTAAGCACATAATGCTTAGTGAGGAAAGCTCAAAACCAAAACACCATCAATGCAGCGAGCCATAAATCACTTTTAAAACAAACTCGATTTGTTTACCAAAGCCATGTTTGAAAACTCCTTTTCAACAACAAGCTCAAAACCATGCATCGCACATACATGAAAACCAACCCTTAGTTTAGCAAACTAAGAAAACCCTTTTCAAAGCACAACTTGCAAAATCAACCACTTAGCCAAACCATGCATACACATCATATGCAAGCTAAAACAAAACCTTGGAAAACACTCCCATTTCACAACATACCTTTCTTTAAACTTGAAAGCCAAAACAAACAAGAATCTTTTAAAACCATTTCACAAACCAACCAACACATGCATTAAACCAAAGACAACATATATGAACCACAACATCATCATCACATGCCTTTAAAAACAAGTCTCAACAAGACTCCAATGCACTAAAGATATTTCATGCTCACATGCCTCATTTTCCAAATGATAATCAACACTTGTTCAACTTAACAAGTAAACATGCATTCACAAGCATTATACACTTTCCATGCAACCATGCATCTTTTCAAGCATCTCATGCTTCACATGCAATTATGCATCAATACAAGCATCTCATGCTTCACATGCAAATATGCATCATTTCAAGCACCTCATGCTTCACCACAATCAAGAACATCATATTGGCCTTCAAATGATCAACCACATTCACTTTTCAACTCAACACCCAATCGGATACGCGGATTCCGAGCGTTGTCCCTACGCTCCCTACACCCTACCAATCCAAGGTCCTCGAATGGCAACAACCTCCATTATGACCTCAACATCCTAAGGTTCCCATGTATGGACTTTTAAACACCACACAACCTTAGCTCTTCCCCAAGGTTCCCATGTATGGACTTTTAACCACCATACAACCTTGACATGCACAAGGTTCTCACATATGGGCAACACCTCCATATAACCTTTGCATTCACCGATTGGTAGTTGTAGAACATCACTAACGAGATCCGGGACACCCTACACAAGATCCACACATGGACTTAACACCGCCATTGTGATCTCAACAAGCACAAGGTTCTCACATATGGACTTTTAAACACCATATAACCTTTGCTCAACCAAGGTCCTCGAATGGGCAACACCTCCATTATGACCTCAACCATCTCGTTAGGATACTTGAAGGGAGTTTCCCGGTCCACTCTTGACCACTCCACCTCCAAGGCGACTTAATTCACGGTGCACCCAATCCTATAGCCGGCTAACTATATCCGATCAAAGAACCAAGAACCATTTACACCACTTGCCAATATAACCACCTTACCACATTAGTCCAATGTTCCACATGCATAACCATTATGCAAAACCATTACCACATTAATCAAATGATTCACATGCATAACCAATATGCAAAACCATTACCACATTAATCAAATGATTCACATGCATAACCAATATGCAAAAACCATCATTTACCAGCATTAATTCACTGTTTTAAAGCATTAGACAAAGCCATAGAACAACATGCAACACCACGCATCAAAACCACATTTTCAATGTATAAAACCAAGGATCTCTTACCTTGAGCATCCTTCACATATGGCTTTCAAAACCAGCACTAAACCATGCTAAAATATGCTTTCAAAGCAGAATTAAACCATGCAAAACACATGCATTTCAATCATCAACCACAATTGCTTAAAAGCCACTTCCACAATCATAACTCAAGAGCGAAAATCCATTCACTTACTCTTGAGCTTAGCAAAGTTGTTTAGACTTACACTAAGCTCCCAAAAACCTTCAAACCTTGGTTTAAAAGCTGAAAACCCAACTTCACTCACCGATACACAAAACAAAGCTAGCCACCAAGCCTTCCAAGCATCCGAAACCTTCCGCAACACCTCTAAAGCTCACGGATCAAACTCCCCTGTTTCAAGCACACAAAAACAGCACATTAATGCATCATTATGCATTAAGAACAGCAGCCACACAACCAAACTCGCTGCTCGACACAAATCCAACAATTCGGCTACCAAACACAACCGAAATCACCTCCAAACATTTCCAAAACTTAACCCAGCCAAGATCCATCACTTCTAACCATTTTTAAACATCATTTAACATCCAAAATGATCACAAACACGTCCTTATACTTCCAGGTATAACAGATCACCAAAAACACTCCAAAAACAACCAAAAACTCAAGCAAAACTTAGGAAATTCAACCTATCCGGGATTGCATTAATTAAACCTCAACTTCTAATCAATTTAGCATTCATTTAACATCATTTTGACACTTCAAAACACTGCCCAAACAGATCACACGAAAATTTCACCAAAATCACCAAATCTTGCATTTTAAGCCAAAATCAAGATTTCTATTGAAAAGCCTTTAACAAAACACAAACCAAGGATTGAGAACTTGGGAATTTCAGTAAAGAACTTGAAGTTCAGAGGAGAAGGACGTTCTTACCTCCAAACTTGAGTTTCTCCTTTTTGGAGCCAAAAAGCTTGATGAAACAACTTGCAAATTGAGAGGTTTTGTTGATGAGATGATTAGGAATCAAATGAGAGTTGAAATGAGTGATTTGAGTGACAAAATCAGAGGAGGAAATCTGGAGAGAATGTGTTTGGTTTGAGAGAAAAGATGAGAGAAAATGGTTGAGAGAAAAGTTAGTTAGATTTAGGAAAATATCTTCCCTCCACTTTTCTTTTGTTTAAAAACACTTAATTAATCATTTAATATATTTAGAAAATCTGTAGAAACTCCCATTGGGTAAATAGCCCCTTAAAGATTCAAAGTTTCAATCCTTTTTAAAACAGTCACCGAACTTTCAAAAATTACATTTTGGTCACTAGCCAAAATGTCAACCTTCCGAACCTCATTTTCCAAAATTGATTTCACAGTTCACTTTTATATATTAAAAGATGATTTTAGAACATTTTTCCATATTTTTAATGCAACCCGAACTAGGCTTTCCTAATTTCACCTCTTTAGATTCGAACAGCACTTTGACCAAACCGGTCAACGCCCAAAACTTCCGAGCCCAAAACCGGGGCGTTACAACTCTCCCCCCCTTAGGAAATTTCGTCCTCGAAATTTCAACCGGCGAAAAGAGAACAACAACTTTCTCAAAACACACACAAGGCAACACAAAACCCTCAACCAACACTGAACACTTTCCACACAAAACTCCACTGAACCCAACACCACTACATGCTGTTCACAAACCCAGAACACTCAAAGATAGCCACAACTTAACCTTCCACATCTCCAGACTGTACACAGACCCAACTTCAACCATAAAGAACTTTAGCTTTCACAGCACACACTACTGTAACACACAACTTCCAAGACTGGTTCACACAGGGACTCTAACCAATCAAATTCAACCACCATACAAACTTCTCTGCTTCCAAAACTCTTGCAACTCTCAAACCTCTTCCAAGAATCTTCCCAACAAGCAAAAATTCTTAAGCATCAACTGCTTACCCCAAACTCCTCAACAAAAGCTGATAAACCTCCACAACTGTTGCTAACATTACCACCACGACTCACCAGGTCTACTCACCCACAAACCAAAATTACATCGCAACCTCAACTCGGCTCCGCCAGCGGCTCCATACACCACCAGCTGACCTCAAAAGAAATTCACATACACACAACCAGCCAACCACTTCTCATAAGAATCCTTCCAAACAACACAAGCCTTCGATCCTTCATGATCCTTCCACTTCAACTTAAATGCTAAGCTACCTCAGCACTTGGAAAAACAACCACCAAACTGCAACTTCACTTAGCACCAAGGAACTACCACTCCCACTTAGCTATCAAACCACCTGATCGATTCTAACCTCAACCGGTACCCCTCACCACCAAACCATTAACTCATAAAGCATCAAACACCAATCTTCTACCAACAGGCTATACCACCCTCACTATTACTAGCAACTAACTTAACAAACTCCATTACCTCTAACTTCCACTCAGCACCAACACAACCTCTAAAAACCCACCATCCAACCTAACCCAACCACCACTCTAACAGATTCGATTAATTATTAGCGAGTGTGAACATCGTATGCATGATCACTTACATGCCCTATCAATGCCTGATGTACATGTATGCAAAACCTCTAATGTCATGCCACATGTATGCATGGACCAACATATATAATATAGCATATAACAATGATTTTAACTGTGCATGAATGCCAGTTCACACCCTCTAATAACATCCTCAAATCCGTCTAAGAACAACCTCCTACCGCACTTCTAGCTTATCCAACTCCATCATACCAGCAACTACTAACCACG
The DNA here is from genome assembly GCA_030270665.1 of Hibiscus trionum. NCBI lineage: Eukaryota > Viridiplantae > Streptophyta > Magnoliopsida > Malvales > Malvaceae > Hibiscus > Hibiscus trionum. The sequence goes on along the minus strand of BSYR01000008.1, from coordinate 46,995,627 downwards.
AGATTCTCACAAAGCCCTCTTCACATCAAAGACATTTCCAAACTACAACCATTACCCCAAACATGCTAGCAACAAGACTAAACTTACCACGCAAAGGAAAACCAACAGAAACCAAACTAAGGTAACTAGAGCAAAGATTACTAAACAAGGTTACCTGAAAACACAACACCTCTCTGGAGCTTCATCAGACGAGCTCTCTTCCTTGCGGAACCATCATCCTCCTGCCGCACCACTGCAGCACTAGCTAACACACTAGGGCCACCACCACCTCCTTGCGGTAAAGAACCTTGACTGTTCCGAGCCAACATCAAACAATCACGTCTCATGTGTCCAGCAGACCCACATTTCCAGCAATTCTCCTTTCCCACACTCTTCACAACTTTCTTCTCTTTCTGCCACTTCTGAACCTTGCCTCGGCCGTGCCCACGACCTTTCTGAGATCCTTTGGTTATCACTGAAGCTGACTTCACCCCTAAAGGACAATCACGCTTAACATGCACTTTGGAACCACAGTTCCAGCAAGCACCCGCGCCCCAACAACCTCCAACATGGCGCCTTTCACAACGGTCACACACCGGTGGCTGAACTTCCACTCCTTGCTCAAGCAACACTTGCTCCACAACAGCACCACCGTCACTTTGCTCAACCCTTGAAAACTTCCCTCCAAGATACCTTTCATAAAAGGCAGATACAAAGAAATCCCAATCAATATCAGGAATATGTGACGCCACAGCCACTGATGTCCACCAGACACAGGCATCCTCCAACATCAGAGAAACAACACTCCCCAACTTACAAGCAAGATCACAGCCTTCCTGATCCAAGATCAGAACCACACTGGCCAACCAAGCCTCAAGCATCTCTGGTGTAGAACCATGATATTCCACAGCACCCAAATCAAGCAAACGCTGCTTCGGCAACCCCACACATTCCACAGCCAGCACATCCACTGACTTTACCTTTACCACAGCCTGAGATGTTCCCAACACCTCCTGAACATCAGATGATGAACTCTTCACCGCAGAACTAGCTTCTTTCCCTTGCCTTATCACCTCAACCCCAGGCACAGAAAACTGAGACAAAACACCTCCACGAAAGGGTGAATTCCACGCCTTAACAACCTGCCCCAAGGCAGTAACCATCTCACCCATCTGCCATCCTTTCAACGACTTAGCCATACTACTAACAACAGCAAACATACAATCACAACAAACAAACAAACCAGTTAGACCAGCATTAAGCAAGGATTCAAACTCCAACTCCAAAATAACACAATAGCTATATTAATAAGGCAATGGGTATCCCGAATCCTCCCCTTACATGACATAACAGTCAACACAACATGGATATCCCAACATCAAGCATATCAAACAACACACCTTGATCATGCTTACATCAAACAACATCCACTTGCAACAGCATTTATTACATAACATACTCACAGCACTTTCATCATGCATAAAACCAACTCACAACATCAGCTTATCATCAGCACAAACCACATAAGCTCAACCAAGATTCATAACCATAAAACATGCTTGAAAACATCAGCAACATGCTCAGAAACATCAGCAATTTGCTCAGAAACACCAGCATCATGCCCAGAAACACGTGTTTCAACCAACATTCAACCACACATCAGGGTAAACAACAAGCACACATCACAACAACTTACCGTTTTCCCCAAGCATTCGCAACTCAGCTCTGATACCACCAAATGTAACCCCCGTAGCCCGGCCTAGACGGTTGACCCGAACTACGAAGATTACACGGGGAAAACCAAAGTCAACCCGAAAGTCAACCTTGATTAACGACCCTTTTTTTTCTTTTTAATCTTGTCTAGATGCTCATTAACCCTAGATGTGATCACACAAAAAACATACTCAAAGATCACAACCATCAGAGATCATTCAGGGACCCAATTGCACAAAACACAACTTTAGGGACCAATTTGTAAATTCTGAAAACTTTGAGGCCTTAACCAGATTTTAAGTTACCAACTTAAGATTAATCATGTTTCATGCATCTCGGCCAAATTTCAGCTCAAACGGACATCTCAAACTCATACAATTGCTCATACAAGATTCAGGACCAAAATGCAAACATTTTGAAACACATAACTGCCACTGTCAGCCCCCAACGGTCAACCGTTCCGAAACGGGAGACAGCCCGTTTCGAAATGCGGGGCCGTTCCGCAACGGGTACCGAAACGGGGGTCTGGCAGAAGCCTTTCCGTTTCGGAACGGTGTCACCCGTTTCGGACGCCTGGGCTGCTTCGAGGCACCCGTTCCGAAACGGTTCACCCTGTTCCGAAACACCCTGCACAAAATGCAGAATTTTGCCGGTTTAAACATGCAATAGGCCAACCCAACATGCTTCAAACGCTACCAAACTTTACCAGCATGCAAAACAACATATAAGGGACATACTTGCATCAACAATTCACCAACATGTCAACATACACAAAAAGCCCCAATTTTAAGACTAAGCTTCCAACACAAGCAATCCATTTAAGCAACATACTTCCAATTCAATCTCATAAGCCAAGCCATGTTCCAACAACATTAACAACACAAAACCAAACTTGTCTAAACATAAACAAACACATACATCAACCCAAGAGATTCTACCCCATTGCCTTTATTAACTATAGCTATTAACCGAGACATACATCTCAAGTGGAGTCCTTCTTGAATCCCTTGCTCCTCGCTGTCCAAACTTCAAGAATCTGCATTGATGGACAAAAAGGAGCGTAAGCACATAATGCTTAGTGAGGAAAGCTCAAAACCAAAACACCATCAATGCAGCGAGCCATAAATCACTTTTAAAACAAACTCGATTTGTTTACCAAAGCCATGTTTGAAAACTCCTTTTCAACAACAAGCTCAAAACCATGCATCGCACATACATGAAAACCAACCCTTAGTTTAGCAAACTAAGAAAACCCTTTTCAAAGCACAACTTGCAAAATCAACCACTTAGCCAAACCATGCATACACACCATATGCAAGCTAAAACAAAACCTTGGAAAACACTCCCATTTCACAACATACCTTTCTTTAAACTTGAAAGCCAAAACAAACAAGAATCTTTTAAAACCATTTCACAAACCAACCAACACATGCATTAAACCAAAGACAACATATATGAACCACAACATCATCATCACATGCCTTTAAAAACAAGTCTCAACAAGACTCCAATGCACTAAAGATATTTCATGCTCACATGCCTCATTTTCCAAATGATAATCAACACTTGTTCAACTTAACAAGTAAACATGCATTCACAAGCATTATACACTTTCCATGCAACCATGCATCTTTTCAAGCATCTCATGCTTCACATGCAATTATGCATCAATTCAAGCATCTCATGCTTCACATGCAAATATGCATCATTTCAAGCACCTCATGCTTCACCACAATCAAGAACATCATATTGGCCTTCAAATGATCAACCACATTCACTTTTCAACTCAACACCCAATCGGATACGCGGATTCCGAGCGTTGTCCCTACGCTCCCTACACCCTACCAATCCAAGGTCCTCGAATGGCAACAACCTCCATTATGACCTCAACATCCTAAGGTTCCCATGTATGGACTTTTAAACACCACACAACCTTAGCTCTTCCCCAAGGTTCCCATGTATGGACTTTTAACCACCATACAACCTTGACATGCACAAGGTTCTCACATATGGGCAACACCTCCATATAACCTTTGTATTCACCGATTGGTAGTTGTAGAACATCACTAACGAGATCCGGGACACCCTACACAAGATCCACACATGGACTTAACACCGCCATTGTGATCTCAACAAGCACAAGGTTCTCACATATGGACTTTTAAACACCATATAACCTTTGCTCAACCAAGGTCCTCGAATGGGCAACACCTCCATTATGACCTCAACCATCTCGTTAGGATACTTGAAGGGAGTTTCCCGGTCCACTCTTGACCACTCCACCTCCAAGGCGACTTAATTCACGGTGCACCCAATCCTATAGCCGGCTAACTATATCCGATCAAAGAACCAAGAACCATTTACACCACTTGCCAATATAACCACCTTACCACATTAGTCCAATGTTCCACATGCATAACCATTATGCAAAACCATTACCACATTAATCAAATGATTCACATGCATAACCAATATGCAAAACCATTACCACATTAATCAAATGATTCACATGCATAACCAATATGCAAAACCATTACCACATTAATCAAATGATTCACATGCATAACCAATATGCAAAAACCATCATTTACCAGCATTAATTCACTGTTTTAAAGCATTAGACAAAGCCATAGAACAACATGCAACACCACGCATCAAAACCACATTTTCAATGTATAAAACCAAGGATCTCTTACCTTGAGCATCCTTCACATATGGCTTTCAAAACCAGCACTAAACCATGCTAAAATATGCTTTCAAAGCAGAATTAAACCATGCAAAACACATGCATTTCAATCATCAACCACAATTGCTTAAAAGCCACTTCCACAATCATAACTCAAGAGCGAAAATCCATTCACTTACTCTTGAGCTTAGCAAAGTTGTTTAGACTTACACTAAGCTCCCAAAAACCTTCAAACCTTGGTTTAAAAGCTGAAAACCCAACTTCACTCACCGATACACAAAACAAAGCTAGCCACCAAGCCTTCCAAGCATCCGAAACCTTCCGCAACACCTCTAAAGCTCACGGATCAAACTCCCCTGTTTCAAGCACACAAAAACAGCACATTAATGCATCATTATGCATTAAGAACAGCAGCCACACAACCAAACTCGCTGCTCGACACAAATCCAACAATTCGGCTACCAAACACAACCGAAATCACCTCCAAACATTTCCAAAACTTAACCCATCCAAGATCCATCACTTCTAACCATTTTTAAACATCATTTAACATCCAAAATGATCACAAACACGTCCTTATACTTCCAGGTATAACAGATCACCAAAAACACTCCAAAAACAACCAAAAACTCAAGCAAAACTTAGGAAATTCAACCTATCCGGGATTGCATTAATTAAACCTCAACTTCTAATCAATTTAGCATTCATTTAACATCATTTTGACACTTCAAAACACTGCCCAAACAGATCACATGAAAATTTCACCAAAATCACCAAATCTTGCATTTTAAGCCAAAATCAAGATTTCTATTGAAAAGCCTTTAACAAAACACAAACCAAGGATTGAGAACTTGGGAATTTCAGTAAAGAACTTGAAGTTCAGAGGAGAAGGACGTTCTTACCTCCAAACTTGAGTTTCTCCTTTTTGGAGCCAAAAAGCTTGATGAAACAACTTGCAAATTGAGAGGTTTTGTTGATGAGATGATTAGGAATCAAATGAGAGTTGAAATGAGTGATTTGAGTGACAAAATCAGAGGAGGAAATCTGGAGAGAATGTGTTTGGTTTGAGAGAAAAGATGAGAGAAAATGGTTGAGAGAAAAGTTAGTTAGATTTAGGAAAATATCTTCCCTCCACTTTTCTTTTGTTTAAAAACACTTAATTAATCATTTAATATATTTAGAAAATCTGGAGAAACTCCCATTGGGTAAATAGCCCCTTAAAGATTCAAAGTTTCAATCCTTTTTAAAACAGTCACCGAACTTTCAAAAATTACATTTTGGTCACTAGCAAAAATGTCAACCTTCCGAACCTTATTTTCCAAAATTGATTTCACAGTTCACTTTTATATATTAAAAGATGATTTTAGAACATTTTTCCATATTTTTAATGCAACCCGAACTAGGCTTTCCTAATTTCACCTCTTTAGATTCGAACAACACTTTGACCAAACCGGTCAACGCCCAAAACTTCCGAGCCCAAAACCGGGGCGTTACATATAGGGACGTGTTTGTGATCATTTTGGATGTTAATTGATGTTTAAAAATGGTTAGAAGTGATGGATCTTGGCTGGGTTAAGTTTTGGTAGTGTTTGGAGGTGATTTCGGTTGTGTTTGGTAGCCGAATTGTTGGTTGTGTGATGAGCAGCGAGTTTGGTTGTGTGGCTGTTGTTCTTAATGCATAATGATGCATTAATGTGCTGTTTTTGTGTGCTTGAAACAGGGGAGTTTGATCCGTGAGCTTTAGAGGTGTTGCAGAAGGTTTCGGATGCTTGGAAGGCTTGGTGGCTAGCCTTGTTTTGGTTATCGGTGAGTGAAGTTGGGTTTTCAGCTTTTGAACCAAGGTTTGAAGGTTTTTGGGAGCTTAGTGTAAGTCTAAACAACTTTGCTAAGCTCAAGAGTAAGTGAATGGATTTTCGCTCTTGAATTATGATTGTGAAATTGGCTTTTAAGCAATTGTGGTTGATGATTGAAATGCATGTGTTTTGCATGGTTTAAATCTGTTTTGAAAGCATATTTTAGCATGGTTTAATGCTGGTTTTGAAAGCCATATGTGAAGGATGCTCAAGGTAAGAGATCCTTGGTTTTATACATTGAAAATGTGGTTTTGATGCATGGTGTTGCATGTTGTTCAATGGCTTTGTTTAATGCTTTAAAACAGTGAATTAATGTTGGTAAATGATGGTTTTTGCATTATGGTTATGCATGTGAAACATTGGACTAATGTGGTAAGGTGATTATATTGGCAAGTGATGTAAGTGGTTCTTGGTTCTTTGATCGGATATAGTTAGCCGGCTATAGGATTGGGTGCACCGTGAATTAAGTCGCCTTGGAGGTGGAGTGGTCAAGAGTGGACCGGTAAACTCCCTTCAAGTATCCTAACGAGATGGTTGAGGTCATAATGGAGGTGTTGCCCATTCGAGGACCTTGGTTGAGCAAAGGTTATATGGTGTTTAAAAGTCCATATGTGAGAACCTTGTGCTTGTTGAGATCACAATGGCGGTGTTAAGTCCATGTGTGGATCTTGTGTAGGGTGTCCCGGATCTCGTTAGTGATGTTATACAACTACCAATCGGTGAATGCAAAGGTTGTATGGTGTTTGAAAGTCCATACATGGGAACCTTGTGCATGTCAAGGTTGTATGGTGTTTGAAAGTCCATACATGGGAACCTTGGGGAAAAGTTGAGGTTGTATGGTGTTTGAAAGTCCATACAAGGGAACCTCGGGAAAGCTAAGGTTGTATGGTGTTTAAAAGTCCATACATGGGAACCTTAGGATGTTGAGGTCAAATGGTGTTTGAAAGTCCATTTGGGAGACCTTGGATTGGTAGGGTGTATGGAGCGTAGGGACAACGCTCGGAATCCGCGTATCCGATTGGGTGTTGAGTTGAAAAGTGAATGTGGTTGATCACTTGAAGGCCAATATGATGTTCTTGATTGTGATAAAGCATGGGATGCTTGAAATGATGCATAATGGCATGTGAAGCATTAGATGCTTGAAAAGATGCATGGTTGCATGGAAAGTGTATAATGCTTGTGAATGCATGTTTACTTGTTAAGTTGAACAAGTGTTGATTATCATTTGGAAAGTGATGCATGTGAGCATGAAATATCTTTAGTGCATTGGAGTCTTGTTAAGACTTGTTTTTAAAGGCATGTGATGTTGATGTTGTGGTACATATATGTTGCCTTGGTTTAATGCATGTGTTGGTTGGTTTGTGAAATGGTTTTAAAAGATTCTTGCTTGAATTGGCTTTCAAGTTTAAGAAAGGTATGTTGTGAAATGGGAGTGTTTTCCAAGGTTTTGTTTTAGCTTGCATATGGTGTTTATGCATGGTTTGGCTAAATGGTTGATTTTTCAAGTTGTGCTTTGAAAAGGGTTTTCTTAGTTTGCTAAACTAAGGGTTGGTTTTCATGTATATGCAATGCATGGTTTTAAGCATGTTGTTGAAAAGGGTTTTTCCAACTTTGCTTGCTAATCAAATCGGGTTGCTTTTCAAAGAGGTTTTTATGGCTCGCTGCATTGATGGTGTTTTGGTTTTGAGCATTCCTCACTAAGCATTATGTGCTTACGCTCCTTTTTGTCCATCAATGCAGATTCTTGAAGTTTGGACAGCGAGGAGCAAGGGATTCAAGAAGGACTCCACTTGAGATGTATGTCTCGGTTAATAGCTATAGTTAATAAAGGCAATGGGGTAGAATCTCTTGGGTTGATGTATGTGTTTGTATATGTTCGGACAAGTATGGTTTTGTGTTGTTGATGTTGTTGGAACATGGTTTGGCTTATGAGTTTGAATTGGAAGTATGTTGTTTAAATGGTTGCTTGTGTTGGAAGCTTAACCTTGAAATTGGGGTTTTTCGTGTATGTTGACATGTTGTTGAATTGTTGATGCAAGTATGCCTCTTTTATGTTGAATTGCATGTTGGCAAAGTTTGGTGGCTTTTGGAGCATGATTGGATGTTTAATTGCATGTTTAAGAATGCATTTTGAGGCTTGCTGTGCAGGGTGTTTCGGAACAGCCAATACCGTTTCGGAACGGGTGCCTTAAACAAGCCCAGGCGTCCGAAACGGGAGGGACCGTTCCGAAACGGAAAGGCTACTGCCAGACCCCCGTTTCGGTACGCGTTGCGGAACGGCCCCGCGTTTCGGAACGGGCTAAGCCTGTTTCGGAACGGGTGACCGTTGGGGGCTGACATTGGCAGTTAAATGTTTTGAAAAGTTGCATTTTGGTCCTGAATCTTGTTTGTGCAATTGTATGAGTTTGGGATGTTCGTTTGAGCTGAAATTTGGCAATGAAGCATGAAACCTGACTAATTGCAATATGGTAACTTTAATTTGGGTTAAGTCCTCATATTTAACAGAAATTACAATTTGGTCCCTAAAATTGTAATTTGTTCAATTGGGTCCCCGTTTGATCTCTGATGTTTGTGATCTTTGAGTATGGTGTTTGAGTGATCACATATAGGACTAATGTGCATCTAGACAAGATTAAAAAGGAAAAAAAAGGGTCGTTAATCAAGGTTGACTTTCGGGTTGACTTTGGTTTTCCCCGTGTAATCTTCGTAGTTCGGGTCAACCGTCTAGGTCGGGCTACGGGGGTTACATTTGGTGGTATCAGAGCTGAGTTGCGAATGCTTGGGGAAAACGGTAAGTTGTTGTGATGTGTGTTGATGTTTACCATGTTGTGTGGATGAAAGTTGGTTGAATGTTGGTTGAAACACGTGTTTCTGGGCATGATGCTGATGTTTCTGAGCAAATTGTTGATGTTTCTGATCAAGTTGCTGATGTTTTCGAGCATGCTTTGCGTTTATGAATCATTGTTGAATTAATGTGGATATGTGCTGATGTTGTGAGCTGGTGTTATGCTTGATGATTGTGTAATGAGTATGTTATGTTGATAATATGCTGATGCAAATGGATGCTGTTGGATGTAAGCATGATCGAGTATGTAGATTGATATGCTTGATGTTGTGATATCCATGTTGTGTTGACTGTTATGTCATGTAAAGGGGAGGATTCGGGATACCCATTGCCTTATTAATATAGCTATTGTGTTATTTTGGAGTTGGAGTTTGAATCCTTGCTTAATGCTGGTCTAACTGGTTTGTTTGTTTGTTGTGATTGTATGTTTGTTGTTGTTAGTAGTATGGCTAAGTCGATGAAAGAATGGCAGTTGGGTGAGATGGTTGCTGCCTTGGGGCAGGTTGTTAAGGCGTGGAATTCACCCTTGGGTAGAGGTGTTTTGTCTCAGTTTTCTGTGCCTGGGGTTGAGGTGATAAGCCAAGGGAAAGAAGCTGGTTCTGTGGTGAAGAGTTCATCATCTGATGTTCAGGAGGTGTTGGGAACATCTCAGGCTGTGGTAAAGGTAAAGTCAGTGGATGTGCTGGCTGTGGGATGTGTGGGTTTGCCGAAGCAGCGTTTGCTTGATTTGGGTGCTGTGGAATATCGTGGTTCTACACCGGAGATGTTTGAGGCCTGGTTGGCCAGTGTGGTTCTGATCTTGGATCAGGAAGGCTGTGATCTTGCTTGTAAGCTGGGGAGTGTTGTTTCTTTGATGTTGGAGGATGCCTGTGTCTGGTGGACATCAGTGGCTGTGGCGTCACATATTCCTGATATTGATTGGGATTTCTTTGTATCTGCCTTTTATGAAAGGTATCTTGGAGGGAAGTTTCCAAGGGTTGAGCAATGTGACGGTGGTGTTGTTGTAGAGCAAGTGTTGCTTGGGCAAGGAGTGGAAGTTCAGCCACCGGTGTGTGACCGTTGTGAAAGGCGCCATGTTGGAGGTTGTTGGGGCGCGGGTGCTTGCTGGAACTGTGGTTCCAAAGTGCATGTTAAGCGTGATTGTCCTCTTGGAGTGAAGTCAGCTTTGGTGTTAGCCAAAGGGTCTCAGAAAGGCCGTGGGCACGGCCGAGGCAAGGTTCAGAAGTGGCAGAAAGAGCAGAAAGTTGTGAAGAGTGTGGGAAAGGAGAATTGCTGGAAATGTGGGTCTGCTGGACACATGAGACGTGATTGTTTGATGTTGGCTCGGAACAGCCAAGGTCCCTTACCGCAAGGAGTTGGTGGTGACCCGGGTGTGTTAGCTGGTGCTGCAGTGGTGCGGCAGGAGGATGATGGTTCCGCGAGGAAGAGAGTTCGTTTGATGAAGCTTCAGGGTGGTGTTGTGCTTTCAGGTAACCTTGTTTAGTAATCTTTGCTCTAGTTACCTTAGTTTGGTTTCTATTGGTTTTCCTTGCGTGGTAAGTTTAGTCTTGTTGCTAGCATGTTTGGGGTAATGGTTGTAGTTTGGAAACATCTTTGGTGTGAAGAAGGTTTAGGTGAGAATCTTGTGGTTAATGATTGTTGGTATGATGGAGTTAGATAAGTTAGAAGTGAGGTAGGAGGTTGTTCTTAGACGGATTTGAGGATGTTATTGGAGGGTGTGAACTGGCATTCATGCACAGTTAAAATCATTGTTATATGCTATATTATATATGTTGGTCCATGCATACATATGGCATGACATTAGAGGTTTTGCATACATGTACATCAGGCATTGATAGGGCATGTTGGTGATCATGCATACGATGTTCACACTCGCTAATAACTAATCGAATCTGTTAGAGTGGTGGTGGGGTGAGAGAGGTTGTTTTAGAGGTTGTTTTGGTGCTGGGTGAGAGTTAGACGTAATGGAGTATATATTAGGCTAGTTGCTAGTAATAGTGAGAGTGGTATGGTCTGATGGTAGAAGGATAGTGTTTGTTGCTTAAAGAGAGTTTAGTGGTTTGGATAGCTAAGTGGAAGGGGTAGCACCTTGATGCTAAGTGATGTTGTAGTTTAACGGTTGTGTTTCCAGGTGCTGGGGTAGCTTAGCATTTGGGTTGTTGTGGAAGGGTTGTGTTTGCAAGTGCTGGTTCTTAGCAACCTTTGAGGAGTTGAGGAGTTGGTATGTATGATAGGTTGGGCGATGTCCTGGTAAGACAAGTGTTATGGTTGAAGTTTGAGGTGGAAGGGTTATGAAAGATCGAAGGCTTTTGTTGGTTATTGGGTTCTTGTGAGAAGTGGTTGGCTGGTTGTGTGTATGTGATTTTCTTTTGAGGTCAGCTGGTGCTGTATGGAACAGCTGGCGGAGTCGAGTTGGGGTTGCGATGTGATTTTTGGAATCTGGGTGAGTGATCCTGGTGAGATGTTGTGGTAATGTTAGCAACAGTTGTGAGGGTTTATCAGCATTCGTTGGGGAGTTTGGGTAAGCAGTTTATGTTTAAGGATTTTTGCTTGTTGGGAAATTCTTGGAAGGGGTTTGAGAGTTGCAAGAGTTTTGGAAGCAGAGAAGTTTGCAGAGTGGTTGAATTGGATTGGTTAGAGTCCCTGTGTAAACCAGTCTTGGAAGTTGTGTGTTACAGTAATGTGTGCTGTGAGAGTTAAAGTTCTTCATGATTGAAGTTGGGGCTGTGTACAGTCCGGATATGTGGAAGTTTAAGTTGTGGCTATCTTTGAGTGTTCTGGGTTTGTGAACAGCATGTGGTGGTGTTGGGTTCAGTGGAGTTTTGTGTGGAAAGTGTTCAGTGTTGGTTGAGGTTTTTATGTTGCCTTGTGTGTGTTTTGAGAAAGTTGTTGTTCTCTTTTCGCCGGTTAAATTTCGAGGACGAAATTTCCTAAGGGGGGGAGAGTTGTAACACCCGGTTTTGGGCTCAGAAGTTTTGGCCGTTGACCGGTTCGGTCAAAGTGCTGATCGAATATATAAGAGTGAATTTAGGAAAGCCTAGTTCGGGTTGCATTAAAAATATGGAAAAATGTCCTAAAATCATCTTTTAATATAATTAAGTGAACTGTGAAATCAATTTTGGAAAATGAGGTTCGGAAGGTTGACATTTTGGCTAGTGACCAAAATGTAATTTTTGAAAGTTCGGTGACAGTTTTATAAAGGATTGAAACTTTGAATCTTTAAGGAGCTAATATTCCAAAAAGAGTTTCTCCAGATTTTTCTAAGATATTTTAAGGCTTTATTCTGATTTTAAAGTTTATGAAATGTGGAGGGAAATCATTTTATCATTTTATAACTAATTTTTCTATTTTCTCTCAATTTTCCTTTTCTCTCATTTTCTCTCAACCCAAACACATTCTCCAGATTTTCTTCTTTGATTTTGTCAATCTAAATCACTCATTTCAACTCTCATTTGATTCCTAATCATCTCATCAACAAAACCTCTCAATTTGCAAGTTGTTTCATCAAGCTTTTTGGCTCTAAAAAGGAGAAACTCAAGTTTGGAGGTAAGAACGTCCTTCTCCTCTGAACTTCAAGTTCTTTATTGAAATTCCCAAGTTCTCAATCCTTGATTTGTGTTTTGTTAAAGGCTTTTCAATTGAAATCTTGATTTTGGCTTAAAATGCAAGATTTGGCGATTTTGGTGAAATTTTCGTGTGATCTGTTTGGGCAGTGTTTTGAAGTGTCAAAATGATGTTAAATGAATGCTAAATTGATTAGAAGTTGAGGTTTAATTAATGCAATCCCGGATAGGTTGAATTTCCTAAGTTTGGCTTGAGTTTTTGGTTGTTTTTGGAGTGTTTTTGGTGATCTGTTATACCTGGAAGTATAGGGACGTGTTTGTGATCATTTTGGATGTTAATTGATGTTTAAAAATGGTTAGAAGTGATGGATCTTGGCTGGGTTAAGTTTTGGTAGTGTTTGGAGGTGATTTCGGTTGTGTTTGGTAGCCGAATTGTTGGTTGTGTGATGAGCAGCGAGTTTGGTTGTGTGGCTGTTGTTCTTAATGCATAATGATGCATTAATGTGCTGTTTTTGTGTGCTTGAAACAGGGGAGTTTGATCCGTGAGCTTTAGAGGTGTTGCGGAAGGTTTCGGATGCTTGGAAGGCTTGGTGGCTAGCCTTGTTTTGGTTATCGGTGAGTGATGTTGGGTTTTCAGCTTTTGAACCAAGGTTTGAAGGTTTTTGGGAGCTTAGTGTAAGTCTAAACAACTTTGCTAAGCTCAAGAGTAAGTGAATGGATTTTCGCTCTTGAATTATGATTGTGAAATTGGCTTTTAAGCAATTGTGGTTGATGATTGAAATGCATGTGTTTTGCATGGTTTAAATCTGTTTTGAAAGCATATTTTAGCATGGTTTAATGCTGGTTTTGAAAGCCATATGTGAAGGATGCTCAAGGTAAGAGATCCTTGGTTTTATACATTGAAAATGTGGTTTTGATGCATGGTGTTGCATGTTGTTCAATGGCTTTGTTTAATGCTTTAAAACAGTGAATTAATGTTGGTAAATGATGGTTTTTGCATTATGGTTATGCATGTGAAACATTGGACTAATGTGGTAAGGTGATTATATTGGCAAGTGATGTAAGTGGTTCTTGGTTCTTTGATCGGATATAGTTAGCCGGCTATAGGATTGGGTGCACCGTGAATTAAGTCGCCTTGGAGGTGGAGTGGTCAAGAGTGGACCGGTAAACTCCCTTCAAGTATCCTAACGAGATGGTTGAGGTCATAATGGAGGTGTTGCCCATTCGAGGACCTTGGTTGAGCAAAGGTTATATGGTGTTTAAAAGTCCATATGTGAGAACCTTGTGCTTGTTGAGATCACAATGGCGGTGTTAAGTCCATGTGTGGATCTTGTGTAGGGTGTCCCGGATCTCGTTAGTGATGTTATACAACTACCAATCGGTGAATGCAAAGGTTGTATGGTGTTTGAAAGTCCATACATGGGAACCTTGTGCATGTCAAGGTTGTATGGTGTTTGAAAGTCCATACATGGGAACCTTGGGGAAAAGTTGAGGTTGTATGGTGTTTGAAAGTCCATACAAGGGAACCTCGGGAAAGCTAAGGTTGTATGGTGTTTAAAAGTCCATACATGGGAACCTTAGGATGTTGAGGTCAAATGGTGTTTGAAAGTCCATTTGGGAGACCTTGGATTGGTAGGGTGTATGGAGCGTAGGGACAACGCTCGGAATCCGCGTATCCGATTGGGTGTTGAGTTGAAAAGTGAATGTGGTTGATCACTTGAAGGCCAATATGATGTTCTTGATTGTGATGAAGCATGGGATGCTTGAAATGATGCATAATTGCATGTGAAGCATTAGATGCTTGAAAAGATGCATGGTTGCATAGAAAGTGTATAATGCTTGTGAATGCATGTTTACTTGTTAAGTTGAACAAGTGTTGATTATCATTTGGAAAGTGATGCATGTGAGCATGAAATATCTTTAGTGCATTGGAGTCTTGTTAAGACTTGTTTTTAAAGGCATGTGATGTTGATGTTGTGGTACATATATGTTGCCTTGGTTTAATGCATGTGTTGGTTGGTTTGTGAAATGGTTTTAAAAGATTCTTGCTTGAATTGGCTTTCAAGTTTAAGAAAGGTATGTTGTGCAATGGGAGTGTTTTCCAAGGTTTTGTTTTAGCTTGCATATGGTGTTTATGCATGGTTTGGCTAAATGGTTGATTTTGCAAGTTGTGCTTTGAAAAGGGTTTTCTTAGTTTGCTAAACTAAGGGTTGGTTTTCATGTATATGCAATGCATGGTTTTAAGCATGTTGTTGAAAAGGGTTTTTCCAACTTTGCTTGCTAATCAAATCGGGTTGCTTTTCAAAGAGGTTTTTATGGCTCGCTGCATTGATGGTGTTTTGGTTTTGAGCATTCCTCACTAAGCATTATGTGCTTACGCTCCTTTTTGTCCATCAATGCAGATTCTTGAAGTTTGGACAGCGAGGAGCAAGGGATTCAAGAAGGACTCCACTTGAGATGTATGTCTCGGTTAATAGCTATAGTTAATAAAGGCAATGGGTAGAATCTCTTGGGTTGATGTATGTGTTTGTATATGTTCGGACAAGTATGGTTTTGTGTTGTTGATGTTGTTGGAACATGGTTTGGCTTATGAGTTTGAATTGGAAGTATGTTGTTTAAATGGTTGCTTGTGTTGGAAGCTTAACCTTGAAATTGGGGTTTTTCGTGTATGTTGACATGTTGTTGAATTGTTGATGCAAGTATGCCTCTTTTATGTTGAATTGCATGTTGGCAAAGTTTGGTGGCTTTTGGAGCATGATTGGATGTTTAATTGCATGTTTAAGAATGCATTTTGAGGCTTGCTGTGCAGGGTGTTTCGGAACAGCCAATACTGTTTCGGAACGGGTGCCTTAAACAAGCCCAGGCGTCCGAAACGGGAGGGACCGTTCCGAAACGGAAAGGCTACTGCCAGACCCCCGTTTCGGTACGCGTTGCGGAACGGCCCCGCGTTTCGGAACGGGCTAAGCCTGTTTCGGAACGGGTGACCGTTGGGGGCTGACATTGGCAGTTAAATGTTTTGAAAAGTTGCATTTTGGTCCTGAATCTTGTTTGTGCAATTGTATGAGTTTGGGATGTTCGTTTGAGCTGAAATTTGGCAGTGAAGCATGAAACCTGACTAATTGCAATATGGTAACTTTAATTTGGGTTAAGTCCTCATATTTAACAGAAATTACAATTTGGTCCCTAAAATTGTAATTTGTTCAATTGGGTCCCCGTTTGATCTCTGATGTTTGTGATCTTTGAGTATGGTGTTTGAGTGATCACATATAGGACTAATGTGCATCTAGACAAGATTAAAAAGGAAAAAAAAGGGTCGTTAATCAAGGTTGACTTTCGGGTTGACTTTGGTTTTCCCCGTGTAATCTTCGTAGTTCGGGTCAACCGTCTAGGCCGGGCTACGGGGGTTACACAACAAATCCTTTTGATTTCCACATTACATTTCCATGGAATTTTGCCCAAATCAAGGAGAAATCATTATTTAGAGGTAAGATTGTTCTTCTCCTCTAAATACTCAGTTCTTTACTGAAATTCCCAAGTTGTCAATCCTTTATTCAAGTTTTATAAATGGTTTTAATGTTAGAAGCAAGAATTTGGCTTAAAACTCAAGATTTTGGAAGAGATCTTGAAGATTTTTGTTGTAATTGATTGGGCTCTATTTTGAGATAGTTCTCTAATGAATTTTGGATGTTAAATGATGTTATAAATGAGGTTTTATCAATCCAATCCCGAATATGTTGTGTTTCCTAAGTTTTTGCTTATGAAAATGGTGGTTTTTGATGTGTTT
Source organism: Hibiscus trionum (assembly GCA_030270665.1). NCBI lineage: Eukaryota > Viridiplantae > Streptophyta > Magnoliopsida > Malvales > Malvaceae > Hibiscus > Hibiscus trionum. Next base: position 46,979,204 of record BSYR01000008.1, on the reverse strand, counting down.
TTGGTGTTCTGTTATAGCTGGAGGAATAAGGACGAGTTGAGAGTTGTTTTTGATGTTAATTGATGTTTAGAAATGATTAGAAGTGATGGATCTTGGCTGGGTTAAGATTTGGAAGAGTTTGGAGGTGATTTCAGTTGTGTTTGGTAGCCGAAATGTTGGGTTTAGGTAGAGCAGCGAGTTTTGGAGTGTTGGCTGAAGATTTCAATGCATGATGATTCATTAATCCTCTGCTTTTATGTGTTCAAAACAGGGGAGACATCTTCAGAAACTTTTGGAGTTGATCTAGAGGCTTAATCGGCGTTTCGACAAGCAAGCGAAACGAAATTGGTGAGTGCGTTTGGTTTTGAAGTCCATGAGGACAAAAACACAAGGTTTGGGGACTTAGGAGAGGTTTGAAACACCTTCCTAAGTCCAGAAGTAAGTATGGCTTGATTTTATTTCTCTAAAGTGGTGTTTGGCCCCAAATTGCTTTTACATGCTCATGGTTTGTGATTGTTAAATTCCTACTGTTTTTATGCATGTTTTGAAGCATGAGATTATGCTTGTAGAGTTGTCATGAGATGGCATGATGCATTGAGTAGATTTGAGCTCTTGGTTTAAAGCAAAGTATGATTATTGATTTGAAAAGTGATGATGAAACATTTGAGTTATTTTGCATGAAAAACAGTAGGTGTGATGATATTTTAACACATTATATTGACATAGATGTTGAGAAACCTACCGGATATAATTGATCGATCAATAGGATGAGAGTGCACTATAAACTAAAAATTCGTACGTGCTCTTTGGTTAAGCCAAAGGGAGATTTTCCGATGATGGGCTTTCCATCGGGTAGGACTTGGTGAAATACCCAAGCTTTGTGGCGATGAGAGATTCCGCCATGTAAGTACGGTGATGAGAGATTCCACCGGAAGTTGTTGCTAGACAAGTGAGTACGGTGATGTGAGATTCCACCGGAAGAGTCTAGTGTAGAAATGTGTCCGCATATCCGAGTATTGATGAGATGCTAAATGCCAATATAAATGATGAAATGGTTTTTGTTACACATGTACCTTGATGAGATGATTATTGCTATGAGATATGCATATGTGTTTGTTTAGAAATGCTTTGACAATACAAGCATGTGAATGGCCTTGCCATGAGTTTTGCATTGGTTTTAATGCATGAGATAGAATGAAGGTACATGTGATTTCAATGAGTTTGCTTTGAAGTTTTCCAAGCATGAGAAAGAGATGAGCATGTGGTTTAAAACTTTTGATGAAAGTGTTTTCTAAAAATGCATTATTGTGTTGGTTTTCTTTAGAGCATGCCTCACTAAGCATTTGTGCTTACGCTCTCTTTTACCAATAATGCTGATAATTGAGGTGTTTAAGGGCATCAAGGAAGCTAAGTTCATCCAAGGAAGTCCAAGCTCACGTATGGTGAAGTTTTCATACACTATTAGTTTGATAAATTGGCAATGGGAACCTAAGTTTTGTTTTGGGAGATGTGTTAAACTCCCTAAGGTTGAGGCATGTGTGCCTTGGTTGATTTGAATTGTAAATGGCCTTTATTGCTTGTTTGGAGGTTTGATTTCCCTATTTGGATTGGATATTAGGATGCATGCCTCTAGACTTATGAATTTTCTTGTTTGATGCGATGAAGGTGTTTAGGGGCTCTAGATATGTGCCTTAAATGTTGGATGACTTGTTGATATGCTTGGGGAGTCTTTTGGATGTTTTTGAACGGGTTTATGCATGAAAAACCAACATTTTCTGCTGTTTCTGGGCAAATCGTATCGAAAAACCCTCTAGTGTTTCGAAACGGGGCCCTGAAATGGCCTTCGTGTTTCGAAACGCTAAGGGACGTTTCGAAACGATTTGGCTACTGGAAGGCCTCGTTTCGGAATCAGTCTCGGAACCAACCCACATATCGAAACGGTCAACACTGGTTTGATCCTGCATTTCGATACAGCAGGTGGGTGTTTCGAAACAGGTGACCGTTGGGCTCTGATTTGAATAGTGCAGAAGTTTGCAAACTTTACATTTTAGTCCCAAATGTTGATGTTGCAATTGCTGGAGTTTAAGATGTTCAATTAAGATGAAATTTGGCAGTGAAGCATGTAACACGACTAATTTCATATTGGTAACATTAAACTCAGTAAAAACCTTCTAATTTACAGAAATTACAAAATAGTCCCTAAACTTATAATTAGTGCAATTGAGTCCCTGTATGATATCCGATCGCTATGTCGTTCTCAAATATGTTTATGAGCACTCACTTAGGGTTAATATGTATCTAGACAAGACTAAAAAGAAAAAAAGGTAGTGAATCAAGGTTGACTTTCGGGTTGACTTTGGTTTTCCCCGTGTAATCTTCGTAGTTCGGGTCAACCGTCTAGGCCGGGCTAAAGGGGTTACACGTATTCCCCATAGAGGTGAATTGGACAGGAACCACCTCAATTGTATTTGTGTATTTGAATGCGACTATTTAAACCCGGTCAGTAGGGAAACCCTCCATGAACATGTTGCATTGTGTTGTAGAGGCCTTGCCAAGCGAACGAGCCACGCTGCGGCAAATCAGCAACGAGGATGCTACATGACGTGAAGTATTTTTCCTTGTATATCTGACCAAGCAGGGACTTAGGTTCGCAGATCATTCGCCATAGTAGTTTACCCAGGAGGGCCATATTAAAGTGGTTAACGTCCCTAAAACCTAGATCATCTGCCGATTTTGGCAGACATACTTGGTATCATGGAAGCATATGTCAGCCCTTCTTGTTGTTTTTCCTAGACCATCAATAGCGGCGGTTAGCGGTTGTCATATCATTGATGATATTTTGGTGTAGCATGTAACAAGACATTACATACTGGGGCAGAGATTGTAGAACGGCTTTGATAAAGATTTCGTGACCGCTATACGGAAGCATATGGTTTTCCCAATGGGATAACCTATCAGAAAATTTATCTCGAATGAAGCCAAGAGCTTCAGTTTTATTATTCCCAATGACTAAGGGTATGCCTAGGTAAACACTCGGGTTGTTCACCTCTCAAACCTGCAAAGAGTTATTGATGTCCTCCCGAATTGAGCGCGGAGTGCACGGGTTGTAGAAGATTGTTGATTATTCAAAATTAACCGCTTTCCCAGAGGACAAAGCGTAGGTGTAGAGGCAGTCTTAAGGTGTTCCACTTCCTCGGGTTTATTGTTTATAAAGATCATGCAATAATCTGCTAGGCCACGGAGAAGATCATATTGTTGAGCATCGTTGACGTACGCGGAAAGCCCTTGTTTACAAAAGAGGAAAAGGAAAGGTGACTGAGGATCACCTTAACTTAAGCCCCTTTGGGATAGAAAAAGGAGAGTAAGAGTTGTTAACATTAGAAGAAAAGGAGACATTCGAGATGCAACACATAATAAGTGAGACCCAAGAAGAGTCAAAACCCATGCGGAGCATGACACTTTGAAAGGAAAGGCCATTCCACACGGTCGAAAGCCTTTTCCTTATCGAGTTTGAAGCAGCACTGTGGGAGGATTTGTTATAGCCGATATTAATCGAATGGACAATTTCGTGGGCAATAAGTATGTTATCTGATATGTTCCGTCCTTGGACAGAAGCAGCTTGATTGCTACTAGTTCAAAAAGGAATCGTAGATTTCATCCTATTTACCAAAACCTTTGCAACTATTTTGTAGATCACAGTGTAGAGGCTAATAGGCCGAAGATGCCGAATTGTAGTGGGGTCCTTTATTTTTGGTATGAGCACGAGTATGGTTTTGTTAATAGAGGCCATGTCGGCAAATCCATTGAGTAGATCCAAACACAGCTGGATGACATCCTTACAAACCTTTTCCCAGTGCTCTCTATAAAAGCCGCTAGAGAGGCCATCGATACTTGGGGGCCTTCTTAGGGTCAATGTCGCGAAAGGATAGGAGCACTTCCTCAGCTGTGAATGCCCTTGTCAATACCTCATTAATCGCAGGGGTAATAGAAGTGTCAATTTTGGAAAGAATTTGGGCGGACATGTGAGGATTGGATGTGGTGAAAAGAGTCTGAAAGTAGTGGGAAGCAATGTTCATAGTATCTTCATCGTTGTCTCTCCAAACATTTTCGGCATCATATAGACCTTGGATGTTGTTCTTTTTCCGGCGATTGTTGGCTCGTGCATGGAAGAAGGTGGTGTTTTTATCAGCATGTGCAAGCCACAAATTACGGGACCTTTGGGCCTAGTAAGCTTCTTGCGCGTCAAAGAGTTTATGGAGCTCGGATTTAGCCGTGAGATACGCATCCTCAGTAACAGATGTTAGAGGTCTTTTGAGGTATTTGTTTATCTTCCTTGTAAGGGTTTGAATATGGCCGGTCGTGTTGTAATGCTAGTGCGATTACAAGTCATTTAAGTGAGGGCCAATAGCATGAATTTTGTCTAATGTGTTGCCATTCATAGTGGCCCAAGTTTGTTGAACAATGGATATGCCTCCTTCGTGACTGGCCCAACAATTTTCAAATTGGAAGTTGGTCGTTGTGGGCCTGGGAGTATGATGTGCGGGAGGGTTAGTGTCTAAGAGAAGAAAGCAGTGGTTAGACTTAGCGTTAAAGTCAGATGAAACTCTAAATGAAGGATTGGAAGCCTTACATACAGAATTCCATAAGAAGTGGTCAAGAGGTTCAAGAATTATTAGAGTGTTAGGCCAATATTTGGTCCAAGTGAACCAACCTGAGGCAAGTTTACAGTCAAAGAGGTCATTGTGAGATAGACAATCGCGAAAGTAGTTGATTTGGGAGCGGGCACGGCGACAGCCCCATGTTTCTCATTATAAGAAAAAATTTCATTTAAGTCACCTTCTATTAGCCAAGGGAGGCCACTATTGTCATTACGTGAATTGATTAGTTCCCACGTTTTAACTTTTTGATTGGTTTCAGAGAATTCGTGTGTGCCCTTAAATAAGATAGATGACGACGAGGATTGGATAATTTTGTGAATGTGACGACCCGAGTACGAAGTCAAATTCATAGTAATATAATTGAATCGGAATAGAGCAAGACATGAACAACTGGAATTGGAATCTAAGGAAACAACTTCAATCATCCCTAATGAAATACATAGGTGTGCACAAGCCGCTTTATTTAATCTAGTTTTGCATAAAAAGACAATATCCGGAGAGGTCCGCTGGATGTATTACTTCAGATTATGAACTGTCTGGGCTTTGCCAAGACCCTGACAGTTCCAACATAGCACGATCATTTCCCTCGGTGGGGTTGAGAATCAACCGCCGCCGGAGAGTTTTTGTTGCAGCTCATCCCAGCATTCTCCTTAGAGGTAGACGAAGCAGGTTTTGATTTCTTAGGCTGAAGGACCACTTGAATAAGGGATCTCCATTTGGTACCTCTATTGGTAAGGGCTGGCGCCATAGGAGTGGGAGCTGCAAGATTGGGATAGTTATTAACAAACCAATGCTCAAAATTATTAAAGAGTTCACAATCGAGTTGGAAGGGCTTACTCAATTGTGCATCCAGATCCAGGATCTGTTGGGCAGTGGGACTTGGTATTCCATCACAGATATCCTCTAATTCCTCCTCGGCCGAGTCTTCAGCGTTGGGGAATATCGTTTTGAGAGGTTGTGGTGCCATGGATCGGGGAGGAAGCATGACACTCGATGTTTCCTTAGATTTTGGGGCTAGAGCTATGGTATCATTGGACATAGGTGGCAGGTTCGAGGCGTCTCCTAAAACTTCACCAAGTTGAGCTTGGTTCTCCTCGATGGGGTGTTCAGAGGCGGAAAGGAGTTACCCAAAGGCAAAACAGCCGCGAGGCGGATACGTCATCGGGGTCCTCGGTCCCTTCGGCGCTGAGGTAGCCATCGTATGGGAGCTGAGCTGGATATGATATCGTAGTAGTAGGACATCAAGAGATAGAGTGACTGATAATTCCGCAGCCATGAAAGAGGCTTGGTAAGTGTTCATACTGCAAAGGACAAATCTTCCTGGAAGCACCAGTGACAATGAAGACACATTAGCGAACTGGGAGAGTGACATCAATGACTAATTGCACGCAGGAAGTCAGTAATATTCCCATCGAATTTTTGGGTGTCCGTACGAAGTATTGCTCCTACCATGGACACTAAAGAGAAACCATCTTGGTGGGCTATATCAACATCGTCGAGGAGTGCGATCGGTAGACGGTGGATACGGATCGAAAGCCGCATGGTGTTGAACGAGTAATCATCCACACTGAAATTGGGGATGTGGGCTGCTAAACCAAGCCATTCATCCTTGTATAACCAGGGCCCTCGACCTAGAATGCTGTCCCGGCTTTTCTTGTCACAAAATTGGATTCGGAAGTTGTGGTACTTAATAAGCGAGATGGAGACAAGATTATTGTTGCGCCATATACCTTCGAAAGCCTTTTGGACCGCATGGTCTTCAAGGTTCTTGGCCAAAATAAACCTACCGAATATGAGGATATTTGGATCCGTGTCGTCTACCTCTCAACTAATGTCAGGGTATAAAACAAGGTCATTTTCTTCATTAGTGAGTTGGAGGGAATCAAGATGGGAGAAGATATTCTTTGATACCATTGGAAAGGGGGAAAGTGAACTATGCAATGCAAAAGAAGAGAGAACGGAAGAGGAGGATTTCTGAGAGGCAATGACGCTGTGGGATGTGGTATATATAGTCACGATTGGATCAGCAAGGGAGGGAAAGTGAGCGGAAGTAATTGAGTTGGAGTAGGAAAGTAAGAGAAATTTGGGGATATGATACCATAAATTGGATAAAGGTAGAGTTGTAATTGAAGTAGGAGTAGGGAAGGGGTAGAAATCTGGGACAAGATCGCAGAAAATGAGTAAATTAATTACAATTTTAAAGTTGATATGTTCCCTTAAAATTCCATAGTTAGAATTAATTTGTCTCCAAAAATAGGGGCGGTAAAAGTGTGCTGAAAGAATGTAACCTTGGGATGGGCCCTGCATTGGGTCGTACCCATGATTCGAAGTTGGTATCGTCCTTGAGAGAAAGCAATAGAGTGAAGATCAAAGAAGTATAGTAGCTCAAAAGGGATGGAGTACGATCGCGTTTGCTTATCCCGTGAGTAAAGTAAGGGCTTGAGTCGTTGATAGGAGGATTGTGGTGCACGCAGCTTTGTCTATTAGTTCGAATAATTTTAGGAATGGGTAATTGGCAAATATGACCTAAGTGTCGAGGTGCACAAGTGTGGGAGGAGAAGTGGACAGTAGTGATCAAAAGAAACGGAAACAACAAATAGGTGCAAAAGAAAAAGAAAAAAATAAGGGATACAAGCCCTAGAAGAGAGCTGAAATAATAATAATAGACTAAATTGTATTGTAAAATAAAGAGCAGAGAAATGACAAGGATAAGGAGACAGACCAGGCGCATTGGGATTGCATCGTGGAGTGTTAAAGTTCACATTGGGTGTGAACGAAGGTAATTTTGCATAGAGGAAGCATGTCGTAAGATGGATGAAAGGAGGTAGCCTTGGGAGCCCCCAAGATAGTACAAAAGCCATGAAAACATGGTAGTGTTTGGTAGTAGATGCATCCCAAAGACGAGAAATTGTCGAAAGAGAAAGAAACAATACACAAAGGGGTGTATAGTGTGTCCGTGGATGTACCTCGCTCGAGCTTGACCCAGGTGTCGTGGCCAAGCCCCATGGTGCTTGGGGAAATGCCCCTGCTGCAAATCCATGTTGAATGCGATAGACCATCAGTATATAAGGAGGCAAAAATAAGGGGGTGAGATCATAAAGGTAAGCACATATAGGCGTACAAGGGTAGAGGACATTCTTACACTGAAAATAGATTGGAAGTGGAGTATACCCTGCGAAAGAAAAGGTGTAGCATCAAACTGATGCACTAGACAAACTTCAACAGTATTTGGAGGCGGTGCAATCCAGCACAAGATCCAAGAAACTTGTTTTGCAAGGCAATCCTCAGTACACGTAGGGGTGTAGAACCAAGGGGCCATAACCCAGAAGTTAGAATGGAAGAGATGGAAATGTGAGAAATGAAACCAACCAATGAGAAATAGATCTCAATCCCATGAGCATATGGCACAAAACAAAACGGAAATAATAAGCAATGTAGAGGTGTAAACACATACCAAAGGCACCGTAGACATAGTGAATCATAGAGAAAACAAAAATACAACAAACAGAAGGGAATTAATGATCAATGTAGAGGTGTAAATACATACCAAAAGCACAGTAGACATAGTGAAACAAAGAAGAAACAAAAACACAGCTAGGCATAAGGAGTACAAATATTCCAGACAAACATTGGATCAAATATAGGCAACACAGATTCGAGTTACTCTTAATACTAAATGAGCAACATTGAACATTAAAAGGCAAAAGGCATGGGCTTACCCAGGGTGTGAGAGTTGCCCACAATGCGGGAAGGCACCAAGCACATCGTTGTAACAAAAGCCCTCGCTTTGTGTTGTTTTGTCGGTGTCTCGGGCCACCATTAGATCACACAAACCAGACGGGAGTGCGATGGGCGGCCGCGGTTCGCCAAAAGGAGCAAAACCATTACACGGTTGGGGGATTCAAAACCTGGTAATATATGCAAATAAAATGGGACTTAGGGTTAGGGGAAATTATCGCGGGACCGTAGTGAGATGAGTGATGAGCACCTTAACCCATAGTTTGCTTCCAAATCGGATAGGAAAAATCACCCATAGTAGTGTCGTAGTTGTGACGGCCGGAGGCTGTGGTGGAGATAACTGACGCGATCAAGGAAAAGTAAATAGAGATTACTAGGATTAGCCAACCAATTCCCAAAAAACAGGTAGAAATCGAATGTAGAGAAAACCATAGGGTGATAAGAACCCTAACTTGTTCGATGCGCTACCAGCAAAATCTGTTGGAGGTTGGTCGATGGAAATGGTTTGGCCAAAAGGCTTATCGTGTAACGGCAACTGGCGTTGAGGAGATGCTCTCCGGTGGTTCAGCACAGAGCGCAAAGGCGTCGTACCGGTTCTTAAGGAAATGTGTCTCTCGGCCATGGGTTCGATAGTGATGGTCAAGGGCACCGCCGGCAAAGCTATCACTAGACGCTCCAACAAGAACTGGTAGTGTGGATGAAAATAAGGGGACGATGAGTGAGGAGAAATGAGGGGATGAGGATAACAAATGTAGGGGAAAGGGTAGCGGAAAAGGGGAAAGGGAAATGAAAAGGGGAATGAGAAACAAAACATGGCCGAGAGAGCAAAACCCGAGAGAGAGCATTTTTACATGTTGCAATTTTAACCGAGTACTCGTTGGAATTTTAACCGAGTAAAAAGTTCTGATATTGAGGTTAAGTTATATAATCATGTTAGAAAGTCGGCAATTAAATATTTGAACACAAAAAATTGATATAATCTCACTTTCCAGCTGCTTTTTGAGGTTTAAGGCGTGCTTGACTAATTGAGCTTTACAGTGGTCGCGTTGGAAATTTAATATACTAAAAAGCTCTGAAATTGAGGTTATGCTATATAATCATGTTAAAAATCTCACAATTAAATATTTGAACTCATAAAATTTGATAAAGTCTCATTTTGCGACCGTTTTTAGGGGTTTAAGATGTGCATGTCTAATTGGGATTTATAGTGGACCCGTTGGAATTTTTAACATAGTAAAAATTTATGAAATTGAGGTTAAGCTATATAATCATGTTAAAAAGCCAACAATTAAATACTTGAACTCATAAAATTTGGTTCAATCTAATTTTGGGACAGTTTCCTGGGGTTTAAGGTGTGGTTGTGTGATTGGGCTTTACATTGGACTCGTTGGAATTTTATTCGAGTAAAAAGTTCTTAAATTAAGGTTATGCTATATAATCAAGTTAAAAAGCCCACAATTAAATATTTGAAATCATAAAATATGATTTTTTTCACATTTTGCGGCCGCTGTTGGGGTTTAAGGCGTGCTTGTCGAATTGGGCTTTATAGTGGACCCATTGGAATTTTAACAGAGTAAAAAGTTCAAAAATTGAGGTTAAACTCAATAGTATTGTTAGAATGCCCACAATTAAATATTTGAACACATAAAAATTGATTTCATCCCATTTTGCAGCCGTTGTTGGGGTTTAAGGCGTACTTGTCTAATTGGGCTTTACAGTGAACTTGTTACAATTTTAACAAAGTAAAAAGTTCTAAAATTTAGGTTATCCTAAATTGTAACACCCCAATTTTGGGCTTGGAAGTTTAGGGTCTGAACCGGATCGATCATATTTTCGGTTCGAATATAAAAGGTGGTTTTAGGGAAAGCCTAGTTCGGGATGCATTAAAAATATGGAAAAATATCTAAAAATCCTCTTTTAATATATATAATAGTGTGGTGAAATAAATTTTACAAAATAAGGTTTGGAAGTGTGACATTTCGAAATAGTGACTAAAATGTAATTTTTGAAAAGTTCAGTGGTGACTGTTTTGTAAGGATTGAAACTTTGAATCTTTAAGGAGCTAATTTACCCAAGGAAGGATTTCTCCAGATTTTTCTTAAATTTAATGACTTAATTAATGTTTAATTAATTTAATGAAAAGGAGAAAAACCAATTTTGAGATTTCATAACTAACTTTTGCTAAAACTTTCTCATCTCATTTTCTCTCAAAATTCCCTCAGCCAAACACATTTCCACAGCAGCATTTCTTTTGATTTTCACACTAAATGATGAGGTTTTAATCATCAATTGATTCCTAATCCTTTCTACATCAAATCCTCTTCATTTGCTTATTGAATTTTCAAGGATTTTGGCTCTAATCAAGGAGAAATCCACATTTAGGGGTAAGGATGTCCTTCTCCTCTAAATACTCAGTTATTTACTGAAATTCCCAAGTTCTCAATCCTTAAATTAAGTTTTATAAAAGGTTTTAATGTTGTGATCTTGATTTTAGCTTAAAACTCAAGATTTAGATTAAATCTTGAAGAAATTCGTGATGAATGTTTGGGCTCTGTTTTGAGATTTATTTTTAATGTATTTTGGATGTTTAATGATGTGTAATTGAGGTTTAATCATTGCAATCCCGAATAGTTTGATTTTCCTAAGTTTTTACTTGTGAAAATGGTGCTTTTTGAGGTGATCTTGGTGTTCTGTTATAGCTGGAGGTATAAGGACGAGTTTAGGATCTTTTTGAATGTTAATTGATGTTTAAGAATGTTTAGAAGTGATGGATCTTGGCTAGGTAATGTTGTGGAAGAGTTTGGACGTGATTTCGGTTGTGTTTGGTAGCCGAAAAGTTAGATTTGATGTGAGCAGCGAGTTTAGGTGTAATGGCTGAAGATTTTAAAGCATGATGATGCATTAATCCTCTGCTTTGATGCGTTTAAAACAGGGGAGACATCTTCGGATCCTTGTGGTGTTGATCCGGAGGCTTGAACGGCGTTTCGGCAAGCTTGCGAAACGGAATTGGTGAGTGAAGTTGGGTTTTCAGCTTTGAAACCAATGTTTGAAGGTTTGGGGAGCTTAGTTTAAGTCTAAGCAACTTAACTAAGCTCAAGAGTAAGTTTTCGGAGAAACTCTCTCTTTGATGAACCATGAGATGGTTGGATGCAATGTATTTAGTTTGCATGTTTAAATTCTGTTTTGAAAGCATGTTTTAGCATGACTAATGCTGGTTTTGAAATCCAAGTGTTGAAGGATGCTCAAGGTAAGAGATCCTTGGTTTGATAATGATAAATGTGGTTTTGATGCATAGTGATGCATGATGGTTTAATGGCTTTAATTAATGCTTTAAAACAAAGTATTGATGATGATAAATGATGTATATTGGCAAGTGATGTTTTGGTTTTAAAGTACTTGAATCGAATATAGTTAGCCGGCTATAGGATTGGGTGTATCGTGAATAATGTCGCCTTGGATGTTGTCGACTTTAATTAACGCTCTCTTTCTTGAACCAATAATGTAGAGAATTGAAGTGTTTTGAGGGCAGCAAGGAGACTAAGAATCCAAGGGAAAGCTAAGCTCATGTATGGTGATGTTTTTACAACATTATTAGTTTTTGATATTTGGGCAATGGGAACCTAGGTTGTGTTTTTGGGAGATGTTTTGGACTCCCTAAGTGTGGCATGATGCCTTTGATGTTTTGGACTTGTAAATGGCCATTTTGATGCTTGTTTTGGTGGTTTGATGATTGGTTGGTTTTGAGTATTAGGATGCATGCCTATAGATTTGTGGTTTTTCCTAATTGATGTCATGAATGTGTTTTGATGATGCAAACATGTACCTAATATGTATGATGACTTGTTGGCATGATTAGGAGGTCATTAGGACGTGTTTGAATGGTTCATTGTATGTTAAACCACTAAATTCTGCACTTTCTGGGCAGTCCGTATCGAAACGGGCACTAACGTTTCGAAACAGGGGCCTGTAATGACCTTCGAGTTTCGAAACGGGTAGAGGCCGTTCCGAAACGAATTGGCCACTGCCAAGCCCTGTTTCAATACAGGTTTCGAAACGAACCCGCATTTCAGAACGGTCAACCCCCGTTCCGAAACAGATGACCGTTGGGCACTGATTTGAATGGTTTAAGGTTTGCAAGCTTTACGTTTTAGTCCTGAATTTTGTATATGCAATTGCTTGAGTTTGAGATGTCCGTTTGAGGTGAAATTTGACAGAGAAGCATGTAATATGACTAATTTCATATTGACAACTTAAAAATCAGTTAATTCCTCTTAATTTCCAGAATTTACATTTTGGTCCCTAATAGTTGTAATTTGTGCAATTGAGTCCCTTAACGTTTTCCGATCGCTGTGCTTTTCAAGTATGCCCTTCCCGAGGGTACACTTAGGATTAATATGCATCTAGACAAGATTTAAAAGAAAAAAAGGGTCGTTAATCAAGGTTGAATTTCGGGTTGACTTTGGTTTTCCCCGTGTAATCTTCGTAGTTCGGGTCAACCGTCTAGGCCGGGCTAAGGGGGTTACATTTGGTGGTATCAGAGCCAGGTTCTCGAGTATTTGGGAATGGTTATGTGGGTGATATATGTATGATTGCTTGGTATGCTTTTTAAGTGAAAGTTTGATGTATGAATTGTAAAGTATGTTGCAATTGTGATGCTATGCTATGTTGAAGCATGTTAGAGGTACCCATTGCCATATCAAAACTAATGAAATAAATTGTTTTTGAAAAATGAGCTTGAGTGCTTAGATTACTTACCTTGTTGGGCCTAATTATGTATATTGCATTTGTGATAGTGCATTGTTTTAGTGAATGAGACCTTGTAGAGAGACGAGGATTAAGACGCGAGCTATGGCTCAGAACGAGAATGAGGAGAATGTCGATAATGTTGTGGATTTACCTCCTCCTCCTGGTGGTGGTGGTGCTGGAGGTGATGGAGCTGGTGTTGGTGATGGTGATGTGGTCGCTGGACCTGAAGCTGGGCAGGGGCAAGCTGCTCCTGACATGACACTTCTGATACAAGCTATTGATGGAGCCTTTCAGACGGCAGTAGTTGGAGCTCATGGAGCTGGGCATCAGGGAGATGCTAATGCTAGACTACCTTTGGAACGTTTGCGCAGTCTGGGAGCGACTGAGTTCAGAGCTTTGTCTACTGAAGGTTTCGAATATTGGTTGGAAAGTACCAAGAGGATACTAGGACAAATGAACTGCAATGATGTACAGAAGTTAGGATGTGTGGTATCGCTGTTACATGATGATGCGTATACCTGGTGGACGACCGCTATCTCCGGAATGGAGGAAGTTGATGTGACTTGGACGTTCTTTCTGAACGCGTTCAAGCGGAGGTATCTAGGTGTGCGATACCTGGATGAAAAGAAAAGAGAGTTCATGTCTCTGACACAAGGAAGTATGACAGTAGCTGAGTACGAGATCCAGTTTGTCCGTCTCAGTCAGTATGCACCTGAGATTATCCCTGATGAGCGGGAGAGGTGTGAACCTTTCCGTTATGGTTTGGTGACGGATGTAAAGACCTTTATGCTTGCAGCTGAGTACACGGATTTTGATGTGTTGGTTAGTAGGGCGAAGGATATTGAGCAGAACCTGGGTTGTCTTCCAGGAGTGATGGTTCTGGCTTGGGCAAGCGAGCTGCTGAGTATAGTTCCGGTGGTGGACGAAACAAGAGAGGACGAGATAGGAGGTATCAGTCCTCGGCTAGGAGTGGTGGTGGAGGGCATGGTGCGCCTGTTCAGGGAGACAGGGCGAGAGCTGAACAGAACACATGCTGGGCGTGTGGATCGCGTGGCCATTTCAGGCGTGATTGTCCTCGGGCAGCGAGAGAGGTGCAGGCTCCTGTTGCAGTAGCTGGTAATTCGTGCTGGAATTGTGGTTCGGCAGACCACATGAAGAGAGAGTGTCCTTTTTTGGCCGGTGGTGGTCAGGGACGTGGTCCTAGAGTTGTTGCACCACAGAGAGGTCGTTGGCGCGGCCGTGGTAACTTCCAGCGTAGAGAGGATGGTGGAAGGAATGTGGCGCATGTGGTGGCTGTCCAACCTGAGGGTGGTGGCCAGGCTCGAGTGTATGCGCAGCGAGAGGGGAGAAATGACACGGATGTGATCGCAGGTACCTTCACTTTGCAATCCTTGTTATTACTTTCCTTGATTGATTTTGGATCTACACACTCATACATATTGCGTGAAAATGCTCAATTGCTTGGTTTGCCTGTTTAGTCTTTGGATGTTGGTATGCGTGTAACTAGTTCCTTTGGTGAGACCGTTGTGACACGGAAGTTGTATAGAAGGTGTCCCTTGGTTGTGCAAGACCATGTTTTTCGTGTTGATCTCATGGAATTGCCATTCTATGGTTTTGATGTAATCCTTGGTATGGATTGGCTTGTTGAACATCGAGCTGTGGTGGATTTTGAGAACAAGCGAGTCTCGTTGAAGCTTGCGGATGATTATGAGGTAGTAGTGATTGGTGAGAATGTGAAGTTTCTTGCCAATGTGGTGTCTACATTGGAGGCGAGCCGGATGCTGAGGCAAGGTTGTGAAGCCTACCTAGCCTTTGTGATGAATCCTAGCTCTAAAGAGTTGCGAGTGCAAGATATCAGGACTGTGCGAGAGTTTCCTGGTGTGTTTCCAGAGGAGTTGCTTGGATTGCCTCCTAACCGAGAGGTGAAGTTTGGAATTGAGCTGTATGAGAATACAACTCCAGTTTCCATTACTTCTTATCGAATGTCACCTAAGGAGTTGAAAGAGCTGAAGACGCAACTTCAGAAGTTGCTTGATCGTGGTTTCATTCGGCCGAGTGTTTCACCTTGGGGTGCACCAGTTTTGTTTGTGAAGAAAAAGGATGGCACAATAAGAATGTGCATCGATTACCGTCAGCTGAACAAGTTGACTATCAAGAATCGATATCCATTGCCGAGGATTGATGACCTTTTCGATCAATTTTGGGGAGCGGCTGTGTTCTCTAAGATTGACTTAAGGTCAGGGTATTACCAGTTGAAGGTGAAGGATGTGGATGTGCCAAAGACAGCCTTCAGAACGAGGTATGGGCATTATGAGTTCCTTGTGATGTCATTTGGATTGACGAATGCTCCTACAGCTTTCATGGACATGATGAATAGAGTGTTCCATGAATTTTTGGACAAGTTTGTTGTGGTGTTCATTGATGATATCCTCGTGTACTCTCGCACTGAGGAGGAGCATAAGGGGCATTTGAAGATTGTGTTGCAGGCTTTTTTGGAGAATCAGCTTTATGCTAAGTTAAGCAAGTGTGAGTTCTGGCTCAGGGAAGTTGTGTTCCTTGGTCATATGGTTTCTGTTGAGGGGATTCGTGTTGATCCTCAGAAGATTGAGGCAGTGATGAATTGGAAGCCTCCTAAGTCCGTTCATGAAGTCTGTAGTTTCCTTGGTTTGGCAGGATACTACCGGAGGTTAGTGGATGGATTCTCAAAGATTGTTGCACCTTTGACGAAGTTGTTGCAGAAGGATGTTAAGTTCGAATGGACGGAAGCGAGACAACAGACTTTTGAAAAGCTAAAGGCAGATTTGACGCAAGCTCCTATCTTGGTTCAACCTGAATCAGAGAAAGATTTGTGGTGTATAGTGACGCGTCCTACGTTGGTTTGGGATGTGTGTTGATGCAAGAGGGTAAGGTGGTGGCTTATGCATCGCGCCAGTTGAAGGTGCATAAGCGCAATTATCCTACGCATGACATTGAGTTAGCTGCGGTGGTTTTTGCTTTGAAAATTTAGAGATATTACCTGTATGGTGAGAAGTGGACGGTGTACACGGATCACAAGAGTTTGAAATATCTGATGTCTCAAAAAGAGTTGAATCTTAGGCAACGAAGTTGGGTGGAGTTGCTTAAAGATTATGATCTGACGATCGAGTATCATCCGGGAAAAGCTAATGTTGTAGCGGATGCCTTGAGTAGGAAGGTGGCAGTGGAGTTGAGGGCTATGTTTTCCAGTTTGAGTATTTCGCGTGATGGTGGTCTTGTGGCTGAGTTGCAAGTGAAACCATCCTTGGTTCAGTTGATAAAGGATAAGCAACTGTTGGATGATTCCTTGGTGCCACATGTTCGGGATATTGCTGAGGATAGGCCATCAGATTTCTGCTTTACTGATGATGGAGTTTTATGTTTTGGGAGTCGGGTAGTAGTGCCCAATGATGCTGAGTTGAGGCGTGCTATTCTTACTGAAGCTCATAGTAGTCCTTTTTCTATGCACCCTGGTAGTACTAAGATGTATCGTGATCTTCGTGATGAGTACTATTGGGTGGGTTTAAAGAAAAATGTTGCTGAGTATGTGAGCAAGTGTATGGTTTGTCAGCGAGTTAAAGCTGAGCATCAGTTTCCTTCTGGGTTGTTGCAACCGTTGAGGATTCCTGAGTGGAAGTGGGAAAGGATTACCATGGACTTTGTGTCTGGTTTGCCTTTGTCGCCATCGAAGAAGAATTTGATGTGGGTGATTGTGGATCGCCTGACGAAGTGTGCGCATTTCTTGCCTGTGCATACTACGTTCACTTTGGACAAGCTTGCAGAGCTGTACATTGCTGAGATTGTGCGGCTACATGGTGTGCCAAAGTCGATTGTGTCGGATAGAGATCCGAGGTTTACATCGCGTTTCTTGGAGTGTTTACATCAGGCTTTGGGTACACGACTGAATTTCAGTACTTCTTATGATCCACAGTCGGATGGACAGTCTGAGCATGTTATCCAAGTGCTGGAGGATATGTTGAGATGCTGTGTGATTGAGTTTCAGGGCTCTTGGGAGAAGCATTTGCCGTTGGTGGAGTTTGCTTATAACAATAGCTACCAGGAAAGTATTCAAATGACACCCTATAAAGCCTTGTACGGGAGGAAGTGTAGGACTCCTCTTTGTTGGGCTGAAACAGGTCAGAAGTTGGTTTCAATGCCAGCTTTGTTGAAAGGAACCACCGAGAAGGTGAAGCTCATTTTTGAGCAATTGAAGGTAGCTTCTGATCGACAGAAGTCTTACGCGGATTTGAAGCGTAAGGAGATTGAGTATGCGGTAGGTGACTGTGTGTTTTTGAAAGTTACGCCTTGGAAAAAGGTGATGAGGTTTGGTCGAAAGGGTAAGTTGAGCCCTAGGTACATTGGACCATACGAGGTGATTGAACGTGTGGGTCTT
The DNA here is from genome assembly GCA_030270665.1 of Hibiscus trionum. Classification (NCBI taxonomy): domain Eukaryota; kingdom Viridiplantae; phylum Streptophyta; class Magnoliopsida; order Malvales; family Malvaceae; genus Hibiscus; species Hibiscus trionum. Next base: position 46,961,675 of record BSYR01000008.1, on the reverse strand, counting down.
GTTGCGTACAAGTTGAGGTTGCCGCAATAGTTGGAAAAGATTCATGATGTGTTTCATGTTTCTATGCTTCGGAGGTATAGATCGGATCCTTCGCATGTTATGCATGTGGAGGAAGTGGAGTTGAATCCGGATTTGACCTATGATGAGGAGCCGGTAGAAATTCTGGATTCAGACAGTAAGGTTCTTCGAGGCAAGACCATTGAGTTGGTAAAGGTGTTGTGGAAGCATCGTGGTGCTGAGGAAGCCACGTGGGAAAGAAAGGATGACTTGAAGAAGCAGTTTCAATACCTTTTTCCTCCAGGTAAATTTTGAGGACGAAATTTCTTAAGGGGGGAGAGTTGTAACACCCCAATTTTGGGCTTGGAAGTTTAGGGTCTGAACCGGACCGGTCTGATTTTCGGTTCGAATATAAAAGGTGGTTTTAGGGAAAGCCTAGTTCGGAATGCATTAAAAATATGGAAAAATATCTAAAAATCCTCTTTTAATATATATAAGAGTGTGGTGAAATCAATTTTACAAAATAAGGTTTGGAAGTGTGACATTTCGAAATAGTGACTAAAATGTAATTTTTGAAAAGTTCAGTGGTGACTGTTTTGTAAGGATTAAAACTATGAATATTTAAGGAGCTAATTTACCCAAGGAAGGATTTCTCCAGATTTTTCTTAAATTTAACGACTTAATTAATGTTTAATTAATTTAATGAAAAGGAGAAAAACCAATTTTGAGATTTCATAACTAACTTTTGCTAAAACTTTCTCATCTCATTTTCTCTCAAAATTCCCTCAGCCAAACACATTTCCACAGCAGCATTTCTTTTGATTTACACACTAAATGATGAGGTTTCAATCATCAATTGATTCCTAATCCTTTCTACATCAAATCCTCTTCATTTGCTTATTGAATTTTCAAGGATGTTGGCTCTAATCTAGGAGAAATATACATTTAGAGGTAAGGATGTCCTTCTCCTCTAAATACTCAGTTCTTTACTAAAATTCCCAAGTTCTTAATCCTTAAATTAAGTTTTATAAAAGGTTTTAGTGTTGTGATCTTGATTTTGGCTTAAAACTCAAAATTTGGATTAAATCTTGAAGATATTCGTGATGAATGTTTGGGCTCTGTTTTGAGATGTCTTTTTAATGTATTTTGGATGTTTAATGATGTGTAATTGAGGTTTAATCAATGCAATCCTGAATAGGTTGATTTTCCTAAGTTTTTACTTGTGAAAATGGTTGTTTTTGAGGTGATCTTGGTGTTATGTTATAGCTGGAGTTATAAGGACGAGTTTAGGATCTTTTTGGATGTTAATTGATGTTTAAGAATGTTTAGAAGTGATGGATCTTGGCTGGGTAATGTTGTGTAAGAGTTTGGAAGTGATTTCGGTTGTGTTTGGTAGCCGAAATGTTAGATTTGATGTGAGCAGCGAGTTTAGGTGTAATGGCTGAAGATTTTAATGCATGATGATGCATTAATCCTCTGCTTTGATATGTTTAAAACAAGGGAGACATCTTCGGATCCTTGTGGTGTTGATCCGGAGGCTTGAACGGCGTTTCATCAAGCTTGCGAAACGGAATTGGTGAGTGAAGTTGGGTTTTCAGCTTTGAAACCAATGTTTGAAGGTTTTGGGAGCTTAGTTTAAGTCTAAGCAACTTAACTAAGCTCAAGAGTAAGTTTTCGGAGAAACTCTCTCTTTGATGAACCATGAGATGGTTGGATGCAATGTATTTAGTTTGCATGTTTAAATTCTGTTTTGAAAGCATGTTTTAGCATGATTAATGCTGGTTTTGAAAGCCATGTGTTGAAGGATGCTCAGGGTAAGAGATCCTTGGTTTGATATTGATAAATGTGGTTTTGATGCATAGTGATGCATGATGGTTTAATGGCTTTGATTAAAGCTTTAAAACAGTGGATTGATGATGATAAATGATGTATATTGGCAAGTGATGTTTTTGTTTTAAAGTACTTGAATCAGATATAGTTAGCCGGCTATAGGATTGGGTGCACCGTGAATAAAGTCGCCTTGGATGTTGAGGGGTTGTAATGGTACCGTAAACTCCATCCAAGTACACTAACGAGATGTCTAAGATCATAATGGTGGTTAAAAGGCCATGTGAGGATCTTGTGTTGTGTGTCCCGTGTTCTCGTTAGTGATGTTATACAACTACCGATGAGTGATGTGGAGGGGTTGTAATTGTACCGTTAAACTCCATCACGGTTGTTGAGGGGTTGTGATTGTACCGGTAAACTCCACCTTGTGTGTTCGGTAGTGTGTATGAAGCGTATGGGACAACTGTTGTAATCCGCGTATCCGATTGTGTTTTAGGTTGAAAAAGGTTATGGATTATCACTTGGAAGCCAATATGACATGTTGATGTTAATGAAGCATGAGATGCTTGTTGTGTATGCATTGTTGCATGAAAAATGATGTTAATGAGTTTAAAGCCTTATGAAAGGTGTTTTATAAAATGCATTATTGCGTTGTTTCATTAGAGCATGCCTCACTAAGCAAATGTGCTTACGCTCTCTTTCTTGAACCAATAATGCAGAGAATTGAAGTCTTTTGAGGGCAGCAAGGAGACTAAGAATCCAAGGGAAAGCTAAGCTCATGTATGGTGATGTTTTTACAACATTATTAGTTTTTTATATTTTGGCAATGGTAACCTAGGTTGTGTTTTTGGGAGATGTTTTGGACTCCCTAAGTGTGGCATGATGCCTTTGATGTTTTGGACTTGTAAATGGCCATTTTGATGCTTGTTTTGGTGGTTTGATGATTGGTTGGTTTTGAGTATTAGGATGTATGCCTATAAATTTGTGGTTTTTCCTAATTGATGCCATGAATGTGTTTTGATGATGCAATCATGTACCTAATATGTATGATGACTTGTTGGCATGATTAGGAGGTCATTAGGAGGTGTTTGAATGGTTAATTGTATGTTAAACCAGCAAATTCTACACTTTCTGGGCAGTCCGTATCGGAATGGGCACTAACGTTTCGAAACGGGGGCCTGTAATGGCCTTCGAGTTTCGAAACGGGTAGAGGCCGTTCCGAAACGAATTGGCCACTGCCAAGCCCTGTTTCGATACAAGTCTCAAAACGAACCCGCGTTTCGGAACGGTTAACCCCTGTTCCGAAACAGATGACCGTTGGGCACTGATTTGAATGGTTTAAGGTTTGCAAGCTTTACGTTTTAGTCCTGAATTTTGTATATGCAATTGCTTGAGTTTGAGATGTCCGTTTGAGGTGAAATTTGACAGAGAAGCATGTAATATGACTAATTTCAAATTGACAACTTAAAAATCAGTTAAGTCCTCTTAATTTCTAGAATTTACATTTTGGTCCCTAATAGTTGTAATTTGTGCAATTGAGTCCCTTAACGTTTTCCGATCGATGTTCTTTTCAAGTATGCTCTTCCCGAGGGTACGCTTAGGATTAATATGCATCTAGACAAGATTTAAAATAAAAAAAGGGTTGTTAATCAAGGTTGACTTTCGGGTTGACTTTGGTTTTCCCCGTGTAATCTTCGTAGTTCGGGTCAACCGTCTTGGCCGAGCTAAGGGGATTACATTTGGTGGCATCAGAGTCAGGTTCTTGAGTATTTGGGAATGGTTATGTGGGTGATATATGTATGATTGCTTGGTATGCTTTTTAAGTGAAAGTTTGATGTATGAATTGTAAAGTATGTTGCAATTGTGATGCTATGCTATGTTGAAGCATGTTAGAGGGACCCATTTCCATATCAAAACTAATTAAATGAATTTTTTTTTTGAAAATGAGCTTGAGTGCTTGGATTACTTACCTTTTTGGGCCTAATTATGTTTATTGCATTTGTGATAGTGCATTGTTTTAGTGAATGGGACCTCGTAGAGAGACGAGGATTAATACGCGAGCTATGGCTCAGAACGAGAATGAGGAGAATGTTGATAATGTTGGGGATTTACCTCCTCCTCCTGGTGGTGGACCACCTGGTGGTGGTGGTGCTGGAGGTGACGGAGTTGGTGTTGGTGATGGTGTTGTGGTCGCTGGACCTGAAGCTGGGCAGGGGCAAGCTGCTCCTGACATGACAGTTCTGATACAAGCTATTGCTGGAGCCTTTCAGGCGGCAGTAGCTGGAGCTCATGGAGCTGGGCATCAGGGAGATGCTAATGCTAGACTACCTTTGGACTGTTTGCGCAGTCTGGGAGGGACTGAGTTTAGAGGTTTGTCTGCTGAAGGTTCTGAATCTTGGTTGGAAAGTACCAAGAGGATACTGGGCCAAATGAACTGCAATGATGTGCAGAAGTTAGGATGTGTGGTATCGCTATTACATGATGATGCGTATACCTGTTGGACGACCGCTATCTCCGGAATGGAGGAAGTTGATGTGACTTGGACGTTCTTTCTGAACGCGTTCAAGCGGAGGTATCTGGGTGTGCGATACCTGGATGAAAAGAAAAGAGAGTTCATGTCTCTAACACAAGGAAGTATGACAATAGCTGAGTACGAGATCCAGTTTGTCCGTCTCAGTCAGTATGCACCTGAGATTATCCCTGATGAGCGGGAGAGGTGTGAACGTTTCCGTTATGGTTTGGTGACGGATGTAAAGACCTTTATGCTTACAGCTGAGTACACGGATTTTGATGTGTTGGTTAGTAGGGCTAAGGATATTGAGCATAACCTGGGTTTGTCTTCCAGGAGTGTTGGTTCTGGCTCGGGCAAGCGAGCTGCTGAGTATAGTTCCGGTGGTGGACGGAACAAGAGAGGACGAGATAGGAGGTATCAGTCCTCGGCTAGGCGTGGTGGTGGAGGGCATGGTGCGCCTGTTCAGGGAGACAGGGCGAGAGCTGAACAGAACACATGTTGGGCGTGTGGATCACGTGGCCATTTGTGGCGTGATTGTCCTCAGGCAGCGAGAGAGGTGCAGGCTCCTGTTGCAGTAGCTGGTAATTCGTGCTGGAATTTTGGTTCGGTAGACCACATGAAGAGGGAGTGTCCTTTTTTGGCCGGTGGTGGTCAGGGACGTGCTCCTGGAGTTGTTGCACCACAGAGAGGTCGTGGGCGTGGCCGTGGTAACTTCCATCATAGAGAGGATGGTGAATGGAATGTGGCGCATGTGGTGGCTGTCCAACCTGAGGGTGGTGGCCAGGCTCGAGTGTATACGCAGCGAGAGGGGAGAAATGACACGGATGTGATCGCAGGTACCTTCACTTTGCAATCCTCGTCATTACTTTCCCTGATTGATTCTGGATCTACACACTCATACATATTGCGTGAACATGCTCAATTGCTTGGTTTGCCTGTTGAGTCTTTGGATGTTGGTATGTGTGTAACTAGTTCCTTTGGTGAGACCGTTGTGACACGGAAGTTGTATAAAAGGTGTCCCTTGGTTGTGCAAGACCATGTTTTTCATGTTGATCTCATGGAATTTCCATTCTATGGTTTTGATGTAATCCTTGGTATGGATTGGCTTGTTGAACATCGAGCTGTGGTGGATTTTGAGAACAAGCGAGTCTTGTTGAAGCTTGCGGATGATTATGAGGTAGTGGTGGTTGGTGAGAATGTGAAGTTTCTTGCCAATGTGGTGTCTACATTGGAGGCGAGCCGGATGCTGAGGCAAGGTTGTGAAGCCTACCTAGCCTTTGTGATGAATCCTAGCTCTAAAGAGTTGCGAGTGCAAGATATCAGGACTGTGCGAGAGTTTCCTGGTGTGTTTCCGGAGGAGTTGCCTGGATTTCCTCCTAACCGAGAGGTGGAGTTTGGAATTGAGCTGTATGAGAATACAACTCCAGTTTCCATTACTCCTTATCGAATGGCACCTAAGGAGTTGAAAGAGCTGAACACGCAACTTCAGGAGTTGCTTGATCGTGGTTTCATTCGGCCGAGTGTGTCACCTTGGGGTGCACTAGTTTTGTTTGTAAAGAAAAGGGATGGCACTATGAGAATGTGCATCGATTACCGTCAGCTGAACAAGTTGACTATCAAGAATCGGTATCCATTGCCGAGGATTGATGACCTTTTCGATCAATTTCGAGGAGCGGCTGTGTTCTCTAAGATTGACTTAAGGTCAGGGTATTACCAGTTGAAGGTGAAGGATGTGGATGTGCCAAAGACAGCCTTCAGAACGAGGTATGGGCATTATGAGTTCCTTGTGATGCCGTTTGGTTTGACGAATACTCCTGCAGCTTTCATGGATGTGGTGAATAGAGTGTTCCATGAATTTATGGACAAGTTTGTTGTGGTGTTCATTGATGATATCCTCGTGTACTCTCGTACTGAGGAGGAGCATGACGGGCATTTGAGGATTGTGTTGCAGGCTTTGTTGGAGAATCAGCTTTATGCTATGTTAAGCAAGTGTGAGTTCTGGCTCAGGGACGTTGTGGTCCTTGGTCATGTGGTTTCTGTTGAGGGGATTCGTGTTGATCCTCTGAAGATTGAGGCAGTGATGAATTGGAAGCCTCATAAGTCTGTTCATGAAGTCCGTAGTTTCCTTGGTTTGGCAGGATACTACCGGAGGTTCGTGGATGGATTCTCAAAGATTGATGCACCTTTGACGAAGTTGTTGCAGAAGGATGTTAAGTTCGAATGGACGGAAGCGAGACAGCAGGCTTTTGAAAAGCTAAAGGCAGCTTTGACGCAAGCTCCTATCTTGGTTCAACCTGAATCAGGGAAAGAGTTTGTGGTGTGTAGTGACGCATCCTACGTTGGTTTGGGATGTGTGTTGATGCAAGAGGGTAAGGTGGTGGCTTATGCATCGCGCCAGTTGAAGGTGCATGACCGCAATTATCCTACGCATGATATTGAGTTAGCTGCGGTGGTTTTTGCTTTGAAAATTTGGAGACATTGCCTGTATGGTGAGAAGTGTACGGTGTACACGGATAACAAGAGTTTGAAGTATCTGATGTCTCAGAAAGAGTTGAATCTTAGGCAACGACGTTGGGTGGAGTTGCTTAAAGATTACGATCTGACGATCAAGTGTCATCCGGGAAAGGCTAATGTTGTAGCGGATGCCTTGAGTATGAAGGTGGCAGTGGAGTTGAGGGCTATGTTTGCTAGTTTGAGCATTTCACGTGATGGTGGTCTTGTGGCTGAGTTGCAAGTGAAACCATCCTTGGTTCAGTTGATAAAGGATAAGCAACTGTTGGATGATTCCTTGGTGCCACATGTTCGGGATACTGCTGAGGATAGGCCATCGAATTTCTGCATTAATGATGATGGAGTTTTATGTTTTGGGAGTCGGATAGTAGTGCCCAATGATGCTGAGTTGAGGCGTGCTATTCTTACTGAAGCTCATAGTAGTCCTTTTGCTATGCACCCTGGTAGTACTATGATGTATCGTGATCTTCGTGATGAGTACTATTTGGTGGGCTTAAAGAAAGATGTTGCTGAGTATGTGAACAAGTGTATGGTTTGTCAGCGAGTTAAAACTGAGCATCAGTTTCCTTCTGGGTTGTTGCAACCGTTGAGGATTCCTGAGTGGAAGTGGGAAAGTATTACCATGGACTTTGTGTCTGGTTTGCCTTTGTCGCCATCAAAGAGGAATTCGGTGTGGGTGATTGTGGATCGTCTGACAAAGTGTGCGCATTTCTTGCCTGTGCATACTACGTACACTTTGGACAAGCTTGCAGAGTTGTACATTGCTTAGATTGTGCGACTGCATGGTGTGCCAAAGTCGATTGTGTCGGATAGAGATCCGAGATTTACATCGCGTTTCTGGGAGTGTTTACATCAGGCTTTGGGTACACGGCTGAATTTCAGTACTTCTTATCATCCAAAGTCGGATGGACAGTCTAAGCGTGTTATCCAAGTGCTGGAGGATATGTTCAGGTGCTGTGTGATTGAGTTTCAGGGCTCTTGGGTGAAGCATTTGCCGTTGGTGGAGTTTGCTTATAACAATAGCTACCAGGAAAGTATTCAAATTACACCCTATGAAGCCTTGTACGGGAGGAAGTGTAGGACTCCTTTTTGTTGGGCTGAAACAGGTCAGAAGTTGGTTTCAATGCCAGCTTTGTTAAAGGAACCACCGAGAAGGTGAAGCTCATTTGTGAGCGATTGAAGGCAGCTTCTGATTGACAGAAGTCTTACGCGGATTTGAAGCGTAAGGAGATTGAGTATGCGGTAGGTGACCGTGTGTTTTTGAAAGTTTCGCCGTGGAAAAAGTTGATGAGGTTAGGTCGAAAGGGTAAGTTGAGCCCTAGGTACATTGGACCATACGAGGTGATTGAACGTGTGGGTCCTGTTGCGTACAAGTTGAGGTTGCCGCAAGAGTTGGAAAAGATTCATGATGTGTTTCATGTTTCTATGCTTCGGAGGTATAGATCAAATCCTTCGCATGTTATGCCTGTGGAGGAAGTGGAGTTTAATCTGCATTTGACCTATGATGAGGAGCCGATGGAAATTCTGGATTCAGACAATAAGGTTCTTCGAGGCAAGACCATTGAGTTGGTAAAGGTGTTGTGGAAGCATCGTGGTGCTGAGGAAGCCACGTGGGAAAGAAAGGATGACATGAAGAAGCATTTTCCATACCTTTTTCCTCCAGGTAAATTTCGAGGACGAAATTTCTTAAGGGGGAGAGTTGTAACACCACAATTTTGGGCTTGGAAGTTTAGGGTCTGAACTGGACCGGTCTGATTTTCTATTCGAATATAAAAGGTGGTTTTAGGGAAAGCCTAGTTCGGGATGCATTAAAAATATGGAAAAATATATAAAAATCCTCTTTTAATATATATAAGAGTTTGGTGAAATCAATTTTACAAAATAAGGTTTGGAAGTGTGACATTTCGAAATAGTGACTAAAATGTAATTTTTGAAAAGTTCAGTGGTGACTGTTTTGTAAGGATTAAAACTTTGAATCTTTAAGGAGCTAAATACCCAAGGAAGAATTTCTCTAGATATTTCTTAAATTTAATGACTTAATTAATGTTTAATTAATTTAATGAAAAAGGAGAAAAACCAATTTTGAGATTTCATAACTAACTTTTGCTAAAACATTCTCATCTCATTTTCTCTCAAAATTCCCTCAGCCAAACACATTTCCACAGCTGCATTTCGTTTTATTTTCACACTAAATGATGAGGTTTCAATCATCAATTGATTCCTAATCCTTTCTACATCAAATCCTCTTCATTTGCTTATTGAATTTTCAAGGATTTTGGCTCTAATCAAGGAGAAATCTACATTTAGAGGTAAGGATGTCCTTCTCATCTAAATACCCAGTTCTTTACTAAAATTCCCAAGTTCTCATGCTTAAAACTCATGATTTGGATTAAATCTTGAAGAAATTCGTGATGAATGTTTGGGCTCTGTTTTGAGATGTCTTTTTAATGTATTTTGGATGTTTAATGATGTGTAATTGAGGTTTAATCAATGAAATCCCGAATAGGTTGATTTTCCTAAGTTTTTACTTGTGAAAATGGTGGTTTTTGAGGTGATCTTGGTGTTCTGTTATAGCTGGAGGTATAAGGATGAGTTTAGGATCTTTTTTAATGTTAATTGATGTTTAAGAATGTTCAGAAGTGGGGGATCTTGGCTGTGTAATGTTGTGGAAGAGTTTGGATGTGATTTCGGTTGTGTTTGGTAGCTGAAATGTTAGATTTGATGTGAGAAGCGAGTTTAGGTGTAATGGCTGAAGATTTTAATGCATGATGATGCATTAATCCTCTGCTTTGATGTGTTTAAAACAGGGGAGACATCTTCGGATCCTTGTGGTGTTGATCCGGAGGCTTGAACGGCGTTTCGGCAAGATTGCGAAACGGAATTGGTGAGTGAAGTTGGGTTTTCAGCTTTGAAACCAATGTTTGAAGGTTTTGGGAGCTTAGTTTAAGTCTAAGCAACTTAACTAAGCTCAAGAGTAAGTTTTCGGAGAAACTCTCTCTTTGATGAACCATGAGATGGTTGGATGCAATGTATTTAGTTTCCATGTTTAAATTCTGTTTTGAAAGCATGTTTTAGCATGATTAATGCTGGTTTTGAAAGCCATGTGTTGAAGGACACTCAAGGTAAGAGATCCTTGGTTTGATATTGATAAATGTGGTTTTGATGCATAGTGATGCATGATGGTTTAATGGCTTTGATTAATGCTTTAAAACAGTGGATTGATGATGATAAATGATGTATATTGGCAACTGATGTTTTGGTTTTAAAGTACTTGAATCAGATATAGTTAGCCGGCTATAGGATTGGGTGCACCGTGAATAAAGTCATCTTGGATGTTGAGGGGTTGTAATGGTACCGTAAACTCCTTCCAAGTACACTAACGAGATGTCTAAGATCATAATGGTGGTTAAAAGGCCATGTGAGGATCTTGTGTTGTGTGTCCCGTGTTCTCGTTAGTGATGTTATACAAGTACCGATGAGTGATGTGGAGGGGTTGTAATTGTACCGTTAAAATCCATCACGGGTGTTGAGGGGTTGTGATTGTACCGGTAAACTCCACCTTGTGTGTTCGGTAGTGTGTTTGAAGCGTATGGGACAACGCTTGTAATCCGCGTATCCGATTGTGTTTTATGTTGAAAAAGGTTATGGATTATCACTTGGAAGCCAATATGACATGTTGATGTTAATGAAGCATGAGATGCTTGTTGTGTATGCATTGTTGCATGAAAAATGATGTTAATGAGTTTAAAGGCCTTATGAAAGGTGTTTTATAAAATGCATTATTGTGTTGTTTCATTAGAGCATGCCTCACTAAGCAAATGTGCTTACTGTCACGGACTAATTCTCGTAAAACCTATCCGTACGGCGTTAGCAAGCCTCGATGACGCTAACCAGCCTTGATCCTTCACGCAACGCAATGGCTAACAAAGAACACATGAGAAGGCTAAGAGTTTACAAGTAAAAGACTTGTATTAACTAAAGAAGGAAGCTTTACAAGATAGCTATACAAGAGTGCTTAAGTGGCTAATCACTTGAGTTGAGTACAGAATGAGGGGGTGGCCCTATTTATAGGCTTCCACCTCCCTAATGGACGACTCGGATCGTTTTGATCCAACGGTCACGGATTCGCCTCCCAAAATATCTAGCTTAGATCTACATCTTTCTAAATTATTCTATATGTATCTATACATGTCTATACACATCGACATCTATCCAAAATGTTCTAGAGAGCTCCAGGGTCTTCCGGAGTTGTCCCGAGCTTTCCCGAGCCTTCCCGAGCTTTCTCGGGTCTTCTATGTTCTCCCGGGTGTGTGTAGACTTGGAGAGAAAGTCCCGAATCTTTCTAGAACGCTATGGACCCTTCAAGACATGTGTTGGCTGTCCTAGATGCTTCTAGTGCCCTCCTTGGTGCTAGTTTGCTTCAAAAGGGCCCAAGGGTGGCAAGAACCTCGGTTTGGATTTTAGGGAAAAATGGTGGGTTGTGACATTCTCCCCCACCTAAGCTCGCGACGCCCTCATCGCGCCTTCGTTGAACTCTCGGAGTTGGTCCTTGAATTGCCAAAGGGCTTCTTCAGTTTCCCAACTCGCCTCGGCAATGGGTAGACCCTTCCATTTGATGAAGTATTCCTTGTAAGCTGGCACGCCCCTTCGCCTAATCAATCGATCGGCTAGTACTTCTTCAACTTCCCTGTCGAAGGAAGTGACCACGGCTGTGGGTGCTCTAGTGGAGACTCCCCTCGATGGATCTTCTAAGTCTTCATGATAAGGCTTCAACAAACTCACATGAAAGATTGGATGAATCTTAAGCCTCGGTGGAAGCTGAAGTTTGTAAGACACCTTGCCAACTCTCTTAATCACAGGGAATGGTCCCTCGTACTTGCGGACTAGTCCCTTGTGCACCCTTCGTAATGTCTTGAACTGTTGGGGTAGGAGCTTGAGCATGACAAGGTCTCCTTCCTTGAACTCTAGGGGCCTTCTTTTCTTGTCTGCCCACTTCTTCATTCTCTTGGAAGCCTTGTGTAAGGATGCTCAAGCAAGCTCATTCTGCTCGTGCCATGACTTGGCAAGCTTGTAGGCTGTGGGGCTCTTCCTTTCATAGCGCGTGGCAAGGGAGAGTGGTGTGGTCGGTTGGTGTCCCAAGACAATCTCGAAGGGACTTCATTTGGTGGCTTCGCTCCTCTGTAGGTTGTAGGAGAACTGAGCAACATCGAGAAGCTTGGCCCAATCTCTTTGATTGGCACTAACATAGTGCCTTAGATAAAGCTCCAAGAGAGCATTGATGCGCTCGGTTTTCCCGTCGCTCTGGGGATGGAAGCTTGTTGAGAAGCTAAGGTCGGACCCTAGCATCTTGAAGAGTTCGGTCCAAAACCTCCCTGTGAACCTTGGATCCCGATCGCTTACAATGTTACATGGTACGCCCCACAACTTGACCACGTTGTGGAGAAAGAGCCTTGCTACCTCGTCGGTTGTGCAATCAGGGGATGCTGTAATGAAGGTGGCATACTTGCTAAATCGGTCCTCCACGACCATTATGCTTCCAAACCCTTCAGACTTGGGAAGACAAGTGATGAAGTCCATAGAGACACTCTCCCAAGGCTTGTCGGGTACAGGCAAAGGATCTAAGAGCCCTCCTGGTTGTTGTTGAACAACCTTGTCTTGTTGACACACAAGACAAGTCCTCACGTACTCTTCTACATCATCATGCATCTGGGGCCAATAGTAGTTGGACTTTAAGAGTGCAAGAGTACGACGCATACCTGGATGCCCGGCCCATAAGGAGTCGTGACACTCCTTGATCAGCTCCTTGCGTAGGTTGCCCCACTTTGGTACATATAGACGGTTTCCCTTAGTGTAGAGTAACCCATCGCTCACCCATAATCGTCGGGTCTTCCCCTCATTGGCTAGTGCAATAAAGCTCTTGGCAAGGGGCTCCTGGTGTAGACCCTCCTTGATCCTATCAAGAACTGGACTGGTGGCTTGGCTTAATGCTGCGAGCTCTGCCTGTCGACTTAATGCATCGGCGACTACATTTGCTTTGCCCGGTTTATATTGTAGAATGTAGTCGAACTCGGCTAGGAAATCTTGATACCTAGCTTGCTTTGGGCTAAGTTTCTTCTGAGTTTGGAAGTAGCTAGTGGCTACGTTGTCGGTTAAGATCAAGAACTTAGCCCCTAGGAGGTAATGTCGCCACACCCTGAGGCAATGAATGATGGCAGTCATCTCTTTTTCTTGTACGGTGTAGCGCCTCTCGGTGTCGTTGAGCTTCCGACTTTCATAGGCGATCGGATGCCCATCTTGCATAAGAACCTCTCCTATAGCAAAATCCGATGCATCGGTGTGCAACTCGTAGGGCTTGGTGTGGTCGGGCAAGCTTAGTACTGGTTCCTCACAAACGGCCTTCTTCAAGTCTTCAAAGGCTTCTTGGTAGGCTGGTGACCACACCCATGGCTTGTTCTTCTTTAGGAGCTCGGTTAGAGGTGTAGCTCTCGCTGAATAGCCCTTAATGAATCGGCGATAGTAGTTCACCAATCCGAGGAAGGATCGTAGCTCATGTACCTTGGTGGGTGGCTCCCACTCTTGGATGGCTCGTACCTTGCCATCCTCCATCATTAGCTTCCCATCCTTGATCTTGTGCCCTAGGAACATTACTTCGTGCTTGGCAAAGGAGCATTTCTCCTTCTTGATGAAGAGTTGGTTCTCCCGCAGAACCCTGAACACTTCCCTTAGGTGTTCAACATGTTCCTTAAGGGTCTTGCTATATACCACAATGTCGTCAAGGTATACGACCACGAACCGATCGAGGTAGGGATGGAAAAGCTTGTTCATCAAAGTGCAAAAGTTTGCTGGAGCATTTGTTAGTCCGAAGGGCATGACTAGATATTCATAAGAACCATACCTTGTGACACATGTGGTCTTGGGCTCATCCCCTTCCGCAATGCGCACTTGGTAGTACCCCGATCGAAGATCCAAATTGGAGAAGTATCGTGCATGCCCGAGCTGGTCAAACAGATCTGAGATAAGAGGGATTGGATACTTGTTTTTGATAGTTACCTTGTTGAGTGCTCGGTAGTCAATACACATCCTTAGCGAACCATCCTTCTTCTTCTTGAAAAGAACTGGTGCCCCAAATGGTGCCTTGGATGGTCGGATGAACCCTGCATCGAGTAGCTCTTTGAGTTGTCTCCTTAACTCTTCCAACTCTGGGGGTGCCATGCGGTAGGGCCCCATGGCTGGTGGCTTGGTGCTGGGTTCCAACTCGATCTTGTGATCTACTTCCGTTCTTGGTGGTTGCCTTCGGGGTAGTTCGGGTGGTGCAACATCCTTGAACTCATCAAGCACCTGGGCTACCTCCCTTGGAAGGTCTTCCTCGGGCATGGCCTCCTCTTCATCATAATCACTAAGGATGGCCAAATAGCTTTCCTCATTTCGCTTAACGCCCTTCTTGAACTGCAAGGCAGAGAGTACCTTGGCATCTTGCTTGGTAGCCCTAGTCGTGGGCACCATGCATGCTTGATTGCCATCCATGATGCACATGCTGTTGGCAAAGGGCACTGGGAATGCTTTGACTTGATCAAGGAACTCAAGCCCTAGGACGATCTTGAAGTCGTCCATCGGCACCACGGAGAAGTCGACGTGCCCCGACAACTTTCCCACAATGGTCTTGACTCCTCGTGTGATTCCATAGATGGGCTTGGCAGCTGAGTTGACTGCTTCGATGGATCCACCTCCTCATACGGCTTTAAGACCAAGTCTCTTAGCTTCTTCTAAAGAGACAAAGTTATGAGACGCACCTGTGTCGAGCATTGCCCTTGATGCTTTCCCATTGATGGTGAGGTCTACATAGAGCAATCCCTTGGCTTCGGTCTTAGGGGCGGATTGGATGACATTGAGTAGTTGCATAGACCCCATCTGGACACCTTCATCTTCTTTGTCGGTGTCACCTCCTTCTCGATGCTTTGCGAGGAGGGAGTTGAGGGCTTGCCTTTGCGGGCACTCTCGAACCCAATGGTCTCCATCACAAATGAAGCACTTGTTGGATGAAGGTCGCTTCGGGCCTCGAGCGTCTTTAGCTTTGCCTTTATCCTTGCCTTTCCATGAAGACGAGTCTTTGTGCTTGGAGGCGTTGTCTTCATGGTGTCCCTTCTTGCGATGGCTTTTGTCTCCCCCACCTTTGGCATGGCCACCTTTCTTGCCCTTCGACTTGTTGGACTCCTTGTTGCTAGAGTAGTCAACAAGGCTTTCTGCTACGGCAATGGCATCGGCAAGGTTCTGAACTCCTCGACGCCTGAGCTCGACCTTGGCCCATTGTTGGAGGCCATCCATAAAGTTGAAAAGGGAGTCTTTGTGGGAAAGATCGGGGATCTCGAGCACTAGGGTGGTGAACTCCTTTACATAGTAACGAATGCTCCCCGACTGCTTGAGCCTTCGTAATCGTGCCCTTGCCTCATCTTCGGCATTCTCTGGGTAGAATTGCCTTTTAAGCTCCTTCTTGAAGTCATCGAAGGTAGTCATGGTGCACATGCCCTTCTCCGCATCACTACGCCTTCTCCTCCACCAGAGCATAGCTGTATCGGTGAGGTAAAGTGAGGCGGTTTGGATCTTTGCGGCCTCGTCCACGATTCCCACCGCAACTAGATATTGTTCCAAGCCATATAAGAAGTTGTCGACTTCTTTTGCATTGCGTGCACCCGAGAAGGTCCTAGGTTTGGGCACCTCGACCTTCCTAGACTCATATGTAGTGCTTGGCCCGGCGGCCTTGGATCGCTTGCACAAGGCAAGGTCGCCTTGCAAGGCCTCGATTTGAGCATGAGAATGAGCAAGCTCTTGTTGGAAAGAGTCACGTACCTTCGAGAGCTCTCCCATTAGGAGATGGCGGATTTGTCCCATTTCCGGGCGCATGGTTTCCTCTAGCTTCATCATCATGGCCTTCATGGACATGTGGAGCTCGGCGTCCTCCGCCTCAAGGCCTTCCACCCGATTGGTAAGGTCGTCCACTTGGGTGCTCACACCCACCACATTCTCCTCCATGTGGGTAAGACGGGTCTCCAAGCTAGAGAACATGTCCTTGGACTTGGCCCTAGGCCTTGTCTCACCAGGCACCACCATCTCCTCGCGCCCTCGATCATGCACAACTTCCACGTCGGATGAGCTAACATCTTGACTCTTACCCATTTTTGCAATATCCCGAGTCTCGTAACTTGCTCTGATACCAACTGTCACGGACTAATTCTCTCAAACCTGATCCGTGCGGCGTTAGCAAGCCTCGATGACGCTAACCAGCCTTGATCCTTCACGCAACGCAATGGCTAACTAAGAACACAAGAGAAGGCTAAGAGTTTACAAGTAAAAGACTTGTATTAACTAAAGAAGGAAGCTTTACAAGATAGCTATACAAGAGTGCTTAAGTGGCTAATCACTTGAGTTGAGTACAAAATGAGGGGGTGGCCCTATTTATAGGCTTCCTCCTCCCTAATGGACGGCTAGGATCGTTTTGATCCAACGGTCACGGATTCGCCTCCCAAAATATCTAGCTTAGATCTACATCTTTCTAGATTATTCTGCATGTATCTATACATGTCTATAAACATCTACATCTATCCAAAATGTTCTAGAGAGCTCCAGGGTCTTCCGGAGTTGTCCCGAGCTTTTCCGAGCCTTCCCGAGCTTTCTCGGGTCTTCTAGGTTCTCCCGGGTGTGTGTAGACTTGGAGAGAACGTCCCAGATCTTTCTAGAACGCTATGAACCCTTCAAGACAAGTGTTGGCCGTCCTAGATGCTTCTAGTGCCCTCCTTGGTGCTAGTTTGCTTCAAAAGGGCCCAAGGGTGGCAAGAACCTCGGTTTAGATTTTAGGGAAAATGGTGGGTTGTGACATTACGCTCACTTTCTTGAACCAATAATGCAGAGAATTGAAGTGTTTTCAGGGCATCAAGGAGACTAAGAATCCAAGGGAAAGCTAAGCTCAGGCATGGTGATATTTTTACAACATTATTAGTTTTTGATATTTTGGCAATGGGAACCTAGGTTGTGTTTTTGGGAGATGTTTTGGACTCCCTAAGTGTTGCATGATGCCTTTGATGTTTTGGACTTGTAAATGGCCATTTTGATGCTTGTTTTGGTGGTTTGATGATTGGTTGGTTTTGAGTATTAGGATGCATGCCTATAGATTTGTGGTTTTTCCTAATTGATGCCATGAATGTGTTTTGATGATGCACACATGTACCTAATATGTATGATGACTTATTGGCATGATTAGGATGTCATTAGGATGTGTTTGAATGGTTAATTGTATGTTAAACCAGCAAATTCTGCACTTTCTGGGCACTCCGTATCGGAACGGGCACTAACGTTTCGAAACGGGGGCCTGTAATGGCCTTCGAGTTTCGAAACAGGTAGAGGCCGTTCCGAAACGAATTGGCTAGTGCCAAGCCCTGTTTCGATACAAGTCTCGAAATGAACCCACGTTTCAAAACGATCAACCACCGTTCCGAAACAGATGACCGTTGGGCACTGATTTGAATGGTTTAAGGTTTGCAAGCTTTACGTTTTAGTCCTGAATTTTGTATATGCAATTGCTTGAGTTTGAGATGTCCGTTTGAGGTGAAATTTGACAGAGAAGCATGTAATATGACTAATTTCATATTGAAAACTTAAAAATCAGTTAAGTCCTATTAATTTGCAGAATTTACATTTTGGTCCCTAATAGTTGTAATTTGTGAAATTGAGTCCCTTAATGTTTTCTGATCGCTGTACTTTTCAAGTATGCTCTTCTCGAGGGTACACTTAGGATTAATATGCATCTAGACAAGATTTAAAAGAAAAAAGGGTCATTAATCAAGGTTGACTTTCGGGTTGACTTTGGTTTTCCCCGTGTAATCTTCGTAGTTCGGGTCAACCGTTTAGGCCGGGCTAAGGGGGTTACATAAATAATCATGTTAAAAACCCCACAATTAAATATTTGAACTCATAAAAATTGATTTAATCAGATTTTGCGGTCGTTTTATGGGGTTTAAGGTGTGGTTCTGTAATTGGGCTTTACTGTGGACCCGTTGGAATTTTAACTGAGTAAAAAGTTCTGAAATTGAGGTTAAGCTATATAATCATGTTAAAAGGCCCACAATTAAATATTTGAACCCAAAAAAAAATTAATTTAATCTCATTTTTCTACTGCTTTTTGGGGTTTAAGGCTTGCTTGTCTATTTGGGCTTTACAGTGGACTCGTTGGAATTTTCACATAGTAAAAAGTTATTAAATTGTGATTAATCTATATAATCATGTTAAAATTACCATAATTAAATATTTGAACTCATAAAATTTGATTAAATCTTATTTTGTGGTTTAAGCCCTATCAAAGACCGTGTTGTGGATGGAATGTGGAAGAGAAGGAATTGTTAACTTTAGCGATAAAAGAGACAGTGGAGACGCATCACATAATAAGTGAAACCCAATCAAAATTGAAACCCATCCGAAGCTGATTTGTTGGAGGAAAGGTCATTCCACCCGATCGAATGCCTTTTCCATGTCCAATTTAAGTGTAGTACCTTGAGAGATAGTATTGTAACCGGTATGAATTGAGTGGATAAGTTTATGGGCAATTAAAATATTATCCGAGATATTCCTACCTTGAACAAAAGCAGTTTGATTGATGCTAATGCAGAATGGTATTGTAGCCTTCATTCTGTAACGCCCCGGTTTTGGGCTCAGAAGTTTTGGGCGTTGACCGGTTCGGTCAAAGTGCTGATCGAATATATAAGAGTGAATTTAGGAAAGCCTAGTTCGGGTTGCATTAAAAATATGGAAAAATGTTCTAAAATCATCTTTTAATATATATAAGTGAACTGTGAAATCAATTTTGGAAAATGAGGTTCGGAAGGTTGACATTTTGGCTAGTGACCAAAATGTAATTTTTGAAAGTTCGGTGACTGTTTTAAAAAGGATTGAAACTTTGAATCTTTAAGGAGCTATTATTCCAATAAGAATTTCTCCAGATTTTTCTAAGATATTTTAAGGCTTTATTC
The DNA here is from genome assembly GCA_030270665.1 of Hibiscus trionum. Taxonomy (NCBI): domain Eukaryota; kingdom Viridiplantae; phylum Streptophyta; class Magnoliopsida; order Malvales; family Malvaceae; genus Hibiscus; species Hibiscus trionum. The sequence goes on along the minus strand of BSYR01000008.1, from coordinate 46,942,814 downwards.
TGATTTTAAAGATTATGAAAGAGGAGGGAAATCATTTTTACCATTTCTTAACTAACTTTTCATTTTCTCTCCATTTTCCTTTTCTCTCATTTTCTCTCAACCCAAACACAATTCTCCAGATTTTTCTTCTCTGATTTTGGCATCTAAATCTCTCATTTCAACTCTCATTTGATTCCTAATCATCTCATCAACAAAACCTCTCAATTTGCAAGTTGTTTCATCAAGCTTTTTGGCTCTAAAAAGGAGAAATTCAAGTTTGGAGGTAAGAACGTCTCTCTCCTCTAAACTATCAGTTCTTTACTGAAATTCCCAAGTTCTCAATCCTTGGTTTGTGTTTTGTTAAAGGCTTTTCAATAGAAATCTTGATTTTGGCTTAAAATGCAAGATTTGGCGATTTTGGTGAAATTTTCGTGTGATCTGTTTGGGCAGTGTTTTGAAGTGTCAAAATGATGTTAAATGAATGCTAAATTGATTAGAAGTTGAGGTTTAATTAATGCAATCCCGGATAGGTTGAATTTCCTAAGTTTTGCTTGAGTTTTTGGTTGTTTTTGGAGTGTTTTTGGTGATCTGTTATACCTGGGAGTATAAGGACGTGTTTGTGATCATTTTGGATGTTAAATGATGTTTAAAAATGGTTAGAAGTGATGGATCTTGGCTGGGTTAAGTTTTGGAAATGTTTGGAGGTGATTTCGGTTGTGTTTGGTAGCCGAATTGTTGGATTTGTGTCGAGCAGCGAGTTTGGTTGTGTGGCTGCTGTTCTTAATGCATAATGATGCATTAATGTGTTGTTTTTGTGTGCTTGAAACAGGGGAGTTTGATCCGTGAGCTTTAGAGGTGTTGCGGAAGGTTTCGGATGCTTGGAAGGCTTGGTGGCTAGCCTTGTTTTGGTTATCGGTGAGTGAAGTTGGGTTTTCGGCTTTTAAACAAAGGTTTGAAGGTTTTGGGAGCTTAGTTTAAGTCTAAACAACTTTGCTAAGCTCAAGAGTAAGTAAATGGATTTCTTACTTGATTTGTGATATGAAGTGGCTTTTAAGAAATTGTGGTTGATGATTGAAATGCATGTGTTTTGCATGGTTTAATTCTGTTTTGAAAGCATATTTTAGCATGGTTTAGTGCTGGTTTTGAAAGCCATATGTGAAGGATGCTCAAGGTAAGAGATCCTTGGTTTTATACATTGAAAATGTGGTTTTGATGCATGGTGTTGCATGTTGTTCTATGGCTTTGTCTAATGCTTTAAAACAGTGAATTAATGTTGGTAAATGATGGTTTTGCATATTGGTTATGCATGTGAATCATTTGATTAATGTGGTAATGGTTTTGCATAATGGTTATGCATGTGGAACATTGGACTAATGTGGTAAGATGGTTATATTGGCAAGTGATGTAAGTGGTTCTTGGTTCTTTGATCGGATATAGTTAGCCGGCTATAGGATTGGGTGCACCGTGAATTAAGTCGCCTTGGAGGTGGAGTGGTCAAGAGTGGACCGGGAAACTCCCTTCAAGTATCCTAACGAGATGATTAAGGTCATAATGGAGGTGTTGCCCATTCGAGGACCTTGGTTGAGCAAAGGTTATATGGTGTTTAAAAGTCCATATGTGAGAACCTTGTGCTTGTTGAGATCACAATGGCGGTGTTAAGTCCATGTGTGGATCTTGTATAGGGTGTCCCGGATCTCGTTGGTGATTTCTACAACTACCAATCGGTGATGCAAAGGTGGTATGGTGTTTGAAAGTCCATACAAGGGAACCTTGTGCATGTTGAGGTTGTATGGTTGTCCATACATGGGAACCTCGGGAAAAGCTAAGGTTGTATGGTGTTTAAAAGTCCATACATGGGAACCTTAGGATGTTGAGGTCATAATGGAGGTGTTGCCCATTCGAGGACCTTGGATTGGTAGGGTGTAGGGAGCGTAGGGACAACGCTCGGAATCCGCGTATCCGATTGGGTGTTGAGTTGAAAAGTGAATGTGGTTGATCATTTGAAGGCCAATATGATGTTCTTAATTGTGATGAAGCATGAGGTGCTTGAAATGATGCATATTTGCATGTGAAGCATGAGATGCTTGAATTGATGCATAATTGCATGTGAAGCATGAGATGCTTGAAAGGATGCATGGTTGCATGGAAATTGTATAATGCTTGTAAATGCATGTTTACTTGTTAAGTTGAACAAGTGTTGATTATCATTTGATAAATGATGCATGTGAGCATGATATATCTTTAATGCATTGGAGTCTTGGAAGACTTGTTTTAAAAGGCATGTGATGATATTAGTATGGTTTATATTTTTTGCCTTGGTAAATGCATGTGATGGATTGCTTGAGTAATGGTTTTAAAAAGGTTTCTTGCTTGAAATGGCTCTCAAGTTTAAGAAATGTATGTTATGGAATGGGAGTGTATTCCAAGGCTTTGTGTTAGCTTTGCATATGGTGTTTATGCATGGTTTGGCTAAATGGATGATTTGTAAGTTGTGCTTTAAAAAGGTTTTCTTAGCTTGCTAAGCTAAGGGTTGGTTTTCATGTATGTGCAATGCATGGTTTTGATGCTTGTTGTTGAAAAGGGTTTCAAACATGGCTTTGGTAAACAAATCGGGTTTGTTTTAAAAGTGTTTTGTGACCCGCTGCATTGATGGTGTTTTGGTTTTGAGCATTCCTCACTAAGCATTATGTGCTTACGCTCCTTTTTGTCCATCAATGCAGATTCTTGAAGTTTGGACAGCAAGGAGCAAGGGATTCATGGTGGACTCCAAGTGAGATGTATGTCTCGGTGAATAGCTATAGTTAATAAAGGCAATGGGGGTAGAATCTCTCGGGGTTAACGTGTATGTGTTCGTTTATGTTTGAACAAGGATGTTTTTATGTTAATGTTGTTGTTGGATCATGTATTGGCATAAATGAGCTTGGTTTGGAAAGTTTGTGCTTAAGTGGTTGCTTGTGTAGGAAGCATGTCTTTAGATTTGGGGCTTTTTGTATATGTTGTTATTTTGTTGAATTGTTGATGCAAGTATGCCTCTTTTATGTTAAATTGCATGTTGGCAAAGTTTGGTAGCGTTTGGAGCATGTTTGGTTGGCCTATTGCATGTTTAAATAGGCAAATTTCTGCATTTTGTGCAGGGTGTTTCGGAACAGGGTGAACCGTTTCGGAACGGGTGCCTCGAAGCAGCCCAGGCGTCCGAAACGGGTGACACCGTTCCGAAACGGAAAGGCTTCTGCCAGACCCCCGTTTTGAAACGGGCTATGCCTGTTTCGGAACGGCCCCGCGTTTCGAAACGGGCTGTCTCCCGTTTCGGAACGGTTGACCGTTGGGGGCTGACAGTGGCAGTTATGGGTTTCAAAATGTTTGCATTTTGGTCCTGAATCTTGTATGTGCAATTGTATGTGTTTGAGATGTCCGTTTGAGCTGAAATTTGGCCGAGATGCATGAAATATGAATAATTTTAAGTTGGTAACTTAAAATCTGGTTAAGGCCTCAAAGTTTTCAGAATTTACAAATTGGTCCCTAAAGTTGTGTTTTGTACAATTGGGTCCCTGAATGATCTCTGATGGTTGTGATCTTTGAGTATGTTGTTTGTGTGATCACATCTAGGGTTAATGAGCATCTAGACAAGATTAAAAAGGAAAAAAAAGGGTCGTTAATCAAGGTTGACTTTCGGGTTGACTTTGGTTTTCCCCGTGTAATCTTCGTAGTTCGGGTCAACCGTCTAGGCCGGGCTACGGGGGTTACACTTGGTGGTATCAGAGCTGTGTTGCGAATGCTTGGGGAAAACGGTAAGTTGTTGTGATGTGTGTTGATGTTTACCCTGATGTGTGGTTGAATGTTGGTTGAAACACGTGTTTCTGGGCATGATGCTGGTGTTTCTGAGCATGTTGCTAATGTTTTTGAGCATGTTGCTGATGTTTTCAAGCATGTTTTATGGTTATGAATCTTGGTTGAGCTTATGTGGTTTGTGCTGATGATAAGCTGATGCTGTGAGTTGGTTTTATGCATGATGAAAGTGCTGTGAGTATGTTATGTAATAATATGCTGTTGCAAGTGGATGCTGTTTGATGTAAGCATGATCAAGGTGTGTTGTTTGATATGCTTGATGTTGTGATATCCATGTTGTGTTGACTGTTATGTCATGTAAGGGGAGGATTCGGGATACCCATTGCCTTATTAATATAGCTATTGTGTTATTTTGGAGTTGGAGTTTGAATCCTTGCTTAATGCTGGTCTAACTGGTTTGTTTGTTTGTTGTGATTGTATGTTTGTTGTTGTTAGTAGTATGGCAAGGTTGATGGAAGAATGGCGGTTGAGTGAGATGGTTGCTGCCTTGGGGCAGGTTGTTAAAGCGTGGAATTCACCCTTTCGAGGAGGTGTTTTGTCTCAGTTTTCTGTGCCTGGGGTTGAGGTGATAAGGCAAGGGAAAGAAGCTGGTTTTGTGGTGAAGAGTTCATCATCTGTTGAGCAGGAGGTGTTGGAAACATCTCAGGCTGTGGTAAAAGTAAAGTCAGTGGATGTGTTGACTGTGGGATGTGTGGGTTTGCCGAAGCAGCGTTTGCTTGATTTGGGTGCTGTAGAATATCATGGTTCTTCACCAGAGATGTTTGAGGCTTGGTTGGCCAGTGTGGTTCTGATCTTGGATCAGGAGGGCTGTGATCTTGCTTGTAAGCTGGGGAGTGTTGTTTCTCTGATGTTGGAGGATGCATGTGCTTGGTGGACATCTGTGGCGGTGGCGTCACATATCCCTGATATTGATTGGGATTTCTTTGTATCTGCCTTTTATGAAAGGTATCTTGGAGGGAAGTTTCCAAGGGTTGAGCAATGTGACGGTGGTGCTGTTGTGGAGCAAGTGTTGCTTGGGCAAGGAGTGGAAGTTCAGCCACCGGTGTGTGACCGTTGTGAAAGGCGCCATGTTGGACGTTGTGGGGGCGCAGGTGTTTGTTGGAACTGTGGTTCCAAAGTGCATGTTAAGCGTGATTGTCCTTTAGGGGTGAAGTCAGCTTCAGTGATAGCCAAAGGATCTCAGAAAGGTCGTGGGCACGGCCGAGGCAAGGTTCAGAAGTGGCAGAAAGAGCAGAAAGTTGTGAAGAGTGTAGGAAAGGAGAATTGCTGGAAATGTGGGTCTGCTGGACACATGAGACGTGATTGTTTGATGTTGGCTCGAAACAGTCAAGGTTCTTTACCGCAAGGAGGTGGTGGTGGCCCTAGTGTGTTTGTTGGTGCTGCAGTGGTGCGGCAGGAGGATGATGGTTCCGTAAGGAAGAGAGCTCGTCTGATGAAGCTTCAGAGAGGTGTTGTGTTTTCAGGTAACCTTGTTTAGTAATCTTTGCTCTAGTTACCTTAGTTTGGTTTCTGTTGGTTTTCCTTGCGTGGTAAGTTTAGTCTTGTTGCTAGCATGTTTGGGGTAATGGTTGTAGTTTGGAAATGTCTTTGATGTGAAGAGGGCTTTGTGAGAATCTTGTGGTTAGTAGTTGCTGGTATGATGGAGTTAGATAAGTTAGAAGTGGGGTAGGAGGTTGTTCTTAGACGGATTTGAGGATGTTATTGGAGGGTGTGAACTGGCATTCATGCACAGTTAAAATCATTGTTATATGCTATATTATATATGTTGGTCCATGCATACATGTGGCATGACATTAGAGGTTTTGCATACATGTACATCAGGCATTGATAGGGCATGTTGGTGATCATGCATACGATGTTCACACTCGCTAATAATTAATCGAATCTGTTAGAGTGGTGGTTGGGTTAGGTTGGTGATGGGTTTTTAGAGGTCGTGTTGGTGCTGAGTGGAAGTTAGAGGTAATGGAGTTTGTTAAGCTAGTTGCTAGTAATAGTGAGGGTGGTATAGCCTGTTGGTAGAAGATTGGTGTTTGATGCTTTATGAGTTTAGTGGTTTGGTGGTGAGGGGTACCGGTTGAGGTTAGAATCGATCAGGTGGTTTGATAGCTAAGTGGGAGTGGTAGTTCCTTGGTGCTAAGTGAGGTTGCAGTTTGGTGGTTGTTTTTCCAAATGCTGAAGTAGCTTAGCATTTAAGTTGAAGTGGAAGGATCATGAAGGATCGAAGGCTTGTGTTGTTTGGAAGGATTCTTATGAGAAGTGGTTGGCTGGTTGTGTGTATGTGAATTTCTTTTGAGGTCAGCTGGTGGTGTATGGAGCAGCTGGCGGAGCCGAGTGGAGGTTGTGATGTAATTTTGGTTTGTGGGTGAGTAGACCTGGTGAGTCGTGGTGGAAATGTTGGCAACAGTTGTGGAGGTTTATCAGCTTTTGTTGAGGAGTTTGGGTAAGCAGTTGATGCTTAAGAATTTTTGCTTGTTGGGAAGATTCTTGGAAGAGGTTTGAGAGTTGCAAGAGTTTTGGAAGCAGAGAAGTTTGTATGGTGGTTGAATTGGATTGGTTAGAGTCCCTGTGTGAACCAGTCTTGGAAGTTGTGTGTTACAGTAGTGTGTGTTGTGAAAGCTAGAGTTCGTCATGATTGAAGTTGGGGCTGTGCACAGTCCGGATATGTGGAAGGTTAAGTTGTGGCTATCTTTGAGTGTTCTGGGTTTGTGAACAGCATGTGGTGGTGTTGGGTTCAGTGGAGTTTTGCGTGGAAAGTGTTCAGTGTTGGTTGAGGTTTTTGTGTTGCCTTGTGTGTGTTTTGAGAAAGTTGTTGTTCTCTTTTCGCCGGTTGAAATTTCGAGGACGAAATTTCCTAAGGGGGGGGAGAGTTGTAACGCCCCGGTTTTGGGCTCAGAAGTTTTGGGCGTTGACCGGTTCGGTCAAAGTGCTGATCGAATATATAAGAGTGAATTTAGGAAAGCCTAGTTCGGGTTGCATTAAAAATATGGAAAAATGTTCTAAAATTATCTTTAAATTTATATAAGTGAACTGTGAAATCAATTTTGGAAAATGAGGTTCGGAAGGTTGACATTTTGGCTAGTGACCAAAATGTAATTTTTGAAAGTTCGGTGACTGTTTTAAAAAGGATTGAAACTTTGAATCTTTAAGGAGCTATTATTCCAATAAGAATTTCTCCAGATTTTTCTAAGATATTTTAAGGCTTTATTCTGATTTTAAAGATTATGAAAGAGGAGGGAAATCATTTTTACCATTTCTTAACTAACTTTTCATTTTCTCTCCATTTTCCTTTTCTCTCATTTTCTCTCAACCCAAACACCATTCTCCAGATTTTTCTTCTCTGATTTTGGCATCTAAATCTCTCATTTCAACTCTCATTTGAATCCTAATCATCTCATCAACAAAACCTCTCAATTTGCAAGTTGTTTCATCAAGCTTTTTGGCTCTAAAAAGGAGAAATTCAAGTTTGGAGGTAAGAACGTCTCTCTCCTCTAAACTATCAGTTCTTTACTGAAATTCCCAAGTTCTCAATCCTTGGTTTGTGTTTTGTTAAAGGCTTTTCAATAGAAATCTTGATTTTGGCTTAAAATGCAAGATTTGGCGATTTTGGTGAAATTTTCGTGTGATCTGTTTGGGCAGTGTTTTGAAGTGTCAAAATGATGTTAAATGAATGCTAAATTGATTAGAAGTTGAGGTTTAATTAATGCAATCCCGGATAGGTTGAATTTCCTAAGTTTTGCTTGAGTTTTTGGTTGTTTTTGGAGTGTTTTTGGTGATCTGTTATACCTGGGAGTATAAGGACGTGTTTGTGATCATTTTGGATGTTAAATGATGTTTAAAAATGGTTAGAAGTGATGGATCTTGGCTGGGTTAAGTTTTGGAAATGTTTGGAGGTGATTTCGGTTGTGTTTGGTAGCCGAATTGTTGGATTTGTGTCGAGCAGCGAGTTTGGTTGTGTGGCTGCTGTTCTTAATGCATAATGATGCATTAATGTGCTGTTTGTGTGTGCTTGAAACAGGGGAGTTTGATCCGTGAGCTTTAGAGGTGTTGCGGAAGGTTTCGGATGCTTGGAAGGCTTGGTGGCTAGCCTTGTTTTGGTTATCGGTGAGTGAAGTTGGGTTTTCGGCTTTTAAACAAAGGTTTGAAGGTTTTGGGAGCTTAGTTTAAGTCTAAACAACTTTGCTAAGCTCAAGAGTAAGTAAATGGATTTCTTACTTGATTTGTGATATGAAGTGGCTTTTAAGAAATTGTGGTTGATGATTGAAATGCATGTGTTTTGCATGGTTTAATTCTGTTTTGAAAGCATATTTTAGCATGGTTTAGTGCTGGTTTTGAAAGCCATATGTGAAGGATGCTCAAGGTAAGAGATCCTTGGTTTTATACATTGAAAATGTGGTTTTGATGCATGGTGTTGCATGTTGTTCTATGGCTTTGTCTAATGCTTTAAAACAGTGAATTAATGTTGGTAAATGATGGTTTTGCATATTGGTTATGCATGTGAATCATTTGATTAATGTGGTAATGGTTTTGCATAATGGTTATGCATGTGGAACATTGGACTAATGTGGTAAGATGGTTATATTGGCAAGTGATGTAAGTGGTTCTTGGTTCTTTGATCGGATATAGTTAGCCGGCTATAGGATTGGGTGCACCGTGAATTAAGTCGCCTTGGAGGTGGAGTGGTCAAGAGTGTACCGGGAAACTCCCTTCAAGTATCCTAACGAGATGGTTAAGGTCATAATGGAGGTGTTGCCCATTCGAGGACCTTGGTTGAGCAAAGGTTATATGGTGTTTAAAAGTCCATATGTGAGAACCTTGTGCTTGTTGAGATCACAATGGCGGTGTTAAGTCCATGTGTGGATCTTGTATAGGGTGTCCCGGATCTCGTTAGTGATTTCTACAACTACCAATCGGTGATGCAAAGGTGGTATGGTGTTTGAAAGTCCATACAAGGGAACCTTGTGCATGTTGAGGTTGTATGGTTGTCCATACATGGGAACCTTCTACAACTACCAATCCGTGAATTAGTATGGTTTATATTTTTTGCCTTGGTAAATGCATGTGATGGATTGCTTGAGTAATGGTTTTAAAAAGGTTTCTTGCTTGAAATGGCTCTCAAGTTTAAGAAAGGTATGTTATGGAATGGGAGTGTATTCCAAGGCTTTGTGTTAGCTTTGCATATGGTGTTTATGCATGGTTTGGCTAAATGGATGATTTGTAAGTTGTGCTTTAAAAAGGTTTTCTTAGCTTGCTAAGCTAAGGGTTGGTTTTCATGTATGTGCAATGCATGGTTTTGATGCTTGTTGTTGAAAAGGGTTTCAAACATGGCTTTGGTAAACAAATCGGGTTTGTTTTAAAAGTGTTTTGTGACCCGCTGCATTGATGGTGTTTTGGTTTTGAGAATTCCTCACTAAGCATTATGTGCTTACGCTCCTTTTTGTCCATCAATGCAGATTCTTGAAGTTTGGACAGCAAGGAGCAAGGGATTCATGGTGGACTCCAAGTGAGATGTATGTCTCGGTGAATAGCTATAGTTAATAAAGGCAATGGGGGTAGAATCTCTCGGGGTTAACGTGTATGTGTTCGTTTATGTTTGAACAAGGATGTTTTTATGTTAATGTTGTTGTTGGATCATGTATTGGCATAAATGAGCTTGGTTTGGAAAGTTTGTGCTTAAGTGGTTGCTTGTGTAGGAAGCATGCCTTTAGATTTGGGGCTTTTTGTATATGTTGTTATTTTGTTGAATTGTTGATGCAAGTATGCCTCTTTTATGTTAAATTGCATGTTGGCAAAGTTTGGTAGCGTTTGGAGCATGTTTGGTTGGCCTATTGCATGTTTAAATAGGCAAATTTCTGCATTTTGTGCAGGGTGTTTCGGAACAGGGTGAACCGTTTCGGAACGGGTGCCTCGAAGCAGCCCAGGCGTCCGAAACGGGTGACACCGTTCCGAAACGGAAAGGCTTCTGCCAGACCCCCGTTTCGAAACGGGCTATGCCTGTTTCGGAACGGCCCCGCGTTTCGAAACGGGCTGTCTCCCGTTTCAGAACGGTTGACCGTTGGGGGCTGACAGTGGCAGTTATGGGTTTCAAAATGTTTGCATTTTGGTCCTGAATCTTGTATGTGCAATTGTATGTGTTTGAGATGTCCGTTTGAGCTGAAATTTGGCCGAGATGCATGAAATATGAATAATTTTAAGTTGGTAACTTAAAATCTGGTTAAGGCCTCAAAGTTTTCAGAATTTACAAATTGGTCCCTAAAGTTGTGTTTTGTACAATTGGGTCCCTGAATGATCTCTGATGGTTGTGATCTTTGAGTATGTTGTTTGTGTGATCACATCTAGGGTTAATGAGCATCTAGACAAGATTAAAAAGGAAAAAAAGGGTCGTTAATCAAGGTTGACTTTCGGGTTGACTTTGGTTTTCCCCGTGTAATCTTCGTAGTTCGGGTCAACCGTCTAGGCCGGGCTACGGGGGTTACACATTCTGTTTACGAGAACCTTGGAAACAATCTTATATATTAAAGTACAAATACTGAAGGGTCTTAGGTGACACATTGTTGTAGGATCTTTTATTTTGGGACTCAAGACTAAAATTGTTTCATTAACTGTAGCCATGTCAGCTTTCCCGTTGAGCGGGTCCATGCATAGCTAGATGACACAATGACCAACTCTATCACAGTGTTGTCGCTTAAACCCACTAGGAAGCCCATCTATACTAGGTGCTTTCCGGGGATCGATATCACGAAAAGCTTGGAGGATCTCGTCAGTTGTAAAGGCCCTCGAGAGAGACTCGTTCAATGCCGGGGTAATGGTTTGCTCAATTTTGGACAGAATTTGAGTAGAGATGTCCGGATTGGAAGTAGTAAATAGGGATTGAAAGTATTGGGTAACGATACCCATGATGTCCTCGTGTCCTTCTTGCTAGATGTTGTTGGCATCATAAAGGCCTTTAATTGTGTTCTTTTTACGACGATTATTTGCGTGAGCATGGAAGAAAGAGGTATTCTCATCGCCTTGAACAAGCCATGTAGTGCGTGCGCGTTGAGCCCAGTAAGCTTCTTGAGAATCAATGTAGTTTATTGAGTTCGGATTTTGCGGTAAGATAATTTTTCTTATTGGCATTCGTTAGGCGACGCTGATGATATTTGTTAATTTTTGGTTAGGATTGAATACGCCTTGTGGTGTTGTATCGTTGGTGCGATTGCCAGTCGTTTAAATGGGAACCAATAGCTCAAATATGTCTAAGGTGTTGCCACTAGTGGAAGCCCAAGTTTGTTGGACGATGGAAATGCCTTCATTGTGAGAGGCCCGTCAGTTTTCAAAACGAAAGTGGTTAATTGTAGGCCTATGAGTGCGATTGGAAGGAGGCTCCGAATCTAATAAAATGAAACAATGGTCAGACTTAGTATTGAATTCAGAGGTGACTTTATATAAAGGGTAAGAGGCATTCCAAGCCGAATTCCTTACGAACCGATCCAACCATTCAAGTATTGTGGGGATGTTCGGCCCAGATTTAGTCCAAGTGAACCAACTCGAGGTTGCTTTGCAATCGAAGAGATCACTACGAGCTAGGCAGTCTCAAAAATTATTGATTTGGGATCGGGCCTACAGAAACCTCATTGTTTCTCTTTATCATATAAGATCTCCCCCAATTAACCAAGGAAGGTTAGGATTGTTATTAAGAGAATCTGTTATTTGCCAAGTTTTAGTTTTTTGATTAGTTTTCGTATAACCATGCATTCTGGTAAATAAGACTTGAGAGGACTGAGATTGGATGATCGAATGAATGTGGTGATTTGAGTACGAAAGAAAACTCATAGAAATGTTATTAGAACTAAATAATGCAAGACCTGAACATGTAGATCTAGAGTCAATCGAAAAACACCTCAAACATTCCTAAGGAAACACTTAGGTGTTCACAAGACGCTTTATTTAATCTAGTTTCACATAAAAATAAAATATCCGACTTGGTCTTCTCGATGGTTTGCTTCAAATTATGAAATGTCTGGGCTTTACCAAGACCCTGGCAGTTCCAACATAACACTTCATTTCCCTCGGCGGGGTTGAGACTTAACCGCCTACGGAGAGTTGTTGAAGTTGCTCATCCCAGCTTTTACTTTAGTAGTAGGTTGTGCAAGTTTAGGCCGCATGGGCTAGAGAACAACTTGCATGGAGGATCATCGTTTCATGCCCCGAGCAGGGGGAGCAGGGATGGACTCTATTGGAGCTATAAATGTAGGTGGGTTTTTAGCTAGTAGAGGCTCAAAATCGTTACGAAGATCGCACTAAGGATGGAAAGGCGTACTGAATTCTTCATCCGGATCCTGGATCTGTTGGGCAATGGGACTAATCGTACCATCAAGTGCGGCATAGAGGATGTCATTGGCCGTATCTTCTTGCATCAGAAATATGGTCTTAAGAGGTCGTAGAGCGAGAGAGCGCGGTAGTAGAGTGACCCGAGAAGTTGGGCGTGAAGAAGAGCCCGAGGTCTTTTTTTGGGTTCGTCATCAGCCATAGGGTAGATCTCTTTAGAGGCAGCCCCCATGGTGGCATCGACCTCCGTCGGCTCCTTGAGGGGATTCAGGTTTTTAGAAAAGGAAGCATGATCAAAAATGTGCGAGTTATCTAGGAAATAGAAGAAGACGAAAGTGAGATACGTAATGACTAATAGCATTATAGTTCCAATAGATCGATGTAAGAAATTGATTGACAAAAGGAGGAGAGAACCGTTTTGTTTTGCAGCGGTAGCAATGTTCTCATTGGCCGAGGGACCCGAAGGTGGAGGCGGATTATGATCGGATGAGCCCAGGACGACAGATTGAATATGGCCACGCGGGCCTTATTCTCGATGTTGGTGTGGGAGATACCGCGACCAATCCCCATATTGAAGTTCGTTGGGATCACTTCTATTCAAGATGGTGCAGGTGGCGATCAAGTGGCTTATGACACCACAACCATGCCATAAAACAGGTGACATGAAACAATTAGCACCAGAAGCAATCAACAAAAATGATATGCACATAACAGATCCAGGAATGGTTCTTCTAAGAGGAACCAGGCCAATAACTAATACAAGATAGATGTTGGGTTGAGAAAGAAATAGAAGTAACCAAGCAAATTCCATAGGAAAAATTGTTAAAGTTATTGTTGTAAGCAACATAGAGATAGTGTTCCCAGGGTGGGATGGTTTCTTGAGAACTAGGTCAATAGCAAATATGAAAAACCTCCAGCAAAAAGAGTAGAAAAGTGGGAAAAAGACAAGCAAACAGGGCCAAAAAAGCAGCAAGATAATACAAAAGCATATTAGGACAAAAGATTCCATTGAGTGCAATAAAATATGAAAGAAATATAGGCACCAGAGTTGCACCGTGATTGAAAGAGATAGGGATAGGTTACCTTTCCACAAGCATTTAGACCTACGAGCGCATCAAGGGAGTGGGCCTCAAAGTGGTTTAGATTGGAGAGTTTCAAGGCATCGAGAGATGAAAATATGGAGCTAAAAGGAACAATGGTTGAGATAAAATTACTCATAGAAAGCAGAACATGGTAAGAAGAAGAGCAAACACTATAGCCTTGCAAGGAAAAGTAAAGGAGAACAAAAGAGACATAAAAATCAACCTTGATTTCTAGATGTGGAAATAAACATCGAAGCTTACCGAGTCCAATACAACCATGGATGAGCCGGGTTTCCTTGTGTCTCGCCTCGCCAGAGGTAGCTCTAGAAGAAGATGGATGCTCAGGTTCCTCGATACTCTTCGATCGTCGCACACGGAAATGAAAGGGTCGACCGATTCGCAGCCGGGACGGTGGCCCCATCCCAAAAATCGACAAAACCTCAAATGTAGAGTAAGGTTTAGATCAAAGCAAAAAATAAGACAACAAAGAATTAAAAAGCAACGATCAAAGGAAAAAATAAAGCAATTGAACATTACCGATAAAAAACCAAAATCCTAGAAATGAAGGAAAAGAGGGATTAGGCCAAAACCCTAAGGGGAAATACGAGTAAAGAAAAGAAGACGAACACTACAAAGATAGAACCAGAAGGGAAAAAGAAATGATCGAAAACATTACCGAGTCTAAACAAAGCATAGAGTAGATGAGCCGCAACACGTAGAACACAAAACCTTAAGGCATGATCAGGGGGTAAAACGAGCAGACCTTGAGAGATTGAAGATGTAGTGTAACCCCCTTAACCCAGCCCAGATGGTTGACCCGAATTAAGAAAGTCACACGGGGAAAACCAAAGTCAACCCGAAAGTCAACTTTGATTAACGACCCTTTTTTTTTCTTTTTTTATCTTGTCTAAATGCACGTTAACCTTAGATGTGATCTCACAACAACATACTCGAAGATTACAAACATCAGAGATCAAACAGGGACCCAATTGAACAATTAACAACTTTAGGGACCAAACTGTAAATTTTGAAAACTTTAAGGACTTAACCAGATTTTAAGTTACCAACTTAAAATTAATCAAGTTTCATGCTTCTCCGCCAAATTTCAGCTTAAACGGACATCCCAAACTCATACAATTGCACAAACAAGTTTCAGGACCAAAATGCAAACATTCCAAAACATTTAACTGCCACTGTCAGCCCCCAACGGTCACGTGTTCCGAAACAGGCAGAGCCCGTTTCGAAACGCGGGGCCGTTCCGCAACGCGTACCGAAACAGGTGGCTGGCAGAATGCTTTCCGTTTCGAAACGGTGTCTACCGTTTCGGACGCCTGGGCTGATTCAGGGCATCCGTTCCGAAACGGTAGTCCCTGTTCCGAAACGCCCTGCACATAATGCAGAAAAAGACATGCCTAAACACGCAATTGACCATCCGAACATACTCCAAAAGCCACCAAACTTTACCATCATGCATTTCAACATATAAGAGACATACTTGCATCAACAATTCAACATATTATCATCATATACGTAAAGCCCCAATTCTATAGGCATGCTTCCTACAGAAGCAATCATTTAAACACAAAATCTCCAAATCCATCTCATATAAGCCAAAACATGATCCAACAACATTAACAACAACATATAACCATCCTTGTCTGAACATATACGAACACATAAACATTAACCCAAGAGATTCTACCCCAACGCCTTTATTAACTATAGCTATTCACCGAGACATACATCTCAAATGGAGTCCTCCTTGAATCCCTTGCTTCTCGCTGTCCAAACTTCAAGAATCTGCATTGATGGACAAAAAGGAGCGTAAGCACATAATGCTTAGTGAGGAATGCTCAAAACCAAAACACCATTAATGCAGCGAGTCATAAAACCTCTTTGAAAAGCAACTCGATTTGTTTACCAAGCAAAGTTTGAAAACCCCTTTTCAACAACATGCTTAAACCATGCATTGTTCAAACATGAAAACCAACCCTTAGCTTAGCAAGCTAAGAAAACCTTTTCAAGGCATAATTTGCAAAATCATCCATTTAACCATTCCATGCATAAACCCATATGCAAAGTTAAATTCATACTTTGGAA